>LR999987.1:22500-2522500 GCA_905220455.2 Deilephila porcellus | reverse complement strand
GCCCGTAGTCAGGAATTTGTGCCCGATATGACGATAGACTCGCCACCTATCACATAGTGGGACGGAATACTAGGCGAAATGTGAGTGTCCTAGTAGCAACTCTGCCTACCCCTTCTGGGAAAAAGGCGTGAGTTCATGTATGTATGTATGTACTATTGAACTAAGGTGATATTTTGCATAGACACAGTTTAGGAGATGGAGGCTAGTATAGGCTACTTCGTATCCCGGTAACAGATTTTCTTACAGCAAAGACAGAGTGGCATTTTAAGGCTAGTACTTTAAATGTATAATATTGCATCCCTGAAGAAATTGTTAAAGTAAATTCCACACTAATTAGCCAAGTGAAAGTTGTGTGGGATCACAAAGGAGAGAAGTTGACAAGAATGCCGGCATGTATGTGTTTTGACCAGCGCGGCTCCGACAACAAACAAGTCCTAAACAAACTGTTTTGCTCGACTCTGAACAACCCCAGATTTAATTACAATGGGACAGACGAGACAATAAAGAACATTGGCAATCTTTTAATCCTTACTTTTGTATTAAGTATAAAACTTTTTCAATAATTCTTAGCGAGTAAAAGCAAACGTAAAATCTTGATAATAATCTTTTCAGGAATTATTCGTATAGCTCCGTCATCTATAACCTGCATAATTATGTTAACCAGTCGTCAATGTAACTGTTAGATTCTCTAAACTTTTCATTAATTTCATAAACTGGTTTATTTTTGTACTTGACTTAAATGACATTGTTATAAACTACTATGAGTGCTACGAGCTATATCGCAAAAATGTACTTTATTTAATGTCTACGATCAAAACACATTACAAGAACAAAAGCTTTTCAATCGATACTTTACCAAACAATAGCTTTGATCACCGAACTCCCCAATTTGTAGTTAAATGAACTTGCTACAATGTTTTTACATTAAATTGGCATGCACGAACGGACCTTTTTTACAAGCAGCGTAACCTTGAACAGGGCGAACGTTTCCTTTGTAAAATTCATATCGCCCGATAGTATCAGCGTTGCGCAAACTACATTCGCTATCGACATAATCGTATCACTGTTATCTTTAAATGAATGATAATGGAAGCCAACAATACGTACACCATCTCCGCAAGGCTTAAACCGATGTTACAAGGTCCGTGGAGTGGGTCCCGCTCTCATCTCGGTTATCTTGTCGATAAAAACATCGATACATCGCGGGGTAAATCACGCGCATCATTGCCTCGGTACCATTGGACCCGCGGCGGTTATCTAATCTGTGTGTACGGTGCGAGGCGATGTCGGCGGACGTCGAATGTGTTGCGCTATTAAATATTAATTTTGTGTTGTGTGGAAATGAATGGTGCAGTGCCAGTTATCTTGACCCAGTTTGTTGAGTAGTGTTGTGGTTTATCGATATGAGGGTGACTATTTCGTGGACGCAGACGGTGGAGTGCGTGCGCGAGTGTGCATGGCAGACTTTCTATTGCGGGCGCAATACGTGCGAGAAGATTGCTGTGGCACATCCAATTTTGGCTCAGCCGTTCCCCAACTTCGATGTAGTCATTGCCGCGCCTACATATGCCCGTCAATGTTAGTAAGCAATTTTCAATACTACATGTTAAATTAGTCTACATATTTTTTCGTAATAAACTTCAGAGTTAATATACACCAACACGTAGAGACAAATATGTGCCGACACTGACGACAATGTTCCCCGACATGTAAATATTGACATATCCATCAGCGTGGTGGAGCCTTGTCACAGCGCTATTTAATTGACGTTTTGTCGATACGACAATATTTCAGCACACCCCTTCACTATTAAATTAAGGCGACAATAACACTAACTTCGGACGGAGTCAAATTATATTTAAGGGCAAACTAATTTAATTATTTCACGTTAATGTATTTTAACATTTCGATAATTAATTCTGTTTCTGATGTTGAATGTTTATTAATTAGAAATCTCTATTAATATTTGTATCCGAGGACTGAGACATTGTAATTGTCTTAGTGATAATTTGAATCAGAAAGTACAATGGAAATGTTATACAATTTTATATTTTGTATTTATATTAAAGTTATCATAAATCTCGACGATTCAAGTACATCTTACTAATATTATTTTATTTATATAGTTTTCAGAAAAACAATGAATCGATAATAATGTACATAAAAATATAAACGTTACTCATATTCTTTATTTCACTATGGTGATATGAATCGATAGTTGACAAGTTCATCTTAGATGTATATTCAATATAGAATTTGATATGAATTAATTGAACCGAGGACAATTCATGTTGAGATTGATGAAAGTGGATGAAGCGAAAGTGGTAAATCGAGAGGTCCCGAGCACGAATCTCGATTCAATGAATCTTAATTATATGAGACTTCACATAAATCAAGTTCCATGATTACATTCTAGGCATGTACATATGTACTAATGATCTATTTAGACTAACGCTCTGACTTTATATACGATTTGTTAGGTCAAATCGATTTTGACTTGTCAGTTTGTTTAAAGATGATTCGATCGACACTTTACAACGCTCTGTCAATATGTTTTAATAATATTAGGATGCTATTTCATAAAATGTTTTGCGTTGTCAAATAATTCTAAAATAATAATGCTCGCTGTGAAGTGGAAAAAGCACAAGTAAATCTCTTCACAGAAGTAAATTATATATTTCAAGCATAATTACATTTTCATCAGACTAGATGTCCACCACTGAACGTAGGCCTTCCATGTTAGTTTCAGTGCGCCCTGTTAAACATTTGGCTATGTATATTCCTACAGTATATCCTACAATATGTAAAAATGCCAACAACTTCGTTTCAGCCTTCATGTTCTCATTACAAAAATCACTTGCGTACAAAACTTAACTGAACTCGATTGCCAATATTGTTTTATTTGATGTCAGTGAAATTATTTGCATTGCAAAGGGGAGGGTGGAAATATTTTCGTTATATTAAAATGTGTAGCGAGGTGTGAGGGCGTAATTAAACAATCAAATTACAGACAGATGGCGCCGTCGCGTCAGTCCAAATTCGTATTGTTTGTGTCGTTACAATTTCATTTTACATCTACTGTGTTGCAGACACATTTTAACTTATTGGCATTTTGTGTAACGTCTAGATATTAAGATAAATCTATTTATAAGAAATCCAAGCCAGATACGTATTCGTGCTTATATAGCAGTAAAATATGATCAAAGGTTACAAGCGACCATAGGCCCAGTTAAGATTTGAATTTTAATGACTTCTCCATACATACGATATGTATCAGAAGTATACCCGCCTATTTTGTGTACTAAACAAACATTGCGAATGATAAGAATAAAAAACAACCCACAATGATTGTTATTGTATTTTTTTAATTTAATCGAGCTAATGAATCATGAGTTTATTTTCTTATCGTCAAAGAACACAACAGTTGTATGATGACATTAAGAACACACTAAAATAACCTCTACGAATCTATTAAAAACACAGTTTATAAATATATCTGATAAAACTGACATGCGATGATCACCGATAGATCGTTATCTGTGTATAACAATCTTATTTCTAGACATAGACTTACTGTTTTCACTTATTGGTTATTTCTTACTGCTAAAATTCTTCTCAGTGATTGGGGCTTTCATTTTTTTTCCAAGCTATTATGTCAATAATATTATTAATTAATTCCATTAATTAGTAATTTTAAATTCATAGATACCTACGATACAAAATGGCACCCAAAGAACCAGTCTTTTTGCGAAATACCTAATAACAAGAATCACCCGTTTCATGTATATTTTAAATACGGATCCGCAATGAGTGCAAGGCGGCAGATTCCGACATCCAATTATAACTTTTGAACAAAATACGTATTGTTTGTTTTATATTTTTTGTTTTGTTTTTTCGCCGAAACGAATGCGCTTTTTATGTTATTTTATGAAACGTCGAGTGCGGTGTGAATATAATTGGTAAAGTTTAAATTGTATCGAATTTGTGCTAATTGTCAACGTCTACGTACTACGTCGGGACGAGTGGAAATACAGCTTTACTTGTGTTTTAATATCTATTTATATTTTTGAAGATATACTCCTTTTTATTATAGAAAGAATATTCAACGATTTTATATTATTAGATTTCTTTGTGTATAAATGGTTTCTAGAACTGTAAGCTATTTCCTTTTATCTTCCCATTAATATATTTTCCTGGTATTTTAAATAGGTACCTTGCATTTTATTATTTGTGTGAAAGCGTGTGTAGTCTCCATAGATAGAAAAATATTTTCGTCCGATTTCCATTTAAGCTGCTCTACTTTGAGTTAATTTGTGGCATCACCCAATAAATTCAGGCCTCATTCAAATGTAAAGTATTAATTTACATTATATTTCAATTTCCAATTAATACATATTCATCATCATTGCGTTAAAGTGTAGAATAAGTGTGAATTTTCAAGAGTGCAATGATATTTTAAAAATATTACGGACTACATTCCTAACTCATTTTAATCAACCAAATTTGATCAATCGTAAAAATAAAATATTGAATGTTAATTATGCGAAATGTTGTTAATACAATGTTTAATGTCTTGAAAATGTTTTTTGTAGACATTAAAAATTGTATTATCAATGTTTAAAAATCTGTAATTAACTGTTCGCGTGCGGGAGTACCTTCCTCTTTTATGTTTAAATTTACTGCGCGAGTAAGAAATAGTTGTGGCAAATATAATTATAGGTTACCTAGAAAATAGAATAACCCGAGGAGTCGTAACATGCAAGAACTCGACCAAGATATAAGATCTAAAATAACGAATAAAGTTAAAATTAATTAAGATTGTATATTTTAATAAACCCCTTTGGTTGCACTCATCCCGATCTGTTTAATATTCTTTGGTAGTACAACGAATACTTAATATCCAAAAATACACCAAGTCAAAATAATAATCAGCGATTTTATATTGATGTCCAGGAGCAATGAGTTCCTTACGTAAAATAATATGGTGACATCAGATATTACGCTTTTTTTACCCTAATAACAAAGCTTCGTTGGTAAAAAATAAAAGTCTTTTAATAAATGGGACTTCACATACTAAATATATTTTAATAAGCTTCTTTTTATTGCGGTGAATGGGGAGACAAGCATGCCGTCCACCTGATGGTAAACGATACGAATGCTCATGGACAGTAGCAAAACCAAACAACACCATGATTTACAAAACAATGCTTGGCATTGCCCTGCGCTCACCATCCTGAGACATAAGTTGTTAAGTCTCAATATGTCCAGTAGTTATCTGATACGCAAGTCTCTTCACGATATTTCCCTGGCTGTTAATATATGTGTATAGTAGAACAATGTTATATACTTTTACGTATACATTTGGCAAGGATTTCGCTTGCGGGTTCAAGTCAGGTACGGTTGGTAAACAAAGTAATTGAGCCCATGCGAGCCGCGATAACGATATTGTGCTATGGTCACCATGGATCTGTGAAATGGTGGATTTTACTCGATCATTGGCCAATTAAGCTTGTGTATTGATTTAGCCGAGTCTGTAAAATAAATTATTATTTATTTCCATCTAAGTGTGTTTTAAAATATAAAATGTTGCTGTATTATTCAGAATGCGACGGATAAATACTTATTTTTTTGATGTTCAACAGTACATTTGTAGTTGCCTTACAATTTTAAAATAATTATGTATTATTAATGATCAATAGATCAAAGTAAGAAGAATGGTATTATATCGTCTTGTAAAAATAGAGTATTAAAAACTTTTCTGTATTGAAAAGGATTAAATGTCGATTCTGAGTAAAGACTAAATAAAAAAAGTTATAACATGGGGAACGTGAACAATAGCAGGTTAGATAATGCGAAATAATCTCTTGCCTAATATATTTATATTAGCGGGTTTCAAGGAAATCGACTTATTATCAATTATCTTACTTAAATATAAATGCGGATGTGTTTGTTACTCGGACAGATAAATGGACACCAGGCCTAAATTGATATGTGCAAATGTGCTATATACAGATTTTAGGTAAAATCTCAGTGATTATAAAATGTAAACCCATCCATACAAAAGTAATCTTTGTTTAGAGAAATTGTTTATTTGATTGAATACGCAATACTTTGCTTTGTTATGAATGACGAGATAAACTAGTTGCTCGTCTATCACTCGTGTCATGCCTGCCCGTAGTAAGAATCAATAATACTCAAAAACCAAACCTATAATTACAAACGTCTGCATGGTTCTACACTGCGCGTGTCACCCCGATATTATAAATGTTATCCCTCTCATTACTCGTGTTAACAAACAATTTGTTACATTATAAACTTGAAGAGCTCTGACATAAATTCCTTTACCTGATTCGGACAAAAGATTTCGCGATACTATATCTATTGATAACAAGTTATCAAAATATTACTAAAACAGTCTCACCCAATCAAAACGCATGGTCACCGCCACGAAAGTGGGAGCTTTTAACCAAAACTAAACTCGAAAAGAAAACTTGTTAAAAGTAAATCTATTAGCCAACGGGATTGGCGTTTAGACAAATGTATCTGTTAGTGAAGGCTTTCATGTTACGATATTAGTTCCACGTTTTATAGCGGAACTTTACCGCCCGTCATCGGTTTAATGTGTTTGTTTTCTGTATCTAAATCGTGTTGGCGATAAAGTTTTCCCCATCGTGTCACTTAATATATGGTCGCAATATTGTTTTAAATTATGTTATGGTTGAAGGGAAATTGCCTGGAGCTTTTGGTGGGGTGTGTTATGATTATGTGTTTTAGAATTTGCGGAATGGTGGAAGTTTGTAAAGTGAAACTAGTTTTAAGCCGCGAGTTAGGCCTATTACAATGTACCGCTGGCGAATAGTGGCGAATCTGCCTTGTAGACAGTGTAGCATAGTAATTATACTAAAAATACTTTTTCCTAGTTCACTCGTAGTACGGTCTGTTATGTTGTACTGGGCAAAAATCCTTATACATCCAAAAATAAGTATAGTTGCTACGGTTACTGCTTGAAAGGACGTATTCGTAAATTCTCGCATTTAATAATCCTGTATGTGGTAGCAGACCGATCCCAGTACAGCTTTGCATGACTATTTTCGAGGACTGGTTGGGGCACATACTGGTCATATGGCACTTCAGCAGTCACAAGTCGCTTTCCTAAACGGGTGGTAGAAAAAAAAATCGGAATCTAAACAATGTTATACATTTTATAGATCCAATATTTTTTTATTTTCATTTTCAAACTAATCATAGATATAAATAAAATCATATAAACAACAAGTATCATAATAAAGCATATTTGGCAAGACGCGCGGTGTGGGTAGTTAACCGCCAAAGGACGCTGCTAATTGGCTCGTGATTGGACGCGCGCCAAATGAACGAGCCCGCTTGTTTTGTGAGGTAATGCCTTATCATACCTACTGACGTGTAGACGCTTTTGGTTCATACCCATATAGGAAAGGAAAAGATAGTTATTATAGGGTTAATGTGGTTGTAGTTGGTATATATTTGAAGGAAGATAAATATTAGGACATAAGTAATAAGTATGTTTCTTAAAAGCATCTTTTTTTCTATTCTTCTTTATGGTATTAACTGCACCGCTAGATACACATAGGTAACTATAACATAACATTTTGAGACGCATGAAAAATATTGTATTCATAAATTTAAAATGAATTGTATTGAAAATATTATTTTGTCTATTCTTATCCTAGACGTGGAGGTGTGACACTCTTAGCGTGTTCTAAAAACATTTGATTTACGATTTTATATAACGAAAGTATTTCCAGGCTCTCGAAACTGATAGATACAAAACACATATCAAATGCTACTAATAAAGGTTATAAACTAAAAGCGCTATTTACGAGTAGATAACGAAATAACAGAACATATCGCAGCATTACATCGTATCTCGAACACTGAAGAGTAACCATTACTAGGAAGTTTCAATGAGTTGGGTAATAGTTTATCAGCTCGGGAAGTGCTGCGCCGACGGCGTGAATTCATAACATCGGAATTCAAGTCGAGTGCATCTATCGATAGCGACTTTGTATATACGACACGCATCTTCTATTTACATATTTATATAAGTCATCTGTTTATTGACGGTCACTTTCCATGAAAAAGGGGGTTAAACCATGGCATTCTTTTATATTATTGTCCAATTTGCAAGAACGAGAACAAAGAAAATACAACTTTCTTTATTGTACAATGGACGATCATATCGGACTGAGCGTATTATTCAGTATTTTTTGCACGAGGACCAACGCTATTTGTGTTAAATGGCTGCGGTTCCGATGACCAACCGGATAAAAAAATATGGACTTGTAATTATTTATTTAAGGAATGGATTCTGGACGGTAAATTCATTATTGCACGCTCAACCATGTTCCAAAAGTAAGAGTAAACTTACTTTTAAAAAATATGCCTATTCCGCTGAACTTAAGCTGGTTTTAAACACTCTCCATTAAAAATAAAAATGAGATCGTTTAAATACGCTGACCTCAAATAACGACGTCAGAAAAACACTAAAACTAAGTGGCATATTATAATAAATCAGCAAAAAGCGATCCGTAACTGTCGCACCGATGTCCGCCGAGTCCCTCAAAATATTTCCCTCCGAACAAACGCTTTCGACCCATATTTTTTTCCATAAAAAAACAATAACTCTGCGAAGTGTGACCATTTCGGTTATAACACGGGTTCCGTAACTTTTTGAAACGCGAAACGAATACGGTTTTAACGTTGGGAAAAGGATAAAAGTTGTGTTTTTTTACGCAACTTTACGGTACTTTTAAAAATGATTTTTATTATTTTCAGTTTAGGGATTTGAGTGAACGCGAAAAGTACTCAAATATTTTCGTATGTAAGGTGGTTTAAACACTTTTTTAGTGTGACTCTCCCTTGTTTGAGCTTGAATTTTTACAGATGTATTTTGATGAATAAATATTTAAACAGAACATACATTTTATGAGGCAAATAAATATATATTTACACATTTTCATTAAAAACGTAATATTTCATCTAACCCTCTTCCCTCTACAGTATCACCAGCAACATCTTACAACAAAAACTTTAGAACAATTGTAATAATCCAGACAAATTGCTCAAAGGGCCGACAGCTGCGACGGCTATTTCTTCTAAAAAAACAAATGTCAGTACCTCGCGACAATACCGAGGCGTCCCCGTCAAGTGGTCCGCCTTCAAGGATCGGGATTGGTTCTGACGCCCGTCCGCCTTTGCCTTGTTTTTATTTTGTTTTCCGTTTCTTCCGCGTACCATCCATTCAACTTTGTACCGGGTAATTATTAACTGGTTTAAATTGCATTCAAATAACAACACGCTGCAATTTGCGTCTCGGTGTTGAGTCATTTAAATCCGTTAATGGTTTTTCCTTAGGGAAATTTTACATTTGTTAAAAATAATTAGGGGTATGAAAAATGGTGAAAAGATGATAAATGCTTGCTAAATAGTTGACAGGTAATTTCGGGTCTGAGTGTTTGTGAGACCGAAAAGTCTCTTGTAGCTTCTGATACCCACGACTCAAGACTCGATCTTAGTGTGGAGTCAGGACTATGTATGTGACTTTTGGGAGTATTTATTATTATTTACTCATTAACCAACCTAATAAACCAACTCAGATAGCCGTGTAGTTGTATCACTAATTTAGAAATCCTTTGACTTCCGAGCGAGCTGCGAGCTGTGAGCCGGGTTTCACGTGTGTGTAAAGCGCTCGTTCACGCTCCACGAGGCACCGAGCGCGTCCGAGTGCAGCTAATAACTTGCCCCATTTGGCTCCAACCCATCGCTTATTGGGAGTTACGCTTACAGCGGTAGCACCACGCAGTTTCTGTACTGCTAGTGTTTTTATAGTTGTAATTTAAGCAAAAACGTCAATGTTGCAGTAACACCATGTTTAGTAATCCACACAAGTGTGTTTCGATTCGATCCAAGCCTGTAGATATTAATTTGTTAACGGGAAAAAACGGTTATTACTGAATACATAGATTCCCTATTCGTACATTGTATCATTTTGTGATGATAATTTAAATACAATTCTGAAGTAAGATATTTTTTATTTTCATTTTCTTGTGTTTAAAGAAAGTAAAAAGATTGTACAAAGTTAAGAGTCTCGCTTATCCAATTGATTGTTTTGTCTAGGACTACGTACTGATTGACAGTTGTTGTAAAATAAAACCAAGGACAAATTACCCTGCATAAAGAAAACTAGTTTGGTCCTAACACAACAATTCTAATAATCCAGAAAAAATACCCACCAAATACCCAAACCCACCAAGCTGCAGGCCCCACCAATACACTGACCCACCACTACGAGGCCGCGACCTGCAATAATTGAGGTTGCAGGCAATAAATCGGCGCGGCTAATAGCGCGAGCTGCACTGCGCCGCGCTCCCTATCGGCGCACGAACGAATCGCATTATCGGAAAATAATGGCCGGCCCGGGGACATTCTGTTCGTAACACGGACTTATGGATTTTTACTGGGTATTTGTAGAGTAATTTCAATACGTAGTGGTGTAACAAGGTGGTTATATTTGTTCAATTTGCAAGTAGAGCCTTTACTGAGCGTCCCGAGAACTTATATTTTCAATTCAAATGTTATGTTTAAGCTAAACTACACATTCATTTCAGATTCTTTATATAAATTATACAAAGGAAAAATCGGTATATCGGTGAGGTTATTAAGATATAAATAAAATATATGAACAAGTTGAAACACTGAAGTCGCACTAACTAGATTGTAGAGCTTGTCGTGTGTTGTGACGTCACGCGACACGTCCCGTTAAGTTAATGCATCCGCCCCGGCCGACACGGCTCCACGCTACGGTGCTACAACGCTACGACGCTACGAAGCCGCTACGCTAACTTTCCTCTTAGCTGATTCCCACCGCAGTTTTCCTGTCTGATTTATATCCGGGATAAAAATAATTTCCTTCTTGTTTTCCCGCTTGTTTCGATTTATTTGTATAATATTTTATCTATATGGGATGCGGATGTTGAAAGATAATGTAATAACGTGTATATGTCAATCACCTAGAAATTAAAATCGGCTATCACGAATGGTAGGGAGTAGGGACATAATAAATGCTATCATAATTAAAGCGAAACAATTTGAAACAATATACAGGGTATCTCAAAACCGCGACCGAAAACGAAGTCAGGTGGTAGTTTTAGTGGTTACAGACACGATGCAAATAAAAATTTCGCCAAAACAGCGAAAGATATTTTTTTTAGAATTTTTTAAAAATCTTCTTGTTTGGGTGGTAAAAATCTAGTTTTTGCGAAAATAATAATTTAAGCCCTTACGTACCATTGAGTGTTGAAAAATAAAGAGATGTGCATCATTATTTTAGGAAAACTATGTATTTATCACCCAAATACGAAGATACGAAAAATTACAAAAAAAAAGATTTTTTTGCGAGATTTTTACTTGTGTTGTGTCTGAAGTCAGTAATACTACCACCTGGTTTCGTTTTCGGTCGCAGTCTTGATATACCCTGTATATTTTATATTTTGAACGGCAAGCGAACAAGCGGCTTAGGGGTGAAATGTATTCGCCACTTTACTGATCCTCAAATCAACACATAGTTCCGTGCATCCTTAATTGTAATAAACTGTTCGATGCACCAGGCAAATCTAATTATAGCGTTAATATTTTTCCCTCTGAATGTAACCAACTCAGTAAGTATAATCGTACCGAGCAACAATACCGTTTTATACATAAAAATGCACTCAATCTACAGAAGTGACAGTAAAAGGAAATTTTAAAATAATATTAACCAACATCTATCAAAAAATAATAATCGTACCGAGCAACAAAACCGATTTATACATCAAATCGCACTCAGTCTACAGAAATAACGGCACTAAGAAATTTCTAAAATGAAACTAACCAATATCGAGCTGTCTAACTTAAAAATACGCCCAGCTTTGCCGATCCGGACATGCTAAATTCGAAAACATTCTAATTTCAAACGGCCGGATGAACACGTTTGGCACGAACATTCCCGAATGTTTGCGAAAGCTATCGAACGTGAATAGTTCGGCGAACATGAACAGAGGTTCGATTTGACGTGTGTTTTTTCCCTGCACATCTTGCGAATAATGCAAAGCGTTATAACTTGGAATATCATTTTGAAGATTGTTTCCTCCGTCGAGGTATGTTTTTGTTTACATATTTTCTTTAATGCGATGCGAGACTCTCGTCTGGGGCCGTGACACAGATGTACAAAGGAAATGTCTTCGCACAAACGCCGTGTCGCGTTATGACATTTTGAAACTTAAGTGGTTTGCTTACGAAAAAATGATTTAGTGACACTTAGATATTGTATTGTGGTTTTTAATGGTCTTGTGATGGTTTCCTTAAAATTACTGTGTAGGAAATTGAATTGATCTGACGGAATTAATTAATTTTAAGCACTCTACGTAGCGTTGGGGGTTCGTTTCCCGTATTGAGATAAGTTTCAATCAAAATCACACAATTTATAGTATATGCAATATACATAAACCGCGTTAAATTATATTTACCTACTAGAAATATTTTTATTCACATTCTATAATTCGGTAAATAAATTTAGCAACATTGTTCGTTTTCTTTCCGTATCCATTTCCAATTACGTCAACTCGTGAAGCGTGGCTAGGTTATTGTGGACGACGCCATCTCTTGCCTTTGCTTCTCGACGGTTCTTTTCCTCAGGAAATATTGCAACTATTGTATGACTATTACACGAGAAAGCTTCGTACAGTTTTTTTTTTAAATAATGAGTTGATGTTTCGTACAATATTTGACCAGAACATAGATTAAGCTGGGCTTATGATGCAAAATTTCGTAAACTACAAGTATTATTGACAACTTACGCAATTTCAACTTAACCTTCTTTAATGAAAATCCTCGTTTTGGTCTCAGGAATAGTTAGTTCCCTTCTGTCCTAATAATAATCGATCTCCAAAGTAATAAGCGCGGTACCTTTGATATTTGTCTTAATTTATCGAATGGTCGAATTTACTATACCAATGTGGTTTAATGCTTGAATGCTATGATGCTGAGAACGCAGTTATCATTCATGAAAAAGTATTGGTTAAATGCTTTAAATACATATTTGAATACATAAAAAATACATTAGCCCATATAAATATGGTAATAACTCCGCTGACTTATGTGGTATTTTTGATAGTACTTTGGCGATACATAGAAGCTATTGCCAAGATTTCAAGTAACAAAACCTGAATGATAATTATCCATATCATTAGATGTATTTAAAAGTGTTATTCACTGAATAGAGAAGGGAAAATTGCACGCAGACACAGCCAGGCCGGGGTCTGTAACAATCACATAACCGGAATACGTTTAAATAAACATGTCAGTGTTATATGGTGAAATGTAATTCCGTTTAAACACATCGTGCGGGATGGTTGGCGCGGGTGGCGGTCTCGAGCGCTGACCGCAAACTCTGCCAAAAGGAATTATTAAAAAATATATCCAGTTGTTATTATTCACTGGCACGGTAAAGTTATGATGTACCTGGTGGTACGCGTAGTGCTGTAAGATAAAGTAAAGAAGATTATTTTAAGTGGTGGAGGCCACGTTATGATTAGTTTCGATACATCGATTCGTTTAATCTTGCTGACAAGAAATGTCAACTGTAATATCGCCACGGGTGTATTGCAATTAAACCTTCCTTTTTTCTTATATCCCTCCTCTTCCGTTTCCTACAATGTAAGTTTATGTTAATGTAAGTTTAGTAAGCACGCTCAACTTAAAATCAAAACAACACATTTCCAAAACGTTCATATAAATTTTTCTTACCTCATTCCTATTTGTTGCGCAATGAGAATGCTGATGACATTTGAAAATGCATTACGTTGGCAGATTCCTCTGGAGTGCGCTCCGCCCGTACACGTGTCTTCATAATTTTGATGTGAATTAATTCACGAAACGTTTGAAGCGGCGGAGCATTCGCGCGGACATGTATCCCCGCATTTCAACATATTTTTCTTTTCACTGAGAATGCAATTTCGTTTGCAAAATAAACGAACGGACATGGCATGGATGTGAACGTTCTTTTTGTTGCTGTGTGACGCGCAACATTGCCAAGAACAGTAGCAAACTTTACATTCAAGTGGACTATTACTGAATGCGTTTATTTCACGGAGACGCTTTTGAAGTTGGTCTCAAAGTGCAACGATGACAACTAGTAAATCATTTTAAGTAGGAAACATTAATTTAAGATTTATGTCTCGTATATTTATTTTTGATATCCATTTATTTCTTATTATGTAAATGTTAGCAGTTGAGTTGCTATCGCTAAAAATGATGAACATAAGGGCTTAAAGCAAATTTACCGGCCAAGTTCTAAAATAAAGTTTCACTAATAAGTATTGACTATTTTAATACCTCTCTACCGACTCATAATTGCACTCATCATCATGTGAACTCAAAAAGTCCACCTTAAATTATTAATCATTTAATAATTATACATAATTTAATGTGTATTCTATTGCTACACACTGCATCGTTACATTATGTTCACAAAACTAACGCTACAATTGTTTTGTTCCAGTATTCCCGAACGTGCCCGCGGCGCCGGGCATGCCGTGCGCCGGCGAAGACAGTAAGTAAATCAACACATTTAAATTTTCAACCAACCGCCTTTACAATAGCGAAAGACACGACAAGTGCATTCGCTTTATTAATTTCATATTTTGTTACGTTTTGAATAGTTGAATGGTATTCTTTTATTTAAAAAGTAATTAGAGTGTATTTTATGGTAAGAGCAGTCTAGGCAGACTATTCATTGAAACAATCATGCCGTCCTGATTGTTTCCGGATGTACGTACAAACCCGAATCGCGATATGCTAACGTGGGGCACTACGATTGATTCTTAATCACTATGTTCATATGCCAATATGACGGAACCTTAACTACTTTTTACGCCGGTCGCTCCCCAGTACTTTACCAAAGAAAATTACTATAACAGTTATACCCTGGTGGATATTCATTACTGTGCAAATATTTCACCCAAATAATGCTTACAGTCTCCGTTGTAAGCATTATTTGTGAGCCAAGTCCCCGATATATTTATTAGGTTTATAAGATTCAAAGTTTACAGGGTCTTTGCAAAATCAATTAGTTTACGAACACGCGGCACCGTTTTATGTGAAGTCGATTCATTGGCAAAATACTGATTCGTGGCATAAGTGTATGAGTAATTGATTGTACTTATATATCCTAATAAATTAATGAACGCGTGATCAAATGCGAGTTTTAACAAATGCCCTCCCTCAATATGCTTCCGGATATTTTGATCAGCCCGAGTCTGTAACTAAAACGTAAAATTGACACAGCTCAACAATTCCATATTGCCAAATAGCAGACGATAACACTAGCTGTGTTTACACGCTAGAAACGCGAGCGAATGGCTTGTAAGTACGGCACAGTTGGCGATATGAAGTGACGCGAGGCACCGCGGTGGGCGCCAATATTTGCGTGAATCGTCGCCCACCCGCGCCCCTCACCCGCCCCGCCGTCGCCCCGCGCAGCTCGCATTAGCATTTGAATGTCCACGCGAACAGTGCCAGGGCTGTTGCTCTTCTATTGCTCGATTTGCATACCTATAGACGTTATTATACGTCGTGAATGTTGTTTTAAGTTAATTGTATGTTTGTTGAGATATTTACGAGGTACAATAGTATTTTTAGCAGGAATATATGAATTTTAATTCAAGACGTTTTTAGTGATATGTAATTATTTTTGGAATAAATTCCTGTCGACGTGACGTCTCTCTTCTCTCTCTGCTACAGTTCTCATCCATTTCTGCCAATCTTCAGCGTCCTTAATTATTATTTATTTTGAGAATCAGACATATTGCCATCAGATTCCTATGATTTCCTCGAGATATACAATAATTGTAAAGCATATTCAAATAATTAAAACTAAAATACCAACCATCAGTGGCAGCCTTAATAACAGCATATAACTGGTGTAGTAGCGCTCAATTTGATTTTGTGCGCGTTTGCCGCTCCCAGTGCATGCAGTGAATGAGCCAGCGCCCGCACTAATAATATCTCTTCACATCATTGTCGACTCACAATGACGCCGTTACACACTCGTCATACTGTGTGGGGATGACAAACCGTCATAACACGTATTAGAGTGATTTTAAAAATATCATTTTTAATTTTTGAGTATTATAGGGTTGAAACAAGACCGCTATAACCGATGACGTAGGTACAAGATCTATAAATGTTAGGATAGTTGGATAATATTTATGATATTATTCATTGTTTTATGGCATATGGATACAATTGTAAATAGCTGATGCATTATGCATGTAAGGGTGGAGGATGGAATTGTTAAGGCCATCCCAACAATAGATATTATTGAACCTGCACAAATGCCATTGGCCGAACGCATTCAATCGCAAACTATTAAGTACTTCACGGAAAATCGTACGGTCTAAATAGACCCTTTACATTGTTTCTGAGCAATTAATCCAATGGATAACGGCCCTCACTAGCAGCTGCATCAGAGACCGATATCTACAAAACAAATAAACGCAGCAATCGTATTCACAAATACAAATTTCGCTTTAAATCGATAAGATTAGCTTGATAAGTGAATATCGTCGGCGCGCCCCGCACTACTCCGCTCGCCGTGCCCACAATGACCCGTACACCTCATGTCTTGTGTGAACATTGCCCAGTTATTGTCAGGTTACGTATTGTGTAATAGTGTGTGTCTTCGCGTTTGTGTCAATGTGTGCTCATGTGTGTGTGCGTGAATGGCGCTCGGGACGATCGTGCTAGATTGTGAACTGCAAGACCATACCAGACTGTTTGGCGTATACATGGGTTTGTTCAGATGAATTAGTAGAATAGATCCAACCGCTTCTACATACTTCTGCATTCTCTGAACTCCTAGTCTATCCTTAGCTGTTCAAGTACTTACTAGTGGAAGCACACTCATTTAGTCAGAATAGCGTACTATTCTAAAAACATGTCATCAATCAATATACATTCGGTTTCAAGTATAATCCCTTACGACAATCAATATCGATCTTGACAGGACATGAACCATGAACTGCAGTGCCATGTGTACTTGTCGAGCAAATAAAGCAAAAAAAACAATTGCTTTAAATATGTAGCTCATATATTTCAACCGAATTCAAACTCAATAAATGAATTTAGGCCCTACACATATTGTTGTCTATGGGTCTGTCTTACTCCTACATATGGTGCTCATATGGTGTTCTGGTTCGCTCTACTGTTCCGTTAGCTCCCAGATTTAGATGCAACTTCTTATAGGCGGCGTAGTTGTATTACGATACGGTTACAAAGCTGAGGTCTCGGGTTCGAGTCCCGGGTCGGGCAAAGTGATATTGGATTTTTCTATTCATTATCAGGCCGGAGTCAGGAATTTGTGCCCGATAAGGCGATAGGCTCGCCCCCTATCACGTCGTGGGACGGAACATAAAAGGCGAATTGTGGATGTCCTGGTGGCCTCTGCCTACCCCTTCGGTTATAAAGGCGTGAGTTTATGTATGTATGACTTATAGTGTTGACATTCTATAATACTATGATTGTATTCCCATTACTATATCGATCCCAGTCGCTACCAACTTGACTACTTATATAGAAATACTTATAAAGATAACGTTTATTGGACATATTAAGAAATAAAAAAATAGATTAAAACAAATTAAATAACATTTAAAAAAATCTGTAAGTAGTTCTTTTTACTCTAGCGTCAATTTGCACGGACTATTAAGTGTTATTTGGTTCCTAAAGATTTTGTTGTTTAGTTGCAAATATGATCAATATGTATGATTTAAAATGAATAAACCTAACTGACAATATGTTTGGTCGCTTTATATTAACGTTTTTTTATTATGGCGCTTGTCGATCTTGTCTTGTCTTTTTATCTTATCGTTGAAAATACCTTATTTGCATTTATTTATTACTATAAGCTATTTAATTTTAAAGGGCTCCCTACTTTCCTTCTATTGGTCGCGGTCAGATGCTAATTACCACCAGATCGGAAGATATATGTAAATCGAGTCCGTCGCGCCATCACCTTATAGGCCTACCGCGTAGTCGGCTTCGGCTACTGGGCAGCCACTCTGAAGGACATGCGGCTGATGTATATTAATATTGTGATTAAATCACGATATCATAATATAATAATAGATAATATGCAATTTCTTTCAATAATCAACAAACAATGCTTATATGGGACATAATTACATCAAAGTATAGCCCACGTTTACATATATCTATGTATATAAATGTGTCAATCTTCGGGTCGACCGACAAAACAAAGCCATCTCTCCCCATTACATACTCTGACGGACAGTGCTCTTACCATCAGTCACATTGAATTAATTTCCTTTTTATTTTAATTCTTATCCATTAGGTCCGGCAAACGAGCAAACAGGTCACGTGATGGTAAATTATCACTGCCGCCCATGAACATTCACAATGCTTGGATCATATACCGGGTATATCAAGACTGCGACCGAAAACGAAGCCAGGTGGTAGTTTCAGTGGTAACAAACACGATGCAAATAAAAATTTCGCCAAAACAGTGTCAGATATTTTTTAAAAATCATCATGTTTGGGTGGTAAATACCTAGTTTTTGCGAAAATACTAATTTAAACCCTTACGTACCATAGCGTGTTTAAAAATAAAGAGGTGTGCATCATTATTTTAGGAAAACGATGTATATATCTCCCAAATACGGCAATAAGTAAAAATTTACAAAAAAAAGGGACGATTTTTTTTGCGGAATTTTTACTTGCGTTTTGTCTGAAGTCACTAATACTACCACCAGGCTTCGTTTTCGGTCGCGGTCTTGATATACCCTGTATGTGTTGCCGTACCATCAAATCGGGAGGGGAGCGAGAAGAAAAAAGGATGGGATGAGCAAAGGGTTACAAGGCATCCGGCAATGTGTTAGCATAGAAGATATTACGCATATTGATACAAAATGTTAACTCCTTGCGTCGTATCTGCATTGAGGGTCTTCCCTTCTGCATTACTTTCTGTCGAACAAGCTTTCTCCATCTGTTGAAAATTTTAACATAAATGTGTAATGTGTAAATATATAAAATAATATCGTTAATGTATATTTGTGAATGTTCCAGGAAGCATATACAGACGCGGCGCGCGGCGGTGGCGGAAGCTGTACCGAGTCAACGGACACATCTTCCAAGCAAAGAGATTCAATAGAGTGAGTGCACATCTCTGTCGACACCTACACAATGCAGCGATGTCTTGCGATGTTATGTGATTTGTGAATGAATATGGGGTTTTGTTTTGTGATGTTTATTATTGGGGATGTCGTCGATAGGTATTTCATGTGGCAGGACGATACATTGGCTGTGAATCATACAGCAATGCTCTTGCTTCACATTTTCAGTTAAAAATCTAGTAATTGAACAGGATATTATTTAAAAAGTGTTGAAATCACGAAAATTTGAGAAAATCGATCCCACATTGAGCTATATTTAACAGGGATTTTTCAAATTAGTTAATTTTAAGCAAACAATTTGAAATCCAAATAAGCATAACAAATGCAATTTTATCCCGTGTTTTACACAGCACTGTAGCTCATAAGAACCCATTTAATTCGCAGCGTGCATTCTGCGCTTTCTGCCAAGACCGCATATGGGGCCTGGGGAGGCAGGGGTTCAAGTGCATCCAGTGCAAGCTACTGGTGCACAAGAAGTGCCACAAGCTGGTGCAGAAGCCCTGCTCCAACGAGCACGTGGACCCCATCGAGGTCAAGGACGACGCCAATGGGGAGGCCACGCTCGGCCGTGCCTCCTCCGTCAGGTCTGTCTTGTATGTCATACCCTTTATTTCCTTATACATCTATTTATTAATAAATTTAAATATAACACCATAACAGATTAAGCTAAGGCGACATTTTTACTACACATACTACATACATAAGTATATGAATACTTTTAATAAACCGTTCATGCAATAGCTTTCAGCTGTACCTGTAAGCAAAGTGGCAAAGTGTTATCTGTTAATATAATTTGACAGCCTCCGTGGCGCAGTTGGTTAGACGCCGCCTGTGAAACGAGAGGCCGCGGGTTCGATCCCCGCACCGAAACAAATATTTGTGTGATCCACAGGTATTTGTTTCGGGTCTGGGTGTTTGTGAGACCGAAAAGTCTCTTGTAGCTTCTGATACCCACGACACAAGACTCGATCTTAGTGTGGGGTCAGGACTATGTATGTGACTGTTGGGTGTATTTATTTATTTATTTAATTGATCCGTCTAATTATTTTGGTCTAGGAACTGGAATGGTATTTCTTAAATGATTATAGGTAGTTTATTTACACTGAACACAACGCCATAGTACAAATTCCTTTTCAATAAGGCTTGATAACGGCGTAATTCACACGGATAAGTTTAAGAGAAATCCCAAAATTAAATGCATATTTTATTTTATACATGTATGCATTTTATAATGAAACCAGAAACTGGATCATATGCAAAATAAAGAGCATTAAATATACTAAAACAATGTCAAAATATTTTCACATAATAGTTGTCTTGGAGAATATACATCCGCACAAAACAAAAACAAACACAAAATGTCAACTAAATTCTGTGCAATATTTGGTAACAATAGATTAATGGTTTCTTAGATTTACGCGAATGTTACACATTGAAATAAAACTATTTTATACGGATTTTTTTTAAATTAACTTTTTTAATTTAATAATTGTAAATCAAGGGTAGTTAAATTGTAACAGTCACTGAGCGGATGACTAATACCCCAGTCCCCCCCGTGACCACGAAAGCTGTAAAGTAATCGAAACGTCGGGAAGTTAAAAAATGTAAAAATTAAACCAAATCGCGATAAAATCCGTATAAAATAGTTTTATTTCAATGTGTAACATTCGCGTAAATCTAAGAAACCATTATGCAAACCAGTACGGACTGCAAATTGCAAACAAAATACGCCGGTTGGAGAATTTGAAAACTAAGCGCGCAAGAAATATATCATCCTTAAATTTCTTGAAGAGATGCCGTGATCATAATCTCATCCCCACGTGTGTGAAGATATCTCCGAAGAAAACCATACGAGGGAGCGCTAAAATTCTAAGCCAGGCGAGTAAAAAACTGTTACAAGCTACCATACATGAAACACGATCTGACCTACATTACTTAAATAATTGTATCGAAAAATCATCCAATGAGTTAAAGACAGTATTATCATCATTTGATTTTAAAAATTGCATGGACACTTTAAACAAACGAGAAACATCTAAATATAACGAATGCAAAAATAAACACATAAATAAATATGATAAACTTTCATCAAAATCAAATGTCAAAAATTATAACAACTCCGAGTGCAGGCACGGAACGCACCCTAACACAGATAACACGCACTCCGGCGCAGACAAACAACGCGCGGTCATTAATCTGTCAAAACATACATTGGATGATAACACAGTTCAGGTTTTGTCAAGAGGTTTAAATTTTGCCGTAACTCCACGTAGGATACCGTATGAGGACATTATTTGTAACGTTGAGAACAGTCTCTTCATTAACAAATTGGAAAAGGAAGATTCGGAGGCGATACGTCAAGATATATCATCTTTATTACGACGTAACAAAGTGCCGAAACCAAATCTTCCAAAACATCTATTTATCGCTTTAAAGAACCTGCGATCTATGAAGGATTTAACTGTTCTCCGTGCAGATAAAGGGAATGCGACGGTAGTGATGGACACTTCAGATTACAACAACAAAATCGAACAACTCTTATCGGATGACACTACATACAAAATGGTCAAATCAGACCCGACCAACAGGATTTTAAAGGCCACTAGCTCTTTAATAATCAAGTACTCCGAAAAGTTAGATCTGAACGCTAAGTCACTTATCCCATCGTGTGCAAAACCTCCTAAATTGTATGGATTACCAAAAATACACAAGGACAATGCTCCACTACGTCCCATTGTGAGCCAGATCGACACACCAACCTACAGATTGGCTCAGCACGTAGCACAAGTGCTTTCACCACTGAGAGGAAACACTAGAGCATCTGTGAAGGATTCATACCAATTTGTCAGTGATATTAAACACCTACAATTAGCTGACAATGAAACAATGGTTAGTTTTGATGTCCAGTCACTTTTTACAAGCTTACCAGTACAAGACTGCATCAAAATTGTCACTAAGAAGTTAACAGAGAATGACATGCCACTAGAATATGCAGAATTACTCAAACATTGCCTCACATCTGGCTACATGTTGTGGAACAATCAATACTATGTACAAATGGATGGTGTCGCTATGGGCTCACCTGTATCTCCAGTAGTCGCCGATATTTTCATGGAGGACTTTGAGGAGACAGCCCTTAGTACAGCTCCGGTCTCGCCAAGATTTTACAAGCGGTACGTAGATGATACTTTCACAATTTTACCATCTGACCAAGTAACTGCATTTTTAAATCACCTCAACTCCATTAACAATAAAATTCAATTTACTATGGAGTTGGAACAAAACAAATCTCTTGCCTTCTTAGATGTTTTAGTAATCCGTAATCCTGATCAGTCCTTAGGTCATACTGTGTATAGGAAAAAGACCCATACAGATAAATATCTGAACGGCGAATCTCACCACCATCCGAAACAGTTAGCTACCGTGGGTAAATCTTTGTTTCAGAGAGCACAAGGAATCTGTGACGAGAAACACCTGGCAACTGAGCTGCAACACGTCAAGCAAGTACTGCGAGACAACAAGCTCCAAATTCCACGCCGCCGTCACAGAAACCGAGTGAAACCAGCCACAGTTGAACGGGTCCCGGTTATATTACCATACATAAAAGGAGTCACAGACAAGATTGGCTACATCCTGAAGCGTGCTTCTATTAAAACGTACTACAAGCCGCCTAAGAAGATTAGTCAATTCTTACCACCTGTCAAGTGTCATATACCTTTACAAGAACCGGGAGTATACAAAATAGATTGCGACTGTGGCCTCTCTTACATCGGCCAAACCAAACGAAGCATAGGGACCCGCGTAAAAGAACACATAGCTGACGTCAAACACCGACGCTCAACGAAGTCTGCAGTTGCTGAACACATAGAGGAAGGCTCCAAGCATTACCTTCGCTTTGACAAGCCCCAAATCCTCGCCAAAGAACACCGTTTCCTGCCCAGGATGTTTCGCGAGGCTATTGAAATTAAAAAACATCCAAACTTCAATAGAGAAGATGGCTTGAAGCTTGCACCATCATGGGATCCAATTCTACATTTAATTAAATCGGATCCCAAAAGACCAGCTGCCAGACCTCAAGACACAGTGAGCTCCTTCTGCGTAGATCGGATCGCAAATACTAGTTAACTTTTTAAATTAACTTTTTAATTTAATAATTGTAAATCAAGGGTAGTTAAATTGTAACAGTCACTGAGCGGATGACTAATACCCCAGTCCGCCCCGTGACCACGAAAGCTGTAAAGTAATCGAAACGTCGGGAAGTTAAAAAATGTAAAAATTAAACCAAATCGCGATAAAATCCGTATAAAATAGTTTTATTTCAACAATAGATTACATAAAACAAGCGATAAAAGGAAGAAATAAATTATCAACAAATTACATGACTGAACGATGGTTTTTTTTTTATAAAATTGTCATACAATTAGTATATATGAGTTTTAAAGCAACGTCAATGACCGTGCGTACTAACGCTAAGTAACTTTTAGTACTAAAATGCAACAAAAATTACTCGATAAGCTATCATTATCTGGCAACAGATTTAGATTTGCCGCGACCTCCCGCTTATCCGACACACTCGCGCGTGGCGACAAAACATCAAATATTTAGAATACTGCTAAAACTAACTGTTAAACCATACCCTAAAAGACAGATATTTAATTTATTTCTACGTCTCCTGGTGTAGGATAAGTAAAGGAATTAAAAGATAAGTTTTTGTTCCTTAACTGATAATCTAATAATACAATGAAACCTATCATGAGATCATATTATTTATGTGTATCTTAGGTTACTAAGCCATAAGCTGTAGACAGAGTAATGAGATATTACGGTATCTGTGCAGACGGGTGAGCGCCGAGGAACTAGCGCCGGCAGCGGAGACCCCGCCTGCGCCTGCGCCGCCCGTGCCCGCGCACGAGCTGGAGCCCGGCTCGCAGCGCCAGTACTCGCTCGACGACTTCGAGCTCATCAGGGTCATCGGCCGCGGCTCCTACGCCAAGGTAACCAAATACCACACATTAACGCCTATTCACGTCAGTATTCTGTGAGACAACGGTTCCATTGAGATGGTCCGTTCCTAGTGTAATCCAAATTAACCACACAGTGATTACCAAATCAGTGGTAACCTCCCTGGACAATGAGACGGTGGTGGAAGCGCATCATTGTGTCCTGCGCATATGTGATTCGTGCTGTTCCCGTGTACCTATACACTACTTCAACCCGTTACCCGACTAATATAATCTTTTCGAACAGTGACAAATGAAGTTGCACTGTACAAGTGTGTATACATGTGTTATTTTTCATGATTGTTGTGTTAAACGGTGAAAATTACGCATTATAAAAAAATTAGATTTTTTGTTTCACCAATATACTATATTATGGTTCCTGAAGCCGCTCCAATTGCTTTTGAATGTACATAATAAAATAAAACCAAAAAATAAATCTTACTTGTCAGGTGCTGATGGTAGAACTGAAGCGGACGAAGCGCATATACGCGATGAAGGTGATAAAGAAGGCGCTGGTGACGGACGACGAGGACATCGACTGGGTGCAGACAGAGAAGCACGTGTTCGAGACGGCGTCCAACCACCCCTTCCTGGTGGGGCTGCACTCCTGCTTCCAGACGCCCAGCCGACTGTTCTTCGTTATCGAGTTCGTGCGCGGCGGTGACCTAATGTACGTATGATTATTATACTCAGGATAAACGGTTACATCAGAGTAAAAGTCTTACGAGTAAATGCTGTTAAAGAACTGGCAATGAAAGTAAGGAAATAGTAAAATAGCCCGGAAGATTTGGAAATGTGGAATAGACGTGTTACCAGGAGAAATGGTGATTAATGCTGGTTTGAGCTATCATGATTACTAGAGCGTTCAACATGAAATTAGTATAACGTTTCCTACCTGCCACGACGCAAGACTTGTTTGGACCTGCTTCGTGTTGCGATCTACGAATATTTCTTTCGGATCTGGGTATTATGAGACCAAAGAATCTGGAAGATTCTAATACCCTCGTGACGAGATTTGCATTTCGCTCTATATCTAGTAGTATTGTGATATTTATTGTCGCTCAGGTTCCACATGCAGCGGCAGCGGCGGTTGCCGGAGGAGCACGCGCGGTTCTACGCGGCCGAGATCTCGCTCGCGCTGCACTTCCTGCACGAGCGCGGCGTCATCTACCGCGACCTCAAGCTCGACAACGTGCTGCTCGATCACGAGGGACACATCAAACTCACCGACTACGGCATGTGCAAGGTACTACACACAAATAACCGAAACAATTTATTCTATCTTGGTAACACTTTTGGCAAACGTAGCGTACGATGCCCACCAGCAATGTTGAGCGACAATCGAATGAAAGCCACATTTCGGTAAGCCCACCGATGGACGTACACCCATTTGGTGGATAGTCTGTATAATACTTCTAGGAAATAGGTGGATAGCCCCAGATTTCAATTTCTGTAGCTAATGATAAGAATGTTTTTTTTGACACTTTAAAAAACGATAGCAAGTTAATCTGATAATGGTTCGCTACAGTTTACAAAACAATCCTATGTCTATTGTAAAGTGAGACTTTTTCATGTAAAGGGAAACCCTAGCCCATTAGGCCTCTATGAATTATCCAAATGTTACTTTCCAGGAGGGCGTGAGGCCAGGCGACACGACGTCGACGTTCTGCGGCACTCCGAACTACATCGCGCCGGAGATCCTGCGCGGCGAGGAGTACGGCTTCTCCGTGGACTGGTGGGCGCTGGGCGTGCTCACCTACGAGATGCTGGCCGGACGCTCGCCCTTCGATATAGCCCAGGCCGCGGACAATCCGGATCAGAATACTGAGGATTATCTGTTCCAGGTATGTGCTTGCCGCTTGGTGAATCTTCTTAGACAGGCTATGTGTTATTAAAATAGTCAAAGACGTCTAAAAATACTAATACTTCTTCCAAGTTTTAGGATTTTGTTGATAAATCATCTTAGGGTAGCATACAGTGCATCAAAAATCATTATTTATGCTCAGACTTAAAATCTGTCTGTACCTGTATCAACCCATATACGTCCCAGTGCAGGGCAAGGGCCTCCTCTCCCATCGAGAGTACGATTGAGAGTGAAAATACATTTTCATATTTAAAAATATACATTGAAATTCAACTGCAATCATCACTTTATCAATTTTAATCTTATGAAATGAAAAATATCCCTTTAAAAATTCGAATATTAATATTTCTATTTCGATCAATGTTCCATTGATATAATGCCGATCAGCAGTATACCACCAACCACAGTTCTGTTATTATATCCTACATTTATAACCGACCACCGTTACTGTTTGCAGGTGATCCTAGAGAAGACGATCCGTATCCCGCGCTCGTTGTCGGTGAAGGCGGCGTCGGTGCTGAAGGGCTTCCTCAACAAGAACCCGGTCGAGAGACTCGGCTGCGGCGAGAACGGCTTCCTCGACATCGTCAACCACCCCTTCTTCAAGAGCATCGAGTGGGAGATGGTAATCAATAATTAATAATTTTGATGTTAGGATGTCTGGTATACATATGTATAAAAAATTGTTAAAAGAAAAAAATATAATGTTCTGATGCTTACACATATGGATAGTCTACAATACTCCTCAACATATTTAGACATCATTTATTATATAAAAAGTTTTTCAGACGCCCAGTGATACACATTCCTTCTACTTTCTTTGTCTCTTCTATTTGGACAGCATTGCACATAAAGTGCTTTTACCATGTCACTTGTCAGTATTTAAAAGAACAACAAATTATCTATTATATAAGGGTATTAATGATGTATTTGTACGTTTCCAGTTGGAGCAGAAGCAGGTGGTCCCCCCGTTCAAGCCGCGGCTGGAGGGCGAGCGCGACCTGGCCAACTTCCCGCCAGAGTTCACCGACGAACCCGTACACCTCACGCCTGATAACGAGTCAGTGCCTCTGTACTACCTTATCACTTATGTCATACATCATAACGTACATCATGTGACTTAGGGCTGATGTATTATCACTGATCAAACAACAAAAGAAGAATAATCTGCTATTAGAGGTCTAAGGCCGGCCGCTTCCAACAGGTCGATGTGACTCTTGGATTCCAAGAGTTTGCTATAAAAGACCTTTGGGTGAGGCCTATGCTCAGCAGTGGACTTAATAACCCTGTTATATCTTCTTAAATAGATAATAAGTTATTATTCGTACGTGTTACAGTACCGTGATCGCGGACATTGACCAGTCCGAGTTCGAAGGCTTCGAGTACGTGAACCCGTTGCTGATGTCTCTGGAGGACTGCGTGTGACACCACGCCTGTCTGCTGCACCCCTACCACGACCCGGCGCAGGTGACCACGCACGCACACGCACGCACACGCACGCACGCACACGCACACGCGCACGCACACACGCATCCGCGCGCCGACACCTACACCGTGTCCAATGAAGAGTACTTCCTGTTGTAATTGTACTCAATTATTCATATAATGCTATGGACATGTGGGTGCATAAGATAAGGAAATATACAAAAATAAAATAAATTAAAGTCATTAATTGCTCTTTGTCTGATTCGATATTATTACAACATAGTTCGATTGTAAAACCTAACGGGACGACATATATCCGTCTCGTTCTCTCTTCGAAAAGCATTCTCCATTTCATTCGATTATCTTTCTTTTACTAATTCCACAACGCATTCGCTCTGATGTTCTGGTACTTTTGTTCCCATCTCTTTTTTCAGAAGATCTGAAACAGCACACAGATTTTTTATCTCACTTCTATATCTTCCATTTCAATGTGACACCAAACACCTTATTTTATTACTAACACTACCAACTACTAACACTTTCTTCAATGTGAAACCGTTATTCTTATTACCACTGTTTTGTAAAAGCAACCCACGATATAGAATGGAATTGTAGATTGCGTTTTGAAAATATAAATTGACTTCAGATGGTATTGGGACTTGCCCAATGCCTTATTCAACAGTAGGGAACTTGTTAAGTCCTATTTAATCCCTACAAAATTAATTAGTTGAACATGTCACTTTCCTTTTTTTTAATTTTTTACGTGTGGATACGTAACACGGAACTGAACAAAACCAAAGTTATTGAAACCATAAAATGTCATTACCTCGATATGATGTACTTTGTACGAATAAGCTGAGCTCACCTTTATGTTTGCTCGGTCGTAAAAATCGCAGTTTCGGTTACGACGTTAGGCGCTTCACAAAGCTAGCGTATACTTAATAAACTAATTGATAATTGAGACACGTTTTACAATTCCATTGTATACCTCTTCGAGGCGTCAATATGTTATGTGAATTTTAAGCCATCTCATCACTTTTATATTTCTATCAAATTTAAAGTAAGTATAAAAATAATTGTCTTTTAAAGATTTAATGAACGTACATATTGACGCCATTGTGTGTTGCAAGTCCCCTACGTGTGTGTTCCGGCGTTGCGTTGCACGTTGCTGAGCGTTGCGTTGTTGCGGCAGGCGTACGCGTACGGCGCGGAGTCCTCGTCGTCCGACTACGACTCGGTGTGCTCCGAGGCGCCGCCGCGCAAACCCACGCTGCTGCAACACATGTTCTGCTTGCCGCTCAACTGACACGCTCGAGAACACGCTCGCGAACTCACACGCGCTCCCGTACAGATCACCGCGCATACGGTCCTGGTTACCGTAGAACCACACATTCCAACCCCTACATATTCGCCGCAAACCACACTCAATTGCATTGCGCGTACACGACTAGTACGTAATATTGTGTTTACTAACCTCAATAATTCCCGGCTATTTTAATGTTTAGGGCAAAGAAATTGAGGTTAAATTAATAGATGAAAATCTTATCATTTGTTACTACTATTTAGACACCCATTATTATCATTTCTAAGTTAAACAAAAAATCATATATGACTTTTGTGGCTATCAATATTTTTTCTGTAAATAGCTGCTATGTACAAACAAAGAAAACTTATAAATATGTTTGGAAATCTATGTTATTACATAAACTAATTCATATTTATAAATTAATCATTATCGTAAATATCTACATAAAACTCCAAAAATCTAATATAAATTGTATCCAAATATTGTATGTAGCAATGTAACTGAGTGGTCGTCACATCGTATTCGTGTATTTTTGCACAACGCTATAACTGTACACACATTTTAATAATAGCTTTTTGTGAGACGTGATCAACACACTTCGTTTCTTATCCCACGCATTTTACCCAAACTCACACACCATCATTACTTATCCAGAATTATATATTAAAAATAGGAAAAATATCGAAAACTAACAGTGATAAGTCAAACGGTCACCGTGATTAATACTTAAAAAAATATATTTTACGAACACTAACATTTATCTAGTTTTTGTATATAATTAACAGAATAACAAATAGTCTGTACGTTTCGTTTTATCGATAAAATTAATGAAAAGATTCCTGTTGTTTAACAAAACAATACAGGGATGCGAATCTGTTCACAAATATGTTACAACGTATGGGAATTGAATACCACCGTCTATTTATCTCAAGTAGTTCTCAATTTTTAGTTAAATCGAGAGTGTAGCCAACATTGGTGCTCTTAATCAGTAGCGCGTGTCGGACGAAGCAGTATCACTTAGGTAGGGTACAGCGAACACATTCTCTATACTAACCAACTATTCTCAAAGAGATTTTGAGGTATAAAGCTTCTTGTACATAATTAATCATCTATGTATTATATTATGTAAGATTTAAATATTTTTGAAAAATATAGTGTCTGTTTAATGATAATATATTATGATACCCTGAAGTGGCTATGTACTTCCTAACAACTATGTCTCGATGAGCGGTATCGATATATAAAACTTGTTTGTATAACTTCGAGTCTAAATTAAAAATATACTGTTTAAATTATCTTCACTTAGAGTGCAACATCTAAAATTCTCGAATTTCTACAAATAAGTTAAGCTTTTTCAATGTCGATAGTTTTCATTCAGTTACCTGTATTATTATTATTAGGAATATATAAAATCCCAAATATTTGTATTATACTGTAAGATATTGTCTTGTCGCACATCGATGTTGTTACCTTACCCACTGTAGTTATCGCTAAAATATGTCGATAAATATCGAAATAAGTTGATGTAATGTATCGATATTGGAATATTAACTATCGACATTTAAGAAGTACTAGTGATTAGCGTGTGTACGTCAAAATTATCAAATAATTATGTTTTTCGAGCAATAAAATTGTAAGTGTAGTTGAAATTATATATGTTAATATGAGTCAGTGAATCTGCTCAGACAAAACGCACGTGAGGAATTAAAAGTAGTGAAATTACGACAGAGAGTCGAGAAAAGCATTGTAAATCCTTATCAGATGAGTAGCGTATTCCTTAGAAGCTTAGGTGTAAGCTAGATCGTGTACGTCTCTGTGTGTAGCGCGCGGCGTGCTGAGTGCAATAGCATGGGACGAATCATACTTTATGCATCGACCTGGCCTTGCAAAGGTTCGGTCTATTACATATTAAATAAATATATGATAATATCCATCAATAGATTCTAATATCCTTGAGCAAATATAACACATCTATTTATTTTTATGTGTATAGTAATAAATGTATTAACATATTGTAGCAGAATTTTTAGTACACAGCACGCTGTCGTACATCGATATTTTAATATGCACTCAGGGCGATGAACAGTTGTCTAAATAATTTGCTTTCCTTTCCTTAATAACTAAGTACTCGACTGTTCGCAGCACTGAGTGCGAGATATATTCCCTACGGTAGATTATGTTGTCCTTCATAGCTTAACATCACTTGTTTAGGTAGCCAACGAATTTTATAAAAAAAAAGTATATAATATTGAGCACTGATGCAATTTAAGATCGTGTACATTAAATTACAAATTGAAAACATCGGTTATTGAAATATAACAAATTATTGTTAATGTAGAAGAAAAGACTTATTATATAAAAATATTGTATTGGAAGCGAGGTGGCCGGCTCAGTCCACTGACTATTCTAAATAGTGCGTAGAACTATCTATTAGACATTTTGCACCTATATTATAGTGATACACACGCGCGTCGAATTTTCCGCTCGATATCTTCCCGCGATGTGTTTTCCTTCGCTGGATTTATTGGAATCTGCCAAAACGTATATAAATTTACTTAATCGATAAAATAATTAAATTTCTGAACGCACTAAAATAGTCATAAAATTTATCATCACAAAGTTTTGGCATGTTTCGATAAGTCCAGGCGTGTAACTGCTTAACTAATTTATATTCGTGTTGTCGTTGCCCTACGGAAAATGTATTTTATCACTGTGTTGCTGATGTTAACGTGTTGAAGAATATTGTTGTGCTATTATGTTGCACGCTCCGTGCCTGTTATCGACTTCGCCTGAGTTAGTGAGGAGGGAGAGGTCGATAGATGCGTTGCGAACGAGCGCGCGGCGGTCACTGCGACGGATGCGCCTCTTGTATCCATTTGTATTTATAAAAAGTATTTAATTGTTTGTAAGCTACAGTATTTTGGTACTATTATGCTTTAGATATAATTAGTTTACATTCCAACGTATTCCGCGAGAGATGTCACAGCTGAATAGTGTTGCGTTGATTTTCATCGATTCCATTTTATAGACGTTCGAATGTTTCCGATTTCGACGTGATGTTTTATTACCAAAAACTTAATTATTACTAACTGCCTGACAAATGACATTTGACAATTAGTCGTTAAGAGGAATTGTTGAACGGTTACAATCGCCAATTAGAACAAATATTGTGTATGGTTAGTTTTTAAGTATTTTAGTTATATTCGCATGTATTATCCTGATTATAAAATGTGGTATACATTGTTAACTTAATGTATGTTGGTTTATGATATTTAATTTGTCAGCTGTATACATGTAACACCATGTTATGTAAGGTTTTATCGTGGACGGCTTGGTGCGCTATGATTACTGTCAAATTAGACTGGAGAACTTGGGATACTGTACTATTCTATGCTTAAATGAAAATAAAGAAGATTAATCCGATTTGTTTCGTAATTTCTAAATTCACACGCAAACACCTATCCTTCATTTCACCCCGATCCAAGAAACAAAAGACATTAAAATTATCAATAGTTTAGAAATGTTCAACATTAACATAAATTTTACCCTTTAAATTACACAATTCAAATTTAATTTTTAATTATAATAAATAAAGTAGTTCACTTGTAACGGAAGTTTGAAAATATTAAGAATAAGCGGGTAGTTTCAGAAAACATCATGGCGGAAACCAATATTAGTTAAACTAATAACTAACTAAGTAACTTAAATTCGTAATTAAATAGCAGAATTATAATCGACTTGATATAAAATTAATAATTCTTACAAAAATATTTACAAAAATCAGTTACATACAATATTGCACGATTTAAGATACTTCCGTTTACAATAATTTGATGTTTATAATTGGAGTGGGTAATTTCCTTCATTATTTGTTCTCCTGGTACTTTTTAGTTAGGTTCGAGTTTTATTTAATGTGTTTGCATATTTTACGTGTATGTACAAAATATGTACGCACACAAGAAGAGTTAAACTAATTTTTAAGATACAAGTCACTTTTATCATGAATTTCCACAACATAAAAAAATATAAAACTGCCCTATAATCTAGAACTAATGGTCGTGTTCCGATATACACTGCGAACACTGTTCCGTACTCTTACTCTTATACTTCCATTATGGACTGACAGTATACTGTCGCAGTATCTTATAGAAATGTATGACGTCATGAATCGTCGCCGTTTTTGTACTGTGAGCACTAGCGTTTGGAGCCAACTTTAAAGGAATGCCTTCGCAGTATACTGAAATGACGTCACACCTTACAATGCTCGCAGTGTACATCGGAACACGGCCATCAATTATGTAACGTCAAATAAAGGAGACGCTGATTGGTCCTTTGTAGTAGGTGGGCGTGGTTTAGACTAGTAGGAGCATCAGATGTAGCCAATAAGAAGTTAGCTTCTTATTATGATTAAAAGTATCTCCACCAACTTCATGTGTTCCTGGTACATGAAAGGCGAAAACCCGATCTTTTGGCGAGTTGCAACGAAGTTTTGAAGTGCAATGAAAATTTTAAAGTCTATTAACGAATTGTTTGCTACGTGCTTTCGTAATATAAACAACATTTATTCTGGTTATCTAATAGTAATAATAGTATATGTCCAATGTAATAAAATATGAAGAGAGATTATTCTTATTATTTAGACCCATAATTTTAAATTCCCTTTTTCTAATGTAGCCAAAATGGAAAGACATTCCATCTATATTACGAATAAATATAATATCTCCGCCAACTTTTTGCGTTCCTGGTACTTAAATAGACTCCATTATGTTAATGTCGGTGAGATTTAATCTTCTCTATTCGTATGATACCGTCATTTAGAGATTAAATTGCATTGCTTGCCACCAGTACTGGGGTAAACTTGTGATAAGAAATTGTTAGGCCAAAGAGAAAATCGCATAATGAAACCGCGAGACTAGTTTACGTGGGGTTTCAGGGCGACAGTGATTATGGTCTAGCCGACATGGCTCTTTCAAGCTATAGGCAATATCGGGATCTGATATTTAACTCCAGTTCGCTTGAAAATGTTGAACTCAATATTTATTAAGAATTGTGTTCTGTGACAGGTAGCATTTGCAATATATATTTTTTTAATCTGCTTTATAATACCACAGACAGTGTTTTACACACATAATATGACATATCAAACTCATGTAGACTTTTTATTTCCCACTCCAGGAACAGAATATTTCATAGAAACATCTAATTCCTCAAAATAAGTACTATAATTAATGGTTTTCAAATTAAAACTCCAATATCGATTAAAAATAAATTTATTTGAATACAATGCACACGTAATACATCAAATTCAAATTAATACATTTTCTTATTGAAACAATTGATGACAAAATTGACCCATTTAACACATCGTATAACAACTGAAATCGAGAATATTTATATTTGATATAAACATTGTAGTAAATAATACATCTACGTTATGAATGAATATTCGTAATAGTAACTTCGATGAAATTATGAATACTAAAGAAAGAACTGCGGCACGCGTTTACTGCGGCCTAACGCTAGTGAAAAGGACGTCACAGAGATTAGCACACTAAATAAATGCAACTCCTTACTCGATAAAACGTAATACTAAACGAATACTGAGAAATTAACATGAATAATGAGATTAACTCGCATGTCGATATACAAAATCTTCTTAGACGCTATTCTATATCCTGTAAGTGGTTTAGCGTTTAATCTTCGCCTTTTATGTAACAAACATTTACAAGCATTTGCGAGATTCTAATTTTGATATGGAATGTCTAAGTTTAATTGTGCAGGAAACATCGATATGACTTTAAAAATACTATAATGGTCGAGGGTATTTTATTTTTGGACTTAAGCATACATTGTAAATATACTCCAAATTTGTAAACACCACACAGTCTTGTCTGAAACTTTGGTGCTACCATAAAATGTACCAACAATTTTGAAAAAAAAATATCTTGATAGAATATAATTTAAACATTAACAACCGAAATAAACATGTATTTGTTAAATAAAATAAATTCTAAATATATCATATTTAATACTGATGTAATAGCCAAACATTTAAATAATAAATAACACAATGCTTTGCATAACAGTTGGTAAGCTACTTCGTGTATAAGACAAAGTTGTCGAACACGATGGTGGCGCGTCGCTGCACAACTTTTCACACGATAGAATATTAATTTATTATAAAATTTTCAAAAATCCCATTGTTTAAGACTTTGAGACCTCACAACGATAAATAAATAAGATATGGTGGCTTCAGTAGTTCCACACGAAATTCGATCCGTTTCTACCTCCACGTATGATAAGCACCCAGAATAATAGTTTTCTTTTACAAGATCGTACATTTTAAATATCCTCTAATTTTCAATAAAACTTAAGAAAGCCATAAGACCGATTTCGGCGAAACGGGAATGTCGACGAAGCCATATTGCGTGTAACATCGATATAGCAATCACTATTTCTAAAAAATACAATAAAATAAATATTAAGTTAAGCATCTTAACTTATATCAACCTTCAGATCACAAATGATGTGGTTATCACAGAACATAACCAAAAAATATAATATTTCCGTATTAGTAAGCCTCTAACCTGAGTGGCAAAAATATAACTTAACGCTCTATAAAACTATAGGATGTATTGAGATGATATAATACTAGAATAAAATGAGAAAATAATGGAATAAACATTAAGTACGTCTTACAATATAGTCTCGATATAAATCAATGTAAATACGTTCAATTTGGCTATCGAAAAATAGTCGATAAAATTGTCAATATTTATATTATTAAACGGCCATATAGAAATAGTTTTCAGATCGTTTCATATGTATAGAGGAATAATTTTGATGTTAGATTGTTTCGCTAGGAAGCGGTGTTTGTGCGAGGTTCACTGGTCGCCATTTTCGTGCAACTTTTGTTTCTTGTTGGGCGACGCGCCGAACATCGTGCCGTTGCGCAGAGACGACATCAGGAATGGCACCTGAAAGTGTACAATATTTTGTTATTTACTTAATTGAATTGTAATTAATGTTTTATGTCACTATTCTGGTGGTTAACTCTGTGGAAATAATCATGTCGATGTTGCGGGCAAAAGTCAAACAATAAACATTTTGTTATCCATTTATTTACGTGAACGATTGCGTGTGTGGGTTTGTCTGATTTGTAAGGAATTTCCATGGTGTGTAAAGTCCGTCACTAGGCTAGCGTAGTGGACTATGGTCTAAGGCCTCACAATCAACCTGTCGATATGGGCTGGTATCCACACACAATTGTTCGTTTGCTGAGGGCGTTGGTTGTATCTATGTATGTGAGGATTATGTGAGTGTCGGGTGTGTATGTGTGTACCTTGTGCTCGAGTTGCATGTGGTGCGTGGGCGGCAGCGCGAGGCAGGCGCGCAGCAGGTTGTCGACGGCGCCGCGCTGCTTGAACAAGGCGTTGACGACGGGCGCGCCGGCCGGCACCAGCGGCGCCTTCAGCAAGTACGCCAGCGGGGACAGCACCGCGTGCATGCCGCTCCACTCTGCAATATACGTGCTACTTTAATACGCGCGCTTGAGTCAACTTGTCAGTACTGAAGGAAAAGGTTGCTGGCATGACCAGTTCAAAATAGAACATAAGAAAATTTACAAAATGCACTCGCACGCTTTAATCTTTCGCTGATCGACGAACCACCCCAGGTTCACCTTGTTATTGAACTTCCCGTTGGTCCCCTCTTCCCGCCGCAGCGCCAGCGTGCTTAGCACTCAACTAAGTCGCTTGTGACAAACGTGAAATGCTGTGGCGGATCTTTTACACCTTTAACCATTAGACAGATCCGTCACACACCTACCAATCCCATTGGTATGACAGTGTGGGTGCAGTGCAGCTCAGTTCTTTTTATACAACGATACCCATGACTCAAGACTAGATCTTAGTATGGGGTCAGGACTATGTATATGGCTGTTGGGTGTATTTATTTATTTACCTACGGAGGCAAACAAGCATACGGCCCGCCTATAAGTAGTCACCGTAGCCTATAGACGTCTGCAACACCCGAGGTGTCACTCGCGCGTTGCCGACCTCCAGGACCTTACAGTACCTTGGTGTTGATTTTCTCGGAAGTGCACCCTGGTGAAGAGCTCGGCCAGCAGCACGAGGTCGAGGATGAGCGGCACGGCCAGCAGCGAGTCCTCGCACGTGTTGTGCACCACGATGGTGTTGGTGCCGTGCAGCAGGATCTCGGAGGTGTACTCGTCCATCGCGCGCTTGGAGTCACCTGGTGGACATCACGCTTGGAAGATGCTTCAATGTACATAGTGTTAGCAGTGACAACCAGAACGAGTATATTGTATAAAGGAACCAATAGTACAGATGTAGTTCGCGCGTCAATACCGCGGTTGATGATTGGCTAAAAAACAAACAATGCACCAGTGCGTCTCAAAGGTATTATATATGAAAAGAACACACCACGGGTAAGATGGCAGCAATACGTTTTCAGCACCAGAAAACACAGCGTTTGCATCGCAGTTAACATAATAAATATGCAAAACGTTTAAAATTCTATATCTGCGCTGGTTTATTTCTGTGACTTATCTAAATTATACAATTATAGTTCACGGAAGCATCAAACTAGTATAAAGATTACGAGGCGAGGCCGTTACACTCACCGACATAGGGCACGTATTTGATGACCACCGCGTGGTCGGGCTTCTCCTTGGGCTTGTACAGGATCTGGTTGGACTCCACCATGTCGTCCACCACGTTGCTCTTCGTTATCTACACCACAAACATTATTTTATGCAGCGAGTACATTTTGAAATAAACCTAATTTTATCGCGAATTGGTATAATTTTTCATTTTTTAACTTTGTAACTTCCAGACGCGACCTTTCGATTGTTTACAGTTTTCATGGTCACGGGGCGGACTGAAGTATTAGACATCCGCTCATTGACTGTTACAATTTAACTACCCTTAATTACAATTATTAAATGGAAAAAATAATTGTTTTTATGCGGTTTATTTTATTGCAATGTGTAACATTCGCGTAAATCAAAGAAACCATTATGTGAGTACGTTTTAACACATGCACATGACTCACCTGCTTGTGATTGACTATAAAACTTACCTACTCGGTCATCGATGTTTATTTCTAATTATTTTGCAACTTAGTATGGGAAAAACGGAACTGTAAGCTTTTTACCAATTGGGAATATATTCTAAACATGAAATCTGAGATGTCTTCTTATTTTAATCCTCTATGGGTATTCCCTGACATAAGAATTAAATGTTTTAACATACATCATCATTATCACCATAAAATAACATATTACATAATATCTATAAAAATATTTTAATCTATTCAGTCATTTTCATTTTAGTTTGAACTACGCACAAGTTTACTACGAAATGCTATTGATTAAGTTACTAAAAGTGATCAGACTAACCTCTTTGGATCGGAACTGTTTGGGCGCGGACAAATTCTTGCCGTCGTTGTTACCCAAATGGTTGTAGCTCACGATCGACACTGGCTTCAGACCTGCGAGGGAATAGAACAAATTCGTTATTTTTGCATGACTTTTTTTTGTTTTAAACCAGATTTTATAAATTACTGTCTTTTCAGGACGGGTTTCAGCTATACTAATTTTCATACCCTATATTATTTTTAATGTTATGAGTAGCCTGTGCCGTGGTTTTTATAGATAATTCTCTAAATCTCCGAGGCATGGAAGTACTCCAAAATATAAAATTACCCTCAGATACACAACGGTCACATCGCACACCTGAGCCCTACCTAAATTAAATAACAATAGATAGTGTGTTACTCACCAGCAGACACCAGAAAGTCAACGAGCACAGACTTGAGCTTGGTCTGTCCGGATTTGAAGTCGTCACCCGCCACGAACACGCCGCACTTCTCAGCTCGCTCCACCACGCCTGGGACTAACGTGTTCTGAGGCGAGCCGTTGATGTACCCGCACTGCACAAATGTATAATACTTTACTAAATACACCCAACACTTAACAGTCACATACATAGTCCTGACCCCACACTAAGTTCGAGTCTTGTGTCGTGGGTATCACGAACTATGTGACTTTTCGGTCTCAAAAATACCCAGACCCGAAACCCTGTGGACCATACAAACATTTGTTTCAGTGCAGGGATCGAACCCGCGGCCTCTCGTTTTACAGGCGGCGTCTAGCCAATTGCGCCACGGAGGCTGTCACTAACTCTCTAATGCAAAATAAAAAATAGGTGATAATGTATTAGATTTTAGGCAATTACAATCGTGTTTAATGAAAATGCGTATTTTTCACGTGTACAAGTTATTCACATCGTCAACTAAAACTTTTTACGTGCAAATTCAGTAATTATCTCGTAATTTTATCAGATTGCCATTCGAGACATGAAACCTGAGCCTAGTCTAGCCTATTCTACACCGATTACATACACATAGCAGATTACAGGCCCAATTAATAACTCATCGCTGTTAGTACCTACATGCCTACAAAGCCATTCTTTCACCAATAGTACATATTTTTATAGATATTTTTAATACAATACATATTAGTCATTTCCATGTATTTTATATTTTTATGGGCTTAATTTAATAGCCCACGAATCACGAATAATGATACGTAAGGGCAATAACAAATAGTTTTACCGTTATTTACATTACTTCACAATTTAGTAAATATTTTAATATCATTCGCGACTACGCCTTTTACCTTTATCCCACATGTATCTAGGAAGGACGCTAAATTTGAAAGCACAACTAGCTTACTATTGACACTCAATTTCATTTTAAAATATTTTTATTCTTGAAAGATGTGTCATTATGGACCATTTTACAGTACGTAGCGCTCGAATATGATCTATTGTACATAATCGCGTCGTAGTTTAATTGATCTAAATGAAATCGAGCATCAATATGGCTAGCAGAAACATCAGACTAGAATCATTCTTCTCTATCACTAATCCCTAAAAATAGAATAGTAATGTATGACTAGTACTTACCCCCTCATCGATAGCAGCGAGGGCAAATATGGTGGACGGCGAGATCTCTGGTTCATTGTCCCGCAGCGCCTTGTCTAAATTCTGGCAAGTGTCGTGTACACCCGGCCGAACCTCGCAGAACCTATACAACAATATAAAAAAAAATTATAACTGTAATTTGTATGCAAGTGTATAAACGACGACAATTCTCAATTTACGGTATTAATCGCCTCCCGTGAATACCGATAGCTTTGGACAAATAGAAAGGTATGTTGCTGACTTTGAGATATATTAAGTAGAGTTAGTCTTTCCTTAACATCTATATTTTATTTCAGATTATACGAAATGGTATGCAAAAAAATCATAATTACGTTGTTCATGTAATAAATATGTGCTTATTCAATAAATTCCGTTGTCATGCGACCACCACGCCGTCGATGGATCAATGACCCGTCACAAAAACTCAGCATTTTAAATATAAGTACAGTTACTGACGTCATGAGTAAATATGGTCAATAACTTAACGATGTTAATGTTTTCATCTAAATTTGCAGAGTTAAGTGACACTGCACGTCATTATATGTGCAGTGCCGACATACGATTTTATCTTAATCCCTCACGATTATAGAGAATTCTAATGGTTAGTAGTATGCGTATGTGGGTTATTATTATAAAGTTTACTGCCGAATATATAATAAATAAAAATATCATAGTACACAAGGTAACATCTTGAAACTTCAAGCATGTACATGCACATTCTCAGCTACTCCGAGCTAAAACAAGTCAAATCATGCAATAAAAATGTTCTGTGATAAATAAATAGTGCCAATTATGAACCAGCGCATAATACTTCTTTATCACAGGTTGCTGTTAGGGCTGGTTAAAAGGAAACTTTTTAATACTTTAACAAAGTACCCATGATACAGCCCCGGTTAAAAGTACACCAAGCTTACTTAAAAAGAAAACTAAAATATACAAAAACTCAAGCACATATGCTGTTAGGGTTAACAGATTGCAAAGCACTATATTATGGAGATACTGCTTCCTACATTTCCTTCATAAATCCATCAATATAGGATAATAACAAAAGTCAAACATGGATCTAATTATGGAAAAATGCAATATCTCCCAAAAATCTTATAAAGTATCTGTGTATTCTGCTACAATTAGAAGCTTTTATTAAATCCATTGGTGGAAATAATGCTTATATTATATCGGTGCATTTAAGGTTGAAGGAAGCCATTGGATGCAGGCAACGAACACTACTAGTCACTATGGAAACCCTTGGGGGAGCCCTGTGTCCAGCAATGATTTTCCTATGATTGAAAAGGTAGAACAAGAAAGGGAGACAGCGAAAGAGAGGCAGGATAATAGTGTTGTCTGTATCCTCACCAAAGAAGCATGATAATAATTTTGCATCCTCACCTCTCAGTGTTGGCGGTCCACAGCACAATGATCTTGTCGAGCTTGTTCTTGTCGCGGAAGTCCTTGATGTCCGCGCGGATCTGAAGGTACTGCTCGTATTTGGTGCCGTGGATCAGGTTGGTGGCACGGTCCGCCTGGACAAACAGAAAGATATGTTTGTAACTATCTTGACAGGGTTTTTTGTAGTATGCCACTTCCGCACCAGGCCAGCGTGGTGGTTAAATCCTTGGTTGAGGAAGTTTCGTGCTCAGTAGTTATGGTTATATGGTAAATTTTCAGCGTATTCGCTACTGGGCCAAATGAGAAACATGCTATGAAAATGTTATGTGATAAGATTAATTGTAACAACTGACTCCCCGCAACAATACCCTTTAATGACTAATTGCTGTCGGGGTTGCATATACCGGGTATATCAAGACTGCGACCGAAAACGAAGCCGGGTGTAAGTTTTAGTGGTTACAGACACAATGCAAATAAAAATTTCGCAAAATAAGCGACGGTTTTTTTCTTACAATTTTTTAAAAGTCGTTGTTATTGCGTAGTAAATACCTAGTTATTACCAAAATAGTAATTTAAACGCTAACTTACCATTGCATCTTAAAAAATAAAAAGGTGTACATCGTTATTTTAGGAAAACTATGTATTTATCACCCAAATACGGAGATAAGTAAAAAATAACCAAACAAAACTTGACGATTTTTTTTTCGAAATTTTTGGTTGTATTGTGTGTGAAGTCACTAATACTACCACCTGCCTTCGTTTTCGGTCGCAGTCTTGATATACCCTGTATAGACACTTCTTAATACTTAACAAAAGAGCCCTCTACTCAACCCAACTACATATAGCGCAGTTTTTTTATTTTTTGCGCTTGAAGTTCATTAAATCTTGCCCATCTCAGAACAATATTGCAATTCGCGTATTCAACGTCGCTTTTATACAAAATGCGATTAACATTTTTAAGAAACAAATAGTCATATCTACACGTATAACATGCGCGTTTGTTGGTTTGAGTAATCGCGTGAGTTGCTCTCAGCTCTGGGCTGGAATTTGTGTCCGGCATGACGTTCATATCTTTAAACAGAAATAAACTCGGCAAAATGTGTGAGGCATTAGTAGCACCTCGGCCTACCGCCTTGGAAACACAATCGTAATCTTATGTGTGTATCGGTCCATTAACAATTTGATATAGATAGTTCAAAAAAGGCGACGAAGAGAAAAAGCTATTTTTTTCCATTCAAGAAGTTTATTTGTAAAACGAGATGTTGTTTAGAAAAAACGACACTCGTGTAAAACCGTCGCACAAAGGACGCGTGTTTTATAAACATCAAGGCTTTGTCAATGGAAAATAACGAAGTTCCTGATGCCATGGCGCTAAAACAATGCGTTTACAAAACACTCGCCATACATTGAGCGTGTTTTGTAAAACTACCCGTACACAATCGGGTCGGGTGTCAAAACACTATTCTACACACTTTTACGTTTTGGAAACTATTCCATTCACTCATACTACTGATTCCTGTCAGTTCGAATCAACAATGGTACCCAAATATTTGACATTGAGCACCGAAACTGGGCGAGTCTCTTTAAGACACTATTACCCGTCGGAAATATCTGTGGACCTGAATAATTAACGTCATTAGAACATAAGTTCAGCAAATTCAAAATATAGGTTAAACAAATTGAATTTAAATAGAAAAAAGAATAAAAAATATAATTCGCATCCATCTCAAAACGTTTTTAATGTAAAATAACATAGTAGATAGGGGAACACAAAAAAATGAAATGTGAACCGCGTTCCAGCTAGGTTCACAAATATTTCCGACAGGTTATACCTATGTAGTCTTTATATTTCAACGAAATTAATCAAAAAGAAAACAACATTGAAGAGTTCTAAACTTGAAATTTCTATTAAGATATTTAACCTTAGTAAAACGACTAAAAGACGTCCTTGTTGGTCTAGGAACGGGCACTACATGCAGAATCTATCAAGTTAGTGCAAAAAAAGTTACTCGAATACGATTTTGGATAAAATCTTCGTGTCACCATAAAAATAAGCCATTTTTATAAATACGTTTTATCATTTTATATTTTAATCCCGTACAATGAAATGTAGTTGTTATTCACAATGCATTATGCACAGCCCAGCGCCCATATTGAAACGAGACGCAAACGCGAGGGACTCCTTGACCTAAATCTGCGCCTACCCTCCGTTCAATGTCATCTAACTCTCGGGACTGGGGATAAACAAGGTCGAGCTAGGTTTGCGTTTACGTTCCGCCTGTCCTTGTGTCGCGATTAGAACGGTCAGTTGATAAGCCAGATTATGATTTATTGACCGGTACCGTAATATTAATGTGAAAATTATAACCATGATACCATACAACACGGTTTATGCAATGCATGTTATGTATATCATGAAAATGTTCAAAGATTAACTATTGCTTTTTTGTATCATGATATCAGTATAACGGGTATTTGTCATTTCATATCACAATGATTTCATTTAGTTGCAACGCCAAGAGCCGGCTACGAAACGAGGCTGTTAAAATGTCGAGAGGAATTGAAGTCTGTCCGCCCACGGTCAGCAATATTAGTATCATCATCAGGCTGTTGCAGTCCACTGCTGGACATAGGCCTCTCCCAAGGTACACCACAGAGACCGGTCTACTGCTTTACATCAGCAGACAGACAGTACATCCAGTCGCTGCCGGCCCTCTTGGCAAGTCATCCCGCCATCTGGCCAGAGGACGTCCCACGCTACGTTTGCAGTAGTATATTCTATTAGTATATTCCTTCTCAATCACAGTAACATAAGACAAGCAGGGACCCCGTCATGTCAGGACTAATATCAAGCGATGATAGGACATACGGTAATGATGTTGATTATGGTATAACTGTCACCCATCAACATAATATGATCCAATGACAGGCAATCTATGTGAAACCGCTGTCGTGTCTTACAAGGTCGAACCGTATAGCCGTTACCATGCAGTTATTGCCTGGCCTTCAGTACATAACAGCCTACTTCCTATGACTAATAACGTTTATAGTGAATGCATTTATACCACAGCCCTAGCGTCATATTATATTGGACTAGGAGCCAAGTAGGTATGCAAGGAATTGTTCGACAATCTTGTTCCAAAGCTCTTGAAGAAAACATATGAATATATGAAATACGGAAATTATTTTTATAAGTAACAAAAAATATATTTTAAAATCGTTACGATAATTAACTCCAGACTGATGGTCTTGATACGTTTTAGGTGTTGCTAAGTCAAGCAAGCTTATAGGACGACTGTAGGCATATTAGGAGGAACCAGACCATTACCAGACTACTTTGAGCATTAGACATCAGTGGCAAAAGTCCGAAAACCCTTCCCTAAAGTAAGTATTTATCGTAACTTATGCAAAAACGTTTCAAGGTATCATAACATCATTTCTTAAAGAACAATCAAATCTTTATAATGAATAGCCAAGTTCCTTTTATAATTACTATTCTTCTTAAATCCTTCCAACAGAAACGAAGGCACGTTTCAATTATGATTGAATGATTAGAAAACTTTCCACGCCCAGTAGTTGTTTTGGTAGAACGAAAATAGCATTTGCCAATAACACTAATGGAAAGTTTGGAAACGATCACGTTCAATGGATTTGATATTAAGTACGTCCGTGCCTTAGGGAGCACGTAATTGATATTGGTAGTTGTTAAATAGTCAGAAGGATTAAAGGGAATTAATATTCCAATTAATACTCAGAATTTTGATATTGGCCTTCACATGAAAAATTCCGATTGATCATATTTTAAATGATATGGATTGTGTGTATGGTCCATATGCAGAATACTGTGCGAAGAGCAACTTGAGTATCAGTGCAATACATTACAAAATAAAAATAAAATAAGCCAATAAAGCTTGCCATGTTTATTGTGTACCCACACATAAGTATCGTTTGGATATCACCACAAAAGAAATAAATTAATACTTGCTTTATAATCTTACCTCAAATGAATATAATCTATATCTTAATGGTTTCTTAGATTTACGCGAATGTTACACATTGAAATAAAACAATTTTTACGGATTTTATCGCGATTTGGTTTAATTTTTACATTTTTTAACTTCCGCGACGTTTCGATTGCTTTTCAGCTTTCGTGGTCACGGGACGGACTGAATTTAAACCAAATCGCGATAAAATCCGTAAAAATAGTTTTATTTCAAAATCTATATCTTACTATTGACACTGGTAAGTTGTCGATAGTTATTCAAAAATCCAGTCAAGGCGACTTAAAATATATCAAAATGAACCGAATCCAAATGAATCATAACCCAGACAATTTCAAAACGAGACATCCGCCGACAGATGAATGCAATTTATAGAACGAGGGAGATGGCAACATTCATGTTGCAATGCGGAAAATCAATACGAGCGGTGTCTAGCAATAGGTGCGTTGTAAAGCAATTTTCAATATTATTAGTATTTAGTTTGATGTATGGGATCGCATGCGCGGTGGGCCGGGCGTAAGGAACGCTTGCTCGCGTAATCATTATTATGCATGCCATTTTGATGTGCTTTTAAAAGGACAAACTACAATTTTTGTTAGGGAAATTATTTGAGATTTCTTATTCTTTACTACGATTAGTTAGTCAAATAATTTGTCATATGGATATGGTTTTAATCAACATACAACGAACTACGAGCAATTATTAAAATAAGCTAAACGCAAGTAGCTATTGTCGTGTAACAACTATCATATTATGACAGATTTGCATATCACAGATACAATCTGTTTTCATTTATTTCATATATTATTTTTTAAGAATTTGGAAGCTGCATCACCCACATCTACATGAAACACAATCACACTCGTTCAAACACGAAATAATTCTAACACTTCACCAATTTCTCAGCCAGATCCTCACGTCTTCAAATAGCAAAAGACCGCTAATATTTATCGCCCCTTAAGCCTTGCCTGTTTAAGAAGTGCCTTATTTATGATATTATGTAAATATGCAATTCATGAGAATTGCATACAATTTCATACATGCGTCATACACCACGTGTGTCGACGTCACAGCGTGCAATTCGGTGCAATTGTATGGCTAGTGACCAGCGAGGCAGTAAGCAGTTATTTGCGGCGGGAACCTGGCCAGCGGTGCTGACGCCAGTCTTATCGCCACTAATTAAACATAACTATTTACTGTATGTTCTGTTGTAATTAACGTGTATTAGCGATTATGATGTGGGGCCATGTTAATACTTTACAGTTAGATTTTCCCGTTTTGCACCTTTACATCGAAAGATAATCGCTATTAACTCAATATTGTGTCTCCCACTTTGGAAGGATGTGATCTGTTATTTGACTCCACGATTCTATTTATTTTCTTCTATCATTTGATTCCAACTTCTCTAATTTATTTTCTGTACGATAATTTAACGGGGTAGTCACACAAGATTTAAATCCTGCCGTACCGACCCACTTTAGTGTTTCTCGTTCCGGAATTGGCTGGATTACGAAAAATATCTATACCAGCTCAATTTACAAATCTTCTATCCATATATTTTTTTATTAAAAATATGTTTTGAGGAATACCAAAGTTCTTTCTTGGGATTTCAAAAGGGATTCGAACACATCGCAGCGCACGTATGCACTCTACGTAAAACCGACTTACATTGTTACATGAGTTGAAAATTTGCCTGTAATCGGAACGAATATAATTAGTTTCCATGTGATAGCAATCCAAGAACGAGCTATTTATGTCCTCATAACTAAAATTGATTCATACGCCAAACTACCTAGTCTCTTCTAATACAAATACAGACTAGAATTGCTGCGGGATTTCTTCCTGTCTAAGTTTATTTGATCATGTTTTCTTTTAATCCATTCACTCTTGCCCTACTTGGTAATAGCGACTTAAGAGTTTCAGGTAAATCCGCCATTTTTTTTGTCTGTCTAATATTACGAATTTCATTTCACTGTAGGAAATAGAAGGAATATTATATGAACTTTTGTGAAATACTTTGTGAGACGAGTAATTGCAAAATTGACTAATCGGTTACTTCAGCAGACACAATTTTAAACTATATAGAATAACAAAATGCATTTCAATGCAAACCACATATACAACACGCCACGTGATGCGTAAAACAGCAGATTGTCTTATCATTATCTCAAATTAGACACGTATTAAGACCAGACAAGTTTATATTTTGTGGACACAATATAAATGTTTGTACGAAATTCTACTAGATTTATTATTTTCATCTGCTCTAATTGCGTCGTTTTTTAATATTTATAATATTAACTGATAAAATTCTGGTGCAAGTCATGCCGGTCAAATGATCCCTGGGATTTTTACCAGAATCAATGAGATAACTTTATTGAAGTAGGTCACACAACGAGGAAGAACAAATGAATGAAAGATAGTTTATGAACATTTGACGCTCCATAGTGTCTGTCTATCATATGGGATACAGACGCGGGTTTATAAATTTAATCAGCGTGGGAATCAAACCCTGCACTTCACGGTGTACAGCCGAAAAACACTAGACCAATAAGGTGACTTACATAAAGACATAGATAATACATTATATAGGAAAGATAAAGATACTTATAAAGAAGATATTTATAAAAATGTAGTGCAGGTGTGCATATGAATGTCGCAACGTGACCGCCCATGGTGCCGGCGATAAAATTGTAACGACTGAATTGTTCCACCCACATAACTTTACATTGTAAATATTATTTGTAACCATGACATTAGTTTTAAGTAATTTACTGTTACTGTGTTATTCTTTTTTATTGTGGTGTACAATAAAGTGTGTAAATAAATAAATAAATAAAATAAATTATTTTATTATAATATTATTGTTGTTGTGAAAAAAATAGGGTAGGTATTGGATCATTTGGAACAAAAAGATAATTGTTAAAAGCGACGACAGCAAATCTTCAATAATAATTAAACTGATCCCTCAGATATTAAATAAATACACCCAAGAATTATTCTGTATCGTAGTTTCTAATTTAATTTAATTTTCCGGTCCCATTTCTTCCAAACTCGAAACCTATGTTCGAAACAAACTAATCCAAACTCGATAGATAAATAAATGAACTCAGAATTTAATAACTAAACTTGATAATCAATTTTCGCATCATAAGAGCTCAAATCATGTTAGATTTAAACTAAGGGTGATACGCGCAATCACGTCACGATTACAACTAATATAAGCTGGCATGACAAAGTGATTACAATGCACTTTATGATAATAGGTAAGGGCCACGGCAGGCCGAAAGGATTATCCACCGCGTAGTTTATATCTCTCACCGTCTCCCGCATAAGATGACTTCCGTGAGTCGCTATGATTTTAAAAAGTGCGTTTGAAAAACAGATCCTTCAAGTGCCCACCAAAATCCTATAAGAAATCTAATAGGTTTTGTACAACTACGCATCAAGTTTTACATACCTGGTTCGCGGCGATGAAATCAGGGTCGTAGATGGCCGGGCGAGGCTTCATGGTGGCCATCTCCTTCCTCAGCTTCTGTTGCAGGTCGTAGTCGAGGACCTTCGCGCGGACCATGGACTCGGCCAGATTAAGCGGGCTTATATCCCAGCCGTCGATTACTGGTGGACAATAAGTAGCTTTATGGTAAAGGATAGATGCAGTTAATGTCTCTTAGGGTTGGTCTTGCATAGGTCCAGCAAACGAGAAAATGTTTCAGGTGTTGGTCATTGATTGCAAACGCCCATGAACACCGATTCTTGGATCGTAGGTCCGTTGTCGACTTCTCATAATGTTAGAGGTAAAAGAAGGGAAAAGAACGGGAAAAGGAATAGAACATGCACTTCAGGAAATCTCATTCGCTGAAAGGAATAGGATAGTATAGCCAACGCTTGACAGCTGTTTTCTGTGATACACGCAATAATGTGAACGAACTAAACGGTCTATCAGCTACAACGCAACCGATTCAAATATTCTTGACGTCTGCTTGGAGTTTTATCTATATCTTGATTAAATAAATAATACCGTATGTATGAAATAATTGTGAGAATAAGCAATATATCAATAATAAACAACATATTACACCAGTGTTTACTATTTACTCACCTAAATCATCTGGGTCGACCATGGGCAGCAAGCTAGACATCGGCACATACACCTCGTTGCCCTTTTCGTCTATGCCGAGCCGCACCGTCGAAGCTTGAGTGATTGAACCATACCTGGTGGACAATTAAGTTGATAATAACAAGACCAAGGTAAATTTTCGTGCGGATTTGATACTGTTTAGACAATTAAGTTAATGCAGTACATCTAGTATTGGGCAGCCACAAAAAGTGCCTGGATTGAAGGGACACAACTAGACAATCATATCGTTTTGTGCTGTTATTTTTTTTATTAAATGGTTTATTTAGAATTTTTGGATTCAGACAGGGGGGCACCGTAACAATCTCACAGAGTGCCAGTAGTGTTAAAACCAACACTGAAAATACCTGAGGAGAATTCAAAGCTATCTAGGTAATATATATAGATGTTACAGGTACTTATATTGTCAAAGCCGTGATATTATAATTTCACTAGTGATGTTATAAATAAACAGTTAATTGACTTCATTTAATTATTTGACTTAATTTTATTTAAAATGGAACTAACTAACCTAACAATTGTTTCTTTGCAGTAACTCACTGCGGTACTTCACTCATAATACATAGATTTTGGACAATTTTAAGATTGTGATTTAACAGTTTCACTTCGATAGATTATAATCTACCGAAAAATAATGCGTTAAATTGTAAGCAGTAGGCAGTAGGGTTCACAATCTAATTGTATAGTATACAAGTGAAAACGCATATTGTAAAAAAGTAGCTTGTCAGTCGTCACTACGATGGCAATTTGATTGCTAAAGACACTATAAAAGAATTAATACCCTTTTTTGAAACCTTTGAATTGTTGATACAGCATCAGGATATCAAATTTCAGACACAAAATGCCTGAGCCAAGCTCAAGAACTAACAGAAACCAATAAGACACTTCATTACAATACTTATAAGAATCAAACTATCCTGTTTATGTTAGCACTCACCAATTTGAGTCTTGTTTGCCATTCTTTGTGTTCCATGAAAGTTGGTGTCTGTTGGCAAGCACCGCAGCAGTGAAGGTGGAACCATTGTTGCCTCCCCAGCCCACAAGCATCACACCAACCTTACCCACTTTCCTCTGTGTCCTGATGCTCATGGACTTTCGGAATGGCTTGGCCTGACAAAAAGAATAACAATTAATAATAGCTACTCTAGTAGCAGACTTAAACAATAATTATTAACAATTTGTCTTGGGTTCTTCCTTAAAGATAGAGACATAATATTGTAATAGGATTCATATGTTTCTGATCAGATTACTTTTATTTATTCTCCACTTAATAAAAAAAATCATGGAAGTTGTCTCACTGCTAAGACACAATAAGCAGCAGAAAATGTAACACTATTATTGTTTATTTGTCAGGCATGGGTTTCTTCCAGGATAAACATGGTTTACACCATCCATTATCACACTGGTATGATGTGGGTCAGCAGATTTCATACACAATTTACATGCAGTTGCAGTGGCGTCTGGTGCTGACCAGTGGTGATTATGGGCTTATACAGTAAAATTCATATTTACTGTTATCTATGATAAGACTATAATTAGCACCCATTTAATTGCCTATGAGGAAAACACTGGCCATGTTATGTGATATTATACTCATTGTGGTGAACCTTTCTGTTATAAATTTATTTACATTTACAATAAAAGTGAAGTTATTTTTTTAAATAATACCGCCACACAGCTAGTCATGCCATTCTAAATATCCCTTTTTCCGGTATAAACTGTCTAAATAACATCGTGTTGTCATCAGCAAGCGGCAAAATACCTATTACCTAGTATTTGGATTGTATCCCAGTCACTCGATTTCTCATGTATTTGAGGTTAGAAGCCATCATTAAATACTTTTAATTCAAATGACCTTGCGCTTCCCATTACATACAATGTTCAGGCGAAATGAAAACGTAGCAAATTGAACACGCATAACACATTGATAGTGAAAATAAATACAACAACCATGAATGAAAATAGTATTTAATTCGCGTGAAAACGGATTTACTTTCATTTGAAAACACCCCCGGGCCGCCAGAGTCATCCCGTTCTACGAAATTCTGGAATGTACACAGATCGATACGCGCCGGCGGCGCACTCGGTGCATTATAGAAATTGAAAAACAACATCACTTACCACGATATCATCTCCGTTTCTGGTAACCAACGTCTCTTCATACTCATATTCAGACAGAATGTAATCGTCTGTGTATTTTAAATTGGGGCTGGATATTACTAAATTCGATGATTTTTCCATCTTGTGTAAATCAATTTTTTATGGTTCAGATTTGTATACTTTAGTCTATATTTGAATACAATAAATCAGACAGAAGGTACTTGTCGAATTGCAACCGTGGCAACGGTTTTCCTTTGAAATTGCGAATCAAATAATGACTCTCAATACACCGCACCGTATGAAACACCGACGAAAATACACTGAATTACAAATTAAAATGACATTTGAATTTGATGTTGTTGTTTTTCCAATTTATCCAATCGGAAAGGCAAAGGTCTGAACCTTAAAGCCTAGAAATGACATTTGACATTATAGATTACAAAACCGGAAATACGAAAACTCGTATTGACATTCTCGCACTTATTACAGACTGACTGAACTGACAAATGTTTCGTCAGTCAACTTTGCTTTTAATTATAACATTGCTCCACTTACTTTGCACCAAATTCATCATGGATTTGGATTTGAAAAAAGATTTAACACAAATACTACATTAGTATCTGAACCTATATAATCTAGCAGTTGGATTTATTGTTAAAATTGGCATTTGTCGAAGCTCCTCATGGGTATTTTAAATTGTCATTCATGCCATCATCTCATATTTTCTACGAAGTGAAAAGATTTAATTGTTGTTTTGTACTTAACAGAGTACCTATACGGTGTCTTAATACTGAACTCTAAATAAAAAAATCTAAAATCATCAAGAATAATGTATTTGACCTAAAACAAGTGGGACAAAGTTGCCCTTAATTGAAAGTCTGGTCAAAAGTCACAATTTTTTGTAGTTATTCAAATGAATGAAATTTATTCAAATTATGCCACAAATAACTTTTAAAATCAAATCAAAGTCAAAGTATTCCAAACATATTTTAAAATGAAATACATTCAATTGTTTAAATTACGAAGTAACCTCTTTAAATTATCCATGTTCTAAACATAAGTATGGATTCACCTTGCAATAAAAATAAACCATTTTAAGTAATTTGATTTTAAAAACTAACGATAACTTTATAAGAATAGAATAGCAAGAATTTTAAATATTTTTTCTAATATGGGTATTGTTTTTTAACGTTAGGAGTTCATTTTATTAGTCCAAATATTTATTGCTGGTTTTTTTCCAGATTCCAGAGTGCTAAATTACGCCACCAAGTTAAATATATTGTAATTTTTATGGAATGCTCTCTATGAATGCACTTAGAGAGGTGGTTAAAAAATGTTTAAAACATCTTACATATTTTCATTATGTACGTAGGTACCGACTGTATATTTGGTATATTCATTTATATACTTCATACGTCTCAGTTCTACCTATCCTTTATGTTGGTCATATTTTTTAAAAAGAAACATTGCCTATGTATCTACTCAAACATTCAAACATCCAGTAACACGCGCGTTGCCGCGCATCTTTCTAGTTTCTTTCCCGTTTCAACGAACCATGGCACAATGATGAATGTATTGCTCATACCAATGTATAGATCTACAAGATGGAATCTAATAAAAACAAAAAAAACATCAGCCTATTCTCTCGAGTCCCAACTGCGTCTGTATGCGTGAGCAGTAAAAAGAGATTGAAATGAACAGTGAAGTACTTTTATTACACAACACACACACTCACACGATTCACTACAACAGCAAATATGTGTATAGGTAGGTACTAAACTAATTTATTTAAAGGAAGAGGCTCCGCTCGGGTTGAAATCTTTAATAAAAAATATATTCACCAGTATAAACATGCAATAAACAATGCAAAAATACCTGGAAAGTCAAACGAGTCCTGTTTTCGATAAAAAATAAAAAAAATAACATTATAGGCAGGAAGAGTGTAGGTGGTTATGTATTTCCGCGGTACATTCATTTGAGTTTAAATTTTCCTAGACAGCTATTGATCATGGCATATTGAAAGTTGTTTTAAATTATTCATTGTGCTTAGGTGTATGTGCGCCGGTCTATAATACAATTTATAAAGTTGTATATTAATTACGGTATAATAAAGCATGCGGGGGGCGAGGGGGCGCGCCGCGCTCTCATATTCCGTATATTGATTGTGTGCGAGGGGGCCGGGGCAAGGAGGGGGCCACGGCGTGCCCCACTCTGTTTTTTACGACACGGCTTTCTGTGTAACATAATTATTGTATTAATTTTGTGAAATGTTTCGGTGTTATTTGTGAAAAATCTGGAAGTGGGTAAAGCGAATACGAGGTAAGAATTTTTGACCGGCGTGTGTTTCGTCAAAAATTTCGTTTTGCCGAATATAATATAAATAAAATTTTATAGTTCTAAATTCCGTCGGCGGCGCGTACCTACGGTATATTACACTGTCATACCGCGTACGTATAGTGTTTTTTACGGGCATCGTTCTAAAAATAAGTTGTAATAATTATAATTTTATGTAGCGGTCGCAGCAGAGTCGGTTTTCTGTGGATTATCTATGAGACGCGAAGTGGTGTGATTTGTGTAGTACAAGTGCGTGTGGTGGTGCAGATGCAGGGGCTGGTGAGCGACAAAACGTTCCACCTCAAGTGGAACAACCACCTGCAGAACCTGAGCCAGCTGTTCACCACCATCTACTCGTCGTCGGCGCTGGCGGACGTCACGCTCTCCTGCCGCGATGGAACTCTCAAGGCGCACAAGCTCGTGCTCTCCGCCTGCAGCCCTTACTTCGAGCAAATATTCAAGTACGTTAACGTGTTGCACATAACGCACAACACATTATTTAACCATTAATCACGAATCACCATGCATGCATTTCTACATTTTTACTTTTAAATATTAAATATTATTTACACTTGTTACAAATGCTGCACCATTTAGTCATTATGACATCATTATTTTTTCTAGTGAAGTTATTTATAATGTCAGCAGTGTAATAGAGCCAATATTTTCACAATCCATTCTGGCTTGGAATAAACTTTTTTTTTTAAACATTACACAAAATTGTTTCTTAAATGTTACATAAAAGTCATACAAGACGAATATAATAATATTTTATCTTGTGATAACAGAAAAATTATGTCCGCTTTAATAAACACTGATATAATTTATTATTCAAATTTCAACAATGTGATAAATTGCTGATTTAATGTATTTTTCCATCAGGGACAACCCATGTCAACACCCCATCGTGATTCTAAAGGGGATACCCTTCTCAGAAATCAACCTCCTTGTGGAGTTCATGTACAAGGGCTCTGTGGATGTCCAAGAGCTGGACTTGCAGTCCCTCATGCACACAGCTTCAGAGCTGGAGATCCGGGGTTTGGCATATGAAGCAAGGGATAATGCTGCACAGTTATTAAATGTGAACTTGGAGTATCCCTCATATCCTCAGACCTCCGTACAGGCACAGCAGTCATCATTCACACAGGCGCGGACCACAGATGTAGAGAGATTGAAGCAGGTAAGAATCCATCACTTGTTAGTTGTATTTAAATACCCGCATCATATCAAGTTATTGACACACAACAAAATTAATTCTATGTTCTGAATGTAACATGATAAGACTATTTGCATTCATTATAGAAGAAACTAATTAATTACTCTTTCAATGGGATTTAATTTAAAATGACCTAATAAAATTTAATTTACTTTTTATGTTAAAAAGTACATATGTAATGGGATTTGTAAAAAAACTTTTATGAAGCATTTTAATGTACATTTGCAATTCATTAAACTTGGACAGTTTATGATGTTTTAAATGAAATGTTTTGACTGTGTGAGTTACTTATTGATTGTATTTTATTAATATTATAATATAAATGTTTTTCTTGTTATTAAATAAGGATACATGAATATTATCAGTGCATATGTTCTAGGAAAAGATAATATGTGAAGGGCTTGTCTGTAAATCATGTAATAAAATGTTATATTAAATTATAAATGGTTGATAAATGTCTTGTATATGCTTTGGAATGTTTTTAGAAATTTTATTTATTTTATGGTAGCTTATAATATTCTTATGTATAGATATTAGGAATCGCTTCATATTCTTGGATTCTTTCTAATCAAGTTTTATATTATTATAATACATATTGATAATCCTGTATTTATTTAATGTGGTGCTGTTGAAAACTAAGCAGGCTGTCTGTACATCTAAGCTCCATCTCTTTCAAACCTAGTTCATATTTTGATGTTCCTGTACCTTACCGCCCAAAATAATAATACTTTTCAATGTCCCTTTAGTTTGCGACCATACAGCTCAAAATGTATACTACCAATAATATTTCTATAATCTCTCCATTTTGTTTTACAACCCAGTTGAATATGCAATATTGTAATTATTATACATTTGAATTTTAAATTACACTAGAAGAAACTGTTTCTTGAAGCATAAATACACTTATTAACAGTAATTCATATATTTATATTACAATTCACATAAATTTAATGACATTTGCCTTGATATGTGTTAATTTAATAGTATGTTCTCACCTTATTGCTAGGGCTAAGCGGAGATATTAGGGTATAAATTATATTTTAATGCAAAATTTACTCACAAAACTATCTTTATAGTGCTATTAACATAGAATATTTAATGGGTGGGTGATTATGCATGTAGTATGGTATACATATATTATTATACTTTTATTCCTGCTTTCCTAGCACATATAGCAGATTGACACCAGACTTCTTAGATAAAAGAGGGTTTGGCTGCAATATACTTCATTAAACCCAAACAAACATTGTTTGTGATTTAATGTAAGTATATAAGTATAGATAGGTAGGTAGGATATTTATATAAAGAATAGTTTGGGATATTAATTTACTATACATATGTGTCTTTACCTAAAATTGGTAATATCTTGTTTATACTATTTTCCTCAGCTTAAAAATGGATTTCTTATTTTTAACACATTTTGGAATAAGTAATTTGTTGGTGACCTAGCAAGCCTTAATATATTTCTTTTTCTGATGGTGTAGAATGCAGATAAACAGAATGCTACTATGTCATAATACTTTTTTATTATGTATAAACTAATCAGTAGCTGTTAGAATGATGTTTAGTACTAATTTACAAGCTAAATAGCCTGAATTTTAAGTAGTTTTTTGCAGTTATTCCATAAAATCCCATTCATATTATCATAGAGATTCAAACATGCCACATTAACATAAACATAAAATATATGTTTATGTTTCATCACATACAAGTTTGTTTTGATTTTGGATTATGCAATGGTTCTGTGGTGTTTACATTGTTATCAAGTTCACAATTAGGTTGGGGTCAGTTAATTTCAAAATGGCGGTAGGTTTAATTCACAAGAAACAAAAATATATATGTACCGTTAATTTAGATACCTTGATACGGTTTAGTGCGATATTTTTATTTTTTTCTTTTCGATGTTTGATGAATGCGATATTTTTGTGTTTTTTTTTCTTTTCAAATGCAGGGACAGTATGCCTGTTTGTAATAAGTAATCCCATAGATTTACCAAGATTTTCAAGGTTAATTGTTTTGTTAGGCTGCTCCCACTTTTTTCGAATAAAGAAATATAATTTAGTTTTTTATACCCCTTTCTTCCATTTATTTTAAAAATGTTTACCTGTTTATAGATATTGATTAAAAACATAACTTCCGAGACTTTATTTTCGGTAGTTCGCTTCTAACTAAACTAACGCAAATTTTCATAATTTTATAATTTACGAAATATTTCAGCTTGTGGTGTATGTATAAGATAATTGAAGTTGAGCATCAATTTTGTCATCACTCTCGCCTTATAAGGAGCAAGACGCATCATCAATTACACTGAGTTTTAAATACATTAGTCATTTTTATATTAGTACAATAGTCACTATGACTGAATAATTTATATTACGTTTAATTTTTATAGCTTAGTATTTATGGTGTGGCGAATAACTGGCAGGAATTCTTAGAAATGTGGGATTGTTTATTGCTCAAATTAATATGCCAGTGTTACTTATTCGAATATCACCGTGTCTTTATTAATAAATATTACGATATTTCTTAGTTAGAAAATAATTGTGCGCAAAATATTTTTGACGAAAAAACAATCATAAAAAAATTCTTGCGCATTATTTTGTAATACACACACAATGTTTATATCTTTTATCTCATTATAGAAAATATTGTTATCTAATATATTTCATTCATCGTGTTTTGATAAGCGCGTCACATCGGAGTGGTCATTACAAATATAGTCAATTTCACGCCGAGGCTAATTTCATAGACAACAGTATCGCCGATCCTACTATTGTTAAATTTACAGAAATTAAAACGTTAATCATTCAATTTATCATAAAGTAAACGATGACGTAATTCTTATTTTTCGTACTGACTCACTTATGTTTGACATTAAAACGTCTTTTTTGTTTGTTTATTGTGATCGTAGGGAGTTTCCTTTTGCATATAATTAAATACGTCTAGGGTAAATGTACTTATTGGGTCGTGTTTATTTTTTCATTTATTTTTTAACGGTCGTAGCAGGCCAGTTTTCCATTGTATCATATAGTCAGGTTCTCCACACCTGTCATTCATATTCCACTCGTCACTCAGTATTCACGTCCAGTCATACTTAGAAGTTTAGAACACAAATTTTTCTTTTAAGATTATATGCCAGCCCATAATATTCCGTCGATGAATCATTCCCTTTAGAACAAGCAAGCATTTAACATCGACATCCTGTTTTTTTACAGTTACGTTTTATTATGTTTATTTAATAACGCACAACTAATTATTATGTTAAAATAAATATGTCTAATTAGGAAACTACATTTTTTTTGTTTCCGCGACGTGTCGTGAACTTGGTTGTGTCAAATTACGTTGGAATATAATATTTTTCGTTCGCTTATAAAAATTGTATTACGTTTTCTGATCGTTCTTGTGTAAAAAACTTATCGAATGAGTATTGGGTATAAAAAAGCATCTTGTATTTAGAGGTTTAGCGATTAATTAACGTTTCCTAGTCGGGGTATTGTTACGAAGTATACCGATAATTATATAAATAAATGGACGTATTTATAAGATTTTTTTTTCGTTATTCTAAGTCGTATTTTTTGTTTAGTTACATTCAAGTAGCAAAAACTTTGCATTATATGATTAATACTGGCTGGTAATAATAAAAAATATATAATATATATATATATTATATTTAAAGATAGTAAAAACTCTTTTGCCTTCTTCGACAGCTGGCCGAAAACATAAATAGTATTTAAAAAAATGAAGTACTTAATCAAAAACCGTTCTGATTGGTCGACGCGTGAACTCTTGCCCTACCTATGCGTACAAAACTCGAATGTACAGACGATATGTATTCAATACCGTTTTATATCTTTACTATTTTCGTCACGCTTTACATTTAAAACTGGCATTCCGTTTTATATGGTGTCTTACGAGGAAAAAGTTAGGAACGAGAGCTACATTAATACTTTAATCACTTTGATAGATAGGTATTGACTTTTTAGCTTACTGTGTGGTCGATGGAATTTCCATTGGCAACATTTAGAGGCCTATAAAGTTTTTTTAACCCCAAAAATTACGAAATCCCGTGAAAACTTTGATATTTAACCTTATAGAATTACTTTCAAAAATCTTATGGTGCGAGAGGTATAAAGTGTTCGTATTATTAAGTTTGGAGTGCTTATTAAAACTTATTAGTAATTTATTAAGATACGGCTAATAATCAGTCCTTATCAGGTCTTTAGTTTACAGTTTAAGACTCGCAAAAACATTTAAAGACTGCGTAATGTACCTATAATCTGAAATATCAATCACTGAATCTGCCCTCACTGAGTTCTTGATTCGTTGTTTTAGTCCCGTAAATAGGAAGGGAAAATCTTTAATAAGCTGTATATTGGTAATCATATTTATATGTTTTTGAATTACTTAAAAATATTTTGGGGTGCGGTACAATACCGCGTTTGATCGCGGCCCTAATGGCTGCGCCGTGACCTCCCAAGACGTTCGGCCGACGACAAAAGGTTTTTTGTTATTAAAATATAATATTATATTCTTAATATTTCCTTGTGTGACGTCATCCTGTCAGCTATTAATATAGATCAAGAAAGAATGTAAGGTTGGGACAATAGGTTTAATAATTTAATGAGCATTGCTTAGACAATAGGTGTTCGTAAGGACAAAGAGTAGACAGAAAGAAAGCAGAATAGACAGACAGAAAGACAAAGGCAGAGCTGCTGTTTAATACTCTATACTTCCAGAAATATGCTTTCTCTTTATAACTTGGGTGAAAAAGCAAAGATTGAGTAGGAATGTGGATGCTGGCACCAGTATAATAAGATATCAACGGCATTATTCTCACGTTATATACAATAACTCGCATGAGTAGCAACTGGTTGCGTTCGGTAGCATGATTCTGTAATTTTAAAGAATTATCTTGAATTGGATTGTCGACTAGCGTTAAGAAAATTACAAATTAACCGTCCCGTTTTTTCTATATTAAAATAACATCTGTCAATCCCATCAACCTGTGGGTAAAGATCAGGCAAAGAAGTCCCCGAGTCCACGTGGCAAAGCGGGCACGAGCCAAGACGTTGATTAGCCGGCTGGCTGCACACGCCCGCCAATCCACACAGTGAATAGACCCCAACAAAGAACGTGTAAAAACACGGATCACACGCAATTTTATAAAATTAAATTAACATTTTAATGTAATAACACGAAATGTTATTCGTGTATTATATTTTAGCGGTGCCATTGTTACGGCAGCTAACAATTTGCATTCACAAGTGATTAGTGCACTGGACTATACTATAATGTATGTAATTATATTACGTACATTATATGTTTAGAAAGTTAAGGATTACTTTGTTGTGTGCCGGCTTTTGTTTTGCTGTATTATTTTATTAACAGACCAATTTTAATTGTCGAAATAAGACTAGCTGGATGATCAGTATACCGATATACAGGGTGGTGGAAAAATTACGCTAAACTGTAACACGAGTTAATCGAAATCGATATATTAAAGCATCGTTATTATTACTATCTTGAGCAACAGAAATTCATTCATTGCTGCAAACAGCTTACCCCGAGGATTTTAAATAAGGTGTCATAATTTTAAAAAATCAATATTGCCATATTTCTAAGTGACAAAATAATGTTAGTTACAGACATCTATCCAGTAAAGACATCAAAATATCTACTGACTATATTACCCTTAATGTTATTGTTGGTGTAAAAAATGCTACCACAGTTCTGGTTCAGGTCTATGGCTTGAAACTGTCATCATGTCTCCACAACCTCAGCTAACATTCAGATGTTATTTGTCATCTGATATGGCAGAGGTTGCCAATCTTCTTCCTACAACTTCTAGTACGGAATACACTTTTGATCATGACGCACCATTAGAATTACGAATACTTATTTAACTTTTCTTGTAAAATATTTGCTCATTTAAAAACATCTGAGGTAGCGGCGCAGTTAGGTAACCATCAACTTAACAATCGCGTTAATATTATGTCGGCCCTTGTAATGTGACAATATGGATCGTGATATGAAATTTACTTAAAGGGAAGTTATAACATTAGAAAGTTCGTTGTGTGAGCGAATACAAATTAGCGTACTAAAACGTTTCTATTTTTATTTGGATACGTGAAAATATTTAACAATAAAAATTCTTTTTTATTTTAAAATTATAGCTTTTTTATTATTTAAATTATAATTTTCGATGTAAAAACTGCGAATTCAATGGTGGATTTTTATTAATTTCATGTCTACACGGTATAAAATAATCAAAAGTAATATGTATTTTATACTATTATAGAATGAATTTTTTTTTTTGTTAAGATCAAATATAACAATGTGTACAATAAAGGATATAAATAAATTTATCAAGGCTGAAATAACTAGCATGTAAGCCCTATTTCAGTCATGAGATATCCACTGTATATAGACTTTTTCTTAAGATTTCTTTAGCCTATTCTAAGTAGACTGCATCCTACGTCTAGTCGCGACATTTAAAACTTTGTTCTTTATTCACTAAATACTACTTTAAAATATAAGAAATAACGGAAACCCACGCCATTTGTGCAGCGCACTCGGTAATTATTTGAAATTTTAACCTACTTCTGTATTGGTTTTAACTTGTAAGTATTCGTTTGAGCGTTCCGTCGTACGAGAATTTATTTTAGAATAAGTAGATTATGAGTGTACATTTCGACATAATGTGATGACTCGACGAAAACGTTCAGGTTTTCTTTTTCTATTTTGTCTGCCGTTGGAGCGATCGACAAATCTAATCAAGATGTACGGTAATTGAGTTTGGAGATTCTTATTTCTTAGTATTTGAGAATTTAACTAATGGACATATTTATCCGGGTTTTTTGTATTGTATTCCATGAAAGATGTTGCGATTTTCTCTTTAAGAAAATGAAAATTGTATATTCGACACGACAAGTACAGCTTAATCCCAGACGATTGTAAACTTATAAAAATACTATATTTTTATATTCGTGTTATATATTTTTTATGGATTATCTCGTAAAAATAAATAAATAAATAAATACACCCAACAGTCACATACATAGTCCTGACCCCACATTAAGATCAGTTAAGTGTCGTGGGTATCAGGAACTACGAGAGACTTTTCGGTGGGCCTCACAAACATTTCTCTCGGTGCGAGGATCGAACCCGCTGCCTCTCGTTTCACGGCCGGCGTCTAACCAACTGCGCCACGGAGGCTGTCATAACCATATGAAAACATCGTGTTAGCTTAACACAAGGAATAATAGACATAGGACTATGTAAAATATTTTGAAAGCGCTATTATTATCTTTACTAGAATCAAATCTACCGACAAAATCATATTTTACTCATATCGGAAGGAAAGCATCCTTCCTTGGGTCACATTTTCCCAAGAATGACCTAATACAAAGTATTTTTTCGAATTAAAAGTAATATTTCCCGAGCTAGAAAGCATATCATTTCAGCTTTGTAGCCCAAATACGATGATTCAAAACCAATACACAAATACGCCACAGCAGAGGTGAAAACAGTGTCATCAATAAAACTAACGGACAAATCATACACCGTCGCATGACTTTACAAATTTTAATGTATTTAAATATGAAACATCGCACCGGCTTGCACTATCACATAAATATTATTACTAAAATAAAAGATAAATATTGTTTTCGAGATAACTTTGGTACTAAATGTAAAAATATAATAATTACCTGATAAAAAAATATATTTTATATTCAACGATAATGTTTGGAATGGTCTCGAAAATGTTGTTGGAAAAAGCTGTATAGACGCGATTGTTTTATTCCGGGTTTATTCTATGTATAAGGTGAATAAGCCGATTATTTAAGGTTCTGAATAAGCCGGAAAAAATATATAGACAGCCGCGCATTTTTTTATCATGTGTGGATACTCTGTACAGCACTGAACTTACCATCTCGTATTGCAGTCATTTTTCAATACGAAGAAAAAAACTTTTTTTTCGTAATATTGTTTTGTATAAATAGTTCCATGGAGTTTTATTAAAGGCCGTACGCCAAGATTTATTACTGCGTATTGTTTAACGGTTGCGTTTTATTCATTACTATTAATTAACAGACTTTGGAAGGTTATTGTTCGGTTCGGGTAATAACTATTTATTCATTTATCACGCTTTAATCAATTTATTTTATCGAATTAACAGAGCGTACATACATATAAGGAGCTAGATAATAAAAAATGTGATTCGTAAGAATATTTCTCTAAATCTCACTGTGATTTTGTATAGCCAATGAATAGCCTTACATTTTTCTCAAATTATTTGTAACTTTCTCCTTCCCGGCATAATTTTTTTAAGGCTTATAATACAAAAAATAGAAACGAAAATAATAATCAAGTTTTAAGTAGATTATAAGTCTGTTTTCTACTTAACGATATCCGGCGACCTTTAAATCGTAAAAAGATAAAAATATGTAATTTTTGAATATTTAAGATTTATATCTTCGGTATTTTATGCCAATAAAAAAAATCCTTCATATGATGTCTGTAAAACAAAAATACAAAGTGTAGGTGATTTGAAAATGTGAACTAGTCTCATTTTTTTTTCTACAATTTATTACCGGTTTCACGAAATTATATTCTTAATGACGTCTCGATGATATGATTAACCTTATATAATAAATATTTATCTGTTTTAATAATAGCAATACCTCAATATGTTTATTGTTTAGGGGATCGTTATAGCAAATTATGTCGCAAAAATCCACGATTGTATTGCATTTTTCTCACAAAACGAAATAAATAAATGAAAGCAACGATTGTTATTTATGTCCTTTTTTTCAACAGGTAATGTAACGTATTAAAAATCAACTGATGCTAGCGGACATGATCTCACATTGCCATGAAGTTTTATACATGTTCTGGTACCTATCAGCTATTTTGTGTGTTTGGAATATTATGCTTTCCCACATTATGGAGGCGATATAATGTAGGAGGGGGGGGGGGGGTAACCTCTCTCAATCGTACTTGATGTATATGGGCTGATATAGATCAATAGATAATGTAGGTAAACGGAATACGGAGCTATTCTCCTTTTATACGTAGACGATATAACATAGCAATGGAAAATTAAGCTTAAGATTTGATTGATTTTGTAATTCACTAAATGATTATTAGAAAATCTTATAGTTTAGCGCTACCAGACGCGATCATAATAATTATCAATTGATCTTCTTAACGGATGTAAATCATTTATTGACACTGCCACCGGTTCGGGAAGTGCTACTGCTGTGAAGATGAAATGGCGCATGAAGCTCAAGAAACCCTCGTCGCAAACACGCGATCTGCTTTAGTAAACATTTCGGGAGTAAAATCTTTATTTAGGAACTACTTCATTGTCATTATTTCTTAAAGTGACAGTAATTGTTCCTTATTTATATTACGCTATTTGTCTACAGATTCACATGTACCAGCAGTCGATGATGCGAGCGGAGGAGATCCGGCGGCGACGGCGCGAGGACCCGGCGAACACTCACACCGCGGTGAACAACATCCTGGCAGCGGCCGCTAGGGAGATGGAGGAGGCCAGAAACGCCTCGCGGGCTGGAGACAAGGTCGTGGCTAGTATACAGACTGAACATGACCAGGGTGAGTTCAGATATCTTGCATTGTCTAGGCAAGCGTAGTGTAGCCCTCCAGGTAGGTGACGATTTGAGAAAGCACAAACCGAAATTAGTGTCAAGTGGTGCACACTGGAGTAGGCATATGTCCAGCAGTGGACAGCTGTAGGCTGATGAAGGTGTTAATGAGATCATCATCCTTAGACATTATAAATCTTCTGCTGAAGATAGATATCGTTCAAGGATTTCCACAGCTCTTGGTGACTGTCCCGCCATCACACTTGCCACTGCAATTCCTGTAAGCCAGGATCAACAGTAGCACCCATTTGAATGACGCCGATCATTGAATTTCAGCGAGTCTTATAGAATAATAATTATAATAATTATTTTGAAGCGATCTCTCTCCAGCGGCTTCCTGCAAATTTCATTATTGTATTCATCAATTCTCAGTCCACCTTATGCAGATATAATTTGATATTTCCTATGTTATTAATACACTTAACAGTCTTAGACATAGTAGAGTTTGTTTTTTAACTTTTGGCATCATAAACGACGAGAGACTTTTCGATCTCAACATCCAGACTTGACGTATTTGTAGTCCGCTTAAACAATTGTGAAGTTGTAGGACCAGAGCCCGCGTTTCCTGCTGCTGGGAAGTGTTCTAGAATCTAAACAATATTCAATAGAGCAAAGCGATTTTTCTTGATTTCTTATTTGATCTAAAATATTACATTTTATTGTATTAAGTATAGGTATTTACTTTGTCGTCCAACACTTAAATAGCTGTAGACGTAAATTGTGTAAAGTAAAAAGTATGATAGGTAAAATTCCCCCTTGCCATAATTTAAGTCTCATTCACTTGTTTGGTAAGGGTGAGCAGATGTGAGACCGAGCGTCCTTGAATAACTTAATAATACTCGAGGGATTCGATCAAGTTATTCTTCATTCAGTATTATAAATATAACCACTTCAATTTAATGTATTTATCTATATAAACCTAAGACTATACACATATTTCTAACCCTAAATGATACATGTCTGGTTATGATATCCGCAACAATTTGCCTAAACTTCGAGCCCGTTGCAGCGGCGACGTTACCTCGGAAATCAATAGTCTGTACTGTATACATTTATTATGTACGCGAGATGGGGGCAGTTTTGACGAGTATGGCCGCGGGTGAGAGAAGCGCAGTGATACATCATACGATACACTCCTCTAAATATTCACTTAGCTACATCCGACATTACATTGATTTTGAGTGGAGTTTATAGTTCTGTGCGTAGTTTGTGCTCGTAATTCGGTTCGCACATGTATTTCTGTCGGATTTGTTTTCTTTGAATAGTCATTCTAATAAATTTGGTGTACGTAAATCAAATCATCGTTATCTTCAGCCACTATGAGAGTTTCCATAGTAAATAGTTAGAAGTCGATAACTAATTATTTGAGAATTTTTGGGTTTGGTTAATTTTGACGCAACTCAATTTAAATCATGTTTGTATTGTGATTTATCCGTGGCTTACTCAATAATGAAACTAGGAATCAATGAAAAATATTATGCAAGGAAACAAACAAGGATAAATTGTACCAGGAAAATAAAAATAATATGTTCATTCAGCAAATAAATTAAACAAATCTATATCAGCCCATATACGTCCCACTGCAGGGCACGGGCCTACTCTACAATCGAGAGAATCGATTGAGAGTGGTTAGGCCATATAGTCCACCACGCTGGCCTAGTGCGGGTTGGCGGACTTACATACCGTAGAAATTCTTTAAAATCGCTACGGTATGCAGGTTTCCTCACGATGTTTTCCTTCACCGTTAAAGTGCGTGGTGGTTGACTATCAATACACACATAACTCCGAAAAGTCAGAGGTGTGCCCTGGGATTTGAACCCGCGACCACCGTGAACATGTAGGCAGCCGCGTCTAGTCCGTTACCAACAGGCCATCACGCACGCAAATGTTTCCTTAAAATAATAAAATACCATAATAACTAATTAAGAATGTGACGACAATAGGTATTTTTATATATCACATATTATCTTTTATAATAGTTGCGACTTGTCATAGCTGAAGGAAATAAATAAAGAAATCAAAACAAAATACATTTACACATACATTTCCATTTCCCATACATTAATCAACATTCAGTTAATTGTATTGTATTATGCATTTATTAGCGAACCACATGCGAAACAGGAATATATTTTTTCTTAAAACGAAGCCTTGATAAGATTTTGACCAGGCCAACATTATAATATACAACGCTGAGACATGATGTTAGACTCATGGGCTATTACTATAAAAATTTGAAAAATGAGGGTAGTTACAATTTAAGAGAATACAACATCGCATGCTAGTTGTCGACTTCTAATATCAAAATGCGACAAAAGTAATGTCTATGATTTACGAGTTTTGTATGTACCAATTATTTTTAATGTTCAAAATGACCTTAGTAATTGGACGTGGGCGTAAATAATACCGATATGGAACGGACTAGTTGGACAAAAATGGACATATCCTTTTGATGAGGGGCCTTTTGTGCTGCAATTTTGATTGACATAGTTTTTAAGCACAGCAAACGAGCTTTTATTAAATCATTTTGCTATGGATTTCGATTACCTCTACCATTTTTCTGAAGAAGTTCCCTAGATGGACATGTCAGTCCTAAAGTCGGCAATCGATCAGCTACTGTAAACGATTTTGCATCGACCTTAAGTAAATGTGGGATGAGGTTAGATGTATAAGTTGTTGTGCGATAAATATACCAAATACCAGTAACTTGTCCATAACGCTGGGTTCCTTATATTTTTTATAGAGGCAATATTTAGTTCTCCAAAAGTCTGTAGTCTGTACCAAGGCCCAAGCATGTAATCAGTTCTAATCTTAACTGAAATGTGATATTACAACATTTGCTTTAATATTTTCAACTGTTTTAGAATATACATTTACTTAAACAAATTAAAGTGTATCCAGATTACTACTTCAAGTCAAAGTCCTCGAGTTGTAATAAGTGTTGTTCCACCAGCCCTCGCTGCCGCCACATCAACGACAGCAGACTGCAAGCGTGACGACGACGATCGTCCCAAGAAGCGTGTGTCCATCCTCTCCCCAGAAGACGAGAAGATGCGCGTCAAGAAGAAGCCGATGACGGTCCGCTTCCAAGAAGACAATAAGACTGACGAGCGCACCAACAAGGTCACTTCGCCCGGTGAGTCTTCGAATGTATGAGCCAATTGGTAATTTCATGTAATTCTGTGTAGTGTCTTATAAAAACAAAGGAATATCATACCTATGGACATCTTCGGCGGAGGCCTACGTTCAACAGTGGAGGTCCTCCGGCTTAATAATTCATTGGTGTCTTATACAGCAGGTTACATGCAGTCATTGAAGAAAATTGTATGACAAATGTTTGGGCAAAAGTTTGCTGGGAATCCATTGAATCCTGTTTTTTATTGTTTAATTATTTTTTCCTATTTGTCTCTCGGTGGTTATTAAAATTAGCTGGATATCGAGCAATGTACATAATCTTACCAAGATGTAGAACCCGCCGTAGTGCAACATGGTATTGTATCGCGTTCTGGGTTTAGTCAGTTTGTATCCGTTAAAGGCGCCAATTTTCGTGAGAGAATCTGTTCTGTATTCTATCATTTTTTTCATAATCTTCATATGTATCAGCCCAAATATATCCCACTGCAAGGCAAGGGCCTCCTCTTCAATCAAGAGTACGATTGACAGGGGTTAGGCCATATAGTCCGCCACGCTGGCCTAGCTATACGCTACGCTGGCTTATCATATAAAGTACAGCATAAAAAATAACTACAGTTGGTATTTGTTTAGCATCGTATGTTTTTACTATACCTTACAAATGCACAATATTAAATATAATTTACAATGCAACAATAGAATATTTGAATTGTTTAGTTTTGCAATTGCGTCTTGCATTGTGACGTCACGGCTTTGCATTCGCGTTTCATTGTGTTCCAGGCGGTTACTCAAGACCAAATTATGTATAATCTACTTGAAAGTAAAAAATCCTGTCATTACACGTTAGTTACTTTTGTCTTTGCTCGTTTTAATATTTTTAAAATATACAATTGAAATAAAGTGGTTTGTGGTTTTTCAAGTATGATTAGTTGGTACTGTGGTTTGGAATTTAGCGATTGCTTAATCTTCTATGACAGTATTTCTTGTAAACATTCCTTATTTAATAGTTTTAAATATCGCCAGGATATTCATGTTTTCTTCCAATTATCTTGACTGATGACTCTTGATCTTTCCCTTGCTTAACCTCATCAATATGTTGTTTGTGCGAGATACAGAATTATTGAAAGTGCCTAATTTTATTAAAAAAAAGACAGATTTTCCATAAAGTTATCTCCAACTTAAAAATTACGAAATGAGATAGGTACGCGACGCAAAGGTCTATCAAGATGGAACGTAGATTTTAATAGAATACGTTGTCGCAATATTTTACGAGCATTCGATCATTTGGCAAATAGATAAATAAATAAAATAAATACACCCAGCAGTCACATACATAGTCCTGACTCTACACTAAGATCGAGTCTTGTGTCGTGAGTATCTGACTTTTCGGTCTCACAAACACCCAGACCCAAAACAAATACTGGTGGTTTTCAAAACATTTGTCTCTTTGCGGGGATCGCACCCGCATGTATGGAAATTACAACAAATCTTCATAATAATAAGGCAATTGAGGTAAAAACGTATTTAATTGAATAGTCGCAATAATTTTGTTACTATTCGACCATCTAATAAATTGATATGTGAATATGATGAATTCATAAATGATACTGCAATGATTGTGAGGTTTTTCCGCGGTGTTTTTCTTCGCGGCAAGAGCGTGTTATGTAAATACAAGTATATTTCAAGAAACATGTTAGTAAATACAGCCATATTTGTGTCCAGATGCTTACGTTCCGAAGGAAATTAACGTACTATTGTATGCAAAATATTATACGTATAGAAAATCAGAGGTTGTATCTGAATGCATGTTTATGCGCTTATAGATAGAAAATGTCTTATTTAATCATTAAAGATCTTTTACAAATAAATAAAATGCCAGGGTTATTATTGGAGTTATAACGTATTTATTTGCTTGTGGTAGGACATATGTAGATACCGGAAGATATTCAACATAAATAATATATTGCTAATACATAGTTGTAATTAGCTTGCAACTGAATTGTCCACGAAAAATATTGTAAAAATAAGATTATTTTGTTTTCCTGTTCTGTCGTAAAACATTGTAAATATAGCTCAAATACCACCTCATTTAGGGGTAAAATATTACTTTGGTGTAAATAAGCACAATTTTACTTATATTATGCATATGCGCTTTTGCAAACGGATATTATCCAGTTTCTATATTTTACCTTTTCGGATAGTGACCATTTTATACAGGGTGTAGTATGGTTACCACAAGTGTGTCGTGTTCTAGGATCACCCCGTGTATATCTCGAGCGTTCTGGGATAATTGCGTAGACCGGCGAAAGATAATAATCATGTTGCGCCAGACGATATTCTCTACTACCTGGACAGTGCACAGATTAAATTACATTTTTAATTAATTTATACTGTAAAATTTAACATTTCATATTGCTTATTTTTTGTTCGGTTTGTAGTTATACATATTTTTCTTCAACTAAAATGTACATCAGATTAATTAAACAAAAAAGCAGATGAAGTGTATTACACCCACATATTATAAATATTAGTGGCATGTGTGACTACTATATTACAATTAAAATAAAATTGTTTTAAATACCAACTGTAACAATAAGATTGATTCCGATTTGTGACTTTATTCACATATTATGTACATAATATAATATATTATGTGTATAATATACTATGTTTATGTCATCCAATTGCACGCTATTATGGATTGATTGCAGAAAAAATGTCTTATTCATATCTTTTGATATTTACAGTCAGTTAATTGTTTAATTTTAACTCTTTATCGTAAGTAACAATAACAGAAATCTCCGTCGGCTGCACTTTAATCCGAATATTAAAAAATACAGCACATAGTAACGTTCGAGTCTCGCTCTTCGATTTAACTTATAATAATTTTAAAAGTATGCATTCATAAGTATTTCTTGCAATCCAGACGTCTGCGTTCGTTGCTTTTTTTGTAGATTTATTTTAAAAACGATCTCGCCGTCTGGTGTTTTTTTTTTACATAACTTTGCATTCGCATTTTGCAGCAAATAATGTATTTTTTGCAATAAAAACATTTTTAAATTAGTTTCGTCGTTCGTAAATAATAATTTTGTTTTTACTATACATGCATTATTTATGCTTAATGTCACGAGAAATCTTTAAAGCCGCGTCGGGTTTTGGTGACAAAAAAATGTGCATTTCATTTCCATGCAATTTGGTTGGAGTTTTTTTAATTATATTACTTTCGATTTTGTTAATAATATGTAACCGTATGAGTATATAATGACCGTGTACTGTCACCAATAGGCTGACAATGCAATGGAATGTTGCTTAATTATTGAAACCATTTACGTTATATCCTATTCTGGGAGACCTCAAATTACAGGCATCAGACTAGTACTGTATTGTATCAGACCATATACGTCCCACTGCATAACACGACCCTCCTCTACAATCGCGAGTACCGCGAGTACGATTAAGAGGTGTTAGGCCATATAGTCCACCACCCTGGCATAGTGCGGACTAGTGCTTAAATTAAATAAAATCTTTTCATTGATCAACTAGTATTGGCCTATTGCAAGGTTATACCTGCCTCAAATACAATGGTTAGACAACAGTGGGATGCATATTATATACCGATTTGAAATATGTATAGTAATATAACCGTATAATAAACTAAAAGGATCCTTAAATAATAAAAACTGCAATGCAGCTTATTAACATACCAGTAAATATTCATGAATGCCTCGAATTTAATTATAAAAACACCCGAATTTATATTAATTACTTTTTATTTATTATATTTTTACTTTTTGTTGGATTCCATTTAATTACTTCTCTCGATATTGCTCAGTTGTATAAAATAATATAAATTTTAAACATTCGAGAACTTTAAAGAATATCTTCGGAATTTTATCATGTTAATTTTAATAAGGAAATAAGAGAAAAAAGTTTGCATACCTTCTGCATAAAATATATACTTACAGTTAAATAACTGGGCATAAATAAAAATGTACCCTTGTGAATATGATAATCACGAAGAGTGCTTATTTCACACAATAATAATATCAATTATTAAATATCAAGTATGCATTTTGAGCAATTATTTTGTTTCTATGAGAATGCACTCCTTATGGGACGCAACTAACACTGTGACATTCTTCCTTGTCCTGCAACTTTTATACATCCATCCACCTTTATGGAGGTAACCATTTAAATATTTTTTAATATCTGCATTTATTGCTCAATAATATTTTGCGTAAATCTAGTTTTAAAAAATATTACTTAAATAGTATTTATATTTGCCTCTAAGTGTGTTGACGACTCTTGCCATCCCGCTCAGGATTCGCGTCATTGTTTTTTGCAGACCTAATAAATCTTTGTTTAACATTGTTATTTTACAATTAATACATATTTGATTTTATTTTTTATCCGCGAGATTTTCTTGCATTTTAAGTATGGATTGTATAAAGGCGGTTCTGATCGAGAGTGAAGTCTAAGGGCCCTTAAATTTTTTTAAATATTTGTGTTATAAAATATGACAGTTGTTTTCACATCCAAGGTTTATTTATGAGACGAGCCGGTTAATTTCCGGGTTTACCATACTTATATTTTAAAAAATATACTTGGCTCATAACCCTATTTATGGCCTAATTAAACCAAAATAAAGAAATCAAAAAGTAATTAGTTTTGTGGTATTAGGACTACTACGATGGCTAAGCCAATGACCGCTGTCGACTTCATTATTTTTTCAAAGTGGTGAGCCTTATTATTCATTGCTTAACTTCAATCATTTAGTGTTAAATCAAGAGGATAGGCGAAAATGCTCCACATCGTAGCTTATTCTGCTTGTTAACGTTTAAAAATATTATCTAGGACATTCAAGTGCTAAGGTTTCTTCACGATATATACTTTGTTCTTAAATGTTAAATTAATTATTATGAATATAATATGTAATTCCGAAAAGGTGTTTCTTGAATTATTGTGTCGATAGGCAGTAGATTACTATCTATTGCTGGTGGATATCCTATCATGTCTACGGCACTTACTATTACGTAACATAAAGTCATTTTATCGAACCAGTATGTACAAACAAGTTTTCTGTATCGGCAGATCGTTTTCCGGCTAAATATCTATCGGTCATAATCTAAATGTAATATAATAATAAATGAAACGAAAAATCACCAATCAATTCGCAAAGGTCAAGAAAGGTGAATAGAAAAATGCAACGAAAAGCTGATACTGCAGCTGCGACATTTAGATCGGTGCCCGCGATTTTATTCAAATGTGACGGGTGGCATGGGCCATTATTAAAATGGTGATTTATTATCTCATTCATGTATTATAATCACAGAATAATGGAGTAACTGGGATAAAAAAAATTTATCGCGGGTCGGTTACTGATAATACCAGATTTTTACGATTATCCAAATGTCAAATTAAATTCAATTCGTTAATTATATACAATTTAACATTCAGTTCTCGTTTGGTGTTATTAAAGTTACCCAAAAAAGAATTTACTGCCTCGTAAAGTCATGCTTTAGTCGGTTATGATAACTAAGTTCACTGGGGTAGTTCCATCAAGTCCAGGGAATCAAATTGAACGAATGGAATCATAATGTAAATTTATATAGAATAATCCTGCCTTTCACTCACTCTAAGTTCAAAAGCTTGTGAACTCCAGCAACCTGCGCTAGGACAATCTTCTCAAGTTAGAGGCGTGCAATCGACTAGCGAATGTTCGTCTGGTAGGCGGAAATTGTACGCTAATAAAGTGAGCGGAGACTCAGCTCCACTCAATATAGAGAAACACAGACGAGAGAAAAAAAAACCTTCTCAAGCGTAGAGGAGGCCCGTGTTCACCAGTGAAAAATATATGGACTATTTTTTATTTTTATATTCATTGTTCTACGGGCTATGCAATTAGCTATTAACCGAGGTCTTGAGTTCGATACCCCCAGGCCCCAAGTCAAGTAATATGGTTGTACCAATTATTCGCTTTATATTCACCTGTGTATTCGTTTAAAGGAAATAACATGATGGTAGGTTATGAAAAACTAAACAAAGACTTAATTTTTAATTGTTTTATTAATATAAGAATAATTCAAATAAATTTAATTTATATTTTAAATGTTAATTAACATTCTTTTAATTTAGCTTGAATATTTTTATAGCGTCTTGTAATAAAACGGTCGCGTAAAGTTTTATGTGCTAACCTTTAGGGGCCCGGAGTTTATTTTTTATTTTATTGCTTTATTTTATCGGCGGGGGAAGGGGGGCGGTGTACAAAAAATAACGTTCGAGATTTTAGTACATCGTTTCGCTTCTTTATGTGAATTTGAAAAGTGATTTTATTTTAATTTCACAAGAATTATTGCAAGTGACGTCCCATTTAATTGAAACAAAATCTTGCATACGCCGTGGTGCAATTGCAATTATTTAGCTATCGGTGATACTTTGGCTGATGACACAGCTTTACTAAAAGTTTAGGGTAATAACTATCGGCTACTTAAAAATGCCAATAAAATTAATTCCTTTAATAACTGTTTCGCATCATAAATACACAAAATCTATTATGAAATTACATTGTCACGAATGCTTAAATATAGCGTTTTTTATGTATTTCAAATGTCACACAGTGGTCACAAAATGTCATAGATAAATTGCAGTGTTTGTATGCATGCATTACGCGTGGGCGGATTTGAAATAATGATGTAGTTTGTACGAGAGTTAAAATTACTCGTCGGTGAACGGATCTCAGTCACGCAATAGTTGCGTTTTTATCAATGCAAATAAATGTAATTGAAGATGGTAGGTGTTTTTGGGATTTTACGTTTCTGTATACGTAAAAGCGACTCAGAGACACGTTTTTTCTTTGAGGAAGATTAACAGTCAAATAATATCTATGGATTTAGCGTATAATGAACAGTTCTATGCTAATTCCAAGTTTCACCAGTAAAAGTTATTAAAATAAGTATATGAAATGCCCAAACCGCGCTGTAGCTACTTCGTTCTATTGGCACTACAGTCAAATGTATTTAATTATATCATTTAAGTCTGTCGCATTCTACCCTCTTCATCGTTGCCAATACTCAGATATTTTGTTTAATCTTATCCCCTACTTACTTCCCATATTTCTGAGTCATTCCGGCATGGCGTGAAGAAGCAATTAAACAGGCCGTCATAATTCTTTGACGCCGTTGTATGTACCATCAGGTACGGCGCAGTCCCTTTGCCGAGCTAGGATAAAAAAGCTACTCTGGATTTCTTTGCGAAGTTATGTTTATACGGTCGTAAAATTGGAGTTCTAGAGCGTATACAAAAGCCTTTATACAGACGAAACATTTTTTGTTTTTCCATTATATTCAAAGGATCCTGTACTGAATGCTTATAAAAAATCTGGAAATAAAACCCGGTCGGGGAATTTAGGTCGGGTCTTTTAATTACAAATAATATAAAAATTGAATATTCCTTAGAATATACGTTGGACAGGTGCCCGTACAAATGATTAGCCAAATGATGTTCCGCCGACCCCACGCTAATGAATAGGTTCAGGTAGAAAAATAAAAACGTGAATAATTTTAATCTCACTGGGATTAAGGAATACTTTAAAATTCAAATCGTAAATTTTATTTTATTACTGTTTTATCAAAACCAGCGGCTGTGTAAAAAATAATTACACATTTTACTGAGACTAATTATAATGAAATCAACATTTTTGATATTACTGGTAACTAAATTAAGGGAAAGAAAATGTGGTGTTAAAACATGTGTTCGTTAGTTTTAGTCTTTAACATATTGTATATTGTATATATTTTATAAACATGTCAGTTGTCTTTTACCAATATTTTTTTAGTAAACTAATGTTGACTAAATATTATTTTGGAAATTTTAATTTATTATCTTTAAAATTAAAATAATACCATTTAAGAAACATTTTCACTACAAAATATTTTTCCCTTCGTTATTATTGCGAATGTATGTATGTAAATCTGTCCAGTTTTTTATTATGGCCTCTATTTGATTGATCTGGTTCCACAGATTATAGGTATTTTATCATTTTCAAATAAACCGGAAAATTAAAATCGTTCTCAACTTATATTTCTATGATGTTATTTCATCATATTATGTTATTGCTTGGTATTTTACGTATAATAAATAAAAATTAGGACAGATATTATTGGACATACTAATTTGGGAGTGTGTGTTCGTTTTAATTTGCGAATGATTAAATGTTGATCGATTTTATAATACTAATGACGAGAGATTTTGATAGGATACAAATGTTATATATTTTATTTTTAGCCTAATCACTGAGCTTTTTTTGCCAGTCAGGATACGCAATTAAAGTTTATGTTATTTTAAAAATAGAATTTAGTTATTTTTTTTGGATACTTAAATTCGGAAATAATTAAATAATTTAAAAAATAAAACAGAAAATTTAAGTTAAATTAATTAACAATAAAACAAGTAATCATCCTAAGTAAAAGTTTCGTGGCGAAGTTCCGTAACCAACACGTGTCGTATCAGACATATTGTTTGAAAATCAACATGGGAAAATAACAGTTTCCGAGAACTCGCGCCGGTCGCGCCATAAACTACTTATACTGGAGTTCTGATAATTCATAAACTAATTGGAAAAAGGTAAATAACCTTCAGACTTTTTATTTCATAAAGCATTTTGTATACAGCATTGTTTTACAAGTCTGGTTATTCTTTGCCTGTTAATTTAACAATGAAACCATAAGTACACTGAGTTTGTTGTTGCTTTTTATTTTAGAATGTAACGGTCACATTTTTTACATATTCACGTATTATCTTCCTTTATGATGCACACAAAACTAATTAAAAAGCTTAGTAGTTAGTAGCTTAGTTAGTAGTTTCACACCAAAAAGTTGCGAAAATCAGATTTTGTTAACCAAAAAAATAATGTAATAGTTGCTAATTTACTGTACATTAAATTAGTAACAAGCAAGGCGGAACAAAATTAAAGCCTTTGCCGAAATAAAAAAAATCGTATAAGTTATGACAATGTTACACGTTTAATTTGAATAAAGAATGAAATTACCATATAAAATAGTTAGTATCCGGTTGGTGAGTTTTTTTTAAACGACTCTACGTCACGAGAACACATAGTTGTATTTGTTAAAACTATTAAAAAAATTGTAAACACGATTTACATACGTATTGAATAAAGATAAGAGTCTGGTTTCTGTTCGTCAGTTATAATGTGTCACACGATTAAATATTTTTTTATTTATGAATACCAATTCCTTAAGGCTGAGAGACAGAGATAGCTACGAGAGTCAATGGACTTATCCACGTGTATTCAAGACTAAAAGAATCCGTAAAAAATAGCGGTCCTTTTATATCTGACTTCATCAGTGTTTTTCTTTTTGTTTCGTAAACATAATTAAATATTGGGGGCGTTCTGATTGCTTTTTCTTTCTTATTAATTTCATTGCGGGTCAAGGACGGGTTACTATGTTCAGGGACGGATACGCGTGCCAGAAGGAATAGTGATGGCAATTTCAGTCCTAGCTTATAGAAGCATTGGTAGTGTGCGGTTATAGTCCACAAGGTTGCTAAGGATGAAGCGAAATGCAGAATATTGATTAGAATAAGCTTTTTCCAGCTTGACTCTTCCCTTAGTTTACCGAAATATCATTAATACATTGAGCACTATTAGTCATTTATACACCTATGAATTTCCATGAATAGTCACAGCATAAGCTACAGTTTAATGGTACGCCTATAAAACTACTAATAGTTCACGGCCCAAACTATTCGGGGAATTTAAGTTATAAATATTTTAAGTTTTATACCGGCATTTCTGTGAAGCAGAACTGATATTTATTATTCAACAAAATAACATAATAAAGTACTTTATTTTGAGAAAATTCTGGTGTTACAAGGGCTCGATTATAAAATAAAATTATGTAGTTTTTATCTACATTTAGACCTTTTCCCGAATAGTGTATGGATTCAGATAACCACGTAATGCTACGTTTTATATCTCGTTAAAAATGTAATAAACACCATCGGATTTATGAGCGTAGATATGAATATTTTTACATTGATTCATCGATTCCTCTAATCGTTGACGTCACGCGGCGGGGTTGGGGAGACGCGGCACAATTGAATCTCGATCGCGCTCGACCCACTTTCCATCGCGCTAATTCACACATATGAAGCACGGATCCCTTAAACTATTCAGTGTATATGTACCTTTACAGTAGAAGGCTTAGAAACAACACACGGTTATGAGTTTATCCTTAAAACTTTAGCGGGAAATGAAATGTGTTTGAGTTTTATAGAGGTATTGATACTGCTTTTAAAAAGTAATGTCTTGTTTTATTTTCGTTTTATATAATTCATAGATCACCGAGTTCTTTCATTAATGATAATAGAAGTCATTGATGGACCGTGGATAAATGAGGTAATGTCTTAAAAAAAATATCACCCCATCTCCTCTGTTTTGTTGCATAAGCTATTCAAATTGTGTTCTTTGTAAGTGCTTTTTACTGCAATTTACTAACAAAGTGTACCTAATAGATCATAAAAACGAACTCGGCCCAACACATTGTAATAAAATGTAGTATCATATAAAGCGATCAACAAAATTGCCGGCAAGAAACCCGACAATAGAGCAGTACGTAAGACAATAATTTAATATAATTTCCTTTCACGGCAATTGTGCACAATCATTCGGTACATACTGTTTAGGTAAAGTCTGCGTGGTTTTTATATACATGCATGGCTCTATTGTTCGAGGTGATGTTATGAAAATATGTGTGGTACACGTGTTTAATGAGGGACTAATGGGTCATGATTAGTTGTTATTTGAATTAAAGGAATATTTGAGTGGAATGCTGTTGAGATAACCTTAATTCTCAAGGGTGGTGTCAGTATTCACATTCCTTCCTACTTCGTCTAAGTCTTCCACTTGTCTTATTCGAGATAATGTTTTATTTTCATTTTCTTATCTCCATCCCATGTTCGTAAGACTTACAGGCAACTACCCGAGGGGAAGTTCGTAATAGCATGTTTTTTATTAACTTAAAAATGTTATGAATATCCTGTGGCATTGGTTAGCACAAAGTTTAAATAAATTTGCACCAAAAGCTTTCTTTGCAGCCTGTCTTCAACGCAGATTAACACATTTACAGGAAATTGTGAAATATACAAGTGTATGTCGCTTCTCTCAGACACATGAGTGTATCGCTTAAATGTAAAGAGAATATACGCAACGTAGTAGCGCCAAAGAGAAATCATATTAATATCCATTTAACGTATACAATAAAGGCAAAAGTTTGCCGGGGAGGTTGGGGCGGGGGGAGGGAGGGGAGACGCGAGCGGGCGGCAGAACGCCGCCGCCTCGCTGCCTCACCGCGCATTAACAAAATTATGTATGTTTGTTTGTTTTAACTGGGCGCGTGTACTTGTTCATATTTACTTGAGCACGTTTATTGTCGCTGCGCTTCACACGCGATTCTGTTCACGTCGTGAATTTATTTTATTATGAATCACCAATCGATGCTGGTTATTGGGATATTTTCGTGTTATTTTTATGGTTTGCTGCATTGGAATATTAAAACAGAATAAGCTTTGTCTGATATTAGAAGACAAGACATGTTAAGCAAAATTTGAATGCGTTATTAAATCATTTATACATGCAACAAGCATAAAATCAAACAAACTAGCAAAAAGTCTAAAAATACACTGTTATTTTATATCTCCGCAGTTAATCGCGATGTAGCACTTTTTTGTCATGTACAAACACCTCCCACTTGACTATTTTATATTTATATAAATTATAAATGTAAAAAAGTCCGTCTGCCCGTGCGAACGTTGGGCAAACAAAGCATATTTTTTGCCCTCATAGAAATTGAACAAAGTTCTGCATGATGAATTTCTGGTAATTATTCGCACAGTCTATTTAACATGTTCTCGTTTGTGAGGATAAAAAACCTCTTGTGACGTCAGAGGCGTGCACTCAGGGTTTTTACGCTATTCGATGCAGGCGAGCATGGGATGTGCGGGTTACTGCAAGCTGGTGGAAAGCTGAAGTCGAAAAGAAATGAAATCGGTCCCTTTAGAATCGCAAAACCGTAGGTCTACTAAACATTTTAAAATGGTAAATAGATTTTATAAAACACATCGTTTTGATCAAGGAAATGGTTGCAGAAGTATAGAAAATCGGAGCCATTCAAAAATAAATACACCCAGGAATCATACACATACTTCTGTCTCCATAATATGTATATACCCGAAAATGCAAGGGACTTTTCCGCCCAAAGCTCAATTACAAATATTTTGTTTATCCGTTTCACAGATTCCCCCATTATACGGAGGTTGTAAAACTGATACTTTGTTAACGATATTTTTATACCATGTTGTGTTAGGGGGTAAATATCTCGCCATATTGTTCATTAACTAAAGAGAGGGGGCGAAGGATATTGACCTTGACAGCAAATCTCTCCGACAGTTTTTCAACTGTTAATTTAATCTAGACCAAGGCTTACTGCAGTCAAAATAGACTATGACAAAACTACTACATACACAAAAGTCGTCTATAATGAATAAATAGGCTTTACTAAGCATTAATAAAGCTATAAATATTCTAAGACACATTTTAATCTGGTGTTAACATGTGACTACTTTTACACCTTCACCGTTTATACGTGAGATTCAATTTAAAAATCAAATAAATATGTTCCATCAATACCTCAATAGCACGTCATAAAAACAACAGAAAGCAAATATTCATCAAACTAGCGGTACTATCGGAATGTTATCTGTCTCAAATCGGTGTTAATGAATGGAATAACGCGGTGCGTGGGAATAAATAACAATGACATTTTCTATCTACGTACCAACTGTTATTAAATAGTATTTAGATATTACGCAAATGCTACGTAGAAAATACGAACCGAAACTATATAAATGTTCCTCTATTTCCATATTGATTTAAACATAGAGCCATTGTGTATGAATGTAGCGGTTCGATCGGGCGGAACTACTATCTCATAGAAAACGACGTGAAGTAACAGCTTTGATGTCGGATTTTGTTCCGTAAAGGAGATCGGTCGATTTGGTCCAACTGTGGACAAGAAATTCATTATTACCAAAAAATTTGGCGTATTTTTTTAGATTTATTTCTCTATTTACTTTTATCCTACACTATTGGAATTAGATTTAAAAAAAATGAGGATATCATGAAATATTTCTACCATTTTTGTATTTGTCAGCAACATTCATAGAGTTGACATCTGTCACGAGATTATTATCTGTCAAATTGCATTGTTTATTTCGTCGTGTACTAATAATGTGTATTTAAAATTGAATTAATTTGAAAATCATATAATTTCGTTTTGTGGCTGGATGTTGTGTTTATTCTCTACGGCGTCCCTTGCAGTCAATTGCTTACCTCGATCCAACAATACTATAGCATATAAATAAGTTAAAATGTTTATAATCGTCATGTAAGCAAAAACTACGGGAAATCATTGATGCGCCCCTGAAGCCAACAACTACGAGACACCGATCGTAAAGGCGCAAAGGCTTACATGATCTGTAATGTCTGAATGGATTCATCCTCAATCATTGTTTTATTTTTTTCATTATTGTGTACGGTAGCTTCAGATATTTTTAAACTAGCGCATGACAAAGTGACTAACTACATACAATAAACCTGATACCAAAATAATATACTTTTAAATATTCAAATGTGTTTTTCTGTCTTCCTTGATAAGCTTAAGTACTTCATAATAATGTATAAACATACTCATCCCAAACTTAAAATAGTTGGCTTACTATGATATTACGTATTCAGATAGCAGAAAATGGTAGATTTTGTAAAACTTTAAGAGGATAAATCTTAAAAACCCCGTATCCTAGCTCAAGAAGACTATGTTATATTGGAAGGATAAAAAATCCTTATTATTTAATTCTATGTCTCATTTGTCTCCACCATGTTTCCACTACTAGGCCCAATATTCATAGGAAAACGACCGATCTCCTTTTCTTACTTTTGTTTCGGACACCAAAACCAGCCATAATCTTTCAGCCCTTATTCCGTGTAGTGTCTTGAAATAAACACTCGACAGTCACACACAGTCCTGACTTACACATAAAGATACAAATCTTGTGTCGTGATTTTAGACTTCCGAAAACTCTTAGGCCCAATACATTTGTGAATCACTAATGGCCTTATTCATAGACAGTTTTAAAACCCATGTTAGTTGTCGTGAGTTTTGTCTTGTTCGCTCAAACTGAATTCAAAAGTCGTTTGTAAGGGACAAAGCATTCAATAACTAAAATAGGTTTTAAATCCATATTTGAATAAGGCCGTATTTGCATCGTTGCAGGGATTGACCCCTTGGCGTTTTGGTTCACAGCCGGCTTGTAACTATCTACGCCGCAGACGATGGCTTGATAATCTTACCGAGATATGTCTAAATCAACGAATATAAAGCTAAAATTGGTTTCGGATATTCGTGACTTAATACACGTATCTCATTGTTAATTTTGGACTACGAGAATCTCGCTTGGATATATTTGATTTTATCATTTATTATCTAAATTCCTTTAAACGCAATTAATATTTACCTTTATATTTAAACAAGATTAATTTTCTTGATCTCGCAATAAGGTATAACATTATTTCATAGCGCCGTGAGTCAGTGAGTGTTTCGACCTCACGTACCTTGTGAGTTGTGACGTGGACGAAAATTATAAACGTATTAGAAACTCCGTTCTAATGACACGTATGGGCTTTCTCGTTATGTTTTTATCAACTTTAACATTGCTCACGGCGTTTTGGTAAAATTACTCAAGTAGAATATTTTTAAAAATTTTATATTTCGTCATGCGACTTTGTTGCACAACAGCTTCATAATAGTCCTGTGTCACAGATTACTAACTAGTGAGTAATGTTTTAGATTTGCGGATTACAAATAAATAATTCTGTGGAAATCTAAACCATTATAATACTACACAGTAGTTAATAACTAGCATATCGATCGGGTCGACGGAGCGGCAACACATTCGCTCAGAATATTCACGTGAAGTACCCAACAGCTTTGTTGTCGCGTTTCGTTTAGAAAATGAAATCGCCTGAGGCCTTTCTTCTGTCATTCTTATCTCCCATTCTTTCAATTCTTCATCTTCACGGGTCGGGAACTATTTAAAATTATTTTGTTGAAACTCGTGGTATTAGGCTGCGCTAGTTAAGCGATTTTCCGCCACGTTGCGCCTCCGGGCTGAGATCTTGGACAGTAAGACTGTTGGGACTACAAAAAAATAGCCCACAATTTTTATGCCACGACCACCAATGTACTACCGCCAATAATTATGAGAAGCGGTGATGACTTTCCACCAGTTTAAATAAAACAATTTAAAATAATTTAAATCCCCATTATTTTCCAAAGTATTCTTATCGAAATGTGTACTGATTACACAAAGTACTATCCTACTTACTGCTCACGTTATTTTTTCTATCTTGACACTTCAATATAACGACATCTACCGGGACATATTATAACTACCTACCCATCCATCGAAGCCGTTTAAGTAATTTATGTCTTTGTCTTCAGGCGCCCCAAACGAGTCTCTGAAACATGACCACGACAACAAGATGAGCGGTGGCAGCATCAAAGTGGTACAACTGGCCGTACTGCAGAAACCTGCCAATAATGAACATGATGATTCCGATGGTAAGTCTATCATAATATAATACTCAAGGGTGAGTTCTTAAAAGAGTAGACAAGGGTGCCAAATAGTAAGATGAGGCTATTTTCTTTGATACACAATTAGTAATTAAAATTTATAATGTCCTTTAAAGCTTATTTTGAGTTGTGATACACAATTACAATTACTAATGCTTTTAAAGCTCATTTTTGTACAAGTGTATATGTGATGTAGTAAATGAAGAATACTTTAAAATGTAATAGTTGTCTTAATCTAGATTTTTCGTACTCTTAATTACATCTAGGTACACTTTTGTTAAATACATGTCTTTAAATGTAAAAATAGCTAAGGTAACAGAATTCTTTAAAAAAAATTAAACCTATATTAATTTAAATAATATTTCTCCTTAGTAATAATCTAATATGAAGGTTATTGAAAAAATAATAAAATGGAATATTTTATAGATATATTTTCTTAATAACATTTATGCGACATTTACATGGTGTAACATGATTTTAAACACGTTTCAGAATGATTTGGCCTATGGTTTTACGTCCGCCCGCCTGACGTCAATCCTTTCGGCAAAATATAAATTTATAATTTATTGAAAAAATATTATAACATGTAATAAAAAATAGATTTAAAGTAATTATTCTTGACAAGTCTAATTGACGCAATAACACGTTGTAAAAAAAGTAGCCTGACGGCCTCTATGGCTCAATAGCCACAGCTTTAAAACGACAGGACACGGCTTCATAAATCAAATCAAATTAAAATATTCTTTACTCAAATAGTCTTTCATAAGATCTTTTGAATCGTTACTGTTACCACCGATTCGATTCCGGAACCGAAACGAATGTTTCTGTTATTCAAAAATATTCTCTTGAAAAACCAAAAGGTTTCTTGCAGTTACGGATGCCCACTACACTCGATGTATATTACTATAGTTTACCGGTCTAACTTCAACAAACAACACAGTCTCGATGCGTGGATATTATGTTAGGCTATGTATGTGACTGTTGGTTGTAACAATATATTCATATTTGCAGAGAAAACCGGCAGCAAGGGCGGGATGGATGACGACGAAGAGACTGACTCGAGCGGCTCCATGTCGGACTCGGCCACCAACGACGCGCAGGAGGGACGCCCGCACGTCTGCGACGTGTGCGACCTCAGGTACAGCGCCCAGTTTAACCTAACCAATGTATCTTTTGAAACTATGTCTATAGTGGGTGGTTCAAGTGCTCTCTAGATTGTTCTGAAACGGAATCCAGTGGTAACTTTGACCATTAAACAATCTGTTATTTTGAAGGTACATATTTCTATACTGGCTAGGAGTGTAAGCATTACATAGTAAACACGTAAGGTACTCCGGTGAATATATTAATATTTTATGAGAAAAAAATTAAAACATTAAAATTCAAAGTTGTAGAGCATAAAGCATTAAATAGCTTTTCCAATAACAATTCTGTTATAATCAAACCCGTAACCGATCCCTATTCCACTCTCTTCCACGAGGATGTGAAAGGTAGTGCCTCTAAGGTGTTTTTGGACGACGTAGCTGCGAAACGTACGTTTAATCAGTATTACGAATCATGGAAGCAGAGGCAATTATAGACTTCAGTTACAGTCAGCAGCATACTCCATAATTCCCTTTAAACCCTAACATAACATAAAATCAATTGTATCAAAATATATAATAGAGTGAATATCTGCCCCGTAGATTCCAGCGCTCGTCGCACCTGTCGCGGCACAAGCTGACGCACACGGGCGAGCGGCCCTTCACGTGCGGCGGCTGCGGACGATCCTTCGCGCGCTCCGACAAGCTGCGCGTGCACACCAAGATCTGCGAGCGGGTCACTACACATTACATTCCTATTTCATTTCTTTTATCTATCTATTCAGCCACAGGAAGTCCACAGCTGAACATAGGCCTCCCCCCAGGATCTCCATGATTTCATTTATTTTAGGAAAACTTACAAGTAGCACAAAACAAATAAATAAAATTAACACCAAGTGCCTGGTGGCCTGTTGGTAACGGACCAGATGCGGCTGCCTACATGTTCACGGTGGTCGCGGGTTCAAATCCCAGGGCACACCTCTGACTTTTCGAAGTTATGTGTGTATTGATAGTCAATCACCACGCACTTTAACGGTGAAGGAAAACATCGTGAGGAAACCTGCATACCGTAGCGATTTTAAAGAATTTCTACGGTATGTAAGTCCGCCAACCCGCACTAGTGGACTATATGGCCTAACCACTCTCAATCGATTCTCTCGATTGTAGAGTAGGCCCGTGCCCAGCAGTGGGACGTATATGGGCTGATATAGTACAGTACAGTAACACCACGATCAAGCGGTTAACCACATATTGATATTTTATTTCATTTAGGAAAACTTACAAGCCCAAAAACAAAGTAATAAATAGTGTAACTAGAGAAAGGTCAACTTAAAGTTTCTACAGATACTAGTATTGCTCGCTTTGCCCACGTGAAAAAGGTTTTCCAGGATTAAAATGCCGCTTTATATTTTCGCGGGCTTAAAAACATCCTATAGCATTTCTCGATACCTGGACTATCCAACAAAAAAAGAAATTTTCCATTCAAACAAGCAATTCCTGATGTTAACGCGTTTAAACGGTTTTGCGAAACGTCCATAAATGGTTTTGCGACGAAATCATTAAGAAAGGTGATGATGAAAAACCGTTAAAAGGTTCACGGTTGAAATATGTCCACGAGTAATGATGAATAATCAGGGCGTGATAGCAAGGCAGCATGGTTTAACGCGGTTATGTCTGTGCGTGATTAAAGTTCCAACGTACATAACGTTTTTTTTTACAAAGTTGACTTTACCAAACATATTTATTCCAAGTAACGTAGACTTCGTAAATGCGTCGGCAATCTTCTAAGCAGCTAATGATATTTCCCAGCACGTAGCGTCCATAATGGTTGTAATTTTTTGCTACATGTCAAAAATCCGCCACACGTCGTCTCCGTAATGGCAGCAATTTCTTACTTTTTATTTTATCATTTTGTTGGGGATTTTCGTATGGTGTGGAAGTTGATTAAATGATTTTATTTCCGGATGCAGCTTGATCAATTTGAAATCCGCTGATGTAGTAACAAAAAGAACTATTACCCTAGCATATGATATCAATGTAACTTATTTTCGATGAATTTCATAAATGATTACTTAGTAAATTCCATCTTGGGTTTCATAATTTTATAATCAAAGAGCTCCGCTAATAGCTTTACTAACTTCTAATAATGGCTGCTCTTGTTTGTCCATATCTTAAATCAAAATTATCGGAATTATGATCTAAGCCTTGCCAATCGACTTTAGATTGTAGAAGAGTATTGTGCTCAACCACAGGTCTTTATGGGGTGAAAGATAAATAAGACAGTTCGTGTTGCTGAGGGAGTTTCTTGCGCCGTTTCTTCTTCACAGCTACAACACGTTCCGAAGCGGTGGTAGCAGAAATTAACGATTTAAAAGATCTTGTAAAAGACTACTTGAATAAAGAATATTTTGACTTTGACTTTGACTTTGATCAAATCTTAACTGATCTGTTTGTGTGCAGGAGGACCCAACAGTGGACATGGCTAACGAGGCAGCGGCGTGCAAGCGCGAGAGCACGTCGGAGGTGATGTCGGGCATGGTGCGCACCACGCACCGCGAGTCCGGGCACCTGGTGTTCACGCCCGGCGGCGACGTGATGCTGCCGCCGCGCCCGCTGCTGGCCGCGCCCGCCGAGCCCGCGCGCGACGCCGACGCGCTGGAGCCGCCGCGCCGCGGCCGCGGCCGCCCGCGCAAGACCCCGCTGCCGCTCACGCCCAAGATCAAGAAGAAGCGGGGCCGCCCGCCCAAGACCTCGCTCGGTTAGTATGCAATAACAATCTTTATTTGCTTCAAAATTGGTACAGGATGGATCTTAAATTAATACAAATTGGCAGAACACAACTTTTGTCACATTTTGACATGCAAATATTTTGTTTTGTAATATAATATGTAATAAAAGTATATGAATGAATAATGATAATTTTTTGTCATGCTGTCAATCAAATTTAACTATGATTTACAATAATATATTACATGTTATGTCACTTCAACTAATTAAAAACACTTACTAGCTACTTACTAAAAAAAATTATTAATAATTCAAATCAAATGTCAAAAGATGATCATATATACTTTCACAAGATAGACGTTTCAAAAGACCTGCTAAGCTTCAATGCTCGGTGCTACTACACCTTCGATACAGTAGTTATAATGGTGGGTGTGAAAGCGAGACAGTTACGTATACGCATTGAAATACATAATTATAAATATCTGTGTGTAATTGAAAGCAGCACTTTCGACTATATTCATTTGTCATCGATTATTATCGATAAGAAAAATATCAATAATGTAATGCCATTCATATTTTAGTCAATTCCCCTACGCAACATACTCTTATCACTGACCAAATAACTTGTAGTGAAGGAGCTTTAAACAAAACTTCCTGTCAAAATAGGGCAAGATTTTTTATCATCGAAGGCGGCTATGAATAGTGTTTCTAAAGCGGAGTGCCTGTATTGTCTGCAGACATGGAGGGCTGCGTGCTGACGAGCGGCACGGTGATGGGCGCCAGCGCGCAGATGTCGCACCTCACGCCCTCCGGACAGCAGCTGCTGCTCAAGAGGAAGCGCGGCCGCCCGCCCAAGAACTACTTCCTGCCCAAGCAAGGTACCGCCACCACACTACACACACGGCGATACACACATATAACACCCTCGGTGTCGATATTATGCGCGTAGCACTTATACCAGGGCTTCCCAAACTGCATGGCGATGCCCTGGGGCGTCATGGCATTGTCCTAGGGGCGCCGTGTGTCGATGCGACCGAGTCCAGTGTGCCAAACTGGAACCCCGTTTTGGGAAGCTATACTCAGAGAAGCAAGCACGTCCTTCCCATTCTCAATTATATATCTATTCTTTTTCATGCTTATTCTCTGGTTTTGTTCTTATTTTCTAATTAAAAAAATTATGTCCAATTAGAGCTTTTATGATAACCTATTATTAGGCTATTGTAAAATCTGGAAGGTATTTTTGGTCCAAGGTTGGGCTTGACTCAGGGCTTCGTAAAAAGATGGCAAATCCTCAAGGGCGTTCCAGTACAAATAAGTTTGGGAAGCTCTGACCTATACCATAGTATCTAGATGTCGATACCACGCGCTTACTATATATACTACACTTCCTAGATATCGCATAATATGGATTCAGATCCACGAAACCGCATTTATAGTATATAGGTTGTCTTTTAGTACTCGTACCTTTTTAAAATAGCCATTTAGTTGTACTCGTTATTGTACCTTTGTCAATTATAATTTGCGGAGAGGATAACGTAGTGGTAATCTTAGTAAGATAGGGACTGCCGTCTACTCGTGCAATAGTTGTTATAGTAATGCATATATACAGCAACATCTAGCTTGCGGTTTTGAAAATGCTAGCATAATTTAAAACCTACAAGGAATAATTGTGTCTTTGTCTAGGTAGCTTTACTACCACACAGGTGAACTGTATTTTTTCATCCATAACATAATTCTAACGATTTAGATTTATCCCTTCTAAATTGTCTTCTAGATAAAAAAAAAAACTTTAACAGCATTCTTCGACGATTTAATACCTATTTTACCGTCTACTCTCAAGTATCGCAGATATATTTTATGTTTTTAAATAATTTGAACAAGAACAAAACAATAGTTGCAAAGTCCTTGAAAAGGTAATTACTTATTTCATGTGGCTGACCAATTTGGCCTCCACAATTTTTAAATATTTTTACCACTATAATTATGGCCACTAATCAAGATCAACAGCTCGATTACAAAGAACAGAAGGATTCCAGATGTTATATTAGCATTTTCACACCACATTAAGAATACGTAGTACCGTCTACCTATGTATGGTTTCTAATTAAGCAAATCTAATTAAAGTATTCTTTGTTTCCTTTTGAATATGTATTCTAAAAAAGTTGTATTCACTACGTGTTCGGCGGTGTGAGACGTTTTGTATTTATTTAGCGACACGGCGCGACGTCTACGAGGTCAATTGCCTATATCCGCGTGTCTACATCATAATAAAATCTGGGAATATCCATATTTTCCGCCAGTACAGTTTTTAATTACCCACTTGTATTGTTCGGCGGCGTTTTTACGATGTGTTCCACTTAAAGCAATTAATTCTCGTTTCGAGTTCAACCCATCGGAATAATTCACAATGAGTCATAGACGAAACTTTTTGTTGGTTTAATATTAACGTTTATTTCGAGGTGTTTTTTTTGAAACATCGTCGTTACACGTCTTTTGGTTTGCAAGTGTGTGTTTATTGTGTGTGCGTGTGTATGAATGTGTTTGTGTGTGTTTGTATGATAATTAGCGAGTACACGCACATCGTTTTGTATTACATTGATGATTTTGTTATGCGTATCTGTAGACACCTTATCTGGCTGCATTTTATTTTTGCTTTCTGTGTTTTGTTGCGTTGGATCTACATATTTCTTTATAGATATTTTGTTTGCATTATTATCTAGTATAGCATATTGTAATACTTCAAAATGTATGTCTAAACTTGTAGTAGTTGCACTGCTAAAACACGAGTTCGGATCTCAGTCGAATAAAATATTACTATATACTGTTCCCCACCACCCAGGATCGAAAACAATATATTCTAGTATACATATAATATTATATCAAATAATAATGATACATAAGTTAGGTCCAGCGCAACACATTTTTACTGCTGTACGCTAAATAACGTATCTCTCCTTAGGTATGGATCTCGATATACCGATCCAGTACGGGCTTGCCGCGGAATTGAGCAAAATTTGTTAGTACACAATATTATTTGAGCATGATTTATAATCAAACATGGGAACATTTGTCGGTACTAATCGGTATTAAGAATTGAAGAATGAGCAACCTTTAATAGACCTACTTTATGACTATATGTTCCATTGTTGGACAAATACCTCCCCTGGGCTGTATAATTGTATTTCAGACTTGACATCACCATTATAGCCCAATGTGGTTTGATTTTGATAGCACTTAAATGTAGTATCATAATATCAATCTTAGCCTCTCTTTCAAAGATAGGATTTTTAATTGAAGTTTAATGTACTTTGTTTGATACTTTGCTCATTCTTCATAGCATAATATGTATATAATGTGCACCCGTACTAGAAGGTACATGGTAACTTTCTTTGGTGCATTGCAATTCTAACAATTTTCAATGCATTTGTGTAATAACATTTAATTTCACTAACACAGGGTTGTGGGTACTTGTATAGAATTTATTTTATTTTGTGTCATTTCTCATTAGCAAAACTTTCAGATGCCATAAACTGTAAGTAAATACAAATCACAATTGTAACAGAGTGGTATCTTAATATTGATCATATGTATTGTATTTTAGTAATGGTTTAAAAATTACATGAAATTACATGTTTAGTATACATATTGAAATTTGTAACATAATTGTGGTTAATAATGTTATTCATTAAAATTTAAAGCACAATGGTTTGTGTTAAAAAATATGAACGCAAAAAATAATAAGGCATTTATTGTTACATCAATGGTTTATCGGGGTGTATGTTTACTAATCACTTTTAAAGCATGACATTTTATGAGCATAACAACCAGACATACTTACTAACCGTGGGTATTTGATTGATTATTATCATGGAATCACGATTGTATCTGTAAGTATGTATTTACAATTTGATTCCCAGACGGCCGACCAAATGAGAACTACAACGCATCCAACCTACCGTTCGGCGACTTCTCGTACCTGACGGAGATGATCTACAACCCGCTGGCCTACAGCTACGGCGCGGGCGGCGCGGGCGCGGGCGGCGCCGAGGCCGAGCGCGGCGCGTCGCCCGCGCGCGAGCGCACCATCGACGTGTCCGACTCCTCGTCCAGCGACGACGACGAGCGCGCCGACGACGACGCCGCGCCGCGCGACCACCACATCATGACCGTCGGCGACTGCCAGATCGTCAAGCTGCCCGCCAACACCGACGACAAGGACGACAGGAGCGACCAGTCCGCCGAGGTCGCCACCGTCACCTCGTCCACGCCCTCGTCCGTCACCATCACGCCCATCACCACGGTGGGCGACTGCACCATACGGCCCGTCGAGAACACATAATCCGACACCGAGGCTGTCCTCTGCACGGTGAGTTGAATGTTTCCGATCATTGCCCTGTATTGATTTCGATTCCTGAGTATTTGCGGTTGCGTTTCCCCTGAATTGTTCAACGGTAGAGGACATCCTGACTATGAGCGACGTTGCTGTGTGATTTCGCGGTTCGTTCGATTGTGAAATTGACGATTCGAACTTTAACTATGTCGAGAGGCGACAGGGAGAGGGTAGTCGTAAGAACATCTCGCGTGCCTATTTCCCGTAACATTCGTATATGAGATTGGTATGAAGTTAGACACGGATTATTGTGGTAGCATTCACTGAATATGGTGTTCACAGTCCATATGCAATGGATATAATGATTATTTACAAAGCGAACGTGTTCGTAACAGTAAACGGGTGCGGAATGTTTTTAGATATGTCACTATAAACATATTTTTTTATCGCGTTTTTTTCGTCCAAATGTCTTCCTGCGGTACGTGATGCTACTACAATGATGGAACATCTTCGAAGTTTCAATGACTGTCTAATTGCATTTAGAAATTTGTGAGGATATTTATTTTATCGGAAGGTACGATGTAACATAATGCCATAAGCTTTACATAATTTAATCGTGATACTCATTTAGATGACCTGTATACCAGAACAAATTTGTCACAATATTATTATGTCGATGCTCTGCGTGAAAAGGAGCGACCACGACTAAAGGTGCAAAAATAGTAATTTCAAACATCGTATCGTGTGCAAGCTTTGAAATTACTGATGAAAGCTTTAATATCTTTTACAAATAATATAATTTTATACCGATTTATGGGTATACGTACTGATGAAAAACGCTTTAAATCGATTGATTTCCAGAGTATTTAGTGATCTATTGTGGAGTTCCGTAGAGCGCCGTGACAGAACATTTGCTCTGCCATCAATGATTCGTTCCGCATTAATTAGGTACTGCAAATCGGCTCCTTTTCACGCAGAACTAATTTTTAAACATATAATAATAACGTATAGATGTGTAATATTTTGCGAATATCTACATTAGAGGCAGCATATTTACCACAATATTATAATAAAACAGTGAAAATTATTTAGATACGCAGTGTTTAATGGATATGTGCACTTTAAAGTTGCCTTCACTGTTTCTTCGTCTATTTAATCTCTTACTATTCGCCGCTCAGGAATATTTCGGTGTATCACGCGAGTTTCACGTCTCGAATGATCTGATATATGTAGCGAGACTGACTTGTAGTAGGGAAATGTCTTTGAGTGGCGTCGGTAGGGCGAGCCACCCTAGCGCCGGCGCCTTATTCTATACTTCACATTTAAAGCAGCTCCTATCTGTATTTAGGACATTTTAAAATATCGTAGCATTAAGTAGGTCTTATTTGTTAGTTCTTATTACAATTGCGTCACATTTGGATATATCATCAACGTGTTCTTTCCGAGTACTTTTGGTTTGATATATTTGTTTGATGATTGTAACTGTATGTCGGCGCTAGGGACCCACGCCTCGTATACAACCGTACCATCTGATTGGCTGTCTATAATTATTGTTTTCTACGTATTATTTTATATTTAGTGTAATGTCGTGTAGTTGCGCACACGCTATAATCGCCTTTTCCATGTTCTTATTATGTATCAATCTCTGTGAATACTAGAATGTAGTTTCGTAGTGTCTTAGGAATGTAATATTCTAAATATTAATAAAAAATAAAACTCGGCAACACCACACGAACAAGTGATACGACTTAGCTACTTATTTTTAGCGAAACATAATGGTAAACAATATATTTCTTTAATCATTTTGCCTATAAAAGCAATGAGTAATGTATGGTAGGAGTATGGTAGATATATTTGGTTCAAAGACCATGCCAATGTTGAACTTAATGCTTTCCGCATGAGACAATTTGCGTAATGCGAAATTCGCATTCAGGCCCTGATACAGTTGTCCCTGTTATCCGCTTTACGCGACAGGTTATTGACGAACGTATCGGTCTAATGGTTGCGAAATTACGCACCGAGGCCGCTGAGCGAAGTTCGCACGCATTATCATGGGCGTACAACGGACGAGATTTTTGAACCAAACGTACATAATATACAATATATAATAACCCCACTCGGTATGACAGCTGCTTGTAGCTAATAGTGGCTGTCAAACAGCCATTAATTGGCGTTTTTAACGTGTTTCAAAACTTCAGTTCATTTGTTTTAACGTATATTACTTTTTAGAGTTCGTACACTTTCGGAAGTTATTGCAATTTTAAAAAATAATAATATTTTGAAAGTATTAAAAATTTCATAATGGAAAAAAATCATAATCATTATTTTCTGTACAGTAGTTATAGTTCCTAACTTGTAATCGATACAAAATTATAACCCTTGATATATTAGATTAGGAAGGTAATTTAATTTTTTCGACGCGATGATCAAGTATACGATGGAAATATGCAACCGGAGTTTCAACTACACAAGGTGTGATTTATGCATTTTGAAATAAGATAATTTGGTTAATTTGGGAACATTCTAATTTTTGACACCATTTTAATTTCATTTTATACAGGGTTCATCAAGACTGCAACCGAAAACGAAGCCAGGTGGTATTAGTGACTTCAGACACAATGCAACTAAAAATATCGCAAAAAAAAGTTTCATTTTTGTATTTTTTTACTGATCGTCGTATTTGGGTGATAAATACATAGGTTTTCCAAGAAACTATTTTTGGCAAAAACTAGGTATTTACCACTCAAACACGATGATATTTAAAAAATGCAAAAACACTGTCGTTTTTTTTTCTGCGAAATTTTTAGTTTATTTGTATCTGCAACCACCAAAACTACCACCTGGCTTTGTTTTCGGTCGCAGTCTTGATATACCCGGTATAGGCGAAACGCATTTTTTATTTTTAAGACTAGTTAAACTGATTGTTAGAGAAATAGGGTATAGGTCTCCTGTTTGGTTATGACAATGAACTTAGTCCACTAAGCTGGCCTAAAGTGAATTGGTGAACTTCATACACTTTCTAAATTCTCATGGTAGTCTAAAATAATAATAATAATTAATTTAAGCCAATAAGGACGTCAGTATTCTTATAATGTGTAGGAATAAATTAATATTGATAATAATACACAATTGTACTTATATCATTCTACGGTTCCAGTAGAATTATATGATTTTAGTAATCTTGAATTCGAATGTAAGTATTTGTTAAGAAAATATTTGTTTTTTTTTTCATTTTAGTTGATTTTTAACCGACTTCAAAAAAAGGAGGTGGTTCTCGATTCGTCGGAATCTTTATATGTATTAACTTTTTTGGCCAGCGCTTAAACTTCTGTCCAATTTCGGAATCTTAATCAATTAAACTTGACTAAATAAAAATAAACACTTCAAAATTTCACAGCTTCGGTTGCATATTTTCAAAACGGCGACATTGCGTTTGACTATTAGCGTTAAGTTTATTATTTTGTAATCGATCAATTTTTTTTTAGTATTTTTTATATAATTAAGTCGATAATCACGTATCGTCTGATGAATTCGTTTAATGGAATTACTTTACGTATTTATGTGGAAGACTGCTCGATACCACGTCGTAACGTATTAACTCGCTTAATTGTCATGTTTTATTTAGGTAGCCCTCAAGAGGCATTTAATTATGAGTCTCAGAAGGCAAGCTAAGCTTATTGAGAATTATTTAACATAAGAATCTGTATTTTTATAATAAAACTAAGGCTAAGTTCACACAGACGTAATCGACGTATCACCGCGCGGCGCCGCGCCGTCACATTTATTTGAATGTGTACATTAAGTTGTGTTTCGGAAGTCCTATTGGCTCGTTATCGTTAAGTTTATGTTCCCTTTTTGATTGATTGGCAAATATGTTTTTTTATGTTCGTGAAAACTTCTGGCAATCTAAACTTAAACATTTGCTAAGGTAAATTTTTTGGAGTTGAAACAAGACAAGATCTAACCACACGCTTCCTGAGTGGGAACAATACACTTGTCCTAAAACTAATACCAGGATATCTGCAAAGATAATTCAAGTCCTGTCTCTCTTCTTTAGACCAATATTTTGCCAGTGTGGTGTATTATAGTGTTCCTAAATAACTTCAATATTGAAAATTCTACAACATAAAAAAAGAAATTTTCCATTTTTTTATCATTTTAATATTTGCAATATATGTTGTGAAATCGTGTTGATCTATTTTGAAATTTCAACTTGAACAACTACTTTAAAGAACTGAGCCGTACGATACAAAACTAAACGCTTGCCAATCAATAAAAAAGCGTGGTATGTTTTTGTGTCCTTGCACGATCCAACATCTGCAAAACGTGAACGCAAGGTTCAAGTGCAAAAATCGAGTTTTCTAAAAAAATAGTAGAATGCAAGGCCCATAAGTGACATCGCTAATTAAATAATGACTTCTGCAGTAGAAAACTCCTTCGAAAAATTCAATAAGCCCTAATATTTTTCTTCCAGATGTAAGACTTAGTACCTACCTCGTTTACCAGTAGATTTTTTATACCCACAACGTATGTAAACTTTGAATCAATATATTATTTGCCTGTAGTTTTTATCCGTATACTATGTTTTTTACAAACAGTACAAAAATGTATGAAAATTGTTTTGTCCCCATCTGTCCGCCAATTTTTGATAAGCTGAACTCGAACAAATGACGTATGATAAAATGTCACACTACGAAATACATTTCTACCCTCAACTTGAACTAGGGCCACCTGGCGTGATTAACGTCTCCTGACATTCCGAAATATCATTAACGCGGACTAAAGTCGACCATTACTCTAAAATGATACTTTAATTATTACTGCTTGTATCTTTAAGTACATTGTGGCCATTTATCCATGCGAGTAAAAAAAATCAATTGCAATTCATCAATCACTTTGCAAGATGTTGGGTCGTGTACGATATAGTGATCGGCAATACAACAGTTCCCTTATTTATGGTATGTTGAGTATTTGAATCGGTTGATTGCATTTATAAAATTGTTTTATTATGTATGATTATTGTTTGTAGACGTCACAATATGTTTTATTGTATGTTTATCGAGTATGAAGGAATATATGGAGCATGTAACATTCGATACAAATAATTTGAATATTTCTAATGTGATTGTGTGTTTATCCATATTTTGAATCGTCAACCAATGTTGATTTGTTTTCCATTTTATATCACGAAGGAGCTTTTTAAAGATGAATTGATTTTATATTATTCAATCATGAGTATAATAGTTTTTTTAAGTTTTAACAGCTGATTATTATTTTTGCAAGCATTTATTTGTCTATGTGATTTATTTTCTATATTCCTTTTAAAGTGATCGTAATGATTTTATTGTTTGAAATATGGATGAGAACGCAAGCAACTATATCATGTACCCTTTAATATGTTTTAATAGTAGGTTATCACACAATAACATTTACTCGTAATAAGTAAGCTTGTCTGTATGTATCTACAACCGGAGTGCGAGATATATGGAAGATAATATGTAACGTTTATTTGCAAAACATCATTTGAAAATTCCAAATTATTTCCCTATTATCTATTTTTCATTTTGTATTTATAAAATAATTTATTATTTTATTTAATACATTTTAATATTGGTTATTAAAGTATTAATGATAAAAATGTTAAAAAAATTCTGGTATTAAGTCATATTTTTATACATTTGATATTGGTTTTGCAGCTAAATGATGTTTGAACCTTATAAATTCAAGCTAGTCTCGGATATGGTTTGGACACAACATTGGTTGTCTGTCTAGTGGCACGCTGAGTGTATGTTCCAGTCTCGCACACGGTGCGGTTTTAGTTGGTAGTGTAAACGTTCTTATATTCCTGTATTGTGAAATGTATGTCATTTTACGTTGTGATCATGTGAGTGCAAAAACAAATTTATTATATTTTAACCAGTTTCGGTTGACGGTTCGTCAATTGACGGGCAGCAGAAGTAACATGTGTTTTTGTTCTGCATAGTCCGAGAGCAGTATTTTTTAGATGTAATCTTTATTATTATGAACTTTTTTTATTTTAACATTTACGAAATTCGAACGTTAGTTAATTTCTAACAATGAAATATTTAATAAAGAAATCACAAAAATTATTTGACTTTAATTTGTATATCCTACTTCATTAGTATTAAGTGAGAAAGGTTACCATAACTATAAAAATTACAAATATGGGAAAGCGATTGTTAATATTGAAGACATTATTACTACAACTCCAAAAAATCGTGTGTAAACTAATGTACACACGTAAGAAGTTATACGTCTTTTTTAAAAGTGAAAGTCACTTTTAAAAACAAAAGTCACGAATTTTTACAATGACCTATGATTCACCGCCCTACATATTAAACAAAATAGAAAACTGCACTAATTTCTAGAACATTAATATAAATGGTTCGATGTAACAATAATGTGGGATTAGTTCCGCTCCGGCCAAAATGAAACGAAGATTGAATTACGTCTTTTGTAACACCCTCCAAGCAATTCCCTTCCGCACTTAAACATCTTAAGCATAGGTTTTTACTAACTCATATCCCCTTTATTACTTTCATTCTTCATCTCTTTCACACAACCATGTTCCATGCCAGTCATTCGTCTAACTCGTAGACAGAGAAAACAAGTCTAACGTTTCATTCTACTCATCTTTCATCCAATCCTACATTAAGGAGACGCTGATTGGTCCTTCGTAGTTGGTGGGCGTGACTTATACTGGTAGGAGCTCAGGTGTAGCCAATAGGAAGTTTGCTTATTATTATGAATAGAAACATCTCCACCAACTTTATGCGTTCCTGGTACTGGAAAGGGGCAAATTGCGCAAAATGATGAATATGCTAATACCATCAATAGAAAGTTCTGCTTAGAACCAAAATATCTCTGCCAACTTCATGCTGTCCTGGTACTTAAATAATATGTAAACAATGCGGTAACCAGTTATTTTTTACTTTTTTATTGGTATTTCCTAATTCCGCCAGACGCCAATAGATGATTTATACGACTTTGGCTGTGGGTGTGCGCGCGCATCGTAAACATTTACTCTAATGTTTATTACTAAACGGCCAAAATATGTAAGTATAACTTCAATAATAAAACTAGGTTCGTGAGACCCGCACTTTTCTAGCAATTTTACATCCTTAGATACACATATCCAACTGAAAGAAAACACCAAATGCAGAGGTATTATAATTATTTATTTAAATATAAATATAGGTTTATTTTTGGATAACCACACTTTAGTATCGTAACAAAATTACTAACGTAACTATAAACTATTTACGAGCTAAGCCTTACATTATATTGAAGCAATTAAGTTCCCGGGGGTGGTGGTGGCGCGTTGTTGGCCCACTGCGGGTGCGGACCGGCCGCCGTGCAGAAGTTTGAGCCGAATATAGGCAGGTTGTGGCGGAAGGGGGGCACGACCCCCATCACCATGGGGTTGTGCATCCGAGGGTTGTTGCCGAACTGGAACATGTGCGCGAAGGGCGGAGGCGTAATGGGGTTGAACGAGTGAGGGAACCTCGCCATGTTTGGAGGGAAGGGAGGAGCGCTGTAGGGTGCGAAGCCCCCCGGGTCGTTGGGGTGCGGCGGCGGAGTCCTGAGGTCCATGTTGGCGCCCCAGGGCCGCGCGAACCGCGGGAATGTGTTGGGGTTGGTGCGCCTGGAGCCGGCGGAGAAGGGGTTGCGCCCCCGGCTGGGTCCGCTGCCGAACCTGCTGCTGGACTCGGAAGGTCTTTGGTTGCGTCTGTCAGGCTTCCTGTTCTTCGACGTTTCTCCGTCGTTTTCGCTGTTGTCTTCATTCTGTTTCAATTTCTCTTTCTTGATTCTGTTGGCCCGGCGCTCCTCCTCGTCGTCGGAGTAGTCGACCTGGTTGGGCGGCGGCTCCACGTCGTTCAACCACGACGCGTCCGAGCCTTTTAATCTGTAATATTACAAATAATTCTGATATTAGTGACTGAGGTGGCGAAAAACTATTTTATTGTTTTAATATTTATTTATTATATGATAGTAGAATAGGCGAGACGAATGATTTTCAAATTATATTCTAAAATATGGGCACACATTTATTATATACGAAAAAATCTATATTTCAAGAATTAATAAAGGCTTAACACAGTTTTAAGCCATTTTTCTAATAATTTTTCAATAGTGCACCAAAAACGCTGGTAGGTGTCATGGCGTCCGCTTTGATGTCACTACTAGGTAAACATGTCATTGTGTACTACTTAGTCTGTGGTCTATGCGCAGCGAATGCGTCATGTTTACATAGGCGTGACATCATGCGTTGTGAAGAGCGTTTTTGTCAAAATGGCCAATTGCTATATTTTGTACTTTGATTTTATTTAAAATCTTATTAATCTCCAAGCATAGATTAAAACTGAATTATCATTTGAAATCCTTGTAATACGTATTTTCCCTTAAAAACATAAAATCTTTAATTTTTTTGATACTGTCGTCTCGCCTATTTCATTTCTTATTTATTATTAATACGCGACTCATAATAAGATGACAGACCTTTAGTATGCCGCCGTATGGATTCATATTATAAAGGTTGACAATAATTGTTGAATTTCTATTTTTCTTAGTTTAATATTGGCTATTGTATCAATTAACTTATTCTACAACTAAAATTGGGAATGAGTGCTGATCCAATACTACTGTACCTTGCTTCTAATAGATGATATACCTCATTGAACAGACACAACCAAGGGTAAGTTACGTTAATAAAATATATTCCTAATTTCGTAACAGAATGTTATTAATTTATAAATTGTTAGTAGTTAAATGTAATTGAAAGACAAAGCACAATATTTTTAACAAAAATAATCATTTTTTACATTTTACTTTTGCGTGTCTTCGATCTGAGTTTTTTTTATTTTTATTGCAATGAATGACGAGACGAGCTTGCCATTCGCCTATTGGTAAGCGATACGACCGCTCATCGACAGGAGCAAAACCAAACAACACCATGAGTTACAAGGCAATGCGTGGCATTCCACTGCGCTCGCCATCCTCAGACGTAAGATGTTAAATCTCGATATATCCAGTAGTTACTCTGGCTGCAATGTCCTTCAAACCGGAACACAACAGTGCATATTTCGGATCCATAACTCTTCATCAGCGTTTAACGAATGTATGGTTTCGCGCCAGACAACGGGCGGGACGTGACGGCGACGCAACGGAGGCGCGATGCTAACGTGTTGGTTGGAGTTGTAATGTATCGGTTAGTATGAAACATGTCCCACAGAGCGGTCACCCCAAGCGCGGCTGCGGCGAAGCCATTAATCCCAAAGAAACAGTAATTACAATCTACCTCCTCCCACAGCAAAATGGGAGGCCAAATGTTGTGTAATACAGAGTAATTATTTGATCCTTTTTTGCACAATATATACAGACAATTACAGTAAAGAAATGACAATAATAGTACAAGTGGCGGCCTAATAACACTAGGCAATTTCTTGCAGGCAACCTTGGTTGGAAATATAAATAAATAATAATAAATAAATAATAAATACACCCAACAGTCACATACATAGTCCTGACCCCACACTAAGATCGAGTCTTGTGTCGTGGGTATCAGGAACAACGAGAGACTTTTCGGTCTCACAAACACCCAGACCCGAAACAAATATTTGTGGTTCTCACAAACATTTGTCTCGGTGCGGGGATCGAACCCGCGGCCTCTCGTTTCACAGGCGTCGTCTAACCAACTGCGCCACGGAGTCTGTCATGCAATATAAATAGGAACATGAGAGGGCAGTCTACGGTGTGTGAAATAATAGTATTAGTACATACTTCATAAGTTCAGCTAGGAAGACGAAGTTAGTGTGTTGCGTGTGGGGCGCGATGTACACGTCCATGCCGGCCGCCACGCCGCGCTCCTTCACGTGCTCCTGCGAGTTGAAGCGCACGCAGTAGTACGGCTCTGTCACCTGGAACAAACAACGTCATTTATTTTACTAGTACGATTTAATACATCAATTACTCTCTCTCTCTCTCTCTCTCTCTTCAGCCACAGAAAGTCCACTGCTGAACATAAGCCTCCCTAAAGATCATCGGCCTGCGTCCAGCGACATCCTGCTACCTTAAACAGGTCGTCCATTCGCTTAAAGAATTAAAGAACTAAAGATGTTCAAAATCATGACAGCCACTCACAAAGGCTAGTCAAATTGCTTGGGCATTGCAAACGTTTAATGAAATCAATAGCTAGACAGTTATTTCGCATTATGTGAGATTTTAGACTTGAATGATTCGCCTAATACTGAATTTATTCTGAATGGTAAGATATCCAGATTCCAAACGCTAAGATGTCCAGGTCAAGTAAGAATATCAAGTCAAAATGCTACAACATTGGGTTCAAAGAAGAAAACACTTTGGTGATTGCTAATGCTAATATTTCAAAAGAGAACCCATTGGAGTTATATGTGTCAATGAGCATCAAAAATACTATCAACAACATTTATTACAATTTAAACTTAAAAGTTATAAAATTGCGAGACAAAAGTCCGTGTAAACAGCACAATTGCCACATTACCACATTTCCGGTAAACATTCATTTCTAACTCTCAACATCGCAATAATTGCTTAACAAGCGCTCATTGTATACCATATTTGACATGTACCAGTAATTTTGCACCATATTGGGATTATTTTTAAAAGTTGGCAACATTTTTCTTTTAACTGCTGCAATCGCGCAGCCATTTATAATAAACTCGACGTGCTTTATACCCTATATGTTTTGTGTAAGCGTTTTATAAAAGTACAAATTAATATGATAGGTAATAAATTACGGCACAAAGGATCGTGGCGATACGTGTGCAAGTCGTAAGCCCTTTGATGCGCCTTCGAGGGTGCGCCGTGCTTTATGATAAAGGGCATGCATGTTATTTCGGTATTATCATAAACATGTGGATGCATTGCTCTCAGATTAACGATACGACCGTTTTGAAATGAAACATATGAACCGAGGACATGGATTGAAGAAGGCAATATTTACCGTAAAAGAAAGTTTTAAAAACGCTTCCATCCATACATCCTTTACAAATTCCTTTAAAATAATATTTTCGTTATGTAAATAACATGCAAACTATAGACGCAAAGAAAACAATTTTCATACAGTTTTGTTATTAACATCACATGATTACTCACATGAAATGTACTTCACATATGAAATTCAAGAATTTAATTACTTATTTTAATTAATGCGTTATTAGTTTTATCTACTCCATTAAATTATCGTGTACTCTAATAAATCGAACACGAAAATCCATTCATCTGATTACGGCAATAAAAATTCAAATCTCTAGCCAAATAGTTTTACATGCACATCTCCAATTCACGCTGAGAAATTATGGGCTCAACAACATTTGGAAGGGTGCCAAATGGGCCTGTGAATTTTTCTAGTTACGTATCCTAGATACAGAGTACAGACTGACTATGACTTTTTGGCATCAGTTTTGTTTCGTTATTGCTTTAGTATAAAATGGTTTACGACGCGACGACTGGAGATTAGGGAGAAAAGTTTAGGCATACATAATGTTGACACATTTCTATTGTCTCGATATTTTCTTTTGTTAAGTACAAGCCTGCCTATTTGTGAAGAGGCTTGGGGCTCACGTAAGCTGAAAGTCACGATTGCTATTTCTAAGTGGCAGTGCCTCACTGTTGTCGATCGAGACTACACTATGAATGGGCAGACTTGGCACTCGCAGAAAATCGATATAACAGTTTGATGACGCGTTTCATTTCGAGAATGAGATTACCAGAGGATTAACAATTCTTGTAAAATAATAGAAGGTCAATTTGCTTAACACAATTTATCCTTTTGAGTATTTCGTTATTGAGTTACTATATGTACTATATTCTTTTTCAGCATATGAAATAGTATTTATGTACTTATTGCACTAAAGATATTTGCTCACATTAAATATTGTCTGTCTGGTTTCAATTTAAATATACTAACAATAATTTTGCCGAAATATTCATATGAGTAAATAATATATAATTATCAAGTATTCATTAAAATCTGTTTTTAAACTGAGTAGAAAACTAAAACCTCGTTGACACCTCAAGACTTAAATACGTTAACAACATGATACACAAATACGATAATTTTGGCTTTAAAAAGGTTTAAACCCAGCTGTGGGCCGATATGCAATCTTCCAAAAGTTATAAATAAAAAAATACTAAATAATAGCGTACTCACAGGTCCAAAAACATCGAAAACTTTTCCTAGCGCCTTGGCTCCGTTGTCCACGAACAGTATCGTCTCGAGATCCACTGGCGGGCTCGCTGGCAAGGCTCGAATTACCACTGTGAAGACAAATACATTGGTAATACAATATATTACAAGATACTCATTATATTGTTCCCTAGGTAAGCAAATTAAGGATATCTCGAATCGAAACCATGATTTATTCAAGATATGAAAATTTCTGTAAAAGGGTGATGTTAGAAAGGAATCTGGAGGAAGAATCCAATGTCATTGTTTGCAAAACGCCCTTACAGCATTTGCTGACATCACTTATGTATTAGTAGGGTAAGAGCGAGAAGGTGAGATGTGTGCTAAGAAACAAATGCCAGCAAATAAAAACTATCCGTTAAACCCACGACGTCTAGACGTAATTAAACGAACCTAGACAAAGTCGATACAAGGCAAATATAATTTTAATTAAGCCAAAAAACAGCTAATGATGTAACAGCGGAAGCAACGGCTCATTCGTCGTATTGATTGCGAAAAAAATATGATAACGAAGGCGGTGTAAAAAGCTTGTGCGCAATGGAGGGCGACCGCAGTCTACAATCTGCATCGTATCACATAATTACACATACTTTCTTTTTATACCATAGTAGACATTGTAGAATGTTTAGATCATTGAGGAAACTTTTTTAGAAATCTTACTCAAAATGTTCAATTACTAGTCATCTACCTCTCGGAAGAGTCCATCGTGCGGCTGTATCTTATAGACAACTATTTCAAAATATATTGTTTCCGGATATAATGCATTCAATAGTCGCATTGATCCAATCATAGTATACTAAATCTTTGTCGCTTTGAGAAGGATTTTAATTAGGGATTATCCAGAAATTTTAACACTGTTAGCGCCATAGAGTGCGCCACATATTTACCATCCAAAACCAACGAACAAAAACAAAAAAAACCTGCGGGGCACATCCATTCCGTGCGCTCTTAAGTTTCTACATCCAGTAAGAATGACAAGGGTATATTCTAAATACTTCTACACTTCAAAATATATAGTGAAGGATATAACTAAACCCTGTCCTTAGGGCAAGTAGGGGAAGATTCAGGGAGTACGTAAGGAATACTCGCCTAATCTTTCAACAATGCTGTTAATAGTGCCGATTTTGGTGCAGTCCTCCGACGGCAGACTAATGGCAAGATCTTCGATCGGCGGCAAGTCCTCGAGGCCCAACTCTCCTATCACTTTCGGCGATTCAACCTTTTTATTCTTCCCACCCGGCTCCAATTCATCCCTGTAAAATTTAATTTTATGTACTGTTTGGTCGAATTTGTTTGGAGATTTAAGGTATGCTCAAAAGTAAGACGTTTACTGGGTAAGTAAATTGTTTCTAGCAAGGATTGTAGTGTAACAACAGTTGAGTAATTAATAGATTGTAATGGGAATATGTACAGCACATCTCCTGTAGACTTGGTAGCTTGTGACTTTAAAGTTCAAAGAATTGATTGTGAAAAAATACCCTTTTGCAAGAATCTTTGAAAGCTTGTATGTTGAAATAGGACAATTTTTTACGGATTCTATCGGAACATTCGCGAAAATCTACCTTAGATTACCATTAAGCTTGTATATTGTTTATGTGTCTGCACACATAGATTTTGACAATAAGTACTTTATAATGTTGTGTAATAAATTATTTTAAAAAAGCAAATTAAATTAATTGAGGCAGGAAATGACAAGCAAAATGACTAAACAAAAAAAATTGTATTGTTCAAATTACATAATAGTTACACTCAGAAAAATGGTTTTACAACCATCTCATTGATTATGTAACAGTGTTATTTTGTACAGATTGTGTAAAAAACAAGCAATTTGCATGGACTATTTTTTCTAATGATTACGGATAAATAATAAGGACTAATCAATTATTAATTATATGCTTAGTATGATGGTAACAATATTCAAAATAGTGCTCAAAGGCTGGTTTGAGTATGAAATAGACCAGCATGATTATATTGATTTGCAAGGGATGATAGCCTGTTGTTAATTAGTACTCTTTCCAGTATTGCAATTACCTTTGTGTGCTGTGCAATCACTTTTCAAAACCAAGATAAAAGAAAATTATTTCGACATATGTACTGTCCATTGTTTTTGTCATAAAGTGAATCAAATAACAGAATCATCTTGTAACATTTGTGTCCACATAAAAAGTCAAAGTCCAAATTGCACTACATTAAACTAATTTTAATATTTGTTCATTTTATACTAAACATTCAATATGTAAATGCAATTTTATTTAAACATACAAATCGTACAGACAATCTTATAAAACAAAAGTATACTGCCCATATTTAACCACAATGTAATGTTTTAGAGAAAGCAATCAGATTAAGAAAATCACATAACTGAAATACTTAACTACTTCATTTTACTTCTTCACAAAGTTATTTATTATGAAAATAAGCTAAATTTTTCCATTGGAGTGTTGACAACTGCATATTATTTTATTAATGCTAAGGTCCACCTTCCCATATAATGTCCACTTCTATTTATTAAGAGTGCGAGCAATGTTAGTCCAATTATATAATAATCACATCTAATGAATGTGGACATAATAGTATAATTCTATTAAGATTTACTAGTGATATTCTGGATAGCATTACATAGCTCAAAAGTATAATACTGTTCTTACAAAACAATGCAAAGAATACATATATATAAATATATAAATACATTATTCATAAACAGATAGTAGATGTGAAGCAATATAGGTAAAAGTTTAAACACACATTTGGGTCAACAAAATATACCTAGATGAATCATTTAAAAAGACTGTGGCGAATTTGATTATATTTATGGCCCATTAAAGATACCAGGACCATTATAGATATTTTTTGCACATATTTTTGGTGCTGGAATATCATGCTTACTGCATTATTGATAACTGCAGTACAATGATAATAGTCTCATAATATAGTGCTAATAAGAAATATCTACTATTCCAGTATTTTATCCTTATAGTCCCTTGAAAATAGCTCACTTTTGTGGAACACTCTTTACCCCTCCCCATGCCATGGGACACTATTGCTATTGATGTTCCATGCTCTTTCTGACTTGTTATTATAATAATCCTGCCGCTAATACAAAAAAATCCAACAGAGATATTATTTTCTTTTTAAAGAGAATATAACACAACAGTTCAGCACAAACCCAACAATATTTTTTAATTTAAGAATAAATTGTCTGACTTTAGTTCTTTTGAAATTCGTTTTTTTTAAATCTCAGTTTTAAGAAATGTTTATGTTTTAATACATACTCAATTGCCATTCTTTTGTTTAAATGTAATATCCTTACTCCTTTGTATGTCTACATCTTGGAACAGAGAGCATAACAAATTAATGATCCACAATTAAGGTAAATCTTCAAGTATTATTAAAGTGATAATAAGAGGTAGCAACTCACACACAATTAGCATAATTAAACCCGCTGTAAACAGATGCATTTACATTCAAATTTACGTAATTATTACTCACTAACACAATGCAAACTTATGCTCTCGGCTCAAACTCTTTCAAAATAACAAAAATGCATTTTGATTATTTCTTTGCTCTTTTTGAGGTTTTTAACTGTGGATTATGATATAATGACTGATGTCTTTAGAGTAAATCTCTTTTTAAAGATTTTCAAAGCACCTTCCAAGAAGTGAAGTGAAGAAAGTGAATTTTGAACACCTATTTATTTTTTGATATTATTCTGGGCATAGAACAATGCAGTAAGACTATTTATCATGATGGATAAATTAATAACTCACCCGCTGGATGCTTCCTCAACGTCCTTCACGGAGTCGACGTCACTATCACTGGAGTCACTGGACGAGCTCGACTCCGACTCTGTGTCCAGGTCACGGTACTCCGTCACCTCGTACTCCATGACGCCACTCTCCGCGCTGTCGATAATCATGTGCCGCGTCGTCTGCTCGGCCTCGCGAGCCTTCGGCCTTGACAGCGGCCCGTGGGCGCACGCATTTATTATGTTGTTTTTCAGCACCATCTCACTGAGTTCCGGCGCGTCCGAGTCCTCATTCCCCGTGTATTCATTCGACCGAGTCTCTGTATCGTCCGAGTCCGAATCTGAACCACCGTATTCCGCGATTAAACTTAGCGACACGTTTTTATTATTGCTTTGATTGGGATTTTCCATCGTTCTACCTGACTACTTAGTGTACCGAAACAAACTAACTTATATAAACTGAGTATTCTAATGAACTAGGAACTCCGTGAAACAGCCGCTGCAGATAACAGAAGTGGAAATAAAATTATTTTGAACTAAAAGCACAAAACGTGACGAAACAAAATATTCGAAGCGAAATGACAACTGACATTTTTGTTCAATGTTCACAGATAACGCAAAATGCTGTTGTTGATAGAGATGTTCCGTAGTCATTGATAAAAATATCATCTGTTAAATCTATTCGATTTATACAAGTATTGGAGCTAATTGGGGTAACTTTGTCCGTCAGTAAAACAATAACCTGCCTTTACAATTTGCTGGGTTTTTTAAATTTATCCGTTGAATTCGTGGTATTTTGATAGCAGTAAGAATACTTGGACTTTAATATGTTTAATCTTTGCTATTGGTTTAATGATATGTGTATTGCCACTGGATTATAAAATACAAACAACATTATACAATGAATTTTATTCATTTATCTCATTATTAACATCAGTGCTATAGTTTTTAGGTCGACTCCGCTTCTTTCTTGGTGGGTGCGGAAGTTTGTAATGAACTGTGCGCACGTGTAAATTGACACTAGTCGAATATTTGAATTTTTTGCCGCACATTGTGCACTCATACGGCGTTATCGTTGTGTGGACCTGAAAAATAAATTTCTATTCACTGTGAAATAAATAAATAAATACTTTGTACTTACATTTATCTAAGGTAATAATATTGCGTAATACATTTTATTCTTACGAGCCCTTTTTCGGCACGTATTAATCTTTCAGTTGTTAATAATAATTATATGCAATAAATGCAAATATATTAAACAGAAACTCAAACATTTTTTGAAATTTTAAATCGAATTCCTAAGAGTTAAATAATTAACTTATCTGCTGGATCCTTGAAGTGCGATTGGATTTCTATTAATTCATATCTCCACCAAAAAATTATGTAAAAAAATACAAAGCTTATTTAATATTTCCGTCTAACCCTTGCATGCCTGTGCAGACTGGCCCTGAGTCGAAAGGCTCGTCCGCAGGCGCGGCAGGCGTGCGGGCGCGCGGGCGCGTGCAGCGAGGCGTGGCGCGCGAGCGCGTACTTGTCGTAGAACACGCGCGGGCAGCGAGCGCACGGCACGCGCGGCCCGCTGTGGCGCAGCTCGTGCAGGTGGAGTTTCGTGCAGTTCTGGTACAAAAATATTACTTTAAAGCTCATAAAATGATAGGCAAAATCAAATGAGTCAGAATGATAAGTTAATTATGTTTTGACTTTTGAGAGTGTATTTGTATTTATATTAATCAAAAAATAAAGCAAATTAAGTTCGATAACGGCTAAGCTAATTGAAATGAATTTCAGATAAAAATTGAAAGGACATCAAACAAACTGACATAAAGACTGTATTTGAGAAAGTTCAATTTAAAATAAGTAAAACTAAAACTATAATTATTTAACCTAAATTATCATAATGGCAAACAGGCTTCTCTCTTATTTGTACCTACTCCTCCCTGTATTAGGTTTATTTTTCTAATATTTGAGCCATTCACCTGGAATCCTTTCCCGCAGGTTTCGCAGATGGCAGTGATGACTGGTTTGTATGTGTGTTTTTCCTTAGGATGTTGCTTTCTCACGTGCCACCAGTGCTCCTTGCGATTGTTGACCGTCTCGCCGCACTGAAACAACCATGCATATTGATATGAAATCAAAGATCGCCATTACAGCTTCGTGTACCCTTTATCACGCTGCGGGGCATAACACTTTTTTAAAAATTGTATTGTATTGTGTCAGCCCATATATTATGTCCCAGTGCAGGGCATGAGCCTACTCTACAATCGAGAGTTCGGTTGGGAAGGGTTAGGCCATATAGTCCAGTAGTTATAGACCAGTAGTTTTTTTGTGAATGTGATGGGTTAACACTTATATGGAAATAAAACTGATGGTAGGTCTCTCATATACGGCAATGTCTATTTTTCCCGCCAAACAGCAGTGTAAATGCATTGTGTTCCGGTTTAAAAGATATTGTAGCCAGAGTAAACAAACATGATAAGACGATTTCTTATTAGCTGATAATCAAGTAGCCATAGATTGAGATATCGTTATATTACATGTTCACACTGTGTAGGATAGGAGTCACCAGGCAGACTCCAGCTAGTTTTCTTCTTAGTAGATCTTCGATGTTCGGATCTCGTGTGTTCTATCAGTTCCTTCAATGAAGAATATTCAGCGCCACATTTGCTGCAAGTCGTCTGCAGTGAAGGGTCAACTGCGAATGTGTCGCTGAAACAATTATTTCAATTAAAATCGGCTCAAATAAATAAATAATAAATACACTCAACAGTCACATACATAGTTCTGACTCCACACTAAGATCGAATCTTGTGTCGTGGGTATCAGAAACTACGAGAGCCTTTTTGGGTCTCACGAACACCCAGACCCGAAACAAATACCTGTGAATCACACAAATAATTGTTTCGGTGCGGGGGTAGAACCCACGGCCTCTCGTTTTACAGCCAGCGTCTAACCAACTGCGCCACGGAGGCTGTCGAAATTTATCCAGGATAACAAATTTTTTTTTAAATATATTTTATCAAGTTGACTGATGTGACAAAACCACGCAGTATGCGATGTGACTTAAGCGTATTATGTATGAAAATAACACACACACACACACACACACATGTTACGCCCGGAATAACACAACGTGTGTGTGTCTCAATCAGCAATTAAAGTGTCAAAATAATAGAAATATACAAGAACTAGTTTTCAAGTAATTTTATAAAAAAACTTTGATAAATAGGTATATAAGAATGATTACCATAAGCTAGGTTTTTTCCTGTGTTGACTCGAGGTAAGTACGTGCACTCTTCTAGCACCTTCCGACACGAAATTGATGTTGCATTGTTCGCAACGGAAAGCAGGGTTTCCTTGTGTCTCCTGTTAAAATAAATTACAGTTAGTTAATTGTAGTTTCTGTTAACCTTAGCAATAATTATCCCATACATGAAAAGCCAAGTATCTGTGATGCAGCTGGTTAGACACCGGCTGTTAAAGAAGAGGACACAGGTTCGATAGCCGCACCGAGACAAATGTATATGCGATCCACAAGTACTCGTGTCAGTTCGGGATGTTTGTGAGACCGAAAAGTTTCTCGTTATTTGTAATGAAACACAAGACTCGGTACCTTAGAGTGAGGTCAGGACTGTGTATGTGAGTGTTGGGTGTATTTATTTGTCGACCTGTGGGTCCCTGTGCGCGGTGGCGCAGTGCAGGCGCAGCGCGCGCGCGGAGACGCAGGCGCGGCCGCACGCGGCGCACGCGCAGTGCGTGTGGCGCGCGCGCGCGTGCGCTCGGAGCGCGGACTCGTGCGCGCTGCTGAACGGACACTGCGCGCAGCGGTGCACGTGCCCCGAGTGCCAACGGTGGTGCTTTTTTGCTACAGCACTGGGATCGAATATTGAAAATACGATGTTATTTGATGACATCTTACTCTATGATCCGAAACGAAGTTCGAATATTCGTACGTAAAACTGTATGAATGTGCCCAGGTACTCCACAAAATGTTCGAATCCTCTATCGTACGTCGTAACCATAGTCTAAGTACGAACTGAAAGATAAGTGTCATTGAGAATAGTATTAATTTTTAGAAGTGGAAAACTTATAAATTACTTCGGACGTCGAACGTTCGAACTTTGATTCGGATCATAGAGTAGCCCCCCATTATTTACTACTTGTAATAGTTAAAAATATTATTCAAAACCATATTTTAGTGAATATTATCTCTATCTTGATACCAAAACCTCCCAACATTAAAAGTACGACCGTACGATGCTGCCAATAATCTTAAATTTTGCGCAAGATAGAAAAAAGTGGACAAACATGAGGGAGAGTGGAGGCCTATACCCAGCAGTGGAGACGCGCAGAAAATATTGATCATGAACAGAGAAATTAAAAAGAATATGGATATAAGTAGATCAACTTACACATTGTTAAAAACTTTAGGGCAGGATTTACAATAGAATTTCTTGCCATGCGTTCTGTTTCTGTGAGACTTTACCAATACGTCATTCTTGAATCTCAACTTGCACACAGGACACTCTGCATTGCCACGTCTCTTAAAATATTTATTACATTTTAATAAAATAAAACTTAAAACACATTTACCAATAAAATTGAAAATAACAATTTTTTTTTTTATAGAAAAAGGAGGCAAACGAGCAGACGGGCCACCTGATGGAGAGTAGTCACCGCCGCCCATAAACACCCACGACAACAGAGCTATCGTCGGGTACGTTGCCGGCCTTTGAGGAAAGTGTAGGCTCTTTTCTTGAAGGTCCCTAGGTCGTATCGGCCTGGTAACACCACGGAAGAGAGATCGTTCCACAATGAGGTTGTGCGGGGAATTAAATTCCGCATAAATCTCACAGTTGAGGAGCGCCATCCATCCAGATGGTGGGGATGGAATTTTGACTTCCAGCGTGTAGTGCGTTGATGGAATTCCGCGGCTGGTAATAATCCAAATAATTCCTCGGAACACTCCCCATGGTATATTCGATATAAAACACAGAGAGATGCAACGTCTCTTCGAAGTGCCAGTGGGTCAAGTGTATCGGAAAGGACACGATTGCTGATGATCCGAGCCGCTCTTCGTTGAATACGATCAAATGGAAGGAGCTGGTTTTTCACTTATCCATAAAAATAACTTTATAACACCATTAATATTGTTTCATTATACGTAACAGACAAGAATTTGAAACATAATGAAAATTTGATTTGGTTATGGATATTGTGGAACATTTTTAAATACTACAGTTTACGAGGGGTTAATAATTAATTAACTAGTTGATACATACGGAATCGTGACTGACACTATGCATCCTTAATGTATTGACGTGAGCGAAGACTTTGGAACATATCTCACAACAGTATGTACTCTCACTGATCAAGTGTCTTCGGTTCACTGATTTTCGCCATTCATCTATTTGCTCCTGTAACTAAGTACGTAAAATTACCGGATTGGTTTGGTTTGAATGAGGGTAAAACACTCAATAACACACACACAGGCAGGATTTAAATAAATGGTATATGCTATAAGCATAAGCTAAGCTAATAAGTATAAGCTTGATGTGTCCAAACAATAATAATTCACTCAAATGAATTTGTCATTTGTAATGTGGAAACATGTAATTGGTGCTTTACCTTTGTTTTGTAATGTATTTTGTAACATGTTCCCAAATAAAATAAAATAAACGTTATAAATTATTTTAAATGCTTAATTTACATACCGATAATCTAACAATGTCGAAATAATCTTGCATAACAACTTCATCAGGAGTCAATCCATTTGCACCTTTTGGTTTCAAATTCTTTGTCTCAAATTTTACTTGAGTAATTCTTTTCCTTTTCTGAAAAATCGGAATATTTAACTCTCTATTCTCCACAGTTAGTACCTTGCTGAGTTATAAACATAAGTACTTTCGTACTTACTTTTCGTTTTTGCTTTACTCTTGCTAAAACTTCTTCATTGTCATCATTTTCAACACAACTTATTTTTAAGTCTTCCATATTATCATCAAAGATTATCAAGTCATCTTTATTTTCAATAACAATTTTTGATTCTTGTATAAATTCCTTGTCATCTATATTTTCTTTTATATCAATTCTATTATTATGAAAATCATTTTCAGTCATTATTTTGTCATCAACAATGTCAAGTGTGAGTCCATAATTAATGATGTTGAATTCTGATTTAAGCAGGCTTGATGTATCATTTTCGTAATCATAAGTGTATTGATAAATATTATTTTGTTCACAGTAGTTCAGATTGGTAACCAGTTTCAGCTTTTTTCTATCCTGACTTTTGATTAGGCTTTCAGTTATCTGAAATAAAATAAAAATGTGTAAAAAAATGTTTTATTTTATTGTTTTGATGACAGCCTCCGTGGCGCAGTTGGTTAGACGCCTATGAAACGAGGGGCCGCGGGTTCGATCCCCGCACCGAAACAAATATTTGTGTGATCCACAGGTAGTTGTTTCGGGTCTGGGTGTTTGTGAGACCGAAAAGTCTCTCGTAGTTTCTGATACCCACGACACAAGACTCGATCTTAGTGTGGGGTCAGGACTATGTATGTGACTGTTGGGTGGGTGTAATTTATGTCTATCAATTATTATCAAGAGTGTGATAACTTCTTGAAATTTATATTCTAATTATAGTAGGATAACAAATAAAGATACAGTTACACACACTTTCAAAGATCTTGTCAACAATTTCACACTGCTTATAAGCAATAATGTACCGGCACTGGGATAATACAAATATGGCTTTTTACTTATAGAGGAATAAATAAATATGTCTAACAGTCACATACAAAGTCCTGACCCCACATAAAGATCGAGTCTTGTGTCGTGGGTATCAGCCATCAGGAACTACGAGAGACTTTTCGGTCTCACAAACACCCAGACCTGACACAAATACCTGTGGTTCACACAAATATTTGTCTTGGTGCGGGGATCGAACCTGCGGCTTCATGTTTCACAGCCGGCCTTCAACCAACTGCGCCACAGAGGCTGTCAATAAATAAAAACACAAAACGATAAAACCTTAGATAAATATTACCTGACCATGTTGTGCAAATATATCCAGCATTGTTGCTTGAGCTATTATACTCTTCTCTATTAAGTGGTAAAATCTTATAAGAGGGGCTGCACACTCATAGCACACAAACTGTGGCAGTCCTTCTATGTTGTGGTTCTCCTATAAGAAAATATACATGTAACTTAATTTTAATGTAGGTATCAAATTAGAGGAGAAATGATTTTTGTGATTTTTGCTACTCAATATAAAATATTAATTAATGTTTATTTTGTAGTCGCAAATGGCTGTATATTTTTAAGGTAAACTATATATTTTTTTATTTTTTTATTTTTGAATTTTTGTAAACTATATTGGGATATCTTTTGTAGGGGACTATGTTTAAATTGCAGCTAAAAGATATATTTAATTAGGGCAAATAAGGATATTTAATAATAAAAGATCATTTATTAAACTGTGTTGGTTTTGGATAAAAAATACATCTTACACTGAATCCACCAATAGATTCCATACAAGACTTGAGCACACCCTCTTGCAAGTTGTACATCTTGATGTCAGTAGCCAAGCATAACCGGCAAACTTCCAAATGGGATGCCTCAAAGTTTGAATTTAACTTGAAAAATAAAGAATTATTTTATTATTGTAATTAAACTGAATTTATTCCCATCAGAATATTGAGCTACAAATGTGATGCTGAATATTTCCCCTAAAAATTGAAAATTCATACCCATCTTGGTACTGGTAGTTTAAAATAAGTCTAATATCTTCAGCAGGGTAATCTCCAGTGACAAACCCAAATATCCTGATTTTAGTTTCCCTCAAAAGTGGGAACCCAGCTTAGATCCTTGTAGGTAGTAAAACTTTAAACATTCAGACTTACTGGCAAAGCATTAACTGGACAAGCATCATCCTTGATCCTAGTTCTGCAGCTTTCATGGCTAATTTGGTTGTAGTTAAAGTGTACGCTGCATATGCGAGTGTGGCTTGGAGGCTCCCAGTTTGGCCTGCCTATTGCTCTCAGCCATCTTAACCGCAGTTCTGCATTTGTTGGAAATCTGTTGGTGAAATCATAGTTTTTAAGTAAACATACTGATTCAATAGAAGGTAAATAATAAAAGGCTTGGAAATTAATTAAAAATTGACTGAACTTATCACGCGTTATTTTTAGGTCTTTGCAAAAGTAATAAACGTCATTATTCAATTCTAAACTGAGAAAATATTTCCAGTATGATTTTAGATTCATACAATAATATCAAATTAAATACTTTAATAATGCAACTGAATTAATGAAAATTCTTATATTTTTATACACGTAACAGGGAATAATTATGAATCAAACACTTACGCATGAAATGAAACCATGTAGTTGGGATCTTTTTTCTTTATATTACTGTTATTTTTGCAACCTTTCACACAACAATAGCAAACCATTTTAAAATAACACGAAAATATTTTCTTTTATCGAGGACCGGTCAATGTTGACTGGTTGACATCATAGATAATACTGTATATAGTTGACATTTCATGATTTATTGACATTAATAAGTTTCTTTTCACGCAAAAATTGTTGTTAAGTTAATTTTTATAAATACTAAAATAAAATAAATCAATGAAATATTGTAAATAAATTATAAAAATGAACATGTGGTGCAAAGAATAGGTAAGCTTACACACTGGTTTTATGATTACAATCCATTTCCGAATGGCGAATAGATAAAGGACCTAACATAATTTGAAATCTTGCCCAGAAGTTGCGCAACACGCAAGGGTCGACTTACGCAATTTCGTTTTTTAGATGGTATCATAGAGTATCTAAACACTACGTTCTAGTTGGTATCTGGGGAAGTTCCAGGAACCACTACAACACTTACAGCAGCTACATTAAAATTCAAATTACTCGCGGACAATTTATTCCTTATTGCTTAATGAATGTCTTATTGAATATTTACTTCAACATATAAATAAATAACACCCAACAGTCACTTACATAGTCCTGACTCCACACTAAGATCGAGTCTTGTGTCGTGGGTATCAGGAACTATGACAGACTTTTCGGTCTCACAAACACCCAGACCCGAATCTAATAACTGTGGATCACACAAATATTTGTCTCGGTGCGGGGATCAAACCCGCGGCGTCTCGTTTCACAGCCAGCGTCTAATTGCGCCACGGAGGCTGTCAAGACACATTTTTCAAACAACATTTTATTGATCACATTGGACACAATATATTTTAATAAGTTGAGAAATTGCGTCAATATCTTACTTATCAGACAAGTTATTTATGTAAAACAAATAATAACCCTAATAGTCAGTTTACAGCACAGATCTTTGCAGTGATCTGTGGTTTACAGCATTTGTAAATGTGATAAAATAAAACACACGTTAGAATATATATTTTTATATGTAACTGTATGTAATTTGTATAAAAAATATAAGAGTATATGGAAATTGTAAATCATTCGGTTAAAGGAACAGCAGGCAACAATTTGCCTTCACATTTCCCGAAGCCGATTTGAACTCCGCTTTCGTTGACGCAATAACCTCGGAGCGTGACTGTGTCTCCGTCTTGAATGAATTTTCTCTCTTCACCACCATGTAGACGCACAGGCTTTGTGCCTTTCCAGGCCAGCTCCAGCATACTTCCGAAGGAGTCCGCAGTCTTTGAAAAAAAAAAAGAAAAAACATTATGAATGAAACATATTCCAAAAGATTAAAATAAAAGGGCCCCAAAACTTAGAAATATAATACCGTTATTTTTACAAAAATCAGGAAACATGGACAAGAACTTTATCGAAATCGGTTCAGTAGTTCCCTTGGAAAATATATTCCAATTCTAAAATTTCATTTTTCATCTAACATTTAAACAAAGTACTACAAAGTTTTTTTAATGACGTTACCTCGCCACTAATCGTTCCTGAACCCAGCAAGTCTCCAGGTCGAAGGTTGCAGCCGGTGACAGTCTGTTGCGCAAGTTGTTGCTTCACCGTCCAGTACATGTAGCGGTAGTTTGACCGACATACCGTCGTTGCTACTGGCGTTGATGCGGCTAAGGAAAAGTATGAGCGACAATTGAAATGATTATTTTTCCAGGACTTGTAGGTTTTCTTATAATCTGCCCTGTGGCAAGAAGGCGTTGGAATTTTTCAACGTATAAGGAGACTTATTGGAGTTTGAAATTAACGGGCTGATGATCATGATGATGATTGGAGTTTGGGGTCGATGGACACACAGCAGATGCAGTGTACCTATAGGCGACAGAGCGCATGCCTTTGTGCCAGTTGTGGACTCAAAGTTACACCAAAAACTGGCGCCCAAACTAAGTAGTAAATGGCAGCACCAAGGGCATAAGTTAATATGCCTACCACTTGATTTTTAGAAATTAGCAAGAATTGTTATTGTCATTCGCACCGCCTGTTTTTTATTAAGAAAGTTTACCACACCCGCACACATACATATACTATACATAAACACACACACCACGCTCTCACACTCACACACTCAAATATTGTAATAAAAAACATTTTTTACCTGGTTTGTCAAGACACAGGCAACGCCTAATCTGAGAACCCTTGCAATATTCTTTTACGTATAATTATTATTTTTCAAAGAAAGATTTAAAATTAAATAAAATCATTTTGCTACAAATCGTCTACTCCTAAACAAAGTCCTCAATTTCAATCAAGATTTCCATACCAATCTGTAATTTAATAACACTCATTAATACTTACGAGTAATATCAACCTCCAGTTTGATATCGAAGTTGAATTTATCATCATGCTTGAGATAAGGGAAAGGCGTGGGGTCCTGAGGGTAGTTGTCCACTACGAACGGTCTGAGAGCTTCGATGGTCACTATCCATGGGGATATGGTCGTGCCGAGGTTCTTAGCAGTGAACGGGCCTAGAGGAATGTACTCCCATTTTTGGATGTCTCGTGCTGTGGAAAAGAATATGGTTGAATAATCAAGATTTTTTTGAAATGCATTTTTCTTATTATCACTTGATTATTGGTTTTGGTGTATACCACGTTACGTAAATTAAGATTACATTATTAATTGATACATGTTGTAATAAGGCAAAGTTGCCGAAGTTACCTATGCAGCGTTACAGCGGTTTTAATAGTTTTGTTTTTCTATTATTATTATTTTATTACTAGAAAATTAAGTGTAGATATGGTTTCAAATGTCATACCACTCCAGTCATTCATGAGAACGAATCCGAATATTCTATCTTCAGCTGCCTTGGCAGTGACTCTCTCCCCGAGCTTGGTTGGAGGTCCCCCAACAAACGCAGCCATTTCCAACTCGAAGTCCATCAACCGACAAGGACCGAAATGTGGAGCCGCACCTGGATAATATAAAATAATAATAATTTTAACTTGGAGTTTTAGGGTTTCATAATCGATTAATAAAACCTTCATGGTTGCATAGTTATGTTTAGTGCAGAATTGAAAATAGAACTATAGTACATTTTGGTTATTAAAATTAATTGAATTTAAATTAACAGATTAAATAAGTGAATAATATTTGAAAAAAAAAAATAATTTAATTTTACCCTCAACCGGCAATGTCTGTCCCAGCGGCCTAGTAATGGGTGTGCCAGATATTACGATGGAACTTGAACGACCGTGGTATCCAACCGGCAAATATTTCCTAAATAAAAAAAAATCATTAAGTATATATTTTTTTTTGTTTACAATAATTAAGGAACAATATTTCAGCTTATATTTATACCTACTTGAAAGTTCCTAAAAAAATATATTTATATTGGAGGATGACATTTCCTTCAAATAAATATTTATTAGGAAAATAATTAAATTATTTTAAATAGGTACAAACCAGTTTTCCAGAAGAGCGTTATCTTTCCCTCTAAACATAATTCCGACGTTTGTGGCGTGGTGTATGGACGAGTAGAAGTCGGTGTAGTCGCCGATATCCGCAGGGACGTGCATTTGAGCCTCATTCTGCTTCACAAAAGCCCTGGAATAACATAAACAAATCATAAAATAAATTATAGAAGCTTGCATAATGCCTTTTTTTTAATTTGTGCGTATTGTTTTTAGCAATTCGTGTGTCAAAGCTTTGGCCCGCCTCCAGCCTAATGATATGTGTTTACAATAAAATGAAACTTACTAAACGAGAAATGTACATATCAGTTTTCATTATTTTCAAATCTACGTAGCTACATAATATTATCAAATATTTCTCACAACGTGGTATTGCGAATGTTTGATAAGGCAAAACCGCATACCTTTGTCTGAGGTCATTATCATTTTGTAGAGTAGTGGTGGACACGTCCAATAGTTTCTGTAGAGTCTCTCTAGCTTCTATCCAGTGAGGTTTCGTTAAACCCATGAATGAGTTAAGTTTATCTTCCTAAAATACAAAATGGAACGTAGAAATACTAAAGACCAATCATAGTAATCCGACATATTCCGACAGGAATAATATAAGGGACTCCGTAAAACCATAAAACTGGAAACAGAAATCATGCGTCCTGTTTTTTTTTTTATCATCACCAGACACTTAATTTGTACCTACCTACTATTAAACTTACCCGTCAAAGGCAGCTTCGAAAGTCCACCCACAATGTGGTGGGCGGACAGACCTAATGAAAGTTGTAAGATGTAGCCGAATCAGGCTGCTTAGAACAAGTTATTTTGGAAACCTTTAAGAGAGGCATTAGTTCTAAAGATTCTGTGGTTCAAGATGATGATCATGAAACAACATTATTCCCCTTATTTAATAGCTAATTATAGTTTAACATAAACAAATTAAAAAGATACAAGATTAACCAGGTCGAGTACATCATAAACCTGTTGGATAATATTGTGCAACATATGAAACCTTCATTAGCATAATTTATTGTACGATATAATTTATAAATAATTATTTATCGATGATGACCGAGTTTTCCAAGTTCAGATAGGTAGTATAGCATTGTATTGCAGGGAAAACAGGAAAGTAGATAAGCCTAAGACAAAACGATGGTACGACTAAAACCAGAAGACAGTTATTCTATCACGATCTTTATATTTTTCCCGCACTTTTGCCTTTTTTATTTATATCATATCATATATCATTATATTCCCACAAGTAACGACAAATTTAACAACAGCAAAACCTTTAAATAGGTAATCTGTTTTTTTTTAACTTTCAGTATTCAAACAATTAAGTAGGAAATGTTTTAAAAGTTCACTTACTTTGAAAACATGTTGTTTGTCTTTCAACAATGGTCCATCGAATAGGTGTGAAATAATGTTCAAATCCAATATGAAATCTCCAATGGCAACTCCTATGTGTTTTTCAGCCTGAAAAATAATTTGTTACAAATTAAAGCGGTTTACGGCCAAAATGAGTAAACGAGCTTAACAGCTATCTGAGGGTCGACCTCGAAACTAGAACGATTCGGTTGTAGATTCATTGACACACCCCATTTGAGTGATCTTGGTAGGTTTTTCAATCAATATCAGAATGGATCCTTGCGTAGTGATTGGGATCCTTAACTAATTTTGACTGTAAACAAAAACTAATTTGTATCGCCACATCCTAGAATATGAATGCATTCTATAAATAGTTATCGCATTCACACAATGTTTTTGACTTTTGTTCAGTTATTGTAACGGGTTTACAGATTCGTATACCAGTCCTCATAGGAACATGATAAGCTTAAGAATAACAAAAGCAAAAGTCTGTTATTAAATAAAACACTACTGTAATATTTGTATGACGCCATAATAATTCTAAAATCTAAAGCTATCTATCTTTCTTCTTACAACTTCGTAAACTACCTATTAAATATGATAAGTATGTTTCTCAATTAAAGGTTGTAATCGGTAACGCAAGATCAAAGCAGATTATTGTAATTTAGAATTTTGATTAATAAAAACAATGCTTAAATTAAGTCACGGGACCACATCAGGTGACACAACCGGAATTGAATTACACTACCAACTACACTACTTACACACTAACTACACTACTTACTAACCAAAACAAGCTTATAATTAATATAAATTCGTCTTTTATAAATATATTTAAAAAAATTATAAGACAGCCTCCGTGGAGCAGTTGGTTAGACGCCGCCTGTGAAACGAGAGGCAGCGGGTTCAATCCCCGCACCAAAACAAATATTTGTGTGATCCAAAGGTATTTGTTTCGAGTCTGGGTGTTTGTGAGACCGAAAAGTTTCTCGTAGTTTCTGATGCCCACGTCACAAGACTCGATCTTAGTGTGGGGTCAGGACTATGTATGTGACTGTTGGGTGTATTTATTTATTTTATTTATTGATCTCATATCTCTATATCCATTAAGATTTTACAACCTAGAACGTGTATATTAGTATTTTCTTCAATACAAATTTCATTATATTGTTAAATTTAACGAATAAATATAATATTTGATTACGTTTCGATTTTTAATGGTAACACGTTAGTTGAAATTTGGGAATTGGGCATAAAGTTGCAGTTGAAGCGTATTGCCGGGTGCTGCTCTTTCACTGGCGAGCCGTAACCGTAACCGTTGGCATAAAAACATAGAGGGTATGTGGTTCGCAAACCGACTACGAGGGGCACGCGTGCGGTTCAAAGCGAGCCGACGATTCTAAGTGTAAAAGAGAAGCAAATATACATATTCAAATATGTATATCTCTTGCACTTCCCACGGGAACACTAAATTTTCGATATAAAAAGCCTACGCGTTAATCTAGGGTACCTCCATACTAAATGTTATAAAAATTGGTCCAACCTTTTGAGCGGGAAGACTCCTTGATCATCCCATGGGAACTTAAGGTACCTACATATTCTGTAACCATAAACTGTCATACGCGTACACATTAGAACTTCTTTACTGTAACATGCAAATTACGTTTACAACTCGTTAGTGAGTACCCGGCTTTATACGTTGGACCTAGTGGTTATATTCTTTGCGTTGGACTATTGTCTGGATGACCCCTTACAATTATCTCGGCAACATTTCCAGTCTATTCATAGAGTATTATAGTATTTATAGTAATACCACAGTAATACACTGTGTAAGTCTATTGCATTGTGACTATGGGACCTAATTTTTATTGCAGTTATCGTCTGACATCGCAGTTTATCTGACTTTACATTATTGCAATAAAATGTTTACCAGATAAGTAATATCCATTCCACTTTCGCTTGCCATCGCAATGTTTGCCTTTCCATATACATTATCATCTTTACGACTATCTAATGTAGGTATTTACTGCAACACAACAAACATAAATAATGCGAAAAAATTGAGAGTCGCCACAATCTAACAAAGCTGATAGGATCCGAAGAGTTTTTAATTTAGTCATATCACCAATGTCAAAAGGTAAACATACGAATGTTAAAGTCCGATCGATGTTTAGTTTTGATTTATTATTCAATTAATTTTAAAATTTTAATCATGGTTTGCTATAAAAATTATATAATTATTAAAACTTGTAAATAGTTTAAAATACTTACATTTTTCGGCGACGTGAAGACGCCGTACGGTAGATTTTCAATTGGAAAATCGGTTTCCGATGAATATTCCACAAACGATTTCATGTCGACACGTCTTTAGGCTGTGAAAATCACGTAAAATGTGTCGTTTGCGGCGACAGACTATAGTAGACTAGTTGTACAGGTTATTTTAATTTTATATGGATATGATATGAACCCGTTTGCCAGGCAGCGTTGCCGGCGCGATGCGGACAAGTGAGACAACTGGATTCTTTATAAAGTCAAGGTCATTGGACGCTACATGAAACGAAAATGAAAACTAATTCATAAAACTAAGATTTCCATAGACTTTTAAGAATTTAAAAGCCGGTTTGATTACACAATGAGCTATGAACTTGTCATGAAAATGTGCAATATGCAAAATTAAATCAATAAACTTGGTAACGAGAGATCATGAATAAATACATACCCAGGTACGATATAGGCAACCTAGGACACTAACAATAAACATGTACTTGTTATTGTAAACAATAAAACAAGGTAAACAAGACATAACCACGCGATTTTAAACAAAACCTTAATACATAAAAACAGGAAATAATTTAATATTCATAACATTTTATAGATATAACTCCCTTTTGATCATGATAAATAGACGTCATTGTAATATTATTGAACTTCTGACAAATGGCAATATTATGGTTAAATTTTAACTATCAAGGGTTTTAAACAAATATTTCGTATTTATCATTTTTAAAATTTCCAATAACAAAAATAAATCAACAAATCAAACACTCCTGAGCTAGAAAAGTAATTATTTTTAAAACGTAAATGTACATGTTTGAAAACAAAACAAAATGCTCTTTATTGACTACAAAATATACACTTTACAAGTCGAAATCTACCCGGCTAACGACCGTCCCTGCGCGAAGTACCCCGGGAGCAATTGCCTTGTTCTGGACAGGCGGTGTGTGAGAGTCCGCGACTGCCTGAAAATAAGGGCTGGTCTGCAGGATCAAGCTGGGATGGGAATATCCTGGGATAGGAGCTTCTTTAGGGCTATTGTATGTAGGGGATTGATGGACCAATTGATGTATAAATTTAGTTCTGTCATTGATAAGGGTTCAGTTTTGATTTAAATATAGGTAAACATGAATAAAGAGATGGCAATGTCAAAAATATATTCGCAATATTATGTTTAAAAAAATGACAATACGTATTGAAAAATGGGTATACCAAAGTTTAGTTATCATCTATAAATTTTGGTTTGACGCATTGAATTTAAATATAGAAATATTAAAAAAAAAAAACCTAAGAAGGCCTATAAAGGAATTTGGTGCTAATGGACAAAGGATTGCGGTCACATGATGTACAGATAGTTTTAAAAATTGTAATGTTTCATAAGTGTATTTTATTGTTCCATACATTTCACAACATCAACAATTGTACATTTCAAACACACAAACCTTTATAAGAGCATAAAATAAAAATACACAAATTATAAATATAGGAATATCGTTTCTGTGCTAGCGTGCCGTAGATTTCAAGGCAATGGGAATGTTGACTCTAAAACATATGGAGCAAATATTTGAAAATCACGTAAACATTTGAACCGGAATCGAGTGTTCAATCTCTTTTGCTAGCTGTGTACATCAAACACTGAATTAAAATCTTTTAATTCGTCAAAGGAAGCTGTTTATATTATACACATTAATAAATACGAATAACTTAGGAAATTGAATACAGTACATACTTGAACATACATAATATGATTGATCTAACATATACAGGCGTCTATATATTTATCAGTTTATATAGAATTGTGTCAATTCCTTTTATTTCCAAGTCTTCACAGAGATTTATTTTATAGATATAAATTACATAACAGGTTATTTCAGCTTTTAAATATTCGATTATTAGTTATCGATAATTATAAATCGATTGTAATTATTATCGATTATGCATTGTATTTCTGCAAAGGTGTAAAATAAATTATTGCAGTAAAAGGATGCGGTATCCCTGTCTATTTTCCTTACTTTAATTGATAGATTTATGTCATAAGAAAGAACTTGACTGAAAATCTGATCACACATTCCTCATTATTCACTAGTCACACATTACCGCTAAATGTGCAAATATATGTTAATTTTTCAACAGTGCTTTAATAAGTAAGGACTTTGTTTTAGCGATATTTTAGCACAACATGCTGGACGCAAACATCCTTTCTAATATTTGGGACAACTTTACACCACAATAACCTAATGCAAAGGTGGGTAGATGCATTTTTAGACTAATATTTATTCTAGCTTCAAATGTTCAATCAATTAAGTTCAATTAAGATTTTCGACAAAGTTTTCCGCCTTTCAACTTTCTGTACCATTTCAGTCGCCAAACGGGTATCTCATTTTTTACTAGGTTTCAAATCTATTCATTGGGCATTTAACCACGAATTAACTTTACTACCAGGGTCGTAGTATCCTCTTAGGATTTTTAAAACTTTCAAAGTCATTTATAGACTAGAATCTAGAATTTGAATTACCTAAATACGTTGTACGAAAAAATTTGGACAATTCATGGATTGAGGCACTTACATTATTGGTTTGTTTCAGCTTTTGGTTCTTTGAAGATTATATAATAGATTAATTACGTTAAGGAATTACGAGATATGCATTAGATTTATATCAAATAGCAACATTTATAATGAATACAGATACACTTTGACCATTTACAGAGTTCTACTCTTTAATTACGTCACACTCTCGTGCCAAATGTAAGATACATCTTTGTAAGGGCTGTGAGTCCAGGAATTAAAAATATAATCTAAATACACAGCTTTATATAATACTCTTTTGAACTCCTGCTGTTTAATCGAGTAAAATCTCTAAACTTGGAGCCTCTCTCCCCTATACAGGGTGCTTAGGACAAAATGTTATAATTCCTCTTGATGTATTTTAACAGGCGTTGAGATTAACATTTCAAGTCTTAAATGCACCTCTTTGTGTGACGTAATTCATGGACATTTTAAGGTTACAGGTGATTGAAGGAGACTGGAGCAAAGCTCAAATACACAAATTACAACGTGTTAAAATACCAATATGATACTTTCATACTGAAACGTACAGTATTAATAAATAACAAACACTCTAAGGTTATCTTAATTGCACTACACATTTTCACGAATTAGAAACACCAATAATAAATTACACATCAAATACGCCCAGTCTCCCCTCAAACAGAAAATGACGTCACTACGGAAGCTTCTCAACATCAGTCAACGATTGGAAAAGTAAATGTCCTGTTTACAGAACTAATTGTAACAAACTATCTGCAATATTAATACAAACTTATCAACCTGCCTCTATCATACGGCTTTTATTGGGCTGCGCGAAGATTAATTACCCAGATGAAAAAGTGGTATTTTCCAAACAATACTATTTCTAATGTATTTTTGCTTGCTGGACCGAAATCCGAGGAGTCATATGCGTTACATCGGGTTTTTTAAGTGGGTAAACATCCCTTTACCCGTGAATTTCGAATGCATATTTTCCGCGAATAGATAATACTGTTTTGAGTTTTTAATCGTTATTAAAAACCTGATTGATATCCTTTTTGGCCTCGAAATTGAACTTGGCCTATATATCAGAAATGATGTTTGAGGCAGGCAATTATTTTGTGTCCGGCTGTCTTGGAAGCGATGAGTCTATTTACAGGATCAATGTACCAGTAGACAACTATTTATAGTAATACTTAAATAAAAATAATGCATAACACTACCAAGATTGGATGCGGAAGACATTGAAGTATAACTAATATTTTAATTCCTTTGGAACTAAATTAAATAAATGGTTTATTATTCTACTCACCACTTGTACATTGATCCTATTTATTAATAATATAAGCTTAATACCCAAAGCCTGACGTATTAATTAAATTTGTCGAGAGAGAAATTTATGTAAAATAATACTAGTTCTTATGTAAAATAATGCTAGTTCAAAGATCTTTCGTTGCTATATTACTTTCAATACAAATTTGTTCTTCTGCAGCCCAATAACTAACCTACAACTCTACGTAGAAAATAAAATTCTTATCTACACAAGGTGGCATCGATCTGTTGCAGTGAGGGTAGGGTGATTTTCAATTTCCGCCGGTACGCAGGGTCTGAGGCTAAAGGATTCCTCTCTAAGTATATAGTTGTTAGCTTCTTATTCTGTTGTAGGTAGTCCACTGAGGACCAGTCCGAGATCTGGTTGTCGTTGAGCTGTAAATAAGTTGGGTTGTTTTTGAATTAACGGGTTTAGATAATTAGTTTGTAAACATAAAATTTCAAGTTAACACTAATTGGAAATTTTGCAGTGTTTAAGTTGTATGATCAAAAACACAACAAAGCATAGTGTGGGTTGATTATAATAAGGTTTAAAGATGTTTGAATTGAAGCAAAATTCTATTTGCACTTGAATTTTGCCAAAACCGCTATCTAAATTCTACCACTCATGGCAAATATCACGATAAGCGTAAATATCAGATAAGTTATTAGATAGTAAAATAAACACTACTTCAAATATTTACATCTATATAGAATAAAAACTGGTCCAACTTACCCAAAGCTCCTCCAAGTCGCTCATATGTCTGACATTTTCAATGACAGTTATTCTGTTAACGGCCAGGTCTAGAGTCTGTAGTTTCACCTGATTATCTAAATTCTCAATAGCTGTAATACCATTCTCGGATATATACAGTTGTTCCAAGTTGGTCACATTTTCGAGATTCTCAATCTTGGTGAGGCGGTTGCTTTGTAACACTAAGATTTCTAATTCCGTGAGATCGTCCAAGTTTTGTATTTTTGTTATTTTGTTTTTACCTAAATACAACTGCTTGAGTGTCTTCATGCCGTCTAGGTTTTTGATTTCCTGAAAAATATTTTAACAATTGGTCAGGTCTAAACTAACTGTATATTTACATTTGTTGATTTGGATAAGATAGTGGAAAATTGTCGTTTTTGCATTCTTTTGGATATAAACTTTTCGCCTAATTGCTAATGCCAATCAGGATAACTAACAGAACACAATATCTATTATCTACAAATGAAATTAATATCTAAATTGTGTAATTTTAATTCCTACATCAATTAATCAAGCATGAACTACTTTAGAATAACTGGAATATCTGAATTGCCTCTCAAAATACTTACCCTCAATCTGTTGTCGCCCAACTCAAGTAATTCCAACTTAGGAAAATGATTGATATTATTAATTTCCGAGATCTTATTTGAACTGAGATACAGTTTCTTCAAATTCAGCAAGTTATCTAGACCTTGAATTTCTTTTATTCTATTGAAGGACAAGTCTAATATCCTGAAACATTATAATATTCTTATTAACAGAGGAATAAAATACAATTTATTGGGAAGGTTTACTTTTTGCAACCAAGAATGTAAATTGTCATCTATACATATAATAAAAATGTAAATGGTCGATGTCTGTACATGGAAGATATTTGAGAAATTTTAACGCGGGGGGTCTTTATAACAGCAACAGAAGCCAAAACAATTTTTTTTAGAATTTTTGTCTGTCTGTCTGTCTGTCTGTCTGTATGTTTGCTTGCGCATCACGCAAAAACTACTGCACCAAATGAGATGCGGTTTTCACAGTTGTATTGCTGTAGGTCTAACTTAAAAAGTGGTATATATTAAATTTACATACAGGGTGTTTCTTTTTGTTTGCTTGCACATGACTCAAAAACTACCGCACGAAATGAGATGCAGTTTTCACCATTATATTGGTGCAGGTCAAACTTAAAAAGTTGTGTATGTTTCATTTACATACAGGTTGTTTCTTTTTGTTTGCTTGAACATTACTCAAAAACTACCGCACAAAATGAGGTGTTGTTCTCACAGTTATATTGATGCAAGTCTAACTTGAAAACTGGTATATATTTTATTTACATACAGGGTGCTTCTTTTTATTTACTTGCGCGTCACGCAAAGACTACTGCACCAAATGAGATGCGCTTTTCACAGTTGTATTGCTGCAAGTTCAACTTAAAAGCTGGTTTATGTTGCATTTACATACAGGGTGTTTCTTTTTATTTGCTTGCGCATAATGCAAACTACAAGACGAAACGAGGTGCGGTTTTCACAGTTATATAGGTACAAGTCCAATTTAAAAACTGGTATATACCTTATTTACATACAGGGTGTTTCTTTGCATTATGGAAGATAATAATAAATAATAATAAATAATAAATGGAAGATAAATGAGAAAAACTAATATGGGGGTCTGTATTAACGTAATAAAAACAATGATTTTTAGAATATTTGTCTGTTTGTCTGTGCGTTTGTGCGCGTTGAACTCAAAAACCGCTTAACGGATTTCGATGACATTTGGAATGGAACTAAATGAAACTCTGGATTAACACTTAGGCTATTTATCCCGAAAAAATAAGTGTTCCCGTGGGATGAGGAAGGAATTCCGATATATTTGTTACTTTTATACTCAAAGGGATGGGGGATGGGATTGGATTACATGCCTTGAGCGAGACTGAGACGGCACGGGCGGGATATAACGGGACGGGACGGGATGGGATGAGAAATACCAAATAAAGTTAATCACGCTGACGAAGTTTGCGGGCAGAAGCTAGTTGTAATATAATAGCACTACAATGCAATGTAGCAAGTGAGAATTGGTGTCATGAACAAGCAGAAAATACATTGGGTATAACTGGTGAGGGAATACTAGCACATCCATAAAATATTTCTTATTGCCTTCATAACTAGAACTGTTAAAAAGTGCATCCACTTAAAATCATAAAATTATAAAAACAAGTTTATATTCCAAAAACAGGACTGTTTACTTACTCCAAATTGACCAAGTTGTCCAAGTTCTCAATAGTCACAATTTGATTATCATACAATTCCAGTTCCACTAGAGTGCTCAATGTGTCCAAGCCCTCAATTTTCTTTATCAGATTCCATCTCAGGTACAATCTATCAAAACAAAGCACACTGAATATCATAAATAGAATATTACACTTATGTCAATGTTATCTGTGGTTATCTATGGCCCCAATCTCCCCTTTGCATGAACACAATCAATATAACAAGTCCACCATTGAAACAATTATAGCAAATACTTTTGACTAGGCAATTGTTTTATTATAACTTAAGACTGATAAAAACTGCATTCTGTTAATAATCACATAATTGTTATAAAAACAGTGTGCTTTAACTATGAAAGAATTATTTATACATACTTTGCATAATTATTTTTTTTAATTCAATTTTCCTAGTTGGCTAGAACTGTTGTAGCTGTTTTAAATACTAATGAATTATTTACCCTATTTGTATTTCTGTTGACCCTTTGATGTTTCAGATGCAAATGCTTCTAATATTAAAATGCATTATCATAATAGTAAATCAACTAAACTATAGGGAAACAATCAGAAAATAGAATATATAAATATAATAGAAGATGAATACAACCAACACAATGTACTAATAATTTTCAACAATAATGTTCACAGAATTTAAACCATCAATTAAATCTAGTAATTTCTAGATATTGGCAACCCACACTGATTAATCAAAGCACTATGTATTCTATAACCTTGATATTTTTAGAGTCAATACAAAACTATTGATGCATTTTATATCAACTGAATTGACTTCATACACAATGTTGCTCCCATGGGTATTGGGTAATCATGTTGTATGTTTATACAATAGATTGAAAGTTTGTTCTATATTTTTATAGAATGTAGCTCTTACAATAATTAAATAAATCATGAAATGTCACCATGAATAGACTCACAATAACATTTGTTTTCAATTACAATTTTATGATGATATTGTGATGTTAAATGATAAAAACTATGTTATTCTGAAACACCATCCACTGATTATTATTCTTACAAAAAAAAAACGTTTTGTCTCTCTCTTACTCTCTCATACAATATGACCAATGATAAAAAACAACATAAAAAATACATACAATATTTAAGATTTCAACTCAAATTGTTTGCGTAAAACATTTGATAGCTTTCAATTAATTATCACTTATTTGAAGGAACAACTAACCTTCTGATAAACATATCCACTATCTGATATCATCAAGCATGCTCTTCTAATAAGCAACATTAGATGTTGTATAAGAATAAAGTATGATAACTTCTTGTACTAACATCTTCATCTATTACGCAACTTCTTTAAATTGTGAAGGCATGGCAACCAAACTATAACAACTCATTGAGAGATGGAATTTACATGAGTAAGAGCAAAACTGGTTTAAATTCTTCAAAATTGCACCATTTTAATGACTCATACAGGAAAGTGCTGACATACCTTTCTAATCGTCTCAGAGGCTCTAGATTTTCTATTTTCCCGATACGTCCGTGGTTCAGGTCCAGCTCCGTAGTATTTTCATTCACTACGATGAGCTCCTGCGTATCTTCTTCGGCGGGGGGCGGGGTGGCGGGCGGCGGCGGGGAATTTTCCCGGTTAGACTTTCCATCTGGTACGGATTCTGATTTCACCGCCTCGTCAGCTTCATTGTTAGCCATAGGCGCGTCTTGATGATCTATTAAGCACAATTAATACGTACTAATGAGAACTTCAAGGAATTCAACTTTAATTTAATATTGATTATCAATAATTTACCTGCCATGATGTGTTATGAAGAGTTGTTAAGACACGTGTGTAACGTTTACTATACAGAGATAATGTTTTAAATTTCTGGTTATAATGCAGAATTATAGAATACAAAATACTAATACGGCTCTATTGATGGAATATTTCCCTAAATGTCAAAATACAGCCACTGTCAACATTTTTCTTTCTGAAACGCAGATTATATTAGTGTCCATAAAGTACAAACCGTACAAAGATTTAATTTGTATTCTTTATTGTTTGTTCAGTGAGCCTAGCCGGGGTAACTTTGATCTAATCTTCAACTACGTGTCTTTACTACATCTACTAAAAAATGGTGGTAACTGGTAGATACTAGAACCCCACCTAATTATACTCATCAAATATATTATAACTCCGATGCCCGGTTTGAAGTTATAGAACTATATTAAAGTTAGTAAGCAATGGGGTATTTTACTATAAGAAACAAAAAATCTAAAAACTATAAATGTATATAGTAGAGCATTAAGCAATAAGTATATGTTAATTTCAGTTTTTATTTCGAAGGAATAAATTTTATAATTCGTTTTGAAAATTTCAATTTTTTTATCTGTCCTAAAAAGATGTGAAACGGCTGCCGCCATGATGGATAACGATTCTACGTCATTCCGCGAGTAGAATACCCCCTCCGGTGTCCAAGAGCTCATACTAACACAGGTTGTTTACTGGTTGAGTGACGTACTTATCATTTTAAAGGAACATGGCGCCTAGCGTTTTCACATATTTGCGCGCATAAATTTAAAATTTAAATTTTAAATGGATTTTTATTGGACTTGACGAGCGAATAAAAATTTGACATTTTTTTAAATAGTTTGTCTTAATCTTAGGAACAACTTAAAAGACTTTTTGAAAATGGGTAGAAGTAATCTAAAATTAAAACATTTTCTATCATATTTAGGTCGGTATGTATATACAAGTATGATATTACATTTGTAATTAATTGATTTTTGTCTTCCCCAGACATGCGAATTAAAAATGTTGTTATTTTTTTGTCATAGTTTTAAATATACGGAGGTATTGTTATTCTATGATTATCTAGATAAATAAAACAGTATTTATTTTCTATCATTATCAATTATCTAAGACGTCGCCATTCAATAATGCTGTTAGGCTGTATGCTTTTATTCTATGGCTTACCTTAAACAAGAAATAAAACATCAGTGTCAAAATAATTTCGCGCCATTTATATTTTTCCTTCATAAAGATGAGTGTAACTTTTTAAATTTGTTTTTATCGTAGATAATGTTTTAAAAATGGACGAGAACGATGAACTATCACAACTAGAAGAATTGTTATGTGCGGACTTAAATGAAGACCAAAAAAATGGTGTAAAAGAAGTGGACATATTTCAAAAAGAGAGTAATGTATCGAATACTAAATCTGAAAATACTTTGACCAAAATCCCCGAAGACTCTTCCGTAGTTCACAATGGAGACACCGACTCGTCTGACGATGAAGAGAAAAGGAATTACACAGAAAGAAAATATAACGATTATGGATCAGAAGTGAAAAAACTATTAGACAATGAAGAAAACGAAAGGCGGGACAAGAGGTTAGATTTTGAAACTAGGCTTAGACAAACGAATATTGACGTTAAAGTTTCTCGTAATCATTCTTTTATCAAAAAACCAGAGCCAATACAAAATAGTAAAAATGTGTTTTGTGCTCCTGAAGTAAAAGGCAAGGGTCCATCTGACGTATACACAGACCCTATATTTGGTATTCGAATTACTAAGCCCCTAATATCTAGTGCTGCCTTGCTCGATCGCATGCAAGGTAGAGAAGCAGTAACAATGCTGCGAGTGAAGCGGTATGTTGAAAATGAAGATCTAACAAAGGACTGGGTTATAGCTGGTGTGATAGTAAGAAAAAGCGCTGTTAAGAAGTCACAAAAAGGCAATCAATTTGTAATATGGACTTTGAGTGACTTGAAAGATGACCTGAAAACTGTCTCAATGTTTTTATTCCGCAAAGCATATAATGATTTGTGGAAAACCACAGAGGGTACTGTTGTGGCAGTTTTAAATCCTAATGTATTGGACAGATCTCAAAATAGTATTGATCAAGCATGTCTTAGTGTTGATAATACAGATAGAGTCATGGTATTAGGGCAATCTAAAGACCTGGGTATATGTAAAAGTAAGAAAAAGAATGGAGAACCTTGCACAGCCATTGTCAATTTAAGCCAATGTGAACATTGCATATATCATGTCAAACAGGAATACCAGAAGTATTCTAGAAGACAAGAATTACAATCTTCTACTATGGGCAAAGGTCTTGTTAATAAAGTATTAGGCAAGAGCACTGTAATATATGGTGGAAAAGCATATTCTGCATTACCCAGTGGGAACAATAAAAAAGTAAAAGAAAGAGATCAAAATAGGTTGATGTCTCTGAGTGACTATTATAAATCTGAAGGAGATAAATTAATGACAAACAAAGCACCTTACGGAGCAGGAGCTATCAAGAATAATACAGTAGCATTGCACAGCCCTACAGCACAAAGAACTAGTGATAATGAAAGATTGAACAAACTCAACAGTACCAGTCCTCAAAGCAGTAAATCACAATTAAGTTTGGCTCAGAAGGTTGCTAGCTCACCAAAATTAGGTAAAGGGTTTGCTTTAACAGGAAGTGGTACAATTGATCTTAATGTTTCTTATGGTCAAAGAGCAGCTGACAAAGCTAAAGCTCATGCTCTTAGACTGATCCAAAAAAGTGGCGGTATTCCTAAAATAGACCCTAATAACCTGAAAGGTACTCAGGCTGGCAAAAAGAGGGCTCTAGATAAACTAAACAAATCAGACTCGGATGAGAATGATGCCAAAAAATCTAAACCGAATGAAGTTGAGTGTAAGACCGGCAAAATAGTGTCAGATCGTTTTAAAAAGATATTGGAAGCGACATCTGCACACCAGAATTTAATTAAGCAACATGAAGATGATGAACAGGACAAATATTTCAATAAACTTGAAAAGAAAGAGGCAATGGAAGAAAAAATGTTGAACACTTTTAAATTGGCTTGCAAAGCAGTTAGATGTGCAAAGTGCAAGTACACTGCATTCTCTGCATCTCAGCTATGCAAAGATGAAAGGCATCCACTGAAAGTCCTTGACACATTCAAGAGATTCTTTAAATGCCTAGACTGCAAGAACAGAACTGTTTCTTTGGATATATTTCCGACCTACACATGCAGCAATTGCAAAGGGTCTCGTTGGGAAAAAGCACCAATGCTTAGAGAAAAGAAGGTTACATCACTTTCTGATGGTCTGTCTATTAGAGGTGAAGAAGAAACCTTTGTTGGTGGAGCAGTTTCTACAGGCAAAAATATTAATTTGTTAGTGCCTGACAGCTAGTTTTAATTTATAACATGACTGATATATTGTATTATTAATTTAATTTATATAATTTCAATAGGTATATTGCATGTTTTTAAAATAAAAATCATTGTAAAAATAAAGCATAATATAATTTTTATTATGAAACTTCCAGTCAATAACACTGAACCATTCCATAAACACAATGTGTCTTCGATTTCATACAAGATTTATTTATAACAACCTTGTCGCGCAGAATAATCGTGGGCTCTTTCAATTTCTTTACACAGCCTTTGATAATAAATTACTACGTTACAAAACTGATCAGTGGAGCTATTGTTAACATGTGACACCAATGTATTTACAAAAACTTCATCAATGTTGGGCAGTGGTCCGATTATTGCCACTCTTGGACATAACAAAAATTGATCATCAACACTCTGGTCAATAAAATTATAAAACAATTTTAATTTAACAGAAAAATTAATTACAATAAAAAAAACGGATAAAAGCGAGCCGAATGACCCGTCACAGAATCGTGTTTAGAGTAGTTACGTGGGATCTCGGAAATTGACATTTTGTGCAGAGATTACACAGAATATAGAAACATCGATAACGAGATCGTCTACTCATTTAGGCACTTACAAGTAACAGTCAATAATAAAAAATATAACAAAACGTCACATGTAATGTCCATAATTCGGAGCGCTGCATTATCATGGCGTCATTCGAACTGGATGGCGACAACAAAACTATATTGAACTTCCCAATACTAGAGGCTGGCACGGTCAGTAGGAACCGATCCTTAGCGTATTCTCTGCCATATGCGAGACTCTCCAGTAGATCAAGTGTAATGCGACCACTGCCCCCTGCGTGCGTTGTTCAGTAAAAAAATGTATAAAAGTGTAGTGGTGGCGCCGATCATTCCCACTCGGTGGTCGCGGGCGGCTTCGGTGTCAAGTCGTAGAGCACGCGCGATATGCCGGGCACGCTCATCAGTTCCTTTCGCATTCTGTCTACAACCTGGACAAACAAAAATATGTGTTATTATAATACTACTCACATATCATTAGAATTTGTAGGCTTGTAATGATACGGTCTTATTCATAGACAGTTCTAAAACCTATTTTAGATTTCGAATGCTCTGTCCCTTTCGAACGATTTGAATTCAGTTTGGGCGAAGAAAACAAAACATTAGATAACTAAATAAGGTTGTAAATCTGTCTATGAATAAGGCCGATAATGTATAATAGGCACCACCAAGATTGAGTAACATCGATAGCCTCCGTGGCGCAGTTGGTTAGACGCCGGCTGTGAAACATGACGCCGAGGGCTCGATCCTCGCACGGAAACAAGTATTTGTGTGATCCACAGGTATTGGTTTTGGGTGTTTGTGAGACTGAAAAGTTTCGTAGTTTCTGACACCCACGACACACGACTCGATCTTAGTGGGGGTCAGGACTATGTATGTGACTGTTGATGTCTTTTAAAATTTACATATATGCCAAATTATCCTACAGCCTGGATAAAAAAGGCGTTTTGCTGTGCTTATGTAACTTTAGGGTAAGGGTAGATGGAAGCAAAATTGTAAACATTAAGAACGAGAGAAAGAATACATAAATATAATACAAGTCATATCAAGTGTGTTCAGTGTAGTATACCTCCTGCGGCATGGCCTCGGTGCCGGGCAGCGCGGCGACGCCGGTCATGAAGTCGGAGGTGAGGAAGGGGCGCAGCACCACGGAGCGCTGGCACGGCGCGGCGCGCACGGCGGCGTCGCGGTCGAACTGGATGGGGATCAGCACCACCGGCATCTGCGCCACGTGCCGCGCGCAGCCGCTCGACACCAGCACCTGCGCATTACTATTATTAACTGCATCCAAGGAGACATGGTGGCTCTACGAAAAATTCTTCCTCTATCTTGCTAGTCCGCCAACCCGCACTAGCCCAGCGTGGTGGACTATATGGCCTAACCCCTCTCAATCGTTCCCTCGATTGTACAGAGAGGCCCTTGCTCTGCAGTGGAACATATATGGGCTGATACAGATCTTGCTAGGTACTGTTTTTCCTCCCTTATTGCCGTTTTCTAAAGCCGGTAACATATTTTATATAGCTCTTTCCCTTTTAAAATGTTTTGGATTTTCGTTAATATTACATATGAGGCAGTGAGTACAAAAATGGCTTGACCTTGCGGAATCGGTTGTCGAGAAATTCCGCAGCGTTAAACAACTTTTGCAATTACGTTCTTATATTAAGCTTTTACAAATTCAATGCTCAATAAAACTAGATCGACTGTGACTTTTTAATAATAAAAAATAATGTATTTAATGAATGATGCATTTGTAAGATACGTGGTCTGCTCAACGCACCTGTGTGGCGATGTCGTCTGCCTGGCGTATGGTGGAGACGACGTGTTGTGTGAGGAACGTCGGCGTAATGTCTGTCACTTGCTCCTTGATAAGACCGCCGAAAGCGTAGCATACCCTGAGTTAAAGACATACATTTATGTTCTCAAGTTGGATCATTTACAGCCAAAATTAATACATGATCATAATTGGAATCTAAGGATCTAGGGAGGATACCGAAAATGGACCAGTCGGATCAAAGTTCACACATACGGTTACATTTAACTGGTTTATTTTTAAGATTAAACCTTAGATACCGATTAGAAACGCGAATTAATTTTGGCCATTAGGTAATTTTAGCTCATGTAATGCGGGGTTAAAACAACAAAATATCTACAAGTGCGGCTCAGACGCATCATCTATGAAAACGAAACGCCAGACGTGTGACAGCCGCTGACGCGTTGCCCACATAATACGTATGCGTGATATGAACATTCCTAGTATATGTATGAAATATGTATGTATGGCGGATTAAGTACCTGTTAACATTGTGGCAGACTCGCGGGATGAGTTTGGCGAGATAGTGCATGTCTTTCCAATCCGGCGGGTAGCGCTCTGTCGACAACGCCACCGCATAACTGTATGTCCTTGCGTCACCTGTGGAACAAAACGATTTATTAGAAGTAATTATACACAATTAATATTCCAATTAAATAAAAATCCATCTATACTAATAATATAGAGAGCAAATGGACGGCAACAGTAGCTAATAGGGACAGATTGTTTGAGATATGGGAGGATGTTGGCTCAGAGGTCAGACAATAGACTTTAATATACATATGTCTTAGAGATATATTATTTGTAAGCTTGTATGTTGGGGGTAATCCTGCGAACTACTACACCAATTTTAAAAATTCATTACAATTTGAACATTTCTCGATTGACATAAGTTGTTTATTATTTTAACAATAAGTTTTCAGCTTGGTGTTTATATGGGAATTTTACTAAAGCTGTCCAAGACTTTCGGCCTTGCATAATGGTATTTATGGTGTGGGTAAAAAACTCAATTGTAGTGAACCTAGGATCTTCCTAGTGTAGTACAAAAGCTGGTAGAAAGATAGTGATGTGTGTACCCTGCACGCCGACAGTCCGGATGGGCAGCAGCGTGGCGGCGACGGGCGACTTGCTGGAGATGCGCTTGAGCTCGGCCTGCTCCGTGGCCGTGCTGGCGTTCACCACGCGGCCCAGCAGCGCGTGCGACTTCACGCACATCGACGCGTACTCCACCATTATCTTTACTATTACCTGACAAATAAATTGGCAATATACAATATGTTCGGAGAAAAAAAATGCACTACTGATAAAGGCCCAAAGAATTCCCTAACGACATCTGTTTGGATCTCACAAAAATTTAACTACATGAAATAATTGGTTTACTGAAGCATTTCTTAGTGAAGGGGGTTCCAGGACAGCCATAATTGATATCTTCCCCGTTGCCTTTTTCACTCTATTTCCAAAGACTAGATTACTACGACAAATAGTGCATCCATGAGACCTCATGAAATTTTAAATTAGACTGCTACGTCTATTGTTTAAGTACCTGTGTCTCAGCGAAATCTCTCTCCATATACGGCTCGTCTTGGCAGATGACTCTGACCGCGAGCCCGGGCCCCGGGAACGGATGTCGCTCCACCATCGCCGGCGGTAGACCCAGCTCCATACCTAGCGCCCGTACCTGGCGGAAACAGTTTGTGTAAAGTTTTATAAATAGTAATACATTATTGGAAGACAGAATCTTTTTGTGGCAGATTTGTTTATATTGGAACTTGTAAAATTTTATAGAATCATTTTAAAACAATAAATATTAAGTTGATTCTTAATACAGCGGGTAGAACGGACAACGACGTAAGACAATGGTAAAGAGGACAGGTCGTTTGGAGTTGTAATGGATCAGTTTCCCTGTTACACACTGAGGTGGCGGTTTGACACTGTGTTACGTATTGCATATCCACCCATAGCAAACAATGCCCTGCGACCCGTCGCCATCCGTCCCGTCTCGCCAGCTGTGTGGCGAATTAATGTGTCGATAATTTTGTATACATAGAATTTGTTTTTTTTTTCTGCTGTAGGCGTCGGCCTATACTTGTTGAAGCATGCGGCCTATTTGATGGTAAGCCTGTTTGACTTACGTAATGCGAGGGGCAAGATATAGCGAAGTCGTCTGGTGTGGTTGGTTATATCGATACCTCTTCGTTGTGGTGTGTGTTGATGTTGCAGCATAGGCACTGTAAATATAATGCAGTATGTAATATGTGCAGTACCTCGTCCTTGTGGAAGTCCTTGAGCGGCTCGACGACGCGTCCGCGCTGGCGCAGCACGCGCACCATCTCCGTGTCGTTGTGGTGCGTCTTGATGTTGGACGCGTTGTTGGAGCACAGCGCTGATGCTGACTCGATCAGGTCCGGCCTTAGCGTGCCCTGCCCTAGCAGGACCTGGTCCTCTCTGAACAGAACAATCATGAGAAATTATCAAACTTATCAAATTCAAATTTGTTTCATTTTTAAGAATGACAAGGCTACCTGATTATATGATGCAACCTGACAAATTGACTGATGGGGTCAAAAAGTTGTTGAACCGAGGTCACATAATAGGGTAGGTTCAGGGTCAGGTTTCAACGCAAAATTAGACGAGACTATAGTAGAATACATGTAGATCTATACAAGTGACTATCGAAATCGTTGGGGACTTTATCCAATACTAAACTTTTGGCATCTGAATTGACTGAAAAACGCATATAATATACTGACTGCAGATTAAGATCGTGCACGGCCTGCTCCGCGATGCGTATGAAGACGTCGCCAATGATCTTGCGCTTGTCCTCGGGCGCGGCGGCGTGGCACAGCAGCGGCGTGTGGCGCGCCCTGGCGGCGGCGTCGCGCACCGTGGTGCTGCCCTGGCGGAACTGGTGCGCGGCCTGCACCACGTGCAGGCGCACGCCCAGCTCGCGGAGACAGCGCTCCACTTTGGCGCTCTCGTTCTTGCGCATGAAGCCTGCGGACAAATGTCATATAAGACAAGTTAGACATTCCCGGAGACACGCTGAGCTTCAATGCTCAGTGTCATTCAAATACGTGCCACTGTTGATCCTGGCTTACAGGAGTTACAGTGGCGGGTGTGAGGGCGGGACAGTCTCCTAAATGTCATATTTATAGTTTAGTATGAAATTATTTGAACTCAGTTGTATTGTAATTAATAACAACTCTATTACACCACACAAGAAATAACATACAAAAACAAAATCAGAAATAATATAATCTTAATATTCTCATTACTCACCATTATCGATGTGCAAAGCAATAACTTGTTCCTCACGGAGAGCGGTCCGCAGCAACGCGGCGCACACTGTGGAGTCCACACCGCCACTCACAAGGACCTACAAAAAAAGCAAATAATATTATTAAAATATTCCGTATAACACAACCTTTCACGAGGTGATGTAGTCAAGTCGTAAGCAGCAGCGTCATCAGCGCAAGAAATTACGTTTGAACAGAAGTTTTAAACCATTAAATATGTACAATCACCTAATCAATAAAACATTATCAACTAATGCGAATTTTAAAACTTATGAAGAACTGTTATAATATAGCTTTTAAAATATGGTATACTTACAAGAACTTTGTTAGTTTCGCCGACAGTGTCCTTTATGTACTGTATGCAGGACTCGCGACGCGAGCGCAAAGTGAATGAACGCGACAGCCCCGCTATATCGAACAGAAAGTTCGACAACATCTGCTTGCCTTTCGGTGTTAGATCCACCTGAAACAATAAAACATATTTGTAGTCATATTTCATTTTAAAGTTGCCAATGTTGTTAAGTCAAGAAGTATAATAAAATGTTTACTATCTACCTATCTAAATCAGCTCATATACGTCCAACTGCAGGACACGGGCCTACTCTACAATCGAAAGAATCAATTGAGAGTGGTTAGGCCAAATAGTCCACCACGCTGGCCTAGTACGGGTTGGCGGACTTACATACCGTAGAAATACTTTAAAATCGCTACGGTATGCAGGTTTCCTCACGATGTTTTCCTTCACCGTTAAAGTGCGTGGTGATTGACTATCAATACACACATAAATCCGAAGTCAGAAGTGTGCCCTGGAATTTGAACCCGCGACCACCGTGAACAAGTAGGCCGCCGCGTCTGGTCCGTTACCAATATGCCACCGGTTTACTACTCTATTATATCATAGCCTTACATAAATCTTTTCCTGACACAATAGGAGAATAATAACTCAGTAGTTAATGCCTATAAATCCCCATGCAAGATCTTTCTACGTTTTTTAAGGGGTTTAAACCATAGTTTACTGGTAGTACGTCTCTCACATGTGAGAGACCAGCTGGGTATGTACTACCACAATGTCTATATCTCCTGTCACACAGCAGTGTAAATACACTGTTGTATTCCGGTTTGAAGGACATTGTAGTCAGCGTAACTAATAATGGACATAATGAGAATTAATATCTTATGTCTCAGGATGACGAGGGCAATGGAATGCTTTGCTTTGTAATTCATGGTGTTATTTTGGTTGTGCTACTGTCCATGAGCGGTCGTATCGCTTACCATCAGTCGAATGGCATGCTTGTCTCACCAACCATTACATTAAGAGAACTAGTCCTACAGTGGCCTAAAGTTGGTTGGTAGATTTCACACCACAGAAATTCTAGTAAATGTCTATTGTATGCAGTATCACTAGGCTTCCCTTCACTGTTAAAATGCCTGGTAATATACTGTCAATAGTCGACATGTTGTTACCTCTGGGTGGAACTGCACGCCGTACAGACGCATCTGCTCATTGTAGATGGCCGCGATGAGGTGGTTGGAGGACTGCGCGCCCACACGGAACCGCTCGCCCACCTTCTGCACGCTGTCGCCGTGTGTCAGCAATACTGGCTGCAGTTTCTCTAGACGACTGCCAAATAAATCATGTATTTTATGTTACATAAGTAATAGATATCGCAAGCGGTTTCATACAGATAGCAATGAAAGTCCTTAGGAAAGGTAAATAGTGGTTTATTTGTGCTGAAATTGATGATGATGGAAGGTATACAGTTTTCAAAATTGCTTAGGAATGTGCGAAAATAGATCTGATGAGAGAAGCTTCACATCTTTAAAATATTGTGGAGACAATGCTGCATCCATTACACACATATAGACTAAGAACTGCTTTAGTACATTTTACAGATATTAAAAAGAAATAAGGGGTATGTCTGGACTTTTATTTGACATAAACTGCGGGGATAATGGTTCAACAGATTCCCAAATGTACTCACTTGAAAAGTGGGCAAGTGGTCTCAATTTCGACCTCATACTGTCCGTCCTCCCTGGCATCTTTGCGCAGCACGGAGCCGCCGAACTCTTTGTTCAACATCTGCATGCCGTAGCATATACCTAAAGATTAATTAAAACACATTAATATGACTCAATATAATGATGCAATTGTGATTTCCTTTTTGTGAAATGCACATGTCTCATAGTGTCTGCATATCTGTTAAAGAACTGAGTGACAGACAGCCAAAACTGCTGGGCAAGTATAAAATTTTTGTTTAATGTAAGTAATAACACAAAAGGATTTTTAATTTTTTTTTCACTCAAGATCAAATTTTATACCAAAGTTAATAATTTGTAATGCGAAAATATAATATTTATTTCAATTTGTTTCTATATACAGGGTATCTCAAGACCGCGACCGAAAACGAAGCCAGGTGGTAGTATTAGTGACTTCAGACTGTGACAAAACAAGACAAAGCAAATTAAAATTTCGCAAAAAAAATCGACTTCTTTTTTAGTAATTTTTTGCTTATCGTCGTATTTGGGTGATACATACATAGTTTTCCTAAAATAATGATGCAGACCTCTTTATTTTTCAATACTCAATGGTACGTAAGGGTTTAATTTATTATTTTCACATAAACTAGGTTTTTACCACACAAACAAGATGATTTTTAAAATATTCTAAAAAATATCTGTCGCTGTTTTGGTGAATTTTTTATTTGCATCGTGTCTGTAACCACTAAAACTACCACCTGACTTCGTTTTCGGTCGCGGTCTTGAGATACCCGGTATAAATACTCACCTAATAAAGGCAGACCAATTTTAAATATGTCTGCATCGTATCTGGGCGCGTCCTCGGCGTACACCGAGTTGGGCCCGCCGGAGATGATGATCGCTCTGTACCCAGCCTCCTTCAGGTGGTACGCGGGCGTGTCCAGCGGCAGTATATCCGACTCCACGCATAGCTCGCGTATTCTGCGATCTATTACCTGAGGGAGAGAGTTCAAATTGGATTAACAGGATTTTAAAAAATATTTTCAACTCCTATTAATTTTATTATTTGATTGATTTTACATACATACATATATAAACTCATTCCTTTATCCCAGAAGGGATACACAGAGGCGCCACCAGGACACCCACATTTCGCCATGTATGTTTCGTCCCATGATGTGACAGGGGGCGAGCCTATAGCCATATCGGGCACAAATTCCTGACCCGGGATTCGAACCAGAGACCTTGATTTTTTTTGTTCTGGGTTAAAGACAAAGACATTCTATGAGCCTTGCTGGGCTCTAATGCTCGGTATAATTAAAATGCGTGCTGTAAGGTTCAAAACGAAACGGGCGTGACAGTTTTCTAGCAGGTGTTTATATAGGATAGGCAGATGAGTAAATATGGTTTTAAGCGATTACCGCCGCTCATGAATATCTACGATACTAAAATCCTGCGTGTTGACAATCGCTTAAGATAGAACGAAAAAGGAATGAAAGTTAGGATCGGAGGAGGAAAGGATTCCGGTAGTCTCACTCAGCGAAGGAAACCCAAAACCCCTTCATTTCCTGTCGGTTTTCTGTAAGATGGTGGTACCGTAGACGAGTCAACCCATTTTTACAGTAGTCAAAGGTAACTATAGTGTGGTTTTAACATTTTTGTTATGAAAATTCGTTATCAAAGGCATTATAATAACTAAATAGCTAGTACGCTTGTAATTACATTGTAAGAATGCAATTCGTAACACCGTTTTGCTACAATGGGTTCTTATCACCGAGTTCGAGAGACTGAATTTGCGTGGCAAATTGGCAATCGGCATCCAATTTTCTTGAACATGTCATATCAGATTGACGCGTTCGCAATCAAATATATTTTTTTACTAGCACGTGTTGGAGGAAACGCTAACGTTCATAGCAGGCGTTTGACGTAAATCTTATACAATGCGTACGCGTAAAAGAAACCTTGGTGTGGATAATTGTTTATTTTTTCGCAGCCAATTACGACGGAATATAGATTTTTATATTGACTTTCTTGATTTTCAAGGTTCATTTTTTTAATAACAATAACTGATTTTTATTAATAAGTCTAACATTGAACTGAGATTCAAAAATATTAGTTTGATAGCATTCGATTATATTTTCATTCCAGCTCATAAATATTTATTAATATTGGATATCTGATCATATTTTATCAACTCAAGAGTTGGAAATACGAAATTTAAAAAAATGCTTAATTATTATTATTTTGATGAATTTTAAAAACCCACCAGGCATGTTTCTCGTGAAATAACTATAATTTACTATTTAACCTACAAGTTTTTAATGAATATAGCGATAAAACTTTAGCTTATCTTTTGGGTATTTTTTATTCGACTTCAACCTTGAATAAAATAAATTAATTGGTATTTATAATAATAATTTTAATCGTCATTTAAAATGTAGATTTACTGGTTCATTAATTTATTTAGTTTTAGAGCTATGTGAATCGTTCCGCCAACTTTACTGATAGCGTTTAATTTCGGTGTAGTCGTGTCTAACTAAAGATTTGATTTGACATTAAGCTCATATAGATTCCCATAAAGATTAACATTATTAGATTAATAATTATGGAAAGGGCATAAGAAATCATATTTAAATTGCTCCGACACCGTCAAATGTGGTATATGGATGACAGAAATAGACGAACCGGTTGGACAGAAGTGGACGAACCCCTTTTCATTCATAACTCTAGTCCCATTTTACATAATATTATGTAAAACTGCTTATTATTCCAATAAAAAATAACTATGAAACCGATAAGACGAGCGGAATTTAGTGTACACATATTGGTCAATTAATTCCATCGAAGTGGGTCAATGGCGAACAACCCCATTATTATAGCGATCCGCCCTAGCAATAGCTCCGTCTTGGGCGTCGGTTTTATGAGTTGAGTGGACGTACGTAACTTGTGTGGAGTAATGTACGCCAACAATTTCGGGGTAAGCGACCGGGTGAGTTTACTACCGATGAATTACATCACTATGAAGTGCCAACTTAAGTGTTACCAAAGACGTAATTTTCAACGCCTTTTTCACTGTCCTCGATATATTTATTGTTAGCATATGGGCTATACTGTCTTTCTGCAAGGCAGACAGACTTACTTTAATCCTTAGATAAGTTAATCGTTATAATATTATGCCCAAGTGAGACATACAAGTAGTATTTGGTATAGCATGAATGAAAGTATTTTTGTTGCATAAGTTTTGGACATAAGAAATATTTCAAATATTTGGCGGGTTAGCCGTCAGCCTTAACCTAAACATTCATCTCCGAGTAATCGTTAACCGATTGACCCTAGCTTCAAAGAGCAGAGGTCTTTAGGTTGGTTTTCCCTGTTGTTGATAAGCTTAAAAAGTACAGACTTGTTACGAAAAAGGATGTCCCCTAACTACGAACGGAGGGCTAATATTTTTGTTCTATTTGCTAAGATGTAGTTAGAAAATACTAATAGTAATGATTTGTTGTTATTTACCTTCCCATACTGTGAGCCGGCGTCCAATATGGCGACTTTGTCACGTCCCTGGCTCGATCCATTGGTGCCGCGGAACTGTCCGTCTGCACTCGCTGTGTGCATCTCGCCGACTCGCCAGCAGCACTGACAGAGAAACAAAAATTAATTCTAGTCAATGTAGCAACTGATTTCATTATCCTCATAATGGTAAGCGATACGACCGCTCATTGACAGTAACAAAACCAAACAACATCATGGATAACAAAGCAATGCTTGGTATCCCACTATCCTCGCCGTCCCGAGACATACGATGTTAAGTCTCATTATGTCCAGTACAAAACAAATATGTCACGACGTGGTTCCCTTACAAAGTACAATGACAAATTAAAAATGTATTACAGAAATTAAAAAAATATTCTGCAACGAAGCAGACAATGATCTATGTGAAAAGCTGCCCCAATAATATTTTGCAGCTTGTATCAATATTATCTCATAGTTAAATGATGACTGTGGAATTATTGTATCATAGGGAACAAAAGGTTTATACAAGGACGAACTGATTTAATGCGTTCCTTATGTAGGTCATTCAATGAAACCTTAATATCAGCGACATCGTTACATTTTTTGAGAATTTGAAAATGAAAATACTGACAGATAAAAATCAATAACGTGTCACAACATTTTTAATTTGCTCTTATCCAAACTTAATTTTATGCATACGTTTAAACTTTCACATAGATTTTAATTTCGAATATCGAATAATTTCGTTTACATACACGCAGGTACTTATCACACATGTTAAATAAATATTAAAATACGACAAAAAAAAAACGAACTAATCTTCTTTCATAAAATTCGCAAACAAAACAAAACAAAAATCATCGTTTTCATCACAAATCGTTACCTTGACCAAAAAATCCCTAAACACTATCATCACAAAGCGAAACCCAGCGACGGAACGGTGCATCATATTGCGAACACATTGTCACTTTCAAAAAACCACTAAATACGCTTCTCACATTAATTATAATTTATAGTTGTGTAATGTAAAAACAATGTTCAGCGGGTGGTTCTTGTAGTTTCGTGTGTGACACTGTTTATTTATAGAAAGCGTACCACGTGAATTGTAAACACGTGAATATATATGCATATGGGCGTCTGCTAGCGTAGTGTGCAGTTTTCAAAACAAAGGCTATTGTTTGGGTTGATTGGACTCCAATATAAAGATTATGTGGGGTAAGTCGGGTTTACATCATTCGCTCCTGTCTCAAAGAAAGCCGGAAAAGTGGACAAATGTATGATTTCTGTTTGCAAATAAACTGATGCAGTCAAAGAGGAAATGCGGGCAAGGAGCTTAGATGTTACCAATTAATTTTAAAATATAATTTTTAAAAATAGGAATCCTACCATATTTTTGAATATAAAAATAGTTGTAACATAAAATTTAATAAATTAATCAATTACATTACTATTTACATTGTAGGAATATTGGAAAATAAATCTTATCACAGTGATAATGGTATTCTTTCGACCATCAATCTGAAAAATGATAATATTATTTTCTTTGAAAGTTACTGACAGATTCGAGATTAATAAGTAAAGGATACAAAAAAATAGATGTGAATCAGTAACAAGTCATTTTCTTACAAAATGGTGTAGTGGCTATGTTACTCATATGCAGTGTTTTCCATATTATATACCCTATTATATACAGTATCAACTAAGAAGAGGTGTTTATGTTTTGCCAGTTTTCACAATTATACCTGCTCAAAACTAGATGGCTGGTTCGGGTTCGCGACACACGTGTATCAGTTACTATGGCGGGATTTTCACACAAACACGAAAATTTAACACAACTCTACTGGCAGACTTATAGGTAATCAGTATTCAAAAGACTGATCATGGGCACACCAATTTCAATGCAATATTAACATGAATGCGTGGAACAAATCACAAGACTTAGTATTATAATCACTAATCACCGTGAAATTTTTAAAAACACAAAAATTTGTAGTAAATGCTAATTTTAATAAGTGGAACGAATTATAAGTAACATCTCAATCATAACTAAATTGCTGTGTTATGGATAGTTATCCATTATTGTTATGACATTATTATTATGTTACAAACATATGATAAAATGATAGCTTGAAATTGGCTCAGGGTGTAGTAGGGGTCTGTGTCACTTACAACCGTGACTTATATAACTGATAAGGCATTACACTGATTGCTATTTACATATACAGAACAGTATAAAAATATTTAAAGATAAAAAAAATATATTTTAAAGAGAATATAATATAATGTTGTCTTGCTAATGGGAGCTAAGAAAATCTAATAAGAATTATGAAATTATAATGAATCCGAAGTGTTTCATATTAAAGCAGTATAGGTTTTTTAATGGGCTGAAAGACATTATGGGATAACATTATTTTATATTATATTTACAGTCTTTTTTGTTGACAAAATTACATTGAACGCTTTGGATTAAAGTGACGTATTTAAAAAATTCTGTTTTGTTTCTATCATGCAAATAATATTACTTCGGCTGATAATTTGGACATTGATGTTAAAAGACAAAGTTTGATATAGTGCATTCAACTAAATCCAAAAGCCAGGAATTTCTGATAATCATTAAATTGTTGTTACTAATTCCTTTATAGGAATTGGAGTCAACCGAAGCCGGTAAGCAAATTGGCATGGCAGTTAGATGAATATTGTTTGAGCAAAATATTATGCTTATTTAGGAGAATTTAGTTATTGTCGGAATTCCCCAACATTCAGATTTAGGTGAATAGACTATAATATTTGATATTCTATAAAATAAAATGAATGATGTCACAGATGTTTCTCAAACAAGGATTGGAGTATCTCTAACATTTTTCAAACTTGTTCTGTATTCAGACATTTTAATTACTAAGCATAATATGTAGGCTATTTTTTCAACATGCAAATTTAATTTATTTATTGTTTAAATACTTTTTTATACAGACATCTTTGTGACATTATTAGCAATATACATTATATTATGTATATTTTTTTACAAAGCTTTAACAGAATAGGGTTTTATGAATATGTACTAACCAAATTTAGAACCACATTTAGGATTTTGTTTTTAATTTCTTCTAACTAATTATTTTTAATTTAATGGACTATTGAAGGTTGGGATCAAACACTATTAGTGTCTATAGATTTTAAATGACCTTACAAATAAAAGTTAAATGTAAATAGCATTGTACAGTATAAAATAGTTAAACACAGTTAATATGTTGAATATAAATGTTTGTATGAAATATTTCTGTAAACCTTGAGAGTTATTTCGTTTAAATACTACTAACTAAATACCCTTTTGAGTAATTGTGAATGGAAAAGAATTTTACAATTGAATATTTATTATGAAATACAATTTGAATTTAGCAAGCTCATAAATATTTAGGTCTATGTTTTATGATAGTAAATTATCAAATTCTAAACTGTACAGTACTTATTACAAGTTTGATTCATAAAATGTGATAGGACTGCAAAAATAGTTACCTCAACGAAGTTGTTAAACTGAATGTTTCTCGTAATTCAATTGGTATCGTTATAATCGTATTCTATTGTAAAGGTTAAATAAATAGGGTTATCACACACAATGATAAAATTTCAACAAAAAACAATAACCTAGGCAGGGAAATGATGTAATGTGCGTACTGAATTATTAGCAGCGTGAATTAACGAGATTATTATGTGGGGATCACGCCGTGTTGAAGACTAAAACAAAGACACAACTTACCTTTCTGAGTACGCAAAACATGGTCAGCGGCTACGCGAGATGTACACATCATTTGAAAGAAATAAGATGATTGAGATCAATTGATAACATCACAGATAACGTGCAGATAATATTGAGCATTTCTGTTCAACCCGAAATACTGGAAGCAATGCAGCGGCGCGACATCACGTATCCAAACCAAATAAAACTTACCACCGCGAATTACGCGCGTTCCATGTTTTTTTTGACAATTCACTACTCACTTTGTAACCACGGCATATAATTATACGAAAAATGCACGTAACGCACTGAAAATCGTGTACGAAACCGGGATTTGACAGCAATTTCTGGGTCATAACCGGAGAAAAAACTCATAGCAGCCATTACAATTGTGCCAAGTACGTCGATATTAGTAACGTAACAATTATATATGCTTTTTTCCACTTACCTAAAAGAAATTATTTAATATTTTAGAAGAATAAGTTCATGAAAAATACGAAAAAATGTGATTCTCCATCCAGCACTACGAATACAAAATTTTATTACTAAAATGTGCAACCAGAGGGCGCAACGCGCGCATCGTGCTTGTCAATCACCGCGTTCAATTCTGGTGTACTGTAATGACATGCACTAAAATTATGATTTTCTTTAAAATGTCTTTAATTTCGTATTAATAGCATACTAATTAGTAAATTTTAGTTAAATGAAAAATAAAGGTGAATCCTTTTGTAACACAAAATATTGCATTCAATAATATGCTTGTCATCGTAGTTACGTTTCTATAAACGTACTTAATCTAAACACAAAACTAATCGCTTGCTGAATTTAATCTAAACTATTTTTTAGTACATTTAAATTATGTTGAGATATATAAAAACTATTAAATTATAAGTGGAAGTATCATTTAATTTGATTTAAATGTTTTGAATTTATTTTTAAAATACTTTGACTCTATTTTTTGAAAACATTATGCGTGGTACGATGAAATTTAAGTTTGTTTCAATTTACGCATTATGATTCTTATGTGTGATTAAAAATACGAAAATTGCTTTTGACTGTTGTCTTTTATGTGTGTCAATATACTACGTGTAAAGAAACGTATAATTCTGCATTGATTGATCAATTGATGACGGACAGACGCTGAATTGTAAATTCTAAAATTTTGTTTTATTTTACATTAATTGTTACAAAATGCCTGACCATTTAGGAGATGATATGCGAAAAGTGAAAGATGATAAAGAAGAGCCGGAAAAGGAGATTAAATGTGCGTATTTTTTCTGTTTTAAAGCCTAGTTTAGTCGATAACCTTTGTCAATATTTTTATCTTAATTTATAATGTGCTTTATAAATATGGACTTTCTTTTCAGCTCTGGATGAAGGCGATATAGCACTTTTGAAATCATACGTAAGAATCACCCCAAAGAATAATTTTTATTTGCAATGACTGGCAATTTTTGTACTTCATTTTTCTATGTTTTGTTTAGGGCCAGGGGCAGTATACTAAAATAATCAAAGAGGTCGAGGATGGCATTCAGACAGTGATGAAGAGGGTGAACGAGCTTACTGGCATTAAAGAATCCGATACAGGATTGGCACCTCCTGCATTGTGGGATCTTGCTGCCGACAAACAGACATTACAAAATGAACAACCTCTTCAGGTGAGTAAATTGACCATTTTACATCGCTGTTGTAATTACATTGAGTAAATTGACCACTGAAGTACCAGCTGGTGTATCTGACTGCTATTAAGCAGTGTTGGTGTTAATTAGACAAGTATGTTACTAATATAAGACTAATTGTGTATCTTATAGAGTTTTAAATTACATTTGTCTTACAATTTTGGATATAAATTCTTTTATTTATATCTGGAGCAAAAATATACTACTTTTTTTCCTTATTTAACTGGTATAAGTGGTATATTTTCAATATCTCGTTTGCAGAACCTTACAATATAATATAGATCCATTAATTTAGGCTATAATTCCTTTGTTGATAAGTTTTTAGGGTTGAATTATTTAGATAAAGCAAAAACATTTGATAGTCAATCACCACGCACTTTAACAGTGAAGGAAAACATCATGAGCAACCCTGCATACCGTAGAGATAAAAAAAAAAGAATTTCTACCGTATGTAAGTCCGCCAATCCGCACTAGGCCATCGTGGAGGACGATATGGCCTAACCACTCTCAATCGATTATCTCGATTGTAGAGTGCCCTGCAGTGGGACGTATACGAGTATGGGCTGATACAGAAACATTTATTTATCACATGGATTAATTACTTTTATATATGTTTAAAATATTCTTCCAATCAGGTGGCAAGATGTACAAAAATCATTAATGCAGATTCAAATGATCCCAAATACATTATCAATGTAAAGCAATTTGCGAAGTTTGTGGTTGATCTTGCGGACTCTGTAGCACCCACTGATATTGAAGAAGGAATGAGGGTTGGGTGAGTGTACCTTAATTTATATAATTATTTTAGTTTGCTGTGACATTTGTTTGTTATGGATACTTGTGTTTTGTTTATTGTGTAGAGTAGCTAATAAATCTAAAAAAAAGGCCTGGATTTGTTTTAAACCGCAATTGCTTAATAATTTAAAAGCTGTTTATTTGTGACGCTTTTTGTGTAGAAAGTAAATCTTAGATCTTGCTTATTGGTGTGATATGATTTAGAGGAGGTTTTTCACTTAATGCATTAGTTACTAAAGCTAGTATAATTCCACAAGCCTCCAAAAATAAATTGACCAAGTCACAACACTCAAATTAACAAAATTTAACTTGGGTTTTGAACTTGGTTACATTTTTATCGTATTTATTGCTGTATTTCACTTCTATTTTTAATGATATAATTGAAACCTTCATTGGCTTGCTCTGTTGGTCTAATGTTTAGGTATCTTTTTTTATTTATCTTCCCAGACTTTCAAACACATTTAAGAAATCTAAATAGCTGATTGTATCTATTGCTAAAATATTGTATCAAAAAGCATATAGCAGCAGCAATATTTGTAATATTTGCAGAGTGGACCGTAATAAGTATCAGATACACATTCCGTTGCCTCCGAAAATCGACCCCACAGTGACCATGATGCAGGTAGAAGAGAAGCCAGATGTCACATACAGTGATGTTGGTGGCTGTAAGGAACAGATCGAAAAGCTTAGGGAAGTTGTGGAAACTCCTTTGTTGCATGTAAGTATTTATTTATACAAATGATTCTTATTTGTGTCTATTATTACTGTACTTTTAACTGGGCTGACATTTATTGTATCAACTGGTGAGAGATAATCACCCCTTTCCAGTTGAGAGAATACTCAATTTGGCTTACAAGAACATTTAAGTTAAACAAATGCTTATTATTGTATTTTCTATAGCCACTTTCATATTATTAAAATTAATATTGTTTTTTTTCTAGCCTGAGAAATTCGTGAAACTCGGTATTGAGCCGCCTAAGGGCGTGTTGTTGTTCGGCCCGCCTGGTACAGGGAAGACGCTGTGCGCCAGGGCCGTCGCTAACCGCACTGATGCCTGTTTCATTAGAGTAATTGGTTAGTTATATTATTTATTACCTTTATCTGGTTTCATTTTTTTATGTGTTGGGAAATAGTGTTGTATTTAATATGTAGGATCTGAGTTTTTATCTTAGATTCATTGGTGATTTGTGGCTATGAGTGATGTGAGTATTTATTTTTCTTTTTCTTGGTTACTTTATAACATACCATACTTAAATACCATTTGCCATGATTAATTTATATTAAGCCATGAACATGTTCTCTTATTTAGACATATCTCTTACGACCTTGTTGGTCTAATGGCGCTATTGGTGACGTCAGAGAAAGTTAGGACATAGGTTCAAATCCCAACTTAAGAAATCTGTAACAGCTTTTCTAATTCAAAATCATACCATTGCATAGAATAAGGCTAAAATTACGAGTACTTGAAACATATACATTTGCAAACGTAAATGTTATAGGGGACTTAAGAAAGAGTACTGTTCGTAAGTATAGGCAGTATTCTGATACGCGTCCCCGACATTAAATGGTGATGAATAACTTTGTAATTTGAAGCTTAATTGCAAAGCTACACTACATCGAACATTTCCCTTTTATATATTCAATATTTGTACTTAAATGTGTTAATAGGTATTATGAATATGAATATTATAATGAATACAACAACTGGATTATTTATTTTTATGATTATTATATCTGTATGATTTTGGAAATTCTTCAAGGTATAAAATGTCGCAGATGCGGACGTGTCCTTTTATTTTTTAGGACTATATATTTAATTATGTTGCTAAATAAAAAAAAAATACTGTATACTAATTTTTGAATTCCTTTTTCCTTGTGTCCAGGTTCTGAGTTGGTACAGAAATATGTGGGTGAAGGAGCGCGTATGGTGCGTGAACTGTTCGAAATGGCGCGCAGCAAGAAGGCGTGTCTCATATTCTTCGATGAAATCGACGCTATTGGTGGCGCTAGGTAAGACCCCTTTTAATTTTTATACATTAACTGATTTTTTGTTGTTGTTTATTATAAGCAACTTCTAAAATCATTTAATAATTACTTAGTTGATTTTCTTGGTGTATTAATAATATTAATAATTTTCGGTGGTACATATCTTAAATCTCTTGCGTTGAGAAAGCTCAAAAATAAATTATTTTCGACTGCATTTCTAGCCAATCACATACATCTCCTTTTTTTGTGTACAGGTTCGACGATGGGGCCGGCGGTGACAATGAAGTACAAAGAACTATGTTGGAGTTGATCAACCAGCTTGACGGTTTCGATCCCCGAGGTAACATCAAGGTGGGTGACATACTTATTATTGAACTTAAAACTGTTCAATCACTATTTTCTTAATTTATGCACAGTATGCAAACTTAATTACATATTCCGTTAAAATACTTTTATTCAATAATCGATAAATAATTAGGCTACTATAAATATTATGGCGAAATTCGCACACATTGCACAGAAGATATATTTCTTGAACTCTGTTTTGCGACTATGTTCACACCAATCGCGACCATAAAGCCATAACTATTCCACTGTAAATAAAACAAGATGTCACTTATTTGTATGGCTTATTATAAGGCAATATGGCTGCGTTTTAATTGAATTTATATTGAAGCGAAGTAGAGAAGGAGATAAATAATTTTTTTTTTCCAGGTGTTAATGGCAACCAACCGTCCCGACACCCTGGACCCGGCGCTGATGCGTCCCGGGCGCCTGGACCGTAAGGTGGAGTTCGGGCTTCCCGACCTGGAGGGTCGCGCGCATATCTTCCGCATCCACGCCAGGTCCATGAGCGTGGAGAGAGACATACGTTTTGATCTGCTCGCTAGACTGTGTCCTAACTCTACTGGAGCTGAGATCAGGTGACATATTCACACTCCCTTCCCCTCTTTAACTTCAGTAACAGGAAAAAAAACTATTGTACATAGGCGTCTACCCCGTGGATAGATGCATTACTTGTTTTATATTTTAGCATGATAGTTAAGGCAATGTTTCTGATGGCAAAGAGCGCAATATCCGCTGGAACCTATAAACACACTTTATCTGTTATACAGTCTCTAGTTTCTACCTTCTCCATAAAAATACAGTCGGGGAATATTGCCAAATGGTCAATGCAATGTAATGTAGTCCAAGTATTGGTATAATTATTTATAGACAGTTTTGAAACCTATTTTAGTTATCGAATGTTTTGTCCCTTTCGAACGACTTTTGTATTCAGTTTGAACGAAAATTACAAAAAATCAGATAACTAAAATAGGTTTTAAAACTGTCTATGAATAAGGCCGAAAATATATCATGTGTACATTGTATAGTTATAAGAAACGTAAATTCACTTGAAATATTCAATAATTTGTGTTTTTGTACAGGTCTGTGTGCACAGAAGCGGGTATGTTTGCAATCCGCGCCCGTCGCAAGGTGGCCACCGAGAAAGACTTCTTAGAAGCTGTGAACAAGGTCATCAAGTCTTACGCCAAGTTCTCCGCCACTCCGCGCTACATGACTTACAACTAAAACAAATTGAGATGTCATTTGTGTGTCTTATCTTATAGTCTAACAACTGCTATTTAAATTATCCGAATAGAAAGGCACTCAATAGGAATCAGTTGTTGTTGGGACTGATTTTGTGGATGTATTATAATAATGTTTCGTAATAAATATCTATAGTAAAATGAGTGTATTTTATTTAAATAAAGTAGCTTTTAATGTGTTCTCTTCATAATGGAACAATTATTTAATGTTCCATTTAGATAAGCTGCTTTTAATCGTACTTACCCCTTGGCATTTGAGAGAGAGAGAGAGAAAGTGAAAGATGAGATCTCCAGTCCACCATGCTGTAGCTCCGTATTTTGGATGAAGGATAAATAATTATGTTAATGTTCATATTGCTTCACTTGAGAATTTCATTTTTAAAAGGTACCTATAATTTTCAAATTGTGATTTTGTATTTTAATCGGATTTTTGATATTCCATTATTTATCAAAAAAAATAATTTATGTTGATAAGTTTAGCTACTGTAGAATTTATTATCTGTAAACACATGTGTTTCGATTGAGGGTAGTTGGTAGTTTTTATTTGTTAAAACTATTGTTGAACTTGTGGATGTCATTATTTGTGTGTTCTTGACATGAGATTATATGGTCTGTAAAATCAATTTGGAGTATAAATATTTATGAAGAATATTAATGCTCGTAATTAGTAATTGATTAATCAGTGTTGCAATCAAGAACTAAAATGTCGTTAATAGTAAGTGTTTTGTTTATTATTGTGATATTTTGTTAAATACTCCGTGTCTATTCTTCGGTTGCACATACAAAAGTGTTAATGAACGTCACGCCAGCCGACAAAATTGAATCGTTCGTCTTCCTAATTACCTCACTAAAAATAATACGTACTTAGACTTGACTAATAAAAAAAATCATCACACAAGGTCAATACATTTTGTCAGTTACGAAGGAAAGTGGTGATTCGTACTTTTGTTTCTAACTGCAGCTTTTTGTTTTTAATATTAATCTTGTTGCATGGTTTAAGAAGTATGGCCTCTGTCGTATTTTTAAATGATTTTGTTATATGCCGTAATAATTTTTTTTTATAAAGGAAGTACAAGACGCGTACACAGATGTAGTGGAGTTGTGTGCACTGCTTCAGTGCCTTGGATTTAGCGTGAAATCTCTCGACACCTGTGACCCCAATACGAGCCATGATGGAGGTCTTAGAACAGTTGTTATTAATTGCCAGGTTAGATAAAACTATTTTATAACATGATTTATGTTTTATACTAAATATCTACTTAATTAGCTAGGTAAATTAAAGAATTTTAGAATTAAGGATACCTACTTAACGCTAGATACTAAAGAACGATTTAGCTGGTCGAAAAGAAGATACATTTTCGTGTTTTGATAATGCAGTAACTACATACATAATAGATATTTTATGATTAATAACAGAAATACTCGAAATAAAAAGCATTAAAATAGCCAATTTACTGAAGTAGCCAGGACATTCCAAAAGCTGTAAACCCCTACATTTTCGTTAATCGTTTGTAATTAATTTCTTGATTTGATTGTCTTTGTTACTTCATCACATCTCACCGAGACAAAAGAAGTATTTTACCGTTTGTTTAGTCCTCAGGTCTAAATGTAGTGTTGGAAAGCGCCAGCCTCTCTTGTTCATGTCCGGCTACGAATCAGCAGCAGAACAGTGGAGTATGGCAAGTATCGGGTATGACTGGTGGTAAGCAGCTTGACAAGGTAGGTGGACTTTTATAGTTATTTTTATTTAGATTTTATCTTGATTAGGTTAGAATCATAAATCATCCCCCGTGATATCATAACTTAATCGGCTCTTTCGGATTTACTTAGCTGGGGTAGAGATCGAATGCCTGAAAACACGTGGGGTCCCTTATAGCTTTAAGGCCCAATAATATTTATAGACGTAAGGTTGATAATGTGGTAGCTATGGCACTCCCAATCACCAATGTCTGTAAGTTTGAAAATTAAATTATAGGTACTAAAAACAAACATTGGTGTTAAATTATTGCTATTTTCCTTATGTATATCTAAATATAACGCCTTCTAGCAAAAATCTTTGCATTTTTGTGACTTTGCCTGTATAGTCGAAAAGAACGGTCGAAAATTACTTTTTACATTTTAAGGAATTCGGCTGTTCACTCCTCGGGTCTTTGCCAAAAAGTCATCGCGATCGCCTCACCAAAGAACTGCAGGAGATGATAAAATGCATCAAACAGCATAGTGGTGCGGAGGACCGGATTAAAGAGAAGGAAACGCCTGTCAATAAGTCTGCTAGTATGCTCGATTTGAAAACTCCAGAGAAAATGTGAGCTGATTATTATGTTTTTCCACTTTCAATTATTTTTCTCCACGTGTACAATAGTTGGATTTATAAGACGTTCGAGTATGGCGTTTGTTTTAGTATCGGAAATAAGATAAGGACAGAGAAGGTCTTTCGCAGGAGGTTGCGAACTTGATCTTAGCGGTAATGTTAAGAATTTGTACAACGTACGAATACTTGTCTGAAGGTTCTTCGGTGCTGAACCAGGAGTTCAGGAGATAGCTCCTGAACTGTAGTGTTCAAAATGTATTGAAATTGCAAAGTTTTTAATTAGGTAACGTTTAAACTATTGAGACTATATACCTAGGTATGTTTATTATTTTAGATCGGTATAATATTCTACAGTTTATTTACATTACTAACTTAATAACGATGAGACGGACGTAACTGCGGCAGTATAATTTAAACATAATATAGGATATTTGCAACAGTAGGCCGATTGTGATCGCGTAAAAGTATTGCAAGAGCGATAATGTAACGGTAAAAAATTACCGTGTTACCGGCAAGTTAGATCGTTTCGATTACATTCAAACTATTACCTAGGCATTGCCATCCGTTGCAAGTCGGTTTGTAGATTTAGATTTCATAAAATTACTTATAAGCTTATATTGTGCGATGTTTTTAAATTACGACCGTTTCGTATGCACACGAAACTACAAAACAAAAGACAACTAATTAATCTACTCATTAATCTTATTTTTTCCGATAATTTCTAGAAAATAGTAGGATGTAAGAAACATTACACAAGATGATTCTAGCTGTATCCAATGATTTACTTTAACATTTATGCTGTTTATCAATACTTTGTAATTAATTTCATTTCGCTTTATATTCATTCAATATAGGCATCATCAGATAAAACTGGAAACGCCAACCAGGTATCGTTCATTGGATACGCTTACAAAAGCGTCTAAAGAAGACGTTGAACAAGTTTTGCCGGCTCCTGGTGTTCTGAGACCACACCTAGTTTCAGAACCTTCTGACGACGATAAAGGCGACCAAAGTAAAGTACGCATCTAAACATTTTTACAAGCAATTTATTTGCAAAATATCAACACGAATCTTGGCATGTTTTAATGAACAATTATTAGGTCCTTCAGAATGCTCATCGTATTGGTGGTTACTAAGTTTTTAATTGATTTTTAATACTACAGCTATTAAGTGAAAAGAGTTAATTAGACACGCTAAAAATGTCTTTCTATCAATTAATTTCAATTAGTTTGTATCGGTTACATAAACTCAACCAGGGCCGTTACAACTAGACTGGCGCCTATGCATTGAATATTAAACCTAAGTAATATAATGTTGTTTTCAGCAAACTATGTGCAGAAGACAAAGCACATACACCCTTTCATCCACACCCGGGAGTATTAGAAGGCGAAATAAAACTTCAAGGTAATAATGTCTATATTGGTAACTCAAAAGGGTCTCACATAAAGAAAGTTTTCTCTTTTTCTTAGAAAAGAAGAATGCTGTTTTTGTTCAGTGTATCATGTGTGTACCTATGTGTCAATAGGTTTTTATTTAATTAATCCATGTGGTATCGCTTCTAGAGTTTATTTACTGTCTAACATCAACCATCCTTAGAAATTCAAAGGGAATGACGTTTAGTCATGTATTTTTTTAATATTTTTAATTTTTAATAATAGCATGCCGTCTATTTCTGTATGAGAGATTTAGCTATTCTCACAAATAATTAACCAGCAATGAGCTAACGATTCTTATTCTTTAAGCCCTCTCAAAGCGCAAAATAACAACGTGTTCGAGAGTCTGCTCGCTGCTGAGAAAACAGCTGAAGATCTACGCAAGCAGCTTTCTTGTTTAGTGAGAGAGTTCATGGAAGATGGTAAAAATGACTCTTCCATGTCTTCTCTAGTACTGGACGTGTCCAAAATATCGGTTCTCAAGGTTTGTATTTAAATTTTATTTACGCCTATCCATATTGTGGATTAATTAATGGGAGCGACTATGTTAAATCCACGGGGTCAATAGACACATTAATAATAGGTATACCCATATTAATCTCCCACTTATTCCTGAGTGTGTAATCGAGTAAGACAAGTATTTTACTGTACTAAAGTCAATTAAATATCATGGGTAACAGGGATTACAAGGGGCTTGCAGTTCTACTGCAACCATTCTTTCCATTCACCATTGATATTTTGAGAAATGAGAATGGGTGAAATTTAACACCTGATGGCCATCGCATAACTCATATCGCCATCGAGGCTTTTAAAGAATTAATATATAAATACATAAATACACCCAACAGTCACATACATAGTCCTGACCCCACACTAAGATCGAGTCTTGTGTCGCGGGTATCAGGAACTACGAGAAACTTTTCGGTCTCACAAACACCCAGACCCGAAACAAATACCTATGGATCACAAAAATATTTGTCTCGGTGCGGGGATCGAACCCGCGGCCTCTCGTTTCACAGGTGGCGTCCAACCAACTGCGCCACGGAGGCTGTCATATTCAATTAGTGATTTATAATGGACTAGCTTCTGCCCGCAAACTTCGTCAGCGTGATGAGCTTTATTTGGTCTCGTCCCGTTATATCCCGCCCGTCCCGTCTCATTCTCACTCAAGCCATGTAATCCTGTCCCATCCCATCCCTTTGAGTATAAAAAGTAACAAATATATCGGAATTCCTTCCTCATCCCACAGGAATACTTAATTTTTCGGGATAAAAAGTATCCTCAATGTTAATCCAGGGTGTCAGCTACTACCATACCAAATTTCATCGAAAACTGTTAAGCGGTTTTTGAGTTAATCGCGCACAACCGCACAGACATACAAACCGACAAACAGAAAAACAGACAATAATTCTTAAAATCATAGTTTTGGGTTCTATTACGTTAATAAAGACTCCTTATATTAGTTATTCTCATTTATCTTCCATAATACAAAGTAACACCCTGTATGTAAATGCAACATATACCAGTTTTTAAGCTTAACCTGCACCAATATAAATGTGAAAACCGCATCGCATTTCGTGCAGTGGTTTTTGCGTAATGCGCAAGTAATTAAAAAGAAACACCCTGTATGTACATGAAATATATACCAATTTTCAAATTGGACCTGCAGCAATACATCTGTGAAAATTGCATCTCATTTCGTGCGGTAGTTTTTGAGTAATGTGCAAGCAAACAAAAAGAAACAACCTTTACGTGAATGCAACATATACCAAATATTAAGTCGAGCCTGCAACAATACAACTGTGAAAACCGCATCTGATTTCGTGCGGTAGTTTTTGAGTAATGTGCAGGCAAACAAAAAGAAACACCCTGTATGTAAATGCAACATATACCAGTTTTTAAGTTGAACCTACAGCAATACAACTGTGAAAACTGCATCTCATTTGGTGCAGTAGTTTTTGCGTGATGCGCAAGCAAACATACAGACAGACAGACAGACAGACAAAAATTCTAAAACAAATTGTTTTGGCTTCTGTTGCTGTTATAAAGACCCCTCGCGTTAAAATTTCTCAAATATCTTCCATGTACAGACATCGACCATTAACATTTTTATTATATGTATAGATGAATATTTTGTATCAAATATAAATAATAATTATCTATAGTAGCATTCCATAGCAGGGAATTTACGGAAGCAAGCCACGTTCACTAAAATACATTAAATTGCGTAATGTAATCACCAGCACATGCTATCAATCAGAATAAGGTTTATCAACCCATTCAATAGCTATTGCCTTGCAATTATAATTACAAAACACCGTTTCTATAAATTTTAATGACTAACAGCACTTCATTTTTTACGTGATACGAGAAAGTGGCTCGGTTTAAAAAAAACACACACCTGATAAAGCATAAGTACTATTTTATGCACTCAGTATTGTTTTAATTTCTTACCAAAGATGATATTTATCAGCCTAATTAGTCTACTATCTACTAAGTAAATAGGTACTCGTAGCATCCAAAGTATGCAATTCAGCATGATCACCAGATCTCTTTTGTGTCCAGCTACAAATTCTGCAGTTTACAATCCTCTGCCCGACATACACCTCATCAAATACACGCCAGTGACACTGAGCACGATTTTCAGGCCCACTCATGTATACTCTGTCATTTAGCGAAGGTCTTCACTCCATCTAGCCTGAGATTTGAGAACCTCTTACACTCTAGATAATATTAAAAATTTATATTATTGATGAAAGCCGTAGCGCAGTTAGTTAGATCTATGGGTTAGATATCGGCTGTGAAACGAGAGGTCGCAGGTTCGTCGCCGCACCAAGGCAAATGTTTGCGTGCGCCGAAAGATGTAGGTATACGTTTCGGGTTTGGGTGTTTGTGGGACCGATGAATCTCTCGTAGTTCCTGATATCGCGACACAAGACTTGTGTCGTGGGGCGGGGTCAGGGCAACGTACATAAGTATGTGACTGATGGGTGTATTATTATAATGATTATAAAATTTCAGGGTCCAGAAACATCAAAAGCCCAGTTCGCATCAAGTCCAAATCTCTCCGCTCTAACACTACAAGATGACTTCATGAAGAATAGACTCAAGCGGTTCGAAAGTGCTTCCACATCCGATTTGGGGCCAAACAAGTCCGCCCCAGTTAAAGAAGGCAAAATCGCGCGCTTACGTCGTATTTCGCCAAATCTCTTTAAATTCAAGAAGGAAGGACCTACAATTAAAGTTGACAAGCCTAAAGTTGAATCTAAAAGCAAACTAACGAGTGAGTATTAATGAAAGATTATATAAGTTCTGTGTCTATCCAAGTATGCTGCGGCCAAATTACGGAATTTTCTTGCTTTATATTTTGCATCCCTGTTGGTTGAAGAACATTGCTTTGTAATAATAGTTGGTATGCATACCTTTCAGGTTTACTAAGGCCCAAGATTATAACACCAGTACGCTCGCCAAGATTAAATAGTGAATCAAGTCCCAATTTGAGTGCTTCATCGAAAAAGAAATTTAGCCATGTTAAATCTACTATACCACGACCAGCAAAGAAAGAATGAAAGAGTTTTTAGAGCTATGTATTGTAAACAGCTTGGAGAAAATTAAATAAATGAATATTCGGTCTATATATTAATTTTGTATTTCCTATATTACATTGTTTATGTAGTGACAAATTATTTATAAAATAAATTATTAAAATACGCCCCTAACTATCAGACACGTCGGAGTTAGAGTATGTTCTTATTAATTTTTCGACTTCTTTTTCCAAATCTTTTCGTTCCGAGGACCTTTTATTAGTTTTTGATCTCGAATGATGAGCGACATCACATTCTGTTTCCTTCCTTCTACTATTTACTTCTGTTTGTACTTTGTTCTTTTGTAAATGGATGCAAGCAGGGTAAATTATATTTTCGATCAAATCATCTTTTACTTTTCGTTTACAAAAATCACCCTTATTTTGGACCTGATCGGGACTTTTTTCTTTATGTTTCTTATGGGATTTATCGTTGGTGTCGCCTTTTACACTATTATCTGCGCTATGACGGGATATGCAGTCGGCAATTTCATGAGATTTAATTCTGCGATTAATTTCTTTTTCCTGGCTCCTGGTTGTTAATTCTCTTAAGGTATATCTATCACTTTTCAAAGTTTTATGTCTGTCTTTTTTTGCAAGTTTAAGACAAATTGTTGCTTTAGGATATCCAGTAAACTGTTGGTAGCATTCACCTTTGTCCAAAGGTGTAAAACTATTAATGAATCTCCTAGGATGTATTTCATCAGGAGTTTCATTAATTAACACATAAGTTTTTTTCAAAAATGTTTTCCTATCAATAGGATTCTGCATATGGAAAAAGTTTTCAAGCTGTTCATGACTTTTCAGCCTTCTGATTGCATTTTTCTGTACCATATTGTATGACACTACAGCCATAAGTATGAATGATGGTTCATTGCTCAATATATGGTCCCAAAGAATCAACCATTCTGAGCAAGTTAGTACTTCACTGAAAGCAGTTTCTAATATTTTAAGTGCATATGTTTGACTAGTCACACCAACCTCACAGAAATGTTCTAGAAGTTGTTGGTCATGTTCTGCAAGAATATTCTCAATCATTGCTAAAACACTGATTGGTGGGAATGGAGCATATTCAAACCACAATTGGCAGTGATTGAACAAAACTGTTGCTACACACTCAAACAGTAACAGTGGGTCTTTCTGCAACACTTTCACAAAGGGAAATACAAAGGCTGGTAGGAATTTAATGACAGCAAACAATGGACACCAGTGAGCTAAGCATGATAGCAATCTTTTAAGATTTTTTAGTGTGATAGAACTGTGGATAGTAAACATCTTTTCAATATCCCTATATGCAGTGTGTATGCCTTTGTCTATTAACATTGAATAAGCTGTTTTATTCCTTGGTGTATTGAGAAGTGACCTCCAAATAATAGATCTGAATTTATCTGGGTATTCACCATATTGCATCAGAATTCTTCTGAGTCTAGCGCTGTCCATGCACACTCTCATTTTCTGTTCCACTTCAGCTTTAGTTAATGCATCTCGAAGAGGATTCTTATGTGCAGAAGATGATGGTAGCTCTTTTTTTGAATAACTTGAAATGCTTTTTTGCATAGACTCTAAGACATAAGATGAATTGTAGATGTTGACTTCACCAAGTTGCAGTACACATAAGAAGTATTTGCCAGTATTACTCACTGCAAATCTTCTTACACCTGATGACTCAGGATTTACTTTATGTATAATTGTAAGAGATTCCAAGTCTAACAGAGTAAGGGTGCAGTCACTACTTAATATAGACAGAATTTTGTTTGCCCCTCCATCAAAAATTTGGGGTACAAAAGCGACTTGATGGACTCCGGAAATATTGTACTTGATCAAGTCTATAGTTTTAATAGCTTTCCATGTGTCCATGCTGAACAAAATCAACAAAGGAGTGAGTCCTGCCATTGCCATTGCCCGACCATTCATGGTAAAAGCAATACTTTTCATATGTTTGAGCTCGCTAGGAATAATTTGCTTTATGGATTTCATACTTTCATGTTTCCAAATTTGTACAGTATCATTTTGGAAACAAGCTACTAAATAGTCTCCGGCCGGTGTAAACATAATTTGTTGAATTTGTGCACCCAAGTATGTATTCAATGTAAAATATTTTGTATAGTTCTGGAGTTCCCATAAGATTGCTTCTGCAGGGCTGGCTGTCAACAGATTGTTTACTTTATTGTTTGAAAATGATATATGCTTAACAGGAGCAGTATGACCAGTGAGATTGAGGGAAACTTTACCAGTTTCAATATCCAAAAAATTTATATCATTTTTTTTCACTGATGCTACCACTAAGGTATCTTGTTTAGTTGGAAAGAAATGCAAACCGCTACACGGTCCTACGCCGCTGAGTTTCCAGAATTTGAGATCGGATAAGTCGAGAATAAAAATGTTGCCTATGTTGTCGGCGCATGCAAGTTTCTCGTTACTGTCGTCAAACACGCCTGTGGAAAAGCGTATTCTGTGACATTCTCCCTTGGAACTCCGCACGGTATGGTGCAGTTGCAGCATAACTCCATCTTTTGGTTTAGTCTTTAACTTGATGTCAAATTTTTCAATATTGTCGCCCTCAAGGCTTTTACCTTGTTCCATTTGTATTTCGACCTGCAGTTACAATCAACTCAGTCATTATATTATTTGCGATTTTTACAAATATTTAGTAGTTTATGATCAAATAATTTAAATTTGGCGGATTCAAGAAATCAAACAAAAACAAGACATTCGAAACGTCATCAGTTGCCAAGCGCGATGACCACAGATTACTTAGGGTGGGTTGCAGAAAACCTGACGTTATTGTTAACGGTAAAGTTAACTTTATCAGTGACAATAACAATGACCACGGGATAGAAAATTCTTTTGTTGCACCATTGTCATAATTGTTATAGTTAAAGTTAAAAGAGTGACCAGTGAAATGATGCGATGCGATTTTACGTCGGAATTTATCAGTGTATTTTTGTAAATTGTTTTAAAGTACAGGTTTTAATTCAAATCGATACACAAATGACAATTATCAATACAAAGAACACACACAAATAACGAAAGATAACCGTGACTTTAACAATAACCGCCCGAAATTGAGCGGTTAATGTTAATGTTATACGTGACGTCATTTTAACAATTGTTAATTTTAAGCAACCCGAAAATTGCATAACCGTCGATTTGACGGCTGATTAGTCCTTAGTTAATGTTAAAGTTACTTTCTGCAACCCACCCTTAGGTCAGCGATGACAACAAAACGATGCGTTCGGATACTTGTAGAAATAAGATGAATTATGATTTAAATACTAATTAAACTGAAAATATTATTTACCACCTTAGATTATATACACGTCATATAATCTAAGTTTACCACATACTAGCCTAATCCAGATTTATCGGCACTTAGCTGAAATTACATAATAGGGTATACCATTTCTTTTAAAAGTTGTTCCTAAGGTAAAAAAAAGTTATACCTAAAAAATATTATTAAATTTTTTATTCGATTGGTGTTTCAGAAAACTAGAAAACTCTAGACGCTGTGTAATAAACATAACCTTTATAAAGAGAGCTGTGCTTAATGAAAAGTGAATTTTCTAAATAAAGATGAGTTACTCTCTTATAATATTTTATTTTAAAATGTTTGGGCCTCTTGCTATGGGCCGTATACGAAGGGTCAATGTCACTCAACTCGCTATACAGAGGGCTATGCTCGGTGTTTTCTTTCAAAATCGAATCAGGAATGAGGAGATCCGTAGAACAAAGGATTAGCAAGTTGAAGTGGCAGTGGGCCGGACACATAGCGCGAAGAACTGATGGCCGTTGGGACGGAAAGGTTCTGGAGTGAAGGCCACGTACAGGCAAGCGCAGTGTCGGAATCCTACAAGGTGGACGGACGACCTACTCAAGGTTGCAGGGAGTCGCTGGATGCAGGCCTGAGGCCACTTCCAAAAGGTCAATGTGGAGATCCGTGGAGGTGGCCTATGTTCAGAAGTAGACTTCCTATGGCTGAAAAGAAGATGAAGAAGTATGGGTAGAATAGTTGTTGATCATTGTTCAAAGAGAAAATCTTTATGTACCCCGGGGGAAGCCGAAAAGGGGATGTCAGTGTCTCGCAATGTCACAATCATGACAGCGCGAGCGTCTTTGTATTCGGATACACAGGGCTGAACCCGAAAATCGAAATAAGTAAAGTGTATTTGTCGAGTAATTACACTTAGCTTCACTTCACCCTCCAGATGAGCGGGTTGGATAAACTTGACTGGGAAGGCTGTATAACACTGTAGGAATTTAAAAGAATCAATGTCAATACATAATATTAATTTCATAGCTCCTAGGTGTAAATAATGGGTATAGGGTATATTTCAAAGGTTTTCTGCCTCGATGACGCAGTTGCAGTAATTACTTAAACACGATTACAATGCTGAGGTTTCGCGTTTGAATCCCGGGTCGGGTAAAGTAATATGGAGCTTTTCTATTCATTATTAGCCCAGAGGCAGTAATTTGTACTCTCTATAACATCGTGGGACGAATGAACATACTAGGCGGAACATGGGTGTCCTGGTAACACCTCTGCCTAGCCTTTCTGGGAAAATGGCGTGGTGAGTGTTTTCCTTTTTCAGATGATGGCTAGTATTTTTTGTTTTTATTGTTTTGTAATTGTACCAGTCCATATTCGTCCCACTGCAGGGTACGGGCCTACTTAACAATCGAGGGTACTATTGCGAGTGGTAAGGACATATGTCCATCACGCTGGCCTGGCTGGGTTGACGGACTTAACATACCATAGAAATTTTTACTAAACGCTATGCTACGCAGGTTTCCTCACGATGTTTTCCTTCACCGTAATAGTGCGCGGTGATTGACTATCAATACACACATGACTCCGAAAAGTGAGAGATATGCCCTGGATTTAATCCTGCGACCACCTTGAATATTATGGCAGCCGCGTCTGGTCCGTTACCAACATTCACTAAACAATTAAAATTATTATTTTAGAACTGACATAGTACATTATTTATATTTGTAGGTACTTAGGTACATTTATCGATCGTAAATGTATCGTAATATGTTTAGTAGAAAATACTTTAAATAGAAAAAAAGCCTTAATAAACTAGACCTCAGTGACAAGAAAAATAGCATTCAAGTCTGATTATAATGCATTAGACAGCATCCGTGGTGCAGTTGGTAGACGCCGGCTGTGAAACGAGAGTTCGAGCCCCGCACCGAGACAAATGTTTGTGTGAACCACAAGTATTGGTTTCAGGTCTGAGTATTTGTGAGACCGAAAAGTCTCTCGTAATTCTTGATACCTACAACACAAGACTCGATCTTGGTGTGGATCTGGGCCAGGAGTGTATGTTCGGTGTTCTAGTGTGGCTGTTCGGTGTATTTGTTATTATTTATTCATTATTATTTATTATCAGAGTTTGAGCTGAATTTTGAATAAATTAACTAGGTACTATTTACTCTGCCGAAAAGGAGTTGATTTCGTTGAAGCGTGCTTGTTAAAATGTAGCATCGCTCTGTTTCGGCTTATAACCCTAATTATTTTCAGTTGCGCGATGTTTTCTCCGTAAACTGTTCCGTTTTTTCACCTCTTGGGGAAATGCAAGTTAATTTGACGTAAATCGTTAAGCGATTATGGCGGTTGCGGTGTACGGGCGCGGCCGGCGCAGTACGCCTGCAGACACGAAGCGTGCTCCCGCGCAACAACCCGCCACACTGACCGTTACTTTGGCGCGAAATTCAAAATACACGTTTCAAATGCACCGATAAAATCAGACATATATTTTCATCGTTGACTTTTCACCGTGAAAGTTTATCGAATGAATTATGTACGTTGTAACTGACACATGATAATGCAAAGGCGAACGGGAAATCTGATTTTGTATCGCAGTGGAATTTACTAACGAAGCGTTATGCGGTGTGTAAGCGACAGTAAAATCGGTTTTCTCTAAGATTCCGCGAGCGTGTCGGCCGGCGTATGGGATAGTCAGGCATATGCCTACGTACCGCTTGGTGGACAACTCAGACGGGTGCAGTATCCTTCGAGGCGTGAAGATGTGTTTCCTGAACGTGTTGCGATTGCACGTTTCGCAGAACCAGAGGCAAAAGCGTCTGTACAAGCAGTATATGGAACAGCTGGCCGGAGCGTATGTAGAGCGATGTACTGACTTGAATACGATGCATTGGGATCGGAGGTATAACTACAGGCCGCAGAATCCTGAATGGCGGTATCCTCTGCCGTGCGATGAGTACTGGTATGAGACTGAGGCATCGAGGTCCTATTGTGGTTCGGAGTGCGACAGCGGGAGATGTTCGTCGCCATGCTGCTCGGAGGTGATCTTCAATGGAGGCCAGCACTTCAGCGGCAAGGGGAGCACGCATGTGTGTCGACGGTACCCCATTTGCTATCCAGGAAACTTCGGGTAAGCGTCATTATTTGTTTGTGTTTGCATTTTCCCGTCGAAAATAATTGGATCCTACTTCCTAGTCCTATCAAGTCATATAATTGCATATCTAACATGTGAGTTGTATTTGTTAGTATACACATCTTTAAGACTATTTTACACTGTGTAGGTACTAGGTAGGGGTTTGTATCTATCTAAATATATTTAAAGTGTTTGCAATACAAACTAGTGATCATTTTTAGTAACTACAACACACCGATACCTTATAGAAGTATTAACTTCTCATAAATATTTGTATAAGTAAGAAGATATTTTGCATGCTTTTATTGCTCTTTAATGAAGTCATCTGCAGGTGATGGCAGTGTCATTACATGTAACTTTTAAAAAATCGGAAACAAGACCTGGTTCAGTTTATTATCCAAGATCGCTGGATGTAGAGCAAATGACTTAATAGGCTGCAATATTCAGTTTTTATGCTGCGAAGTCCATTGTCCCTGATAAATGAGAAACTGCAACAATCGTTTCATAACCAATGGAGCGTAAACGACATAGACGACTGAATAAAACATTTATTAACGCTTTTCAGGTGATTGACATTTATCTGTAGATAATTAATTAGATAAATAAAATGGTAGTAATTTGTAAGATTAATTTTATAATATTAGACACTGCTTTAATATTACGATCTCGGTTCTGACCGACAACGCATGGGTAGGCTGTTTCATTTTATAATTTTTGCTTCTATAATCAGATATAAGAATTAAAAATAAATTCTTTATTTTTCTATTATCTACTAGTTTTTGTTTATACATATATGATAGGCCTTATTATTAGACAGTTTTAAAACCTATTTTCGTTATCGAATGTTTTGTTTTCTTCGCTCAAACTGAATTCAAAAGTCGTTCGAAAGGGATACAACATTCGATAACAAAAATAGGTTGTTAAATTGTCTATGAATAAGGCCGTTAGTGCAATAATCTTGAATAATATCTAAAGAAGAGTTAAAGGCATTTGGGCTAACATTACAAGGTACCTAATTCGATCCTAAACTAAACCTAATATCTTAATCACTTAGACCTAAGTGGTCGACACTCTCAAACTCATAGATGTAGTATAACATAGATCGGCAATGTATCATTTTGAGTGAAACCAAAACGAGAATATGATAGTGTGCGTGAAGTTTGCATGTGTGCGTGACAGATAATGCTGCGCCATGCACTGTCGATACTATCATATCGATATACCTAACGGCCCAACCAATAAAATTAAATTTTATAGATATATATGAGACATTTCATGGTATTTTAACAGAAAAATAATGATTGTGTTTATTTCAACACAGATACGTAAATAAAGATAAATCGTCATATTTGAGAATAATTTTATTTGACAAGTTTTGTAAAGCATTCCTTATAATAATATCTAATGTTCTATTGTTTTATTAAAATGGCACAGTTAATTTGAAACCGGCTCAAAAATGGTAAATTACGCACACGAAATATTAATTAATATTTAGCAAATATCAATAGTGAATAAATAAAGTGAAGTAATAACTGTTACTATAGAATTGATGTTATACTACGAGATTATAAAATGAAGTGAAACCTCTATGGTCATCGACTATTTTTATCGACATAATATTATTGATCGAAACTGTCAATCAATCTCTAGCAAATGTTGATTGAAATTATTATAAATTCACGTATATGATATCATTTTTTATAGGCAATGGATGCTTTCTATGCATTTAAATAATGAATAAGGACATTCTGTTCTACCGATATACATACAAGGTTTGTCTTACAAATCTACAATATTGTCACTAAACAACATTGAAAAAAGTGATACGATCTTATGAAAAACTATGATTATTCGGGTTTTTACACTAAAATCAATCACATCCAGGCACTGGACAACTCACCATAATAAATTACATTTAATAAAAGTAGCTCAGTACTGAAATATTAAATAAATCAAGAAAATAAGCGAAATTTGTCGTTCGCTTAAATGACATATTTTCACACAAATCGCTAAAGTTAGCTCTCCGTGTAAACGCATGGTCGCATCATGCATCTCGCTTTAATGTATGATATAAATCATTCTATCTCTTTCACATTGCCGATCTATGTTATACTACATCTATGCTCAAACTATTAATCTATATCGTTAGTTTTTAGGTGAATTTATAAATACAGTAGGGTACTAATTTCGTCTGTATGTTTTTATGTATTTTAAGAAGTAATGCGCACTTGTTTGTTTACTACTCAATAATTCGTTTGGAATGTATCGTCTAATTTATTCTTTTTTGTGCGAAGATGGTTTTATTTCGCGTGGTAGTTTGGTTTTTCATATCACAGTATATTTTCAGTGTCAGTGGTACAGTTTATTAAAAAGCCAGTTGCGAAACTGGGGACTGTGAATTCGATCTCCGCACCGAGACAAATATTTCCGCCTTGTGTCATAAGACCAAATGTCTCTCGTAGTTTCTGATACCAAGACTGTATCTTGCTGTAGGGTGAGCAGTCAGCACTATATGAGATTTTTAGGTGTACCTATGCATAAAATTATAAACTTTATGATGAAAACCTATAATTAGAAACAACTTGCATATAACAATGTTAACACATAAGTTTCATCATGAGTTTTTCATCAGATATCCTTCATACATAAATACATGTAATTGCATATATTGACTTGCATGAAATTCTTGAAACGCAATTGTACAAATAGACCATAAAGTTGTCACTTTACGGCCATTTCATGGTATATTAATTGTGTCACCGCAATAATATAATTTGCGCAAATAAAATTTCACTTTCTTTTATATCATATTATGATAAAAGTGTTATACTTTCGCTCTTTGTTTAATTTGTGTACGTAAGAATTGATATAAAATATTGAATAATATAGAAAACATCGTGAGGAAACCTGCATATTATTAAAAAGAATTTCTATGGTTTGTAAGTCCGTCAACCCGCACTAGGCCAGCGTGGTGGACTATATGGCCTCAATCGATTCTCTCGATTGTAGAGTAGGCCCGTGCCCAGCAGTGAGACGTATATGGGCTGATACAATACATTGAATACGAGTAATATTTACCTGTGATGTAAATGCAGGTGAATATGAGGGACGTTTTATAGTACAGCGATTGTTGTCCTTGTCTTCCTTCCAGAAGTGGCAGAGGTGCCACCAGGACACCCTCATTTCGCCTTGTATGTTCCCATAATGCGATAAGAGGCGAGCTCATTGCCATATCGAGCATAAATTCCTGACTCCCGGATGATAATGAATAGAAAAGTCCAATATCACATTGCCTGACCCGGGATTCGAACCCGAGACCTCGGCTTTGTAATCGTACAGTAGTACAACTGCGCCACCGAGGCAGTCACCTTTATATTATACCACCTATTATAAATTAAATTAATACTGCCACTTCGGTTCACCATGACATGACAATCAATACCGTTACATATAAACAATAGTTCTCATATAACATATAAAAACCACCGTCGGCTGTCAGCCATTGAATCTATGGGAACTAATTAATACTTAATTATTGCATTAATTAATTGTAACAGCTCTGTGTTTTACATATTGTTACACTCGATAACACTTTTTGATGGATGAAAGATAATTTGATTTTAATATGCTTCCTTAATACAAAATTGTGAGAAACAATGGCCTTAAGTAAAAGAATATTTATTGCCATTAATCTCGATTAACTTCATCACACTTCACAATATTCTGGTTATGATCAATCGGGGTAAAAGTAAACAGGTGTAATTGGAAACACGTCTTATTTTTGTTATTAACACTTCCAGAGTGACGAATGCTATTTTGATACTGTCTGTAGGTACTAAAGGAACTCTCTTTGTAGACATAGATAATAATATTAGTAATCAGAGCACCTTCGTCGAATAGGCAATAAAATAATATTAAGGCACAACGGATCCAGTCATCACCGTCTAATTTATCCCGTTTAACCTAAGATGATATCATGACGTTTTTTTTAAAAAAATAATGACTAACGCCTCTATTCTGAATCCGACGTATTTATATCGTTCGTATCGTTGTTCTGAATATAAGCTTATTTGCGATAAAATAGATCAATAATGTAACCATATACCATACGCATTAGCAATTCAGTTCGACTCTAAAATAGCGTTTACCCTAACGATCGGCGCCATTTCGCGCTTTACGAAACGAGCACAAAGCAAACGACACATAGCCCCTACATACATAGACAAGGGTAATTACTTTTCTCAGAATTCATGTCTTTAATGAGGCGTGTCGAACGCACGTTTCGTGACATAATCTTAAGGTGATATTATAGACGTGGTGACCAACTTCATGTTTAATGCTGGACATTTCATATTACATTATTAATGCTGGATGTAAAATGAGAGCATAATATGAAGGATTTAATTGGTATTGTTCAGTGTTCTGCTACCATAACGCCTTTTTATGTCTAATAGTTCTAACTTCTATGATTTGGTTTATAATAACATTTTGAACAACTGTTAATATTAAGTTTACAATAAGTATTAGGTATACATTATGTTGTGTGTGCGCTGTTTTTAAATTAATTTAGAATTATTCCAAAAAGTTTCCATCCATTTACAATGCATCAAAATCTTCACGGGACTACTTTTTAATATCCAGAACGGGACAACAACTACAACACTTATGGGCTAGTCCCAGAGAATATAGGAAGGTTGGACACCATTTTATCAATGTAAATATAATGTTAGGTGCATCGTTGCCCGGACATCAAGCAAGCAATATTACATCAGTAAATTTTTATTCATATTATTATTTTATCTCCAAAACATAAAAGAATTTCGTTTTCAGCGATGGGTGTATAGATACGGGCTGATACTTATTCCAAAGACATTACAAGTAGTATCTAAAATCAAACATCACAATAAATTCAATTTAATGCTATTAAAACTTTTACAAGACCTATGCACAATAATATTTTTTCCGTTATGTTGTCAGTAATATAATGTGTTTTTAAAACGAATAAATAAAAATATACTAAAGTGAACGCAGTCAAAGCCACGAGGCCCAGTTAGTAACAGATGTAATGGTACGTATTGCAAACTATGTCTCTAGGTGAATATTCATGTGTACTTCACGGCTGGTCGAGCGCCGCTGGTGCATCACTGTTCTTACAAAAGGTTCATATCTTATAGGACTTTATGAAATATACTTACGTATTTTAACATACGTTTGATGTAAACTCTTTCTATTTTTAAGTTTGTCATGAACTTATGTCCATTTGGTCTTAAATAAATATTATTATTATTATGTATTTACAGTATTTAGTTATATTTGTAAAAAAATCTGTAAATATTTGTCACTTGCCACAAGTATTTGTCTCAGGTCTGGGTGTTTCTGAGACCGAAAAGTCTCTCGTTGTTTATGATACCCTCGTAGGTATCAGAAACAACGAATCTTGTGTAGTAACAAGACTTAATTGATCTTAATGTGGGTGGACTATGTATGTGACTGTTGGGTTGGGTATTTATTTCATTGTATTTTAAAGCTACATTAAGTTGGTAAACCTAAAGAAAATCTCAATCTAAGCTTCTAAGCTGATGATCGTTGGTGTTTGTCATCAGCAAGGATCGTGGAGAATATTGAAATATTGTGCTGGTAGCTCAGCCGGTAAACTTGTTTTCAATTGATAGTAGTTTGAATCCATGATCCATTTGTGCTTAGTGGTCACTAGTCAGCGTACTATAGTTGTCTCCGTTCAGCATCGGCAGGTAAGCAGCAACAGAATCTCATAGGTAATTTTATTTTACTGTACATGCTTTACTTAAAAAAAAGGCAAAATAAATATATATTCTTTATTCAAATTTTCTTTCACAAGATGTTTTCAATCTTCTCTGTCTTCATAAATGTTAATTACTGTAATCTTTTAACATGCCGAATTGGATTAGAGTTGTGCAATAAATTCTAATCTTTCTGTAACAGGCATGTTGGAGGCTCACCACTAATGCAATGTGCAGAGGTGAGAATTGGTTTAGATATCTACTTACTTATGGTAATATAATTTATCTTAAATTATAACAGGCGTCATCAGCGGGGCAAACACTACCAACCCTTATTATATCACCTTAAAATAATATAAATAATTACGCATTTCTCCGTGATTTACGTAACAACACGAGTTAAATACAATTTTGTTGTTAATTGTAATATGGCGTGTTTATCGCCTATTACCGTATAATGCAGACTTGAGTTGAGAAAATAAGCAAACATTTCAACATTAACTTTGAGCTCCTCTCATAACTGTTCTTTGAGATTATGTTTAAGCTGGGGAAAATGTGTTTATTAATATTAATTATAATCTATTTTTGGAGTAGCTTGGCATTATATATGTTCATAGCATACTATGAAACTGTTAAATAGTTCAGGTGTCCCCTTCTTCCTACAATATTTGACCGTTTAAGCTTTTATACCGTCTTCAAGCATTGGCTTCGTTATTAGGTTTTGTTCGGTGTGTGTGATCACCGGAGGTCCAATAACACTTTCCTCCCGTCGTAATTTTTTCCTCTCCTTTACCCTACTGCTGTAAGTGTTGTCAGTGTTTATAGGGAGGGGTAATTACTTACTATTCGGTTAACTGTTTACTGGTTTAGCGGACTTGTGCAATAACAAAAGGGAAAAGTGAAGAAGTTATTCGTAATCCGTCCTATTTCAGTAGCCTTTGTCCAGCCCTGGGATTACTCGCTTATGAGTCTGGTTTACGTACTAATAAGTATGGAAAACCTTACAAAAATTCAAGCTCACTTCGGTATAAAAAATTGTATACAATAAAATTATTTACTACGGAATTAAACCTGCTATATTCAACATTAATTGCTCTTAACCACTGCGTCAATCGGACGTCGAATACTTTTTATTTAACTAGACTTAATACCCGGTAGTTAGCGGGACGCCGTCGTGTTTCTCGTATTAATAGGTCTTGTTCGCCGTAATTAGACGAACAGTTTTCTACGGAAGTGGGTGTGGCTTTATACTTTACGTAATCGACAGGAAATCGAGGATCTGGCGCGGGTTTGGATCAATTGCGGAAGAAAAATAAAAGTACTGACATCCTGTCTATGTATGAAAGGGGTTTTAATGATCAACAAGCGTTGGAATTTATATGACATTTATTTTTATGATATTCATAAACTCACGCCTTTTTCCCAGAAGGGGTAGGCAGAGGTGCTACCGGGACACCCACATTTCCCACGATGTGAGTTATAGAGGGCGAGTCTATCGCCATATCGGGCACAATTTCCTGTCTCCGGCCTGATAATAATGAATAGAAAAATCTCGCGCGACCTGGGATTCGAATCCGGGACCTCAGCGTTGTAATCGGACAGACAACTGCGCCACCGAGGCAGAGCATTAGTCTTCGTTTTTCACATCTATGCTTATCATTGTTTTTTTATTACTGGCAATCTCAAATACGCCATGATTGTTGATCACATTTTGCCTGGCTCTAATGGATTAATTTACAACACCGAATTACGCCATAAAATCACGACACACTCCTAACGATCTTGATGATGTAATAGTAACAAAAACCCGCAATTGTTTACATGGAGTGGAAAAAGTCACTGAATATGATATTTGACATATAATGCTGTTTTTTTGAAACATAATGTAAGTTTCCTTTTCGTGATATTTCGCAAAATTATTATAAAATCTGGACTTGATTAATTTTAGTAAGGGTTTAGGTTAGTCGCCGAAGTAGCAGACTCTCCTCCTTGATGTTGATATTTACTTATGTATGTAGTTGTTTATGTATATATTTTAAAGTATTTATTTACGTACATATTTATTTATGTAGTATTTGTAAGTACTCATATATATAATATTAGCTCTTTCCTATTTATATTTTGTTGTCCTTTTTATTTTGTGTTGTATATATATGTATATTATTATTTTTTGCTGCATTTATTATTAACACCTGCTTCCGTCTCTCTGCACCACCTCAAGGTTGACTGGGAGAAAATGCCCTTAGGCATTAAGTCCGCCTGTACTACTGAAATGTACAAAGTGTTAAATAAATAAATAAATAAATAGGTACTACAGGTTTGATAGCAGCTGAAATGAGCTTAAGTGATCATGAATAATGCATATTATTACTGTTGTTCCATCCTTAGTAATGGCATGAAGATCATTCAGTTAAGTTTAGATTACAGTAAAATTATCAACTTGTGCATTTATCATACAGAAATGTCCATAACAAAATTCATTTATTTATCGATTTAAATCTTAAGCATTGTTTCAGGCATTTTATGATTAATTGTTGAAGGAGACTCCTTTCAAATATTGACTTAGAATATTTGTTAATTCGGCGTGCTTTGTTCTTGTAGATTTATTCCTACTTATTATTTTATTCATCTATTCCAATAGAATCAGCAGATTAGAATTCGGAGCTGTTGTATCTCTCGTATTTCCGTGATAAATACTCTCATGCGTGATGCATCGCCGGTATAATGGTAGCAAGTCAATAAATCTTGGCGTCAGCGTCGTGTATTCAATTTCTTTGCTTTACACGTCTGATCCGATACGTCGGATATAATATATGTGCCGCTTTCTTTTCTATGATTACAAGATGTGACAAAACTAGGTACCAATAGTTTTTTTTAATCTATGAAAATTATCTCAGTATTTTATCTTATTAAAACACTTTTAGAGATAATAGCCATGACCATAGGTAATTGGCTTAAATATTAAAGATTTCTTACTCTCTTTGTCTTACGATTGGTCTACTATAATTAGCCGTAGCTTTACAAAATCATGTAATTGGGGGGACGAGAGTTAATCCTCAAAAAATTGTATCTTTTTGTTCTGAAACCAAATCGAAGTGTCCTCTTTTTTTTAAATATCCTATAAAATATATATTCCATTCTTTAATGCATCTAATACTACCTTTACCCATCGGAAACGTGTTCTATTTATTGCCAAGCTTTTTTGCCATCACAAAAATCATGAACTAAACTTTGAAATTCTGTATAAGTTTTAAAGCTATTGGTTATGTTAGATTAGAAATAGTACCTAAACAAATGTAACTTGTAGAATAGGAAATGCTGGAATAATCTATCCAATGCATAGGGCACAATTCTCAATCAAGATATTTCACATTGCAGTAATTCAATTTTTTGTTGTAAGACTATTTAATGCGTGTAGTGCAACAACATTGTACCGTAAGTCTGTTTATAATTTTAAAAGTACTAAAGTATGAGTTTGGCAGTGTAGGTACCATAGGTTCTCTGCTAGCCGACAGTAAATAAAAATAGCATGACCTCAGTCAATTATACTAAGGCTGTAGTTCCCATTTTTAATTGTTGTCTTACTTTTCAGTAAATGGTGTCATAATTATTATACTTAATATGTATGTGTTAAGCTGGTATGATTTATAGAAAAATACTTTTATTACGGGTTTGATCTGTGTTCTTAGTATATTTTTGGGATTATAGAATTACAAATGCCCGATATGGCGATAGGCTCGCCCCCTATCACATCATGGGACGGAACATAAAACGCTAAATGTAGGTGTCCTGGTGGCGCCTCTGCCTACCCCTTCTGGGATAAAAGCGTGAGTTTATGTATGTATGTATAGAATTACAAAAAAAGATGAATGTTTTGACCCACGAAAACCCTTATAAAAATAGTTGAGATGGTTGGCGGAGTAATCTGGTTCCGTTTACATCGTCTACGGAACCTAAAAAAGAAAATCTATCGAAGTTAACGTACCGCTAGAATCGATTAGAAACGATTATACAACGTAAATAAATCAATTCGGGTACAATTGTTGTTTTTCTCTCTGTTTATTTGTTGATTTAGGGCTTGGACATTTACGACTTACTTTCCCTGCCCTATATTTTGTAATATAGTGTGTATGTTATATCATACGACCCACAGTAGGTTAATTAATTTTGTAAATCTACCTACAGTCACCTACATACTCCCGACTTCACATTAAGATATGTCTCGTGCCGTGGGCATAAGAAACTGCGTAACACTTTTCGGTTTTATAAAATCTAGACACAGAAAAAATATTCTTGGGTCACATTTGTCTCGGGGTTGACCCATGGCCTCTCGTTACACAACCGGCTTCACGACTACTTATTTTTTATTTTAAAATAACTGTACCACGGAAACTTTCCATTGACATATTATGGTATGAATAATTTTATGTATAAGTGTAATGTATGCTAAATAATTTAGTAATTTTAGTTTTAATCCCTGTTTTTTTTCTAGTGTCAGATTTTTTGTCTAGTATTAATTGGAAAGACGGATTATGACGTAATACAAGCATTGAACTTAGGACTGTGGTGTACTTACGTAAAGTGTAGACTACGTCCATAATATTACCTACAAAGATATCGTTTTTATTTGCTATAACGACAGAAAACATAGTGAATAATTAGAAAACATAAGAAGAATTTCTATGGCATGCAAAGCCTGCTAAACCGCACCAGGCCAGCGTGATGGAATATATTGCCTAACCCCTCACGATTGTAGAGGAGGCCTGAGCCTTGCAGTGGGACGTATGTGAGTTGATACAGTACAGTACTATTTGCCACCATCTATTTTGTAGATTAGATAAGTTTCTTATTATATAGGCAAATAAATGTCATTTTTATATTATAACTAGGTTTTTTTTTTTGTATTTTTTAATATAATTAATGTTTTATATATGTATACTGTGTCTACATTTATAAAAGGATTTAAGTATGTAATCACTTGGAATAATGACAATTATCTAACCACACAGTGGTCCAGTTTTATTGTCGTTGCGCTGTGGAGAATATGTAACATGAATTTTGCGCAACTGTTACGTTTCCTATTTGTCACAATAAATATTGCGTAGAAACACAATAATGTACACATTACGTAAGGGAAACAAAGAATCTTACACTTACAGAATATTGTTATAGCAGTCGAACGAGTCGAACAGACATTATAAGAAACTTTAACGGCCTTATTCATAGACAAATTTAAAATCTATTTTAGCTATCGAATGTTTTGTCTTATTCATCATAATCATCAGCATCAGCCCGTTGCAGTCCACTGCTGGACATAGGCCTCTCCCAAGGTCCGCCACAGAGCCCGGTCTGCTGCATTATGCATCGAGTCGCTGCCAGCCCTTTTCTCTTCTTCGCTGGAACTGAATTTAAAAGTCGTCCAAAAGGGACAAAGCACTCGATAAATTACGTTTCAAAACTGTCTATGATTAAAGCCGATAGTATTTTCTCTTACCTAAGCTTTACCTTTTCTCGAGTGGAGACCTTGCCTCGGCAAACGTAGTGTAGGACGCCCTCCAGCCAGGTGGAGCGACGATATTCGTGGGGTGGCTGGTAGCGATTGGCGACGATAGGCTGAAGATCGAGCCCAGTGGCGTGCTATGGGAGAGGCCTATGTCCAGCAGTGGACGCAGAAGAGCTGATGGTGATGATGATGAAGCTTTACCTACCGTTGCATTTTGTTTGAAAATTAAAAAAGAGAGATAAAGATGGTAGGATAGATGTAACTGTCCAGATAGGGGATACTGTAGATACTATTCGTATTACGAATTAGTAATTATGATCCTCGCAAATGTGTCGCGTTTTGAGATCCTATAGGTATACCCATATCTACCTATACTATATTTCACAAAAGTGACTGAATCTAAATAATGTATTACACTTAAGGATTCAATAAAGTACCTATTTTCATTTTATATCCTGTTAATAATACGACAACGAACATATTTTCTGAGATCCATAGCTGTGTAACTACGTAATATAATGACAGCTGCTACTGCTTCAGCTGATATCTATCCTCACCATGACAAACACATTAAATGTTATGTAAAATTACGTTCTCAGATAACCGAAAATCGCTGTGTATTTTTTATAGCGAGTACGTGCCTGCAGGGTAATGGCCTGTAATGCTAAGGGCGGCAAGGAAAGTGCTTGTTTACCGCGCCGTTCGACCGTAAAGAGACAATTTTCACTTGATTTTCAATTATTACCTTGGAAACGTGAATGGTCAACTATCGACAGCAATAATTCTGATTTATTACATTGTAATATTATTTAACCACTTTCGATTTTCTTCGCGGGATTTATTTGTTTACAAGCGGTTAGAACTCTCGATTTCCAATCTTCACAAATGTGAAATGATCATAATTTTATGGCTTTTTATTATATTTAGATTCTATGAGACTTTTCGTGGTAAAGTTGAAACCATCATAATTTGCTACTAGCGTAATCTATATTCAAATAGCTCACGCCTTTGAAACAATCCGCATGAAATAATTTAGCTACTTCACGCTAGATGGCGCTGTCTCTAAAATGTATCAAATGCATCTAACAGATTAAACGCCGATTAAAATACAGGTATTTACCAAAACCATTTGGAATTTTAATTTGATTTTATATTTATAATTATAATATGAACGTTATTACCATAAATATATAAAATAATGTTAAACTAAGAGTGACCTTTTTGTTTAATTTATTAGATGTGTGATGGTTTGAATTCCCAAGGCCTTGAGCATCTCATGTAGGCTATTATAATATATTTAATAATGAACCAGGAAGTAACACGTTGTCGAGTTTGTCGATATATTTAATATTGATTGCTTAGTTTACTGATTTGATTAATAATTCTAGAATTTGTTCTCGGTATTTGTTTTTAGGTCACGCACGTTTTAAACTTGGGGGAATAAGTGGTGCGTCTCACTAAATTGTAGGTACACTTGTATCTATCTAGGGTTGGCGCATTATAGATGATATAGAATCAGTTCAAAAATAACCTAAATAAAAACACATTGATAATTATAAAACATATTATTACGTATTTGCATGCAGAGTTAAGGTTAAGTTTCTGCAAAATATGTTCTACTTCACCAGATTTTCAATAACCTTATTTTTTCTTATTAATTTTGACACCCACATTTTACAACAATTACTTCAAGCACCTAAGCTTTTTAACCATAAAGTGAATGTGTTTCACTCGATTTTTTAATTTTAAACTCATTCCAATTATTTTTACTTTTTTAGTTGGATCTTTACTTAAAGCGTGTTTTTAAACTATTATTTATGTAAATATAGGAACCCTATTTACCTGTGTGAGTCATTAAATAAATGCCAGACTAGAATTGACTAAAGATGATCTATTGCCATTTGTATGTAGAATTATCCTCTCTATACGAGGCTAGGTAAATTTTATCCCTACATCTTATAGATTAGATCTTACGCAATTCACCAAAGAATCTTCTAAGCGATACCTTGAATGTTATGTAGACTACCGAGGCGAAAATTGCAAGTTTAACCCCAGAGCACATTAAAATAAATTTGTGAAATATTCGTAATTAATATTTAGTAATTATTAATCGGTGAACGAAAACAGTGGGAAAAACTGCGTAAGAATGAGAAGAACCTCAAACGAATGAACAACTCAAATTCAAACATGAAGCGAACCTCCTTTTACATGAACAAATTTATCTTCCGATATAATTACAATAATGTACCCAACAGCCACACAGTACTGACCCCACAATATGATACGAAGCTACGAAAGACCACTGTCTTACAACACTCACACAACTCTAATACTCTAATAAACATTTGTGTTGATCGGTTGGATCCAACTCTCAGCCTTTCGGTTCATAGCTTAAGAACATAGCATGGGTTAAGAACCCACTGCACCAAGGCTATAAAGATATAACAAGGTTATTCAGTGAAACCTAATTAGACATTGTAGTATTTAGCATGTGCGTCGGTGGTCCGTTAATTCTCTCGTAGCGGTGTAGTGCATCTCGTCCAGCCCCAAACCGGTTAAACGTATGTGACAAGGTCGCTTTCCAACATAACCAACAAACAGTGAGGTATTCGGGTAACTTTACGGGGGCTGGAACCTCTCATAAGTGATTATGTGGTGTACGAAGGCATTTAAGGTTATATAAATGCTAAGGTCATTTTATAGAATACTGTAGTCAAGAATTGGAATATGGAAGGAGATAATAATTTATTTTTCTATTCCATTTATTTCGTACCACAACTAAGACATTCCTGGAGACCCGGATCTAGATTATGCTTCTGATATCCACGGCACAAAACTTTTATATTTTATTGTGTGACAATGAATATGACCATAGGATCTATTAATGAAAACTTACTTGCGCTGAAACAAATAAAACATTTTTCTAAGTCCGGCCCTACAATGAGTAAAGCGAGTTAGTTTCTCCGTAGTTTAAAATTTGTAATAACATGCTATAACAGTTAGAGATCTAACCACAGATTTTGCAGGATGTGAAACAACTTCACGTAACGCAACGTTTTCTATTTTAATTACAATATATTTACTAGCAACGGTATGTGCGTATTATATAAAATTTCGTCACACAACTTTTACGTTTTTAAATAATGTAAATTCATATTTCTATTTCTGAAGAGATAAGTAGACGGACGTTGTCCACAGTTCATGAAGATAATATTCTTTCCAAAATTGTGATAAAGGATGAGCTTCTCATAAACCGGCGTGTGATTATAGGGGGTAAAAATCCTGCAACGGAACTCCTTGCCTCATTGTAAGAGGTGACTTAAAGGGTCATCGTAGTCGCTGGGTGTATTAAAAATCTCAGCGATAACAACTCTCACATTGAGATTACGGTCATTTTATCTGTCGTGGACACCCATAAAACCTCGCATAGGTAAAAAAAAACTAAACAAAAAAAACTTTTCTCGAGGCGTCTATACCCGACAACTAAAGATGTATCCCCCGACTTTCAAACATGGGTGATTCCTTTTAGTGATTCCCGGGGTACTAGCAGGGATAATTTTACTCAAATAACATTCCTGAAATGTATCCGCGACATTGTTGAAAATTTTCGGACACCAAAGAACTAAAGGTGAAATAAGAATTCAAGAATACCCAATTCAGCTTCAGATTATCCAGGTCGGCCAACAAAAGTGCATTAATTAAGATATTACAGTAAAATAAGCGTTGAATAGTTGTGAGTGCAAGTGAATGTGCGAATATTAAATAAGAGAAATATTGAGAAAACGTCTGCGCCCGCGCCTCAACTGACTTTCGTTACAGGTGGTTCGAATGAAAGTTACATTTAAATAATGTTAAGTAACCAGGTCGATGAACTCCTAAAATGAAAATCTGTTTTCAGGCTCAGACATGGTATTAGATTATCAAAAGATTTGGTTTTACGAATTGATTAAATACGGCGTACTATACTTGAAGATTCCAACCAAAGTGATTACTTACTAGGCGGTTTACTATATTTTGTATTTTTCAACAATAGCATGATTAAGACTACAATGCACCTAGGGGTACAGCAGTGCCATCTAAATAGACTAGGTATTCACCAGTTAACACAACTATGTCCGCCGGATACTAAACCGGATGCGTGCAGGCTGAACTCGCAACGCCACAAAATTTCGTGTCTTACTGTGACGAGTTTATCACCATCGTGTACTATAAAAAAATAAATACACCCAACAGTCACATATATTGACTCCACCCGAAGATCGAGGCTTGTGTCGCGGGTATTAGAAACTAGGAGAGTCTTTTCTGTCTCACAAACACCCAGACCCGAAACAAATACCCGTGGATCACACAAACATTTATGCTTTGATTAATAAATTAAAAGCATTTATGTATCTCGGTGCGGGATCGACCCCGCGGCCTCTCGTTTCACAGCCGGCGTCTAACCAACTGCGCCACGAAGGCTGTCCTGATGAACACAAATGTACATACAAAATCTCCCCCCTTATTCCCAGAAGGGAAGGTAGAGATGCTATCAGGATATCCACGTTTCGCCCTGCCACACAAATAATTAATAACTAAATTAGTTAAATATTATTCTCAGTTTCACAAAGTAAATCACAATCTGCATCGATGTCATCTATTTCATCACTGGCATAATTTCTATTGTTTTGCCGGCACGTCGATACGTCACAAGCGCCATTGTTTGCGGTTGCTTGGCCCATGCGAACATTCTTGGAAAACTTGTTTGTAAACACAAACTCGAAAATGTACTGTTTAAGATTGCATCGAAATTCATGAATGGATACATTTTATTAGCAAGAATGTTGGGACAAGCGTTTTGCCTTTTGGCACGCGTCTCGCTTGTTCAAAAATAAGAGTAACGCCAGTCAAAACTTATTGTTATCAAGCCCTGTGTATGAAGCACTGCTCTAGTCACCCCGAGAGGTATTCTTTTCATACTCTATAATTTTACTGCCTACTAATTACTTCAAACCAGACTACAACTGTGCTTAAGCTCTGGCGCTTGTTGGCAAAGATAGAAGTGGCTGTGTGACCTAGTCAGACGGGACGGTACATGCGAGAGCTATCATTTTTGTGGGTAACTTGTTAAGATTTTTCCGGATATATTTTCACTGTTCAAAGGAATGATAGTCGGCAAAATAGAGTATATTAGAAAGAGAGATGACTGCCTCGGTAGCGTAGTTGTATTACGGTACGGTTACAAAGCTGAGGTCTCGGGTTCGAGTCCCGGGTCGGGCAAAGTGATAATGGATTTTTCTAGTCATTATCAGTCCGGAGTCAGGAATTTGTGCCCGATATGGCGATAGGCTCGCCCCCTATCACATCATGGGACGGAACATACAAGGCGAAATGTGGGTGTCCTAGTGGCACCTCTGCCTACCCCTTCGGGGATAAAGGCGTGAGTTTATGTATGTATGTATGTAGAAAGAGAGAGAGAGAGGGCAATCGAACCTGGAACCTTGATTCGCCAATCCGTTCCGCTTGCAACGAAGTCTAGTATTTTAATTGTGTACAAACCCCGCTCATAAAAATTAATACACACGGAGGTTAGTAATTATAATATATACTCAAAATATCTGCATCTAATAATTCAAAAATATTTAAATCATGAATGAATATTTAAAGTATTAATATAGCAAATTTTTCTTGCTTGTTTTTTATATAACGGTGATAAATATTAAATAACCAAATGGCTCAACTGTTTGGGAGTTATTACAGCTGTCTATAAACACCCAAAACACCTGAGGATTGGCAGGTGCTTATCCACCTTTTACAGTGGAGAAAGCGTTAGGGGGATTTTTGAGTCTCTAGTAAACTCATTACATGCAAAAAAATATAGGGAAGGAACTTTGAAATATCGGTTTCCAGTTAGATGTTGATACTTCGATGGAACTGCTCCATTCTGATGGGAAAATTTGGCTACAGCCTCTTTTAATTTCTTTATACATGTTATTTCTAACAAATTGTTGTGGCAAAACAGCAGTCGAAGTTAAAAAGCTATTAAAAGTTGAATTGAACTATTGTTCGAAATATTGCGACCTTCATGCATAGCCGTAAAATTTTATCTTTTTTATTTTTATGCATAAAAATTTATAGTATTGAATTGTTTCTTCAATTGCGTAACTGACAATTTAAGTAATATATATTTTTATTAACGCATCATTAATTATTTGCATGCCTAATTATGGCAAATATAAGCATTAATTGCTAATTACTGCTTATATTTGCGATAATTAAACATAATGTCTTGATTAATTAGAAGCCTAATATGTTTTCCGACAACAAAGATATTGGTATAAATTATTGTCTCGTTTCCATACTAAATTATGATAAAAATAGTTTGACACATATGCCAGCAGATGTCGGTGTTACAATACCTAATAGTTCTCTGTCTACGCTTAATAGCGTTGTAAAATCTGATTCATTATCAATGGATTTTCGAAAAATAAACAATCAAAATATCTAGATCAACTTTGCCTCGGTAATTAATTATTATGACATTATTTTAATAGTCTTGACATATGGATTTATAATGGTTATCACAGACAGCTATTAGTACTAGAAATATAACAATATTATATATTATTTATGCTTGTTTTCGTCGCGACCTTACTAAACTATAATAAAATGCCAAAAGTCATATTGAGACGTATCGTATCGCCAGCGGGCAGATCACACTTTAATTTGAATCCATCTTAATTGCTATTTATTTAGGTGTTAAAAATATTACGTATATTCTTAGGAAGTATCACGGCAATTTATCATTGTCCTTAGTAAAAGATGATTTTAGATCATAATTTTTCTATCCAATAATACATATCAGCTGTATTTGTGCCCGTTACGGCGGTAGGCTCGCCCCCTATCAATTCGTGTGACGGAACACAAGATGTGACACGTGGGTGTCCTGGTAGCACCTCTGCTTACCCCTTCTGGGAAAAAGGTGTGAGTTTATGTATGTAAGAATTTTATCGGATAGTATTTTACTGGTGAATATAGCCCATCCCTAAAAATTACAAGGCTCCCTCTAAAGATATATCCATATATCCAGTCCACACATTGACCAGTTGCAGATGACCTACATCAACCATCCTAATCATCACATTAAATCACACTTACGTTAAGTACAAAAATATTTACAAGCCCATAACAGTTACAACTTACAGGCGAGCCACACTACCACAATCATACGGTAAGCGCATACCGTAGTAACTTAAATGGTAAGTCGACCACGCATTCACACGGTGGACGGGCCGGCCGCGTGTCGTGTATTCGATATCATCTCGAACGATTCAGTTGTGGTGTTTACCTGTGAAACGTCATAACTCATAAGTGAAGTGTGTTGTGGATTGTTCAGGATTTTGTGTTTTGGTAAGTACCTAGGTGTTTTTAAGTTTATTAAGGTAACCTCTTGGTTTGAAGTGGTGTTTTTGTAAATATGTGTCAATATGAAATTAGGAAAATTGTGTAATGAAGATAGATACGAAAAAAATTGATAATATTTTTATAAATGGCGAGATATTAAAATAATCAAATGACGTTTCATCTTAAATTATGACCTACGTATATTTATAATCAATTTGCAACGTAAAATATTTCTTGTTAATTTTGATCAGGTACAGATAAACTTCTGCTAAAAATGTTATCAGGTCTACTTGCACGCATTGATTTTTACGACATAATTCTCTAATGTTAAATACAAAATAAAAATTCAATTTAAAAAAAGAACAATGATTACAAGAACATCGGAATTCAATTGATAGATTATAAATTAATTAAATCATGATTACAGATTAAAAATAAACACCCAATAATAAAAAAAAAAAACAAAGCTTTAGTGTAAATCTCTTTTGGCACTTTAGAATTAAGACAATAAATATAAAGGCTCTATTATTTTAAAAGCCAGACGTCCGAAATGCTTGCAAGGCAGTGCGAGGCAATAAATTTAAGTATTTAATTACTTTATGAAAAATAATTTATCATTTATGACGAAATAATAAAGCCTAATTTTATATCTGTATGAAGGTCAATGTGTTACATTTTATGACTTTTGACGAATGCGTTTATATCGATAAGGTCGTAAAGCACGTAAAGTTAATTTATTATTGGTAAAATTGATATAATATAGCGACGTAATTCAAATAGTGTAGGTATTGGTTTATAAATTCTACAGTATGTAAAGTCCGCCAACTCCCACTAGGCCAGCGTAATGGTCCAATTGGCCTAATCCCTCTCAATCGTACTCTTGATTGTAGAGAAGGTCCGTACCCTGCAGTGGGATGTATATGGGCTGATACAGACAAAGATTGGTTTATACAGGGTATATCAAGACTGCGACCGAAAACGAAGCCAGGTGGTAGTTTTAGTGGTTACAAACACGATGCAAATAAAAATTTCGCCAAAACTGTGACAGATATTTTTTTTGAATTTTTAAAAATCATCGTTGTTTTTGCGAAAATCCTAATTAAAACCCTTACGTACCATTGCGTGTTTAAAAAAAAAGAGGTGCACATCATTATTTTAGGAAAACTATGTATATATTACCCAAATACGACGATAATTAAAAAAATACAAAAAAAAGTTGTCGATTTTTTTTGCGAAATGTTCACTAGCATTGTGTCTGAAGTCACTTATACCTGGCTTCGTTTTCGGTGGCAGTCTTGATATACCCTGTATAAGGTGGACGAACGATCTGGTTAAGGTTGCAGGAAGTCGCTGGATGCAGGCTTCCAACAGGTCGATGTGGACATCCTTGGGGACGCCTATCTTCAGCAGTGGACTTCCTTTGGCTGAATAGATAGATTGGTTTATATTGGACTTTTGATTTAACTAACTGTAGTGATTGACCACTTTTACATGTTTACAATTTCGCAAATAGAGTAATATCGGATGCAACACGATAGAGACGCAAGAAGCTGTGAATCGAAACACCTCGGATTCGATTCGTTCGCTTCGAACTGAGATAAATGTTCAGTCAATAATTAATAATTCCGGTGTTATGAGACCGAAGAGTTCTTGGCAGTGTCTAGTATCTACAACACAAAACAAATAGCTCTCTACGTGCTAGGGACTGTGTATGCAGTTTTCAAAGGTGTTTAAATAACTTTTAAATAACAGTAAATTCTCTACATGTTTCAAGAAATGTAGATTATATAGTTATTATTTTGATGACATGTTGATAAGTTTTTGTATCATCCAGTTATAAAAATAATTGTTTATAATTGTGATTCAATAAAACTGTTTTAAATGTATTTGAAAATATGTTCTTTCTTTTCTTATGTGATACTAATATATAAAATGTGTAATATATTTGAAACAAATGATTCACATGCCGTAAAAAGTATCATAATTCATCATCATTAACATTTTTTAAATATAATCTCATCCACAAGGGTGAGAGGGGTTAAACCTTTATGCTCTTCGTTTCCCTAGCACGTACAATCCTGTGAAGTTCTTGAGGTCAAAGGTTTCTTGCGTTGTTTTCCTGTAATGTTGAAATCATAGAGTTGAAATAGCCTTAAATACAAATTTCGAATTGACAGACACTTTCCACTGTGAACAAGACTTTATCTCCCTTTTGTAGTATCGTTTACTGATACTGTAATTTCTCTTATATTTTGCAAGTTCGTAATTTATTGAAATTAAAAAACGTGATATAAATAGAAGCTATTATAGACTTCGAAAAAAGCCATAAACAACCTACATCTCTTGTCCTTATCTCGCACTCACTTTCATTCCGTTGTCCCGACTCCTAAATCAGAACCAGGTGGATTCGAAAAGTCAGCTAAGTATGGTCTAGGTTGAAAAAATATACCTAAACTTACACCCTTGTCCTAAGGTAAAGCTCACTTTCAGAGCATAGTTTAATGAAAGTGAACATTAAAATAACAGGTGATATTAAAACTCGGCGTGGGACGAAATCGGATATGCGTGTGTTGTGCGAAAGTTATTTTACTGATGGCCGCATGAAAGTTCAGAAAGCATAAGTGATGAGCCTAAACCCGTTTTTGTTTTAGTTTATTCCATTTGCCTTATAATAGGCTGATTTTATTACATCATTTAAATTTTGGTGGCAATCAAAGGGCCTTATCACCTTATGCAAATTGAGCGTTTATGGTAAATATTAATATCAAGATAAGAAAGAACTTAATAGAATTAATTTTATTAGGTAGAAAATCGGAAGTGTTTGGTTCCGTTGTTGTTCTTACGGGTCGTGTTTTCTCCACTTTACGGTATTATTTCTTAACTTCTAGGCATTTAATTCAGAATTTTATTGTGCAAAAGACTGTTATAGACAACTATGTATTAGATTTTAAATTATATTAAAATTAATTTGTTAATATATATGTCACTTAAAAGTGATCGTAGTGCGTTTAGGGCCCTAAAAATTTACGAAATTTCTATACGACGGGAATGTTTTTATAGCATAAGCATATGTATAGGATTGCAAGCCACCTGTATGTGATGAAAAATTAACCACCTCTAATGAACGTCAGCAGTACCTCTAGAATCGTACGGGTGCCGTTCTTGAGACTAGTCACTAGGGACATGGGAGGGACGAAAGATAAGAAAGAAAATGAAACGCAGCAGGAAAGATACCTTCCCGTCGGTTTATTGGTAATCTATTCTCTCAGTCGAGCCCTTCTACTCATACAGTAGTCTAAGCTAGTTACAACGAAGTTTCGTCACTTGGCTCTACATTTTATATTTAATATTTACGTACGTAAAATCATATCTGTATCTAAAAATCTAGATAAAGGTTCCTCTAATACTTTTCATAAATCGCGAAGGATATTTTTTTCGCAGGTTGCTGTCTGTAAAACCTCAAGCCGGGGATTTGATCCCCGCACCTACAAAATGTTTTTGTTCTTCACAAAGTTTATTTTCTGGATGTTGTGAAACTCTGGTGGTAGGTCTCTCATATGTGTGAGGCAATGTCTATTTCTCCCGCCAAACAGCAGTGTTAGCGTACTGTTGTGTTCCGGTTTGAAGGACATAATGAAACTTAACATCTTACATCTTAGGATGTCAAACGCAGTGGAATACCAAGCATTGCTTTATAATTTATGGTGTTGTTTGGTATTCTACTGTCTATGAGCGGTCGTATCGCTTACCATCAGGCGAATGGCATTCTCGTTTCGCCATTCATCGCATGAAATATCTTAAAGTATCTCAACGTTTCTGGTAAATATGACACAAAGCCTTATATCCTGAATACTTGTGTGACTGTTGAGTTATTTATTTATAATGTGATAAGGGGCGAACCTTATTCTTACACTAATACGAGTATTACATGTACCTATATCATAGCGTGACCCAACATAACATGAAGTAATCCGATCATGTAATGTATTACAGCCTTACTGGCTGAAATTTCATAATCTATTAAGTTGAAATTACTTCATTAACGAAGTTAATTACTCTAGTTTTACGATCGGAAAGATGTGGATGGGTTTTATGTAAGAAAAATTAAGCTATTGCAACAGGTACAATATGAAGGAGTAATGTTAATTATAATTTTTAATTACATATTTTAGACTCTGAAATCAATACATTAGTGATAAAACCAGTTTATATGACTTTTGGCTTAGAGTAAAAGGAAAACTGATCAAAAAATAATATTGAAAACAATTCCCTTGGCAATACATAAAATAACTAGCTTTTAATTAATCGTGATAATTTCCAGTCTCCAGAAGTTGACTGCTGAAGATATTATGGCTCATCTCACTCCCAACATTTTACATAGAGACCTGTTTGAAGCAGCCAGCATACAACGGTTTTCAGTTTCAATTAATGCGAAATCTTTATTTTTTAACCACATTACTATCGCTTCCTAAGCTTTGCTACGCGGATACGAATATATAACACCAAATTGTTGTTTCTAATTAAGAAATCAGGTTAGGAAGCCGCATAGATTCTTTGAAGCTTGTCTATGTCAAATTTAGCATTTTTAAGAATACTTTTTCGTATTGCGAAGTGCAACTACGGTCGGTTGCGCATGTAGTGTAGTAGTTTAGTGGTATCTTGCTATTTTGTATGTTAATTGACGTGTTCTACGCATTTTATTAGAGATTAAGAGAATGATAAGGTGATAAAAGCCGTATACATTGCTTTGATGGTAGCCGTTAAGGTTTTGATTAACTTAAGGTACAGTATTGCTGGATGTTTTTTTCATATTTCAACACAAATTGAAATCAACAATTGTGATTGCTATTGTAAACTTGATTGATGGTCAGATTTTTTCACTGGCATAGTGTAGAATAAAATAGATTTAAAGTTTAGATCCAATTGTGGGAGCCTAGTGAAACCGAAATCATATAGGCCGAAGTAGGGCACACTCGCTTGGGCCATCACGATGAGTTTTCCACCATTGTAAGGTTCAACATAAAATATTATTATCCTTTCACCATCTTTTGGGTATCTAGATATCTCCCTCACCAAACGAAACTTTCTGCCACACAGTAGTAACACACTGGTCTAATCTACCCATATGTAACATTGTTTTAACCTATAGCAAGGCTCTACGACTTACAATACTCTTCTATCCTATCCATGGAACTCGACCGGATAGCGATCACTCATCCTTATCCAACATTCAATCCCGATTACATATCACAACACTACAGAGATTTATCACCGCAGCAGGTATCGCGGAATCGGCAGCGTCGGTAATCAGCGGCAGTAATCGGAGCGTGGTGTGCGCTGTATATGACGCGAGTGACGGCTCGCGTATAATTGCAACGGAACTAGGCGCGTGAGGATTAATATGAATCGCTTCTTCAATGAATAATGAATCATACGCAGGATTAAAGTCATTACCAGTAGAAGTTTGTAACTAAGCGGGTCTGACTTGATTCTTATCGATAGCTTCTGCCGCAATTGGTTAGAATGGCTGTGAAACAAGAGGTCGCGAGTTTTATACGGACACAAATATTTGTGTGATCCATTTATATTTGTTTCGGGTCTGGGTGTTTGTGAGATCGAAAAGTCTCTCGTAGTTTCTGATGCACACAACACAAGACTCGATCTTAGTGTGTGATCAGAACTATGTGTGTATTTATTTATTTATTTATTTATTTAGACACCGACTGTGAAACGAAAGGCCGCGGGTTCGATCCCCGTACCGAGACAAATGTTTGTGTGAACCACAAGAATTTGTTTCGGGTCTGGGTGTTTGTGAGATCGAAAAGTCTCTCGTAGTTTCCGATGCCCACAACACAAGACTCGATCTTAGTGTGGGATCAGAACTAAGTGTGTGACTGTTGGGTGTATTTATTTATTTACATACATAAACTCACGCCTTTATCCCCGCAGGGGTTGGCAGAGGCGCCACCAGGACACCCACATTTCGCCTTGTATGTTCCGTCCCACGATGTGATAGGGGGCGAGCCTATCGCCATATCGGGCACAAATTCCTGACTCCGGGCTGATAATGAATAGAAAAATCCAATATAATATCTCTCGAAAGTTTATTTATTTACAGAGGGTTTAATACAATAATTGGTAGTACAGCGGATGCTAAATAAGAGGCGACGTATTAACAAGTGAGTGTTTCGCACAAACTGTACCAATGTGGAAAGGAATTCAATTCGTGCGCAAGGTTCCGCTGATTGCCATGAACGAGTGGATCTCGACTTTCAATGTCTACGTGTAATATTCCGGTGCGATGTTGTAATGATTGTAATCTCTATATTACACCGCTCGTCTCGTGGAAACACTCATATGTTTTAAATGGTTTATATGGGTCTACTTTATGATGTGTCTTTTGGCGAGTATTTGTATTTAAAGTTGTTTTTAAATTTGGTTGAGGATTTTATATTTTGATCGTTTTTATTGCGTAGGTCCGGCAAACAGGTCGTCTGATGGTAAGTGATCACTGCCGCTCAGGAACATCCACAACGCTTCATAGAATAAATAAATAAAATATATACCGGGTATATCAAGACTGCGACCGAAAACAAAGCCGGGTGGTGGTTTTAGTGGTTACAGACACGATGCAAATAAAAATTTCGCAAAATATGCCACAGATTTTTTTTTTTGAATTTTTTTATAAATCATTGTGTTTAGGTAGTAAATACTTAGTTATTGCGAAAATAGTAATTTAAACCCGAACGTACCATTGCGTCTTAAAAAATAAAAAGGTGTACATCATTATTTTAGGAAAACTATGTATTTATCACAAAAAAGACGTTTTTATTGCGAAGATTTTAGTTGCATTGTGTCTGAAGTCACTAATACTACCACCTGGCTTCGTTTTCGGTCGCGGTCTTGATATACCCTGTATACACCCAACAGTCACATACATAGCCCTGACCCCACACTAAAATTGAGTAGTCTAAAATCGATTAATACAAGAGACGTTTCGGTCTCACTAACACCCAGACCCAAAACAAATACCTGTGTATCACACAAATATTTGTCTCAGTGCGGAGATCGAACCCGCGGCCTCTCGTTTCACAGCCGGCGTCTAACCAACTGCGCCACGGAGGCTGTCAAATATATGTATGTTATCTTATGACAGTTATGAATGTTCTTGCTGGTTTAATTATGCAGTGCGACCGTGGTTTACATTACTTCGCAGATATTTGTTACGTTCACAGACATATTGCGCAATTGTCTGGCAACATTGATCACTCTCCAAAAAGAAAAATTGTTACCGCTTTCGTTACTCCAATTTAGTTCAATAGCCGCACGTTTATTTCATCTCTTTCAAACACCACCAGTTTTATTATGACAACTGCATTTGCATGAATGAATCCGCAGTTCATGCTCTATCTTGTCTATGATTATTGTTTTTATAACAGATGAGTGTAATGCAGTTGATGAAATCTTTCGTGCATTTAAAATACAGCATCAACTCTCAAGGGATATTCACCCTTCGTTAGTCGGAACAGTTATGCCGGCCCGCTCAACAGGCACACTAATACAGGCTGAACCTAAAACAAGACACTCTAGCGAAAATATCTATGACGGAATAAGATAGCAATTTGCGGTGCAAACGTATTAACTACCTATAAAATAACCAAATAAAAGTGAATCGCTCATAAACAAAGGCAATCAACTTCTTGCGATCAACATCACAGATAATAAATAAGCCATAGACAAACGAAGAAACGCGTCTGCAAAGCGCGCAAAAACTGCCAATTACTGTTTAATTGCAACACATTTGACAAGAATAGTGCGATGCGGGGAAAGTTATGGGTTGAACTGAGTCGGGTCACGCTATATTTGTTTTGTTAATAACAATGAGCTTGCGCATGTTGCATAATCTGTGGGTTGACAGAACAAGTCTGCTTGTCAGTTTTCGCGCCATAAAAAATATGGTGGAAACGTTTTTGAATTTCGAAACTGTTGTTAAGGGAAATAAAAGACGTAACGTCACATCTTTTAACCTGAAGTTAAGTTGTTTTATGTTGTTATTTCGGAAATAAAGAAATAATCGGTTACTGGTGGACTAATTAGGGGAACTTCTTTCAATCAGGAATATGCTATACCAAGCTGATCGTTGTAACATCCAGGCCACACCGATTGAGTTATTTTATACCTTAAACGACATACGTGATACTGTTTCCTTCTTTATAACTTCAGAACTGTGGAATTAGAAGAATGTGCATAATCATCACGACCGGTTTTATGCCCCGTGCTCATCACACAAATAATTTAAAAACAAATTACACAACCCGATAGCAACTCACGGAGATCATCAACTTAAAATGCGAACTGTGCTGTTAAAGTTCAAATCGTTGACAGTTTAATTCTCGTCTCGGTTTAATTGCTACTCGCTTTCTTTTAACGTTTTCAATTTTAATGTGAGAAAATGACAGGGCCCGGCTATTTTACGACCGTTTTCACAAAGTTTTGACCTCTTAGAGGTCAAAACGCAATTCTAAAATATTCATTTTCACAGCTATCGTGGAATGAACGAGATATCGGTTTTAAAGATGATCCAATATTACGTGTGAACTATTTTAATATGGTTTACGTAATAAAAGTAATGCAGGAAACCTGATTCGATCAGTTTAGTGGTGAACGCGTGGTCGTGTAATGGGGTAATTTGTTCGACGTGGGGAAATATTTCCAATATCCGCTAAGACAGGCGACACTTATTTTTTTATACTAAGTAGTACGACAAAGTGTATACAATGTAGAAAGAGTGTCGACCGACACGAAATGACTGTCTTTCGACACAATTTGGCCGTCTGGTAATACCTATCTATACAGGGTATATCACGACCCCGACCGAAAACGAAGCCAGATGACATTATTTTTTGGTTACTTAAACAATGCAACAAACAATTTCGCAAGAAAAACCACAGTTTTTATTGCATTTTTAAAATATCATCGTGTTTGGGTAGTAAATACCTAGTTTTTGCGAGAATAGTAATTTAAACCCGTACATACCATTGCGCCTTTAAAAATAAAAAGGTATACATTATTATTTTAGGTAAACTATATCACCCAAACTGTAACTGTATCACCCAAATACGAAATAAAGATAAGATAATACGACGATAAGTAAAGAAATGTTTGAAAAAAATTGTCCATATTTTTTTTCTAAATTTTTTGTTGCATTATGTCTGAATACACTAATACTACCATCTGGCTTCGTTTTCGGTCGCGGTCTAGACCCGGAATAGGAGGAACCCGACGGTGGCACATTAACGTGGGTTACTATAACGGGTAGCCTCTGTGTACGGTGGTGACTACCCCGGCTTCATCGAATATCTTACCACCAGCAATGTGAAGCTATCAGATAATAAAAAATACACCCAACTGTTACATGCATAGACCTGACTCTACTCGAGTCCTTTGTCGTATCAGAAACTACGAGAGACTTTTGGTCTCACAATTACCAGACCCGAAACAAATACTTGTAGATCACACAAATATTTGTTTCGGTGTGGGGATCGAACCCGCGGCCTCACGTTTCACAGCCGGCGTCTAATCAGCTGCGCCCAAATTTGGTCCCCACATCAGGACAAAATTTGCCCGAAATTAAAACATTTGATTTCTTTTGTCCCATAAATGTTCGGTTCGAGTCTGAGTGTTGTGAGTCCGAAAAGTCTCTTGAACTTTCTGATACCCACGACACAAGACTCGATCTTAGTTAGGCAGATATTCTACTTTTACCACCCTCGGTTCGCTGTTACGTAATAAATCATAATAACGTTGGTTTTCAACCACTTCCGTGCTTCTTTATACCTACTTAATACATCAAGCAGGTAATAGTCATAAATAGAATCTGAAAATGTTCATATCGCACGCCATGGTCTTATTTTAAACGTTGTGTTGAAGATAAAACTCATTATTAGTTGCTTTATAGTTTTTCTGGTGTATGCCTCAGCGCTCTCTCCTAACTGCGAAATTATTTTTAAACTTACATTGCACGCGAAATTCATAATTATTCTTAAATCTCTTTAGAAAATGCTTTATTAGGTTGGTCATATTTTTAATAGAGTATTGAAATAAAACATTTTTTTTTTATGGATTATATGGCCAGTCTCGCGTCGGCACGCATGCGAGTGCGTTGTGTCATATTGCGCTGTACCTGAATTAACCGCTATTAGTAATTTGTTTATTTGTTATCACGCGGTCTCGGCGTGCACGTGGCCAACTACCTGGCGGCACGACCTTTTTTTAATTGATATTATATATTGCAATGCGATCTGAGTATGACAGATAACACAAACGTATTAGAGCACTGTTACGCACCTCTAGATAGTAATGACTCGGATAGAATGGAAGCATGTAGTGAGAATGAAGAGGAATTGATGACGAACTCCAAAAGAGTACGCGAAAGCAGCAGTGAAGCAGAAGAAGGTTGGTCAACAGTTACGGGTAAGAAAACGCGACGAGGGAGTAACAATTCAGCGAAAGATGAAAAATGCGAAGTTTATATCTCATCCCAGGATAGGCTTCCAAAACAATTCGCTATGGCTCGTATCCTGAAGGACTACAAAATTGCAAAAATATCCCTTATTAAATACCTGAGCCCTTTCAAAGTTCGACTCCAGTTTGAGAACGAAATAGCTTCTAAAAAGCTTTTTGAATGTGAAGACCTTATAAAGAAAGGATGGAAATTTCAAAAGGCTATGGAACTATCGGTCTGTTATGGCATAATTAGAGATGTAGACTTGGATCTCACTGACGAAGATATCATGCAGAATATTATGTGCCCCCCTCCAGCAAAGCTCCTCTCTCTCAAAAGGCTAAATCGCCGCAACAGAGACGACGAAGGAGGTTGGTCCCCCTGCGAAACTATTCGCTTATGCTTTGACGGTGACCAATTACCTGTTCATGTTTGTGTATATGACATTAACATAAAAGTTGTACCTTATGTACACCAAGTATCGCAATGCTCACTGTGTTGGAAATTAGGCCATACAAGAAAAATATGCCCGGGTAAAACAATTATCTGTCCTAAATGTGGTGGGCGACATGAAAATTGTGATACAACATCTTATTCCTGTGTTAATTGCGGTAATAATCACATATCTATGAGCAAGTTATGCCCGATGTACCAAAAAGAAAGGAAGCTCAGAGAAATTATGGCTGAATTTAGATGTACCTACAGAAAGGCATTAGAATGTTATGTTCCTCCCGAAAATCCACCTCAAGTTCCTTTGGCTTCTGATTTTAACTCTATTTTTCCACCCCTTCGAAATGGTTCTACGTGGTCCAAACCTTCATCTACGCCTAAAACTTTTCAACATATGAAATATTCCAATGCTGTACAGAAAGAAAACATACAGGGTATTTCTAAGACACAAGACAGACCACGTCAGACTAATAAACCTAACATAGGATCGTCAAAGAAGAAAACCCGCTCAGCTCAAGAGGACTGGATGTTTTGGGAATCTGATTCTAATCATGAAGAAAATAATGTGCCAAGAAATGAAGATGATCAAAATAAGAGGCATCCTCCTTTCAGCGAACTTTTGGCTCGGCTTAAAGAAGTGATTTTTCTTCAAAAACTTAGTGTGTCCTCCAAAATGAACTCCATTATTCAATTGTGCTTAGAGTGGTTTATGTTAGTTTTGCGGAGTTATACTTCGAGGTGGCCATTTACAAAAGTCTTATTTAATATTATAACACAATCACTGTGATGGATAACAAAGGTATAACGCTAAACATTTGCCAATGGAATGCCCAAAGTGTTAGGCCAAAGTTAGTAACTTTTTCAGAGACTTTACGACAGGAAAAGATCCATATTGCTGCACTCAGTGAAACTTGGCTTCAACCAGAAAGTCAGTTTAAAGTAGCGTGTTACAATGTATATCGCACCGACCGTGACGACTCATTTGGTGGAGTTGCTATATTGGTGCACAAATCTATTAAATCTCAGCAAAGACCGGTCCATGTTGTCAATAGAGGTATTGAAGCAGTATGTGTCCAATTATTCAATTGCCACCCCATCGATACGATCGTTGCAGTATACTGTCCCTCAAGAATTGTAACGTCGCAACAAGATTGGGATAATTTTTTCTCGATGTGCTCATCTAAAACCTTAGTTTTAGGTGATTTTAATGCTCACCACGTTAGTTGGTCTTATAAAACCGACCGAAGAGGTAACTTAGTTTATAATTCAATGTTAGATGCTAACCTTATTTCCTTGAATGATGGATCGTATACACGAGTCCGTTTAGTGGATAGCACAATTCAAGAATCATCCCCTGATATTTCTATCGCAACTTCAGACATAGCGTTAAATTTTAACTGGTCTGTTTTGAATGAAAACTTAGGTAGCGACCATTTATGGATCAAAATATCGATTTTATATCCCCACAATATTCCCCCGGTTATGAAGAGAAATTTTAGCAAAGCGAATTGGTCTTCTTATACGTTTTATTTAGAAAATGAATTTCAAAATTTTTGTTTACCCAATGACCTTCAAAGTGCTTATAATCTATTTTTACTCCACATTAACAATGCAGCTAACAAATACATTCCTTACTTTAAATTTAATCAAAATCCTACTTCTAAATTCTCACCCAAACCTTATTGGAACTCTAACCTCTCCCATGCCGTCGCCAGCAGAAGGTTAGCATTGGCCACTTTTAGGCGTAACCCTATTCCCCATAACTTAAATATTTTGAAACAAAAGACCCATACAGCTCAACGGTTGATCCGTCAAGCTAAAAATGAGAACTGGCAACAGTTTTGCTCAACGGTCGACGAGTCAACAACGATTACTCATTTGTGGCGTAAAATGAAGTGGCTAAAAGGATGCCGTTCTCCTAAACGATATGTGGACACCATAGGTGCAAAACAGTTGCTACGATCATTAACACCAGATTTTGTGTCGCCTTCTGCCCCCATTATTTACCACAATAACTCAACCTTAGAGTGTGACATCTCCATCCAGGAGCTAGAAAAATGTATTAAAAACAAGGATACATCTCCTGGATGCGACGATGTATCATACTCTATGATTAAGAACTTACCTGATATAGGTAAACATATCCTGTTATCGTTATATAATAAATTCTTAATCTTTAATTTTGTCCCTTCACAATGGCGCGATATATGTATTTTACCCATTCCTAAGCCTGACCGCGACCCCAGTGATCCTTCTTCCCTTCGTCCAATATCCCTTATGTCCTGCGTGTGCAAGATTTTTCACAATATTATAAACAAGAGATTGGAATGGTACCTCGAAAAGAATGACAGGTTTTCCCCCAACATGGTGGGATTTCGAAAGGGAAGGTCTTGTTTAGATAGTCTAAGCTGTCTTGTATCTACAATTCAAACTAGTTTTTCATGGGGTTATTACACTGTGGGTTGTTTTTTAGATATCGAAAATGCATACAACAACGTGGATAATATTATTTTAATTCATGCTTTGGATAAACTCCATGTTGGACAACGTATTTGTCAGTATCTCTGGAATTTTCTTCATAAAAGAGTCCTTAAAATTAAGTCAGGTAACCATTTTTTAAGTAGAATTTCAGGACGGGGATTAGCTCAGGGTGACCCGCTATCACCTTTACTATTTAATATTATCACCCTAGATATATGTAACCGTCTGCAAAATGATGTGTTAATTTCGCAATATGCTGACGATTTTGCGATTTATGTGCAATGCTCATGCATTCTTGAAGGACAATTTAAAATCCAGGCTGCGTTAGATTTAATTGCCAAAATGTTAATGTATGTGGGTCTGGACATTTCCCCTTCAAAGAGTAAAATATGTATATTTAGCAGGGGTTATCGTAGGCAAAGTGTCGATGTACGTCTAAATAGTACTTCTTTGCAAGTTAAGGACAACGTCAAATACCTAGGTTTGTGGCTTGATAGGGGTCTACGTTGGAAGAAACACATTGATGAGTTATGTATAAGAATTGTTAAGTTTGTCAACATATTCAAGATGTTGGTGGGTTGTAATTGGGGCGTCCATCCCATTAATTTAAGACGACTGTATATTTCACTCATTCGTAGTCGCATGGACTTTGGGAGTTTCTTGTTTGACAACATCGCTAATTCTCATTTAGTCAAACTTGACAGACTACAAAATACGTTTTTACGACTGATCGGTGGCTTCATCAAAACCACACCCATCCATGTCATGGAATCCGAATTATATTTGCCTCCCTTATTTGTGCGTCGACGCTATTTAGCTGGGAAATTCTATTTAAAATCGAAGGCTCATAATTTTCCTATAATTCGGATTGTTGAAGAACTACATCACACACGAACTAATTTCTACTGGCAACGTAAGAAACTTCCTCTGCTGGTAATCATTCATGACATAATAGGAGGGGAACCAATTCATATTATTAATAAGTTTGACATGTTCTCTATGGACACTTGGGTCAGCAATATGGATCTATCTTGTATAATTAAACCGTCGCTAGCTAAAATTGATAAACCAAAACATAGTTATAACATCCAAAATTTAAGAAATATTTGTTGTAAAGCGATTAATGAGCAATACTCTAATTTTTACTCCATTTATACCGACGGTTCTAAACAAGAAAGTTGTTCGGGTGCCGCGTTTTTAGATATTCAAGAAGGAACTTCTTTTAAACTTAAAATTTGCTCAGAAATATCTATAATGCATGTAGAATTAATCGCCATTGCGGAGGCTTTAGCGTATATCGAATCCTTGGACTATGATCGATACGTTGTATATTCGGACTCAAAAAGCGCGCTACTCCATTTACTCAAATGTACCACTTCTTTTACAGGGCTATCAATAGGTTATTCTACAATAAAATCCATTTTTAGAATCCTGGCTAAAAATAAAACAATTATACTTCAATGGCTTCCTTCACATATTGGACTGAAGGGAAATGAGGCAGTCGATCGTTTAGCAAACGAAGCCGGGTCTGATGGAGAAATGTTTAACTGTTTACCATCGTATACCGAGCAATTAGTTATAGTTAGACACATGTGCCGTGACTTTTGGTCAGAATACTATGACGAAAGATCTTTGGTCAAGGGCATATGGTATAAGGTAATTCAACCCTCCCTTCCTCGTTCGCTTTGGTTCAGTATGAGCAGGCTTAACAGGCAAGAAATTGTAATGGCTTTGAGACTCCGATCTGGCCATATCCCGCTAAACAATTTTAGTTTTATGATGCGAAACTGTATTTCTCCATATTGTACTGTATGTGATGTAGTGGAGGATGTACATCATATACTTTACGAATGCAAACGCATTGAGACGCAGAGACGCCAAGCTTTTGGGCACATTAATCATAACTTAGGTTTTTATCACATCATTTTGGCCTCTCCAAATTCAGATGAAGCCAAAACGTTATACAAATTAATTAGAAAATGTTTACAGCTGCGCTCAAGTTAATTGTTATTTATAAGTGAGTTGTCTACTTTATAATCATTATTACTATTGTATGTTTTTTTTTCTATTCCTTTTTGTACAACTGTAATTTATTTTTTATGTATTACTTACTTTGTTGTTGATTTTGTATGCAATAATGGGGGTGACATTTTCAATTTTAAAAGAAATAAATAGAAAAAAAAAAAAAAAAAAAAAATGGATTATATCCCGAATTTGGTTGAATTTTACATTTATTACTTAATTTTTAAAAAATAAAACTCAGCGATAAAATCCGTAAAAATAGTTTTATTTCAATGTGTAACATGCGTAAATTTAAGACACTCAGACGGTTAATATTTTATAATTACAACAGCCACTGTAGCCGTGTTAGGCAAGACAAACTTTCATTTGTAAGCCGTAAAGTTGATTCATAAGTATGCAAATGTTTTTTAAGCATAATTTTGTGCACAAACAATAATTACTTTCATCATTCATTCTTGTGCCATAGACCATTCATCGCCATAATGTAGTAGATGAAGTTATTCATTATTATGTAACATTGCGTGGTTAAATTAAATAGTCTCATTTAATATTCATTCTGTAATTACAAATTACTTTCCGGTGAGAACTTATTGCATAACGTTACGAAAATTTCGTTACTGTCAAATAAATTCATGAAATTAACCGAAATTTTTCAAATCAATCAAATAACAAACGAGTGTGTTCGTTAACCTTTGATTCTGTGGATGAATTATTATCATAAGTTATCTAACTTTAAAGAGCAAATATATTCCGCCCCGTGCGTGTGACCACGAAAGCTGTAAAGCAATCGAAACGTCGCGTCGGGAAGTTAAAAAAAGTAAACTTTAAACAAAATCCACGATAAAAAAATTAGTTTTATTTCACAAATATATTTTCATAATACCATGTATTATGGCTGTGAAACATATATAAAAAAAAGATATTTGTTTCGGGTCCGGGTGTTGTAAGATCGAAAAGTCTAATAAAGCTCCTGATACCCACGTCATTAGACCTATATTTTAATGTGGAGTCAAGACTATGGATGCGACTGTTGTGTTCATTTATGTTTTTTCATCTCTTAATATATTGATCGTATATAATATTGAAACTACTCAAGGTGTGCGCATGAATGAAATTCGGTATCCATTACATGATTGACGTATGACTGACGTGACCGGACATACAAATTATTCATTCATTTAAATATAAATAATTTTCATAGTTAAAATGTAAGGATATACTAACGTGCAATTATATACGGTAATTTGCTGATTATTCTTTGTCCTCCTGGTCGATTTTCTGTTTGGATTGCACTGTAAATGTTAGGTGCTTTGTACTCTCCTTGTCATGCCACAGTGTACAAAAAAGCAGTGCGTTAATTTTCACATTTTTTTAAATTGTGGGAATGGCGAGAAGAGCATGCTATTCGCCTGATGGTAGGCGATACGACCGCTCATGGACAGTAGCAAAACCAAACGCCAAGAATAACAAAGCAATGCTTGGCATTCTACTGCGCTCGCCATCTTAAGATATAAGATGTTAAGTCTCATTATGTCCACTAGTTACTTTGGCTACAATCTTAGATCATTTATTTCTTGTTTTTTCATTACAAATGACAGTCGATATCGAATAATATTAAAAGTAATTTGTGTTCCAAATATCACATAGCCGGTCAAAAGTACAATCTATTAATTATATAAATTTAAAATATAGAGTGTATTAAAGCGAATGCGTATTGTAAAAGTTCTCAATACAAATTCTAACTTCAAAAAGTGACTTGCAAATTAACAAAAGCGGTCAGGTTTCTACGATTACCAAATTAAATATTACTCGTAATATAGGATCGTGGAATATACTTCATTGTTATCATTTCCAAATAATTACAATGTATTGGAAAGGTTAATGAGTCGTATTTCAACGCAAGTTTATTGCTATACTGTGCTGAATAAAAGTATCGTAAATTTAATACGCATTTTCATCAAGATGTTATGAATCTACAACTTATCCGCACGTAGACTATAAAATCTTCAAAACTTCGGGATGTTGAAATAAAACAAATATTATATTGACATTTACATGAAAACCTATATTGACATTAACATGAAAACCTATAAAAATTAACGTTCACTTTCTTTGTTAACCGACAACACACACAAAAAAGCTTCTACACTCTACATTAACGACGACTAACCTTACAGTACTATTTTTGCACCGACTATTATAGTAAGAAATATTAGCACAAGTCTTCTACAATGTGTAGAATCATTTGTCTGGGGGGCATTATAACAGTTGTCGGGTTAGGAATTGCTTCACAAACAGGCTGATAATCATAGCGATAAATCAAATAAATGGTTGTCTGTCGTTGATGTTGCTTCCGCGACAGTTTCTCTACATTAATCCGTCAATGTGGAATTAAACGATTTTCAGCTGCTTCTTTTCTTTTCATTAATCATGACTTTATCATCAGTTGAAATTCAGGAATATTTGGCAAAATTTTGAAATTCTACGCTTTTGTATCTGTTTTATCCCAGTGGTATATTTATAGATACTTATTAGAGCAACAGATACTCATTTCTCCTGCAGAATTATGTCTACCGTCCAGTATATGTACTTAGAAACGATAGTCATTATATTCTTATTTATCATCAACTGCCAAAATTATACTACTTAACAGTGAATACAACAGATTTTCAGAGTATGAAAACAGCTTTGAGAGGGGGCTAAAAGTAGCAATTTCCTATAATTCTCACCAGAGGGCAATCCAGAGACTATCCATTTGGTACGATTTTCTGCGTGCATTGATAACCCTCAAACTCTAAAAAACCTACTATTGAGAAACATTGACCGATCATTTCTATCATTCCAGATTGTCAATCAACTTTCTGTAATTTTTTATAATGGTCTTACGATTGTGGTAGCTACTTTAGGTTAATTAGAAAGTAAATTGTAGTGGGTAGAGAGCTTTGTTTGAGTCGACCAATAAGCCGTGACAATCGGAACTTATCACGCTTTCCTGCTGACATACATGTTGTAATTATATCAGTTCTGTATTATTTAATATTATATTTAGGTCAGTTTATAAAATGCATGAGATGTGAGTTACAATAGTAATGAATTAAAAAGGTGTGCTGTATCTCTTTGTGAATCATGGGATCCTGGTATCTGTGCTTAGTTATGTTATCATAGAATTTTTTTCTTGTAGAAATCCAAAATACCTTATTTGTTCAGCGTAAAAAATAGACTATAAAATTGCTTTTTTCACTTAGAATGTGAAAGAATTGCATAAAAATAGTAGTTATAAGAGCATACACATATATTGAATAGATTTTTATCAGTTTGTTTCCGTGGTTAAGCAAGCAAGTTTTCGACGGGATTCGAACGACAAGCATGATTGGATTCGAACTATTACGATATGGTCAATAAGGTCAGCTCTTATTAGATCGATTAGAGAAATCTTGGCGACATATTTAACATAAAATGAATCTGAGGACCTTAAGCGTTAACCATGAGAAATCACTCAAAACCCACGTTAAATTCTTCGCCATCTTATAATCCCATGTACGTCAAAGTTCAGGTTTTTCTGAAGACAACCTTTCTCCGCTCCTTAAGTACAAGTGAAGGTAAAAAGCAGTGCGACGGGATCACTTTCCATCGCCTTTTATTGTAGTGGTGGTAAAAGTTTATCGCCATAACCTGTACTGCTGTCTGGATATCCAATTTGTCAATGTGAGTAATTTAACTGGCGTAGAACTGTTTTAGATGTTTTGTTAAATAATATAAATAATAAATACACCCAACAGTCACATACATAGTTCTGACCTCACACTAAGATCGAGTCTTGTGTAGTGGGTATCAGAAACTACGAAAGACTTTTCGGTCTCACAATAATATATTTCATAATATGTATTTGTATGGCTGTACTTTTTTTAAAGGTGGGTTGCTAAGGTAGTACCTAATAAACAAGTATTTTTTAAGTCAATAACGGTAAAATAGTATTCATTATTACGTACCTTATTATGAATTTTTTAAGATAAAAGTCGCAACCTTATGGTCTTCAATCTGTTTTTTATAAAGCAAAAAATGAAAAGTTAAACAGAGATTTGTGGTGTACACTGATTAGTTTTTGTTTTTTTATGTGTGATCAAGAATTTTACGTAAATATTTTACAGAACTAGGAGATAATCTGCTAATTCTTTATATCACCGAATAGTGTTCCTTTTAAGTGTTTGTTTTATATTTGTCTGTTGGTCAATTATAAATACTACAATATAGTATGTTTGTATTGTCGCTACTTCCATCTTTAATGAACTCACAAGTCACACCAGATAAAATGGTAATAAATAATAATTTTTATCCCAGAAAATCGGTGATTTCTGTTACGTAAAAACAAACCAAATATAATTATCTGTTCTGGCATAAATGGTTAAATAATGAAGCGAAGTATAAAAACAACGAATGCCGAGCTACCATCTACCGTGAAATGTGAACAATTGTTAGTAACAGTGCATTGTTTGCGCAAACGCTGCTTGTAAAACATGAAAGTGTTAGTTACACTGCCGGTCGCTTGGCGGCGCTAGGTTCACTTATAAATAAATATTTTTGTAAAGTAATACTTTATGACCGATTTAGTAAATTTTAATACAATGGTTATTGCAAAATATTTTTGTAGAAGATTTATTTTTTACTTAAACATATTTTGCATTATTTTGTAATTATTGTATGCAAAAATTCAAACGACAAATTTATGTAATAGGTTTTCATTGTCTACGAACAATAATATTATTCATTCAAAAAAAAAACGTTTTTAAAGAAATTCGCCGCTTTAAATTCAATAAATAACTAGACAACTAATCTCGAATACAATCAGGCCGTCATAATTGTTTCGACCGGCGAGAGATGCCCATCTCACATCAGTGAATACTCTATCTAGACTACACTACACATAATACCAGGCCATTGTAGTCACTTTTATATGCCAGAATAAAAATAATAATTTGAATGATGACATCAAAATTTTACTATTTTTTACAAATTTTGTCGCGGATTTGGTTTCATTTTTGCAATTTTTTACTTCCCGACGACGTTTCGATTACTTTACAGTATTTGTGGTCACGAGGCGGCAAAATTTTTATTTCAATGTGTAACATTCGCGTAAATCTAAGACACAGTTTAGGCAACAATAAGTTTATAAGATCACATACATCCTATAAGGTTAGGCCACTAATGATATATTCAAAGTTATTTCCGTCCCAAACTTTACTATACTGTACTGTATCAGCCCATATACGTCCCACTGCAGGGCACGAGCCTCCTCTACAATCGAGAGTACGATTGAGAGGGGTTAGGCCATATAGTCCATCACGCTGGCCTAGTGCGGGTTTGCGGACTTTACACTTTTTTTACCATGGATATTTTTGCAAATCGCCTCTGTATACAGGTTTCCTCACGATGCTTTCCTTCACCGTTGTAGTCCGTGGTGATTGACTTTCAATACACACATGTCTCAGATGAAAAGTTAGAGATGTGCCCTGGGATTTGTACCCGCGTCCACCGTGAACATGTTGGCAGCCGCGTCTGGTCCGTTACCAACAGGCCACCACGCACATTTTCCCAAATTATAGCGTGTCCAAAATTATGAATTATATTTCACACGTCAATGAAGAGGAACAAGAGTAGTTTGAATCAGATAAAATCGCACAGAACATTGTAATACCTGTCTCGTAATTAATGACTCAAAGATTTATGATAAAGAGATAATTAAAAAGTAAAAGTTGCGAGACAACCGGCTTGTGTTCGATGGATTGTCTAATGTTATGTTAATTTTATTCTTAGTACGGTGATTAATTAATTTAAAATAATTGTTTTTAAAATGGATTTTTTATTTCGTGGGCGGTATGGAGTAGTTTTACGATAATATACCGATATGTTTGTTTTATGCAAAATTTATAATTTACGTAATGAGGTGGCTTAATGAAAGAAAATTTGGAAACTTGTGATGTGGGTTCGATCTATTCTATCAAGAATTTTTTGTTTTTTGTCTGTGCGTACGAGACTGAAAAATCTCTTTAGTTTTTGATATGAATGTTACAATATAAGTAAAAACTATTCAGATAATTACAGAAATAAGTACTACCGTAAACGGTAATGGTACTAATTCATTACCGTAAACGGTAAAAATAACTTCAAATTAGCAATTATATTTTGAAAACTATGACTTTGATTTCAATTATTATTAGATCAATAGAGCACATTCGCTACCAATAAAATATGCGGTATCACATCATAGAAAAAAGAATCACACCAGGGACAAAATACCGGGTATATCAAGACTGCGACCGAAAACGAAGTCAGGTGGTAGTTTTAGTAGTTACAAACACGATGCAAATAAAAATTTCGCCAAAACAGTGACAGACTTTTTTTAGAATTTTTAAATAATCGTCGTGATTGGGTGGTAAATACCTAGTTTTTGCGAAAATACAAATTTAAACCCTTACGTACCATTGTGTGTTTAAAAATAAAGAGGTGTACATGTTTATTTTAAGAAAAGTATGTATGATCACCCAAATACGACGATAAGTAAAAAATTACAAGAAAAAATTGTCGACTTTTTTTTTGCGAAATTTTTACTTGCATTGTGTCTGAAGTCACTAATACTACCACCTGGCTTCGTTTTCGGTCGCGGTCTTGATATACCCTGTATAATACAAGAAATAGAATGTCCGGGTGGAAGCGTGTGACAGTTTCATTACTCTATTATTATTATTTTTAATTCATTGTTTTAAAACAAGAAATAAAAATTAAAAACAATAATTCACAGAGTAATGAAACTGTCAGACACTTCCACTTGCCCAATTAGACCTAACACTAAATAATGATTAAATCGTGACGCCTACCGTCCATTTCACCTATGAATAACGCCTGCACAGCGGAATGTGACAAATCAAGCGGTTGTCGCCTGCAATTACGAGTACAACAGAAACCGAGGCGATAGCTCGCGTGTTCGAGTTTTTGTTTTCAGTTGTCGCTGCATTATTACAGCGTTCGTTGCTGTTAGCTGATTTGTAATATTAAAGAATATACCTCTATAGTGCCCAAATAAAGAATCAAATTGCGTAAGATTTCTATACCATATATTATTATAGTGACACAGCAAACGACAAAGAACACGGTTCTAATTTTAAACTATATTACATCGCTATCCAAAGACAAAAATACATTAGATTGAAACCTTTACATTTATATTTCTTCAATACTAAATAATAAAATCATACTATATTATGTGATCGTTTATCATTATTCTAGGAAACTCATTGAGTTCTGTTTGATCGCCATTTTCACTACACTATTACGGTCGATCAATGTCATTGTCATCGTGAAACGCAACAATTACAATACACTATAAAGATTTTTCTACGCGTTGGGAAACCCTTCCCTGACTTTGATTTCTATTGACAAATAAATGTAAGAACCCACTGAAGCCAATTACATAACTAATCGATTGCATGATGAGAACATATACCCATATATACTGAGCCTGTCGTCATCCACTGCTAGACGTAGGCCTCTCCCCAAGTAAGTGCCAACCATCCCGGTCTTGAGCAGCCGTCATCAATACCCATAATCCACATTAATAGAGTTCTAATCATCATTTTTACATAATGTGCATAAAAGTTTGTTATTTCTTCGTTAATTCTGGTTTTCTACCCTAGTGGGTGCGTAGCTTTATATGATTAAAAGCATCACAGCAAGGCGGGAGCGATACCGGCGCATCTCGCTTTCACACGCATACTTGTTTACATCGTTTGTATTATTGTATTTAGTTATAGTTCAGTGTTCAATACGCGCCATCGTATCATTCGGAACTATGTGTAACCTATAAAACTTATATCAACGGCTATACACAAGTTTATAAATTTGAATTTCGAACAGTTTAATTTGAATATCGAACAATTTAATTTGAAAATCGAACGATATTGACGTGACAATGTATGTATAAGTTGGTGTTAAAAACAATGTTTATTTGAGAGTGTATCCGCGTGCTTTTGGTTGTCTAATAATGTCTGACAGTCAATCTGCTCTGTATTTCGGTGTTGATGCGTAATGTGGGTGATTTTGATGACATTGTTTTTATTATGGCTGCTGGAGCACTTCCGGCGGAAACACACGGCTGCCATGTCACACACGTGCGTCCGAATGTTGGTATTATGTTTCCTTAATTAATATTGTAAGGTTTAGTGTTAATTACCTGGTTATTCATTGCTTTGTGTGGTGCAAGGGAGAGAGGCAGTCAGCTGTGAAATTATATGGGGGTTCGAGTCCCTTGTTGTTTGTATTCAGAAAGTCTAGCTGGAGGATGTGTGGCACATAACACATTGTATGGCAATACAATACTAAGGTAAGGATAAATTATTATTAAGGGTTTCACAATGTTTAAATAGAACTCTAGTAATATCAAATTTGCTTCGCGCAGTGATTTTACTGGTAATCTATTTTCCAAACCAACACTCAATTCCTTTCACTGAAATTATTCGATATGACGTCGCTGTCAAATCCGTGACCGTGGCTTCGAATCCGAGGGCATACCCCTGTCTTCTTGTAGCCGTTAATTGTGTATCTTGATAGTCAATTACAACGCACTTCCACGATGACGGAAAACATCGCGCTTAACCTGCACAGCATAGAGACAAACACTGATATGGCATGTGAGGATACCAACCAGCGTGATGGACTACGAGTAAAGCCCTTCAAATCAAACTTTCGGTTATAGAGAAGGCCTATGCAGTGACACGTATGAGCTGGATTAGCCAGTATGCAAACCCCGGTTGTTACCGAACACAGTAACCGTATAATCCGCGCTATCAGATTAGACGGATAGACGTCACGCGCGATGGATATCGCAGCAGGAACACCTCGGGGAAGTGTTGACATGCATGCTCATGGGTTATGTAATATCTTTTAGTGATAATAGTGAAGCAATAAGACTGTACTATACTGTACTGTAGTGTATCAATCGCCCTATGGTTAGGGGGCGAAAGAATCCCCCCACGGTATCCTCTGCCCCTCGTAAGAGGCGACCTAGAAGGGTTGTGAAGGTTGCTGGGCACACTGCAGGAGCTGTCCGCCCTCACCTATAGCGACTTTAATTAGGGCAACAAAGGGAGTAGCCTCGTAACTGTCGTGGACGCCCACATCTTTAACGGGCGTCCAAAAATAGTTTGTAAGTTGTAATCCGTGCATCCTCAAAAAGACCAATGATGGTTAGTTAACTCTACACGTCACACTATAGGACACGGATCTCCTCTACAATTAAAAGAGATTACAGGGAGAGATATCTGTTGATGATGGGGATAACCCCGTCATAGTGACTCACAAGTGTGTGACGAGTTCAACCTGTGTTCATAACTTCATGTACCTAATATGCGGTTTGAGCGGTCGGACGGCATAATTGCTTCTTTTTCTTGCGGCATGTGCTCTTTTTGGATTATCTGTATCATTACAATACATACATAAACTCACGCCTTTCTCTTGAAGGGGTAGGCAAAGGTGCTAACAGAACACCCACATTTCACCTACCGTCCCACGAGGTGATAGGGGGCGAGCCTATCGCCATATAGTGCACAAATTTCTGACTCCGGACTGACAATGAATAGAAAAATCCAATATCATTTTCCCGACCTGGGATTCGAACCCGAGATCTGAGCATTATAGTCGTACCGTAGTACAACTACGCCACCGAGGCAGTTACCATTAGGTGCATAGTAATGACTAATAAGAATTTAATTTTGATTTTGTAACGCCAACAGAGTGCGTGGTGGCCTGTTGGTAACGGACCAGACGTGGCTGCCTACATGTTCACGGTGGTCGCGGGTTCAAATCCCAGGGCACACCTCTGACTTTTCGGAGTTATGTGTGTATTGATAGTCAATCACCACGCACTTTAACGGTGAAGGAAAACATCGTGAGGAAACCTGCGTACCGTAGCGATTTTAAAGAATTTCTACGGTATGTAAGTCCGCCAACCCGCACTAGGCCAGCGTGGTGGACTATATGGCCTAACCACTCTCAATCGATTCTCTCGATTGTAGAGTAAGCCCGTGCCCTGCAGTGGGACGTATATGGGCTGATACAGAACGCTAACAGAAAATAAAATTCAGTTAAAAATTTTCGTGTTATCATATTTGTACCCATGCCAGCAACATAGAACAGCACCAACACTTACCATCTACTACAAATGGCTGCAATTATTAACCAACTTTCTCATTACAGACAAAATTTACAATTTTAAACAATAAACGGCGGTTTATGTGAACATTCTAATATTGTAGGTTTCCGCTCCAGAAGTCATCCCCTCTCTCCCCTTGCCCGCCACGCGCAATGTAATCATTACTCCGCTAAATCTCACTTACAACATAGTTGCGACATTTGGCAGTTACGTGGATGCTTTCGACAATTAGACCGTAGTTTGAGAGTAGGGTGGGGATGCTATGTCCATCTTAATTGAGACGTAATTTTTATTAACGTTTTCTTGTTGCTATGCTATTACCGCAGACAAAATTTTTACTATGTAAGTGGAAATTCGTAAAACCATTGTGACTTATAAAAATATAGAGATTATAATTATTAGCATGGTGTGTTAAGACTTTTTACGGGGAGAGTAAGGATTTAAAATTCTTCTCTAATGTATATTAGCTAATTAACGCTACATATAATTTACTTCACATATTTTCTGTTAAGTATTCTTAAATCCCTATCGAACCAGCTTAATTAAGCCATACGACAGACTACACTGTTTAAATAAATAAATAAATACACCCAACAGTCACATACATAGTCCTGACCCCACACTAAAATCGAATCTTGTGTCGTGGGTATCAGAAACTACGATATATTTTTTGGTATCACAAACAATCAGACCCGAAACAAATATCTGTGCATGACACAAATATTTGTTTCGGTGCGGGGATCGAATCCGCGGCCTCTCGCTTCGAAGGTGGCGTCTAACCATCTGCGCCATGGAGGCTGTCGAAATAGTTAGACAATAAAGGCTTCACAATTACGGTCTGATATACTTTGCCTCGGTGGTGTTAGGTATTACGGTACGGTTACAAAGCTGAGGTCTCGGGTTCGAGTCCCGGTCGGGCAAAGTGATATTGGATTTTTCTATTCATTATCAGCCCGGAGTCAGGAGTTTGTGCCCGATATGGCGATAGGCTCGCCCCCTATCACATCGTGGGACGGAACATACAAGGCGAAATGTGGGTGTCCTGGTGGCGCCTCTGCCCACCCCTTCGGGGATTGTGGCGTGAGTTTATGTATGTATGTATGTATACTTTTTAGGACACAAAGAGAGCAGTCCGCTAGGCTAGTCCAAAACATGGCATAACACTGCTCCACTTTTAAATATACAGTAATGTAGCAGCGATTTGCAAAACATTCGCAAATTATCTACATGTTACAGTTAAGTCTCACAAAATGCTCTGAATTGTACATTATATGAGCACATTAACATAATTTAGCGCGGAGGTGTTGAGGTTTGAGACGCAAACGCATATAAATGATTTAATTATGTGTAATGGGGTCAAATAAGGAGTTTTCGTAATCAATGAGGGTGCAGAATGAGGTCGATGATCTTAAGTGATGCTAGGATCCTAAAAAGTGACCATCATCCACGATTTATCCCCGAAGGGGTAGGCAGAGGCGCCACCAGGATACCCACATTTCGCATTGTATGTTCCGTCCCACGATGTGATAGGGGGCGAGCCCATCGCCATATCGGGCACAAATTCCTGACTGATAATGAATAGAAAAATCCAATATGCCATCCACTTTGCCCGACCCGGGACTCGAACCCGAGACCTTTGTAACCGTACCGTACAACTACGCCACCGAGGCAGTCGTTGTAGTAATGCACGCAATTATTTCGGTCTCATCCGGGGTACCGAAAGGGGAGTTTGACAGCTTTTGACACAAAAAGAAATCCACGCAAATATGTCGTGTTTCAAGTTCGCTCTGTGGCCTATTTGTTTTTTACACCCACTCTAAATAAGAAATTATTTTCTTAGTTTCATCTCATGGTCTGTAACAGATTCTAAAACGATAAGACCGCCATTTATACTTTTATTTTACGTTACTTCTGCATATTGGTATATTTTGTAATACAGTTAAGAGTAAATATATCGAGACCGGGATATTTTTTTTATATTATACGAGCAAACGAGCATATGGTTCACCTGATGGTGGTAAGTGATCACCACCGCCCACAAACATCTGCTACACCGAGATTATTTCCAACTCCTCCTATTAATTTAACTTTTTGATTGATTTCGTTGCGGGTTAAAGACAAGTTAGACATTCCCGGAGACTGGCTGAGCTTCAATGCTCAGTGTCATTAAAATGCGTGCCACTGTTGATCCTGGCTTACAGGAGTTGCAGTGGCGGGTGTGAGGGCGGGACAGTCTCCACACCGAGATTCGTTGTTGGCCTTTAAGGTCGAAATACGCTCGTTTTTTATAGGTTGCTAGGTCGTAAAAGTGCGTGGTGGCCTGTTGGTAACGGACCACACGTGGCTGCCTACATGTTCACGGTGGTCGCGGGTTCAAATACCAGGGCACACCTCTGACTTTTCGGAGTCATGTGTGTATTAATACTCAATCACCGCGCACTATTACGGTGAAGGAAAACATCGTGAAGAAATCTGCATACCATAGCGATTTATCAGAAATTGTATAGTATGTAAAGTCCGTAAATCCGTGCTAGGCCAGCGTAGTGGACTATATGGCCTAACCACACTCAATTGTACCCTCGATAATAGAGAAGCCCCTGCCCTGCAGTGGGACGTATATGGGCTGATAGTAGGTAGTATTTGTCCGGGAATTGTGTAGCCTGTCGACATATATCCTTCCACGATGAATATTCTAGATTGCACTTTTACTATTAGGTGCTTTGCAGTCACTTTGTGGAGTGTTGCTTCACAGATTTCGATATGTCTAACCGCAAACGCCAATTATAAAGGTAGATTCAAACCTTTACTTATGAAATCATATTTTATAGATGCGAGTATCTGGTTTTGTATTTAGAATTATACAATATATTCATTACTAGCTTCTGCCCGCAAACTACGTATGCGTGGTTTACTTTATTTGAAATTAACTTTATTTGGAATTCCTCATCTCGTCCCGTCCCGTCCCGTTATATTCCGCCGTTCCCGTCTCATTCTCACTCAAGGAATGTAATCCAGTCCCATCCCATTCTTTTAAGTATAAAAAAGTATAAAACAAATCGGAATTCCTTCCTTATCCCACGGGCACACTAAATTTTCGGGATAAAATTTAGCCTAAGTGTTAATCCAAGGTGTCAGCCATACCAAATTTCATCGAAATCCGTTAAGCCGTTTCTGAGTTCATCGCGCACAACCGCACAGACAAACAAAAATTCTAAAAATCTTTTTTTTGGGTTCTATTACGTTAACAGAGATCCTATATTCGTTTTTCTCATTTATCTTCCATGTACAGACATCGATCGGTTACAAATTTATTTTACCGGGTATATCAAGACTGCGACCGAAAACGAAGCCAGGTGGTAGTTTTAGTGGTTACAGACACGATGCAAATGAAAATGTCACGAAAACAACGACAGATATTTTTTTAATCATCTTATTTGTGTGGTAAATATCTAGTTTTTGCGAAAATAATAATTTAAACCCTTACGTTCCATTGAGTGTTTAAAAATAATGAGGTCTACATCATTATTTTAGGAAAACTATGTATTTATCACCCAATTACGAGGATAAGTAAAAAATTACAAAATTTTTACTTGCATTGTGTCTGAAGTCAATAATACTACCACCTGGCTTCGTTTTCGGTCGCAGTCTTGAGGTACCCTGTATGTATAGATTAGTAAAGACAAGGTTCACGTTAAAAATTACGAGTAAGAATTACCTAAGATTACGTAGAAAAGCGCTTTAAATATCTGATAGGATTTCTTGAACTAAATTTCAACGAAACCATGTTAATCAATTGCTACGTGACCAAAAGAAACCCAGTAAATGATGCTAGAAATAAATAATTAATTTATGACATTGCAGTCTATGAATGTACGGGATGTTAATGACCATCTTAACATTAAGTTTATTTGCTTAATATTTATTTACACTAATTTCGCCTTAGGTGATGTTAAGAATGTTGCAACAAAACCAGATTACATAAATTATCTTCTATAAAAATATCTCAAATATTTCAGTGTCAGCTGATTATAATAACATGGTGAGTTAATGTGAATATATTTATGTAAGCTACGATGTTTAGTTCATTAGCAGAGCTGCATAACATCTAATAAGTTTCTACATTTTCACTATTGGAAGTAAGTAAATATGTTGTCTATGGTGCGCTTACACCTGTCAAATGCACAACAATGAATCGCGTAATTTCAAACAATGTGGATGATCACGTAGGAATGGGAGAAAGAGCGAGGCCGGTGGCCGTACGGCAGTCGGTCGACACGCGCTTTGTGATATGGTCAACTGTAAATAATTACTGCAGCGCTTTGTGTTCAAAACACACAGCCAGAGTAACAGAGCGACATTTAAAAAAAAAAATTCGCGCGCTATTTACAAACCACAGATAATAAATCGGTGCGATAAAAACTCGTTTCGTGAACGAAAGTGAATTAACATTTAACGTGTCGTGTGAGAGTGAATGTGAAACTGATTATTGCGTAAGAGCAAATTCTTCGAGATGTCGATGGATTTTTTATGTTTCACGTTGTGTAGTGCCGATTAGGACCCGATTGTAGGGTAACAATACCCTTTAATCTTTAGTGTTGCGAATTAACTAATTTCTCGTAATAGTGTGACGGCGAACTGATCTAGTGTTGGCCACGTAATTTATTATGGCCTGCTTCCCAAACGTTTCTATTATGATTACATTTTTATTATCGTTGTTTTTTTCTAGGAAATGAACCGTGATTACAATAGCAGATTGTCTTTGGGAAATTAACTTGTCTATAGTTTAGAAATTTTATGAAAAAAGTTGGGAATAGTGTGCTTCGCGCGTCGCTGCGTATGCTCACATTTTAATTGTTACCTTTCGTTTCTTGCGATAATAACTCAATTCGTTGATTATATTTGCATTGCAAATAACAGGTTTGGATAAAAAAGTCTTTGCCAAACTTTTACGTGTCACAAAAAACGTCTAACTCGGAATAGTGGCAGCGATAATTGCCTCGTGCGTTTAGATATTTTAATTGACCGCTTCTGGTGTTCGAGATGGGTATTCGATATTTGAAACCAGTATACAGAAGTTATAATTCATATCACGGTCATTTTATGGCTAAATTTGACTTAGTTATAACTTGTTTCCGTAATCTATTAACTAAAATAGTATTGCCATTTATTTGAAATATGCATAAGTAATACATTTTTCAATAAAAGTGAGATGCTCATTCATTTGTGTCGACTACTGCTGTCGTAAATTATCCGCGACATTTTGCTCCGATAGAGACATAAACGTGATTTGTGTACACAGCTGTGGCAATAACCTATAATTACCGTGGATCGGGTTGAATGTCTGCAATTTCATAGTAATGCTTCGATTTGCTAAGTAATTGTTGATGTAGTACTTTGTAGTTTAGTAAGAGTATGGGGATAGGATTTTATTCTTATTTTATCTTCTTGTATAGCAAAAATTTATAAAATTATGTATATATTTTGCCGGGGTTAGTTTATTTGCCGAAAATATTTTGTTCTTCAATCTATATTTCGTTGAAATAAAACTATTTTTACGGATTTTATCGCGATTTGGTTTAATTTTTAAATTTTTTAACTTCCCGACGTTTCGATTGCTTTTCAGCTTTCGTGGTCACGGGGCGGACTCGCCCCGTGACTCGACTCGGGAAGTTAAAAAATGTAAAAATTAAACCAAATCTATATTTCGTTTCCTAAATGTTTGATGTTACATATTAATTGTGTTGATGTTTCATATTTCGGTACTCATTGTAGGTAATAAATAGTGAAGGCGTTTATATAAAATTGAAATTTAATTTTGAATTTCATACCGTCAAATAAAGATAGAACTTACCTTAATATTTTGTTAACGATTGGTCTAAAGATATCTCTCGTTATTGCCAGTGACGAGTTAAAGCTGACGTAACGATCAAAATAGAACCACCATTAAGATTTCAGACATTTCAGAAAATCGAAAATAAAAGTGTATGAATGAATATTAAGTTTATAATTTTGCATGGACATGAATTCAATTAATTCGTCATTTTCAGGAAAACAATGTTTTTATTGCGATAAATGGCGAGATGAGCATGCCATTCGTCTGTAGGACCGCTCCTGGACAGTAGGAAATCAATGCTTGGCGTTTGACTGCGTTCACCATCCTGAGACATAAGATGTTAAGTCTCATTATGTCCAGTAGTTACTCTGGCTACAATGTCCTTTAAACCGGAACACAACAGTGCATTACACTACTGTTTGGTGGAAGAAGAAACAACAACAATATTAAGTACTTATGATTACAATTTAAATTGCTGTAAACACCAGTATGACCTTAAACCATAAGAGCGAATAAATATCTATTACTAAATATAAGATGGGGCTAGTTGAGGTGGTTTTAACTTTGAGTAGCGTTACAATCTGCATTCAAAAGTCTCATTTTAACTGTCATACAAACTGCTGGATCTTCATACATTGACGTGGTAATTCAGTGTGTGAAAGTAAAATGGAGACGAGACATTTAGAGCGGCTTCATAACATGTGCTCATAATTTTGTAATTAATTACTTAATGTATCGCAATGAGGAAGCTGATGTTCAAGTTAGGGTATTGCTTCTGAGGTTTTCAAGAATGTGTTGTAGATATTAATCTTTTGATTAAAACATAATACGGGTTTGTATAATTTTAATGTCAGTTAGAACAATTCAGAGCGGCAATTAATTAATTATTTTATTGTCAGTATGATGAATTTATCACAGCCCTTAACATATTATATAAATGTTTTATTTCTACAAATAAATTGCAGCGTATCGATCAATAATGCGAGCTCTGACATTTGATTTAAAAATGCATTTGTTGAAATGTAAATGTTACTTAAGTTCCTTAGTACGTTACTCGTAGCAACTGGGCTTTTGAGTTTTGATGGATTGATGAGTTACGTCCTTTATATCGATTTAAGTAGTGTCTCTTTACATAAGAATGTAAGTATAATCGATACATTAGTATTATGTAGCAAGGAGAAAGGGCACTTGTTATTTGCACCCTGAATTTTCAGGGTCTTTTATATTATAAAGTGCAATAAGCTTTCCGCTAACAATTCCTTGAAAATATTGTGTAAACTTGTGTAAAGTTTTTTCAAAATGTTTGCTGGCGCGCAGACAGTGGATCGTACTATGTAAACCAAATTAATTTGAAACATAGCACTGGCACCATTTAAGTGTGAAATAAGATCAAGCAGTAAAATATTTGTTATAAACAGCGACCAGTGCTATTATCATTAGGATTTTAAATTTATAATCAGATTTTAAATAGATAAGACTTAATTCAGCAGTTAAGTTTTCAATATTTTATGCTTCGTTAAATTGTTCTCTCCTGATGAACTTCGTCGTTCCAATGTCACAACTATTAGAGTATTTGAGCATTTTAATTTTCAAAAATCGTCCCCTGCTTAACAGCCACGCTTTCAGCGCCAATGTTTGCTTTATTTGAAACAAAAAAGATCGCGCCATATCTAAAATATGCAACGCTAACTTCTGCCTTTCTATGTAATTACGATTGATATTTATCGTGGTGAGGAAGACATGCTCGATGCTTTGTCGTGACGTGTCGCTATTAGCAATAATTGGATCGGCGACAGCAGCGATTCTAGTTAGTGTCTCAATCTATATTGTTTAATGACTTTGCTTCCTTAATTGATATCGAAATTTGCTTTTTTATGAAGTCTTTTATATGATTTTTTTCTAGATAAGTAATACTGCATAAATACATATGTGAAACTATTTAATAGCATATCGTTTTAAAAGCGGATGATTAACATAAAAGTATGAGAGTAAAGAATCTTTAAATTGGGATCGATATTTTCGTGTAGCTGTAGGGTAATTTGATACAGAAGGAAAGGGACTTATACATTATCTTTTGTTTTCTAAACATTCAAAGAGGTTTCTTATTCTATGCCCCAAAAATGTAGGATTCGTCTCAAAACAAGTGTGTTTATTACTTTTACATGCATAATTGCAGACGGTAATAGAATCTCTAACCTTTTAGCTCACTGTGTCATCGTGTTTAACCACCACTTACTGCTGTTAAAGATTTAGGTTAATTGTTAGTATAATACGTGATAATGCGGAATACGTTGCGAACATTAGCTTACAAGACCCTATTAAATAACCAATAGAGTGACTCACTGTCTAAGCTGTTTAATCCATTACACGTACTCCGAATTAGAGCTATCTTATACGCTGTCGCACTATTACGAGGAATTCTGCAATTGTGTAACAATCAAGCACAGGTGCGGAATTGGATCTTCTAATGTGGACGTGACCCACTCTTGGATAAAAGTATTTTTTATTTCGGGATTTCGTTTATTGAAAAGCGTAGTACAAATAAATTGAGTGATCAAATTCTCTAATTTTTTATGAATTATTCGTTTGTGTATTGTGTATATGATAGACTTTTACTAAAATATTAGTTTTTACTGGGTGATGTGGTATATGAATTGATTTCTTTAAACATATTTTTAGTAGTTAGCCACACGTTAAGTAAGTCATTCCGCGCCTGGGCCTTCACAAAAGAACGTCAAGATACAAATCTACATACTATTTTAATGTTTGTAGGCAATTTTCTGTGGTCTCATTCGAGACAGTGACAGTTAAATAACGTTTACCAAGTGGAACGATGCCAAGAGAATCGAAAGATGACAACTGTAACGCCATAGCGAGAATCATCAAGGACTTCTGCAGTTGCTCAGAAAACGGCACTTGGTCACCCGAAATGACTACGGATAAGCGAAAAAGTCCATTTCTGAAGAGTGAACTGACGAATATGTCCGCAATGCGACGGAGAATCATGACGCTTGCGAAGAGAAAGAAGAGTGCGCCACAACCACCAAAACTTAGTTACGATATCGAGAAGAACTCGCAAACGCTCACTTCAAACTTAGTCAATACAACTATTAGCTCACAGAGTAGTACTATAAGAAGAAACATCGATAACTTCCTACTATCTAGAAGAATGTTTGCTTTAGAAGAAGATATATACGAGAAACCAATACAACACGTCAAAAACTCTACTTGTGGAGAAAACTGGTCTTTAAGCAAAGCCTGGAGGGTGAACAACAACGACTTCTTTAACCACCCTCCAACGATAGACTCAATAAAGCCAATGGAAAGGACCTTCAATTATTTAGAAAGGATAGATGAAGTCCCGCGTCGAAAGAAAAGGAACAAGAAATTGAAAGAGCAGTTACGGTACGACCGAAACATAAAACGGCACATACGGATCCGCGTGATGCTATCTTTAAGGATGCGAAGATATATGAAGAAGAGACTACGAAAGCCATCAGTAAACTCAACACAGAACGTAAATGTCCCCCCGCGGAGATTTCCTAGAGGTGGTTCTGTGTCTAGTTTCGGGACTCGGTCGTACCGTAGCGTGTTGACCGACAAGATGGCGGATGGGTCAGTGCTGTTCGATGTCCATGAAGCCAGGAATTCCACCATGGAGCTGTGTCACGACTACGAAGAGGACCTCGACACGTTGGAGATAGCGTTACGCGCCGGCAATTTTAGGTAATGCTTTTTATGAGTCATTATTATCGGTTTATGTGCGGTGCCGTTGTTTTGCGGAAAGTACTGTATGTATACTATGACGGGGTTTAACTGGGTTAGATCTAAGTTGACGTGATAAGAATTCACTAGAATAATTGTGACATATTATGCAGATTAGTCACGTATTTTGTGACCAAATTTAAAATTCATAGATTAACAAGTTTTTCCTTTACAAAATTGGCGAGTAATTATCAAGTGGTACGAAATTCACTTCATTCACACAACACGGATTTTCCCAACTTTGAACAGAACACCTCTCGCTGACCACACCATTTAGGTCATCCATTGTAGTTAAATTTGATTTCCCGTGTATCAACTGCGCGACGGAGGCTGTCAATATTGACGCCGCCTGTGAAAAGATAGGCCGCGGGTTCGATCCCCGCACCGATACAAATGTTTGTGTGATCCACAGATATTTGTTTCGGGCCTCTGTGTTTTTGAGCCCGAAAATTCTCTCGTAGTTTTTGATACCCACGACATAAGACACGGTCTTAGTGTGGGGTCAGAACTATGTATGTGACTGTTATATTTATTTATTAAATATAAAACAAAGCAATATTAAAATTTGTCTATCAGCTAACGAACCTTTCGGTCCTAATCTGGTTACATCATTTAAAAGCAAACACTTTCTTCAATCGCAGAAAGTTCGATGCACATAGGCCTCACCCAAGAATTTCAATAGCAAGCCCTTGCAGGCGTATTGCATTCAAGGACTTCCTACAACCTAAGGTAACCAAGTCTTCTTGTAGGTAAAGCTACATCGCTGCACAAAAATAATGTCGCCTGACACATCTGGCCTCCACAAAATCCGCGATATAAAACAATATTGAAAGGTCAAACATCTAAAGCCCTGGTCTGTGGAACGGTACGCGCGGCACTGCGTTGCACGCAATGCGATGTCAAACTCGGTTTTGTATGAAAAACGTCATCATTTGTCTTTTGTTCTATTGCGATATGCGTCAACCAGCGCGCACGGTGAAGGGTCAACTCCATTATAACATTTTGGTCTCTTGATAGAAACTGACAGCGGTTTGCGGTAGCGGCACAGATTTATATGAAAATACACCGCACAGCGCGCAGTCATTCTCGTCAAATCGCCGCGGCGTGCGACACTGCGGCATGGATTTATTTGTCGATAATTTACAGAAATAATAGCAGGAGCCTTTGTGTTTTATATCAAGATAGAAATAACACATTAACATTTGATAATAAAAGGGAACAAATCTCCGATGGTAGTGTGCCCATATTTTTTCATATGGGCACCAAAATGTAACCGCAACGCATCTGATGTATTACAATTTTAAATCCAATTACAATATCCACCAGCAAGAAATAATCAGCTCTTGCCGTCAAACACTATTATGCTACCCTGCTCGAAAGCATATTTGGAAACCGATATTAGAAACACGAAATATTTGCATGTGTCATTGACGAGTTTACCACCTTCGTGTACGGTGGTCGGAGCAATTAGTAAAATATCACTAGTTCATCCGATGAGCGTCTTATAATAATATATTACAGTTGAAAAATGTTTCTTAAATTTTTCCGTACATATTATAGAAAGCATATTCGCAGCTTGTACCATACGACCCTTGTTAATATTAGTCCGTGTTGCTTTACATCTAGCTTCTCCAGCCCGTATTTTTGAGCGGTCAATTCAATATTTAATTGTCTTTCACTTTGTAATGGAGGGAAATAGACGATTCTTTGTTTTTAACTCCTACTATTTAGTTCCTTTTTGATAAAGCTGCGGATTTCAACAAATGTACACAGATCTATAACATCTTCTATATCAAAATAATGATTTTTGCAATATTTCAGAGACATTTACATTTATAGAGTGCGAACCAGTGCGAACGGAGTGCGACATTTTTTTAAAACTGCCTCGGTGGCGTAGTTGTACTACGGTACGACTACAAAGCTGAGCTCTCGGGTTCGAATCCCGGCTCGGGCAAAGTGATATTGGGTTTTTCTATTCATCATCAGCCTGGAGCCAGGAATTCGTGTCCGATATGGCGTTAGGCTCGCCCCCTGTCACATCATGGAACGGAACATACAAGGCGAAATGTGGGTGTCCTGGTGGCGCCTCTGCCTACCTCTTTTGGGATAAAGGCGTGAGTTTATGTATGCAAATAAAGTTAAACCTAGGATCAAGAACTGCTGATGTCCTGGAGGTTGTGCAGATACATGTATACCAACTACCTACCTATACCTACGTCTATTATTTGAGCACCGTATTGTGAATTTAGATAAAAAGTACAATTAAATGATTATTGTAAAAAGTGTCCATCAGTATTGATCCAGGTTTTGCTTGTGATAGTTTATAACAAAATTATTTTATTCTATAATAATAATACAATTTGTTGTTATCAAATTACGGTACAATCGGCGATAATTAAAGAGTAGGTATCTATACAAGTCCAGTGAAATATAACTTGATCAAAGAATAGGTTTATTAGCAGAAAAAATAAAATAATATAGTTAATAGCACGCTAATTTACATGAGAAAATATAAACTAATTATGTCACGTATCAATATTTGAGAAAATGGTCTTATGTGCCTTTTTACCGACTTCGTTTAGAATTACGCACAAACAATTTTTTTATATAATTTTATATATTTTTGAACTCAAATAATTGTTATCCGTTGTCATGGAGACCCGTGAAGACTTCAATGCAAAATTGTCATAATAACATTTCTTGTCAAGTTTCGGCCCTCCCATTGGTCAACGGATTTACGCAGAGTGAAACCTATCTGTGAAACCTCCTTAGTTGCTTGAACTGCGTTGCTTGCCGCAGTGCCGCACGTACCGTTCGTCAGACCAGGGCTTAAAACTGCATATGAATTAGTCAAACGCCCGGATATGTGTGTATCGTAGCGTGAATCCATTGTCGCTGTTTCACTCCGTTTGTTATGCGTCAATACTTTTGTGTGAACTGCAGTAGGGCGCTAAATATTATATAGTATTTATATTTAGTCAGTAGCAGCATACCGGGTATATCAAGACTGCGACCGAAAACGACCGAAAAAGAAGTTGGTAGTTTTAGTGGTTACAAACACGATGCAAATAAAAATTTCGCCAAAACAATGACAGATATTTTGTAGAATTTTTTAAAAATCATCGTGTTTGTGTGGTAAATACCTAGTTTTTGCGTAAATACAAATTTAAACCCTTACGTACCATTGCGTGTTTAAAAATAAAGAGGTGTACATCATTATTTTAGGAAAATTACGTATATATCACCCAAATACGACTATAAGTAAAAAATTACAAAACAAAAGTTGTCGATTTTTTTTGCGAGATACCCTGTATAATAATATAGTTTAAACGATAGACTCGCCCCTATCACATCGTGAGACGGAAAATACAAGGCGAAACGTGGGTGTCCTGGTAGCACCTCTGCCTACCCCTTCAGGGAAAAAGGCGTGAGTTTATGTATGTATGTAATGTAATAATATAGTTTTGCTGGTAGTATCAATCAGACATATTTGTGGCGACCGGCTATAGATAGCAGCTATGTATTATCGGCGAATATTACATCTGGACGGCACTGTATTTACGATTCGACGCATTGTGGTCACTTTGTCGTGCGAGTATAAACTATTATATAAAAATAAAAATATATGCAAATTAATTAAAGAGTTATGCACGGCTATTTTTATTTATTTGTTATTCGATATCTTTAAATATAATCCGATATTTTTTAAACAAAGATCCTGAATCCTGATTCACGATTGCTTACATAAAATCTAAACAAAGCATGCATCCACATCTCGTTTAGTAATCCGTGTCACTTCCTAAACAATTATATGCAAATACGAATTCCCACGATGTTACGTTTGGTTTAAAGACCAGTCATCGAACACCCGACCTCTCGCTCAAGGACGCTTGAGCAACTGTTGAAGTGGATGAAGATATCTAATAATCATTTGCGTATTTATTGTGATTTGAAGCGTCTAATCGACGGTGTAAAGTCTTTTTAAATGGTGGTAATTATTAGTACTTTAATAAGTACATTCGGGGAGAATAGAGTTACTACATTTGTTATAACATAGTATCTACTAGAAACTAACTAGTGTTGTTACATAATATGGACGTAATCTAATAACTAAACAACCATTTTTTCCTAAATGTAACTAAAAATAATATTTTCAGCAAGAGTCATATATGTAGTTCAACAAGTATTTGATAAAGCAATGATTTAGCTGGTCTGGTTTGAAGATGGTAAGCACAATTGCGCTGATCTACGACTAAAACTGAGGGGAGATGTGCTTATCATCTCTGTTATGTTTAATTCTTGATATTGACTCTGCCGATGGCTATAATGGTCTCTATTAAATAATGACTACCAGATTCCCCTGCCTCGCGCCCTTAGGATTATAAAAATGGCTCAGAGATGAAACATTATTTATTTCAATATAAAAGAGCCAGAAAAAAACGATATTTGCTACTGTACTCATTACAGTGAAACTCATTTACACATGTGATGAAATGTAATGTGTGTATGATACCTAATAGTTGTTTAATATGCACACTGGATTGTTTCTTCGTAAATATTTAGTAATGTTTCAATGTATCGTGTAAGTGCCAGACTAGGAACAGCCCCAGTTATTTAGCTTTACATTTAAACAATTGAACATAGATTTTTTGAGGGTCAAAGATTGTTGACTATCTCTAGTTAGTTGTGACACAAGAAGGACCAATATAATTATGTGTTTTTGGGAGAGAGACAACATTGGATGATCACTATTCAAGGTTCGAATCAAAGTCGTCAAACAACTTGTTCACGAATCATTTTGATACCTTTGTATTACCAGAACAGTTATCAGTCTCATCTATAGTGACACAAGTTTTTATAGCCCCCGTGGCGCAGTAGGTTAGACGCCGGCTTTGAAACGAGTGGCCGCGGGTTTGATCACCGCACCGAGATAATAGTTTGATTCGGGTGGGTTTTGTTTTTCGGGGTGTTTGTGAGACTATTAAGTGTCTTGTAGTTTCTGATACCCACGACAATAAATTTGATCTTAGTGTTTGGTCAGGACTATGTACGTGAGTGTTGGGTGTTTTTTTTTTTAATTTGAAGTCTTACATTCAGCAGTGGACTACCTTCGTTAATGAACTATAACACCTAAGTAAAAGTTTGCTAATAGTACCTGCCGGAGAATCGACTATGACACCACACCACAAAGCTCATAAACATCCGATACTCCATTAAACCATCAAATTCCATCTAATAACTGTGTAAGGAGGAAGCCGCGGGAATTGTCGACGTTATGGCGTATGGTTGTCGGCTGTAGTCCCGTATCAACCGGTTGGAAATGGGTCGCTCGGCTGACGCTGGGGTTGTGTGACAAAGCTGTCTTATGGACGTATATATTAGAATTAACTTGTCTGTAACAGAGTTAAATTGGAATGTACGGGTAGTAAATGCAAAATAATGGAGGTTACTTAATCAAACATTATTAACTGTATCAGCCCATATACGTCCCACTGCTGGGCACGGGCCTTCTCTACAATCGAGAGAATCGATTGAGTGTGGTTAGGCCATATAGATACATTATTAACGTACAGCCTAAATTAGTAAATCTGGAAGGAATAATTCTTTACAGGTTTTATTATACAAAGTAGGTGAACATGTAAATTTTTGAAAAATCAACTTCCCAAGAGAATTTGAATGGAGATGTATGTTTATTTATGTTTTAAAGGATTTATTTTATTTATTTATTGGTTACTTCAATTAAGTACTCATTGGAGATGTGCCTAGAAATAGCAGTGTTGTTTGCTAAATAGTGCGTATGTTAAGCTTAATTTGAAACAATTGGAATTCCAGTCTTAACTTAATTAATACATAAAACAGTAACTTGCACTTCAATTGTTTAGCAGAAGCTGCGAGAGAGGGTTTCTAAAAAGTAAACAAAATATGCAAATAATGTAGAAATCTTTATTGTTAGCCGGCGTATCTAGCTCACTGCACTTAGGAAACGTAATATGTATGTATTATTTTTCTATTCCCAGGTAGAATCGTTGCTCAATAAAATTGAAAGCCAGGGTTATCTAAATCTGAGATAATAAAAAACATGCTTTATATATCCAATATATTTGTTCTTAATTTGGTTGTACACGTATTTTAATGATTATCCTCACGTTACTGTGTCGTTTTGTTGTTCAAAATATTTATGTCAAAACCTCAATTGACAGCCTCCGTGGCGCAGTTGGTTTGACGCTGGCTGTGAAACAAGAGGCCGCGGGTTCGATCCCCGCACCGAGACAGATATTTGTGAGGCCAACAAGTATTTGTCTCTGGTCTGGGTGTTTGAGAGACTGAAAAATCCCTCGTAGCTTCTGATACCCACGACACAAGACTTAATTGATCTTAATGTGGGGTCAGGGCTATGTATGTGACTGTTGGGTGTATTTATTTATTTATTTATTTATACACATATTCCTGGAAAAATCTGGTTTTATAATTATTCAGATGGCCAAGTGACATTTAGAATGACCCATTTTTTACCTATTTCAACACAGAGATCACATTAATTATGTGATCTCGGCGCGACAAGTGATTAAGGCCTCAATCAACGCGCTTTTAATATTCAGTGCTCATCAAACTTGTTTAATGATTTAATTCGTAGGAAATTACAATAAGCATAAAAACGCATATGTACATCACAAAGTAAATTGATATCTGTAATGTCAATAAAACCATACTAAAACCACTTATGTAACTTGATCTATTTAATATGTTGTATGATCATTTATTATACAATTAAGAGGTCTGATGTTGGCTGTGTTATAATAAGATGTGATATTAAAAACAATAGTATGCTGTAAATAATACTAGCGCCATCTAGTGTCGAGTAGAAAAGTTAACTTAAGTGAGCGATGTATTAATTCTAAGTAGTTCCTACTAACTTCGCTAGATGGCGTAGCTCAGTGAAAGTGTGCGTTGATATCTTTTATATGAGAAATGAAATAATTGATTTTTTGCTTATATTGTGCTCATATTTAATAACTTTAAAAAATTAAAGATTTGATCAATACATTTATTTTATTTCAGTATGAAATTAGAATGTATTTTATGATATATGTATTTTTACTCACGCACAAGATAAAATGTTCTAGGGATACCACCTTAAGTTTTATACACATGTTATATACTCAGTTTTATACACTAGAGTTTATAGTTTTTCAAGTTTTATACACTATATATATACTCAATATGCAGGTCATCAGTAATTTTATGTGATGTTTGTTTTCAGGAGCGGTCGTCTAGCCGTCGAGGGCTGGTGGTGCGGGCGCGCGATGCCGGCGGCGGGCGGGCGGGCCAACAATGGCGCGCTGGCTCTGCATTACGCCGCCGCGCGGGGCTGCCTCGACTGCGTGCGTCTGCTTACCAATACCACGCCTGATGTGTCGTGAGTAGCTTTAACTATGTCTATACTAATATACCGAGTATATAAAGACAGCGACTCAAAACGAAGCCAAGTGATAGTTTTAGTGGTTACAGAACTAAAAACTAAAAGTTTCGCAAAAAACCAACAGATTTTTATTTGTATATTTTTTAAATATCATCGTGTTTGGGTGGTAAATACAGAGTTTTTGCGAAAATAGTTATTTAAACCCTTACCTAATACCTACCATTGTCTCTTTAAATGCCCTGACGCAGTCTTGATATACCCTGTATAAAATTTAACGGTATGTTTGATCGCGCGAATCTCTGGAAAGTGTTGGATAGTCCATTTATCGAGGAATGCTATCCCTGAAAACTTTCTTACGGACTATGATGCGAGCGATTATAGCACTATATATTCGTCTTTGATATAGTGTAGTGTATTATGGAAGAATTCTATTTTTATAAGTAATTAACCGCATAATATGGAGTAAACTTTGAGAATTTCGAAGATAACGTGACTTTTAGGGACCCACCTAAAAGTCACGTTATCACCTAAGTGGTCATATCTCATTTATGAATTATTATTTAACAACGGGATTAGAATCTGCGCTTTACAGCTACATATCTAATAAAAAATACCTGAAGTACCTAGTTGTGTCTCTATAATGTAGCTCTGACAATGCATCGAATGTGCGATAAAGAGAAATGCCTGCCTTTTGATAGCCGGTCCCGGAAATAATGGACCAATTCATATCATAAGCTTTAATGACTATTAAACTACATGCACGAAAACATTGAAGGATTCTGAAATAGTTTCACTAAGTAGAAACGGCGTTTAATTCTATAGAAAACATAATAATTAATCCGATCCACCCTTCTGGACAGAAACCTAGTCTTGTTTCAATCAAATATAACTTCTTATATTAATGTTTTCTCACATTTATGCGAATGTACATTGAAATAAAACAATTTTTATGGATTTTACCGCGAAACTGTTTTATTTTAACTTTCCGTTGTTTCGATGACTTTACAGCTTTCTTGATCACTGGCTCAATACTGTCATCCGCATGCTGACTGTTACAATATTATTTCTTTCATTTTACAACTATTAAAATTAAAAAGTTAATTCAAAAAGTTAGTTTTTCATTATTCGATCTACGCATCCGCTTGTTTTATATTTCTACTCGGCGTATCAAATATAATATGTGAATCATTGAGCCATGACCAGAGCAACAGATGGTGCGCTTTTTGCGTCTCCTCGGCGGTCCACTGGTCCGGTAACTGTGCGCTCACGATAACTAACCGTTAGTTCATAACCGTTCTAATACTGATGCACTCGTTTATGGGCGCTGATGAATCAGATCAATGTAGTTCTTATGTTGACTGACTGTGCTCACTGGTGAGGTCTGGTCGATGAGGTCTGAGTTTGCTACTCGGGTCGTGCTTTTTTATACAAAAATAATATCAATACTTTTATTGTTTACGTAGTATTAAATATTCCACTGTACTGTATGAACCCATCATCGCCACCTGACTCAAACGTGAGTGCGATAGAGAGGGCTTAGGACTAATAATATTACCAACATTAACCGTAAAAACTTTTTTAGGCTAGTTTGAAAAAATGACTACAATTTAATACAAATCAGATCAGAATATTTGTATCTGTTACATAATGTCAGAATTATGTAACAGATACAAATATTCGAAATAAGATATTTTAAAACTTAATTTTTAACGCGACGTTTTTTCGTGGATAGCTATGAACGGTTTTCCTTCATTATGTGCGCAAGTACATTTTCCAGAGTAACTGAATTTTCGGTCTCGCATAATAATCCAATATCTTTTTACTAAAAAATAAAGCGTAATTACATTGACGTAAAGTGCACAGCACAATCAATTAGCAACAGTAATAATAAACGATGTTACAAATGAATTGCCAAGCGGCAGGATGGACATATTATCAACCGGTGTCTGGAATTAAGCCTAATATACTACAAAAAAAGAAATGAAATAGGATATTTTAGTAATGTTCCGTTCATGGTTTTTTGTTTGGACGTGATGTTTCATTAAAACACACCTGATTATACCTTATACATATATGTACTATGTAGGTACTTACTGACAATAATGAACATTTGGTGCAGTAAATATCGAATTATAGTCAAAGCAAAATTTTTCATTTCATTACACATTTTAATTATTGCCATGTCTCTGTGTTACAAACATTAAACAACCAACATATAAAAGTCAATAATTTCTGTTCAAGGATGGACGATTATTGATGGTAGGTCTCTCATATGTGAGAGGCCACCTGGGTAGGTACCACCGCAATGTCTATTTCTTCCGCCAAACAGCAGTGTAATTGCACTGTTGTGTTCCAGTTTGAAGGTCAGTGTAGCCAGATTAACTACTGGACATAATAAGATTTAACATCTTATGTCTCAGAATGGCGTGCGCAGTGGAATGCCAAGCATTGCTTTATAATTTTTATGGTGTTATTTGGTTTAGCTACTGTCCATGAGCGGTTGTATCGCTTACCATCAGACAAATGGCATGATTGTCTCACCATTATTCGCTATAAAAAGAAAAAAAAAATCACTTCGGCTAGTGATATTCAAAATCTGAACTGAATAAAAACTGCGTATAAATCAAACAAATGAAGTTGATTTACAATGCATGCGGTAATGAAGCAATTAACGAGTCATTTACAAAGCTCTTGGTATAAATCAATAGACAGCGCGTGGAAACATTCTAGGCGTTGCATGATCACTGCTCAAGTCGGGTGTCAACGAGTAAATGTAGCACTTGGCACTTGGCAGATTGCTGATTTAATTATAACTTTATACAGCTTACGTTATACAAGGGGTACTGTAATGTACTGTATCTGTATCAGCTCATATAGGTCAATATACCGGGTATATCAAGACCGCGACCGAAAACGAAGCCGGGTGGTAGTTTTAGTGCCTATACACACAATACAACTAAAAATTTCGCAAAATAAGGGATAGATTATTTTCTAATTTTTTTTAAAAATCATTGTTTTAGGTGGTAAATCCTTAATTTTTGCGAAAATAGTAATTTAGACGCAATGATATGTAAGGGACATATCATTGCGTCTTTAAAGATAAAAAGGTGTACATCATTATTTTGGAAAAAATATGTATTTTTCATCCAAATACGACGATAAGTAAAAAATTACCAAAAAAAAGTTTACGATTTTTTTTGCGAAATTTTTAGTTGCATTGTGTCTGAAGTCACTAATACTACCACCTGGCTTCGTTTTCGGTCGCAGTCTTGATATACCCTGTATAGAGTGGGATTGAAAGTGGTTAGGCCGTATAGTCCTCAACGCTGGCCTAGTGCAGGTTGGCGGGTATATAGGGGGTGAGAACCAGTATAAGGTAGGGCGTGGGTTCAATGAAGTTTGCGACAAATGTATGTGTGACGGACTATTTGATTCACGGGGTGTTGTGGGACTTGGAAATGTCTCTCATAACTACTGATGCCCAGAACCGAAAAATATTTGTATCTTAATGCGGTGTTAGGACTATGTATGTGACTGTTGGGTTTTGTATGTGGGTGTCCTGGTAGCACCTCTCCCTACCCTTTCTGGGAAAAAGGCGTGAGTTTATGTATGTATATTGGGTTTATTTATTAATTAATTTACAAACGTAAAAAATATATTACTTAAGATATTTTTTTTTATAATTTTACTTCATAAGTTTTGGTTTTTACATATTTATGAAATAATTTTCATTAAATTCTATAGGTACATACATATTCTATGACTCCAAAATGCCTACAATTTCACGCTACAACTACAGAGAAAATAATGATCAATCTTTATGAATAATTTTATTGTTTCGTGCAATTTGTGCTGGGGGGATATTTGCCGCCATCTGTCATGTTGACATAAATTAGAGAAAGTATTAAGTATAGTAAGAATTGCTATGCTATCACTGAACATTTATTTTTTACTGGCACGGCAAAGCACCTACAATGTATGTTGTTTTTCATTGCGATGAATGGCAAGATGAGCAGGCCATTTGCGTTATGGTAAGCGATACGACCGCTCATCGACAGTAGGAAAACCAAACAACACCATGAAATACAAAGCAATGTAAGCATGTTGCGTTTCGGATTTTGTATACATCTAATTTCCACCGGGTCGTCTGATCATATTATGTGTATAACCATCTTTGTATGTATGTATGTATCAGCCCATATACGTCCCACTGCTGGGCACGGGCCTACTCTACAATCGAGAGAATCGATTGAGAGTGGATAGGCCATATAGTCCACCACGCTGGCCTAGTGCGGGTTGGCGGACTTACATACCGTAGAAATTCTTTAAAATCGCTACGGTATGCAGGTTTCCTCACGATGTTTTCCTTACCGTTAAAGTAACCAACCATCTTTACATAGATTAAACTATAATTGCATCAAATGCAATGTAGTCGATTTGTAGTAAAAAATCCCCCCTACAATGAAGGGGAGGCGTGGAAATTTCCCCTACACCGCATACTCGTACAGACGAAACATTACAGTGTGTATGGAGAAAGCGTTACCGAATTAATTGCACTTTATCGGAGATCTTGCGCTCGCATCTGCCATCTTTACACTAAGCAGCCGGAATCCGAGGAAAGCTTACATTACACTTCTGAATAACAATTGTTTGGATAATCAAATCACTAATCTTGGAAGTCAACACGTTTTCTCCCCAATTGCTACTGGCTGTTTGATAGTACTGATATTTTTAACCCAACTAATTTCATAATTATTTGGTCACAGCGACTTTTTTAAATTACGTATCTGATATTATGTTACCTGATAAAATTTATAAGTTTATCCTCTTTACCTGTAATTAAAATAATAATCACCACTACAAAAATAACAAAAATCTTGACATTGGCAAAATCTTCGATTCTACGGGGAGAATCCTTTTAAGAAGAAGAAGAATCTTAGAAGTCTATCGGTGACGGCTCTGGGTGCTAGTGTAGTAAATCGTGAACAATAACATAGTTATATTATGAATTATTCATTCTTAATTTATTTTGTGCTGTCTGATGTCACTTTGTGAGCAAAATATTTGTCACCGATGTCATAGTCTCTAGTTGACCGAGTTGAAGCAGACCAAAAAATATTTCAAGGATGTTCCGTATCATTACATTACAATAATGCTATACAGGGTATATCCAGACTGCGACCGAAACCGAAGCCAGGTGGTAGTATCAGTGACTTCAGAGTTCAGACACAATGAAACTAAAAAAATGAAAATTTGGCAATAAAAACGGGATTTTTTTTTATTTCATTAATTATCGTCGTATTTGGTTGGAACAAACATAGTTTTCCAAAAATAATAATGTACACCTTTTTATTTAAAAAAAGCAATCGTACACACGGGCTTAAATTATTATTTTAGCAAAAACTAGGCTTACACTTTTTGTTTCAGTTACTGTTACTTATTACTATTAATATAAATTACATTCGAAAATGAATTCATTTACTGCCTGACTGCCTCGGTGACGTAGTTATACTACGGTACGACTACAAAGCTGAGGTCTCGGGTTTGAATCCTGGGTCGGACAAAGTGATATTGGCTTTCTTCTATTCATTATTAATGAATAGAAAAAGCTTAATGTTAATTTTAGTTTAAACATTGTTTCTCAGTAAGTGAATTATGTATGCAATTCTTGATGAGAAATAAAGTTCTTCTTAAACCTAAAAATTATTATCAGCCCGGAGTCAAGAATGTGTGCCCGATATGGCGATAGGCTCGCCCCCTATCACATCATGGGACGGAACATACAAGGCGAAATGTGGGTGTCCTGGTGGCGCCTCTGCCTATCTCTACTGGGATAAAGGCGTGAGTTTATGTATGTATATATGTATGTATGAATTCATTTAATTTTTCTACTCCAGTATGTACTTGATTATAACCTTTACAGTGAACGGGCTCGACTGGGGTATTAACAATGTGACACGGAGTAGTGCCGTGCAGAAATAGTTGTGCCGTTTATTAAAGTATTTGATATAGTCAGTGGCTCTAAAACTTTTAAAATATGACCAAAAAATTTACAATAATATTTCTAATTGTGAATGGCCATCATTTTAAATCAACTTTTAAAATTCCGCAACACTTAAAACTTACGATTTGCGTTTTTTTGAGTGCAAGTGTTCGCCATCTTCAATGCATGTAGCTTAAATTACGCCCTCTCATACTTCTATAATGTGGTGGTTAGTGGTCACCTTCTCATAATTCACTGGTTGGTCTTTCACATGTGAGAGGCCGCCTGAGTAGGTACCACCGCAATGTCTATTTCTCCAGTCAAACAGCAGTGTAAATGCACTGTTGTGTTCCGGTTTGAAGGACATTATAGCCAGAGTAACTGGACGTAATGAGACTTAACATCTTATTTCTCAGGAAGAGGAGCGCAATGGAATGCCTTGCTTTGTTATTCATGGTGTTGTTTTTTTGCTACCATCTATGAGCGATCGTATCACTTACCATCTGGCGGATGGCATGCTGGTCTCGCCATTCAACGCAAAAAAAAGTGTCTAAACTTAAAAACGGGTGTAAGTTACGTACATTCTTCATAAATCAAGTCTAGTTTAACGCTACTTAATCGAAATAATGCCAGTGTTTTTATATGTATTGAGTGATTCCTGAAACTGTTTATGCATTGATGCCGGAAAATATCGATCGTTGCGTCGGTTTTGTAATCAGAAATCAGTCATTACTTAACATGAAATATTATTGATTGTGTAAGTACGGGATTTATTATGAATTTATGAATGATTCGTTTATACATATTTTTTGTATTTCGGCTACAATGCACCAGGTGGTGACTAGTTTCCTGTTAAATTAAAGTATCCAGTTTCTGAAAAAATATGCCGAGTAACATAGAAAATTAAGCCCGCGTGTGTTTGAATAGAGTGCACCTAGGTAGTTCTGTATTAGTTCATGATCGTTTCCATCAGAGTAAGTCTTCCTTAAAAACAAGAGTCTGATTGAGAGGGCACAGCCAATAGTTTTACAATTCAGGAGGCTCAAAACAGGGTGAAATAAAAGAGATTGGCAAGACAACACACTGACATCGGCCACTTCCAACAGATCGCAGTGGAAACTTTTTGGTGGAAACCTATATTCAGTAGTGGCTATACTGTACATAAAGTCAGGACTATGTATGTGACTGCTTACTGTTTGACTGACCCCACATTAATATCAATGAAGTCTTGTGTCGTGGGTATCAGAAACTGCGAAACACTTTTCGGTCTCACAAACACCCAGATCCGAGACAAATATTAGTTGGCTTTACAAGAATTTGAACGCTATTAAAGTAGCGTAAGGGACTGCCAACATTAACTCATTAATTCTTTGTAATATTGTCAAATAGTGACATTGCGTCGTGTACCGGGCCGTGCCGGCTCTGAAACATGCCTCGAAATATCCGGAGCGTTGCCAGTTGCCACTGTTCTTACGTCATTTTAGCACAGTTGCTCGTCGCTCGTCGTTAATGTTATGGAGTTTATAATTGGCAGAAATCTTTTATCTTAACGCTCAATTTCTTTGTTCTTTATGTACAGTATATCCACCACTGGATATATGTTTCCGAGAAAATGTTTCCACTGCGATCTGTTGGAAGTGGCCGATGTCAGTGTGTTGTCTTGCCAATCTCTTTTATTTCACCTGGTTTTGAGCCTCCTGAATTGTAAAACTATTGGCTGTCATAAGCTCCTTGACGAGCGACGTCAAAACTTTATGATTTTATTTTACTGTCTTGGCACGCCCATACTGAGGCTTGGGCATACGTTGTCAGCGTATTCCTGGCGATTTCCTGACACGAAACAATTTGAAGCGATATTCCACGAGTTTGTTTATTTAGCTTTGTAACCGACTAAAGTTTTGCGTTGTATTTTAGTACCATAAAAACAGTGTAACTACAGAAACAATTTTATTTTTTCAAAACAGTAACTTAAAGAAAATATCCGATTGCCGCTGTAAATTAAAAAAAAAATATATAAGCCCTACACATGAGAAGTGGTGACTGTCGATCAATATTTGTTAAATGCAGCACAGCTAAAGTTATTATTCTAATATAAAAATGTCACGAATTTCGTATTAGTTTCGTGAGTCTAACTATGTAGACACATTGTATATTCTTCAATCGAAATACTGATCTAATACATAGATACAAATCCTTGCTAGGTATATGTAACAGTGGCATAGCTACGCATTAACTGAAGATGTTTCCTTTAGCACAATCTTATGCCCGCGTCACTTTACTGCCGCCTTTCCTCCAATTATTACATTAACACTAATAAGCTGGATAATATAGTAATGTTCTAGTTACGTCCGCGGAACAGTAGAATAATACGCAACTGCAAGCGAGGCGTGGAGTGAAGCCTAGTGTTGAGCACATAGAAAGCTAATATTAAATGGGTGAATTACTTTGCTGCAATAATGAGGCGTGGTTTATGTGCATGTGATCAGCGATTTAGAAATATTAGTGGCTCTTTTACTGTAGACCTGTCTGAATCGGTTCATATTGGTTCATTATTTTTTTGAAATTAGAATGTTGCTGAAATTCAGACCTAAAAAACGCTGGCGAGACCACCCGGATGCTGTCGAGCCCATGTAGCCTAAAATTTCGTTAGAGCGCGAATTGTGGAGGGACAGGGGTGAGACCTTTGCCCAGCAGAAGAATTAAACAGGTTAAATAAAAAAAAAGAAGGTTGAAGAAAAAATGTTACGTACGAGATTTCCTTTTTATCTAAATTAGAATATTATTTTAAGTACTTATAATTTAAGAAATTTTCTATAACATTTATCATTGAGAAATACATGTTACTACCCGTTACGCCAAACTTTCGCCTGGGGAGTTACAAATATTACTTTTGATATTTTCCTAGACAAGAATGTGGCAGCAAGTTTAACGGAATTCTTGTCAGTACTCATTTAATACTACCGTTAAATGTTGCTACAGTAATGCTGGCCTTAAAAAGTAACATCTTTATAATAATTCGCTTTATTATTGTACAAAAAGCCTTAATAATAAAATTATTTCTTGCTTCTGAAAAACAATATATCTTATTATAATGCAAAATCAGTACAATTTTATCATGAGAGAGATAATAACATCTTGACAGTAGATTAAACCTGGACATCAAAAGTGACCTCAATCTCCTATTACGGTCATATTACGGACCCTATAAAATATTATGTTTACCTTCAAAATGACCAATAAGTATAAGAATATATTATGCAAAATTAATGACCATAGACCAAGTGATTAGAATCATAAATTATTCGTATTAAGATACACGCTGTTAAATTTTACGTTTCTCGCTCGACTGCCCGCTCCGCCCGTCACAATCACCCACCTCCGATAACAACTAGAGCCACACATTATACGCTAATAGTAATGCACACAGTCGACTCAGATGTTACTCTGCGTGTGCTCGCTTTGAGTGCAATGTGCGCGTGAGTCTATGGACGAATTTTTTTAAGTGACGCGAACTGTCACAGTGATTACTCTGTGTTCAATGTATGTGTGAGTGTTAAGTGCGGCCTCTTTATTAAAACCTCCTTTTCAATTCTTAATTTAAAATGCTTGCTTAAACTTTTTTGTTAACCCACTTTCAATAGCACGTATCAATTCGTAATTGAGCGGTCACACTGTTCGAAATTTGAATTATGAAACACGGAGATGGCTTATATTTTTTTATTTACGGCCAGTTTTGTGTTAAATAAAAAGTGGATATTTTTGTGTCCATTACTAGACCTAAATCATGTTTTTTAAATAAACATTAAGAATTTATGCATAGCATGTATAATATAGAGGGAGCGCTGGTACTCCAAAAATGTAAATAAAAATGGAGGTACCGGGCCACCTTTTTCTGCCCTTTTATTGGCTGAAATTTGACAGGTTGTCCAACATACACGAATTATGCGAAAAAAATAGCTTAGAGCTCTCGAATATACTTTCGTTTACCAACGAAATTTATAATAATATTTGTTACATAATATTAGGTCAATTTTCACTAATATAGCAGTGCTATCATAAACGAATAAAAAAATCTACGTTTTTGAAGACGCAAATGTATGACAGCTCTATATGTATTAAAAATACTCTAAGTTTATGAAATTAAATCTTCTTCCAAAGATTTCATATTATATTAATGACAAAAAAAAACTGGCCGAAACGTATTAATATATGACATGAAAATTTTTGCTAACTATCAATGCCTTTGGTTGATAATATGAATGGAGTGATTATAAAATATGACACGACCTCGTGTTAATGAACTAAAGACCAGCTAATTGTTTCAAAAAGCTTACTCTGCGTCTTATGGACTAAAATATGCATCGGATGCATTTGAATTGTGCATTGTTTGAGTGGGGAAATGACACTGTTACTGGCAATTGACCGCAATCTCATTTCTTTGTAATTATGTCGTCAAGTTAGTTGGATAATATTTTTTATGGAGTTGTTGTCCAGGAAAACATGGACTATATTGTATGGGAGCTTTCTGAATCCATCTTAAAAGTTGGAAATAAGGGAAGGTGATAAATAAATAAGGCAGAAGAAAATAAGAATGTACAGTTGTCGCAAGCTATTCAAATAACTCATGACATGAGAACAGAAGATACAAAATATTACAATACAAAAATAGGCCTTTCTCTTTAAGTGAGTTCCTCCTCAATTATGATTTGTTTTTCAATTGTTAAATTTGGTTGAAAAGATTGTTAAATATTGTCATTCATCTAATTTTAGATAGTCTCCATTACATAATAACCCTTGAAATACATAACAGTAAATCCAAACTAAAGTGAAATCTCGTACCAAACGTTTAATTGTCTAAGTATAATTATATTCACAAATAATTAACATATTTATGCTTTTGAGCCGCTGTGCACTCTCCAATGTTTATGAAAGCGAAACGCGCACATTGATAACTTTTGGCTATTTTTTGTGTAGTCGATCTTGAGTAGTGGTTTATTATTCGTGGGTAATTAAAATCTATTTACCTGTTTTTAGGTAGCTTGCGATGTTAAGTCTTAATATGTCCTGTAGTTACTCTGGCTACAAAGTCCTTCAAACCGGAACACAGTAGTGCATTTACTTTGCTGTTTGGCGAGATAAATAGACATTGCGATGGTACTTACCCAGGCGGCCTCTCACATATGAGAGACCTACCACCGGTAAAATCAGATTTGTAGTAGTTCCTCTGGTAAACATGAACGTTATGCTGATAGGTGTCTATATTAATGTTACTCCATGGGTGGCTCCCTTGACTCGAACATGGCTAACGGTATATTTGGTAAGGGACGTGGATGATGGATAACGATAATTATTTAATATCTATAAAGATTTATTCTGCAAATATAACTTTATACGGAAATGTTATTAATTATTTTAAAAAGGTTTAATTATTGATCTGTTCATGATATAATATAATAGTAAAATAAAATTTAATTTTGTAATTTACTTCGTCGACCATTAATTTAGTACTTGGAATTCCTCATATTTATGAGCCATAAGTCAATGCTACTGTAATAATAAAACCAGATATTTCACCGACTGCGTAATCCCCAACTGATAATACATACACGGTATCTTTTATATGCAGCAAAATAACATATTTCAAATAAAAAGAGCAATGTAAAGCGAACACAGCAAATCATCATCAGTACGGATGGAGAGCGCGTGATAAAATGCACCGCATGATTTCCCCCGAGATATTTCTCTTCAGCTAATGAAAACGGATAAGTTGTCAATTGCTATGAAAACTGTTGTTTTTCGAGAGTATGTTTAATTGGCCGTTTCGAATTTCACGATTCGTGATTATTTTCGACCGCTATTTTTGTTTTGAAATGAAATGAAATGAAATGAAAATATTTATTGAACCCATGAAATGTCATACATTATTTAGATTCAGTCACTTTTTTCAACTACCACCCAGTTCACAAGGCTGTTTTCGCCAGAGAAGAACGGACAAGAAACTATAGCGTTGCTATTTTTAAAACAAGTTTATAATACAGTATTTATACAGAGGTTGCAGCGCAGTTAAATTCAGAGCAGTTCATAGATAATTTGGAATAGTAATGATGAATAGGCTTATTGATCAAGCGATTTTGTACGGTTGAGTTAGGTAAGTAAAGTCGCCTAGAACGCGGAATCAGTACACTGTTTCACCAAAGCAATGAATAGTAATAAAAGTTTTAAAGTAATAAAAAGTTATCATTATAGGCAAGTCGAGCAGACCAGTCCACACAAGCAGCACTCGTTCACGAGTATGACGCATGTGCCAGCCTTCGGCCTCCTCAACCATGTTACAGGGAAGTGACTGACCCGGCACACGACGCCACCGCAAGCACAGACGTTTTAGCGAGCATGACTTACTCAAATTGCTTACAACTACGATGAAATCAAATGATACACAAATCAACTAAATAATACGTCTATATTAAACAATGCATATCCGGTTAGGGGACTTATATTATGTTAAGTTCCCAAGCCTTATTATCCTCTAGGTATTCTGAAATTTTCGGAAGTTTTCGGAATGCTCATTTCAAAATTGGAATATGTTGGTAGGCTTTTAATAGTAGCATAAAACCACATTCGTTTTCTTTTTTAATCGTGTTATTTTTTAGGCATAATTGTTTATTTCCTTCGTCCATGTCAATTGTCATACAATGGAAAGAATTTTGGAGGGTAATCTAAAGTTATTCATGTAAATATTTATTCTATAAATCTTATACTGTGCTTCGTTACAATATTGACATATTATTTTGCAAGTATAAGGTATGTAGACTGTGTTAAAATATATATAAAATAGGAAGGCCTTTGTTTTTGTTGAAGTAATTATTTATAAGGAGTGCTTGTAAAACTTCATTTATTATTTGGAATGGTCGCTTCAACTGTAACCAAACTTGGAAGTAAGACATCTGCGTGCATTCATACTTGTTCATGACATATTTTCTGCATCTTCTTTAATAACCTTTTTAGTACAAATGTTTTAATCTTTATACAATAACATTTAAAAGCAAAAGTGTGCTTTGCCCTAATGCATTAACATTTCCTTAAAGCTAACCGCTGAACTGTACATAAAGCCAAACGCTTCCAAACTCCAAAAAACCCAATTTGCAGAGCTTTTATCTAAAAGTTACAATACATAACGAAAACGAACCTTGGAACTATGATTGATTGGTGACAATCAAGTGATAGACACAGTGGTTTGGTGATGATTTGAGACTTTGTGGTTGATAAGTGATCAAAATGGCGACCTGTCCGAGAAGTCGACCTGTCAGATCGGCGTCGGCGAGGCTTAAGTACTCCAAGACTGTCCCTGCCAGTGTTATCAGGTGAGTTCTTGGTGTTTATTAATGAAAATATTTGTATTGTGAATTAGTGTGACTATTTTCTAGAATTCAAGTAAATATTGTACCAAGAGAGACAATTTTTGAGTGTACTAAACGAGAAAATGGAACTGTCTATGTTATTATCACGGGAGGTGGGCGGATTATTAATGTTTTTACTTTCAAATTCCACAAAATAATGTCTTCATATTGGGCACATTGCTTATAATGAAATGTAAGAGCTTATAGGTCGCATTAAATATTAATATATAAACATATTTATTTGAGAAACACATGAGACGGAGATGTTTATCTGCTCTGTCATACCTATTAGTGGCTAGCGGGACGATAGGACCATCCAATGCTTATTGGAGGAGGATCCTTATCAAACTGTGGGTGGTAATAGTCCAACCTCTACTCACCCCTTTACCGCGCTTATGTATGCAAGTTATTACTGAATGGTTCAGCTTTGGTGATTAGAATCGTTGTTGCATGCGGTGGTCGGCCGCGGCCGCATTCCGTCCCGTATCGACGCTATGCTACAATAGATAATTAGGAGGTGAAATTAATTACAATGCATGTTGCAACAAAATTGAAAAAACTCACTCACTCACTTACTCAGCGCAACCATTACCGCGACAACAACTCTGCGTTAATAAATTCTAAAAAATGTATAACAGCCAGTTTTGCGACTAAATGTTTGCAAATCGTAGTGAGGAATACTTAATTAGTCAGTGACATTGTTATCCAGCTCAAATAAGCAGTGTGTGACAAGGAAGAACAGTAATTTAAACTTAGTGTGCAGTGGACCCAGTGTCAGTTTAAATACCAACTAAAGTGTGTGAGTTCATCTATTCGTCAAAATAACATCAAAGTGACTTCTAATTATCTGTGTTTATTGTGATTAATACAGAATTCTTAAAATTAAACAATTTGTTCACACTTCTACCTGCAATTGAACCGATAAATAGTTCGCCAAAAGACCTTTGTACCTGACTTTATAATTTAGTTAATACAAGTCATCTATTTTGCCAACAATCTTAACGTTGAGTTGGCCTGCCGGTTCCAAACGGCACGCCCGAAGGTATTAAGGGGTGACGGTTCAAATCCACCGAGCAGAGTAGGCAACATCAAACAACAAATTTTTCATTTTCTAAAATTAATTTTGAAATTTATATTTGCCGAAGAACTAAATAGCTGCATTAATTAACATGGATAACAAAAAAAATTCAAAGGGTACCAACATTAACAAACTTACATGCTTCGCGTGTGACCGTTCCGTTGTATCAAATGACACTTTGAAATGTTCAAGATGCAGTCTCACCTATCATTATCTATGTCTTCGTATGAGCAAAGATTATTATGACGACTTAACTCAGTCTAAAACTAAATGGATATGCCCAAATTGCCTTAAAGATAATAAAAAAGGTGATTTAATCAATACACCAGTTCGCCAAACTGTGTATGATATGGAGAAAGATTCGTCCAACGAAATATCCTGGGTCTCAACCAGAAGCAAACCCAAGGAGCTGGACGTCTCGGATGTGGTCCTTGAAGACCATATTATTACAAAGAAGGATTTAAGAGATATAATCCGTTCCGAATTGCGAAATGGTCTCAATGATGAACTATCACATATAATTAAAAAAAATATATTCCCGGAGTTTCAAGCCATAAGGACTGAATTGGCAAGCGTGAAGGCAGAATTAGATTCTCATAAAGAAGCCATGCAGTTCATGAGTAATGAATACGAGGAAGCGAAGTCGGAGTTAATTAAAAAAGGTGACTATTGCGACACAATAAGGAAAGAATTAGAAGATTTGAAAATTACAAATAAGGACTTGACTCATCGTGTTGCACAAATGGAACAAAATTCCCGTGGATCTAACATAGAGATTCAATGCGTTCCCGAGCGTAAGACGGAAAACCTGAAGTGTGTCGTAATGCAACTAGCCAAAACTGTATCTTGTCCGATTAAAGAAGATGATATACATCTGTGCACTAGAGTCGCAAAATTGAACAATAACAACCCTCGACCCCGATCGATAGTAGTGAAACTAAAGAGTCCTTTAGCTCGTGATACTTTTTTAGCAGCTACTTTAAAATTTAATAAATCCAACCCCCAAGACAAATTACACACCGGGCATCTAGGTATTGGTGGTGATAAGAAACCTATATATGTAAGTGAACATTTATCACATTTTAACAAAGAGCTCCATAAGGCAACTCGGAATATCGCCAAACAAAAGGGATACAAGTTCGTATGGGTTAGAGCTGGGCGTATTTTTGTTAGAAAATCGGAGTCTTCTCCAGCTATTGTGATAAGCGACATGAATTTTTTGCATAAACTGTAACACTTGTGTGGTGTTGTATGTTTAATGTTCGATTTTTATAGTTTTTTTTTTTTCAATTCACATCTTTAAAATGCTATTACCAAAATTGTAGAGGCTTAAATACTAAGATCTCTGATTTTTTTTGTAATGTCTTAGCAAATGACTATGATGTTATTTTAATAACTGAAACATGGTTACAAGATAATGTGAGTGACTCAGAGATTATTGATGATCGTTATATAGTATATAGACGTGCTCGTAATATACACCGACCTCATTCAAAAAAGACTGGTGGTGGTGTAATGTTAGCTATTAAAAGAAAATTTAAATCCTATCGAGTACAGGAATATGAAAGCGATATGGAAGATCTCTGGGTTGCCATAGAAATTAAAGCAGCTAATAATTCTATATTAAAATTTTGCATATGTGTAATTTATATACCTCCACCTATAAAGATGGGCGATCTTGAACAGTTTTTGGATAACGTTAGCCTCCATCTAATTAACTACAAAGAGGCTCTCTTGTTGGGTGATTTTAATTTGTCGGGGATTAAATGGAAAAGATCTGATAAAGGTAAATTACTGTCCCTGTATAATGACAACAGTTTATCATATCAATTGATATCTGAATTTATGGTACAGAGTGATCTTCATCAATTCAATCAGGTTTATAACAGCAATGGTAACATATTAGATTTAGTGTTTTCTACATTATCGTGCATGGAAGTAAACAAAAGTAACAGTCACCTTAGTGTTATTGACAAGTACCATCCGCCATTAGAGCTTAGTTTTTTATTGTCAATCTCTAAGACACTTAAACCATTAACTACATCAAGACCTAATTTTTTAAAAGCAGATTATGATACCATAATAAAAGAACTTTGTAAAGTTGATTGGCAATCTGTTTTCTCATCATGTTCAAGTCCTGATGATATGTTGAACATGTTATATGATAGGATCAATACTTTGATATATAATTATGTTCCTTTATACAAACCGAAAACTCCAGGCTACCCGCCTTGGTTTACACTTGATATTATTAAGATGCTGAAAGAGAAAGAAAAAGTAAGGATGCGGTTTATGAAATACCGTAATCCCATGGACAAATACGAATTTGAATTGCTCAAAAAAAGATCTGACAAACATATACGAAACAGATATAAATCATATTGCCAAAAATTAGAAGACCGCATAATAAGGAATCCAAAACATTTTTGGTCTTACATTAAAAGCCAGCGTAATAATAAAAGCAATATGCCTTCCACAATGCGCTTAGAATCAGAGTCAAGTAAAGACCCAACCGAAATTTGTGATCTTTTTGCAAAAAACTTTTCCTCCAACTATATCAACAATTCATTAATAAACGCTGATTACAAAATGAAGAGTAATAATTTAATTACTACGCAAGTAAGCGCACTGGCATCAATAAACATCTCACCAAGATCTGTATTCAAGCATCTTAAAAGACTAGATATAGGTAAGGGAGCAGGTCCTGATGGCCTGCCTCCGGTATTTATACAAAAGTGTGCTGCTCCATTATCAAAACCGATTACCATAATTTTTAATTCATCGTTACACACTGGCTTTTTTCCTACAAAATGGAAGGAAGCGAGAATTGTCCCTATATTTAAATCTGGTTCAAAGGAAGATATTAAAAACTACAGACCTATTTCAATTTTGTCTGTATTTTCAAAAACATTTGAATTTTTAGTTTATCCTTTTATTAATCAACATGCGAAACAGCAGCTTTCCAGTTTGCAACACGGGTTTATACAGGGCAGATCTACGAACACTAATTTAGTATCATATGTGGAAGCCTTGCTGGATAAGATGGACAACCGCGTTCAAACTGATGCAATTTACACCGATTTCAGCAAAGCATTCGATAAAGTTAATTACAAAATACTAATACAGAAACTATCACATTTTGGTATTGGAGGTAATTTGCTTAATTGGTTTAATTCGTATCTGCTACATCGTAAATCTAGTGTTGTGGTAAACGGAGCACAGTCAAACGCGTTCATAGCAAGCTCAGGGGTTCCACAAGGATCCCACCTGGGTCCACTTTTGTTTCTTATTTTTATAAATGATATTACTAGTTGTTTCCAAAATTCCGAGCCATTCTTGTTTGCTGACGATTTAAAAATTATTAGACCGATATATGATTCTACAGATATATGTTTACTGCAAGATGATATAAACAGACTTCTTGCTTGGTGCACTGATAACGATATGGTTTTGAACATAGAAAAATGCTTTCATATAACTTTCACACGTAAAAAATCGCCTATTAAATCGTCTTATCATATCAATGGCATTGATCTTGAACAGGTTGAACATATCAGAGACCTTGGAGTTATATTGGACAGGAACTTAAATTTTAATGTACATATTGACAATATCTTAAACAAGTCCTCCAGAATGTTGGGATTCCTATTTAGAAATTGTAAGCAGTTCAGTAGACCGGATACAAAAATTCTCCTTTATAATAGCCTAGTGAGAAGTATTCTCGAATATTGCTCGCAAGTCTGGGCTCCCTGCTACGATGTGCACAAAAACAGGATAGAGAGAGTTCAAAAGAGATTTGTCTCTTACCTCACATACAACTATAAAAACCGCAAAAAGTTAACATCATATACGGAGAGACTATCTTCTATGAAAATGACACCTCTAAACAATAGGCGTAAAATAAATGATCTTATATTTCTTTACAAGTTATTAAACAATAAAATTGACTGTCCACAATTACTCAGCATGATAAATATATCTGTCCCAAGAACCCTACCGCGCCCGAACGTCTTTAAACTGTTCAAGACTCGTTTTCACAAAACCAATATGGGTGCCAACTCACCATTAACACGCATGATAAGACTTTATAATTACCTACCACGAACAATTGATTTGGATATTTTCTACGATAAATTGTATACATTTAAAAAAAAAATTAAGTCACATTTTAATTAATTAAATTCATGTTTTTATTAATGTCCGTTCTTTAAATTTTGGATTGTGAGTTCTGATTTTGGTCTAAATTTTCTTTTTCCTTTTTTTTAATTATTTTTTTAAACCTTTGTTGTTTGTTTGTCGTTATGATTTGTGTGCTACTTGCTGTATATACTTTTCTACTCCGTTGTTGTTGTTGTTGTTGTTATAATACTATACCTAGATTTAAGATTAGTATTGTTTAACAATTATGAATAAGTGATGCTGTCATTAATTGTAAGCTGTAGTTACCTGTTAACGGGGGAACATTTAACATTGCTTTTATTTTTGCTTGTAATACTTTTTGTGATTAATGTATCTTCTTTTGGTAACTCTAAAATAATAAAATAAAATAAAATAAAAATAAAATAAAAATAAAATCGAAGTAAATTTTTATATTTTTGAAATACGTTTCAATGTTGGAAATTGTCACATTTTGCAATAGGTGAACAAGCGAGCAGCTTCATAGCCACCCGAGAACTTATAAGATCTTAAAAAATAGAAGACCTGCACTCACTTATGCAGGTCTTGGAGCATTCTAATGAAATGGAGGATGGTAGGGATGAGGGAATGGAAAAGTACGCAATGCAAATTAGCCCACTATATCTCAATGATGGATACTTTGAGTTGCTCTTTACCATTACATGCATTTCGTCCACCCACACGGTGGTCAGACGACCTAGTAAAGGTCGCGGGACGTCGCTGGATGCAGGCTGCCTCCAACAGGTCACTGTGGAAATCATTGGGAGAGGCCTATGTTCAGCAGTGGACTTCCTTTGGCTGATGGATGGATGATGGATGATTACATGCATTGTAGCCACTTTATCGTGTTGGTATAAAAAAGACATACCAGCTATGCCTCATTAGCGATTGAGAGAGGAAACTCAACAGCATAAATGTTACTTCATGTCTAGTTTTGCCTTTTACCCTTACAAAAATGGCAGTGTACCGATGATCATCAAATACTACGGAGTTTAATGCGCCTCGGTGATCACAAATAATCTCGGAAAATAAAAATATGTTATAATCAAATACGACATTTATTTTATTTATTAATCCTTTATTGCACAAAAAGAAACATTTACAGTAAATAAATGGCATAATAAGTACAAGAGGCGACCTTATCACACTAGGCAATTTCTTACAGGCAACCTTTGGATGGATATGTAAAAAGGAAAATGACATTGTAGTTTTCAGTGAATTAATGTACCGAAACATCGATATATTTGCGATGATCGATTCGATATGTCAATCACTGTCATAACCAACGTACATGTTAGTTTTTCCTACCACTTCGATATCCGCACGAGTGGTTGATCCGAGGAACACTCATGATCCGCTTCAATGATGTTTAATTGATGGGGTGCAGTGCAGATCACGCCATCTAACGGACCCGTTCCGTACTAAAACGTACGCTCGTGTTGTGCCGAGATATTTCAGATTGGTTTTAATTATGCATTAAGTTATATAAATAGGGAGTGAATGAACCCGGAATTTTATTGGTTTAGTGGTGATAGAATTAGGCAATAAATAATCAAAATACAGTTTACACTCCCGGCACCATAGTGAGACAGATAAGGTTAAGAAAAGGTAAATAAATAAATACACCCAACAGTCACATACATAGTCCTGACCCCACACTAAGATCGAGTTGTGTCGTGGGTATCAGGAACTACGAGAGACTTTTCGGTCTCACAAACACCCAGACCCGAAACAAATATCTGTGGTTCACACAAACATTTATCTTGGTGCGGGGATCGAACCAGCGGCCTCTGGTTTCACTGCTGGTGTATAACCGACTGCGCCACGAAGGCTGTTAAAGAATCCTGAATCACACAAATCAACCAGCCGAAAAACAAAATTGACATACACCAACTATAATGTGTGTTACATTGTTGGTCTGTTGGTTGTCGGGATTACAAAATTGTGATCTTTGGAGATTCATATCTATAGTCAAGCTGGACCATTGAAGTATATTTTCCATTTGTCATATAAACTGCAAATACACTTTCTATCTCTGTTAAGATAGGAAAGACGTTACCAACATATTATTCTATTATGGCAAATTAGGTCCAGGGGTACCGTTGTCTTACAGAAAGACGAAGTGAATTAACGGCTATACTTCTGCATTTTTTTTAGTTTGCTGAAGGCCCGGTCATGCTCAAGTCGTCAAATATTGTACCTAGAAATAAATTCTAAAAGCTTTAAATAATTCAAATGTTGGGTCCTCTTAAGTCGCAGTAGTGATAACACATCCAAATGTGTTGCCAACTGTGCCAACACAGTTGCCCATTTTTGTGTTACAAAGTTATTAAATAACAAGAAGCCGACAATGGTAATTCCCATGGATTACTAATTCACTTATATAAGTGCGAAGTGGCAATAATGAGCTTGCTATTACCCGCTATTACCGTGTTCCTGACGGCAATATTGTGGCCTGTCATACGTTACCTGTCAAAAACAAAGAGACGAGATAATTTTCACAATTTTCTTTCCTGCGCCGGTGAAAGTGAAACACGGGGAAATCTAACTCGGATGTTGTTTTTCTCTATAAAGTTATGTGCGGAAATTGAACACTTACGTATTAATGATTTATGAGTTTGGAATGGTACGAATGATCTTCTGATGTGTTGTTTTTTTGTTAGGTATCGGGATTGAAACGTTGTTTTGTACTTTAAGTTTAAATGGAAGGACGGTATCGAGATATTGATAAAATATTATAGTAGACAGTAAATACGTAACTTGAAAAACGAGATATAGAGCAGTGCTTCTTAATAAGAAGAGCTGCGTAGTTTTCCTACTGTTTATCAGCGGCCTTGCCGCTCGTCATTAGTGAAATGAAATGAAAATATTTTATTGAACCCATGAAATGTCATGCATTATTTAGATTCAGTCACATTTTTCCACCACCACCCGGTTCACAAGGCTGTTTTCGCCAGAGGAGAACGGGCAAGAAACTCTAGCGTTGCTCTTTTCAAAGTAAGTTTACAATACAGTGATTTTACAGGAGTCGCAGCGCAGTTGAATTCAGAGCAGTTCATAAATAATTTATAATAAAGTGTACTAAGTGCTGGACGTAATCGTCTGTCCCATTAAAAAAATATATGTTGAGAAAATCTTTTAATATTGTAGAATAGGCATTTGGAATCTTATAGAGTTTTTAGATCCGGTATGGTGATACACACGTTTTCTGTCACACCTTAGTGTAGAAATAAAATCGACAAAGTATCTCCAATCCTTGGAGTTACATATGTTAGCGAACTCTACTGCAGATTTTTGCCGCAGTCTTATATTCAGTCAATAAACTAACGTTACGTGTTCTATTGCTAATTTATTTAAATATATCGTGAACATCAATGCATTTCTAAGAAATCAATTACAGTGTTACATATTCCTCTCTTAATAATCAATTTTCTCTAATTACTTATTATTCATTCGAATATGTTTTTTTTTGCGTTAATTCTTACTAATTCTATCTTTATTGCTTTAATCTAGCTGTAATTGACAGATATTGCATAATCTACAAATATATGTAAAATAAAAATAATTGAGAGTCTTCATATTACGTTTTAATATATAACTATGGAATGGAATGTAAATTGTTTTGTTTTTTTTTTATTAATTTACCGGTAATAAAATAAATTAAAATTATATTTTATAATTTCAAATTATTTATTAAGATTTAGTAAGAAAACGGACGCGACGATGGTTGGCATACCGCTAGAAAGAAAAAAATATAATTTTATAATTTGAAAATACCGTGCACCCAAGAGCGTAGCGTTGTTCGATATGAAGTTAAAGATCTTTTTCACGCGTTCTTAATGATTTAAACTCTACCATAATTTACACGGCCATTAGCAACAGGTTACGGGTATTTTTCTAACAGAACTTGCAAAAACATTCAATAAGTCATCTAAAAAAACTTTAATTAAGAACCTTTAACTACACAGATCACCAAAGCAAAACCAACATGCGCATTACGTAGAATTACATCGAAATAATAAAGAAATTATGACTATGATTAACAGATTTTTATCATGCAATGTTATAACAAGCGCAAGCAATTTACGGCTAAATATTTTTTACGTTGTGCAACAATGGAGTATTTCTTACAACGCCATCTAGCGTTGGGTAGAGACAATAGGGAACAAAAAGCTCGTTTACATGAATTTTCCCCGTGTGACAATGACGGTCAGTGTCTACAACCTTCAATTTCTAATAAACAATTAGATGTTGACACGGAATTATTTGTTGTGGTAAAAATGAAGTGTTAATGTTAATTGTGAATTGTATAGAATGCTTTCATGTAATTAAATGTGTAAAGGAATGTATTAAACGTAGAAAAGTTGGGTTTTTAAGGATTCATAATAACTGAAGGGTCAAAGTAATTTACGATTTTTATAATATGTACACAGAAAACTTGTAATATAAAACATGTCTCCTAAAATTTGAAAATTTGCAGCGTCTGTTCGGAAAATGTGACGCATAAAAAAATAACACGCTAAGAAATTGTAGATTCGGCTTTGGAGAGGGTATGAAAAAATGCGAGGGGAAGCGCAAGATTTAGAAATAACATTTACCGTACGTAATGTAATGTTGCATAAAATTTTCACAATTTAATATAGAACTGATAATTTCTTACTTTCTGATATTGTAAAATCAAAATTACCAATGTTTATTACTGTTCTATAAATTAATGTATTATTTAAAAAATTGATATGAATTTCTCTGCTAACCTGATAGAAGCGGTCTGTGTTTAACAACATCCTGCGACTCTCCTGGGGTTTGTCGGTTCTCGGCCACACGTAATTCCATATCATACGACATAAAAAGGTATTTATGCAGACTACATTCGTATAATTGTCACCCCAAGCAGGGAAAGTGTTTTTGTCGGCGCAAAACGGCAATGTCATGCGTCGTACAGCCGTCGTAACTGAGTGAAACTTTACTCTACAATTAATAAAATGCAGCGGTGCTGAATTTATAGCGTTTGATTTCGCATATAATACAAATTAAATTACATACGTATAAAATAAATATAAAATATTTTGTTTAGTAATTTGAAGAGACTGAGAAATCAAACAAGAAAACCGTGTTATTACATAAATAGAGGTATTTATATTTTACAACGTGATGGATTTGAGGGGCATACCGGATTGACTTATATATTTTATTAAATTAATTATGCAGAATATTGACTTTTATTTTATTTTAATTGACAAAATTGTATATTTATAACGGGATATTTAAAATGTATGTAAACAAAAACTTCGTATTGTCATACATATAAACTCTGAATTTCCGCTAATCGCTCATCACATGCATAGATCATTACCGTTGTCACACGCTTTGCCGCGTAATTAGAATTGGATGAAACAATTACTAGTGCTGTGTCCATGGCGTTTCACACTTACTTGCCACTTGTGAAGAAATCGGCACAATGTCGTAATTTTTCGATTTACAATTTGTGATGTTATGTATGTTTATTATATGACATGTATGAGTGGAAGCCTATTTAATTTCTTTGTCTTTGAGTTACACTTTAAGAATATTTAAATTTTATTTTTGTATGAAAAGGCTTGTTTACAATTATTTTCATATGTAAACAAATAAAAAGTGAAATAAGAATTGTACAATGGAATTATTATTTACAATCACTTAACGTATTTACCCATGACTGAACATACTACTAAGAAAATACTAGAGAAGGAGAATCAACTATATATAACGAATAGAAACCATCTCGGTTCATTAATATGATGTCATCAAATTTTACTCTACTTCATGTACAAAGGGACGTAATATTAATGAATCAAACTGTACCACTAGACCATTTTTATATAGCAACTGTATAAAAAACATCTCAATTTTAAATGTATTGATTGCTAAATCTCATTGTGCTATTATTATACTAAGGTATAATAATTAATATAGATTACACAAGTATCAATCAATCAATGAATGCAAACAAATATTCGAGAACAATCCACCTACAGACAGACTTATGGAGAGCACTTTCGCTTATACGTTTTCACGTGGAAACCATATAGACGCCGTAAGCTCTGCAGTGAGACTTGCACCGCGGATCGTGGCGCCCGCGCTTTACTTTTCAAATTTGAACTTCGAACAGTTTCATAAACAACACATATTTTATTTATAAAAAATAAAATAGGGAATGTTGTAAATTACAGCCAGTATTCAAGGCTGTATATTTTTATATTTCGTTCTGTATTCGAAAATAATAATAATATAAGCCTTAAATGTGATCGATGTGTGAAATGGTGAAGACTTTCTACGATGAAATGATTTTAACGTTGTGATAAATGGACATTGTTGTTATATATTGGATTGTGTGTAGACAGTGAAAGATCAAGGAAAATGACGCTAAACAATATACATCCACCGGACAATCGTGTCACAAACAAATTTTTCGGAAAGAAAAATAAGAAAACTAAACGATTGAAGCCTAAAGCTGGAACTTACGCTGGGCGGGAACGGTAAATATTCTATTTCGCAGTGTAAAAAATCGACTAAAATGCAATCGAGTGATTTTAGAAACGAATATTTTAAAATTCTCTCAGATGCAAGGTTTTTAGTGTTGTTTTCATTGATATTATTGTAGAAATAGATTGTACTAGCTTGTAAGTTGTAAAAAGTTTAGGTGTTTAGGGTGTATGCCGAGATTTTGCGTAAGTTAAAGTTGTGAGTACATTTTTATTTGATTTTTTGTGCTTTAGTTTTCAAATTGTTTCATTCTGTATAAACGTGCTCTTTTAATATATTCCGTTATCAGCTTAACAATATTTATCGTTTATATATGGATGTGCAATATTAATACTTTATGAAAATATTATTTGATACCTATGCGTTATACTGGAAGTAATGCAATTATAATATTCAACTATTGGCCAAAGCAACATTTTTTTCATTAAAAAAAATCTTTTTTAATCAAATTTGTACGACTGTCATAACAATATTAGCATCCACAATATATTCATGCCAAACCTTGGACCATCCCGATGCTGTTATGAAAAGTATTGTAGCACGTATTAGACCACTAAGATTTAGATTATTTTCTGTTCAATGCTGTAAAATTATGTTTTGTGTGTATGTTAGTTTGGCAAAATCAAAAATATCGTTTAAATGCACGCCTTTGATATCTGTTTAAGCCTTGGTTCTAATCATGTTAAGGTCGATTGAGAAGGTAATTTGTCAGTGTTTTTTTATTGGAAAGATAAAATTTTTATCAGCCATATAAATATAGTTTATTAAATACTTCGGCATTAAATTATTCCAAAATCATAAAACCTGATTTAAAACGGAAGTAGAATTTTGGGGTTAACGTAACCTTTAAAATCTATACTAAATAAAGTAAATAACCGGAAATATCTAAATTCACAATATGGATGAAAATACTAAAAGATGAACTTTAAATTATTACAAAAGTAGCATTAGGTGAAGTTATTGTCTAAACTTTACGCCATCAACGATGTACATTGAAACTCGAATCATAAAAATAACATATTTTGAAATAAAAATTCAAAGAACCTCAAAAGCCTTGTGGTACTGACTTTTATGAATATCTATTTGTCAGACTGTAAAAAAACCTACATTTTTAAATATTAAATAATTCCGTTTCAAAATTAATAAGAAGTTTCTATTCAGCCTAGATACCCCAATAGCGGCTAGACTATCGCATCATATCTAGATCTGTGACGAAATCAGGACAATATTGAATTAATAACTAAATTACATAATAAACTACATAAGTTTGATCTGCATGTTATTTGCATCCACTAGTATATAGCATAGTACCATTATTTTGTTAACAATAGTATACATAATGATTATATAAGTACATATGTACGTGCACAACAACATAGATTACTAAGTACTTACTTAAAAATTACATAAAAATACTATTTCCATATTGTCCAGCAAGACGATAAGCCCGAGTTAACATAATGATAATATAATAGCAATAAGGCTCCTTCAAGTAAAGATACGAATAACTACTATATTGATACCGCAGTTGGTATATTGATTTATTGTTTATAAACAAAAGGGATTTATATAAGAACTAGAGCAAACCGTCTGAGAATGAGACTGCTGAATGAAGCTCTACAAATTACTATGCGAGAGCGCAAAGGTCGTATATTGGCAACTGGTTTATCCGCAAAGTTGTTGACTTGATTATTATTATTTGTAGATTTCGTGTTGCCGATTGAAAGTGTTTCACTGCATCTGATATAATATACAAAGATGTTAAAAATCAAACTGTCGTTAATTTTGGAAATATAATATAAATAATCCAGGCGAATGTTGGACTGAAAACGAACATTGGCACAGGCCGATATAACCATATGTCTAGTAATTCATTGTATGATCCAACTTAGTCGAAGTAATAACGTTCATTGTTGATATAATAAACAGGAGGCTAATACCTGTATTGAAGTATTTTTATACTCTGTCCTGTGACATCACTGGATGTACGGTCAATAAAGCTCGTGATAGACTCCGAGAGGTTTTAGTCGGTAACTCGGTATGTTAACGAGAGTTTTTAGTTAGGAGCACAGACAGACTGTACTATGTGCTAACAAACTTGGCTGAAAACCCGGAAATGGCCAGTAACAGTGTATCTTTGGGAAAAGAAACCTACTCTACATAATATTTGACATGTCCAAAAATTGTTCCACTTAAGTAACCGTCAAGTTAGTTTGCGGTTAATACAACCTGTACCGTTCAAAGTCAGTTACCTAACATGAACCGAACGACCTCGTGACGTCACCGCGCTCAGTGAAAAGAGAAAAGAAAAGTGAAACGTGAGAGATCACCGCCATCGACTTATTGCCGTAATGCATTTCTTATATATTGATAAATTGTTGCGGTTTCATCGATACTGGAGCATCGATATAAAGTGACTAGATCTTCGCTCAGATTGGCATTCAAAATATTGTAATTAAATATTTTTTTTTATAAGAAACATAATAATGGAATTGGCACTACCGCTTTCAGGATTGAAGCCATCCTAGGTCTTATGATACATTTTTCGACTGAGTATGATTTTAAGTACAGAATGGATGGCTAATGTTTAGGTATTTTACGAGAAAAAAATCTTAGCTGCATGTTCCTTAAAATTAGTTTTACTATAAGAACAGAAAATTAAATTTAAGAGTTTATAGCTAGTATAGAATATTTTTAAAGAAATAAATACTTTGACGTATGTACTTTATATGTATAGAAAACCCACTCATAAAGTCTTTAAAATGTTTAAAAATTAAATCAAATCTTTTTTTACTTAAGAATAAGTTACTTAAGCAAAGGAAACTCTAGAATTCTGGATAGTTTAGCCCACGAACAGCTGATCACATTAAAACTAAAACCGGAGATATACAATTAAATCAAATAGAGATATATAATAAAATTAATAAGCTGCTGCGTCGTCATAAAAAGTGTATTGACAATTAATGACATAATTTGAATTGTAAATGTAATTCTATGGGGTAGAAATTCTCTGCTCACAATCCGTCGATTCAGGTTCGATCGCAATGAATACAAGAAATAAATCTAGGCGTTTTAAAAAAATATTCAAGATTCACTTATCATAAATATTATCAGGATCATTAATTTTAAAGTGAAAGTGTTTGTATAGCGATTTTTGAAAATATTTTTATCGAGAGTAAATCGTTTTGTCTTTCGAAATGCATGCAAATTGCAATAGATATCGGTATAATATGCAAATCATTTTAAAAATTATATAAATTTTTGCACAAGATTTGAAACGGAAAAGTATTGTGCAGCCCCAGTGTGTGGCCGAGTTTGTCTTCCTGCTGAAATATCAAATCACCAAAATAAGATCTAAACCATATTATATTTTATTTATAACAATATCGAAAGTTTTTTGTTAATTATTGAGCACATAACTGGTGATTTTGAATCTATCTAGGATTCCAGGAAGCCTTTTTTATTATTCATGACCACAGATTGCTAATTGTGCCCGTACTTATTGGTTTGATTTAAAATAAACATTGCAATTTTTAATGATTTTATTACGTAAAGTATCAAAGCATTTATTTAACGATATCAAATGTAAGATGTTGAGTACAGTGTTAGCAGGATTATATACCAGTTTTTATCTTGTAAATTTTGCTATTACAAAACACGATTCAAATTCAATAAGTATTCGAAAAACATATGCATTTGCCATCGCTTTAAACAGAGATATCATGGCTTTTTAAATTTACTACTAAAAAATAACTAGTTAATTTATGATAGAACATCTTTGATTTTGCATCGATTAACGCTTGTAAAAGACGCACCTATTTGGTTTCGAAAGCTAAGGTTAATCCGGTTCATGGCCGTCCTCAGAACAGGTTGAAGATAAGAAAGCTGCACTTATTTATGAATGTGTTATTTTTAAATACAATGTAGGCTTTTTAATAATGCATTAGTTATATAGTTAAACAAAATATTTATTTATGTGATGGAAAAGTTAGTCATTGCTTGCCTGTATGACGGATAAACTAAGTTAAGAGAGTAAAATATGATTAAATTATTTTTACTTTTTTGTTACTATGTTGTTAATGGCTATTGAATTAAACGTTTGTCGATTTGATAACTACATAGAGAAATTGATATGATCATTTTATCCGACTAGAGAAACATGATTTAACTTTGAGTAGCAAATTTTTTCTGCAACCTGCATAAAATTATGTGACGCCAAATCTATGCCGTGTAAGATTCCAAAGCAAAAGTTGCGTTTGGTTAACATTCTTTATCAAGTTTGAAGAAAAAATCTTTAATAGGCTGTTTTACCTTCAATTTATTGATTACAAAATTTATAATTGAGTTTGAAGTTGTGCTGAAGCTCATTATATCACAATTGAACGCGTCTGCATTATACTTTAATGCTTTGTATGGTGTATATTGTGTTGCATTATTCCATAGAGACAAAACATAGTTATTAACTTTTTATCGATTTGATCCTGACCATTAAACTGCTCTTCACTTAGTTTTTGAATTCAGTGTAAAGGATAAATTATGACTTACTGTCGTGGTTATAAGGTAATGTAGAAACATAGAAAATACATGAAAAATAAGCTATACAAAATAGCATCTCCGTGCTAGCCGCCAGTCCCTAAGAGATACTGAATTGAGACGTGCACTAGATTTATTTCATTTATATAATGGTTTCTTTTTTATATAATGGTTTATTTCAATTGTTTCATTTGTTTAATAAAATATTTGTTATTCCTGGAGCTTACACTTATATTGATATATGCCACGAAACGGCCTGAGTGGTCTTTCTATGGGTCATTCTAAATGATAGTCAATATACTTAAACTGAAAAGAATGATTTGGTACTTAAATATTTTGTTAGTAAAATGTAATTTACTTTTTCTAAATATTTTTTTTATAAATATCTTTCCTGATATCTACTGACAAACTATTTGGTACATTTGACGTAGGTATCAGTTGTTTTGTTCTGATTAGATAGGTTTTTTCTCAGTACTGTAGTTACATTATGTGAATTACATAAGAGAAGTATAAAAATAATTACTTGTTGTTTCATTAACTTCGGCATAATGTCATTTTACGTAATACAGAAAGACAATAGAATAGTTTTGTAAGCTACGGTAATGTTTTCTAATACTCTGGGGCACATTACGTAGTAAAAGTATTCGTGTGACATAATTTTTGTGTTTAATAGACGAGAACAATGTTATCCGATCAATTAAGTACTCTTTTAGAACAATCTAACAGTGTGCTTAAGCTGTGAAAAGTGTTGATTGATTTTGAATTCTAGGGCGCGTAGTCTTATTCAGGTGTATTGTTAGCCAAAAAGCTTAATTATATTTTTTGAAAGTAGAACAGATAAATTCACATACCGATTTATAGAATTCGATACTTTGAGCTAAAGTAACAGTTACCTATTTATGTAACAAAATTGCCAGGAAGGTAAAACACAGATAAAAGACAGTGGGAATAAGATAACTTGATATATAGAAAATAGTAATATTGTATTATACATTTTTAGTTTTAATGCGTCTGAAATGAGATATGTTTTAACCAGGTAAAATATTTGTCTGTTCATGTCACGTCTTACATTATGACACCATAGACAAATTAAAAAAAAATTAAGTGTATTAAACCTCTTTTCTTTTTCCAGTGCAAACACAGCAATGGACAACGACGTGACGCCGGTATACCTGGCGGCGCAGGAGGGCCACCTGGCAGTTCTCAAGTACCTGGTGCTGGAGGCAGGTGGAAGGCTGGACGCGAGGGCCAGGGACGGTATGCTGCCGATACACGCCGCCGCACAGACCGGCTGCCTTGACTGTGTTAAATGGATGGTGAGTTTGTAATAAATCGGTATTATATTTTCTTAAAGTAAAATGAGTTAAAAGTTAAAGGCGAAAGCGAAAAGAGGTTGGTCCCATTGCTATTCAAAAGTTAGTAAAAAGTCGCTGGATTCAATCCGTTTTCAACAGTTCGTGGAAATCTTGTTTCAGGCCTATATTATACACGGGACTTCCTGTAGATGATGGTAATGTCGATGTATGCACAAAATAATAGATTCGTAGTTTTATTTCCAAGTAAAAGTTAGGATGTATATTTTCGCATTATTAATATTATTAAGTATGATTCCATTAATACTCGAAATAACTAGATAGCTTGTCTCAGGTATATCGTACTATTTTACACCTAATAAATAGACAACTTTGAGGATTAATTTCATCGCACACAGGACCACGGCGTCAGTCATAGGCCGAAATAAATGGAATATAGGTACATATTTGTAGTGTACTAAATACTACAAATAATAAGAACTGCTTAAGCAAATTAAGAGTTTCATATTGCATCTAAATAATATTATATCTCAACTAAAAGTAAATACTTCACAGCCGTCAGTATGAATCATGTAGAGTAGAGCCTTTCTTTTCAATTCTCGGCACAGTGACTGGCAATTTTTAAGCCTCTTACTTGCCGTACAAATAATTTATGAAGGTGTTACATTACTAGGTATTAAGTGGTTTCTATAATTTTATCTGAAATATAGTATATATTATTTACAGTTGGATTTTTTTAATTTTCGATATTCCATTATCTGTGTGTGTTTTAACTTCATAATATACTATCAAGTTTCATCTGTTTCAGTTTTTGCTAAACAATATTATGAATTTATTATCGTATTTAATAAGATACAATTTAAACGGAATGAAGCGTATGTATTTAAAATACAGTGTATCTAATTATAAAGTAATTTGCGTTGGAATGTTATTACATATTAATTAATGAAGATGTCTTAGAAAGTTCTCAAATACATTATCAACTCTTTAGTTGTTGCCAAATACAAAATTATTCTTAAATATTAATATTCCATCGAGAAGTCGTGAGTTATCCATTAAAATAGCATTGCATTCACCGGCTAGCATTGCAGTTTGTTCGCTTAATAACAACTAGACGATGATATATCGATATTTATAGATAGCTGTTAACTACATAGATAGGACGTGTCTGTCATGTGTGTCTTATTGAGAAGCTAATTTTGTGTAAGAAATTCTAATTATTCAAACTCCAGAAAAAATAGTCAGTCTTGGTTTAAGATATAAACATCAAGGGTTCAATACTTTTCGTTTCGGTCTTGAAGATCTTAGGCTAAATAGTATAGCCTTTTAGCCATTTAAATCTATAATTAAAGTAACGTGTTCGTAAATACCGTTTGAAACCAGAAACACCCAGTCAAACTACCACATTCAGAAAACCAGTTTCAAGGCCGAACCATAAAATCTAACACCGTAATTAACAGGTTCTGCAACAAACAGTATTGTAAACATTGCATCGCATGCAATAACACACATCTGAAAACTATAGGAGTAGCTGGAGGTACCCACCAGTACCATTTTTAGGTACCAGAGCATTTTTCCATCCTAAAACGTAATAAGGCATCAGGCAAATGAGATTTTTCAATCCGAAATGATGCTTTTAATAGAGCCTCATGAAAATTAAATTATATTATATTTTAATGCAACCATACCATAGAGTATTTGGCAGCCTCCGTGACGTAGTGGGTGGCAGGTTCGATCCTGGCTGGTCCGACCCACAAATATTTGTTTCCGGTCAGGGTGTCATGGGACTGAAAATTCTCGTCTTTTTTAATTCCTAAGAAACAAGAATTGTACCTTAGTGTGGAGTCAGGACTACATATGTATGGGACTGTTGGGTGTATTTATTTATTCATTCAAGTATTCGCTGTACCACGAGACCAAAAAGTCTGTTTATATGTATCGAGTGCGAGATATGGGAGAAAATCGCCGGAGCAACGACCCCGCTTGAGGAAATGTGCGCGGAACACGCATCGCCACTGATTCTATTTGAGGCTACAGTTACCGTTTCATTGAGGATGTAGTTTTGGAAATTGATTGGTTTTATACAGTTGGATTCAATATGTTGATAGTTTTCTCTTAGATTTTCTATATTTGCATATTAAAATAAGCGTACTGATATGTGACGGCAACTGCAGTGCTGTCGTTAAGTGAAATATTAAGTGGTGGCAAAATATTATAACTATTTTACACAAGTCAACACAATTATTTTGACAAACCAGGAATAATTGTAATAGCCGGCGAAAATCCAAAGCAATTCATTTTTTGTTGTTCATTTAAAAAATCTTTATTCGTTATTGTTATATCATTGTACGTTATATGTTACATGACAGTATGTGTCAAAGCTTATATCTCTGTTGCAACTTATTATTCAAAATTATATAATGTGCATTGGCTATAGTGAAACTCGTACAGTCTATTTTTAGTGTCAACGGTTCAACATAATAATCAATATACCAAAACCGGTCGTTCGATGCATTAGAAAACAGTTTTGTTTACGAGTTGTAGAAAATGTTAAACGCAACACGTCATAATGTCGGTGGAGAAATCTCTTTATTTCATTAGTCTAAAGTGTGCGGTCGTTTGTAGTCATTTTAGCAGAATTATGCCTTTAAATAAAATGTCGATTGATGCAACATGAAATTGTAATGTGTCCGTTTATATTGATATTAGCTTTCGAAAGGCCGTGTTTAGTTGAAAATGAAATGGTAGCTCTTTTTAAATCGGAAATATTGCAGGCTGTGAAATGTGTTAAAATTAATCCAATCAAAGATGTTGTACGAACTCATATGTTATCTTACAAGGCTGCCCAACATAGGAATATAATATCCTTGTTTTCTGATAGAATCAATTTTAGGACCAATATATATGACTGCCTCGGTGGAATAGTTGTACTACGGTACGACTACAAAGCTGAGGTCTCGGGTTCGAATCCCGGGTCGGGCAAAGTGATATTGGGTTTTTCTATTCATTATCAGCCCGGAGTCAGGATTTTGTGCCCGATATGGCGATAGGCTCGCCCCCTATCACATCATGGGACGGAACATACAAGGCGGAATGTGGGTTTTTGGTGGCGCCTCTGGCAACCTTCTGGGATACCCCTTCTGGGATAAAGGCGTGAGTTTATGTAGGTATGTATTGTTATATGTAAAATGTTTCCATCCATAAGTTTTCATGGCTTACGCGACGAGTATCTCTAATCATCATAACAGTGCTAGAAAACCGTTTGGCAACGAGACAAAACTTTGTGGTTTCGGACATGATTTTATTACAATTCATCTTATACAAATACCATGATAAATATTTATGTGTTATCTGAGAAGGTATTGACATAACAGCAGACTATAATTAAATAAATAAATAAATTCTTTAAACATTTTGATATTTAACAATCAAGTTTGTGATTTTTGTTACATGTAATTTCTTTCCTACGATAAGTTCTTCTAATCATTGTAAAAGTTATAAAACCGTTTCGCATCGAGACAACGGTTTGTGTGATTTTATTTCCTTTAACGTTTCAGTGCCCCTAGCCGGAACATTTTGAAGTATCGTATAGTAATTCTCGTATAGTAAAGTAAACGTTTCCGCTGTTTAAATTCCCATACAAAATTTTACTATTACTATTCTATTACGATACTGCAAAATGTTCCGGCTAGGGGCACTGATATCTTCCAAAAAGATTACCGTGTGAGTAGGTACACATATTACCTATTAGACTAAATCTAGTTCATACATTGCAATCGAACCGCACATTGTTCATAAACTTGTTTTAGCCATTTTTTCTCGAGACGTATTGGATCGTGACGAAATGGATTACAGCGGTGTCGATAAAATTTGATGGAACACTTCGCGGTTGGACAGACACTAATTTTATACACGCAGAAATTGTTTCACATATTGTGTGCTTGTAAAACAACTTCTAAGAAACACGATGTTTTGTTCTTCTTGAAGGTTTCAGTAGCAATATGCAAATTAGTAATTTTGATTACACCAAATTAGTTAGTTACATCCAATAATCGAATAATTGGATATAGAAGCCGGTGACCCAAACCGAGAGCTGATAACAGTCTAAGATAATGAGTAAAATGGCTTCTTGCTATTGTTACCAGTTCAAGTTGATAAGATCTCGGAATATACCTATCGGTTTGTAATCTTGAAATCAGTTGCACATAGTTATTTATTACCCATTATAGGTACCTTCGATATTGATACATATATGTGAAATCGATTTCCATGTTTAGTTATTGAGGGGTTAAATATCACCCATAGTTAGTAATAACTACTGTGACCTACTGTCCGGTTGAAGTTATTAAGTGGGCCTGCTGAAGACCAAATATACACATGTGAGACCCAAACGCGACACTCCAACGTGTCTCAATATAGAGAGTTTTCCACCATGTTCAGTGGTCGCCATTCTTAGAAAGAAAGAAAAAATATTTATTATTTATTTCATTTCATTCTACAAATAATTTGTTCATTAAGTGAAAGACAGCCTCTGTGGCGCAGTTGGTTAGACGCCGGCTGTGAAACGAGAGGCCGCGGGTATTTGTTTCGGGTCTGGGTGTTGGTGAGACCGAAAAGTATCTCGTAGTTCCTGATACCCACGACACAAGACTCCATCTTAGTGTGGGGTCAGGACTATGTATGTGACTGTTGGGTGTATTTATTTATTTCTTATTAAGTCCTTACATCATTATGTTTCTAGATCGTGGAGCGCGGTGTGGATCCGAACGTAAGGGACGGTGATGGTGCCACTCCCCTCCACTTCGCAGCTTCGAGGGGACACCTGAGTACAGTACGCTGGCTGCTGAGGCATGGGGCCAGGCTACATCTCGATAGACACGGCAAGAGCCCGATTAATGATGCAGCTGAAAATCACCATTTAGAGGTAAGTGTACTGATTGACTCCATCAATTGTCGCTGTCAAGTGCTGCGGAGCTGCGGAAACGGGGATGAGTTTGTAGCTGTTTTCAAATTATTAAATTAAGCTGTTGATTATAAATATCATAATAAGGATTTGATAAGTTATTCGTTATACGATACGACCTACATTTCTTGGACAATTCCGAGAAGGATGAAAAGTGGTTTTCAGTATTACTAGACTTCCAAAAATCGGGTATGCAATATTTTCTATAAATGCGATTTCAAGCCAAATCTATTTGATCTATTCGAAGTCCAAACTGCCTTCGCCTCCGTCGGGTATGCTAACAATAACTAAACCATTTTTTTCTATTGTCACCTATACCTTTCACTTATTAAAAAATCATAGACAATCGTTTAAGAAAACCAGGAAAACTGCACAATGCGTAATTGAAACCTTACAGCTTGTTGGAGGGTATAATTGTGCTTTCTTATGGTCATTTAATGAACAACACAATGGAGTGGTTGGAAAGTTCATTGGGTTTCACGCGGTCACACAACGCTGGGTAGATAGGCGTTAATTGATTCATCTTTTGTCTTTCTTATGGTTTTATAAGCGGTAACTCAGAGGGATGGACTGCTAAAGTAAAGGTTTAATGGTTTCTTAGATTTACGCGAATGTTACACATTGAAATAAAACTATTTTTACGGATTTTATCGCGATTTGGTTTAATTTTTACATTTTTTAACTTCCCGACGTTTCGATTGCTTTTCAGCTTTCGTGGCTTCTGTCCGCCCCGTGACCACGAAAGCTGAAAAGCAATCGAAACGTCGGGAAGTTAAAAAATGTAAAAATTAAATCAAATCGCGATAAAATCCGTAAAAATAGTTTTATTTCAATAAAGTGAAGGTTGTGGATTTGAAGCCAGAGCAGGAACTAGGGACTTTTGTTATTACGTGCGTTTTGTTAGTCAAGTATTTGTTGCTTTAACGGTGAAGAAAAAAATGGGAGAGAAACTACATGCCTGAGAGTTCTTTCTAATAATTTCAAAAGTATGAGAAGCTTTCCAAGCGCTTAAGGGGCGTCTATTGTAAATTTTTAATAACTAAATGTAGTTATAAAAATGCGTGAGTTGAATTTTTTGTAAACTTTATAGTTTGAGACGGCTAAAGAGATGAAATTGTATTGAACAATAATATAGAGTAAAAACAGCTTTTTTGACGCATTTCGTTCTAAGAGTAACTTGTATCTCTATTTTCAAATGCTGACAAAGGAATTTTGTTATATCATCGTGCGATTATGTTGAAAATGTTGTTAATGTTTATAAATTGTGATAATATAACATGACATAAGATTTTAGCTAGATTACCTAAGCTGTATATTATAAATAGTGTTTAAAAACAGCATAAATACATAATTAAACACCGAAATATAGATTCGAAGAAAAAGTTAGTTTCCTGCATTGTTCAAAGATTGTTTTTTAAATACTTTCTTTCGAATCTTCTTTATAATCGTATCTTCAATTCACTAATATTTTGCATAAAATCGATTTATTTAATGGGGATAAGTACCGTTGAGGCGTCGTTTATAGCCGATAAAAGGCAGCAAATCAGTTACGTATTAAGATTAGTTTTTTAAGCTGGGATTAGGATTTGCTATGCTCTCACTTTCCATAGAAAGGTGGTTCATCTGCGATTGTCAAGCAACTCCGATCGATTGGCATGTTACATTTGTGATATTTATAGGAGACACTTAAGTTTAATAACGTAGAGAAAAAAATCACAAGTTTGCTATTACGCTGTGTGTATAAATGTTACGGTTTTTTATTATATCTGAAATCAAAAGAAGTGTCAAAAAAAAAATTGGTAAAGGTAGGTACATGCTTAATCTAAGAATAGAAACAATCACATCACAAAAGTATATACAGTTTCAATTACGTAGATTGTCATGGCTTGCTTTTGGTCTTAGAGTCCCTAATGTTCTTGGTTTCCCTATCTTTCTGTTCTTAGTAACTTTCTTATCTATTGACTCTTGTGTAGATATCGACACTATGCTAAATACGCATTTAAAAAATATAACAGGACCATCCAACTTACATCAAATATAATATATTTGCTTTCATGTTATTCGTCCATTGCCATAAATATCTGAAACTATTCAACCGTTGCACCACAATGTCAATTAGTTAGATAATATTTCCGAACAATAATCGACCTTTGACAAACAATTATGTATGCTCTGAAAACAATGACCCAGACGAATATCCTGCCTTTGTGAGCGATTTCGATCAGGTCAATGTTACGGAACAGAGTGGAATGAGATCATATGGGAAGTTCCGCATATTTATTTGATGGTTATCTAAAGCCAATCATGATTCTTAAATAATAATACGGATACCAAAATTGAGACAGTTTTTAGTGATATATAGTGTGGCTTTATTGGTAGGTAAAGTTAAAGAAGTTACTTGTGAAGTTATACGTGATACAATTATGTAGGTCGTAAATACAATCCCAAATATAAGCAAATTTTGTTTGATTTTATCTCATATAATTGTTGAGAAATATTCTTGATGATAATAAGTAGACAAGTCGATAGCTATCCAGTTTAAGCATTTAAGTACAGATAGAAGGGAGTTAAATAAAGGTATGAGGCCTAATAGGAATCAACCATCAGTAAATAAGTATGTATGGAGCATTCAGTAATGCTACAACTTCTTTGTCCTCAGTGTTTGAACGTGCTGGTGGCGGCAGGAGCCGCGGGTGCCGACAACAAGCAGTTGTCTTCATACAAAGCGATACACTCGTGCGCTTGTACTCCCGGGGATGCACGAGTAAGTATTTGACACCTTATTTGCTAGATTTAAACTCTATTTTATAAGTGTTATTTTCATGTTTTCTATATCAGCCCATATACGTCCCACTGCAGGGTACGGGCCTACTCTACAATCGAGGGAATCGATTGAGAGTGGTTAGGCCATATAGTCCGCCACGCTGGCCTAGTGCGGGTTGGCGGACTTACATGCCGTAGAAATTGTTTCAAATCGCTACGGTATGCAAGTTTCTTCACGATGTTTTCCTTCACCGTTAGAGTGCGTGGTGGCCTGTTGGTAACGGACCAGACGCGGCTGCCTACCTCTTCACGGTGGTCGCGGGTTCAAATCCCAGGGCGCACCTCTGACTTTTCGGAGTTATGTGTGTATTTTAATGTTTATCTGAAATAAATACTATTATTATTTCCAACATGATCCCAGAAGTGTTTCCGTTATGCATAATGCAAGCTTTGTGTTTCATGAGCACTAATGGATAGTCTGATTTAAATTACGCTTAAAAAGAGCATATTAACATATTACATACTTTTCTAACAATTAGCTGTTCTTAGAGCCATCTTAATGAAAGCGAACTGTACCTAATACAAAACAAAATCTTTTACATCAGTACACGCGATTAGAAGATTCATACATATACAGTGATTTAAAACGTTTAATACGTCTCAGTTTTCATTAGAAGATAATAAAGAGAAATCGAAAGACGTAGTACTCATATAAATTACATTAACTTTCGTATCATATCAATCCATCATATTAAGATTGAATATGAAATGTCGTGAGAGAAACCAGTAATATTCAAGCACCATTTAACTACGCGTGTTGCGTGACCATAGGCATGTAATGTGCGTGTTACTATGGTATATACTTAACATTCAATTAAAATAATAAAATAATTTATATAAGAATAAGAGGTCATGTCCAAAATACAAGCTGAAAAATGTTAATGGTAGCGTCTACTTGTAAATAATAGGCTTATTAAAATTATTCAGCAATACAACGTTATTAAAGCTAGGCCATAGGGATAATATACATTGTTTCTTAAAAGCAATGTTTATTTATTGATTAAGACTTTCTGGTATCCCTTCATTCTGCTATTCCAAAGCTGTTGTGAAAAAATATAAAAAATTGCGATTATTGAAATGTCTGCCTGGTATACTTCTCCAATCTATTACGATGTAAAACCTTACATCTATCATAACCAAACATTCTCTGGTAGATATTTCTCTGATCTACAAAATAGTAAATTGTAATACCATCTTTTTATTCCGTTTGGCACAATCACGATTTATTCTCTTCCACCGTCCTACTCCAAAATATTGGGTAACATCATCACATATTTATCATAGTCTTTGATACTACTGTTTTTCTTCGCTAACACATGTATACTTCAACTTACAGTGTGCCCTGCCCAACTGCATCAACGCCAATGGCTCCCGCTCTCCCTTCTACCTGCACTTACCGGAGAAGGAGCGTCGTCTCTCAGTCCAGGAGCGTCGAGGCTCGCTGCCTTCCACCGGATCCATCAGCTCAGCCAGATCCGGACCAGCTGACGGACTGTATGTCAATCCCATGCAACGAGGACCTTCTGCTAGCGTCAACCATCACAGCTCTTCGGGAGAGGAGAGTTCAGGTGAGTTTTACTGAAAGGGACAGGAATAGGTACCAAGCTTGGTTACATCTCAAAGCTCGGCATCCAAAAAAATAGCAAGTTGAAGTGTACACCTCCCCACTACCAATACCGTGAAGGTCTGTTGGTTGAGTGGATGAAAATTATCGCGTGGAGGCCACGTAAAGGCAAGCGAAGTAGGTGACAAGGTGGATAGGAGAGATAACTAAGATTGCATGAAGTCATTGGATAGGCCGCTTCAAATAGGTTTATATGGAAACCCTGGGCGGCTCACGTTCATCAATAGATTTCCTATGGCTGAAGAGAGAGTAAATAGACTTGATCTATGAAATTTGCGATGATAACAACTTCGCTGAACTGTGGGTAGCGCTATAAATACCCATCTATCCAGCATTTCAATGATATAGGCATGAGCTAATTACATGTTACGTGTTTTATAAAGGTTTGTTTGCAATAAAAATTAGAAATACTTTTAGGCATAAACATAAGACTTTTCTTTACAAATAACATTAGTTCCTCGTTGTAAAGTAATAATTTAGTAATTCCGTTTCCGGGAATTTTATACCGATTTAACGTTCCAACTTTATTACCTAGAAGTAATAACTTGAACAAGTTAGTGGCTTACATTATATGCAAGCTGCTTGTAGAAAATAATCCACGTTAGGCAATGCTTTATTGGTTGTGTGGTTAAAATCATCGTGCGAAATCATGTTTAGCGTTATATTATCGTAAAGAACAATAGTCTCAAATGTCTCTCTTTACACAACTGTTTGCCAGATTGTGAAAATAAAATCATCTTTAAGAAATTGTTTTATGTTGAAGACCAATTTTCTGTACCGGTGTATGTTTGTGCATTGTGTGTTTGCTTATTATATTGAATATAGTATTTTTTGCGGCATGCCCATAATTGTTTTGCCTTTTTCTATTCTCCTCCATTTTCAAATGATGTTAATGTTACCATTCCCTCATTGTTTTGCTTGCTCAAGGGCAGTGACAATCACTTATTATCTTGACACAACATAAACAAATTACCATTCATTTACAGAAGAACCGTGCAAGCCAATCGCATTGAATTAATACTTGAAAAAATAAATAAAAGACTGCGAACTTCGCCTCGGTGGTGCAGTTGTACTACAGTATGATTGCAAAGCTGAGGTGTCGGGTTCGATCTCGTGTCGGGCAAATTGGTATTGGTTTCTTCTATTCATTATCGGCCCGGAGTCAGGAATTTGTGCCCGATATGGCCATAGGCTCGCTCCCTATTACATCGTGGGTCGAAAATACTAGGCGAAACGTGGGTTGGTGTTTTGATTGCACCTTTGCCTACCCCTTCTGGGAAAAAGGCGTGAGTTTATAATATATGTGCGTAAAAAAAAATATGTAGTAATACAAACAAAATTATTCAACTAATAAATACCACAATGCCCACTAAATCACAAACAATTACGTTCAAGCAGTATAACAATTGGCAAGCGCGTCTAATTCGATACGACGGAAGTGATGCGTCCGGAAGCGCGTGCGCTTTAGGTAACGCTTCACACCCCATTGCGCAGTCGACTTCCTGCCGCCGACGCGGGCGGACGTGTGATGCGCTATAAATGTTATTAGTGAAAATCATAGAATGGATACGTGATCCTGAACTTTGTCATGATGTGTTTGTGAGGTGTTTTGATTTTAGTATTTGGGTGTTAATGTTTTAATTGTATATTAAATAAATACATTAGAGTATGTACCAGTACATGGAATTGGATAAGTTAAAAAATCATTCTTACCAAAAAAATCGAGTTAGAGAATTTAAATTAATTACACATCACAAATTTTTAATCATTGATATTTTGGATCGTAAGCAAACTAGTTTATGCCCGAAAATCATTCTTTACGCACTAATCCAATTACTTATCAATATATTTAATAGCTATCGAATTAAATTTTGAATGATCATCACATATAATTCTACTAGCATTTTGATACACCACCTAAAAGTAAATTGTTCCCTAAATCTTCACAAAGCTGTACATAACAATTCATCCAACCACAGTCTATATAGCTACAAATAGCAATTCCTCCCGCAGCTTGTTCAGCCTCGGACGCCGACACAGCGAACACCGGCGGCTGGTTCCTGCACGGCAGCAACTCAGGCGCCGCGCCCGCCGCCCTGTACCAGCGCGTCAGGGACCTGTTCCACACGCGCTCCCCGGGACCCAGGGTGCCTGCTGAGGGACAGGAGGCGCCTACTATGACTGGTGAGCTAAATACATTCAACAGTCACACAGTCCTGGAACCAAGCCTTGTGATTTGAGTATTAGAACTGCATGATTTATGGGTCCTCTAACCAATAAGATTATCAGTCAAAACAGAAACGATTTATTGCGGTGGTGATGTTACTGTAGAGATTGACGCTTTGAAACAAACGAATTATTCGATTAACTAGGTATTATTATCTGTTTTTTTGTAGCGTGACAATATTCATATTTTAATTTAAAATGGTGAATTATTTTTTGTTATTGCCTCCTCCAGTAGGGTAGATTTTTCAGGTCTAGTTCAGTATCTAAAAACTTGTTTCTTGAAACGACACAAATCACATACACACATAAACTCACGCCTTTATCCCCGAAGGGGTTGGCAGAGGCGCCACCAGGACACCCACATTTCGCCTTGTATGTTCCGTACTACGATGTGATGAGGGGCGAGCCTATCGCCATGTCGGGCACAAATTCCTGACTTCGGGTTGATAATGAATAGAAAAATCCAATATCACTTTGACCGACCCGGGACTCGAACCCGAGACCTCAGCTTTGTAACCGTACCGTAATACAACTATGCCACCGAGGCAGTCAACGACACAAATTGCTCGTTGATATCTCATAATTTTAATAACCTTTACATATCCTTGTAGTTAAAGCAGAGATCCACGGCTCGGGCGAGGCGACGACAGTTCCGGAGCAGTCCGACAGCGACAGCGGCGCGGAGGCGAACCGCCGCGACCATCACTACGAGGACATCTATATGCCCCGGGAAGAGCATCAGAGACGAAGGTAAACAATTACGAAGGTCTGAGATTAGTGAATTCATGGGGATTTTCACTTTGGGATAAGGGCTGATCTATACCTGATATTACTAAAAAGTGAGATTAGTGAATTATTGGGGCTTTTGTTATAGGCACATACTTACCAAGGTCTAAAATTAGTAATTTAGTGGGGATTTCTGTTAGTGGCACTGCACGGGATGATGGTAGGCAGACGGAAGGAAAGGTCAGGTGAATGGACAAACGGTTCATCGGATAGGAAATGATTATCGATGTTCAAGTATATCTGTAAAACTTAGAGAAGAGTACTTATGGTAGGAAAAAAATATTGGGTTTCCTCCAATTTTCACTTAGCGAACGAATCATGAGGGCAAAGCAGTCGGTGCGTCGTTTCTTTTTCCTTTTTCTCCTCTGATTCTAAGAGCCAGGCAAAGCATTTACATTCTGAATGCTATAGATATTTATGGACAATGGCAATCTCTTATCCAATTAACGATTCTTGTTGGCCAGATCTTTACAAAATTAATAAGTTTTTTGTTGTTCAGAAGCAGTTCTCGTGACTCGGGCAGCCACAGTCGTCCCGGCAGCGCCGCGCTCGTCGTCGACTACGCTTCCAAAGATAATGACAAGTTAGTGTACTGAGATATTAGCTGCTTCTAGTGTAGTATAACAAGTATTTAGGCTTTAGTAGTCTATGATAGTAGATATATTAATATAAGTACCTGTAGAAATGATTGGGGAAGGCTTTGGAAAGTAGAGATTATTATAGTACCTTTGGAATTTTTTGGGAAACGCTTAGTTTCGAGTACTAGTTTTTCTGTTACCTAGAATGATGTAAAGTACACATAATAGGTGTAGTGTGAAGAATTTGAAAAATTTTAGAATGTACCTAAAGGAATGTACTTAATTGACGAGAAGTAAACATGAATCCATTAATTGAAACTATATTGAAACGCATCGCGTTAACATTTCGTACATCAAAAATCATTGGATTCATTAATATAGGATAGATTATTTTTTTATGTGGTTTGAAAATATTGTTTTTATTTTCGGTATTGACTCGCAGCGTTCGTGATATCATTAAATGGCGTCATATTTACCTCACTGTATTGTTAGATAAATCTCGATTGTAACCCGACTATTGATCTAAAAAAACAATCGATGACAAAACAATTTGTGAACAATAGCGGATCTGGAGATATTATCGCGAATGATGTAAAAGAGATCATTGCTAGACAACCTTATTTTAAACATTCGATTTTAAAAGCTAAATCATTTATTATTTCATTCAAATAACTAAAATGATAGAATGTTTGGTAATTACGTGCATTTTTGAATACTCTATATATTGATAGTATCAAGTTTTTTCTTTATTTAGTTTATCAAAATATGTATCAGTATTCTCAATCTAAATGCAATTATTCCACTACTTACGGCATATCGAAATGTAATTGCAGGCTTATCGCTATATCGCCATATAATAGAGGAGTTTTACACAAATAGCCACCAAGATTTTAAATAGGAATACCTACTTACTTTACATGGTTAAACCATATCTAAGATATTAAAAAATAAAATGAAAACAAACACCTACATACATACATATATAAACTAACGCCTTTATCCCAGAAGGGGTAGGCAGAAGCGCCACCAGGACACCCACATTTCGCCTTGTATGTTCCGTCCCATGATGTGATAGGGGGCGAGCCTATCGCCATATCGATAACAAACACCTACCCACGTATAAATTATTTATCCTATTGGGAGTGATTGATAAATCAAAATAATTACTTTATTGTGGGTACTCTATATCTACATTTTAATATTTTCTAGAAGATGCTATATGATTAGTAGAAATATTAATAAATCAATTTTGCTATACAGTTCAAATAAGGCGTACGAAGAGGTGTCTCCCGTGTCGGACGGCCAGAACAAGTCATCGATAGCAACAAAGCTAGCGGCGTTGACGCACAAGGCACAGAACTTTGTAAGTACTACTTTTTAACCAATCCACTTTACTTTATAGAATTCAAACAACTGATTTGACAGCCTCCGTGGCACAGTTGGTTAGACGCCGACTGTGAAACAGGAGGCCGCGGGTTCGATCCCGCACCGAAACAAATATTTGTGTAAACCAAAAGTATTTGTTTCGGTTCTGGGTGTTTGTGACACCGAAAAGTCTCGCGTAGTTCCTGATACTCACGACACAAGACACGATCTTAGTGTGGGGTCAGGACTATGTATGTGACTGTTGGGTGTATTTATTTATTTAAACAACTGATTGACTAACAAAGATTGCCTGCAACTCTAGATGAATAATGAGTAACTGTTTCTTTTAAGATATGTAAATTCGTGGATAATACCTAAAGTGTGGATAGTGATATTAAGGTTCCCGAAATATAAATGTTATGTGTGATGAGGCTTATAAATAACAGATTATTGTTTATTTACACGATTGTGCCAGAAACTGTTAGGCCAGATTAGAAACAAAAGTTAAGCTACGTAGTGCTAGTACCACAGTTTAAAAATTTCAATAAACACATTATATGAAGCAAATATCGTACCATTACTTATAAAACATGCACTTGCCAGCAAATTACATATGATAAAACATACTGTTAACAAAATTGCATTGTAAAGTGCAGCTGAATTCCTCAAGTGAGGCACTTGATTTCAGAATGATTTAATGCAAAATTACAACACGTTGTGAAGATTAACTGTACATGTCTCGAGCCCCTTCACTGTTGCAAAATGTGTTAATAACTATATAGCTGCATTATTTTTGCGGTTTTTGATTGCTATTTTTTTGGTGGATTATAATTCTCATTCATTTTGAATTAGAGTATTCTAAGCTTATTATCTATATCAGCACCTATGAGCTCCTCAAATTATGAGTAGGAATTAATAAACCATGGCGACTCAATCAAATGCATGATTGGATGATAAACTAGTTACTTGTATAGATAAACTAATTAATTAACTACAGTAACTCCAGCACAAGACCATAGGGAGATAGGGGTGACTGAAAACCAGCGCTGATCTAAACTCTAGTTTCGGTCAGCATATGCTGAGCCATTTCCTTTTGTCTTTCGATAGTGTTATGTTTGTTTAAATTTGTTGTATTATTTGTTAATTATAAGGCAATAAACATTTTTTTATAGTCTCAGAAATTTTAAGCTCCACATAATTTTTTTATGACCGCTGAAGATTTCAGTCACATATAGGTACGAGTATAGATCCCCGCATCGTGACAAATATTTGGGTGAAACTCAGGTATTTCTTTCGGGTCTGGGTGTTTGTGATACCGAAAAGTCTCTCTTAATCTCCGATACTCACGACACAAGATTAGTTATATCCCACTACACATATACACTAGTATCCTGTGAGGTCAGAAGTATGTTTGGAACTGTATACTATAATTGGACTATGTGTTTACACTTATTAAAAAAAAAACAGTTTTTGAAATACAACTATTTTTTACGGATACTATCGCGATGAAAAAAATATTTAAAAATTAAACCAAATCGCGATAAAATCCGTAAAAAAACGTTTTATTTCAATATGTAACATTCGCGTAAATCTAAGAAACCATTATGCAAAACTGGTTTTTGTTACTTATACCCATATTCCTCCCGTAGGCCAGTCGTCTTTCCTCAGCAGCAGGCAGTAGGCGTGCCTCAGTATCAGACGAGGCGACAGTGGTTCAAGCATCTGCGTCATCAGGAGTATCTTCAGGAGGCAGTTCTGGAGATGAAGCCCCTCCACCCCCGCCCCCACCCCCGGCGCCCCCCGTGCCGCCCCCGCTAGCAGTGCTGGAGGAACCAGCGCTCAGACCCTCAGAGTTGAGGGGACGAATTGGTAAGACAATTTTATATAGCAGGATTTTTTTTGCATTGTGCTTGCCAAATAGGGTACTTGGCAATGTCCTATGTGATATATTATTTTGCGTTGAAACACATAAACATATTAGCATTTTGACGGCCTCCGTGGCGCAGTTGGTTAGACGCCGCCTATGAAACGAGAGGCCGCGGGTTCGATCCCCGCACCGAAACAAATATTTGTGTGATCCACAGGTATTTGTTTCGGGTCTGGGTATTTGTGAGAACGAAAAAGTCTCTCGTAGTTACTGATACCCACGACACAAGACTCGATCTTAGTGTGGGGTCAGGACTATGTATGTGACTGTTGGGTGTATTTATTTATTTATTTTAAAATAAAAGAAAGAGTTAGGGCGTAATGGACACATCTTCCTGTCTCGTGCCCACAGTGTAATGCACATTAAGGATAGTGACGTCACTGGCTTTGTTTTGCATGTCTTTTCTTTTACTCCCATTAAAAGATTCGAAATTTTTCAAAGTTGATTAATTCATATTTTAGCTAGATTTTGAATGACCTTTGATTTTTAAAAAAGGGTTAAATACCCTATTGTGGTAATAACAGCCTGGTTAAGAGATGCTGTGAGAAGAGAAACCGCAGGTTCAGTCTCAAAGATATTTGTGTGACTCAAAGTTGTTTCGGGTGTGGGTGTAGTGAAACTGAAAAGTCTAGAAGTTTCTGATACCCACAACAAAAGATTTGGAGCTAAGTGTAGGATGAGGACTATTTATGTGACTGTTGGGGTGTGTTTATTTATTTAACATGTCACTGTAATATGTTGCTTGAGTTCTTGTGGAGTAAATTAACAGATAAAGATTTAGGACCTCACTAATTGCACCTAGATTTTATTAAGGAATAGATTTGGTGGTAAGTGACAACTGCCTATGGATAGCAATAGCAAATTTGAGGAATAATTATATTACTGGTTTTTGAGAATAGGATTGAGGAGTGAAAGAAAATGTAGATGATTATTGAGTTTCTAGTATTATCAATGAACGAGAGAGCATAGCGAAAAGTATTTTTTGTCTGGCAATGGTATTATGGTATCCATACACGAAATAAAACGTATCATAAATAAAAATGTAAACTATCGTCACTCTGGGTCAATCATGAAGCGGCGTGTATGAATAGAATAAATTGGAAAACCAAAATAGCGCTAACAAGATTAATGTAGCAGGCTGTGAGTAGAAGGTCAGTTATAGAAGATTTACTAATGTATGTAGCTTTGAAATAATACAAATTTTTACGGATTTTATCGCGGATCTGGCTTAATTTTAAATTTTTGCTTCCCGACGTTTTGGTTGCTTTCCAGTTTTCGTGGTCACGGGGCGGACCAAGTTAAACCAAATCCGTAAAAAATAGTTTTATTTCATTGTGTAACATTCGCGTAAATCAAAGAAACCAGTACTTATGTTGCTTTATTAAACTTACTAGTTATATGTGAAAGTCTATGTTAAACTTACAAAAAATTTGCGATATTCTAAAAAGCCCTTTTTCTTCTTAGTTTTCTGTATCTACTGATAGGCCTAAAATGAAACATCTTTGTAAAAACCTTGTACTAGCCAGTAATCATCATTATCGTTGCTAATTGCATTTCAAATGAAAGCCATAAATTACAAGGAAAATAAACGGAAACGATATTAATTTTATGTTTGGAGGCACTTTCATTCCGCGCGTAATTTGTTGCGACTGTTTCCAAAGTTTCACCGGAGACAATACGCATTGCTAATCCATAGGTTTTGTTATACATTTAAGAATATTAAAATAATTTATCAAATGCCGCAAGAATTTCTTCGTGTTTTCTATGACCGCAGAAACAGCACACACGAGTATATATGTAATTGCATATAAAGTCATTAATATTATTTCTTAAGTGTGGTTTCTAAATGATATCAATGCTTCAATGATTTTTTAGTTCTTTCTTCTGTTTACCTCTGCCATTTTTTTTTCCAATTTAGAACATAGTCCAGAGTCCTAGATAATTAATTTTATGTCTTATCAAACTGAAGTTTATTTTAATCAATGTTTTTTTGCGTGCAAATGTTCAAGACCATTTTTGGAATTAAACAACCATTGTGTAACTTTTCACCTTCATCATCATCATCAGCCCTTCTGCGTCAACTAATGGACATAGGCCTCTCCTATAGCACACCAACATTCGAATGTTTTTTAAGCTTTCTCGTCAAAGTAAATTCATTGCATTATAAGGTAAGTGTAGTGATTTAGAAAGAGTAATCATTGGTGAGATATTGGTAGTTCTCACTGTTCGCCACAATTATGCCGACTAGCTCGGAATTGGCTATCACAGACTGAATCATAATCGTGATTTGTGTCATGCCTGGGTTTTTCATAATTGTAATACAAAGGTTGCTATTCGGGAAGATATGAATATTCTACCATGAGTATCTTAGAAAATATACATCATTATATCTAAAGTTTTATTTAAAATATTTGTATCTATTTCTATTAGCTTAGATATGTATACATACATAAACGATTTTTTCCCAAAAAGGGGTAGGCAGAGTTGATATCAGGAGAAATGTGCGCCTTGTGTAGCTAAGATATTTTTTGTAAATGTTGTTCTCTTCGATGTCAGAACGGATTGAGATTTCCAAAACAGTAAATTCAATTAACAATCGAAGTATATTCCGATCGAACACATCTTAATTAACAATCAGATGTCTTCTATATAATATTAATACAAAGAAATTAAGCGAACTTATTTGTGTTGCGAAGAAATGCGACTGTTCACTTTCTAGTGGAGCTAATGGGCAGTTAGTTTCGTTCTGATTGCAATGTACACTCAAAACAATAAAATGTATGTAAAATTATGTTGCTTTAAACTTGCGACGTTTTTACTTTCCATTTTTAATAAAGACCGGTTGTAAAAGCATCTTTGGGTATTATTGATTTTTGTGTTCTCTTAAAAGGGTCTTTGGAATTTTGTCGTTGATTTTATTTTAATAAGAAATGAATAATCATATTTTATTTCTTTATTGCAAATTAAAATTCATGTGCCTACTTATTACCAAATTTAGCCAATTTTAATTCCTTATTCAACTCTTAATTCTCTGCAAAATATCTTAAATTCTTTACAATCTCATTTCTCGTTTAATAGTTATTTTATTACGGTTTATTTGATTCGAAAATTTATTTTAATCATTTTGTTTTAATATTGCTAGCTTTGTCTTTTAACAGATCTATTCCCTGTTTCTAATAATACTCTGTATTCGACTTCCATGGGTGAAAAAGGTTACTTGACATTTTCCTTACAAAAAGGCCTCACGTCAGGAAATTCACGTTAATATGATTTCCAACTGCGGTAATTGCAGTGGATTTTCCTACGTATAATACAATTGCAGCTATGCATCTGTGTTAATATAGACTCAGTTTTTTAAGTCATTTATTTTGTTCCTTTGATGTATTTCATGATTTCATATTTTCTGTATATATTTCTTAGGAAAATAGGCCGATTATAAGAGGCGGAATTTTAGATGCGTGGAAAATATGAACACTATCTTAAAAGTCTAAGGCTCAGTTGCATAAACTAACTTTGACGATAACTTTAACTTTGACAATGCCAATCCCATACATTTGTGACGTATTTCACATTGTTAATGTATGGGATTGGCATTGTCAAAGTTAAAGTTATCGTCAAAGTTAGTTTATGCAACTCAGCCTAAAAAAACTGTCGGTCTGAATTAAATCAATGTTATTTCTAGACATTCGTTATTATTAATCCATCTGGCTAGCATAGGCGCATCATAGTAATAATACACTGTACTTATATTTATTACATCCTTGGAGATATTATTGCTTGAGTTCAAATGTTCGTTTGTTTTTCATAGAATATTTTTTGAGCGCTATGAGTACATTTTGATATGTACTTTTGTTAGCTGGACAAGCTTTTCATGTCACATCAAGTTTAGCGCTTTCATCGGAACAAGCTAGTAAATAATATTAATTGACTCCTGTAAAATTAAACAAGTTTATCGCCAAGAAAGTGATGGAAAAGCGTAAAGAAGTCCGCGAAAGTGACCTCAGCACAATGAAAGTAACGGATGGTTAATGTCGGTAAATCAAATTTAACTACGATTTAACCGGAGCTTTTGTGCACCGCTCGCTAATTGCGATGAAAAAGTCCGCAATCCTTTCTTAGATAATGTTAATCTTAGTAACGAGATGACTGAGCAACTGGGCCGATCGGCTAGACTATTCTTTAGGATATGTGTTACTCATTCATGCTTCTGTGATTGTGAGCATTAAAATTCTGTTTCTTGTAATATATGGGTTTAAAGAAATGAAAGAAAAATAAAACAAAGGCGAAACCTGTGGCGTACGTGTATATTAAAAGATATACTGATGATTCAGGATAAATTTTTTTCGCAAAAAAAGGAATTAGGTACCTACTCTATTTTAATAAAGTTTTGCTGTAAGGATATTACGTTGGAACCTTTTCTTCCATAGCCCCAATCTTTCACTTTTGGAGGATAGAGAAACAATTATGTATGTATGGGACAGACGTCAATATTTGCCGGGATATTATCTCATACTAGGCTAATTGTGTTTTTGTACCGAAATATTAGGTAACATAAAGCGGATTTCCTCCAAGGATCTTCCGGTACAAAGTGTCGAACGCTTCAATTAGACTAATTAGTCATTGGATGTAGTAATTCAATCATATGATTTGTATGGACGTGTTACTCGGCGCGGATATTGTGGTCCAGTTTTCTTCCTGTATTCATTTCATATAAATAATTAACATTGTAGCGTCGACGTTATGAATAAATATGTGTTTGTGGGTTCAAAAATATACTCCCGACAGTCACATATTATGTTAAGAATCGCAGAAATGTATTCATGTTTCGTTCATCGAAAAAATGCATAAGGTAATATTTATTATTTAAATTCAAAAGAGTTTTATTGCGTCGAGCAAATATGGAAAATATAGCGTGTTCTGGAGTGGAGACCGCGTCTTGGCAAACGTAGCGTGGGACGTCCTCTGACTAGATGGTGGGACGACTTGCACAAGAGGGCCAGCAGCGACTAGATCCGTAAAGCAGCGGACCGGGCTCTGTGGCGTACCTTGGGAGAGGCCTATGTCCAGCAGTGGACTGCAACGGGCTGATGATGATGATAATGATGAGCAAATATCACGAATAAGAAAAATAATTTGCTGACAACAGTTTTATGTATTTTCGAATTATCAGTATTTTTAATTGATTAGTATATTTCAATTACCGGAGTTTATTGTTTTACCATAAACTCTCATACCTTTTTAACACTTTTAAAATGGATGCCTCATTTCAACCGTGTACCAAACAGTTTGGTCTGTCGTATTTTGTTTGCATGTCAATTTTACCATCATATTAAAAGTTAAACCAACCAACCTTACTATCCATTTTAGGTTAATACTTCTGATAGACAGCTGTTTGGGAGGTCGCAAAACATCTACACATAATTTAATTTCTATTGAATAGGAGATTCGCGAACCTCAAGACAAATAGAAAAAAATGTATGAAGGCTTAGCCGTTCTGCCAGAATAATCTAAATTAATAACACGTCGCTGTCTTTTTGTCACGATACATCGGTGGTCCATAATGAGGATAAGCAAATGAAATATTACATAGCAATTACTAATTAATGAAATCTTGTTAATTTCGCAGTCAGACTGAGATTAATGCGTTGTAATGTATAGTGTTAGAAAGTAGCTGTGCGCTTGAAGTTCAACAACAGAGCGGTGCGGGGAAATCTCTTGTGATTAATATTACACACGTTCCATGTGAATCTTTACACGCTGTTATGAATATAGACTTTAGCTGTCACTTCTACTCGGTGGTTACGTTTAGAAATTGGACTGCGGTGGAGTGGCCGCAAAGCAAGATGTAAGACTTACCACGGATCGGGTTTGCGTTTATAACTGTGCTATTAACCTAAAATGTCCTCAAGGTTTCTGATATCGATGATGTAAGACGCGTATCTCACTGGTGCGTTAGTTTATGTACGTTAAAGTAAGATTTCCAGGCAAATTTGTGTGTGTTTTTCGAATGGGAAACATGATTAGGCAGTAATTTTAATGTGTGCGTTACTAAGGATGCTGGTCTGGCATTATAATTTTATTTTTATTTTATTGAAAAGGGTACACCAACGACATGTATATTAAACATTTTGTAGCAGATAGATTTATGAACAAACTACTGATATACACATCAATTAGAGGTATACACAACATTTATATTAGTACATCAAATTAAATTAGAAAGAAACATGAGAATAAAAAGTAACAAAAATGAGAATAAAAAATATAAATTTATTAAGAAACAATAGTATTATATTTAATTTTGTATCACGTTTCTAATTTTCCTCTTGAAGGTTACAATTGAGTGGAAGAAAATATCAATATCTGGTGCTTTCGTACAAATTTCGTAATCTAAATAATGCAGGTATGCATAAGTACACGAAACTTGAAAACAAAACATTACCTTGGCCACATCTTTTAAAAATCTAAAATAACAACTCAATTACGATTCGCACAGAAAATTCCATATATTTGTCGAGTTATTTTACAATGCGAACACACTTAGCGCGCGTAACTTTCGTCCGCTGCAAACGAGTTCTCTAATTAAAGCTGAAGCGGGGTTTCAGCAAACAGACTGAGACGGTTTCAGTCGCGCCGTGACACATCTGAATTTTTAATTAACTGCTCTGTATTATCTATATGTTTGTTAGCTTTCTAGTGATTTTTGGATCGCGATGATTAGTTTTATTTACTTTAATTGTACTTGCTGTTGCTACGTGTTCTTCTAGCATTGTATACATAGTTCAAAACCCACGGTGGATGGATGATTGGTTTAATTTACTTTAAAAGACGGTACTTGTTGGCACTTCCAGTTAGCGACTACAGGGTGTAAACCCTACACAGGATGGACAAAGTTCAATAAATGTCTAGTGGTTGCGAACTGCGTCATAATTTTGTATTCTCTTTAGACACTATCAGGTAAATTATGTAGTATTTTATGAAGGGACTGCTCAAATTGGGAGATAAAACACGCTTTCATAAAGCATGAATGACATCCACAGAAGTGAGTTTCCAGGTAAAATGGTGTATTATACACCATAATATGTATTATGTTTATTATCACCACTTCTGTTGCATGTGTCATAATTGTGATGGTTGATGAATGGATTGTTTATGTCATTTATGGAATAATAAATAAATAAATACACCCAACAGTCACATAAATAGACCTGACCCCACACTAAGATCGAGTCTTGTGTTGAGGAACTACGAGAAACTTTTCAGTCTAACAAACACCCAGACTCGAAAAAAAAATTTGTGGGCCGCACAAACATTTCTCTTTGTGCGGGGATCGAACCTGCGGCCTCTCGTTTCACAGCCGGCGTCTAACCAACTGCGCCACGGAGGCTGTCATATATTGTTTTAATTTTTTTTTTATTCATTCAACACACACATTCGTTACAGGTTTAGGTACTCAATTCGAACTAGCGGGACTATAACACAAATTTATATAAAAACAAAAACAAAACAAAACATAATAACAATCACACTACAACTAATAAATTAAGTTAGCTCAATTAAATTAACATATAACAAACATTGTGCGAGCTCACTCCGATTGCTTGTAAAAATATACATTGGTTCTGTTAAATAAACGCAACGCACTAAATCGCATGTGAAGCACCGTCAAGACAATCTATTGATTGGCAATAATTGCCTTTTCAGCATACAATATTCATGTATATTGTTTTCGGGGACAGGAAATATTTAATAGTATAATTTAGAAGGTCATAATTACCGTTTTATGCTACTCGTATGCGTAGAATGGGATCGCCGAATTTTTGCTATAGAAAAAATAATTGTCAAGTTAAGAAACATATTAACACAATCACAAGTTACGAAATATAACCTCCAAACTGCATATTGTAAAAACCTGAACCTTGGGGACAGTTTCACTAGTGCTTGTACTGCTGAGTGAGCAATAGGATTTTCAGTGTAGTTTGGACAATTAACCAGTTTCATGTTCTTTGTGCGGATACAAAAATATTTGGAGTGTGAAGTTTTGTAAGTAAAATAAAAAACTGTTTTATTTGCCCATGGATTTTTTGTGAATATTACCGTGGTTTAATTTCTGTTTGTTTTTATTATTTTTTAATCTTAAAAAAACTGTTTATTTCTGGGAAACGTTGTTTATTTGGTGCAGTTTAAGGTATGTAGTGATATAACTTTAAGTTGAGTGACTTTAATCGACAGCCTCCGTGGCGCAGTTGGTTAGACGCCGCCTGTGAAACGAGAGGCCGCGGGTTCGATCCCCGCACCGAAAACAAATATTTGTGTGATCCACAGGTATTTGTTTCGGGTCTGGGTGTTTGTGAGACCGAAAAGTCTCTCGTAGTTCCTGATACCCACGACACAAGACTCGATCTTAGTGTGGGGTCAGGACTATGTATGTGACTGTTGGGTGTATTTATTTATTTATTTATTATTTATTTATTTAATTTTTAATATGTCGTTGCTATAATGCAAGGAGCTACTCTTATATAGCCCTATCTAAGTATAGTAGTACCTGCATTTCAATCATAGGTAATCTAAACTAATAATATAAAAAGGAAAGATTTGATTTGGTGGCGATAGGCTCGCTCCCTATCACATCATGGGACGGAACATAGAAGGCGAAATTTGGGTGTCCTGGTTGCCACCTCTGCCTACCCCTTCTGGGAAAAAGGCGTGAGTTTATGTTTGTATGTATGTATGTATGTATGGAAAGATTTGATTGTTTGTTTGCATTGAATAGGCTCTGAAATCACTGGACCGATTTGAAATACTAAATAAGTACATACGCGATTTTAAGCTTATCTATAAACAAAAATAATAATTTTAACCCATTGTAGAAACACACATAAGCGATGATATAAAAAAAGAAACGTTATTCTGTTGTTGAGAATAGAACTTGTTGAATTAAATTTAATATGAAAAATATTTCCCTAATCCGCACTAGGCCAGTGTGATGGACTATATGGCCTAACCTGTCTCTATCGTACCTACTCTCGATTGTAGAGGAGGCCCGTGCCCTGTAGTGGGGCGTAGGTATATGGGCTGATACAGACCAAATATATTAATTTCTCTAACCATTTTTGATGGAGAGTTTTGCTCCATTTTAGGAAAGTAAAATATGTAAACGTCTTAATTCCCTAAACCTGCAAAATAAAGCAATCATGACGTCACTTTTTCATTTTACTCATTTAGCTCTATTCAGGCTGCGATCCAATCTAAAGATACACTAGCTTACATCTGTCAAAGCATTGAACATAATAATTGTGATAATCTCCCATAGTAGGTCAACGTTACCTCGCCAGCTAACATAGATTCCAGTGGAGTCATATTTCACGTGAGGACAGGGGAAAAGCATTGAGTTGTCAAGACTAATTAGGATGTGAGACGTGGCGGAAGATGCCGCGCGCGTGCCCGACTGTGAAGTTAGCGTTTCTTATGAGATACTGTTTATTATGACGTGGTCATAATTGACGCACATTTACATAATTTATTGAACTTTATCAACACTTGATAGAGTAGATCGCCCATATATCTATTCATCTTGAACTTGGAGTGTTACGTTATGGACAATAAATGCCTAATGGCTCATGTGTACCGCGCTAATTTCTTGTGGTACGTTTCTATGCATTTTAAATATTTTTACATCACTAAATGATTGCGATAATTAAGTCACTCTGGATTTAAAATATTGACGTTACAGTGGAACACCTGTGGTAATAGGATCGGAATTATAACAGTTATTAAATAACACTTCCCACATCCGAAAGTAGTATGTTTATATAATATTGACCTACAAAGGTACAATCAACGCTAAAACCCAAGCAAACGCGACAATATGAGGCCATTAAAAAAAGGAAATTAACCGCAATTAAACGTTTTGGCGTCGATTGTACAGAGAGACACGCTCGCATCAGCGCGGGGTGCGTGCGCGCCGCGCCGCGGACTTTCTCTCCCCCCTAGTTCCCCCTAACGAACGCCATTTCGCAGCGGGGCGGCGCGGCTCGGCGGCGTCCGCAGACGACGAGCGACCGCGCGGGCCCAACCTCGTCAACAAACAAGCCGTGCTCCCCTTCGTGCCTCCCGCCTTCCCTCACAACGCGCCCGATCGCCTCATCAAGCCATCGGAATACTTGAAAACAATCACGGCTCCGTGCAAGCGGGACGACAGCGCGGCGGAGGCGCGTCCTCCGCCGCCGCCGCCCGTGCCTCAAGACAACGTGCCGCCGCCGCCGCCGCAGCCGCAGCCGCCCGCCTCCCACCAGCCGCTGGCGGCCATCAGCAGCGCCGAGCTCTCCGCCGTGCGCCTGCGCGCCCCGGCCACCAAGACCATGTCGGCGCCCCCGCCCGCGCGCTCCGTCAGCCTGCAGTGCCTGCCCACCGCCGCAGAGAGCTACCGGAGCGCCAAGACGGATCTGATTGAAGAGCTGAAGATGTCAAAGGATATCAGTGGGATCAAGAAGATGAAAGTGGAACGAGCGCGCCGGGAGAGCTTGCAGGACAAGGAGACGTTCACGGAGTTCACCAAGAGGTTCACAGCGGAGAACTTTGTTGATCAGGTGAGTGACGTTGCTTTTATGACTACACCTTTGTGAGCACTTACTAAAATCGGATGACTCGCGAAAAGTTCATTTACCTTTATGCAATGAATTTCGTTGGTTATCCGAGTTATAGCTAGTTTTTTGTTTGCTGCCGTGTTTTCATTTAGAGAGTAACTGCAAATTTATGTGCAATACAATATACGCCGTTTATTACAGCCCCGTTATGCTACACATTGTTGCGAGCCACTTTAATCCTAAATGGATTATTTACCGCTCGTATTACGTGATGTGCTCTCTTTATAGTTTCAGTAACGTTTTATCTTTGTTTTACTATCAACAATACTTACAATATGTGTAATACAAACTTTAAAACGGTGATATTGTTCTATTTAAATGTCAGATAGAAGAAGACAAATGCTTACTTCCCGTACACAAGTTATATCTTGACCACTTAATCAAATATTAAGTTCATTTACATCCAACATTCTGACAATAGCGCATAATATTGTCGCGGTAATTATACAACATTACAATTATTATCGAGCGAAACGTGTAAACATTGGACACTATTATTAACTGCCTTGTGTTCGCATATTTTAGTAATAAATACCTCAATAATAACAGATAATATGTCCACTGTATAAAACAACAATCTATTTAAAATTAACATTTCCAACATCGCAATAGGCATTCTAATAATTATCGTCTAATTTTATGTGCATTGGTAAGTTTCCGTCAATAACATTGATATAGCAATCTTGAATGGTAGTTATGTGCGCATGTTCTAAAATTCCACGTAATTGCGATGATTGAGGCTCAATAATTCGATCGCGGAATCTGTTCAGATTGGCGGGCCACGCGTGTCGAACACATGGCTCTAATGAGAGGAAGAAATCACGGAGCATCACTTCGATGTGCGAGTGTTGAAATCATTACATTCGATGATTTGTTGTGGATGCTCTTGCGTATAGAATTTATGCGTGTGCTAATTGGTAATATCCATTGTTTTGGATTATTTTATTGCGAAAAGACAGACATGGCATGATGTGCTAACAAAATCTTAAGCAACAAGGAAACATTGGATTAAATTGTTATAATTATACTAAACAGTAAATACAAACCTATAGATGTGCACATATCTAGCCAAGTTATAAACAAACCTTGAGTTGCGATAATGAAAGTTCGACAATTATTTTAAACTATAAACATATCTATAAATTTTATAGACAAGTTGCTAACACCATTTATTGCTCAATTCCATAGTCGGCTGGAGTTGCCATTGGGATAATCTAAGCAATATTGAAGAACATAACACTCAATATGCAATCTTAATGCTGGACTTTGCAACTCAATATTATCATTCTAATAAACTTAGCCGTTTTGACATGATTGTTTAGGAAATATCGTTAAATAAGCTTTTGAAATTATTGACGCTCGGATAGATTCAGAATTAGCATTTGATAATGCATGTGTTTAAAACAAGAGATTATAGATTTCTTTCTTATGTTACTACTAATAGCTCGCAGTTCATCATTACCTTTTTTTTAATCCATCACGGTGTTCAGAGATTTATAATTTTAACGGTTACGTGCTTCGATCAAATAGTTACGTTAAGATTTTGGCACTTATACCTTATTGGTTAATTGTCGTCAAATTATGCAATTCCTACCAACTTAGCTTACAACTTATCCCTTGATATTCTTTGGTTTGACAAGAAAACTCCAAAAAGAATTGGCCGGCAATCAATCCAATAGCATCTGTCTTTTGTTTTGCTCATCTGCTTCCCAAAATCCCACCACCATCCCAAGAGATTGCTAATGGGCGAACAGTTGCAGTAACCCAGTAATCCACTTCGCGCCACCGGTGCCACTGCAGATATCCACTGCGTCGGCTAATAGCCGTGAAACGCATCATGACTGATGGTTTGACCCAACTGTCTCCGACAATCCGCAGTGATTGTCCAACGGAATATAATGCGTCTTTTGATTCCGGATTCTCTCTCTTCAGGTGTAACTTCGATGGTATCTTATGTCATAAAAAGCTTGTATTTGTGGTAAACATCTAAATCTTGTTATTCGGTTGGCAAGTTAGATTGTGCTATTAATATTGAATTTGGGTTACGACTTGGCTAAAACAGTAAATGTTTTAATAATTAATCTAATGCATGGGAATTAGTAGCTTGTCATAAACGCGGAAATAATATTTGCATAAAATGTGTAAATAAGAAAATGTCAAATTTGCATCATCGTTTTTTATTTATAACTCTGAGGTCAGTGCAGTCTGATGAATATTCAGTAAATATTAATTTTACATAAATATGATTACACCTGTATCGCCTAATTTCTAGGCAGAATCGCCAAAATGCTCGTAACTAATGCAATATTTTGATTTGAGCGAAGTTAACGGTATCAGGAATCCAAATTTAACTTCTAGGTGAAATATTATCTTTCAATGTTATAAGAAGGAATGTTTAGAATAAGGATTGTCCCTCTGAACAATTCGTTCCTTTTGTATTAGCTTAATCACGTGGCTATCATTTTCTTCAGCCATACTTTAACCCACACTTATAAGCGGTCGGCGTAGTGTGACTCTTTAGCTGTGAGGCATAATAATTTGGCTCTAATTTTAAGTGCTCCTGCTTACCAGACAACACCTTCATGTTTACGGCATTTGTTCTAGGTACCACATTGGCATAACAATAGAACTGAGTAGAAATTACTAAATATTGAATATTAAATGCAGTACCAGTTAAATACACCTAATTTCAGCAACTAACAAGTAAAACAACAACAATAGCCAAAGACCAAGTAACGGCACCCGGTGGCAATTCTCTCCGACACGGGACAACTTAATCGATTTTTAAATGACATTTCATAGCTGTCATATCATCACATTGAACTCGAAAAACTATGATCAAACGGAGCGTGAAATAACCTGGCACCGTTTCGTTTACTGACATGAATTTGTAACCTAACGTTATATAATATATTTGTATTGTTCAAAACAATCTTGCAAAACAATTAACTGTGAGTTTCACACAGTTTTAATTGTTTTTTGTTACCAAATGTAGTGTAAAGGTCATAGTTGTTATTTAACAAATCTCTGTCCCAAATTTGTATTTTTATCTCACTAAGTTTTAGTATTTCTTATCACGGTTGCGATAAGAGATAATTTTGTGATTTCATTTAGTTAATTGGTTCTTGATTTTAATGCTTATATTGATACAGTTACTTAATATTAAGAGACAGTCAGGAAGGAATACATTTTGAGTTGACCGTGTTTAAAATGGAAACGACATGAAAAGTTATTTTTAATCAGAGAATGTAAAGTATCTCATCAATGAGGTGTTACGCTTTGAAAGTATTAATTTTAATTAAGGGACTTGTACATAAAAATAAATTATGATCGACCTAAAGATTGAGTAATATTGTATGGAAGTGCCCTAAATAGTTTTAGCGACCAGTAAAAGCATTTTCGGTTATTCATGCCGTGAGGGATCAAGATTAGAAATAAATTGACAGCATCCGTGGCGCAGTTGGTTAGACGCCGCCTGTGAAACGAGAGGCCGCGGGTTCGATCCCCGAACCGAAACAAATGTTTGTGTGATCCACAGGTATTTGTTTCGGGTCAGGGTGTTTGTGAGACCGAAAAGTCTCTCGTAGTTTCTGATACTCACGACACAAGACTCGATCTTAGTGTGGGATCAGGACTATGTATGTGACTGTTGGGTGTATTTATTTATTTATTTAAATAGTGAACGGAATTTCATATTTTTTAGTTAAAAATATGAGAAGCGAAACATCTTCAATAAGAATTAACATCGTTCACTCGCATACAAAAAAAATAATCACAACATTGACTAAATGGAAGGGATTTCGAAAAGTGACATACAATTGATCAATGAAACATTTGCGTGCGGAATACAATAATTCTATTTAACACATCACGCAATCCACTAATTTGGAATCTTTCTACTCATCTCAAATGTCTAGTGCTCTTTACTTAATTACTGTACGATAAATCCGAAAGTCAACGCAGACAAGGCTATATTTTTAAATAATTTATTATGCTGTCAATTGTATAAAACCCGTTTGGAACATCTTTGTCAGATCTCGATCGGAGTTTTAGATAAATTGGGTGTTGCAATTTGAAAGGTGATTTGCAGATTTTAGTAATGAAACTTTTTGCGTTAATGTTATGGTTATGTTATTATGTTATTTTTATAATCGAATGTGTTTGCATAATGATGTTAGTGGGTGTAGACTCTGAATACGTGACTTTTAATATTAAACCTAATGAAAAAGTTGTACTGGTAGAAACGTTTTAATGATGACATATTCCTTAAAGAACATATCCATGTTAAATGATAAGAAAGTCGTTTATTTTTATGATTTCTTTCTTGTCATTAATAATTTCTGAATAATATCGAAATGTTTTGGCAGTCAATATTTTGCCTAATGGAGTTGAGAAATTAACTGCCAACAATTTGGCACAATTGATATTTGGCCGAGCTGTAAAAATATCAGACATAATTGTCTATGCAATTTCAAATAATCTACCTAGCCAGTTTATGTTGCAATGATAAATGTATAGGTAATTTGATTAACTAGGCTTTATTATTCCTTTAAATCTCAATGACTATTGACTATCAAATTATAAGTCATTGAGACATCAGCCTCTTAGTTTGCATCACAAAAGCCTTCATTCACACATCAGATAGAGATGCTAATTATCTAATGTACATGAACAATGACATGGTCGCAATAACCTTGGCGAAAGTCTTTATGTCTGTCAATTAGTCCGAGATTTGAAAGGAAAATACTTTATTTTGAATAAACGTTGCGCGGCGCACATCCGTTTTCACGCTTTCACTGTTGCCCGAGCTCAGCAGTCGTGCACTTTTGCACGAGGTTTTTTAACAATTCTTCAAGACGAAAATTTAAGTAATTAATTATACCTTTTTGTATTTGTGTTGATAAGCCTTGCTATGCAAATGATGGGTTTTAATCTGTTGATGGATTGATAATTTCACGAAAGGTCTATTTATGCCCGTCTTTTGATTTCTAAGTATCAGGCGTTTGCAATGTAGTAATGGGTTTATTTTTATCATACATCATGTCCCTCAAAATAAAATACCTACAATGAATGTCAATTCTTCTAATTTTTCAACGATTTTTGTGTATCTATGAATTATGTTCTATCGTCCCTAATTTGCATGTATTAAAAAACTTGTTTTAAAATTTAATTAACTTCGCGTATCTATTCAATCTTATTACTCATTTTATTTCCAAGCTGGCTTACAGACAGAAGCATGTCTGCATTTCTTTTAACACATTTACCGATATGAAATGTAGAAATGAGATTATCAAACGTTGATATATTGCTGTGTAAACCATGAAAGTTTTTAACATTTATTTTCTTAATCGTCAAACCGTGATATTTTGTAGAGCCAGTAGCAAACGAATTTGTCTTACCGGTAATATTGTCTACACTCCATTACTCACCAAACCAAAATTAACCAACCGTTTAGTAGAAACATCATGAAATTGATTGTCTTGACCAAAACTGACAATTATTATGCCTTATCGTACCTAATTGAGTTGCCATGAACTATGGTTTTTATGTGCCTTGTTGCTCTTCAAACACCTGATTAGCATAAAAATGGAACGTTTTCTTACATAAAGATACTTTCAATAGAAATCGCGACGACACCAATATTGCTTAGTAATCTTAATATCACTTCCGTTTGATACCGTTTTTGTGCTGGTCATTGTAATTTGATCTTGTGTTACATGTTTATTTTGGAGAAATTAATGCAGGTAGAAACTATTTCGACAAATCGGTAGACTACGGTTGTATAAGGAAAAATTCATGCATACAAAGTATTGTTTAATATTTATGTCTTTTCGGTGACTTATTTGTATGTAAATTCCACAGTAAATTAGTTTTTGAAATAGGGCGGGCAGAATTATCTTGTTTATTATTAATTAATTATCTGCTTTTTTTTCTTTATTAATTGACATACTCAGTTATTTATGATTGCGTAAAATAATTGAATAATTGACCTTCGTAATTCATATTATAATTTGATTTGATAAGGAATCTAAATACGCTTAGAATGACGAGGGAAGATCATAAAATTACAAGAGGGCAACTAAATCACATCAATAATATATTCTTTGTCTAAAAAAAAGGAAGGTACTTTTTCATTACAAAATTCCATACCTACCCCGCTTGTATCTATTACTTATAGAGCAACAATAAAACCGATTAAACAATCATAATAATTGTAATTAACAAACGAACATTGTTATCCCGACAACTAGGTTTAAATCTGTCGGCATCAAGATCTCGCCGATACAACTCTTCAACGTTTAGTGGTTAAATGCTGTGCTTACCGTTACCATTTACGGTCAGCGAGCATCGCGTGTGATGCAACTGGGTATAACTCCGAATACTGATTTATTAAATTATATTTTAGTTTGGCGTGAGTGCGGGTAGTAAACACTTCCCTTGGTAACGGTTGTTGATTGATCTGTTTTGTGTAGTGTAGTGTCTCATTGCTTTGTCAATGTGCATTGGTGATCGTTGGTAATATGAGTGCATCATTAATACTGGCTAGTTGGCTAGAACTTTGTGGAATAAAAATCTGTGAGTTTCATCTCCGCTGCGAATTTATTTTGTTTAATTTACGCATATTTGCTTTCAATGTGGATGGTGCGGAACAGAAAACAAGCCATTTGTAGTTGCCCATACTTATGAAAATAATGTGGGTGTGACTTTCAGGTATACAACAAATGTATGCTCCATTAATAAACCTCAGCATTCACGATTCACAATTTTCTGCGTATGTCTGCAGGCTTAGAATTAGAATATACAACATTAAATAGTGTATCAGTGTTTAAGCATTTGTCTTCTAAATATGAAATTCAGAACTCAGTGCATATTTTATAATAATCTACCCACTTTTACGGCATCTATTGTATTGCTATTGATTTGCTAATTATCTACAATAAGAAGTAATTTCTTAACCTTATCTTTTTATTGACAATTTTAGTGTTAAATAACTCCAATGCATGAAAAAATCAGATCATTGCATGCCACTTAACATTGCACTCATGAATCCATTAAACCTAAATCTGTCCAAAATGGTCATGTCCAAAAGTCATCCTTGAATGTTCGGGCTGGTCGATGGCAGGGTTGTCCGCAGGTGCCGGAGCGTGACGCGGCCGGCAACATCATACCCGCGTGGAAGCGCCAGATGCTTGCCAGGAGAGTGGCGGAGAAGGCCAGAAAAGACTTGGAGAAGGAGCTCGCGAATGAGGCAGAGAGGCGGCGCGCGGCAGCCGTCCCGGCGTGGAAGAGACAGTTGTTGCAGAGAAGAGAAGAGGCAGAGGGCAGGTTGAGGTCGGTTTTATTAGAAGTGCAAGGTGAATGAAAAGGTTATGGATCAAAAGTGTTGGATGTGTAGGTTGTGGAAGGTGTGCTGATGAGTGTTTTAGCTGTGTGAGTGTAGTGAGATGTAGATGTGAATAATAAAATAGAGGCTAAGGAATAGAGTAACTAGTAATGGTGCGTTGTGTGTTTTAGAGTTTAATCCAATCGCAATTAATGGAAAGATGGCAAGAAACATTCCTATTGTGACATTGTTGCCGATGATTTTTTGCTATATCTCGATAAACACAGAACTACATTTCACGTTCAGCATTACCGATGAAGGAAGACAATTTGATAAGATTAACATGTACTTGCGTCACAAGCAAAGCCTAAAACAAGCAGTTCACCCCACCAATTTCCTTACAGACAAAACCTGTACACCCCCAAAGTGGAGGAGAACGGGCACAGCAACGGCGAGTGGCGCGCGTACCCGGGCGGCACGCAACGCGCCGTGTCCATCGACAACATCTCGCTGTGCTACGACACGCCCGCGCAGCCGCTGCGCGCGCCCTCCGAGGCCAAGTTCTCCTCTGACCACTGCAATGGTACGTGGACTGGACCTTATAGCTACTATTCTAAATCAATCTAGGCTGTCCGGGACCCTAGGAATTCCTTATACCCTCCGAGGCTAAACTCTCCTCTGATCACTGGAATGGTACGTGGACTGGACCTTGTAGCTAGTATTCTAAATCTATCTAGACTGTCCGGGACCCTAGGAATTCCTTATACCCTCCGAGGCTAAACTCTCCTCTGATCACTGCAATGGTATGTGGACTGGACTTTGTAGCTAGTATTCTAAATCAATCTAGACTGTCCGGGATCCTAGGAACTACTTATGAACTTCAGAGGGTGAAGCTAAACTCTCCTCTGATCACTGCAATGGTACATAGACTTTGTAGCTAATACTTGTTTGTAGCTAATTCAATTCTTTGGTCTTAAAGATTTGAAATATGACAGCGATTACCAAATGCTTGCTACCTTTTCTACTTTTCATGAGGTAAACGTGCTTTTTCTCGCCACTATTCTTGACTTTTAATTCATAAGTAATGTAGATTCCATTGACTTTGAAAAGCATTGACAAATTAGGTGTAGTCAATGCTAGATGCATTAAAATTTCTTAGTACAGTGCTGCAATTATTGTAATAACACCTTGTTTTAATAACTGTAGCACAATTGTTAGAAATTGCTTACTGCAATTGTGTGTAGGATACAAAATACCGATCTACGAAATGCCTACCTGCTAGATTGATGTGATTTGTAAACACAAGAGTAAAACAAAAAATCAAAATATTATTTTTCTCTCCAAACCCTAAAATGAAATTAACTAATAAATGAAAATGTAATTACAGGCCATTCGACAACCAACGGCAAACACGAAGACGAAGAAGAGAACGCAAAGATAATACCGTGGCGGGCGCAGCTTCGCAAGACCAACAGCAAGCTCAATCTACTCGAATAGATAATTTATTTTTGTATTAAGCCTCTGTAGTTTAGGATTCTCTATGGTTCAGACGGTCGCGAAATCTCTATGGAATGATGTGTTACTAGTGGAAATAATTTAATTAACACGCAATGTATATTGGAACGTTAATTTTAAATTTAATCAACTGTCAGCACCAAATATTTATTTTACTAACATTGCCACGTTAATACATAAAAATCTTCACGCTCCACGACCGTCTTAACTATAGAAAATAATTGTAAGTTAAATATTGTACATCAAAAAGTTTGTAGCAACGCCATAAAATGTAGCAAGTTATGACCGTTGCTGGTAAAGTAAGTGTGATTTAAGTCAAGATTTACACGTCGACCGTATTTAAAGGAAATCCTTCAAGTTTGAAATTAAGTAGAAACTTAGTTTAGTTATCGCTAATGTTTCATGTTGAATGCGTTTTGATAATGCAGTTAATATTTCACACTAAAATTATTTTATAATAAAACTAATGACGTAACATTATTTAGTTACATTGGCAATCATTTGTACATATGTCCATAAATGCAAATAGAAAGTATTTCCCAATATGGACAGTCCCATGATATAAAGCGAACAAGCTGATATTAAAAGCAAAATACAAAATCGAAATCAATACGTGGGAAAGGCTTCAGTTTTAATAGAACAATTATTTAATGTATGGACATATGTATTAGTTTTTGCCTTTACAGGCGAAGTGTGAAAGTTTTTATAACAACGTGTTCGCATAAACTAGCAGCTAAAGCAGTCTATACATTTTTATAAATTTTATAAGCCACTGAGATTTCCAACTAAATTTTCATACGTATCCGAACGCAAAGGATACGTATATTAAATTTAGTAACACGAAACTTAATATTTTTATATGTACCTATATTTACTGTAGTCATGTAAAAATGTAAATCTACTTATATTTTAGATTTTTGAACGATTTAAAATATATAAGTAAATAGAGGAATAAATGATTTTGGTATAACGTTGATGATTGGTGTAACGTATTTAATAATGGATATTTAAGTTTTATTAATGCAAGTGATATCGTTGTTGCAATATTAGATGTAAGCTTCCCGTAAGCTTTGCTATATACGAGTATGTGTAACTGTTTTCAGGCGTGATTTGACATTATTACGACACGGAATATATTTTTAATGTTGTTAAATAAAACGCTGTTGCTTTACATTTGTTTTTGTTAACCCTATCCCTTATTCGTGAAATTAAAATACAAAATAAAGCCTTCGTTGGATTTAATAGGCCAGACAAACAATATACGGTACCTCCAAGCTACGGTAGGAAAATATATAATAACAGTAGTTAGTCTTAGTAATACATTAGCATTTGTCAAATACATTTGTTGTGGGTAAGCCTTTAATAATACCATGACATAATGAAAGAGAAGGTATCTTCTTATACTTCATGTTCTCCTAGTACATTTTGTTAGTTTTCTACAGTTTTCGTAAAAAATGGCGTATTTAGAGGTAGTTGTAAAACAAATAGTATTAATCCGTCATTTACATTTTTGGTGTGGGTAAGCCTTTAATAATATCATGACATAATGAAAGAGAAGGTATCTCCTTATACTTCATGTTCTCCTAGTACTTTTTGTTAGTTTTCTGTAGTTTCTCGTAAAAATTGGCGTAATTGAAAGTAATCGGAAAACAATATATTATTCGTCATTTATGCAATTGGTGTGGGTAAGCCTTTAAAAATATCATGACAAAATGAAAGAGACGGTATCTCCTTATACTTCATGTTCTCCTAGTACTTTTTGTTAGTTTTCTGCAGTTTCTCGTAAAAATTGACGTAATTGAAGGTAATCGGAAAACAAATAGTATATTATTCGTCATTTATGGATTTGGTGTGGGTAGCCTTCATAAATATTATGACATAATGATATCATAGAAACAGAAGGTATCTCCTTATACTTCATGTTCTCCTAGTACTTTTTGTCACTCTGCTACCGTTTCTCGTACATATTTTTTGGTATTGCGACATTTAAAAAAATACCCTAACTATGATGTTAGGTTTAATTTAATTCTAAATTAAGAACATAAGTAAATAGTTTCAACAGAATCAGTAATAACTACCAGGGCAACAAAGGAGGAAGTGTATTTCTGTGGTTTTATGTTGACCTAGATTTTTTCCAGGCTGTCTCATAAAAGAATATAAAGAAAATATAAAAATATAAAGAATGTTATTTTTATTGGGAGTGACTATCGGCGCTTTGGCCCTAGAGCATTAGTTATAATGAGGAATGACACTACAACCTTAACACTCGGGTCAGGTGTGACAGAATATAGTACAAGAAGTTCGTAATTAATATAATTCCTTCATAGTTAATTAGTATGACAAAAAAAAATACACAACTTATCACCATCGTCTTTATTTGGTACATCAAGACGCTGGCTAAAAAAAATACAGCAACTTTCTGGACACGAATTACGACCAGCAATCTTTTAGAATAAATAGCTTAGTCTTCCTGATCCAACTCTAGCTAAATCAGCTGTCCCGCTGGTGAAGACCTCGTCGATGATGAAGTGGTGTTGTGGCGTTAGTCCACTACGCTCGCTTAGTGCGGTTTGGCGGACTACCCATACCTTTGCAATATCATGGTATACTTTCGGATAATCTGCGTTACCTTAGGAGTTCCTCTTTCACAAGTAACGTGGGTGTGCGTGGAAAAAGTGCGTCTAGTGTGTATTGGAATCTAACCTTCAAACTATGATTAAATTAGTCCGCTACCAACTAGACTATCGCTTATTTAAACAGCATTTTTCCCCCGTGTTTTTCAATATTGAATTCGAATTAAGAGGTCAACACTGAGTGGTGTATGGATGTCGGTTCCAGCAAACAGACATGGCGTCGCTATTTGATATGATATTCCGATTCATTCAAGAGATAATTACAAAATGTTTATTTATTTAAATATTATTATCACTACTCTCAATTTATTTTATTTATTGCAAGATTGTGTACCTACAACGGTTCCGGAACGTAACAGCTTTCCTTGAGCAATAAAATGTTAAATTTAAAACTGCAAAACCAATATAAAAGATCATAAAATGCAAGATCGAATAAAACGGCGCATATCACGTTGAGTGAAAATACGAGAGAGCGATGTAAACACGACAGTAAAATGTAGCGAAACCAGATCAAAGTTACAACATGAGATATTTTGTGATTATATTGAAAGGTATATGACGACTTTTATATTCATTAAATTGTCTTTTAATTATATACCTGACCACATCCACTGCTTAGCTTAGGCCACATTACCGGAACGAGCTTTGGTCTTTGTCGTCCATGTTAGCACATTACGCGTGGTTAATTTTTGGACAAATAGATGTAAACATCTAAGTTATGGCCAGTCTAGTGTAAGAATCTTCAAGCCACCAACAGAGTTTCTAGGTTCTTCTTTGTGTTAGACCTTTATTTCTTTATTTATAAACTGAACTAGGTTTTTTAATGAGAACATGTAATTTTTAGGTATTCATATCGTCCTTACATTTCAGTTTTTTGCGTACTCCACATACTGTCACCGGTGAATGCTGCAACGATCCATGGCCATCTCCCTAATAAGACAATAATAGCTAACTTCTTTAACAAGTACTTAAGACCATACATTGACTCACTAAACGTGCCAGGTAACACAAGCCATGTAGGATTCCGAACCGGAATAGAAACCCCGGTACAAATTATAATAAGAGAAAAAATTAAAGAACTCAAACCTTTTTTAAATGACGACGACTCTATGAAAAATGTTAGCGATGAAAATATAATGCTAGACGGAAGCGAAGAAACAACAATTATAGAATTTATACCAAATACAAAACTCAATAAAGGCGTAGGCAGGAATAGAAAACAGACCAAGTCTGATGCTTTTAAAGCTGATATACAGGTCTACAAAAAACTAAGAGAAAAAATAACTAGGGCTATGAAAAAAGAACCCGTTTCAAGTAAAACAGCAAAATTAGTGACAAAAACATTTGATGGTTTAATAGCGAAGTTGATAGGAAGCCAATGTACTTGGAAAAGTGTTGACCATGGAGACAAAACATTTAGGTTTGGCAAAAACGAAGAAGAGACGTTATACCAAATGCACAACATTACTAAAGAAGAATGGGAACATTTCATACAACAGTACGCGAAATTAACACAAAACAGATTTGTTAACGAAACCCTAGCACTTTTCAACAACATGCAGGCATTTTTCACGCGAATATTAAACAAAACTGTGACACTATCCAAGAGATATAAGATGAAATGTCAATTGGTAGAAATTGAGAAAGAGAAGCAACCGATCATAAATAGACACAGTCATAATATACTAAGAGAAAATATCGATGTCGACGAATGCTCTAATTTTCAAATTTGCTCAAATGAACTAGAAGTGTTCATGATCGATTTTTACAATTCCCTTAATGATACATCAGTAAGTGCATTCAGAAACTATGCCGCGATGTACGCTAAAGATGTAGCCATAGACGCGAGCATCGAAAAAGACCCAGTAATCGGTCTAATCAATAACATCAGTAATACCGTCGAACGCAGAGTAAACAAATTATTCGCGAAAGAAACGAAAAATATTAAACTAGATCCAAACAAAAATAAGGAAAATAACGTGAAAATATTAATCCGCTACGTAAATAGCACCACAGAGCACGTAAAAAGGCACATAAAGAAACATCTAGAAAAATATTTAAAGTCGTTGAGAGCTAGACTTCTATTGAATGTAAAAAAAGACATTGATGTCAATTTGAGTGTTGATTTAGGAAATTTAGCAAGGGATTTTATAAGCAGGATTTGTACTGTTTTTGTTACATGCAATGGAAAATACTCGTCGAGACGCGATGCAAAGGATTTACATGGCCGAAGTAAATTCCACCTTAGAGATGGCAAAAGTGTTTACGTCAAAGTCCAACTAACATTAGATGATGAGTTAAAAAACACTTTGGTAAGAAATAGACAGATATTAATGGACTCTATGACTGGCGAAGACAAGACGAGGAAACAAGCGATGCGAGTTCCTGTTAAAGATAAATATCAAAGTATTAGCATTACCAGAACTACTCCCTCTAATAGAAAAATCTCTAAATTATTTAATACAATAAATGCTAATCGAATTCCTGCTAAAAATAATTACACTCCAAGTGTTGAAGTTAAGGAAGTTTTCATAGAAATGAAACCCGTGGGTAATTTTTTGACAATTGTTTAATGTTTCAGTCAGTTACTCATATGTACTTTAAAAATACAAAAATAATATGTTACAGTCTTTTTAATAACTAGTGGAATATAATACAACGGTGTGTCCTATTTTTTAGCAATACCATTTACGACTTATTTTAAATGAGGCAGTGTAATTGATTTATTTCCTTATATTTATTTGGCAAAATGATAAATGGCAGTTTTGGCAATTACTGCTGTGGTATGACATCAATTTAAATGTTGAATTACAATCAAATTCGGCATCCCAATCGAAAACTCTACAACCAAAATTCAACTAAGATAAAATGGAATAATATTTGTTTTAATAAAGAACAAATATGTACTGTTCTTATATTTTTAAGTTATACTTGTGCAAGAACTTCTTTGTACAATTATTCCACAGTTAAAGCATATCAATTTGGCGATAGTTTTTACTATATATTTTTGTGCATTTTAATTCATAACAACCCCCTTTCGATTTGAGACCACCAAATGAATAATAAAATGAGACTATGGCCCAAAATATAACAAAATCAGGGTATATACAAGAGATTTGTTGACCTACCTTACATTTATACTTTCAGTAAGAGTCTGTATACACTATAGGAAAATGTTGCACTCTCCCACTTGACCATGCTACAGTTAAACACGCGCCTTCTGTGAAGTTCTGTTGAAAGGCCATTGTAGTCGGCAGCTCTTCTTCTATGCCAGTTACAAAGCAACTGCAAACAAATGTTTAAATTATTATAAAATATAGGTATGTTGTATGCAAGAGACTGTTAGGATTGATATTGCTTTTCCTATTTTTCTAACATGTCGTTTGTCAGACTAATGTTTCCCAGTTAAAAGGACATGGTTGCTAGTGATTTCGGAGTATTAGGAGACACAAAACTTAAGCGCACTACACCAAAGCCGCTACACGCCAACTTACTATAATATGTCGGCAACTTTTTGTCAACAAGCTAGTTCGCGACTTCACTTAAACACAAGTCGGAAAACTTTCTCGGCGGCTCACATTGAGTGTCACAGGGCAATTGACCTGTGTGCTAGCTTCGCGTCGCCGACATGCCGCGAACATGGCGGCGGGCAACACGTGCGGGCGCTTGTTGCCGACATGATTATTTTTTCATATACCACCGGGATGTGTCGGCGGGCGTTGCCGCGCTTAACAATGACCAGCGCAGTGCATTGCCATGCAGTGCTTAATAACAGCTAATTCTCAGTGTTGACACTCCCGTTTATGCGAAGACGTGACGCTTTCCATCATGTGAACAACTTGCTCGTCACTTCATTCTGTATAATAAAACAAAGCTGCTATTACCCACCAAGGAGTTATTTTCAACTGCATCATAATATACGTTGTACAGAATACAGCAATCAGGTGTGACTCTTCAAACAGCAGAGCTAGGTATTTTCCAGTGGGATCCCAACACATATCCAGTATAGGCCCCCCAACAATATCACCGGAAACCAGTTCCACTCTAGCCACATCTAACACTGGCACCGCTTTGCTGGTTTGTGCACCTGTGAAATAAAAGTAAAGATGTTTTAAATTAAACGTAATTATTTATTTGGGTTTTTGATTTTATGCCATTGAATGAGAAATTTTGTCGTTGGTACAATATGATGGTTATAGGATATTTGCATCAGCGTAGGTAGTAAATATAATGAAAAAGTGAAATCATAAGTCCATCAAGTAATCCACATAGTGTTAACAAATGAAAACTCATGATCATGTGAAGCATAGTCATATTTTATCGCTAGTACAAAAAAAAAATACCCAGGCACTAACATTTCAAAAATGGATATACACATTGAGAATAACATTACGAACCCTCCTGTTTCTACACTCAATTTCAATATCAGTTCAATATAAAACCAAGAGCCAAAGATATTTACCACTCAATAGTCCAGTATTAGTAAGAGCATACACCAAGGGCTCTCCTTTGGCAGCAAACAGTAGGATATTGTCGGGGCCCCAACAAGCTGCTACCACGCGACAGCCGCGCGCGCACCAGCGCTCCGGTGTCCAGTGTTTGGTATCCCATACCCTGAAAAATGCATAAACCTTGTAAATGATAGAGTGAAATGAACAATATTATATTTCCTATGCTTAAATGACACAGACTGGGCAAATTTCCAAAATGGTTGACAAGCAGACAAGTCACAAGTCAAATGAATCTAAATTTTGTTATATTTACCTAACTACACTACACTAGACTGCCTCTGTGGCGTAGTTGTACTACGGTATGATTACAAAGCTGTGGTCTCGGGTTCGAATCCCGGGTCGGGAAAAGTGATATTGGGTTTTTCTATTCATTATCAGCCCGGAGTCAGGAATTTGTGCCCGATATGGCGATAGGCTCGCCCTCTATCACATCATGGGACAGAACCTACAAGGCGAAATGTGGGTGTCCTGGTGGCGCCTCTGCCTACCCCTTCTGGGATAAATGCGTGAGTTTATGTATGTATGTACCTAACTACACAAAAGTTTAACATAAAGTAAGATGAAAGAGAAAAAATAAGATACTCACCTAAATATAATAGAAGATGTGGCTGCAAACACTTTGCTGGCATCAAACGACCACCGTGCAAACACAATACCACCACCAGCTACTCTTTTCAACGGCACAGCTACCTCCATGGCCACATCCCATACCAACATGGAAGTATCGGCTCCACTGCAGCTGATAAGCAAGTCTCCATTGGGCGACCAACTAATGTCTGTTACAGGGCTGTGGCCAGGTCTAGAATATAAAAAATACAATGATTTCTTCATAAAACTGATCCAACTGCTCTTTTTAATAATAAGAAAAACAAAATCCTGTATTCTACATTACTAACATAGAATTATAATAGTTGACTTATTATTCATTTAATTGAATTTTTATTTATTCTCCATCAAAGCTCGCAGTATTCAAGTTATAGTATAAACTTAGGAAAATGTTTACACACAAAAATATTTTGATTATATCTTATATTACAAATTAAATTAAACTACTAAAAAGGAGCCTTACCTAGTCAACAACACTGCGTTACTTGAGGAAGGCTTAGTAAACATAGAATTAGGGTCCACAGTCCACACAATGACTCCCTGCTCACACCCCACAGCCAATTCTGATGCTGACAGTGGTCTCCAACTCAATGAGGACACATGTCCTTGTGCCTTACATTTCAACGTAGACACAAATGAGGTTTCCGAGCAGTATATCCTAATATTATCATCAGCAGTTGCCACTGCAATCTTCGTGGTATGTGGATGCCAAGCTAGACATTTTATAGGAGAATTACCCCAGTTTCTAGTTCTTGAGTAATTAGCTACGATTTTTGGCCCAATGTCTTTCAAGTGGGGTTGCAAGAAATACCTAAATGTTGTGAATACATTTGCTACTTTTAACAAGTAAGACGCAGTTACGGCTAGTAAGTGGCTTTCTCGGTTTACGTTGGTGTCAGCGGCGACGCTCAGAGCCTCCAGAAAGCCTTGCTTATACCAAACACTGGTGATTTTTTTCAATAAGTGATCTTCGACGTCAACATACATGGACACATTTTCATCTGTACTTCTATGATGGTGTATGTCCCTCGTTACATTAATCACCGGGTGATTTTTCGTCTAAAAATAATAAAAACAATTAGTAAAGCGTCCTTTTTTATTATTTTGTATAGAGTTTATAACCTTACCGCGTTAGTAAATGTGGTAACATTGCCATATCGGATGTTTCCACAGCAGTAAACTTCATTCAGTTTGCAAAACGCTGTTTCATTTCTTTGTGGCAAATCGGGAAAATCGTAAAATGCAGACATTTCGTATAAAAACAAATTATAAACCTAGTTCAACTGACCGGCGCGAACGGATTTCAAATATTTGACAGCTGACAATTCATTTTTTACAATTAGTACGGACTAAGGTCGAAGATCATGCTGCCAAGTCTTAAGTAAGCTGACAGCTAAAAGAAAGAAAAAACCAACCTCGAGCTGCTATTTTCTAAATAATTATTTATTTTAAAGATCAATCGATGTAGGTATTTACTAATGAATTAATTTAGTGTAATATTAAATCTAATATCGCAACAACCAAAATATATGTTTCATTATAATTTTTAATATTTATTTAAGATTAAGAAGAAAAAAAATAATAAATTTGGGCATTTATTTAATTAATAACATAATTATTCGTAGGTCCCATGTCGATTTGAAATATTCTTGTCCAAATATAGCAACTGTAAAATGTGATTAATACTGATTATATTACGGAGGTATGTAACATGTATATAATATGCTTCGATTATATTTGATCGAAGATTATATGTATTGATTTGCTATATAATAACTATTTCACAAAAAAAATATTCCTTTCTCGCACTACTCACAAAATACAAAGTTATGAATATTGTAATTAAGTACTCAAGAACTCGAATAACGGCTAAACGTTTAATTCTCAGGCAATAAATTCAAAATTATGGCTCAAGCAGAGTGGGCACTGAAGTGTTTTTAAAGTAGGCTAAACAAAGTACACAAGTTCATTCGGATAATTTTGTTACTTAGAATTGTGAAACTCGAGTAATTTATTATAGCAAATTTAAAATTAAAATTTGCCCATTCCGCGTAGGTAATTTTCACCGCACGAATAACGACAAAGATAAAAGATTTCTACTCGGGTATTCAAAGCATAATAGGGGTACTTTGAGAGAATTTACTGCGCTACCCCGAGATTTATGTAAAGTAGCACGTCGGTAGGTGACAGCCAAATAATTGATTCTTTGCCGTTCGCGACTTCGCGTCCTTACGCGTCTGATATCTTTGGAAAAGGGCTGGCTGGATTCGTACCGAAGCCTTACGTTTTAGTGATTTATACCATCTACTATACTTTCTGTTATTTTAGAGATTTTATTTATATTCATGAAACTATGCTAAATGAACACTAATACATATTATACTTATGAATACTTAATTAAATAGATAACTTTTAAGTCAAAAGACTTTGCTCCCTATTCAAATTACTTTATTGACACTAGAGACTTAATGTAGGTACCTATAGCGACGGACTGATGTTGCAAAATAACTAATTAGGTACATTTTATGATAGATCGTAGGACTTAGATTTGCTATCCCGGAAAAAGTAGTAATATAAAATATTATAATTGTATAATTATGCATTTCAATTTCCATTTTGCCTAAGAGTTTTTGGGACTAGGATGTATAATTACATTTCCTTTATCGTGTTCCAAATTTGAATTCAGTGGCTCGCAAGAATTTGGATCAAGCGAGGAATGTCTATCGTGATGATTAGTGCGGGAGGGTCTGTGGGAGCCATAGGAATTTCCAAATTTTATTTGCCAAAGGAATGTGTAGATTAAACGAATTTCATTCTAATAGAAATATAAGATTAATGTAGTTAAATGTTTTATTTTGTACTAGAAAATTAAAATTAATCGTTTCTGACTTCTGTTTAAGTTTCTTTTAATTCGGCAGCAGAAGAGCGTGGTTTCCGTGTATGAATTAAATAGAAAATGTATCGAAAAACGTCTAAAACTAAAATAATGTTATGATATTTTTTGTTTTACCAGTATGAAAAAATGAAAAATACATACATACCGTACTCGCTTTCATTTTCTTCGTTCTGAGAAAAGGCTATTTAAGTTAACCCCATTAAACTTACTTGTAAAAAAGCATTGTTTTACTCGCCTTCAAATCAGGGACCAACTTTACTTGCGCTGAGTGCAATGACGTGTGTAGTTTAATGAAACTTCGTCCAATTTCGAGATTAGTTTCTAAGAATCACATCTGGCTTGAAGTTTCAAGTCCAAGGGGATGTGGCAAAGTTGCAAGCACATAAACTAAAATTGCCCTTTGTTGTTCCACTGTGACAATTGTACGGAGCCAAATTAGATACGTGTTAGTGCATTCACTTCTAAATTAAATTGTTTTGAGTACATTGTTATAGTTACAATGGCCAGGGATAATTGAAACCCACGAATTACGAAACATTGTTGTATAGATGCTGGACACAGTCCAATAAAGCGATCGATATGTAGACTTACACAATTTGCTTTCGTATTAAACATTGATATCATTGCTGAAGTAGTTTTAATTTATTTTGTGCGATATTTGTATTTGATATCATTGACTAATAAATTAGCTCCAATCATTAGTATAAATATAGCTTATTTCAAAGAATGTGATGACCATGACGGGTCAAACTATCGACTCAATTTCAGGACTTTTTAAATAAATAACTACGGACGGGGAAAGTTATTAAAGTACGTATTTCGTAAGTTCCTAATATCGTAACCTCTAGGGTTGCACTTCAAAAACATTTTACCCTGAGTCCTCATCTCCAAGAACTAAGTTGGAAACGGTTTACCTCGGCATGGTCTTTGCAGAGTTTATGCAATTTCCTACTTGTCCCCACGAAAATCTCGTTTAAGCAAACTTACTATCTTTATCCTTGACTATGCAGATGTCAGCTATCTAAACTTTAGCTTCTACAGAATTTCTGCATCAGATTCATATCGGATCTGCATTATATGCTTAATATTAAAGCGACTAAGACCAAATTAATCTTGAATAATTTAAGAATAATATTTCGATAGGTTTTCCACTAATGTGCGAGTATACCTAGCGGGCTGCGGAGATAGTTCTTGGTTAATAACAGCTATAAACAAAAGCATACTAATTGTAATAAAATAAATCATTGTAAATATGTTGTCATTGTAGTTACCTTGGACAATGGAGATGAGCGGGTTCGACCAGGTTGGAAGGTCTGTGGTGGTAGGAACCACTGTCGCAGAGTAAACCGAAGTGAATCAACGACTGGTGTGTTTCCTTTGGTATTGATATCGGCGGAGGTCCAATATTTCTTTCCACCTTCCGTAGTTTTTCCTTACTTCTCCCATTTTAAGATACTGGAAATGTATATACAATTAATAATATAATATTTTATGTATTTTCGTATTCAATTTTATAATAAATTTAGAATATAATGGATTTTATTTTTCACGTGGAAATTATTGTAATGATTTAAAATATGAGTGTGTAAAAGTTTTTCATACGAAAAAACATGTTTCAAACATTGGTAAATAATAGAAATGATACGTGAATCGTTGTAAACTAATATTACTGTTTGATATACATGATCGTTGCCGCCAAACCGTTAACCACACAATCAAAATTTTAATTAAAACGTGATTTTCTATTATCCGCCGTAGATAATTGCTCATTATAATTTATAAACGGCTTTATTCGCCATAGACAATAACAGTTTAGTTTCAAATCGAACTATAATAGATATTCTGTGTTGTTTATGCTAATCATGGGCTTATTAAAACAATAACACATTTTGTTCTTATTTTGCCTGTGCTTATTGTTATTGCATGTTCCCTGCCATTTAGTTAATTTTTTTTATTTTAAATTGTGGTACCTACAAAAGAAAATTGATATTATTTAAACATATAAATAACTAATTGTAAGAGTTTTTTTTTATTAAATCTTGAATGGCCGTAAACCTGATCTCTCGTAATTAAAATGGTATCTATGTTATTGTTATTAGTTTCGAAAATATTTATTTTGAATTCAAATTATGTTTTTGCGACTGATGATGAGGGAGTATGGAAATTCGAGGTGATGCTTCCGCAGTTTGTAGAAGATTTTCTCTTTGATGGTGCAAAACTCAGGAACAGGAATTCGGGGAGCGATGAAGATCGAGATATAGTTCGTTTTAAAGTAAGTGAATGTGCTATCAATGAAACAAACTTCGATGTAAAATTATTAAGAGTCTTAAAGGCGCTAAATTAATTGTTTAATTTTATTCAGACAAAAGGTTTATTCTAATTTAGTTGACATAGCTATGCGGCCGTACTTATCCTAATCAATTATTAGGTATTTTTCTATTAATATCCTATTGTAGAAGGATTAGAGGTTCTAGAAGAACATTTTGAATGATTACAATGATGATTTTTTTAATGAAATGCTAATTCTATATCAGCCCATATACGTCCCACTGCAGGGCACGGGCCTACCCTACAATCGAGAGAATCGATTGAGAGTGGTTAGGCCCTATAGTCCACCACGCTGGCCTAGTGCGGGTTGGCGGACTTACATACCGCGGAAATGCTAATTATATAAATTAATTTATTGATGGTAATTATGCTACACAAAGATATCGTCACTATTGATGTTGAATTATTTTTTATAACAATGGCATATTTTTAAAAATAGCAATTTACACTGAATTGATACCATTTGAACCATACCAGTGATTTCAAATAACTAATCGTGCCAGTTGTTCACTCAAGTAGGAAAATCTAGAGTCTAGAAAATCGCTAGTCTCATTGACTGTGAATTTTATTGTGCAGCTTCACTGGAATATCCTTAGAACATTGAATCAGATTAAAAAAAATAGACATCAAATAGGTATATTAGATGATTACCTATTTATATATCTAATTTAGTTCCATAGAACATAAAAAATAACCAAATATATTGGTAGTTTGCGGTGATATCTTAGGTATTATTCATTCTTCAAGAATCTCACAAATCGGATAAAACGTCATAACATAATTATTGCTCTGTTTTAAAGCAGCAGCTTTACAATGTTTTTCTGTGATATATTGACTCATAGGAGAGATTGTCCCGCCCTTACACCGACCACTGCAACTCCTGTAAGCCAGGATCAACAGTGACGCCCATTTTTATGACACCGAGCATTGAAACGAAATCAATAATAAAGTTAAATTAATAGGAGAAGTGGGAAATAAGGAGAACTGAATATAACTCTAGTCCGAACGACTCATTTTATAAAGCCTTTTGTCCGAACGACTCATTTTTGACAGCCTCCGTGGCGCATTTGGTTAGACGCCGCGCCGCCTGTGAAACGAGAGGCCGCGGGTTCGATCCCCGCACCGAAACAAATATTTGTGTGATCCACAGGTATTTGTTTCGGGTCTGGGTGTTTGTGAGACCGAAAAGTCTCTCGTAGTTCCTGATACTCACGACACAAGACTGGATCTTAGTGTGGGGTCAGGACTATGTATGTGACTGTTGGGTGTATTTATTATTATTATTATTTAAAGGTGGTACAAGTCTTTAATTCTTTTTCTCATTGCAGTTACTAGAAATCCACCACCTCTTCCCCAAGAATTTTCAAAGCGATCTGTTAGAACAGCTGCCTGCATCCAGCGACTTCCTGCAATCTTAGATAGTCCAAATGTCCACCTTTCTTCTTTTTACATTAATGTGAGAAATTTATTCCACGTCACCCCCTATCACATCGTGGGACGGAACATACGAGGCGAAATGTGGGTGTCCTGGTGGCACATCTGCCTACCCCTTCTGGGATAAAGGCGTGATAGTCCGCCCCGTGACCACGAAAGCTGTAAAGTAATCGAAACGTCGGGAAGTCAAAAAATGTAAAAATTAAACCAAATCGCGATAAAATCCGTAAAATATACTTTTATTTCAATAGAGGCGTGAGTTTATGTATGTACGTATGTATGTATGTTATTCCACGTATCTAGATTTCAGGTCCCGGCGTCGACGTACTGCAAAAATTATTTCATGTGACGTCACGAAAATCTATTCAAGTACCAGGCACCGAAGTAGGTCCTGGAGCATTCAAGAGCGACATCGTGACGTACCCACCAGACAAATTCATCAACGACTTGAAGAAGCTCATCAAAATCAAGGAGAAATTGGAGAGTAATAAAACTTAACATATTGAACTGTATTTTTTTTTAATAACAAAAGAATAAATTTATAAGCTACATAAGTGTCCTGCAAAACTATGCAAACAGTTTGACTGCAGTATCAATTTATACATTTAATTAATTATACATTATGGCAAATTGGATCAGCAGTGCTTTCTATGATTAGACTTAAATATTATTTTATTGGATTCTTGTCTTATAGCCTCGGGCAAACTGTTGAGAGTACCTATACGTTTTTTTAGTGTTCTATCCCCGTAAATTTATTGCATTCGTCTGGCAATAAGCAAATGGCTTACTTGATGGCTTAAAGTATTTCTTTTTATTGGTGAGTGATATGACCGCTCATGGTCAGTAGCAAAACTAAACAAAAGCATGAATTACAAAGCAATGCCAGGCATTCCACTGCGCTCGCCATTCTGAGGCACAAGATGTTAAGTCTTTTATGTCCAGTAGTTACTCTGGCTACAATGTCCTTCAAACCGGAACACAACAGTGCATTTACACTGCTGTTTGGCGGGAGAAATAGACATTGCGGTGGTTCCTACCCAGGTGGCCTCTCACATGTGAGAGACCTACCTAGTAGGTTATGGCGCATGAATATTTACTATTTCATCTTTGATGGAAGATACGAAGAGTATTTTTTAGAAAATTTATATAAGATTTCGTACCACTACCAAGTATTTTAATAGAAACCGACCAACTCGATGTCCACAGCACTGATATTTTCAGTTTTTTACCAACGCGTAGCTTTGTCAACAATAGTGTTACAAATGAAGCTAGATTTTATTAAGCTTTATAAAGAAATAATTAACTAAGTTACAAAAATTGTAAGTTAAAAACTTATAAAGATTTGGAGGTTAGGTTAAAGTCGCAGATATATTCTGTAAATTATGAAAACGATGATTAGAGTATTTCATAAGATAAAATTGAGATTTAGCTACGTATCGAATTAGACCTCTAAACGTTATTTAAGCATTAACTTTGTATTTAAAATACAAGCTTAACAAATAACAATACAAGTCTTGCCTTGCTAGAATTAATTTGATTCACTAATGTGCACAAACGATAAAGGAAATCCACCTTGTTGTGAATAAGAGAAAACATCTTAAAGCTAAATTTGTTATTCCATTTCTCCGTTGTTTATTCCCGGCTCGCACTAGATTATATTCATTCCACTCCGCATTAATTGTATTTCAGACATTTCTCACGGAATTCGCTTTGTAGGTTCATATTACAGCAATTTTTTTTAATAATGCAAATTGGGTCTGGAAACTATTTGTAAATAAGAGTGCAGTGGATAGATATAAGGCGATCTGAGAAGTCTTTAAAAAGTCGTCGGTCTTTCATAAAACAGAATTAAATTTTATTATGAACCTCTGAAAGATAAATTAATGTCACATACATAGTCCTGACCCAAGACTGAGACCGAGTCTTGTGTCGAGGGTGTCAGAAACCACGAGAGACTTTTCGTCTCACAAACACCCAGACCCGAAACATATACCTGTGGTTCACACAAATATTTGTTTTGGTGCGAGCATCGAACCTACGGCCTCTCGTTTCACAGGCGGCGTCTAACCAGCCATATAAACTGAAACATTGCAGATGTTGCAGAACAAGAAATGTTTTGCACCTTTTTATGTTCTTCAGTAAAGGTCAAGGTATACTCCATTACTCTCTACTGTTCTCTGTTTTTTTTATTGCTACGAATGGCGAGACGAGCATGCCGTACGCCTGATTATAAGCGATACGACTGTCATGGACAGTAGCAAAACCAAACAATACCTTGAATTACAAAGCAATTCTTGGCAATCGACTGCGCTCGCCATCCTGAGACATAAGAATGTCATGACATAAGAAAGAGTAAGTCTCAATATGTCCAGTAGTTACTCTGGCTGCAATGTCCTTCAAATCGGAACAACACAGCGTATTTACCTACCCAGGCGACCTCTCACATATGAGAGACCTTTTTTTTTTTTTTTTTTTTTTTTTCATGGGGAAAATCCTCTTGGATTCCCGTCTACCAAGGGCAGAGCCGGGATATGCCGGATTTTTACCGGCTAAAAACCCCATGTTGGTCTTCATCTGCACTGTGGAGGTACTTCGGGATCTCAATACGAACACACCAAAGCACCTCCAGTGCGTGGCTTATAAGCTTCTACATAAGGGAGCCAACGCCACTAACTCATAAACAGACCGATTAAGAACACATCTTAGCGTCTACGTCTCCGAGCGGGGTCGGCCCTCTCCCGATCCCGCTCCGCAGCCTCCTTCTTGAGCATGACAGCTTCACAGAAAGAGGCCACGGCTTTCCAATTTGTTTCCCCTACCAGCATTGCCCGTATGACTGCTGGAAGGGAGAGATTGGCTCCGATCTGATTAACCAGGACTTGCCGTTCCACTTCCCACGCAGGACACTGCGTGAGCGTGTGTGTAGCGGAGTCCCGGTCTCCACTACTACAGTGGTGACAAATCGCCGTAATCTCGCGACCTATCTTATTCAGATAATCACTAAAGCATCCATGCCCGGTGATTATCTGAGTAAGTCTGTAGGTGAGTCGTCCGTCTTTCCGGTGCATCCAGGCCTCGAAGACCGGGAGGATAGCTTCAACAACGCGTTTGTGCACGCTAGGCTCTTCACAGAGCCTCGAGCGCCACACCGCGAAAGCGTTCAATCTTTCCTGCCGTCTTATTGACACCTCGAGCGCCATTGTTGTTGTTGGATATTCACCTGACTGGCGGACCGTGCGTGTTCGAGCGTAAACCTTGGCATCCATGTCCGCCAATATATCCAACGGAGGAAATCGTGCCAAGACAGTTGCCGCCTCAAAGGATATTGTACGGTATCCCCGTGCGATCCTGATGGCCATCCTGCGCTGTAGTCGATATAACTTGGCCCTGCAACGACGGATGCAGAGTCTTTTCGACCAAACAGGTGCCCCATAAAGAGCCATGGATCGCACGACTCCCGCATAGAGGCGGCGAATCTCCTCTCGTGGTCCTCCAAGATTGGGAAGAAGTCTGTGCATGGCACCCGCTACCCTCTCAACTCGGACAGCAAGGCGCTCGAAGTGCTCTTCGAAGCACATATGAGAGACCTACCACCAGTAAAACAGCCACAGCTACAGTCTACAGCCAGCTGAGCCCAGTGCTCTACGTTACTATCGTATAACCTATCTTATATTATTATATACAATACTAGCGACCCGTCCCGACTTCGCACGGGTGGACATTTATTTAAACATTATGCATAAACGTACAGTATATGCATACCTAAATAATAATGTATTTAGCAATACTGTATCGCTGGCTCCCTTTGGGTACGGGACTTGATGATTAAAAACAAAACGATAAAAGAATAAATGACATCAACGGGTAATTTTTAAAAACATTTCACTGAGGTTTAGAGTAGCGCATGCGATGAAAGATATTTTACAGGCAATTTTTTTACACCTTGGGTAACATTATTGTAGGTCTAGTAGGGATCCTTATTTTTTCTTGCAATTAGAATAGCCTATATTAATCAGTGATAATGTAGTATTCAAATGGTGAAAGAATTTTTAAAATCAATCCAGTACTTTTTGAGCCAATTCGTTACAAACATACTTACAAACAAATCTTTCCTCTTTATAATATTAGTATAGATGTAACATAGCAGTAGTAACTCGCATGGTATGTTTTGGTGAGGTTCTCCGTTCTTTTCGCCGATTGCATAATCCATATATCGTGTTTCAGAAAACATGATTAGGCAAAAGAATGCAGCATAGAATTTGAGTACGTAGGCTAAAATACAAAACTTACTGCACTATAAACACACATCACACAACAGACATTTTTACGGAGCTGAATCTATTATTTTACAAAGCAGGTGATGCAAGCAGCAGCTATTTTTAATTAAAATGTACCACTTTCATTACAGTTTGGAGTTGAGAATGTTCCCGAGGCATTATTCAACGTTATACCGAAAATTGTCATTCTTTTGTAAGTAAAAAACGCTTAAAAATACTTTAGAGGTGGATGACGTTATTCAGTGCAAAATTTGCATTTTACCTTTTCACAATTAGATTGCAAATGTACTTTGTACGGTCACCATGGATTCTGATTGTGAAGGAAACTTTTTACACATACATATACTCACTCACTCACTCGCCTTTTTCCCCTGGTAGGAACCAAGACACCCGCGTTTCGCCTTGTATTTTCCGTCCCATGATGTGATAGGGGGCGAGCCTATCGCTATATCGGGCACAAATTTCTTACTCCGGGCTGATTATTAATAGAAAAATCCAATATCACTTTGCCCGACCCGGGATTCGAATTCGACTTGTCAACAAAACCCAATTCTCAATACTGTAGAATCGTTGTCGCCGTACTCCGTTGCAGGTGTCAGCAGGGAGAGACGGGTCCGCTAATGTGATTACTCTGGATAGTCGTCGTAATGTCTTGAAAGGATTTGCTTTCAGTTAACAACACGACAGTGGCGTCCCTGATTTATTTAATTTCATTTTAAGCAACTGCAAATTGCTTTACTGCTCGGAGATAATTTTTGGTTCACTAGAGTTGTTACCAGAAGTTCTTTAGGTTGAATAAAGGAGGTTATATGTAAAATTTGCAGCATATGTAAAACCTTTTTAGCAGTAAATTTTTTAAGATTTTTAATCATTTTCTTATTTTTACAAATTAGATTTACAGGTGAGTGGACCTTCAAGCCCGCCACATTTTTTTTTTATTCTGGCATGGCACAGTGATTGCATTACACCTGATGGTAAGTGCCAATGCCGTCCAGACAGAGTATCGAATGGCATCAGACGGTAGTCTCATACCATTCGATGCTATCATGCCGGCCCGCTGAGATGCCTAGAGATTTCGGATGATGTGGCCGAGACGGGTCTGTAACAATACCTATGATATGAAACTAGCACCATTTTATTTAACTAATTCGTATTCACACCGACGGTGACAATAGTAGGCAAATTGTGATACCCTACTATAGTGATACAGCAGAATTTAAAAAAACCGACCACAGTAAATACAATTTCGAGCAACCCGGCATAATTGTCTCGACCCACAACATACATTCTTCCAGTCAATAATCTATCTAAAGAACCACGCACATAAAAATTGAATAAACAGTTTTGGTATTATCAGAATGTAGAACTTCCCGCAGCAGAGAAATGTTTTAACCACAGTAAAATATTCGAATGAGAAAGTCTATAAAAATAATTCCGCGGCTTATTTTATTTTTTTGTAACTTTTTTTTTGACGAGGCTTTTGTTATGTAAAGCTTTGAGATACAGGTTGCAGAGCATAGTTAATGCTAGTAAACGGTTTAAATCATCTGTACCGTACACAGAGCGACGTTATTGATCAATTTAACTAAATGATCTCCCGTAGAGCATAGAATAGTTATTATAGAACCGACGAGGGTTTAAATACTAACGGCATTATTCATAGTCAGTTTTAAAACCCATTTTAGTTATCGAATGTTTTGTTCCTTTCGAACGACTTTTGAATTCAGTTTGAGCGAAGGAGACAAACATTCGATAGCTAAAAGAGGTTTTAATATTGTCTATGAATAAGGCCGTAAGGATTGTGAGGACATAAGCGAATGTCTTTTAAAAAGTAATGGATAATTAAACATCATCATGTTTTAGATTTACAGTGCATCAAAATATGTTTAAGAATTCCAAATTTGAAGGGTATTTTAATGCATACAAGTATCAATAAAATACAACATTGAAAAGTTAAATGTGTGACCAAAGTCCATGCAAACACAGATCAATTTATTTCTTTATTTTATCGAATTATTTCTACAACAATATTGTGTTCCAAGGAAATAATAATTTGAATAAATATCAACCACTAAAATATGTTTCAGAATAATTGAATAACGTTTAAGCATTGTAAATTTATTTACGATACATCGGCACTATCTATTACAGTTAAATTATGCAATTGACGCCGCTATCAGCTCGCTCCACTGAATCACACTCAAATGATTTCCGTTCAAGCTTCGGATTTATTGGACTAATTGTTCACTATGTTATGTCACTGTTGCCTGTTTTACTGTGGCTTTGGGAATTAGGATTGATTTTAATATAATATCTGCTTTGTATTCTCTTGTAAGGGATAGATGTGCGGCTTACAATGTTTTTTGAGCATTCTTCATTGTTTGGCAATTGAAATAATTTTCCGATTACTCGTAATATTTTTCGTAACCATGTCGCAGATTACAGGCCATATAAGTAAAGGTTGTTTTGGTTTTTTTTTGTTCCATTAATGATGAGTGTTCAAACTGAAATTATGTTAGGAAAGTGCATTATTACATACCGAATAAGAGGTGCGTATGTGTATGTTCTAAGAGTACTAAATATTATATCAATGATTACATGTCAGAGTTTTGATAAAACCAAGTATAGCAATGCGATTTCACATCATCATAATGCAATTGTTCTTACGAATGAATACTGTGAAATAATTATCTGCGGTGCAAATTGTGGTTTAATTCGCGGTTTATTTGCGGAAGTTTCCCCAAAATTGAAGGCTTACTCGGTGTCCCAAATTGAAGTGTAACTTTATCTTGTTTCCTGTGAGAATGTGAACGGGTTCAGTTACCTTCCGCATAGCCAAAAGGGCTTCAATGTAATTACAATTTACTTCCCAGAATAAATGGTTGAGGATTGCGGTTAATATTAGAATATGAGGGTATTTTTCAGTTACGGTACTGATTTGGATGTTACACCTAATTTTGATTATCTCTTAGTGATCGAGCTGTAATTAAATGTTGTCAAGTCTCCAGCCTTGTGTAGGCACAATGTTATATTGTGATAACTAGTAAGCATTTTAATAAATACTCGTAATGAAATTAATTTTTATGAAATTGAAATTTTCATTGAAATGAATGAATATTTTCATTGAAATGCAAGCAAGCGGTCATCACCGAAAACCCACAAAAATTAAAAGTTATTGATGAGTTGCCTACATTTGAAGACAGAAGTATGTATGGAAGAAGCCGCCAGAAATCTCACTGATGAAATGAAACGTTACATCAAAGCTATTGCAAAGCTGTATTCACTTCCATTTTGTGACACATAGTTTCCGTTTCAATGGAGACGTTCGGAACGGGCTCTATCGAATATAATACAATATTAATAGATATAGTAAAAGCTAGCTAGTCTCCAGCCAATCAGAAACTGTACGCAGAAGCCAGGTCCTAACGTACTAACTCAACATAGAAATTAGTGATGTTACGGGTACGAGTATTCGCATTCGGACACAAACTGAACTCTTTATCGAAAATACTGCGACTAAAAATTTTGGCAAGAACGGAAGCTCTCGCTACATTATTAAATTAATACATTGATAATTTTCTGTATAAACTATAGCGCTGTAGATTTAGAAAAAATATTTCCTACAGAGAGCGAGCGATATTCAATATGGAAAGAGAAAATGAAGCTCTAAATGTTTTTAGAATTTTCGTAAATTAAATAAACATGTAGTAATTTCAATTTCTGAATAACTTCCATATATTTTTATCAATTGGTATAGTTTCTATCAACTGAATTTTTATTATGCGCAGCGGTGGCCGAATCAGAAATTGATCATGTTTAATTACTTCCAATACAAAGGTAAATGGAGCCTCTACACGATCTTCATTTTTAATTATCTGTATTAATATCTCATTTACATTACTGCCTCGGTGGCGTAGTTGTACTACGGTACGATTACAAAGCTGAGGTTTTTGGGTTCGAGTCCCGGGTCGGGCAAAGTGATGTTGGATTTTTCAATTATTCATTATCAGCCCGTATTCAGGAATTTATGCCCGAAATAGCGATGGGCTCGACCCTGTCACATCGTAGGACGGAACATACAAGGCGAAATGTGGGTGTCCTGATACCTCTGCCTACCCTTCTGGGAAAAAGGCGTGAGTTTATGTATGTATATCTCATTTGTAGACTTAGCTCAAAAATTGCTGCTATTACTACCGTGTACAATAAACATACGTATTCGTGAAAGCATTGGTCCCATCACTACTATGAGACACACCATTGTTCTAATATAACAGATTAATCCCTTTGCATCGTTTCTGAGGCGCAACGTGCTTTGATGCGTCGCCATGTGGTCACGCTATGTGCCTTAACATAACTTAACCTGTCCAGCCAGACCAGATAGGACAAACGTTTGAAATAATAGTTGCAGCGTTGGGGTTGAAGATTGAAGGGTCATAATTACATATTGTTTGATCCAGTATGTGGTCTCTCATATGGGATAGGCCGCCTAGATAGATACCATCGCAATGTCTATTTCTCCTGCCAAAGAGCAGTGTAAATGCACTGTTGTGTTCCGGTTTAAAGGACATTGTAACTACTGGACATAATGAGACGTAACATCTTATGTCTCAGGATGGCGAGCGCAGTGGAATGCCAAACATTGCTTTTGTAAATCAGGCGAAAGGCCTGCTCGTCACGCCATCCATCGCAATAAAAAACATGCAGGCCTCATCAAAAAACTTGCACTATATAAATTGTTGAGGGCAAAATTTAATAGTGAATTTCGTGTGGATTATGATGATGAATTGCGTTTTTTTTTGTATTGATAGAGTTTATGGTAATTTCCTTCGTCTAAGTTATTATACAGTTGGATGACACTGAAGTTATATTATTTTTAAGTCATAATATGATGTTTTACTTTACTATCAATTGACAATAGGCTATTGTACATCGTAGATATACAATTGTTTCAATTGGATTAAGTTTATTATTATTTCTTTGTGTATTATGAGTGTATTATCATGTGTATTATCTTTACTTATGAGGTTTAATTTGAGTATAGATCGCAAATGAGAGTATTTTGTTGACAGTTCTTTTTTTTTATTAATTTTGAGAATCTCCAACGAAGATAACACATACCATATATATAAAACTACATATTTATCCTTCTGCGTGCATCTTCAATTACAGGAGAGTACAGCTTGCACAGAGTTAGTTAACAACATAAATATTAGAACAATAATAACAATTCCAATATGAATAAGGATGAACAGTCTGCTACTGAGTTAGATTTATGGGCTCTTTAATAAAATAATTACATAAGAAAAAAGAAATATCTCTAACAATAAGAATAATTTTAAAGAGTACCAAAAATAATACACAACAAAACAATAATAGACTCTTAAAAACGAAATTAAACAGAAAATATATATTGCCAGTTCTTATATTATATTGCCAGGTAGAAGAAACCTTACGTTGAATTTGATCGAAGTAGTATTTCTTCGATAAGGATTATGGAAATAGTATTACGTATTGATTACCTTCTTATCTTTGAGATCTTAGTTATAGTTTATACATGTATTGTCGATAATAACAAAATTGAAACTGATGCATTACTATCAAAACTAAATACTTCTCTGTCTCTCAGAGACAGCCTTCGGTTCGGCATTCATTGTACACAGGATTTTAAATCGGTTCTTCGCTTGCCTAATCCCGTTGCTCTATGCCAGCCACATGTCGCGCCCGCTCTTAATTTTATCCACCTTTTTATAACTATAGCAAGGAAATTGCCACATGTGGTTACCACAGGAGTGGTCTATTTTTTCGTCCACCACGAGCAGTATATAACCGAATCCCAGGGTGATACGATCCGTTAGTCCCGCTTGTACGTGTCTATATTAAGATCGCCTCCGTTCGGCCTCGGCATGATGCGACCGCGCAGACCAAACGTTCGCACAATAAAATTCAAACGTAGCACATATTATATTTTTCCCACGAAACCGACTTTTCTCCATATCACATGATATTGTGAAAAGAAATTATTGTTTAACGCGGATTGGAATTATGGTGAGTCGATATTTGAATGTAAAAATAGCCCGCGGTTCAAATTGATTCTTTACTGGCAATCGCGCACCAAAATTGTTTCGTAAGATTGTTAAATAGTTAAATGGCATTTGTTTAATTGGCACATGTTCGTTTTCAGTTTGTGAAGTGAATTCAAAGTGAAAATCCGAGTGTAGCGACCCGCAGTGGTTTTGAGGCAAAATGAAGTTCACGATTGACGTTTTGGGAGTATTTCTCAAAGTCGTTATTAAGGTAAGTGTTTTGGAACTATCGACATTTCTTATTCTTATTCTTTCTAAATAATGACTTTGGCCTTAACCTGGTGTATAAATAATGGTGATGCGCAAGGATCATAGTCCGGTACCTAAGCTTATAAATTGTCACAACTGAAGATGTCTGCCAGATGTTGTGTTGAAAGTTTTTTGGCATAGCCTTTCTATTGTTCGACGATTACGTATATACTATAAAGTATATTAGTTACAGAGTTCTAGTATTTTTTTTGTTTTTTTTTTAAATATTGGTATTGAAAGCAAGAATTTCGGTGTCTAAAATAACATAAATTTTTATTTATTTATATTTTATAAAAGTGTTTATTTGGAATTTTCATATGGATTAAAATTCCATGAAATGCTCTATATAAAAACTATATTGGCAATTACCAAACAGAATTTAAAAAATATAAGAACCGTTAAAAACTTAATAAGTACTAATTGATAGGTATTATTTAATTAAATTCAGCATTAAGATGCTGTACGCATAAAAAAAAACTTTGATTAAATATAGCGTGTTGTTTCCGCGGAGGCGTTGGCAACGAATCTGTTGATAATATTCGGAAGGATTATTTTTGGCAGTTTATCTTCACAACAACGGGTGTGGTAAACTCTGTTAGAGAATGTAGTTACATCGGTAATAATCATATTTAGTTGCAAAACAATGGACAGCCTCCATTGCGCAATTGTTTAGCAGTCAACTGAGATACGAGAGGCTGCGGGCTCGATCTCCAGGTCGAGACAAATGTTAGTGTGGAGACATTTACTTATATTCTTCCGATAGATGAGACACGTCAAATAAATAAAGTGCCCCCTTATTTTAAAAGCACACTGCAATATTACATCACTTACCTGGTATTTTATTAAAATATTGTAACTTCAGACGATTTGCTTTCGGTTTGACGGCGAAATATTCATTTATTACTTTTAAACATATGCGATAAGGCGTACTGCACTCTCACTGTCACGAAGCAAACTGATTCATGTGTGGTGCATGCACCGCACGTAGGTGGGACACATTTTTTGTACTGAATGTCTTATCTAGTGTAACATTGATATCGATGAGTGGAGACGATTGGCTCTGGGTACTGGGGTCAGTTTGTCGTAGTGTCTCATTGCTGGTCGCAACGAGGTTTTACCCCGGTCAAGTCACGTCTTTCTACTAGTATAATAATAAAGACGTGATGCCAAACAATTGAATTATTACTAGGCGTACATTCCTTCCTACTCCACACATTGCATACTAAGCAGACGTGGCCTTCCTTATGTCATTTATATTTTCGGGCGTGGAGCTATGGTGTAATACTTTGACAATATTTATTTATAACCAATTGTACTAGACTTTTATTGTGATAGCTCAGCAATTGTCGTGGAGTTTTATGATTAGGTTGCCCCATTTAATAATATGATTGTAACTGGAAGTAGATTGTAGCATACGTAAATAAGGAAATTAAAAACGATAAACTTAATTTTATTGATAACTTTTTATTGATAAATATTGGTCTTTGATTTTGAGTTCAGTTGAGTTGTCTACATTTTTAATTAGAATAGACAAATAATAAGTAATATTAATTTCAATATTTTAAGCACAAAACATAAAAACCTAGCATTTTTAAAATTCCCACTTGATCTAATTTACTCGTAGTTTCACCATTCCTCAATCCAACAGACAACGAATCCCTTACAAAGCCAGGCCATAAATATGTTAGCAGCCATTTGGAGCAATTATGTAGATATTCTGTACACTCCAAGACCCCGGTTAGTCTGCAAACTACCCTACAGAAGTTGCGCGGAGTTTGTCAAGTCTCAACACATTAAAATCGGATCAACACGCTCCGCCCGCCTTCGAGTTGAGTCTCGGTTAAATTTGAAATGAATAGTTGCACTTAAAATCTCAGTGCATTCCGGTTTTTGGGAAGTTTGGTAAGTTTCTATGTGAAAATTCAGTAATTTTTGTAAATTTCCTTGGCATTTTATTTGATAATATAGCGGCCTTGTTAACGTGTAAATATTTTACTCTTTTTTCATACTCATGAGGTACAGCCGTACAGGTTTAAAATGAATCTGAACGGAAACAGATTTCCCATTTTTTTGTTCAGCTCCCAAGTTCTGTAACGTAACGATAATATCATAAATCATAATTTGGTAGCCCAATTTTTGAGGAAGGTTATGGGTATTTTTGTTGAATATTTGTGTAGTCTACAGATGTTTTTTTCAAGACAGCGTTAGTAAGGTTAAAACACAGAAATATAATATATTTCTGCGGGTTAAAAATTTTAATTTTTGTTACCCAGTATTTATAAAACTAGATTCAGAAATAAGAACGATCAAGATTATTTGTGTTGGGTGTATCCATTTATTATGCAAAGAAAATCATCTCACAAAAATATTACTGTATCTACAAAAGCACGTATTAATTAAAACGAAAAGCGCTCAACGAAATGCATCCACAGTTCTCAATTAAAAGACGAAAATGATTAAAATGCCCGAAGCATTAAATCTCATATTATTATGATTTCAACGCATGAAAATAATCATTTAAATTCAGCGACGACAGTGGGGACATTTTTGATGTAAATAATAAAATGTATTTTACCGAAATAATTATCTGTAAATAATAGTTTAAATTTTTAATTAAAGCAAATATTCAAGCATCGTTCGATATTATCATCGTCGCATATGAGCGCTTATTCGAACTACGAAATTATTAGTGCAATTTGCGGGTTCGATTCCCACACCGAGACAAACGTTTGTGTGGTCCACAGGTATTTTGTTACATGTCTGGGTGGTTGTGAGACCGAAAAGTCTCTGGTAATTACTGATACCCACGACACAAGACTCGATCTTAGTGTGGGGCCAGGACTATGTATGTGACTGTTGGGTGTATTTATTTTATTTATTATTTATTAAGTCTGGGTACTTGTGGGACCGAAAAGTCTCTCGTAATTACTGAGACCTACGGCAATGGACTTGATCTTGGTCAGACTGTGTATATAACCGGGTGTATTTATTGCCGAATTTTGAGAAAAGTGACTAATAAGGAGCGATTAAAGCATATAATCACTACCGGTCTTATTCATAGACTTTAAAACATATTTTAGTTATCGAATGTTTTGTCTTCTTCGCTCAAACTGAATTCTAAAGTCGTTCGAAAGGGACAAAACATTTAATAACTAAAATAGGTTTTAAATCTGTCTATGAATAAGGCCGAACAACACGGCTGTCTATTTCAATCTACACTGATTAACATAACATGTTTACAGCAATAAAATCTATTTGAAGCTGACACCATAATCCGTGTGAAAAATATAACTCTATTATACTCATACAATGTTCGACCAAAGCCGAGTCTTAAAGCGAAGTGTTAACTAGAAGGAACTCGAAAGACTGGCATAATATTAACAATTATAGATTATCAATTTATCTAGATTGCTAACTATAATATACAATGTAGCCACTCTACCGAACCAGTATAAAATATATGGAAACCTGGAAATCAATTGCAACACAAAATAAATATCAATGAGTTATCCACATACAACTTAATATTTCATCAAGATTTATTCCGTAAATATCAACTTATACTTCAAGTATACCCATTCATCTATTCATCCATTTTTCTTCTTATTTTATGTCTATAAAACACAACTTCGCATTAACATTTCGTTCGAGCTCCCGCCATTGGATTCATCGTGTAAACAGAATGAGAATTTGTTCGATCGGGCCCCTTCCATATGTCAAAGTCAAAGTGGTACAAATTGAGAGTTTGATGCGTTCTATTCGCCCATTACAAACACTGGCACATCCCGAATTGATCTACGCGCGAAATAGGTTTATATGGGAGCACACGAGAGGATGATTGACACGAAACATCAAACTTTTTTCAAAATTTTGATTAGGAGAAGCTTGAAGACATGGAAAAATTTAAATAGAAATGATAATTTATCGCATTTGAAAAACGAATTCAAAAAGTCACTGAATTTACTATATAAAGTTAGTTTTCAAGTCTTTTGATATTGAAGATAATTGCAGGATTTTAACGATGTATTAATAAGAAGATAAAAAATAAAGTTAATTTGAAAATAAAACTGCATTTGTATGATGATGGATCCTACAATTTATTGTAGGGTTCAACTTTTTATGCTATTTCTTAAGCTATTTTATTACTCCCTCTTGTAATTAGTTTCTGTAAATCATACGCAGGTTCTTTAGTTGTTTTCATGAAATACAGAAGTCGAGGTAAAAATAATGTTTATGCCGTCATATTTATATTTGCAATGATTGCGTAGCGTTTCATGAATGAAAATTTATTTAAGTCATTTTGAAGATGAGTTTTCGTGTACTAAAAATACGTGACGTAGTAATCTTTATTGAGTAAGTGATACTGGTTTTCAACTAACTTTTTTCTGTTAGTAAACAATGATATTATGTTATTTTTGTAACTTATGCTTCCAGCACAAAGTGATCGCGCGGTACTAATATCTAACTGAAAATAAACTTATAAGTAACTTTATTTTTGCATTTCTTTTAATTAGTAAGGTTTTAGTAAAATAATTATCTTCTACTATGGACTGGCACTATCATTTGGCATTTTGAAAATAATTATTTTTGGTGGCCCTTTGCGACAAAACCACTAGAAACAATTATAGGGTAAACACCAAAAAATCTGTACTAAACTTATATATAACCTTTTACTACGAAAAATATTAAGTTACAAGCGCCGCGTCATCACCCGCAATTCCTACCCGTATGTTTACAAACTTACATTTCGTCAACTGTTCAACTGTCGAGCAAATATACAATGTGCAGCTGAAACTAGATTTAGGAACTAAATGTCAAGCGAACTATCAGAAGCTATCGAGCTTTGTGTGGCCTTTGTAAAGTAGATTCACTAATAATATATACTGTTCAGGATATAGGTTCGATAACCGAGCAGGGAATTCATCTATTGACATTTTTTGTATTCAAAGATTAATTTGATATTTAAAAAAAAAGTGATGTTTTCAATCGTCTACGATTTATATAAAAATATGTATGTATAAGCCTTGCATTGTGCCTGTAGTAACTAAAACTACCGCCTGACTTCGTTGTCGTTCGCGATCTGGATACGCCCAGCATATTGAAACACATTACAGGTATTTTGTTTATTTCGGTGAATGACTACGCGAGAATGTCTTTCGCCTGATGGTAAGCGATACGACCGCTTATGGACAGTAGCAGAACCAAACATTATTGAAACCAATATGAAAAAGAAATGAATATCAGTAGAAATCTTTTCCATGCACTCTTTTCAGTATTTCTGGCACGAATACTTGTGGTAGCCGCCACTCTGTGACGTCAGTTCTACGTCATCGCTAAATATACGCCAAGTCTGAAGAGTGAACGATTATCGTGTTGTTTGTAGCGTTGTACAAATATGTTTCCGTGTTTCCACCTTGAAAACGTATTTGTATAAGCTCTCGCTACCCAGAAGGAGTAGGCAGTATTGTTATTAAAAATACACGTCGTCTAACTTATTACCGTCTCTTGATGTGGTAGAACGCGAGCCTATACCTATTCTTAACTCATTGCATTGAAACCTGCCACATAGTAGAGTGCCCGACCTAAGACCCGAACCGAGGACTTTAAGATTCAAACCCCTATACGATGAGGAGAAAGTGTAAAAAATATTTTTATGTAATTCTTTAAAGATATCTGAATCAACGAATAATTACATATCCTGTTTCAATAGCTATAACTAAGTTTATAACAAGTAGGTACTGTTGGGTCACAAATGAAATTCTTAGACGCGTTTAATATAAAATATTTTAATAATCTTCGCAACTGTCCCATCTCTTCCTTTTCATCCGACACAATGAAACAGCCGTATAAAAGAGATAAAGACGTTAACTCGTGAATTATTACCTCCCAAAAAACCCTATCTATTTGTAAAATAAGCTAAGTCGGGTTAGGTATCCTAGTATTGAAGATTACCTTAATATTAAATAAAAGCAATGTTTAATAAAACATCATTTTTACAAACACTATATTATACTTTTATATTAGATTTTAGTTATAGGGGAGACGTGGGTGCCCTTGTACTTGGTAGCACCTATGCTTACCCCCTCTGGGAAAAGGGTATGTTTGTATGTATGTATGAAGTTTAATATTTTTAACTGTTTAAAAGGTCACGAGCAAAGAGTCTTCATCTTTATTTATTTCGGACGTGACAAATGCATTAATAAAACTTATGTGATGCAAAAACATGTCGAAAGAAGCAACAGTTACTTAATCCCATAAAATACAAACATGAAATATCTGTAGACAATAGAAATATATTCCCGTTTGACGAAATCCACAACAGCAAAAGCTTACTATCGTAGAATTTGCACCAATCAGCAGGTAGAAAAAAATCCTTTATTCAACAGACTGCAATTAGACCAATAAGACTCGACCCGCGCTGTTAAAAATCTGGAATTATCCAATCACGATCTATCCTGATTGATATACTACGTTATCGGAATCTGGAACGGCATCAAAGAGCCTGTTATCCGAGTGAAAAAGCCCATAGCGTTTCATTCGATTGTCTGTTACGACGGTTATGTATATTGGCGAATTCGGTTCGTTCAGCTGAAACTGAAAACTAGGTAGGGGACAGATTGGGGATATTGGGACGGTAGGTTTTTTTAAAAATTAAATACACCCAACAGTCACATACACAGTCCTGACCCCACACTAAGCTCGAGTCTTATTTATTTATTTATTCTTTATTGCACCATACAAAAAGAAAACAATTACAAATGGAGAAATAACATTAAAAAAAAGTCTTGTGTCGTAGGTATCAGAAACTAAGAGAGGCTTTTCCGGCTCACATACACCCACAAAGAAATACTTGTGGGCCGCACAAACATTTCTCTCGGTGCGAGGATCGAACCCGCGGCCTCACGTTTTACGGCCGGCGTTTAACCAATTGCGAGTAGTACACCAGTTACATAATAACATCTGTTTGTTACACATGAAGCATTAAAAATCCCAACACAATATGGGGTCCACACCCCATGTCCCTTAGTACGTCCCCGTTTATGGTAATGGTTGTGATCCGGGCTCTTTCGCGTTATAGACGCGGCTTAAGAGCGAAAAAGAAATAGGTTTTAAAGCTTTCGAAGCAACGAGTGCTATTCAGCCACGGCTGCGACGGTGTTCAGCATTACCTCGGCATTTCAATCTTTTGCCAGCATTACTGTACATTGCAGATATTTGCTTTGAGTGTATTTGAACGCTTAGGTTTTATGTTAAAACTTATGTTTTGATTAGAAATGCTTTTTGTTAATACATCATGTCGTGCTTTTGAAAAAGTAAAATGGGTTTAATGAGTTCACTTTACATTTTACACCAGAATTTAGTATAGATTTACTGTAAATATTCTTGGGAATTGAACTAAGATCTTTATGGTACAAAATCACCATGACTATGTTTCCAATCAAAGTCACTAGTTATTCATTTTTAAAATTAAAATACACCGTCATTTCGAATGTTCCCCATAAAACATTTTAAATTAAACACGTCGCGATATTTTACCTCATTGTGTCGTCACGCGAGACAATAAAAAATCACAGGGTACGAGTTATAAAACAGTCATGCTGTGGTTTGACAATATCATTTACGGTATCCTCGGGAATATGAACCGTTAAATATGCCCCACTTACGCAGATGAAACATTTTTATATGGGGTATAATGTCGCGTAAAGAATATATTGGGGCAATGTCGCAGGCATTTTGTAATAGGAGTAAGAAATATATTTAAGTACCAATTTAAATTGAAGTACATTGTTTTGCATAAGATGGTGATTGTAATTTTTTTTTTGCGATTAATGGCGTAACGAGCATGCCATACCCTGATGGTAACCGATACTACCGCTCATGACAAGTAGCAATACCAAACAACACCATGAATTACAAGGCAATGCTTGGCATTCTACTGCGCTCGCCATCCTGAGACATAAGATGTTAAGTCTCAATATGTCCATTAGTTACTCTGGCTGCCTACATGTTCACCGTGGTCGCGGGTTCAAATCCCAGGGCACACCTCTGACTTTTCGGAGTTAAATGTGTATTGATAGTCAATCACCATGCACTTTAACGGTGAAGGAAAACATCGTGAGGAAACCTGCATATTGTAGCGATTTAAAGAATTTCTACGGTATGTAAGTCCGCCAACCCGCACTAGGCCAGCGTGGTGGAATATATGGTCTAACTCTTAATCGATTTTTTAGATTGTAGAGTAGACCCGAGTCCAACAGTGGGACGTATATGGGTTGATACAATACAATACTGTGGCTTCAATGTCCTTCAAACCGGAACACAACAGTGCATTTATATCGCTGTTTGGCGGGTGAAATAGACATTCCGGTGGTACCTGCCCAGGCGGCCTCTCACATAATTATGAGAGACTTACCACTAGTAAAACTTTTTAGACATCAGACTTTATATTTTACTTTCATTTTCATTATTTCTACTTTTGTTATACAGTCAATAATATTCATGTGATACCCGTCAAAGCGACCCACGCAGAGTGTGTGGCGTTAAGTTTAGCCTGGGTTTATTTGGTTGCAATTAGGCTGGCATAATTCTGTCGACTAAATACCGAGTATATCAAGACTGCGACCGAAAACGAAGCCAGGAGGTAGTATTAGTGGTTACAAACACAAAGCAACTAAAATTTCGCAAAACGATGGTTTTTTTTTCAATTTTTTGAATATCATCGTGTTTCGGTGCTAAATACCTAGTTTTTGCGAAAAAAAGGAATTTAAACCCTTACATACCATTGCGACTTTAAAACTAAAAAGGCGTACATCATTATTTTAGAAAAACCATGTATTTATCACCCAAATACGACGATACGTAAAAAAATACAAATAAAATTGTCGATATTTTGTGCGAAATTTTTAGTTGCATTGTGTTTGAAGTCACTAATACTACCACCTGGCTTCGTTTTCGGTCGCAGTCTTGATATACCCTGTATGTACTTATCTCTCGACAACAGATCTGTTTGGATTTTATAGCGCTTATCATCAGATAGATTGTAATAATGAGTTAGTGTATAAAATAAATATCTACCGTATATTATTTCTTGGAGTCACGGTTGGTATAAGAACGGGGTAATCTATAAAATAAACAACGGTAAAGAAAACAGGAAGAGCGAGAAAGTTACACCTTGTTTTTGCTAATAAATTAATGTTTAGCGGAATGAGCAAGTCTCAAGCCTTTTTCCTTATGGGGCGTTTCACTAAGGTGCCATTGAAAGATGAGAAAAAAAATATTTAGAGTGTACGCTGGAGCGATTAATATTCTTAAGTAATTTTCTACGGTTTTTTCTAGCTATAACATAAATTAATATTGCTGTAAATCGCAGTTTGTTCACTTTGAAAACCGCATAAGTTTTTATAAAGCTCAATATGTACCGTGATGAAATTGGTTAAAAAACCAGCTCAGCAATGAGAGGCTGTGGGTACGATCCCTGGATTGAAACAGAATGTATTGCGATCATTGTTGGCATATTTAGGTACTTAGGATTTTTAAAAGATTATTTTTGTTTATTTCTTTTTATTACTGAAAAATTTGTACACCCCTGCTGTATCTCAAAAACGATACTGTATCTGTACGATGCTGTATCTCGATTTTGATGAAACTTACACTGCTCCTAAGCAGGACTACAACTAATCCAACACTAAAAGAATTTTTGAAATCCGACTTATTCTTTTTGAGATACGAGTGGACAAACATACAAATATACAAACATACTAACATGCATAGATTTATAAATTTGGCACACGTTTTCAGAAGCTGGTATAGACTAACATATCTAAAACTCTGCAATTTTGACGAAATTCAACACAGGTCGAATTGATAACTTACTTATTTTTATGTCGATTATAAGCAAAATTAGGTATATAAATGAAAAAAAATCCCATACATATTGTATTTAACAGCTTTGTTTACCCTTTTTGAAGGCAAACAAGGTAATAAGCACACAACGGGTAATATTGGAGGGAATTCACAAAACTAGCTTCAAGTTTAAACACAATTATGATATTCTTCGTATAAATTGTGTTGTTCAGGCATTGTTTATCACACTTTATCTTAGTTTTTGAATATCGCTCTTATTCTAAAGATTGTTCGACATTGGTTAATTTTTGTTTAGAACATAAATTAGAAAGCAGACGTGCAAATTGACGCGGATTGAATTGGTTTGAGATCTATTTTCTATTTTGTGAGCATGACTTTGAAATATGCTAAATTGCAGATTATCCCGCCCACTCGGTCTTCAGTGAAACTTCTGTAAGCTAGGAGCAAAGGTGGCACGTAAAATATTGAATACAATAACATATGATCAATGAGACTCTTAGGGCATTGACTTCTCTTTTACTATTATGAAAAAAAGCAGACTTAAAAAGAATTAACCGTCCTGTTCCCTCTATAGCAAAGATACAAAATATTTGGCGTATTTTTATATAATACAAGTCATGTGTTTTGAATATCAGAAGCTACGGGAGACTTTTCGGACACACAAATATTTGTCTCGGTGCCGGTGTCGAATCTGCAGCTTTATTTTTTCGCTGTAAGATTCTAAATTAATTACGCCACAACCATATCAAAGTAATTTATACAGATATAAAATCCCTTCTATAAGCAATGTATTTTATTTTCTTCTATTCAGATATTGGGTATCTAACGTTGTCTACAGAGATTGCTCCAAGCGCTGAATACTCATTCGAATATCAGTTCCAAATATATTGTTTATTATTTTCATGTTATGATATTCAGTTTACAAAGAGTATTTGTATTGGGTAACTTAAGTCAATTCAAATATATAACAAACCAGACGATGTTATCAATCGAAACACTAAAGGGTGATTACTTATATTCAGCTAAATTTACGTTTTATTGAAAGCCGTTGATCACGACGAAATACCTCTGAATATTGTTGCTGGTATGTGAAGAAATAGTAATTATAAAAACATGTTGTCATTTTATGCCTGATTGCCGAGAAAGCCGAATTGAACCGGTGTCTTTATCACTCACTATAAATAAATGAATACACCCCACATTAAGATCGAGTCCAGTATCGTGGGTATCAGGAACTACGAGAGACTTTTCAATCTCACAAACACCCAGACACGAAACAAATATTTGTGGTTCACATCATCATTTGTCTTGGGGCTGAGATCGAACCCACGACTGTCAAGTCACTACGGTGGGCTCTCCGTCATATCGAGTACGGTGGCTACCAGCCCGGATATGAACAACCGACCACTAGCTTCATTCGAAAATCTCACTTACTTAATAAAATGCAATAGCACATTTGATTTTAACAGCTTCCGCGGCTCAGTTGGTTAGACGCCGGCTGTGAAACGAGAGGCCGTGGGTTCGATCCCCGCACCGAAACAAATATTTGTGTGACCCACAGGTATTTTTTTCAGGTCTGGGTGTTTGTGAGACCGAAAAGTCTCTCTTAGCTTCTGATACCCACGACACAAGACTCGATCTTAATGTGGGGTCAGGACTATGTATGTGACTGTTGGGTGTATTAATTTTTATTTATTATTATAACTAAAAAATGTCGAGTGTCCTTAGGGATAAATCATCGTATTAATTACACTCAATACTGAAATTCTAGGCCACTACACAAAGAATAGAAAACAAAGCACGTTGATCATTACATGTTCTCAGAAGTTGTAATAAAACAAGTAGTGTTCAGAATACACCTCTAGCTTCTTCAGGGAATTAATGTTTTCAGTTGTTTACCTACTTTATTTGTATTGAGTGTCGTTTGACGGAGAATTTAGAACGAAATCCTCTTGGGCGTAATGTTTCTCGTTTTGTTTGATAGTTTTAGACCGGCTAGAGGCTAGTTGCTCAAGAATTGTCTATCTGTGGAAATATTTGAAAATGTTTGGAGTTTGTATTAAATGTAATATCTTTCATTACTCGATTCGGAATAATAACTCATGATACAAGACAAAATGACGTTGATGTTACAATAGTAAACTGAAGATAACGTGATATTTAAACAAACTTAACAATATATACATTATCCAATCGCAGTCTTAATTTGGATATGAATAAAACTGGATACATTATATCAACAGATTCTTAAACACCAAAAACACAAACATAAAACGAGACATTAACAAACATCTTAACATCAAGAATTAAAACAGAACATACACCAACTCAGCACTGTAAGATGAATTAGAACCACTCAGAATGAATGCATTTGGTTCATGTTATGTATTTATTTTTGAAATTGCAATTGGTATTTGCGTTCGTTGAGAAACTTGATCAAAAGAAATGCGCATCGCATTCAGTTTGCAGCACGAAAGCTATTAAAGAAATAAGAAGTTGGTACCGATAGTGAAAGGCAAGCTTTGATGTTGGTTCTGGGTGGTACGGGTACTCCGTTCTTACAGACTTTGAATGGAGTTTTCATCGGTTAAAATAAACAGAAAGAAAGTATAAATAGCCAATAGTCGGTATTAGTTTAATAGCTTCGTATGTATGCAATGAAATTCCAGGAAGGTATGGAAAATCCAATGTTTGTGAATTTTTATTATTGTAATATCATGATATTTTCGGTACTCGATAATTTCACGATAATATCGTAAGCGACCGGTCGTAAAATAAGCCGTAATATTATTAAATTTAGTGTCATATACAAATTAAACATATATATGTATATTCAAACGAACTTAATGAAAAAGTAATCGATGCTATAAATTATAGCGTAGGTCTACTAAAAATATCGAATAATTCACCCGCGTCAAAGCAGACAGGATTAATTAACAAATTAATTAAATCTACACTGAAGATCCAGGTGTTAGTAGCTCAGTTGTATTGTCTAGCTCTAAAGAATGGCTAATTTTGTATAGCTTTTGCTAAGTATTTTCATTGGAACAAGACTCCTTAGAAATAATATAATTAAATTATTTTAATTGTATTTTTGATTACATAATCCATTTTATATCTGTGAAGATATTTGTGACTAAAATATAGCCTATGCCTCAGCCATTTTACTTTTTATTTGTAAGTCTTTGGTCCCCAAATATTTTTTAATTCACCCTTAAGCCAAACAAATGCAGGAAACTTTCAAATTATTTTTCTTTTTACCTAATTTCTTTCTCTCAATAATTATTTGGCATATATATTTATATGTTTATTGTAATTACTTGTGCTTAATATAGTGTCTTAACTTACCGAATTACTTTTTAATTATATTTGTACATAGAATCATGTAGCTTAAGGATGTTCTCTATCGCCTTCTCCCTCTTTTATCTCTCTTTCTCTGTTCAATCATTGTTAAAAGCGGCTGACATGACCTTTTTGCAATCCTGACTTCAGGATGTTCAGGTCTTTTTAATCAGACTATATTTTAACAGCCTCCGTGGCGCAGTTAGTTAGACGCCGGCTGTGAAACGAGAGGCCACGGGTTCGATCCCCGCACCGAAACAAATATTTGTGTCAACTACAGGTATTTGTTTCGGGTCTTGGTGTTTGTGAGACCGAAAAGTCTTTCGTAGCTCTTATTACCCACGACACAAGACTCGATCTTAGTGTGGGGTCAGGACTATGTATGTGACTGTTGGGTGTATTTATTTATTTATTTTCAGATAAACAAAGTAACGTTCGCCCCCTTAGTGGTGTCGACGCTATTCATCCTTCTGACGTCACTGCTGGCACACTGCGCGCGGCGGCTGGTCCAGAAGACAGTGAAGGAGCCCTTCATCAGGCTACTGTTCGAGGAGGCTATAGCTGCTGCCGAGCTATGCGGATGTTGCTTCGAACTAATTGTTGGTACGGATAAGACAGATTTTAAAAAGCAGTGGGTATTTTGCATAATGTTTTTGAAAATCATCTCGTATTTTAGCAACTATTGTGAGATTCATAAGGTGTTCCACCTCCGATACATCCTGGATAGCAGGTATCTTAATTTGACGACTTTTTTTGCGAAATTTTTAATCGCCTTGTGTTTGAAGTCACTGATACTACCACCTGGCTTCGTTTTCGGTCGCGGTCTTGATATACCCTGTATATACGTAACCTCGCAAGATCACAGGCGCCTCTTTGCACAATTCTAAGATTTCCATTTTTTCAGTCTAGTCTACAGTCCAGTTTACAATTGATTAATACCCATTAATCTTTTATAAATGTGTTTTGATTACTGTGTTTTCCCCATATTCCAGTTGCGGATAACTTTGGTGTAGCCACGTATGCGATATTCCTGTTTGCGCTGACCATCTGGTGGTCGCTTAACTGGGGGGACGCCACAGCCTGTCCTTACACCCACATCGAAGATGTTATTGAAGGTAATAATATAGCGTCTTCGGTCGCTGTCTGGATATATCCTGTCTAGACTACAAACTACATCATTTAGAGTTAGTATCATAAGTTCGATAACTAAAATAGTTTTCGGATTGGAAATAAAAACGGTAGCCATTTTTTCTGTTCAAATAATTATTTCTTACTAATATAAATATTTTTAGGATGCATTAAACAATAAACACGTAAAGAAAAACAATTACTTATTTGTAGTATAAGACAATATTTACATGTACGATGATCAGAACCGCATCTTTTTGTACAGAAAGCCAATTTCTTGCATGCTATGTCAAACGGCCATCAATAGTCCAGGATTTGCTCTTATTTCCCACTAGCATTGTGACACGGCCATGTTAAATCGCAAGGGAAATCCATTCCGGATAATTCTCTCCAGACATGGGTTTCTCGACCTTACGTATAGATGTCGTGTTGTGGAAAAGGCATACCCTTAACAAATACGATTTTGATGTTGATAAAAATATTGTAATTCTTGGAAGCAGCCATAGGAGCTAATCGCCATAGCTTTCAGCAGTGTATTTAGCATTCCGATAAATTATTCTAGAATATTAATATATTATTACTATAAACCGGCTTCGCGATCTTGTATAAAATTTAGTTTTTTAATAATTTTATTTCTGAGCTTTAACTTAATACTATAGGCATCGAAATGAACACGAGACGTTAAGATCTTTAACCCTGATTAGGTGTAAATATAATGTGGATTGTAAATTCATTTTTCTCTTCGCCTCAAGGCAAGGGGGACATCCGTAAAGCCCTGCTGAAGACCTTCGCGGAGCTAGGTGGTGGCCTTCTGGTCTTCAAGTATGTTCAGATGTACTGGGCTCTCGAGATCTCGGACACTCACAAGGATAAGGCTTTTGAGGAATGCAAGGCGGATTTGCAGGTACGGATTTTTAACACGTTTGTGTAATGTATGTATGGCATTTATGTCAGTCTTATAATAAAAATGTTAGATATCGCGATTCTTTTATAATAAATAATTCACCCTGATATTTCTGGAGTCCTAGACCAGGATTATAACATTGACGACGAGGATGGGATAAATAATTTATTTATAAAAATAATTTATTTTAAAACTGACATAAATTCATACATTGCAGTTTGGAGTGTTGCTTTTGCCTTGATTGTATGGACTTTTAGAAAATGAGCTACTCTTACTAAGCGTCCTGGACTAATGAATTAACTTTTCTTAGTCCTAGAGAAGGCTTGGGATGAAAAGGTATGGGCTGCAATTATATTGCATTTTTTTAAAAGATTTAATGAATTTTCGAAAATAAATGGCGTTCTAAATCTTTAATCCAAATGTGTTCGAGAATAAATAAATAAAAAAAATTTAATTTTTATTTTGATAAGATTATCAATAATAATAAATGTACCGATATAAGTAAACTTTGTTAATACTAAGTAAGAATAGTTCTAATGGTAAACAATCAATCAATATCTCGAATCGGCTGACAATCAATATCTCGAAGTTCGATTCTGGAGTTGATGCATCTCTTTGCAAATAATAAATATTTATGTACGGATTTCTGGTATCAGAAAGGCCCACATAACGATTGATATCGACGACATAAGACGTATATTTTACTGTATCCTGTGTTATTTTGTAGCTGAGTAGCTCTGCAGTACCTATGTAACAAGTAAACACTAACGGACTTATTCATATACAGTTTTAAAACCTATTTAAGTTATAGAAAGTTTTGTCCCTTTCGATCGAGTTTAGAATTCAATTTGAGCGAAGAAGACAAAACGTTCGATTACTTAAATAGGTTAGGTAAATCTATCTATGAGTGAGGCCGCAAAAGATAATCGTAAATTCTTAACCTTAATCATCTCTGTAGTCATAAATCTTGCTGGTTGGATATTTATTTCAGCAATTAAAATTGTGTCTATGTCTATGTCTATGTCAATTAATGTTCTCTTTTAATTAGATCTGTTATCTATAATCGGATAATAGGCTACGAGTACATGTCTTTATTTGCAATTAACTTTAATGCTCTAATTAATGCCCTAGCGACTTTACCGAGAAACCGGTTTTGTTTATTTAACAAATGTTCATTATTATACGTATGTAGGTCATTGAAGGATGAAGCATAGAAAACAGGGTATCTTTCTGCACTAGTGTTTTCTTCTCAAAATGCTAATTGAATAGACAAGTCGCCTGAAAAATAATTTTCGCACTTGGGGATGGAACCCAAGACACTAACATACATACTGTATACATAAACTCACGCCTTTTCCCCAGGAGGGGTTGGCAGAGGTGCATCTATAATCTATATCCACGTGTCACCTTGTGTGTTCCGTCCCACGATGTGATAGGGGCGAGCCTATCGCCATATCAGGCACAAATTCCTGACTCCTGGTTTATAATAAGGAATAGAAAAATCCACTATCACTTTGCCCGACCCGGTATTCGAACCCGGGACTTTAGCGTTGTAATCGTACTGTTGTACAACTGCGCCACCAAGGCAGTCACTTAGTTTTCGGAAAATGTAATCCCAAGCCTTATTCATGGCATTATAAAACTCAAATAAAATTTTCCAAACTTAAAATCGACTCCAGAATCTCAAAATAAAAATTCATGTGAACCACTACACCATTGCGGAGGTAATAAACAAAAGACAAAAGAAGTAATATCATTTGAATAATATTGGTAACAGCTCGGTGATATCTCGCCATCCATTTCCGTCGCTTTGCATGTGTGTAACTTGTAATGTGTTTGTTTTCGAATAATGTTTGTTTTTGGGTGTGTTTAACTGAGTTCTATCTAATAAAGGAATGGGAGAAGTTTTACAAACATCTTGGTATACTTGGGTTACTTGATAAATGTAATGCAATTTATGTTAATAACTAAGTAAAATAAAAATATTTCCTCCTTGTATTGGAGCTCTCAGAATTTCGTTTTATTTTAATAAAGTGTCAATATTGTAATATGGGATTGTTAAGGAAATTAAGCATGAAAATCGGATTAAGCAATGTATTTTAAATAAATAAAGATTATTCATTATTATATAGGTACAGTAATTTCTACGGAATCAATTAATTATTTTTACATTTTGCAAAATGTATTTCCCTTTTAAATACAATAAACTATGTAGTTATTTTTTGTATTGTTTTTTTTTTATAATATTACATGGTAAAAATGTCCATTAAAGGAAATAAATATTAATTGTAAATGTGTTGTAAAAACAATTTCATCCCATGATTGCAAACCTACACTTTCCCGTAACCCTAACCGTTGTTAGAAAGAACAGCTTGTATGTTGCACCCAAAAACGAATCGATGGAACAATGTTTTCCGATTTGTACACAGTTGGTGCTATAGCAAGTCCTATCCAGACAAGGCTGCATTTGCATAGATGCAAGCACTAGAGTCCGTTAGGATACACTTGTTTTTCATTTTGTTTTTTTTTGTTTATTTTTTTGCAAACACTTTGCCTGTACCTTGCTTGACTATTAGTTTAACTAGTGTAGCGTTCGTGCCTCGATTCATTTGTGTGATTGCCTAACTGTTCTGGGATATTGTTTTTTTTATATTTAAAGTTGTTTTTTTAGCTTCCGACGGTAGAGCAAGCGAATCACGTAGCGATACGGGATTACTGCTGCGTTTAAAGTTTGTCGTCGCCTTAGGATTGCAGATAGGAAGACTGCAGAGGAATTTAAACATTGATGGGGAAAGAAGTGTCTGGCAATTAATTGAGAATAAAATAATGAGATATTCAGCTTTAACATACAGTCTTTTTCGGATGGAGTTGTTACTACTGAACCACCTACTATCTAACATATCGTGCCATTATAACCGAATCATGCCATACCACTTCGCTGCATATTTGTTTAGCGAAATGTGTGTATATGCAGTCTTTATTCTTTACATGTTTACTTATTATTTCAGAATTGATTCTATATCTCTTTTTAATTTAAAGGTGCCGGTATTGTATGGGGCAGTAGTGGAGGGGGTAGCAACATGTCTCTGCCGCCTCGCTTCCAAATCCCTCGGCGACCTGAACCCTCGTTTCGCGACAGCCATCGACTCTTTCATCGGAACCTCCCTCGTCGTTGCCGGTAAGATTATCATCAACTTTCTCATACTTGCCATTCACACAATGCTAACTTCAAAACTAACAGATTGTACTAAATAGGAGTGATTTTTCGATTAATCTTGTAGACCCTTTAAGCGAAAATCCATTTCCAAGTTATTGGAGTTCCAGGGAATTGGATTGAAATTCCTATGCTATTTTTTGGAGGATATTTTCAAGTTATAATGGTTTTTAAAGATTTCCCATCCATAGGATTGATACTAATAAATTCTAGTCGCCAAAAGTCGTCAAAAACCAAAATCCGATTCTATGGCTCCGAATTACAGTTTTATTTAGCATTAAAACGGATAGAAATTCAATTTGTAGGAGATCTAGATTCAAACTTAGGGCTTCGCTTCACTGTTGCAGGGGTCCTCACTAGGCACAGGGTATTCGTCTACCGCTATCAGGACACTAGTGCCAATGCGGACCTAAGCGTGTCCATCTTTTGCAAAATCCATTTAGGAAAAGGTACATGTAAATATATAAAGGGACGCACTAGCGGGATTGAGATTGCTCTAATTTGTAGTTTGATACGAAATCAAATGGAAACCGAAATTATATTATAAACTTCTTGTCATCATAATTAAGTAGATTTAGTAAAGATATTGAGTAAAAATTGTTACAATAATTGATTAACAACACTGTATTGGAACTAGTGTTTTATATCTACTACGAAAGAGTCTGTTATTTTTTCAAACTAAGTAGATAATATACCTCAATTGCGCGCCCATTCATACGGAAAATACTAAAATATGCATATTGTTGTTCCAAGTTTACTTAACTGGATTAAACGTCTTAAGGTATTAATGGTATTTTACTTGAAATATGTAAATATCGGAGCAAAACTATAACTTCTAATTTACCGTTAATTTTGCATTACCATCTTGTCTATTTCTACCATTTTCTACTAAGTTGCACAGAAAATCTTATTGAGCTAAATTATTCCATTTTAATATTACAAAATAGAGCAATCTTCATTCAAGCCAGCTTAATGCTCGCTTGTGTGTCTGTAAACTAAGTGTCCGCTAACATATTCACGTCATCAGTAATAGGTGTTGCATGGTTCATCACATCATCACCTTCAGCATTCGCATCAAATTCATCACCGATGATAAAAGCTTCATTATTCATTTATGCTTTAATTTAATTTAGTTCAGGAATTTGTTCACGTTATTTAATAGGAATGTATGTATCTTATTTTGATTTAACATTGTATTTAGAAACAAAGTATTTAAAATTACTAAAACATAGATACTGTAGTACTTATCGTATCTTGTTTTCGTCAGAGTAATATTTGGGTCTGAAAATTGCTTTTTCAGTCGTGAGTTTTGGTTGAGTAAATTATTCAAGCATGTGCGGTTAACGACGGTGGGCAGAGCTGTAAAGTCTTTAAAAATGTAAAATGAATTGGTCACAGATGGCGTTTAAAAAGGATTAAAAGGGATGTTCTCGTGTACGCCTTTAACGAAATTCGGGGATTACGTTTTAATTCATTATTTTCATACATTGGTACAAATGGATTTGCTGAATTTTAAAATCGTCAAATGAAGTTTATTGAGGTAAATGTTGCTTGGAATAAAACCGTATAAAGTTCTGTAGAAAGAAACTAAATAAAAAGGAATGTTTGAAGATGAATTTATAGATATTCTATCAACTCTGTTATATAATCCATTTCGAATTACTAGAGTTCTTGGACATTTTTACAAACTTAGTCTAAAGTGCCGCTATCAAAGGGCTAAAACTATGTATTACGCATCGTATATTTTCAATTGCCTGCGAAGTGGCGAAATTGTACTACAGTACGTTTACAATGCTGAAGTCTTGGGTTTGAAACCCGGGTCGGGCAAAGTTATAGTCAATTTTCATTCATCATCAATTCATCATCAGCCCGGAGTCAGGAATTTGTGCCCGATATGGCGTTAGGCTCGCTCCCTATCACTTCATGGGACGGAACATACAAGGCGAAATGTGGGTGTCTTGGTCGCGCCTCTGCCTACCCCTTCTGGGATAAAGGCGTGAGTTTATTTATATATGTATATTTTAAACTATGATCTGTTCAAAATCTCTAACCTAACCTAACCTTTTCCTCAATTGAATTTCAGCTTTTGAGTACTCCGGTGGATATTTCAACCCGGTTCTGGCGACTTCCTTGAAGGCTGGTTGCGAAGGCCATACCCTCATGGAGCATGCTGTGGTCTACTGGATCGGTGCCTGCGCCGGCTCCATCCTCTCAGTCTACTTGTACAAACTGCCGGCCATCCAGAAATACGTCAGGGGCACCACGGTCGTCAACGGCGATAGTATCTGGGCCGATAAGGACGATTAAACTAATATTGAGCAACTGTGCTTTATCAGAATTTTGAAATACGTCTCTAACATTGTCTTCCTTAAGTCAATTATTATTACTTTGAGTCACACTGCTGTTATGTCTTCCGAAATGATTTACATAATAGCTAGTTGAAAAAAAAATACACCCAACAGTCACATACATAGTCCTGACCCCACATTAAGATCGATTCTTGTGTCGTGGGTATTAGAAACTATGAGAGACTTTTCGGTCTCACAAACACCCAGACCCGAAACAAATACCTGTGGATCACACAAATATTTGTTTCGGTGCGGGGATCGAACCCTCGGCCTCTCGTTTCACAGGCGGCGTCTAACCAACTGCGCCACGCAGGCTGTCAAATGAAACAATTTTCTGATTATCTCGTCGTTATTTAAGGACGTTTTTCCTAAATTCCTTAACTTTTGATAAAATATCTTTAGCAATATTGTGAAGTAGAGTTCGTTAAACCTCTCGAAGATACAAAAGATTATTAATTGATTTAAATCTATATAATGTTACTTTACTCTGTAAGTGGATAAGCCTTTCTGTTGAAAGCTTCGGTAATATTACAAGGAAACTGTTGAAGTTATTTTTAGCGCGAGGCTAGTTTGAGGAAATGTTTTAATAACATCTTGTATCGGATAGCGTAACAAGAATTTTATTGAAGAGAACTCTGTGTTAAAGTTTTTATATGGATTTTAATTAGTGTCGGTGTAATAAAAGTAGAGAAAATAATAATTTCTTAACTGAAACCTGATATTTCAGGTAGAAAAAAGTTTCAAATTTTTAAAATCTGTTGAATATACACCACATTATAGCATGAAGGCCTATCGATAAAGTTATTAAGCCGACACTTTAACCGGATCAAGGGGACTTGGCCCCGGGATGTTGAGTGTCAAAGGTCAGGTCCAACGAAACAATAACATTATGACCCTTCATTGAAATACATAGATATGTATTGTCTTCTCTCATGGGTATCATAAAGTATAGGAAATATATCAATCTCACAACACTCAAATTAAAAATAAATTAACGAATTATCTAAAGGAAGATAATGATCTAAACGAGTGGTTTATTTTTTAAAATGACAAAGCACAATTGCGATTTGTAACTGAGTATGAAAGTGATTTTTATAAAGTGATATTCAGTAATCTAGTCAAAGTTTTTCACCTTAAAGCAATGTTTACGTATTTGTGAATAAAAGTATTATTTTTGTTGAGTCCTTTTTGACATAATCTCAGTTATTTAATGTAGGTAAATGTTTTATGTATAAGATGTGTATTGCAAAAATATAATAAGTGCTACGTACTCCCGCTGTAAATAAATAAACAAAAGGTGTTTACATTTTTTGCGTTTTACTTCTGTCTTCACCTTATATTTTATCATAAGCAATTATCTTCTGTCTGCTTTTATCATACATTTACATAGCGTCAGTGCTACAATACTATTTTGTTGATTGCAGAATGATTTGACCTAAGTGTTTTTATGGCCGGCTACCTGTCCAAATTAAACACGTTTGGAAAATGATTGAATCACAGAAAATATATTTTTCGTAATTATAACTCTTATAATAAACCTGATGCAGAAAGAACCATTGGAATCTTACTTAATTTTGAGGAGTTTTACTCTGCAGGTCCGAAGATATTCATCAGATCCTGACCAATGTATTATGAGACCACCTGTGAAGTATATACCTATACGCTTTGAAACAAAAAAGAATTTTCCAAATCGGTTCAGGCGTCTTCGAGTAATCGGTGAACATACATAAAAAATAAAGATTCCGACTAATTGAGAACCTCCTCCTTTTTTGGAAGTCGGTTAAAAACAAAGTGGATTGCAAGATCTGTGAATCGAACTAAGAACCTTACGGTTGACTAATGTCTAATGTCTATTCTATAGCACTAAACCCACAAAGCGACCATTTTGTGCCCTAAAATGCTTACAAGGTCTAGAATCCTAGATCATAATCACTTTACGTAAATCATACCATTAAAACAACATAAATATGAAATATAATAACCATGAAGTTATCTCACCCCGTGTTTTGAAACACTCCCAATTGAATCAAGTTTCTGTCCACCACATGATAACACGTTCCAGGAATCGAGTAAGACGTAGCTGCTAGATAGCTGGATCGTATTGATTTCTCCAGGATTTAGGTGCGTTCCCGAGGGACGACGCTTACTGACAGTTGTAACCAGATATTTCTGCAATCCGTGTGAACTGGTGTTAATTTGCGTGGTTGACAGATTAAATCACATGGATGGACCATTGTCGTCGCCTTATCGAGGTAGATGGCTACTAGTAATGTTTAGAAAAATCACTATCAGTCACGTCTAGATTTTTTTATTGTGATAATGTTTCAAAGGAAATTATATTTTTTATTACTGGTATAAATTGCTGTTCAAATCGAGTTTCTGAAAATGTTACCCGAAATATTGTTATTACACCATCAAGATATTGAGACTTAATGTTTTATGGCCTTGGATGGCGAGCGCTGTGGAATGCCAAGCAATGCTTTGTAATTTATGGTGTTGTTTGGTTTTCTACTGTCCATGAGCGGTCGTATCGCTTAATATCAGGTGAAAGGCATGCTCGTCTCGTCATTCATTAATGTTTCGTCAACTCGTTGTCAATATGGTATTTGACTCAATTTACTATAGGGTTTTAATATTAGCTAATATTGTACGAATATAAAATTGAAGTAATTTTATAAATGCATTCAGAATTAAGCAAATTAGAAGAAAAAAAAACAGACCAATAGTTGAAATTACGTCTGACGTCATTATAGTTAGTAAAGTACCGGAAATAAAATAAATGTAGATGAATTCAGTAGCGTTTGGAAAAAGCATAATTACATTCACATGAACAGAAAGTCATAAAGTGAGGCAAGTATAAAACAAAAAGCTTTTAAAACACATTCCATGTTTTTTGAATGGCGTTCTAATAACGGCTTTTCGATATGGGTCATTCTACTTTGAGAGAAAAATAGAAAAGTACGTGTTTCATACTTTATGCACATTCATTTAGTGTGCAAGCATAGCCAATCAACAAAGCTATAATAATGAATAATGAACATAATAATGGTGGTAGAATATAATACGCTTTATGTAATAGAAGGGGGGGATAATAGTTCATTTTTATTTTTAAGAAAAACAAATTGGGATTGTTATAAACTATATTCTAGTACATAAGGTTATTAATAAGTATGATAAATCTTTTTCTTAATGTCAGGTGACATTTTTACAGAGACAATGTTACCACCTCACTCAAACCGCCAAAAGCCTATTTCTATTATTTTTTGTGCGCATTTTATGTAGAAAAGAATGACCCTAAATCAGAGCGTTGACGCACAATAATAAGACACGCCCAGTATAGGAAACACAACAGTTCCATAGTTTGTTCAAAAGAATATTGTACGTTTCGCTACAAATTTTCTCAACAAAACACCATCTAATACTTCACAGTAAAAATGTTAAAATCTTTTTGGTTGTTGTGTGTAACTGCGGAAGCCAGTTCAATTTTGTTGGAACAAAAATTATCGGAACAGTTTGAGATGAATTTCGGAAAAGTTGCTGAATGTGTAACTGAAATTTGCAAAACCACTCTAAAATTCAGATCGAGTGTTATACTCGAATATGGAGACTACCACGATGGAAAAGGATTGTTTCTTAAAGGTCTGATTGATACTCTTTCGAGAAATAATATCCAGCAAGTTATATTTGATGATTTAGATAATGTAACACACGGCGTTGTACAAGAAGATGCCGATTGGATAGTTATTCTATACTTCAGCAACTGTGAGTCTCTTTTGAATTTCAATGTTACGGCGATTCGTAATAATATGAAATATCTTATTATCATACGAGATGATGTAGAAAAATATTGCAAGGACACATTTCTACAAATTGGAAAACACGTAGCATATTACGATGTCACATTTATTTTTGATAATCACGAAAACAACGTTATAGGAATATTAAATTTGGTAACATTTATACCGCAAATCGATGAAAGAACTTGTACACAAGTTGTTCAAGAATCAGAAAAAGTGAATACTTGCCGAAATGGAAGACTCCATTCCAGTATTATTTTTCCAAACAAAAATCCAATCAATTTAATGAAATGTGCCATAAATGTTGGCATAGGACCACTATATCCATTTGCTATTATCAAAAATATGTCACGACTTAAAACTTTTGATAAACTGGACGAAGCAGATATAAGAGGTGCTGATGTAGAATTGGTTAAAATAGCAGCTCACCAGTATAATGCGACGTTAAATTATCACTTTGTAAAGAAAAAAGAAGAAACCCCTTTCGGACAATATGACTTCATCCCTTTTATAATAAACGGTAGTCTTGATATTTGCGCTGGAGGTTTTTATAGGATCTATGGAAACATGGTGTCTTATTCCGGTGTTTATGCGAGACAAGCTGTGCTATGGATGTATACTGCCGAAAGAACTAGTAAATCTTGGCAAAATCTAGTTAAGAAAGTCAATGGGTTATACATATTCATGATTTTCTACGTTTCCTATTGTCTCATTTGGTATTTGATACGTAGGTATGACAAAAAAGCAGTATCGATTATAAGTACTCTGATATACGCTTGGGGAGCGCTCGTAGGAGCCAACTCCGTACAAGATCCAAGGTCTTTAAAACAGAAGATACTAAACTTGGTGTATTTAAATATGTGCGTACATTTGTCTGCCTACATCGGAGTACAATTTTACTCATTCTACACAATCTCAGAACCACCTGAGATGCTTCAAACAGTCGATGATGTGATGAACTCCGGAAGAATACATTATTTAGACCCGTCGTCGAAATATTTCGTATTGGACGAAAGATATACGAAGTTCGCTAACGAATCAAGGGAATGCAATACATTTAAAGATTGCTGTGAAAAATCTTTGATTTACAAAGGCATGACCATACTTCTGAAAGGAATATTTATAAAATTTCAAGCAGAAACCGCTGTGGATGATGAAGCGAAAGTACTCGAATCTCCGGAAAATGTGCTGACAGTGTATTATGAAATGTTGATTCGCAAAAACAGTCCATACGTTAGAAAACTTCAAGACATTATTATGAGGTTGTTCGAAGCTGGAATTCCGGAGAGACTGTATCTAGAAGCTATTGGTTTAACCGTTGTTGGGAAAGCTAAGAGCGCGAGTGATAATATAATTAGTAACAGTTACAGCTGTCAGGCGGGATGTAAAATTACTTTGGATCAATTAGGCGGAGCTTTCTATTTATGGCTGATTGGATGTGGCGTCTCTGCTTTTGTTTTTGTAGTTGAATTAATTAGTAAACGAGAAAAGAGTGGGATTGTATTTTAAGAATAGAATTGTGTGTATTTTATTAGTATCTATGTATTCTTTGTCTTTATTCGCACATATTTTAATGATTTCTTCGTAAAAAATACAAATGTGGTAACAGGTATCGGTGTGGATGATCAAGTTTGTAGCCTATTTCTCTGTATAACAATAAAATCAATAATATAAATTTATTTATTCAATGCTGTCAACCGTAAATGCAAATTTGTGCCGTAAAATCAGCTTCAGTAGTTTTATATTGGTATGGTCAGTGAGGTTGCATCGAAATCTAAAATTCCATTTTTTCAATAAAACAGATACCTACTACTTTATGCGAGCTCGAATCAATTGTTTCAGATCCACTTGATTGTACAATGTAACTTTTTAAGGGTTTTCCTATTTTTAATTGGAACTGAATAGTCCTATTGCATAATAACTTATACGTTTTTAGTTTTACTTAATATATAAATATTTAATTTAGCATTCAGCAGTACCAATATTTTCGATGAAGTATTTGCCCACGTAAATAAGAGACTAATAAAATGTATCCGCCCGCAAGGCGAAGGTCGCAAGTAGCTCGACGCAAGCCGTTTTCGATAGGACGTTGTGAAAATCCTAGGAGGCCTAAGTTCAGAGGTAAACTTAATGTAGCTAAAAATTATGATAAAGATGTGTTAATATTTTCTTTTTTTTCTTATTACAACTTTTGTACAGCGTGTTTTTTAATAACAAACCAATCGTTGAACGTTTTAATCAGGAACACAATAGGTATACCCGTAAAAATGTCGTTGTATAAGTCCAATTTATTTCACTCTTATCCGTCTACTATTCGGTTAATTAAAAAGTTCAATTTGACAAGTTTCACGATAGTCAGCTACGCGTCCTTTTTAATCCGAAGTTCGTTGTTTGTGACCGAATAGATGGAAAATCTATTCTTCAAAAGGGATTGTTAAATGGCTCTGTCGGGGATTAATAAAATACTTTTACCTTTATTGAAGTGAGAACTAGGCTTTGAGTGTAAATAGGCTTACTAATCTATTGTCCCTTTGCCCTGTATTATATCATTTAACTGTAAATTTAATTCATTTTAGTAACTTTCGAGGTTGGATTTTTGCCCTAAATTTAAAAAATCTTACTGCCTTTGTAACGTAATGTCGAGGAGGCTAGTAAAATAGTAGACTGCAGTGACTTAGCCGTAGCGGTGAAAAGGGAATCAGTCGAAAGAATTCATACCACCATACTGGTCGATCTAGATTCTAGATATCTCTTTTCTCTCTCTCTCTTCAGCCACAGGAAGACCATTGCTGAACATGGGCCTCCTCCAAGGATCCATACCGATCTGTTGGAAGCGGTCTAGCTACTTCCTGCAACCTTAGCCAGGTCATCCGTCCATCTTGTAGGCTGGCGTCCGACTCTTCGCCTGCCTGTTCGTGGCCTCCACTGATTCTAGTTCATATTGTTAATACAATAAGCTTCACTATACAATATGGTATTCGTCTATCCACGGCTTATTATTAACAATTTCACGAACACAATAACAATAAAACTTTGAAAATGAAAATACAATATGCAATATCAGTAAAATGTTCGCATAAAATAAATTCAAACGCGTTTTCAATGTAAACCACCACGCGTGCTGTAGCAAAATATTGCTTTAAAAAAAATGCATTTATTGTTAAAATGCGTTTCATATTTCTGTTTTTTGGTTGGTATTATTTTGTTTTGTTTTAAAACAAAAGCAAAATATGAATTGTGTGTATGAAGGAAAATAGATGTACAAATTGTATAATTTTGTTTTAAGATATACCTAACTAATATTTTGTGGATTTTTTTGTTTCCTGACACGCGTTTCGGGATTAATAAATATCGCTCGATACGAACAATGTAACGAACATTATTCGTATATTTTTTATATAGGCAGGTTAAATTAAAAAATTTTTGAGCAAATTACTTATGTAATTTTCGATTACTTGTTCAAAAGATTCTTTTTAGGACAATTAACGCCTGATATTTAAATTATAATAAACATAATATACCTAAGTATAGAGAAGTGTGTTAAAAATCTTTATGGGTCTGTAGTATAGTGCCGGTTTGGCGGACTTACATGCATATACCATAGAAATTAAAAATACCTTAAAAATACGTAACGCTAATTTAGTCCAGCTATACTCATTGTCAATATCATAATTTCCTTTCAGTAATCTACGACATTGCAGATTGCGCCTTTCCTATAGACATAGTGACGTCAAAAGGCCACGATTTGAAGCACAAAAGACCAGCAATAGTTGCCATGATACCGGATAAAGACCCGCTCATATCCAGAAGGAACTCTTATCCACCAGGATACCATAAAGTACCCCCCGCCAACTACCATAGTCACTATGCAGTGCCTATTGCTGGGTTAGCACCGATTGGACATAATGTTTATCATACTGGTGCAGCAATGAACAGGTTTAATTTGAAAGATGTCGTGCTAAGAAAACGGGTTGCAAGAAGATTGAATCCCGAGGAGTTTGGTACAGTGCTTTGATTATGGGATTTAGTGGTTATTATAGAGAAAGGAAAAGACCTTAATAATCGCATAATATGATAACAAACTTGGATTAATTGAAAAATTAGTATTACTATTATTGAATTAAAATAAAGATATACCGGCTATATCAAGACCGCGACCGAAAACGAAGCCAGGTGGTAGTTTTAGTGGTTACAGACACAATGCAATTACAATTTTCGCCAAAAACGCGACGGTTTTTTTTTTTTACGTTTTTTTAAAAATCATCATGTTTGACTGGTAAGTACCTAGTTTTTGCGAAAATAGTAATTTATTTAAACCCTTACGTACCATTGCGTCTTTAAAAAGAAAAAGGTGTACATCATTATTTTAGGAAAAATATGTTTTTACCATCCAAATACGACGAAAAGTAAAAATTTCCAAAAAAAAAAATTGACGTATATTTTTTTGGGAAATTTTTAGTGACATTGTGTCTGTAACCACTAAAACTACCACCTGGCTTCGTTTTCGGTCGCAGTCTTGATATACCCGGTATAATGAATACACAAAGACAATATGTGAACACCTTTACAATACAATTTCTTACAATGTAAAGTTTCTTTTAAAAGCTATAAATAGTGTTTTCTTCACGATAACCTACGTTTCCTAATTCGATATTTACGTCATATCACTTAGGTGGTAAGTGTGGTGATTACTAAGTATTGATTTCGTAAACAGCATTCTTCTTCAGCTCCCCAAAAAAATCTGTTTCGAAACTTGCATATTCTTTTATAAACTTGGAAATCACATTTCGCCGTTACAAAGATATAGTATCTTGTTATTTTTATGATTAATGATCGCGACATACGTCACATAACAACATAATGGGTTCTTATTTTTCGAATATGATTTACGGCCTTATTCATAGACAGATTTAAAGCCTATTTTAGTTATCGAATGTTTTGTCTCTATTGAACGACTTTAGAATTCAGTTTGAGCAAAAAGACATGTCTGTGAATAATACCGTACGTAAAGCTACTTTATCACGATCATTACTGATCCTATCAGCCTCCGTGGCGCAGTTGGTTAGACGCCGCCTGTGAAACGAGAGGCCGCGGGTTCGATCCCCGCACCAAAACAAATATTTGTGTGATCCACAGGTATTTGTTTCGGGTCTGGGTGTTTGTGAGACTGAAAAGTCTCTCGTAGTTTCTGATACCCACGACACAAGATTCGATCTTAGTGTGGGGTCAGGACTATGTTTGTGACTGTTGGGTGTATTTATTTATTTACTTATCTGATACAACTGATCACATTATTTAACATAAACTGATCAAACCTATCAATAATCTTTCCATTTGGCTGAACCATCTAATTCAATGCTCAAACTATTAACTAAAGCGCGGAGAGCCTATTATCACACTTGAGTGCATTTCTCATATCCTTCAACGTGATAATAGATGGCGCTGTTGAAAATTATAAAAAGTATTGATGATTGACAAATAGGTTTTTTTTATTGCGATTAATGGCGAGACGATCATGCCCTTCGCCTGATGGTAAGCGATACGACCGCTCATGGACAGTAGCAAAACCAAAACACACCATGAATTACAAAGCAATGCTTAGCATTCCACTGCGCTCGGCATCCATCCATCATCAGGTAGCATAATATATTATGTAAATGGAGACGGAGTGGTAAAGTAAATTAGTATGGTAAATGAGCAAGTATCAAATTCAATAGAAAAAAGATAGTCAGTGCCACCAATGAATATCCATAAAACCCTACAAAACATAGGTAAATTGCCAAGCTTAGAAAAAGAACAATGAAAAGCAGTGTCTTCGGAAATAAGGCTGATCCAACGAAATTGCGATAAACCCTTGCCTGGGTTGCTTTAGAATTTAGATATTTTCTATGAGACACCTCGGTAATTTTTCTTGTGTTTATTCACCAAGAGCACTCATCGTGAATAAACCACCACTAAAGTCTCGACTTATTATGTTTGTATTTTCAAACCAACCATAAGTCAGACAATGGACAATAGACTTCCAAACAGGTCGATATGGAGATTATTGGAGGAGGCCTTTCTTCAGCAATGGACTTCCTGTAGCTGAATAGATAGATAGATAAGTCAGACTGCCAATAAGTATGTTTACTTCTATACCATAAAGATCAGTACAGGAATTTCAAACGTATATCAAGTCTGTCAATTCCCAATAAACAGGCCCTGTAGTCCCCTTCCAATCGTAGATAAGGTCCGAACTGCAGTAGGATTTCGCAAGCGGGGTTTTTCGAGCTGACCTTTTTATTACAAATATAATTAATAACAAATCATCCTCGTGCAAATCATATTGCTAAGCCAAATATTGGAAAGTGAATGCAAAATGGTGAGCATAAGGCAGCCGGTAATGGGAGCAACTTTATTAAAACTTTTAGATTTCATCTCAATAACATGCCCGTCGGACCAGCCTCAAAGGAATCTTTTCACTAAGTTTTGATGAAACCACAGAAAAGGAAGACAGAAGGTGCATTTTTATTAAGATATTATTGTTTTCCTAGGTGGTAAGTTCCTTTAATTTCAAAAGCCGGATAAATAGATACTATTGATGAAGTTACTGTTGTAAGCACTGTTGTATTTCGGTTTAGCTTAATAGCGAAAATGAGAGCTGTAAAACAGTGCCTTACCAAAACAAATAGCAAATGTTTTCCAATGTGATTAATTATATGCATTACGTATTTTAAGGCGTTATGTTGTTTAGGAAATACATGTGTATGTTTCATTTAAGAAAATAATATTACCTACCTATGTTCTATCAAACTTAATTCCCAAATTATTATTATTTGCAAGTCATACTTTTTTAACCCCAAATAATATTGTATTTCCTAGCAAGAAAAATCTGCCAGTTATTCCACTTAGCTACTTTAATAAGATTACAGTTATTTGATCTTAACCCTTCGTATTTATTAAATTTTAAGCTATCTGCAAACTATTTAGATTGTGGACTTGGTTTACGGTCGGTTCGTCGCATTCAGTTTCAACAGAAAATAGTTTTAATTCGCAAGTTCCGAACTCACTACTTTATGGCTTCAAGAGGAATTTCCTGATATTTCTCGGATATTTTTTAATTAAATTTCTTCACAAGATTAAATAGACATTTTATTTGTACCACTAGTATTTTGTTTCCACACATGTAGTTTAGTCTTTCAAAGAGGTTATAGAATAGACTGCTATTAAAAAATATTAAATTATATCTACTTGTTACCTGAACCCCCCTTTTAGTCCCCTAATTAAAGAGAAATCATGGTTATGTGCTCGGTGATAGCTAATGTGGAAGAAAATTGGGGAACTTTCTACCCTGGAATTTTCAATGCCGCTCAAAATGCGGACTGGAAGGTTTCATCGGAGTTTCACTTTCAGCCACTTTTGTACCTCACGGGAATGAAAGATTAACATCTTTCTTCTTATAAGAAACAATAGGAACTTTCGCCAATTGTTCACTTATTTGTAAGGTTTTTCTGATTTTTATTTTTTGTTTTATGTAGTGTTCGATAAAGTGTTGTTTACACTGTAATGTGTATAGGAACTTTGGCGTCAAAAGTGTTAGTAAGTCTTATTACTGGTCATTCAATTTGTTCAATAAGAGGTACATAGGTTTAACCCACATATTATTTGAATATAACAGATTTGAACCCCGTTCCGCTTGTAACTACTAACCCGTGTTTAATTAAATTCGTGAGGTACCCGTATCAGTTGATTGCATTGAGAGTAAACACGGAACATGGATATTAACAGTACAAATTCACTTCATTCCGTGTTTGTTCTGTATCAATAATATGGAAAATCAATATATTGAGCTCAAATTGCATGAATTTGAAAACATAACCTGTTGGAGTATTTATTCATACTCTTCGTTGTAGATATTAAGTTAGATAGGAACGAGATAACAAATAAAAATTAAAATGGTCCAGTGACCATATCGCATTGAGCGATTTTTTCCTGGCAACCTTTGGATTAACAAGAATTGTTGGATTAACAAATCGGGCTTGACGTTCCGTGTTTGCAAAACTTCTTTTTAATATATCGTTGGTATCACGTGGTTTCAACTACTCCCACCTCGTCTATATCGGCTTGATAATACCTTTTAAGGCTTTCAATTTACTAAAGTAATAAATTATTACATAATTATTATTAATTAAGTTATAAGTGGCATGAGAAGCCTTTACAATGTTCTTTTAAAATCCTTACATTAAACATGTTACTAGTCTAAGGTTACCAATTTGAATTTGATTGTTCACAGGCCGAGGAAATAGATTAAAAGCAAGCAATAGCGTATTGAGAGAGCCCTGTACACGAGAACGTGTGGGACTTAGTTCCAAAAAAATATAACTTTTCTATGACATAATACCTACATTTCGCTTTAACCCATACAAATCCATCACAGTCCATGGATCATGCATACCCCGATCGAATATCAAATGTGGAGTGACGGACGCAAATCCAATTGCAGTTCCTAACCGATGAATGCAAAATGGAATCGCAAACAGATTACACGGATCTTGATTTGGTTGGCTACATGTATCAATTTCGGTCTCTGATCTAGTTAGGATTGCTTCATCACGAGTATATGCATATACAATTCAGCATCTCTCCTTTGAGTTCTTTTGTCAGAAGTTTTTCGGCCGGAAAAGTATTTTTATCAAAGGCTTTCAAAAAAGGAGGTTCTCAATTCGTCGGATCTCTTCTCTTCTCGTCGGATCTTTTTTTTTATGTATGTTCACCGAATACTCGAAGACGCCTGAACCGATTTGGAAAATTCTTTTCTTGTTTGAAAGCGTATACTTCTACTTAAAAGAAATGGTCAAGATCTGACGAATATCTTCGGACCTGGAGAGTAAAACTCCTCAAAATTGAGTATAATGCTAATCGTTCTTTTTGCGTTAGGTATAGTATAAGAATTAATAGGAGTTTTCATTTGTTTCCGTTTCTGTTTTTATCTATCTAGTTCGGACATTAATGTTCTGAAATTAAGTTGGCGGTTTTTTTTTTTTAAATTGCAATGTATTTTGCTATTCGTTTTTTTCACGGCTTAAAGATAACTAGGACGTTGCCAGAAATCTTTAGGAATACATAAGATTTATTTAAAGAAATTCAAAGGATTCTGATGTACATTTCGGAATTCACCTAGCGTTGTAGATAAAAGCGCCTACTCTGGAAAGGCTACATTTTAGGTAGGCAGCTAGTGATAAAGTTATAAGCCAATTATTCTGAAAACTTGCTAGAAAGTCATATTGCGCCGACCCCATGTAACTATGATATAAGGGAAGACAAATAGGAAGCCGAAAAATACGTGTTAAGAAGTTTTCAAAATAAGTTTCCATATTAAATGTAATGAATGTTTCACACGTGTAAGGAAGACGTAAAATTGTTACAAGCAATTTTTGTTTATCTTTTTCCAGTACACTATATTACAAATATACCGGATATAAAACAAGGGATTCGTATAGAATATCTATCGGGAATATAACTTGTTATTGCAAGATATGTCAATTACATATAAGGCGAGAGATTCGAGCTATAGAAATCGGTGCATAGATTTTGTGAATATACGAGGCGAAAGGGCAAGAAGTTAGCAATTCATATCACATGTTGAAGATTTTCTATTTATTTCATTAACAAATATTATATTATTACTAATTTGCGCTCTATCAGTTGGACGTCTAACTCTGCGCTTGCCGATACGTGCCTACATTAAAATAATGCGTAAAGTGACTAAACAGTTACGGCCTTATGCATAGACAGTTTTAAAATGTATTATAGTTATCAAATGCTTTTTCTTCTTCGCTCAAACTGAATTCAAAATTCGTTCGAAAAGGACAAAACATTCGATAGCTAACATAGGTTTTAAAACTGTCTATGAATAAGGCTGTTAAACAATAGATTGACCGACATAAACAAACATTATTAAAGTGAAACTCATGCCGAGACTTATGAACGAGGGAAATTTACTTTTTATTATACTCGAATAAAATGAAAGCGGAAGTGCTAAAAGAATTCCGTAGACGGAGGGAAGGACTGCGCTGAGGTAGGGCTGGCACACTCGAGAGTCGAGATAGCCATTATAAAACCCACCATAGGTTGAGGGATTGCTATCAACTATTATCCGAAAGACAATTTGGTTTCAGAAGACTTAAATCCACTCACGATGCCGTAACACTTGGATGCAACCAAAAAGCATGTAGTTTAGACATCGATGATGTATGTATGGGATATTTTAGCTAGACCTAGCTAAAGCGTTCGACAGTGTCTCAACTCAGCAACTTTTCCGTAAAATGGAGCTCCTAGGTATTCGAGGTTTGTGAAGAGTTATCAAACCAAGTAAATTGTATCTGGAAGTACGAGATTTAAAAGACAATATCATAGTAACACCGAGTTCAGATTCTATTAAATTACTTTAGGTAATTCATTTGTTTCCGACAACCCTACTGCCGAAGCTATTACCGAGATACTTCTTGTAGAAAGAATTTAAGGTTAATAAAACAGAGTTCACTTTAGTGCAAAATGACTTGAACGATGTTTAGTATCATTCTGTTTTTGATCCGTCATTTCTTTTTGTAACACCTTTTTTGCGACAAAGTGACATTGCACTTGATAAACGATTATAAAGGCAGGGAAAGAGGTGGTAGAGCTATACGTTTGCCATTCATGACTCAGCATGAATGGGCAGGCTCGTCCGGGGCAGTAACACTGTCTCACAGGAGATTGACGTGAAGCGTCAGCTATGCTGTCGCCTTTCGTTCGATGAGTGAGATTGCCGAATACCCAATTTTCCTCTTACCATCCTTTTTTCTGTCCTTTTTCTAAAACCTTATAAGCAGTTTACAATAGTGATATAATCGTTAGTTTTGACAACCTCCGTGGCGCAGTTGGTTAAAACGCCGCCTGTGAAACGAGAGGCCGCGGGTTCGATCCCCGCACCGGAACAAATATTTGTGTGAACCACTGGTATTTGTTTCGGGTCTGGGTGTTTGCGAGACCAAAAAGTATCTCGTAGTTCCTAATACCCACGACAGAAGACTCGATCTTAGTGTGAGGTCAGGATCTTAGTATGTGACTGTTGGGTGTATTTATTATTAGATATTATTATATAATCACTATGTTGATGTATCGGAAGACTATTAATTAAATAATAATGCCTTCAAAATATAGCGTTTCATTACAGAAAGTGATTGAATAGACAGCTGTTTCGCGGTAAAACTTTATTAGATATTGTTTTGTGGGAAATGTTTACTTCGCCTTGGTTTCTGCGAAAAAGTGGAAAACTTCGTACTGGGTGAAATGGGAAATAGGTTATTAACTTTATTTGTACGTTTCTTAAAAAGAAAGTTCATAGGTATACAACAGCTCCTTTTTGTTTTACTTTCTCATTAATAACATTTCATAATGACATTACATTTATGTTTTGTTTTTACTAAAACAAATTAGTCTATGTCTCTTCAAATGCCAATAAAAAATTAATTTCGATGCGGGTTAAAGCCAAGCTAGTGTCCCTAAGAGACTCGCCGAATTCCGGGGGTCGATGTCAATTCTTTCCATGCGACTGTTGATTGATGCAATTTGGGGTTTCTTTACTAACACATCGACATCGTGTACTCAGCCGAGATAATCATTTGAAGTATTTTTTAGGCCAATAATAATTATAAAAGCTGATGAATATTGTAGCCAGTGATTACTGAGCGTTAAGAGACTTAACATCTGACTCGGGGACACGAGCGAAGTGCGGAGCCATGCAGTGCTTGATAATTAATTATTATTTCTTAATGGTTTTGTTTGTTTTATGGGCGTGACGCTTATCATCAGGCAAGCAACCTGGTCGTCTCGGCTTACAAAGTATTGAATAGGGTCGCGTTCCACTGTCCCTACAAAGTCCTAAACCTTTTAAACCACGCAACCGATTTTAAGGGAGTTTCATTAATTGATACACTAATGCAAGAGGAAGGCTTAAACTTTTTTTTCTTAGGTTTCTGGTGTGTAGTAAACAATATCTACTCGGGCGAAGCTGGGCCGACCCGCAAGTAAAAACATAGATTACAAATAACGTAAATCACATTTATTACGTAGAAAATTTTATACGAGGTACGAAGTGTAACAAATGTGGACTAATAGTATCGTTTGCCATACAGGCTGGGTATGTGCGGCGCTAAATCGGTTCTCGCAGGCCGGCCGAGCCAAATGGCCAAGATTGCCCTCCAGATATTTGGCAAAAACAATCTACTGCTGTTATTTATTGACCAAATTAAGTTTATTAGTTATTTAAAGAGTGGAATAACAGGCGAAAATGTTATTTCTTTGGATAATATTCTTCGTTATGTTTCGTTCCGGCGTAGAGGGCTTAAGTAACGTCTTGGAGCCTATGGCAACTTCAGCTTTTGTTACGGAGTAGGGAGCGAAAGAGCTAAGTAAGAACATTTACTCACAGTGATAAAAATTGCGGAAATTCGCTGGAAGCAGGTTTTTCGAAAGTTACAGGCACGCTGTTGTCAGTCATGACTCAGCACGAATGGGCAGGCTCATCCGGGGCGGGTTCCACTGTCTCACAGATCAATGAGAAGCGCCAGCTTTGCTGTGGCGTCTCGTTCGGTGAGTGGGATTGCCGGATACCCAATACCACTCTCCTCTTCTCATCCTTTGTCCTTCCCACTCCCCTCCCGACCTGATGGGCCGGCAACACATCCATGATCAAAGCTTTTTGGATGTTCATGGGCGGCAGTGATCATCAGATGACCTGCTTCCTCGTTTGCCGGACTTGTGCTATAAAAACAAAGCAGGCCGCTTCCAACAAGTCTTTGAGGGAGGCCTTTGTACAATTTTCTTCTTTTGGATAAGGGTATATGGTATATGGACTATATGGGCTAACCCTTCTCAATCGTACTCTCGATTGTAGAGGAGGCTCGTACCCTGCAGTGGGACGTATTTGGGCTGATACAGTACAGTACAGAATAAGGGTGATTATCACGAATGTTTTAATATGCATTAGTCTCTACTGAATAAATCGCTACCACTGCCATCTACGGTTATAAAAAATCAATACAAATATCTAAGACTTAAAAGGAAGCTATAATAAATAATGTTGGAGTGTATAGCGGGCGCATTGGAGTGCAAGTCGCATGCTCTCGTCTTAGATCTAAATATAAACTGCTTTCATACGCATGGCTGGATTCTAATAGCGTGCAAAGACTGGCGATCGCGCTCGGTGGAAATTGGAGACGTTAAACACTCTTCACTGAGAGATTTTATACTTTTTGTGGGAGATTCATGGGGAATATTGTGTTGGGTGTGGTTTAGAGACAGGTGTATGATAGAAAACGATTGCGTTAAAATTTTATAATTACTAGTTGTAGTTTTTCTTTTTTTTATGCCAGCTGCTGATAGAGATTGTCACCCATGAACATTTACTGCATTTGGATCGATGGTGTGTCCCCGGCCTCTCAAAATGAGATGATAACGAACGATAAATTTCGAGAAGAGCCTAGGGATATTGAGTCTTTGTTAATATCCCACCAAACAGCAGTGTAAATGCACTGTTGTGTTCCGGTTTGAGGGACATTGTAGCAACAGTAACTACTCTACATATTGAGACTTAACATCCTATGTCACAGGATGACGATTGCAGTGGAATGCCAAGCTATGCTTTGTAATTCCATTTGTTTGCTTTTTTACTGTCCATGAGCGGTCGTATCGCTTACCATCAGGCGAATGGCATGCTCGTCTCGCCACTCATTGTAATAAAAAAAAAAATTTGCTCATCGAACAAAACGTATACCTGAATTTAGCACTTTCGTCAAATAATCTAATTCTACATGTCAGAATCTGGCGATTTTTGCAATTGTCAATCTCACAACTACATACGTATTAAGAGGCTACAGAGATGAATACAATAGTGTTGCAGCAAAAAATCACGGGATAGCAAAAAGTTCCGGTGCACGTGCACTTGAGTGAGGGCGCATGCACTTGTCGCGACCTGTTCGAACACGATTGAGTTCCTTTATGTTGCCGTTGGTGCTTTGTGTAGGGATGTTCTTCATACGTTTTTAAATTTGGAGCAGGTTGGATATTGGATCCAATTTTTATAGTATTTGGAGCAAAATATTAATAAATTGATAAAAGTAAAATTACGATAATCATAATATAATTTGATGATGTGGCGCAATACATAAGGGTTCCGGATAATTTACTTTGTATGTTTTCGATTCCAAGAGCACAATTTATCCGGAATTGTATGATTTCAGGAAAGGACGGTTAAAAAGGTTCTATCGCAAAATAAGCTAATTGATTCTGTGCATATTTTTGAATCATAATTGCATAAACCTGTGACAACATGTTTTTAAATAAAAAAATCTAACACCTTGGTACCTGTCATGGGTTTCGCAAAATGTGGTGATATGCTTGGTGGTTTTTTTCTCTATGTTTTTTTTGACGGCACACGTAAGGTACATTTCGCGAATGCAGGTAACTGGAGTAACTATAAAATAGTTTTGCTGTTGATGTTTCACAATGTTGGATGCACAGACAAAGAATCCTTTCTACGGTTTGATGATTATATTTATTTAAATACTTACCTGCCTCGACTGCCTCGGTGGCGTAGTTGTACTACGGTATGATTACAAAACTGATGTCTCAGGTTCAAATCCCAGGTCAGGTAAAGTGCTATTCGATTTTTCTATTCATTATCAGCCCAAAGTCAGGAATTTGTCGGTGTCCTGGTAATACCTCTGCCTAGCCCTTCTGGAAAAAAGGCATGAGGTTATGTGTGTAGTATGTATTGTAAGGTTGTATTTTAGTACAGAGCATTCTAATCGTTGTTTCTCCAATTTAATATAATTTTGTAGTTAGAATATTAAATACTATTTCAAAATTAAGGTAACGATATGTTGTTGTTTTAAAAGGAAATAGATTTAAAAATGTAAAACAGCGGTAAAACTTTAGATTGATGGCTGGATGTGATTTCGGTTGGATTGTGATCGTAGAATAAATTGATGTAAAACAATTGGAAAATAGAAATTATAAATACTTCGACGAGACGGAGTTTCAGTACTTAACTTCAATCATTAAGGGACTTTCCATGCCTATGAGAATTCTGTTTTATTGAATCGAACGAGTCTACCGGGAAACAGATTAAAGACTAAGGTGTATCCAGATTAGAGAAGCTACCTAATGAGATTTTATTCTTTTTCTGCCTGTCTTTATACCAAACTTGTATGGACTTCGAAGCATAACTATACAGGGTATATCAAGACTACGACCGAAAACGAAGCCAGGTGGTAGTATTAGTGACTTCAGACACAAAGCAAGTAAAAATTTCGCAAAAAAAATCGACAACTTTTTTTTTGTACCTAATTTTGTACTTATCGTCGTATTTGGGTGATAAATACATAGATTGCCTAAAATAATGATGTAGACCACTATATTTTTAAACACTCAATGGTACGTAAGGTATAGGTATTTACCACCCAAACAAGACGATTTATACAAAATTCTAAAATAATATCTGTCGCTGTTTTGGTGAAAATTTTATTTGTATCGTGTCTGTAACCACTAAAACTACCACCTGGCTTCGTTTTCGGTCGCAGTCTTGATATACCCGGTATATCTATGTTGCAAAATAGTCAAACACGAATTACATACGCTCCCGCTGGTATCCCCGAATGTAGGCAGAATTTAAACCCACAGATCACTCAGCTTATCGTCCCATTATACGAGTATAATAAGAGATTATCCAATCGCCATATCAGATACGATTTACCAAGCAATTAATGAGATATTTCAAACCTTAAAACATAAAATTCATAACTCGTACTTAGAGCCGAAGACCTCACAGTTCTCAGCCCACACAGGCCATTAAACTAAGGACCTTAATAACTACATATAATAGTATACCTATAGTAATATAAATGGATGTAAAAGGAACCAATGAAATGATTTAAATGCATCGAGTTACATACATACATTGAGATTGAATGTCATTCGCCAGAAATCCGCGACTCGATCCTAGGGTAGGATAGCTTGTCGGACAAATACCGGGCTAAGCAGGGAATTTGACGGAAATATGAATCAAATATCCGCCCGTCGGATATCGAATATGTTTCGGATAGAAATTGTACATTCGGAATTTTATAATGGTATTTTTCAGTAAAAAAAGATTTTTAAACGTATTTTTATACGAATGTTAATTATGTTTAAAATCTTAATCATTAGTATAATTAAAGTTCTTATTGTAATACGTAATATAATTGCTTATGCTTAATTTGGAAAATGTAACTATAAAAAAAAACTACGTATTACACCATTCATACATACATAAACTCACGCCATTATCCCAGAAGAGGCAGGCAGAGGCGGCCCCAGGACACCAACATTTCGCCATGTATGTTCCGTCCCACGACGTGATAGGGAGGATCCTATCGCCATATCGGGCACAAATTCCTGATAATGAATAGAAAAATCCAATATCGATTTGCCCCACCCCGGATTCGAACCCGAGACCTCAGCTTTTTAATCGTACCGTAGTACTACTACGCCACCGAGGAAGTATTATACCCTAAAGATTTTTTATTTATTTACTAAAATGGGGTTTGTTAAATAGTTACTCTCTCGTATTTGATGGGCAAGCACCATAGGCAACTGCGCCACCGAGGTAGCAAAAAATAAAGCGTAGCGTTCGTTTATTATAGGTAACAAAAAATCCTAAAATTAATGGAAAATTCACTGCCCTTTTGGCAACGGAGTCATACGAGGACAAACAAATAAAGTCGTAAGTAGGACGAAGCGTTACATACCAAATTGCTCTTTATTAACTAAAAAATGCAAATTATCCGAGAACATTATTGAGTGGGAGTCTAAAATTACTCTGGTTTGTATACATCCGCTTAACGTAGTGACTGGCACTTTTAAGGTATTTTACTGATAAGTTTGGTAAGAATTAGGTTTAATAAGGACAATTTAGTACAATTCGTGTTAGTGGCGTGTAGTGATGATCAACGGTGAACTTAATTGACGATGTTAATGTTATAAATAGATTTCTAGGCAGGATGAATTTCAATTTCGGTTAATTAACTTGATGTTCATAGGCTTCCCGTCTCATAAAGTGTTCATTTAAGAATTCTACCAAGCTATTCATGTTTAACAGGCTTCTGATTCCCTTTCAATTTACCACACTCTAAGTCGAAAAATATATCTGGTAAATATATCTTTACTGGTGGTAAGTCTCTCGTATGCGAGAGGCCGCCTGGGTAGGTACCACCGCAATGTCTATTTCTCCCGCCAAACTGCATTGTAAATGTACTGTTGTGTTCTGGTTTGAAGGACATTGTAGAGTAACTACTGGACATAATGAGAATTAACATCTAATGTCTCAGAATGGCGAGCGCAGTGGATTGCCAAGCATTGCTTTGTAATTCTTGGTGATGTTTGGTTTTGTTACTGTCCATGAGCAGTCGTATCGCTTACCATCAGGCATATGGCATGCTCGTGTCGCCATCTTCGAAATAATAATAATAAAAAATATCTGTTATTTTTTAGGTTTTGTTTATAGTTCATGTGCAATAGTGCCTGTTTTCCATCTAATTGATTCCGTCTGCTATGAAACTTAAAAATCTCGTAGGCGGTGACGTCACATCTATGTTTACGAAAGATTCTCAGATATAATAGCGATCAGACATTTTCACTCAGAATTATTTCATGTTGTCAACAAAAGTGTTTATCGAAACTTTTTTATACGTTTCTGATATTTCCTTTAAAGCCCGGGTAATTCTATTAATATACCAAAGTTGTAGTTTTTCTTTGTCGGCGATCAAAGCGTAGAAAAATATTTTGCGCTAGGTTTTTACTTTGTTCTTTTACTTTAGCTTCCCCTTGATATTATAGCATTGATTCTCAATTTATTTACAAAATGACGTGAAGACTGAAGAGTGATTTGTTAAGAAATAAATATGGTTTACAAAATAAGGATTCTCTAAAAACATATTTTGAGTCGCTAAAGGAGTTTCTTGCGCCGTATTTTCTGCTATATGTTTGGAAGAGGTAGTATTACCTATTAGGTAAGTAGGTATTTTCTTTTCTTTCTTACTTAATGATGCAGTGTAGGACTCCCACCCACAAGGTGGTCAGACGATCTGGTAAAGGTGGCGGGACGTCGCTGGATGCAGGCTGCCTCCAACAGGTCACTGTGGAAATCATTGGGAGAGGCCTATGTTCAGCAGTGGACTTCCTTTGGCTAATGGATGGATGGATGATAATGATGCAGAAGATATTTAAAGGACAACTTGCTCAAAATATGTTTTGTATATGATTAAGTTTAGAAATATCAAGTTATAGCTAAAGGTGACCGCATTAATAATAATTATTATACATAACACTGCAGTAATCAGTCTATAATATATCTATATGTTACAAATAAATTATTAAATTATTGCAGAGAAACGTACCAATTTATTAAAATTTTCGATTATTAGGTAGAAAAACTAAAAAGTTTGAGAAACTATAGCCCATGTCCACTTACAGCGGATTGTATGACGTATAATGTAACAGGGAAAACATTGACAAAAATATAACCCTTTATTACAGGCACTTGGTATAATATTAACAGCTGGGTGCCTTAATGTTACTCCAAATAGCTATATGTTGAATTGGCAATGGGCGGGCGACATATATTCCAGCCTTTATTGCCTAAAAATTATTGAAGGACCTTTGAGGTAATTGTATTACGAATGGGGTTATTATTTGTAGGCTAACCTCGTGTCACGTACTTCGATGATTTACAGCTTTATTCATAGACAATTTTAAAATCTAATTTAGTTATCGAATGTTTTGTCCCTTTTGAACGAATTTGAATTCTGTTCGAGTGAAGAAGACAAAACATTCGATAGCTAAAATAGGTTTTAAAACTGTCTATGAATTAAAGGTTACTATAACCTGGGTGTGTAAAACAGATGATAGTCAATATTTTCGTAACGTATTATGCTTTCTTACAGATTGTAGAACGTCTAAGAAACGAATATAAGCATCAGCGATCTATCAAAGGAAGCCAGGGATCTATTCAACAATCAGTCGATTTTATAGACTTTACTGTATAAGATCTAAGTAATATTAAATGTGGTAGATGGATCCTCGAATTGATAAACATATTTTTTCTATCAACAAGTTTTTGTTTCTGGTTTACTTTTGGTATCCAGAAAGACTTGATACACAACCCTCTGTATTTACTATTAAGTAATTATATGCATTTGACAGCCTCCGTGGCGCAGTCGGTTACCCGCCGGCTGTGAAACGAGAGGCCGCAAGTTTGAACCCCGCACCGAGACAAATGTTTGTGTGATCCACAGGCATTTGTTTTGGGTCTGGGTGTTTGTGAGACCGAAAAGTCTCTCGTAGTTTCTGATACCCACGACACAAGACTCGATCTTAGTGTGGGGTCAGGACTATGTATGTGACTGTTGGGCGTATTTATTGTTTCTAAAATTCTATCGTCATTTGCAAATCAATTCACATTCCTTCTAATTTAAATTTCCGATTCATTGGTCTCATTACATTCATCACAAAAGAAGATATTTTGGGCCGTTTAATTTTGTATTGATTTCCCGACCCGCACCCCTTCAAAGGGGTCGTTTTTTGCCGGGGTAGAGACATTTCCGACGTGCAGGTAGCTCTGCCGACCTCAATGGAAGCCGCCGTGAATATAGGGGAGTTAATTGTGGGAACCGCTCTGGAATGTTATCTTCTAAGATTAGCGCGCACAACAGACAAACAGAAATACAGACAGACTTAAATTCTAACAATTAGTATTTTGGTTTTTATTACGTTAAAACATTTTCCCTATATTAGTTGCAAATCACCGACATCGATCATTTACAAAATTACATGTATAGATAAAAACAAAAGGGAACAACATTACTATTCAAAATATTGTTGTTGAACAACTGTTGCAAACGTGACATATTGCAGATAATGCATTATACAATTATTTTCCTGTCATTGTTTTTAAATTGATGGAATGTGAAGTAATTTAACTACATGACATCATAAATTGTGTCTGATTAATAGATTTAGTGGCCTTCGAACTTTAATGATAGTACCTACACATAAGTAGACATAAGCTCAAGCATTTACACACAGGGGTAGGCAGAAGGGCCACTAATACCCCTAATGGCTCACTAACCTTCATTTGGTTCTAAGATGTGATAGGAAGCCAGTCTATCGATATGCCAGGCAATAAATCCAGCTCTTGGTAATTCAAACAAGACCTTTCAAATTGAAATAGTCCCTAAAGGGAGGTGATCTATTTCGGTATCGAACCCAAGATCTCCTGGTTCAATGCGCTCGCCATACTAAGACATAAGATGTTAAGCGTCATTATGTCCAGTAGTTATTCTACAATGTTCTTCAAACGGAACACAACAGTGCATTTACAATGCTGTTTGGCGGGAGAAATAGACATTGCGGTGGTACCTACCCAGGCGGCCTCTCACATATGAGAGACCTACCACCAGTAACTATTTTGTTTTATAAGGTTTTAAAAACATGTCCTGCAAACTTTTTCCGTAGCTGCATTTGTTATGTGAAATATTTCTTGATTGAAGACAAAAAGCTGCCTCTCGTACCTACATAGTTCCAACAATTTAGTATCTAAAAAGACCGGATAACTGGAAGTCGCGCAACAAAACTGTTGGAGAATTGTTCGCGTTTCGCTCGCTACCACTTTAATCACATGCATGCGAACTCCCAGAACAATTCTCAAAAATAGTTCCACCGACAAGCACCGAACAATTCACACTCGTTAGTCAAAGCAACAAACCCGGGACTTTTCAATAACGATGTTGAATCAAAAGCGGCGATCCAGCGTTCTAAATGAATATTTCCACGATCTCACGAGGAAAGGCTGCTAACGAAGACGACAAACAAAAGCCACACGAAGCTGCTTTAAACAATAAAACTCCCATCCGTCCCTCTCGCACACTAGGGACCAGTTGAGATGCAAATACAGTTGCATTAACTACTATTCACTATTGTTCCGATGCTGCGCTTTTACTGCAAACTGAATATAAAAATTTCACGCCCCAATCATCTTGATGTCGAAATAGCTGCGTCCCTTTCTGATTATAGAGTAGTGTATGCTCCGTCCTTGTCCGCATGGTATCCTAGACACAGCTCTGATATCGACGCAGCGTTATCAGTACCACCGACGGCATAAGTTCTGTCGCTATCCGCACCACATACAGTCTATATTTGTTTGAAGTCTCGTTTGCGAGGTTGTTCACATACCTGAATGGCCGTAGCTCGTAGTATTCGAGAATGGGACCGCTCACATTCACGAGCCAGTGTCGCGCGAGACTCGGTGCGGGTCGGACGTGTGGTTGTCGAGAAGCGCCGAAAGCCGGCGACCGCGTGTGCGAAATTCGAGTGTGTGACTTGGCACATATTTTAATTTTACCTCAGTGAAGTTGGAAGTTATGTGTGATTGTGTTGTGGTGACTGTGTAAGGTAGGTTTGTGGAGTATGATTTCCTTTTGGTTTGTATTGTAAACCTGTTTTTCGTCCGGTTGCCGTGGGAAGGTATTTGGTTCGCGATCGGGTGCATTCAGCATTGTTTGAGGACCATGTTAAATACACGTCGCACATCGTTTTGTGATGTTATGTGCATTATATTGTATTAATCTCTCATTATTTAAATTTTTTATAATACCCTCATCTTGCATTGCGAGTTACAACTTGTAGAATACCCGCGTACGATTAAGGTCGGTTTTAATATTGTTTATTAATAATTGCGCTGGTATTTGAATTAATAATGATTAACGTTTAATTATCCTTAATTTATGTAAACAACTTTAGTATTGCAGATAAGAAACTTATGCTGTATTTATTGTTCGTAATTACATATATCATATATTGAATTATTCGTGCATGAAATATTTATTATTTATCAATTTGAATGGTGTACTTCTACATCACGTGAATATCACATAGCATAAACAATGTCACATGTTTCTTTAATTGAAACATCGAGTCATTATCAACCATTGAAAAGTGATGCCTTTAGGAATTAATTCACCAATTCCTAAAACGTCGGACGGTCAATCATATTTATTTATTTATTTGATATGGTGATCTTGGGTTCAATAGAGCACATACTTCAATAATTATATTTGGGGCACAGATCAGTGGCCCAACCACTCAAAGAAATGATGGAGGAAACCATCGTAAGGCATGCCTTCGAGAATTATACATGAATTTAGAAGAAGCATACCCATATCTTATAACTTGCAGGGGGAGGTAAGATATAAATATACCCCCTTTATTGTAGAGGATGTTCATGACCTTCCTGCGTCCTGGACACTTAAACAAAGTAGCCTGGAGTAAGCTTACTAAACTACACATTCCATAAACGTCTGCAACTAATCGGCGACGCCTGTGGTGTTATGGGTGTTTATATTTGGCAGAGAGGTGGACTGTCTGCTCGTTTACCCCCATACCATAAAAATAAAATTGATAGTGGGACAGTTTATTTATTAGACTAATTTTAGCAATACAAACAGTCGACGTTTCATTGGTTGTCGACTCATAAAACCTGATACTGTATCTGAATACGCCCATATACGTCCCACTGCAGGGCACGGGTCTCCTCTACTATAGGGTATTTGACTCATTCTTTTTTAATGTATTTATCAAAAAGTATCCATATCCAAAATCTAGCAAACAAAGAATTTTGTAAATCCATTCAGAATTAAACAAGTTAGAAACGTTTTAAATAATGTAGTGGGGGTAATAGAAAAGGGATGCAAAACAAAATTAGTGATGTCACTGTGCATTATAGTGCATAATAGCGTGCGGGTGTGAAAGAGACGGTAAGATGTCCCCACTACGTCCCCACTCTTTCATTTAAAATACTAATATTTGCCTCATGTTACAAGCTACTTTAGTACTGTTTTCACAAAAATGTTTGTTTTAATGGCACTTGTGTTTGTCCACAAAATAATACAAACATTCGATGATAGTCAAATACCCTATTGAAAGTACGATTGAAAGAGGTTAGGCCATACAGTCTACCAAGCATAGTGCCTGAAATACAGTTGAAGGATATTGATAAAGCCTTTGCTGTTACTTCCCATTCGGTTAGATTGACGGAGATCCAAAAGCTGATATTATATTCGCATCCGCTTAGTAATGACCATATTGATGTTGGAAAACCCATAGTGTCACGTTCAAACGTGTCGACTTTGTGGATTAGGTAGCCTGTGTATATATCCGGTTGTGATCAAGCCGGCATATAATTATAATATTACTCTGTTTGGATAATTTACTATTTAAATACATACATACATACATACATACATAAACTCACGCCTACTACCACGAAGGGGTAGGCAGAGGCGCCAAGAGGACACCCACATTTCGCCTTGTATGTTCCGTCCCACGATGTGATAGGGGGCGAGCCTATCGCCATATCGGGCACAATTTCCTGACTCCGGGCTGATAATGAATAGAAAAATCCAATATCACTTTGCCCGACCCGGGACTCGAACCCGAGACCTCAGCTTTGTAACCGTACCGTAATACAACTACGCCACCGATTAAATACAATGGTAGAAAATAGTGTTAGTAGTAAACTGTTAATTAATATAACTGTTCGCTCTTATGCCCAGCAATGGACATTCGTGGTTTAAATGTTAGTGCGACTCAAATATATTGTTTCGGGTCTGGGTGTTTGTGAGACGCAAAAGGTCTCGTGTAGTTTATAATACCCACGACATAAGACATACTGCTCTTAATGTGGGGTCAAAACCATTTACATGCGCCTCTGCCTTCCCTTTTTGGGGATAAAGGCGTGAATTTATGTATATATTTCCTAGTACGGAAAACAACTGGAATTACTTTATAATGTAAAGTTGATATTGATTATATCTTATCGCGTGGTAGCGTACTTATATTTACATTATGCTGATGGAATATTAGAAGACAAACAAAAGAACATTAAATATTTAAAGATGGGAAGCGAGATAAGCGACGAGTACTTTTTTTATACTAACTGTTGCTCCTGGTTTTGTTTATGTAGCATTTAGGATGTGTAGTGTAGATTCCTCGAAGTTAATAGGTTTGATTTTCAGAACAGGAAATTGTCGATCCAGTTTTTGATGCGATGATAAAATTATTGCCTGGCTTATTGTGATATATTTAATCGAAAATGAATGAAATAGCCAGTCTTAAATAGAAATAAACATCGATAAAAATGTGATGCATTTTTTTAAAAAGTTCCCTTAAATAGTTAAATAACAATTCCTTAACAACAGACGATCTATACGTGTGAATAAATATCACAATTTTATCAATAATATTAACAAAAAAATACTAAGTGATATTTACTTACTAATTTATAAATCAATTGCTTGACCTAGGAATTGAATCTACGGCTACAATATAATTAACATCCCCCATAAGTTGTCAAACCAGAAACGGTAATCGGTGTTAAGTTAAATAACTTATCATATATTGTACTTTCATTTCCTGTGTCTAATATAATCTTTATTAGCTATGCATTAATATTCATTTGATATTTCCATCTATTAATACGATATTAGAGATGTTATGTCAGCAACTATGCTTATTGCTTGGTAGTTAAGAAGCCGTGTTTGTAGCAAGAAGCTGCGAGTTCAATTCCCGCGACGTGTCACTGTTTTGTGTGATTGATACCGGATGTAAATCGGATACAATGACACACTTCATCCTATTTATGTATGTTCGAATTATTTATTAATTAATGATATCCATAACACCAAAAATACACTTATTTGAAGGCATTAACTATGAAGGTAATATATGAATACCTATTGGGTGTATTTTTTATTTTTTAATTCAATTTGAAGGCATTTATTTTAATATCTACCTATGTTGTATGATGAAAGTTAAGAGAATGAGGTTTTTTATTTCTGGGCTATATAAAATACAAATGAAGCAATAATATGACAATAAATTAAGTGGTTTAACTGAACTAGGTGTTATTTATCAATAAAGAATTATCGCAATATTATTGCAGTGAATTTCCATTATCATACGAGCATTATCTGATAATTATTTTGCTGTTATCAGTTTGAGCGACCAGGTTTTGAAGCAATTAATCTTTACGCTACCAAGGCTCTTTCATTTTTATATATTTTTGTGTATTTTTATCCAATTTATGTGTAAAAGAACGAGTCACTTTATGTGACTCATATAAATTACTAATAACCACATATGTATAAACACTGCAACTAACATTAATAATAATTATCAGTTATCAGGTTAGAAATCTTCTGATATACATACTGTATACTGAGCTCAAAATGCGAATGTTATCACGACTTATGAGGTATGTAGTTTTATTCGATCTCAATGAATACGCTGTCACCCATATAGTCCTGATTCCAGATAAAGACTTGTGTCGTGGGCATCAGAAACTACAAGACACTTTTCGCCTTTACTCCACCCACACAAATACCTGTGGATCACACTAACATTTGTCTCGGTGCGGTGGTCGAACCCGCAACCTCATGTTTCACAACCGGCTTCTTAACTGCACCACGGAGGGTGTAATACGCAATCGAATTAAAAGTGACTCATGTTAGTTGTTGTCATTATGCTGGCAACAATCTGAACACACTGATCTCAATACGCGACTCATGGGAATGAGTCACCGATGTATTTTTATGTCATTGTCATCTTATCTTTAGTAACAAAAATATAAATATGAATTGAATTTTATGCGACTAGTTCAATTTAATAATTTATTTCATCTTCTAGTTTTCTAGAAAAAAAATTAAATAGGTGTAAAAACCCCAAAAACATTCAAACATCAAAACAATTTCTCTACATAAACATTGATCATAGTATGTGGCCACGGTATAATTAAGGCACGAGTAAGTTGAACGCATTTGAAATTATGTAAACCCTTGATATTTACTCAGCTAACTTGCAGATAACTTCCTACAACTATTGAATAAACTATTCGCTACTGTGGGGTGTACTTGGTATATTAGTTTAGTATATATGTTTATACGGATATATTCTCTTTAGGATATGTGTTGGAGATGTACCTAATTTATTCATTTATATAAGCGTGGGAATAGTTCCGTCAGGGTCAAAATCAAACAAAGATTGTACAGATGTTCTTCAGTATAATTATTTATTCTTTTAATTCGTCTTTACGTCGTTCGTCGTTCACGTCTTCCATTGTCTTCCAAACTGTTCGCTCTTATTCCGTCCTTTCATATTTCAACATCTTAATCATTCATCCTCTATGTCTTTTACTCTTTAGTACTTCCATTCGTTATCTCTTTCACATACACTACGTTCCATATCAGTCATTCGTCTAACGTTTATTCTACTCATCTTTCATCATAACATTAAAATCCTACTTAATATTCTTTATTGTATACCCGGAAAAAACAAAAGAGATTATACCTAATTTAAAATAAGTACAATCAGCGACCTTGGGATGGACCTAGAAGAAAGGAGAAAGGTCAGTCTAGGGTGTATAGTGACAAAAGTATAAATTAATAAATAACAATACAGATTTAATAAGTGAAGACAGAGTAGTTTCTTATTGATAAGCCTATATACATAATAACTGAGCTGTCATCACATTTATTATCTATAATAAAAGTCATTTTCTAAAAAAAACTAACCAATTAATGGGCACACTTTTACCTTTCGGCCACCTTAGCTATAATTTTTGACAGCCTCCGTGGCGCAGTTGGTTAGACGCCGGCTGTGAAACGAGAGGCCGCGGGTTCGATCCCCGCACCAAGAGAAATGTTTGTGCGGCCCAAAAATATTTCTTTCGGGTCTGGGTGTTTGTGAGACCGAAAAGTCTCTCGTAGTTCTGATACCTAAGACACAAGACTTAATTGATCTTAATGTGGGGTCAGGACTATGTATGTGACTGTTGGGTGTATTTATTTATTTAATTCTAATATTAAAATCCACACAGACCAAACGCTTTCCATATGAAAACTTACTAATAATTTCCTCACCTGTCTATGAACCATTACAGCCTATATACGCTTCTAAACATAATCAAAATACTGCGTTCAATGCAGAGTCCTTCCCGCGTCTTGTTTTGATCGCGTGACTCACGACTCAGAAACGCGACGCTATTGTAATATTTTATCATACAATGGTCCTCCCACATGGACCTATCACCTGTTGATTTCACTTTCAAATAATAGTAATTTACGCTGGTTGGTGGTAGGTCTCTTATATGTGAGAGGCCGCCTGGGTAGGTACCACCACAATGTCTATTTCTCCCGCCAAACAGCAGTAAATGCACTGTTGTGTTCCGGTTTGAAGGACATTGTAGCTAGAGTATCCACTGGACATATTTAGACTTAACATCTTTTGTCTCAGGATGGCGAGCGAGGTGGAATGCCAAGCAATACTTTATAATTCATTGTTTGGATTTCCACTGTCCATGAGCGGTCGTATAGCTTACCATCAGGCGAATGGCATGCTCGTCTCGCCATTCATAGCAATAAAAAAATACGCGGCCCACTACCGAGTATGGGCCATCTTTGCAATTAAAGTCTTTCACTTTCAAATAAATAGAAAAAATATGTATAAAAGCAGTAGTCAGATGTAGTATGTCGAAAGACGACCTCACTAGTATAGATTGCAGGAAGTTGATGGAAGCAGGCCGCTACTAAATAACAGTGGAATCTTTGCAAAAACTTAACCTATTTTCGGCTATAAATCAATACATACTCTAAATAGACACACATAGTCCTATTATTGTTATTATCAGCCGTAAGTGTCCCACTGCTGGTCAAAGGCTCCTCCCTTTCCTTCCAGATTTGGCGGTCTGACTGAAACTGATAAATAAATGATAAATGATTTAATATCCTCTTCCCATCATCATCTCCGTTCCCTATACTCTATGATTTTCTAAAGTATTTGCACATAGGCCATAGTTATCACTTTGCATCAATAAAGAAACCTAAATATTTACCATGTACAAATAAATCAATCCCTAAATAGAAATGACACCTAAAATAATATAACATAACCCAGAACACCACAAAAAAAACTTTTCAAAGCCAGAATTCACAGGCGGAATTCGTGAATCATTAAATATTCATCGAGAAAGTGTATTGGGTTGCAAAAATAATATTCGTAGCCTGTAAAATATTACAGGCACACTTTGCTTAGATTACAAGGCCTGTGCTAGGCAATATCCGTGAAACTTATTAGGGGAACGTCAAAGTGAAAAATTGCCGCGTATTCACAATGAACGATCGATCAACGATGACGGATAACACAGATTTCGTCTTTAAGGGCTTATGCCTAAAAATATCAAAACTTTGAATTTGTATGTTTACTTTATATGTAAAAATCAATCAAGTTTTACTTAGCGACAAGCCAAGTAAAGCCTATTTTCCTTAGAAACACAGGCAAGATAAAACGATCATAATGGATGACTATAAGTGTATTGTAATCTGAATACAATATTGGAGAAAGATGGTTATACTGTATCAGCCCATACACGTCCCACTGCAGGGCACGAGCCTCCTCTACAATCAAGAGTACGATTGGGAGGGGTTAGGCCATATAGTCCGCCACGCTGGCCTAGTGCGGGTTGGCGGACTTTACATACCATAGAAATTCGAAATTATAATGCCGGCCTGGAACTGTATATGCACAGGCTGAAGGCAATACGCGGCATACTTACACGTTTCTGTGACTACTGTAGTAATACTTTAAAAATAAAATGAATACAATATGGCGGGTTTTCCTACTTAAGAAAGATAAACTGGTAATTATACACTTGCCTTGAGATCGGTTATTTGTGAGACCGGACGTAGCTTAATAGTCACCTCGTTAAACCGTATGATTCAATATGCTATTAAATTCTGTTAGTGCGGAACACAACAAAGCTATACTACAAAAATAATGTAAAGAATAAATCATAACGACATAAGTACCTACCTTTTTGTGTTATTTCTAATGCCATTATCCCAAATTTATGTACACTTGAGACAAATTAACCATGCAAATTAATTTTAATTTCATGTTATTTAAATGATACACTAACATAACATTAGATCGTATTTTAATTTTGAAGTTTGAATAAATATGCCCATTCCCTATTCCGGGAGCTTAGGTTTAGATCAAAGGTCTTTCAAAACCATTATACCACTTGGATATCATTAACACAGCGGCGTGATGAACAGTACATGACACGGGGCGTAAAACATTATTAATGTACTCAATTTGATATTGTAACAACTAGTTTATTCAAGTAGGTAACTGTAACTGTTGGTGTGTCATTTAATAAATAAAATAAAATAAAATAGGCGATGCATGAATCAACAGGACGTGTGAAAACCTACACGTTTTATTTCCCATAAATTATAATATTAAAAAATCAAGGCCTGCATATGCTCACGTAATGGCTTTTTGTTATTCTTGTTATTGTCTGTTTCAGTAATAAAATCATTATTTTATATGGGCTCGGGAAAATAACATCACTTTATAAGGTATTAAGAGTCCATCATTATTTCACAGAATTTGATATGCATATAATTATGAATTCATGCCTCTTTCTAAAATGTTTATAACAAATACATTTATTTATAATAAAGACAGCCTCCGTGGCGCAGTTGGTAAGACGCCGGCTGTGAAACGAGAGACCGCGGGTTCAAACCCCCCACCGACACAAATGTTTGGATGAACCACAAGTATTTGTTTCGGGTCTGGGTGTTTGTGAGACCGAAAAGTCTCTCGTAGTTCCTGATACCCACGACACAAGACTCAATCTTAGTGAGGGGTCAGGACTATGTGTGTGACTGTTGGGTGTATTTATTTATAACAAATTTGCTTCAGTAACCTAATACATTGATGTATGTGGGTTATATTCTTATAGTCTTGTGTTTACTCTCATCCCAAACTTATATAAAGTAGCCGTGACATAACTTGTTATTCAGTTTTATTGTTGCTCGATAAATCGGCTTATAACTATTCGACTTGCCTAACTTCGAATACATTAAGCATGGTCATTCGTTCAGGAAAAAAGTTTGAATACTAAACAAAGGAAAGGTATTTGTTTCGTCCCTTAGCCATATTGCGAAAGTTGTGCAATATGTATGACAATTTTTATGAATCATTATTGTCGTCATCATCAGAAATACAGGTCACTACAGAACTATAGTAGAAGCGGAGTAGTTGATTATACGCCGGTTGTAAAACGACAGCACGGGGTTTCTTTACGATTGAAAGGAGTCAAAACCTTTATCGACCAAGTTGGCCTGCTGCAGATTATTGGACTGTACAAACAATTGAAATTCTTGTGATGATCTCGAGTATTCAGGCTTCCTCGTGTTGTTTTTATTTACAAATTGATTGAGAGATCGTTAATTAGAAAAACACACTTAACTTCGAAGATTCAAAGGTGATGTGCCTTGGGCTTGAACCGCCTACCTTATTGCCTCATGCCTGCATTGCATCCACGTTCTGCATTCTTCCGTCCCCCAGACTATCGGTTATGTTATTAATGATAGATAGTACAGATTACTAGACAAACGGTTTGAGTTATATTCCTATTTACAAGCAAATAAGAACGAATATTCCAAACATACCAACACCCCTCCAATTTCAATGGGAAAGCTTATATTCAGCAGTGGATTTCCCATTGAAAATGATGATTCTACAAAATGCTATTCTCTCAAGTCCCAACAGACACCGGCAATTGTTCCAAGTGTTTTATAACGTGAAATGAAAGAACCCCTCTTTCTAACTGTTACTCCGAACTGCACAGTTAACGACGGTAACTGCTATGTCTCAGTTACCACCGCTAGATACGGTTTATGGGGATTTAAATTAATTCGAGAAGAAGTCTTGAGTAGGGTACTAGATTTTTTATAGTCTTCAACAAAATGTTCCGTTGTCCAAAAAAATATAAAGGCTTTTTAAATCTACGAAGAATGAAGCCAGTTAGACACACATAAAAACTGGATGGTAGTTGTAAAGAAATAGGAAAGGAATGCATAATAATAGTGACGTCATAGACTTTAGGGTGCAAAAAATGATAGATGTAAGTAACAAGGACGGAGTTAAAAAAGAGATCAAAGTGGTGAAAGATGTTTAATTATTAATCGTTAAAAGACGCGGTGAGTATATAGATTATATCAGTTATTTTAAATTAATAAATTATACCAACAAGAATCTCAACAAAATTTGTCTTTTTAAAATTTCCCACGTAACCAAGATATTGATTGCGTGCTTAAACACATTATGGATCGGAAATACCGTTGGTTTTATGTGGGTGCATTCGTTGCATCTCTGCCTACACCTCAGACATATAGGCGTGATTTACGCCATTTTAAGTAATAATCAATCCTACACAAATTGTTTATATTAAGTTAAATTACTTTGTGGTTATAGTATTACCAAATTGATTGGAGCCGGGGAAGTTCGGAGTTTGCTAAATCGAAATGCAACGTGCCAAACGTCTTAAAGTTATATGGTTTGAATGAAATAGAACTTGGAAACTATATAGTTTCCTCCCTTCGTCTTAATCTTAAAGAAATTAACCATTTCGCAACTTTTATAACCTTAAATCTATTAAGCAGCAAAGTATAAACTCGCAAGGACGACAGTATGTCGCAAAACAGTCGAACAGAAAGCTGAAAAATTAAGATTATAAAATTACAAGTATCAACTTCTTACGCGACTTGGAGCCAATCCTGATGAAACCTGTCTATTTCATCTCCACCTACTTCATTTTAACTAAGCATTGAGAATAAACTATGGGATAAGGGATTATAAGTCTGCAATGCACTGAATCTGATGGTAATCGTAACGCTGTCCACACAGAGTTCAGAATGGCATCAGATGGCTGGACCGTGCCATGTACTGAAGAACAGTATTTTGATTTCTAAAATTATGTGAATAAAGCCAATAAAATCATTGGTTCTAACATAAAAGTGCGTGATTCAATTGTTTAATATGCATTTGAATTCCATGTTCGATCACCGTTAGACGTAAAAACTATACCGTAACTCACAATTGCCCTATAGAATATTCATGGATGAATTTTGGTATTCGTAAACATTTTTACTGTGATAAATACTTTTATTAATTCCCTTTTAAATCTAGTGGCATTGTAAGTAAACGTAGTTATATATAATTTGTAGGGCGAAAACGCTTGAAAAAGGGGGTGTATACCAAGTTTTAGATTTATGAAATAACGAGATAACTCAAACACCAGATATTCAGAAAATGAATATTCAAAATGAGTTTCACATCACACGGTAAGTGATTACTGAACAAGGATCATCGATGCGTTACCTAATAACGGCTGTGGAAGCTCCTTAAATTTAAGTAATATAGGAAAAGCGATAACAAGATGGATCTGCACGCAAGTACCTATTTCAATCAGCGGTACTAACACTGTCGAGACGGCATATCCGTACTACTTTTACTTTACTGGTGGTAGGTCTCTCATATGCGAAAGGCCGACTGGGTAGGTACTACCGCAATGTCTATTTCTCCCGCCAAACAGCGGTGTAAATGCACTGTTGTGTTATAAGTTTGAAGGTCATTGTAGCCAGAGTAACTACTAGACATAATCAGACTTAACATCTTATGTATGTATCAGGATGGCGAGCGCAGTGGAATGCCAAGCGTTGCTTTGTAATTCTTGGTGTTGTTTGCTTTTGCTACTGTCCATGAGCGGTTGTATCGTTTACAATCTGGAGAGCGGCATGATCTTCTCGCCATTAACCGCAATAAAAAATAATACTTAAGGAGTATATGACTATACACGCGTTCTTAAATATTTCTAAGGACCTTTTACCATGACATCGAACTCAACATGTTTTATTTTTGCTACCAATATTTCTGTGTTATTTTCCATATTATCATCTGTCAACCATCTATTCATTAGGCCAGTCTTTCTGTAAGTTAATATCTATAATGAATCAATAAATATACTCATAAAGAAACTACATGCGACCTACGATTTTACATCTACAAATTCCTTGTTAGAAGCATCACGACTATCGAAATCTTTCGCGTTATCAAACCTGGCCTTTCATACTTTGTCGTTCTCATGCATTTAATGCTGTGTTGGTGTCGCCATTCCTTGCCTCAGTGTGGGTGGATTGATTTATAATCCCAACCGTGACATGAGCCAGCCTTGCCAAGGATTACGCCTCGCGAATGCACAACGATGTACGCAGTTGGTCAGCTGCTCTGGAATTTCGGGTTTTGCTTTAAAACGCTGGTATGTTGTAAGCGATGATGCTTTGGTTACTAATTACTAATATGTAACTGGAGGCAATAATGAAGAGAATAATGATAAAAATGTGTATTTAAAACCAGGATTAATAGGATAAGAATGACCTTGAAAACATGGAATAATAAATACGTATGTAAAAGGAATACGTTTTGGGTCGATATGTAAATAATATTAAAATTGAACGTTCTAAACATTTTTTTCTTGATGGTTAAGTAGCAACACTGATACCATTATTAAAACTCCTCCTCAGTTTTTCGCACCATTCATTCATTTATTTTGCTTAGGTTAAAACCCGGCTGAGTCTCCTCCATTTCGCCCGGTGTTCGGCATCCTCAAGAGACAAAAATATTTTAGGACCGGGTGCTGTGTGAAACCTTTATACGACTGCAGTTTTTGAAATTCGTGTCAGAAGACACATATATCCTATTGTAGACTGTGTATCATTGTTGGAATGTATTTATAGCATTCTTAATTACACGTCAAACAATTAGTCTCTAAATTTAGTTTCGTATAGAGCATGGCGGTTAATTTTCCTTGTTTTAACTACCTATTGTTCCCAGTCTGCAGTGGGTTATTTATAACTAAGGTTATGTTGAAGTGGCATTACATTTTTTAGGTCTTTGATATTGAGAATGAAAATATTTCAATATAGGTTTCGTGGAATTAAGAAATGGAGAGTAATAAATGTTTGAATGGAATTCATTGATGCCGTCGATTGAACATAATTTTCAGTTATAGAGACGCTTAAGAGTTTATAAATATTTGAGTTTAAAAGACATGGAGAGGGGCAACAGAGGGTATAAAGATATGTGTGCAATGAAATAGCGTTTATCACAAGTGGTTATTAAAAAGAACTTCAAGGTTATAAGGATATGAATTGATCTTTCTCACAAAAAAAATCTAGGTTTGAGATTATAACTGTAATGAAATGAAATAGAGATAATTTATTGAATCCATTTAAATATTCAACCTTATTTAGATTACAATTCAGTTATTTTTTCATCTACCACCCGGTTCGGAGAGCGGTTTCCACTACAGAAGAACGAGCAAGTAATCTAGTGTTGTTTTTTTCAAAACCAGTTTACAATATAGTATGCGTATGTATTTAGACCAAAATATGCACTATTAACTTCAACTCTGCTGGTTATTTACGTTCCCAAGGAACTTGCTTTTCGCGATGCATGCGGGTAACCAATATATAATTAAAAACAAAAAGCCCATCCTCTCAGGAGCATTGAATTACGAATTACGTGTGGTCCGCAGATCGCAGGATGTTTATAAGGGTCCGCAATAAAAGGTTAAACAGAACTCTTATATAATCACTTCGTTGTCTGTCAGTATGTTAAAAAAACAGGGTACTTTCCATTAACCTGTCGAATCTTGGCAAAAAGTAAAGGCTTGGTATTAGTATACGAAAATCCGAATAATGAACAAAATTGTTTTCACAGTGTTTTTTTTCTTCAAACTTAGGCTCGCTTTTATATGGTGCAGAACCCGATCTTCGCGAGTCGTGTCACACTTGGTCGTTTTTTTATGACATCAACTATCCGGTCCTGCCCACTGTTTGTATCGTATTCTTTATGCTAATAGTTGTGTAACGACATGCCGCGGCGTACTCGCGTGCGTTGTTGAGTACTAATTTTATTTCATTGGAATTTATTGGTATCTGATGGTTGACAAGGTTGTTTTGAGTAGTGGTGTATATATGCATATTGATTTAGTAGAATAGATGTAGTGTAACGGCCTTAGTCATAGACAGTTTTGAAACCTCTTTTGGTTAACCAAGGTTTTGTCTTCTTCGCTCAAACTGAATTCAAAGTCGTTGGAAAAGGGATAAAACATTCGATAATTAAAATAGGTTTTAAAACGGTCTATAAATAAGGTCTTTAATGTATGGCTTTATAGTTGACCTTATTAATGAGTAATGTGAATCTACATACATACATACATAAACTCACGCCTTTATCCCAAAAGGGGTAGGCAGAGGCGCCACCAGGACAGCCACATTTCCAATCTGTATATAATCGATTCATAGAACGTCCGTAGCTTCATGACGAGTGCCACTGTTGCTATTGATACTAAAGTTACGTATAGTACAAAGAAATACAAAGTTATGAGGTATTTTTGAAGTTAAGTTCATTAAACAAGCTGTTCTTAAAATGACAATGATATCCTTCTTTGGGTGAACACCTACATTATGAAATATGATATGTATATTGTATAGTAAAAAATATTAAGAATAATATATGCATTTACATAACATAACATTACTCAATTTATTTATGTGGGCGTAAGAAAACCACTTATTTTCTCCAATAAGATTATGCAACATATAGACATTAAAATGCGATCAGATACGAGACCAATAAACCAAAAAAGTAACACAAACATTTGGTATCCGTTAAATTATTTCTCCAATATAAATTAATTGATTATTGTAACAATTCCACTTTCTCTTTTAGAAGCCACGTAATTAGCTTTTTAAATATTCTACGTTAGGTAGACTTTTTTGTGCTGGCAACCCGTTCCAATAAATTGCCTCTAATTGGTGCTTAACCTTTATAACAATACATGTGTTGCCAACAATTTCACCGTTCGCATAAACTTTACGGCCAATTGCCTTTGCCTTGTCAAGTATGTACATTGTACTTCTACTCGAAAATGTATTCCTTTTTTTATGGCGCAGCTGATAGAAATTACTTTTATAGATATTGTCGCATTCGTAGGCATTAGATGGGTCAATACATTGTGTATATTTTTTTATAAAACGTATTCCTAGATCTTGATATTGCTGGGTCGAGCGCAACTGGGTGACTGAAAATCGCTGGCTTGCCGTCGTCAAGAATGATATGAGATGGTTTTACATGACAGATATATTATGTCAGATCGATTCAATTTTTTGTTTTAGGATTTTGATACAAAAGTCATTGCCCTGGGGTGGTTAATGTTGTCAAAAGTTGTACTTCGACTGGCATTCGGTTCTAAAATCTAAGCTTATCCTATCTACGTTTTACGCATAAAAATTCTACGCCCCCTCTATGTAAGTGTAAGGCAACTACGAAATAGTCCTACATTCACAAAAAAAAGTTCTTTAAAGAAACAGACCTTTTAACCTTATAAGCCATTAATAATTCGCGAATATCCGAACCGTGACGTCATTAAGTGACGCAACAGCGGTTGGTATTTCATACCATACATGTTATCGATAATTACACAGAAACGTTGACATTTTGAAAAGGGTTTTAATTCCAAGCCGTTGCGTGTTAATATTAATAGGGTTAATTACATGCACTTTAGTTTTAAAATTAGTAGTTCAGTAAGTGCCATTTATATAACTGCGCCAGACGCTTGGAGCTTATCAAGTATGTTTTTTATTTATACTAGCGAAGTAAATAGAATGCTTATGGTACTGCAACGCGGTCCTGATGGAACATCCACCGACGCAATGGCTACCGCTCGCGAGTCGACACGATTATGCTGGCCTGACCTTGGACTATTCCAATGCCTCCTGTAACCTGTTTTATTGCCTAGTCGGATTCTTAACCGAGTGCTACTCCGAAGCTCTCAAGTTTTGTGAGGTTGAAAATGATATAAATCTATGGACAGGAGACCCAGCATAGTATTTTGACTGATCAGTATGCAGAATCATTTTTTACGTGTATCCGAATATGTACTTTGTCACGAAAAAGTTGTTGATCTATTGCTTAATATTAATTATGATGCAAGGTTACTTTTTGTAGCGACGACAACTTTTTCACACATTCTGTCACTCAGTTATAATCTATCATTAAATTCAGCGTGGGATCTTGAATCACTAATTTCAATCACATCCATTTACAACGCAATTAATTAAGGGATTATTATGCACTGGCCATTACAAGAAGTCTGGCTGTAAATTAGCTCCTAACACCCTCAGTTGACAATTAACTCTGTGACCCTATAAATAAGGTTACTTTTTGTGAAACTACCCACCCTTGTAGTCCATGTACAAAGGGCCATGGAGTAAATTGGATAGATTTATAGGGATATAAGTTAAGCAACGGTTAATTCGCGCAAAACAATTGTTACAATTTATCATTGCGAGTCCGTGTTTCGGGAGTGAAAACGCTTTTTAATTAAACTTTTCAATGTATTTTTCATTGACGTTTTATAGTTCGGACGTAAAAGGATCGGGTTCGATGTAATTTAACTCGGGAGATTTAAACACTTTGTAAATGTTTGTGCCATTTATCTAGCAGTAGTGTTTAAGTCACTTAAACTGCAGAACATTCAATACTCATCAAAATTTGTAAATTTAAATACTCCGACATAACAATATATTCATGAAGGTGTGATAAGAGACCATATCAGGCACAAATTTTAGAATCTTAAGGTGTATAATTAAAAAACAAAAAAAATGATTATTAATTTAAAAAATGTGTACCTACTGTTGACTACTGTATATTTTTCTAGACAAGGTAATACTCAGTAGTTTTGTTTTTATAAGTAGGCCTCTATTCTTAGTTTTATTGATAGTAGTTTATAAAAGTTGCAGTGGAGGGTTTAACAGCTAAATACTATCAAAAATTCTACGCAGCTGTGTACTCATTTATCCGTAATTATACAATTAATTTAAATCTTACCTATCTTAAGAACTTGGGGAAGTTGAAAGAAGCGGGAGAGGAAAATTGTACCGCGGAAATTAATTTATTTTTTAATCAGTAGCGCGCCACGGTTTGATTTAGAGTTTCAACTTTGGCTTTGAGAATTGTGTACGGGGTTTCAACTTGAATAAACTAATTATTAATTGTTTGAAGTAACTTAACCATGCAGACCTTAATCCATGCAGATTGTGAAAATATTGATTGGTTGAAGATCAAAAATGCACTTAATGTTGCCAAAGCATTATGTAAACTATGAGATGTATTAAAAGTAAATTTCCTACATATAAACTAGTTATTTGAAAAATGAAAAAGCGAACATATACATACCTATCCATTATCTTTTTCATATTTTTTTAAATAGAAAAACATATAAAAATTTTACGATAATGTAGTTAAATTACATAATACATATATAAGTATGTACCTACATTAATTTTATAACGATGATTCCATACAGAGGAAACATGTTTTGCAACGAAATACTTTGTATCTTTCCAAAATTTTGTCGCATTTTTGTTTCAAAACTTTTGCAAGCACTACATATTTTTTGACTTCAACTTTTGAATTCAGACACTACGAGGTCTGCATTATAAAAAAGCATTTTCGTGCACCACGATGACTCAAAACCGTCTCAAGTGGAAACATTCAGGATACGACGCGACGAGCATCACGCAATGTTTTCGTATACGTCTCTTTTATATCTGTCCCACACTTTTGTAGTATTTTGGTAATGTTTTACGTATGATACAAAAGTTAAGCATGAATAAAAATAATCAGGGTTACAGGAATTATTTTCTAATTTCTAGTAAATCTATATTGTTTTACTTTTCGTTCGGTTCAATCTCAGGAAGGCCACTGCTAAAAACCGCCATTTTTTATTTATGTAGATATTCTAATTGCTTGACACTAATAAATCAAAAACCTAACTTGGTAATTAATTCTGCACAGCAAGTCGGAAATCTTCAATGCCATGAGAGTAATGTGGCGATAATAGGTATTGTAAACTCATATACTTGAAATCTTATTTATGTTTAGGATTATCGAGGGAACCCTTTTTATTGCAATGAATGGCGAGACGAGCATGCATTGTCATGTGGGTGAAGAATATATGAAAATAATATCAGAGAGTTTCATATTATTGAATACATATTAAGTTTCCTCAAGCACGTTAGGTATAGGGGAAGCCTATTTTCAGCAGTGGAATACGAGTATAATCGAGATAATTACAAAAACACATGCTATCTCAAGGACAGCTTGTGTTTAATGTGGGATCATTATTTGATATTTTTTATCTAGACTTCGCACGACATTGATGTCTTCCGGTTTAACTCAAACAATAATTAAGTCTTGAGATTATTTGATACGTCATACGAGAAACTGGACATAATAAAATAACAAAGGATTGAAGACTTTATGGCCTAGTCGATAGAACATATTTTTCAAATACCATTGTGATTAATTAATAGAAGTGCTTCATATTAAGGACTATAACATCATCAGTACCTACTTATTATCCTATTGCTCGGAACACAATGTCATGGAAAGATGAGTGATCACTAAATTGCTGTAACCATTAAAAATAGAAATGGGTGAAGGGCTTTTAAATTGCGCAAATTGCCTTTAATTGCTAGGATAGATTGTTGTTGAAGGCAATGGATAATGATAATTCAAATATGGCAATTTAATAAATTTATCCCTGTTAGGGGATTAATAATAATAAATAAATATACCCGACAGTCACGTACCTCCTTAAGGACTCCTCCAGCGACTTTGTTGTGCTGGACCCTTGGCACTGCGAGAGGCTAGCCGCTAGTAGCCGCTTTCCATCAGGCGAGCCGCTAGCTCGTCTGCCTATAACGACAATAAAAAAAACGTAGTCCTGATCCCACATTAAGATCATTTAAGACTTATGTCGTGGGTACCAGAAATTACGAAAGACTTTTCGGTCTCCCACTCAGACCCGAGACAAATATCTGTGGCCCTCACAAACATTTGTCCGGTGCGGAGATCGAATCCGCAGTCTCGTTTCACAGCCGGCGTCTAACCAACTGCGCCACGCAGGCCGCATAGTGACGAATATGTATTTTATTTGTTATAAATACACCCAACAGCCACAAACATCTAAACTAACATTAAATTATCAAGTCTTGTATCGTTGATATCAGACGCATGCTGTTTTTAAAACAATGAAGTAATATTATAATACTCATTAGCTAGTAAAACCCGTTTTGTAAAGCTTAAACTGAATCGATAGATAACTAAACTCAGTGTTAATTAAATCCGGCTCTAAACGGTACGATCTCGCCTGTTAAAATAATTTCTAGGAAGGAAGCTCTCGTACTCCCGGTTAAATAACATTACTGTTTCTTAGCAAAATCATCTTTGGATTATGGAGTTTAAAGTTTAAACGCTGTACTGCATTTTGCACTCTGTACTGTTTTAAAGTTAAAATGAAATAGGGAACGATTTCTGGATCAACAATATGATTTAACGCAATAAAATTCTATTTACATACATACATACATAAACTCACGCCTTTATCCCCGAAGGGGTAGGCAGAGGTGCCACTAGGACACCCACATTTCGCCTTGTATGTTCAGTCCCACGATGTGATAGGGGGCGAGCCTATCGCCATATCGGGCACAAATTCCTGACTCCGGACTGATAATGAATAGAAAAATCCAATATCACTATGCCCGACCCGGGACTCGAACCCGAGACCTCAGCTTTGTAACCGTGCCGTAATACAACTACGCCACCGAGGCAGTGGGTAAAATTCTATTTGTGGGTAAATAATAAACCATGAAAATGTAAACAGATTAATCAAACCATAAATTATAATTTGAAATCGACATTGAAATGTAAAGGAATCAAATAGAGCCCAATTGTAAATAAACTATACCTACAACAAAACATTATGTAACTACGAGTAATATAGGTTTTTTTTTTTTTTTTATTGCGTTAGTAAGCGATACGACCGCTCATGGACAGTAGGAAACCAAACAACACCATGAATTACAAACCATTTCTTGGCACTCCACTGCGCTCGCCATCCTGAGACATAAGATGTTAAGTCTCAATATGTCCAGTAGATACTCCGACTACAATGTCCTTCAAACTGGAACACAACAGTGCATTCTTACTGCTGTTTGGTGGAAGAAATAGACGTTGCGGCGGTACCTACCCAGGCGGGCTCTCACTTATAAGATAACCACCAGTAAAATATTAATATATAAAAAATAACTGTATTATTCAGTCGATTCACTTTACACAAATAGATATATACGATGATTCAACGCGAATCCAAAATGGCGGTCATTACAGCCATACATTGTTCAACTTAATGTATCCTTGCTTGTTTAACAGTGTTTACTTTAAGTTAATTTTACATGTCCTCGTATTTATTTCATTGTTGAGCCAAGTACTCGCGCAGCATTTAAAACAATACCATATATTTTCATATTCGCGACATTTAATATTCGGGGTATTTAAATGAGTTACGGTTTGTTGTCAGCTGCAGTAAGCCTACTGAGAAACATATACCTACCCCAATAATTTCTAACCAAAAAACAGTATAGGCTGTTGGAAGCTGCTGCATTCTGTAATAGTTATGCTTCAATTTGACGCAATTGGAATACTTACTGATGTTAATTTTGACAGTTGACAGTTTTCGATGGCGCAGTTGGTTAGACGTCGGCTTTGAAACGTGAGACTGCGGGTTCGATCCTCGCACTGAAACAAATATTTGTGTGATCCACAGGTATTTGTTTTGAGTCTGGGTGTTTGTGAGACCGAAAGTCTCTCGTAGTTTCTGATACCCACGACACAAGAATAGATCTTAGTGTGGGGTCATAACTATGTGACTGTTGGTTGTTTTTATTAATTTAATAATCACTACAATAAGACAGTTCGTTTAAGATCTACGATTTCATCATACTGGTGTCGAATCTTCGATATTTGATCTGATCAGGCTCAAATACTTAAACAGCAATACGAATCATCTCTGATGCATAAACGGTGAAAATAATCGATAACATCTATGTTTCTATAGATAGATACAAACTCGCAGTAATTTTGGTAAGGGCGCTGCAATCCACTATTCAACAATAACAGATGGTAATATATTACTGGTCGAAATAATAATTATTCCGGCTTCGAAACCGGATACACAAAGGCTGAAGCCCAACGCGGCACGTTTAGGGGGGTCACTGACGGATTTCCCAATATCATGTGTAGTGGTCTTTATCCGAACAGGGTTACTCTCCGAAATGAAATTCGAATGTCCGAACGTTCGAAGTCCGAAGTAAGTTATAAGTTTTCCACTTCACCAAATCAATACCATGTTCTATGACACTTATCATTCACTCCGAACTAAGTCTACTGTTACGACGTACGATAGATAATTTGAACATAGGCACATTCGTACAGTTTAACGTACGTTGTTCGAACATTCGAAGTTCGTTTGGGATCATAGAGTAACTCGAATACGAATAGCCATCAGGAAAAGGCTCCCTAAAGCTAAAGACAAGTAATGTGCCTAAGAGACTCGCCGGGATCCGGAGCTCGTTTTCTTCGCTCCGGAGCTGCCAATTATTGTTGATCCTGGCTGACAGCAGTAGCAGTGCGTGGCTGGGGAAGTCTGTTAAGGTTCTCTGGTAGCCTCATCGAACGAAACTCAATAACAATTGTATCGCATCGGTTTTTATTTGGTATTTGAACCACCCCGATCAAGTCGACCCATTTGTACTGTAGTTCAACGAGTTATAGCAACACTTTAAATTCCTCTCTAGAATGTTAACGCACGTCACTAGTTTATTTTAGTGTTTTAAATAAAACCAGTTTAAGCTATGAAAAATAAACAGTTGCTTTTATCTTTCTATATATTTTGCAAGGCAGTAGGCCGTAGCTCAATCATTGTCTATGTTTATGGTCAATAAAGAAAGCAAAAATACAGATTTCGTTTCTAAGTAAATGAGTACGAAGCTATCTCAAACCAGTACGGTTAGTATCAAAAGTTCCTTAGCAAATCTAATTTAATTATCACCATCGTTGTCTTCAGCCACACGCGGTCCAATGGATACAAAAATCTGACTATTATGATAAGTGAGCTTGCAACTAGATACTGTACCTTAAGACTGTACCTAATGTAATTTGTAATCCCATAACCGCACAATTTGATTCCTGTACAACCGACGAAATAATTAAATGTCTAGTTCATTGTTCTATCCTCGTTATAGTCTAATGTTTGTATAACTCAAAAAAAGTTGTTTCGGTTCCGTATGTTGTTGAAGTCTTGTGCTTAGTTTCTGATACCTACAACACAAAACTTGTATCTTCGAGAGGCCTGTGTGTAAAACTCTTGGGTGTATTATTTATTAGAGTAATAGCCTACTTTTGCTGACTGTACTGTCGAGTTAAAACGCTGATTACTCGGAGTTTTAACAGTGTTACCCGCTTGGTGCGATGAGCAGACATTGTTTGGCTGTAACTGTTATGCCGGCCCGTTTTAAAGCCTTCGCCGTAATGTTCCCTTCTTTATGTACTCTATAGAAATAACTTCAAAAGGGACCTGACTTGATTTAAAGGTTTTTGAGAGAATCTATAATATTTACATTGTTATAGCGATTTGTGGATTATGTTTGTGAAAGATAAGCGGGGTTTGGTTGCAGGTTTTTTTAAAGAGCTTAGACTTGTTGAACTTATATTTAGCTAGTAACAGATGTTAGAAAAATCATTGCAGTAAGAAGGCCGCGTAATTTAGGCAAGGTACTAAGAAAATGGTGTATGTAAAATATATTAAATGAATGGTAAAGGTCAAGCAGAGAAAAAAAATGAAGACATTGAAAGAAATAAAGCGAGAATACATCGGCCGAGAGAAAAAAAAATATGTATATATTGAGTTATGAAAGAATTACAGCCATATAAACCTATAATAAAATTTGTATAGAAGACTGATACTCAATAACAAGACTTCACTTATCGTAGTATTTTAAGCTAGAGGTGAGCAAAATACTGTAGCTAATAAGACAAACAATAATTTAGACAAAAGTTTAAGAGGAGTACCGATTCCTTAGTATTATTTTTCACTATGTACCTAAAGCGAAAAAAGGAGCTTTTACATTAAAACTAAGAGTAAGTACTTATATAATAGCAGAATAGAAATAATAGTAGTAAATACAGTGGGATTCCGTCAGTAAGTGAAGTTCTTGGGCGTTTTTCAGACAGATGTTTAAGTGTTCCTGTGATGGACGCCAGATATTTATTTATAAACAACTATTATGATATTCAAAGACCTCCGCGAAGATTAATTTGACATATAGTGGAGGCCACGCCACATTCTAGACCAATCCTCTAATTGATATTAAAAATAAAAGCTCAGCTGGGATCTATTCTGATGTGCGAATTTCAACCTTACGCAATGAAGATAGGGTTCAAAATAGAATTAATTACGAGGGTGTAAGTTTATGTAACTTATAGCGAAGTACTTTGCGGAAAAGAAAGTTTCCCCAACACCTACATAATAATTATTTACAATAGTACAGAGTGATGGTAAGTGAATTGCAATCTTAGTTGAGTATCCATCAGCGACATTACTCGACACATTTATTTATTTATTTATTTAGTATTTATTGTACACAACAATGAAACAATATACAGAAATAACAAAAAATAAAAAGTACAAGTGGCGGTCTTATCGCTCTAGGCAATGTCTTAACAACAATTATGCTGAATAAGGCCTTTTTGGCGGGAGAAATAGAATTTCGGTGGTAACCTACCCATACGGCCTCTCACATATGAGAAGACCTACCTGTAGTATTTATTCCACTGATATTAATAAGTAAACCTTAACTATTGATTATAATTTTATACACATAAATACCAAGTGAAGGTGGACAAATGACAAAATACTCAGGTTGAAGAAGGTTACACGAGATTTTCGGAAAGAGACCTTTAACAATCTCAATTGAGTGTTGCGATAATAATATAAATATTTAGATATTAAAGAAATTAAAATAGTCACAACAAAAACAACAGGAGCTCTCACTCGCATAACAAAACAGATTGCACGCAAATGAAATGACTGTGGTGTTATACAATTTTAATCATTTTAATGCACTTACGGCGCGCGCTACGCAAATGTTGAAATAGAGTGAAATCGCTTAAATTGAAAGCCGCATGGGAACGAGGGCTGAATCTATATCTGTGACGAGTTTTATAACATGTGGATGGAGTATGGTACTGAATATTATTTTAAAATAATGGTACCTAGTCGTGGTACCTCTACCAAATGGTGAAACTTATTTTGGTACTCTGTCGGGCGGCAATAGCGAACAATAGTTGGTGATTTTCGCCTTATGAGCTCCGGTAGCCGTTCTCAAAGTACGTGTAAAGTTAGCTCCTCATAGGAACTTATTACCAATCTCTCCAATAAAAACGTACCATGAACTGATGCCTACAGATTTAAAACAGAAAACCAAACAATTTATGGCAACATTACTGCAGCTCCCAACAGAAAAACAAAAATATCGGAACATATCCTCATACTAAAATTCACTAAAGCCAAACACAGATTAAATGTATAAATCGACGTATAAGTTACGTCCATACAAAATAGAACAACCCTATAGTTTTTCAACCGACCGTAATTGCGAGCCGAGTGCACACCGATGAAAAGCCGCGGCTGTACAAAAGTGCTTCCTTTTCGCCTTGCAAATGAAAATAAAGTAACGAGCTCACTGTGAGTGTTCCGAAAATGTTAAATTACTGAATTCTACAATGTTTTAATGATTTTTCTGGGTGTTTTGTTGGGAATAGTGTTGTAACTTATGGTGTGTGACAAATGAGTTAGAAAAAAGTTTGTTGTTTTATTTCGTGTCATTAATGAAGTCATAATAAATAAGTACGATATATTTCCAATTTTTGTTAAATAGTAAGTTGATATAAAACATAAAATAGTTGTGAGATTTAAAAACTGTCATTGTTATTATAAAATGCATATCTATATGGTAGGTACTTCTATGAAGACAAATTAAGACTATGGCTTCTACCATATCTTAAGTTTGCAGGATTTTATGTCTAATAGCTAGACATATACGAACTAATATAAATAAAGACAGATTTACAGTTGTAAATAGACTTGTTCCTAAATAAGTCAATGTCTAAACGCTAAGGGATCAATCAGACAAATAAAGGAGCTGTTGACAACACGACCGATTTCTCCGAACTCGTTATTGTAACATTGACCCATAAATCTGTTTTGACAAACAAATAATATACGAAATTGCGATAAATATAAACTACACAAATATTTTCCCTTCTTTCTATCTTATTTACATAATTTGATAATAATGCACTATAGCTTTATAACTATATTTCTAATTCAATTTTGTTAATTTTGCTCTAGTATCCACAGCGATTTAGGCCGGTCACATACATTCGGAATTCCGTTTCGGAATTTCGATTGGAAATACTGTTTCGGGATTCCGTTATTATATCACACACATACGTTTATTTCCGTTCGGAATAACAAGGCTCAGTTGAGCGACGCCAGAACTTGAGTTCAGACGTTTGGCATTAGTTATGGACGACGATTTTCTTATTGCGATAGCACTGTTGCTATACCCACAGACTAAGGAGTGCTATACTTATCGAGGAAAAAGAAAATGCGTTCGGAACGGCTTTTTTTCGTACGTAATTCCGAATGCATAGGCCATCATACGGAATTCCGAATCATATTAAATTTCGAACGGAAAAAAACTGTAAATATGTGGCTGATTCATAGATGTTGTATGGATTTAATGCGTTCGATATTACGAATCGATATTTCGAATCTAAATTCCGAAACGGAATTCCGAATGTATGTGACCGGCCTTAAATGCGCCTGATGGTGAGTGCAGGGCCGTCCAATTAGAATATTCTCTAATGAGTAATCTCTTGCTGATAAATATAAATAAAATTGCAACTTGCTTAAAACATTATACTAAAGCAATTCCTTAAAGGCAACATACATGTGGGTCACTAAACTACGTCGGGATTCGAACATTACGTCCGATCGTATCTATTCGAGCAGCTACAATTATAATACCATCAGCAAAAGTTATTCATATCTAAACAATTCAATTACGCCTTCATATTTTACCCTGTCAATTATATAATATGGAGACTGTCCTGCCCTCACACCCGCCACTGCAACTCCTGTAAGCCAGGATCAACAGTGGCACGCATTTTAATGACACTGAGCATTGAAGCTCAGCGCGTCTCCGGGAATGTCTAACTTGTCTTTAACCCGCTATGAAATCAATCAAAAAGTTAAGTTAATAGGAGGAGTTGGAAATAAATTATTGTCCACTTCCCTCCCTTATAAAGCGGGTGATAAAACAATGAGCTAAAGAGGTAAATAACCTCGCATAAAGACATTTACAGCCAGAGAAGCCAGCTTTAAAGCACCACGGATTAGTCATTATTACATTTAAATGGGACCTATTATGTAAGCTGTTATAACTTGATTCCAATAATAGGTATGGCAAAATCGCCGGAAAGTACGGAAATTCTTCCTAGTCTCCACAAGGTCCGTGTAGTATACAACTCCAGATGTTATTTGCATACTATCTAGCATGGTTTTACGCTCATTCTGCCAAAGACTACACTCCCAATTCCCAAAGTATATGATGCGCGGACTGCTCATATTCGCAATAAGGTCAATTATATAGCACGACTTATTTATTTATTTAAATCTTTATTGTACACAATTATAAACTAAGAAACACAATACAGAAACAATAACAAAAAAAAGTACCAATGGCGGTCTTATCGCTATACAACAATGTCTCACAGACAACCATGGGATGGATTTTAAAGAAGAAGACTTAATAAAGAATGAAGTAAAACTTCCCTCTCCGATTGTACAATCCCACACCAGCATGACTTTCATTTTATTGTCTGAAAACAATATTGAGGATGTTTTAATTCTATCGTGCTCAGTGGCTGCATTATTACCTGTCTATTAGTAAAATGGACGTAAAAAATACAGCCAATATGTTTCGCAGCGGATTATAGATTTGCTTGGCTTTGGGGATTGCATTTTAATTGAATAGGTAATTGTATTGTTGAAACAAAACACAACCGCTTGAAACAATCATCTTTGCCTAATTAGCTAGAGTTTTTTTCAAATCTTCTTTTATTTTACCCTCACATTAATTTATCGAGTTACGTTGTTAATGTTAAATAATCATTACTTCCATATTTATCGCCTAACAGATCGCCTTAATGCAGTAATATTTGAGAAAAACAAATATTCTGTAGTGCCTATCTGATAAAGTCCCGGAGAACTAAAGTTATTTTATCCTCTCTTTTACATCATCCGATACCGAAAACTACCAAATACCGATAGAGGTATCAAACATATTCGTGTTTTCATTCGCTGCTTGTTCTATAACCTTCATATTTCTGAATTCTTCGATAGCTAAACCTCTCTTTTACATCATCCGATACCGAAAACTACCAAATACCGATAGAGGTATCAAACATATTCGTGTTTTCATTCGCTGCTTGTTCTATAACCTTCATATTTCTGAATTCTTCGATAGCTAAACCTCTCTTTTACATCATCTGTTACCGAAAACTACCAAATACCGATAGAGGTATCAAACATATTCGTGTTTTCATTCGCTGCTTGTTCTATAACCTTCATATTTCTGAATTCTTCGATAGCTAAATACACACAGTCTGCAGCCTTTGCCCTCTTGCCATAGAACTACATCTGAGTCCCCAGTCCAATCGAGTTCATTGCTCTGTCGGCGATCGTTCAGGCACGATTTGCACTCCACATCTCATTCACCCCAGCCCAGCACTGCTTAGCTTACTAATTCGTTTAGCTATTGAGAATTCTGTTTATGTATCTTTGTATTCAATTCTGATAGAAATAAGAATAGCAACTTGCATAATTTTTTTAAGAATTGCGAAGGTCCGTCCGAAGTCTATCAATACGCGTATAGGTTTAAAAGTCTACCAATAAGTCCAACAGTGAAATAGTCTAATTAATCAGTAGAAACAATTCTAGTTACTGGAATTCCACTGCGCAGCATTGCTCTTCCCTAATTATTTTCACATTATTCTATTGAATGCGGCATGCGTGCGAAATTTTTATTGCAAGTCTGAGTATTGTAAACAGAAAATTCTCTCATAGACTCTGATATTCATCCATAATACATACATAAACGTCACGCCTGTATCCCAAAGGGGTTATCATTGGGACATTATCTCTACTTTGTTCGATCTTGACATACTACTTTCGCTTCGTCTACTTTCATAAATCTCTTCATGCATTCTCGTCGGTTCAGGGTACTTTTAACTCGGCCCTTATATTCATGACACGAAGTTCATTACCTATTTTGAGCCGATGTACATATTTAAATTAAAAGATTTTTATTAAAAAATATGTAGAATATTATGATGAAAATATTATCGTTAACCCTTTCTAAGATATGTACATATTAAAATAATAACTAAAGTATCTAAGTAAATCCGTGTCTAGCCGCTAGTAATTTATCTAAGTGAATTTATTGAATAAGCGCAGAAAGACTTACGCTTAACCTCACTGGTAATGGCTACATTGAACTCAAGAAGGTCAATGCCGTCAATTCCTTGCCATGTTTAGAAATCAAGAAACCCTTATTGACGAGCAATTTTCTCATTACTTACTTATACATATAAATGAAAGTACCTCGATCCATCTTGAAGGGCGTTCAACTTGGAACAACTCCGAAATGTGTCAGTTCTTAAGAAACTTCTAAAGGATTGAAAACTGGCTCAGATGCAACGAATTAATAAAGTTATAAAGTTGAAATGTTGTATTTTGTTCTTGCTTATTTCTGGCTTTTGTATGAAATAAAGTCCACGTAAGTGTGTCGCGTTTTGGATACATCAGGCCGGCATTATTATTTCGACTGGAGGGAGATAAATCATCTTTACTTGGTGGATTGGTACTGCATTGCTCTTGTTATCGGGTGCATCGTAGTTATTTTATCGTGATATTGTAAAAGTGACACAAAACGATGGTATTACTGAACTATATTATGGAGAGATGGTAATAAGAAAAAGATAGCTACACACAAAACACTTCATTTACTAGACGGCACTGTCGGTATCTGTATCCACCCATATACGTCCGACTGCAGGGCACGGGCCTCCTCAACAATCAAAAGTACAATTGAGAGGGGATAGGCCATATAGTGGCCTAATGCGGGTTGGCGGACTACACTACATTGTCATAAAATTTTCTCTCGTGGGAACGACATTTAACATGAACTCAGGAAAAACATCCGTAAGATGTTTTTATAACATTATTTATAACATATTTAATAATCCATATTTTTTACCAAGTGCAGTGTACCAGAATATAAAGTAGGGAAAATATTTATAAAGCATTTCTAAATCAAAAATAGCTCAAATATTAGTTATCCTTATCGCGGCGCCGACAAATTTCGTAAGCATTTTTCAACGCGAGTTCTTTCGCACCGTCTTTTGTTTGACGTTCCTGCTTCTGTTATGCAAGGCTTTAAGCCGCTGAGAGAATAACTAGTGTAATATTTGCGGTGTTAAGGCGGAGAATTTGGTGCAAGTTTTATAATGGATCTCCATACATTTATCTGTTTTGAAGCCTTTTTATTTCTTGGTCTTTATAATGTTGCTGTATTATTTTTTGAAGTCAATTAGTAGTTATAGAAATATCGAATATGCCAAAAATATCTAATAAATACAGTTATACATGAAGTAAAAGTAACACAGAGAATTTAAAACTAGTATATACAGTATACTACATAGAATGTTATATCACGTAATTTGTCAAAATGTGCATCAAATATTTAATTATCGGAGAATACACAATGCATTAATATTAGTTCACAATTACAATTATGTAGCTAGGATTGATTAATTTAACCCTATTATGAATTTAATGAGGACTCATTAGTTAAGCTGTACCAGACATAGTTGTAGAGCAACAGTGTAAGTACATCGGACTATTGTAGGAATGGAACAGTACGACCGGGATGGGATTACTATATTACAAAAAACTGGCGTGAAGTGATATTTGTCATCCACTAATATATAAATGTGAAGAGATTTTTTGTTTGTTTGAACGGGCTAATCTCAGAAACTACTAGTTCGAATTAAAAATTTCTTTTGGCTTTGGATAGCCCATTTATTGTGGATGGCTATAGGATATAAAACACCACGCTACGACCAATAGGAGCGTAGCATTCACAAAAACGATATCCCAGTCAAAAAATATCTGCACCCGGGCGAAGCCGGGCCGGGCCCGTAGTAAGAAATATCGTAAGACGCTGGAAATTTAAAATACTACAGAAAAGACGTATTTTTATATGAGTTTGATAATGAGTTGGAATTTGATGATTTAAAAAAATTAACGCGCTAATTCTTTCTACGCCTTAAACGCATATCTGAGAAGATATTTCTTACGTCAACAACCAACAACGTAGCGGGAGAAAGTACATACCATAAAATATACTCTTATCAGTTCAGTAAACTGTTTCAAAAAATTAACTTAACCTTAATATAACATTGGTTTTGTGACAATGAGCTGTTGAACGCGGGTTATAGTAAAAAAGTATTTTTGTAAGAATTTTTGATTTTATAGACGTATAAGAATGTTCAATATATTAACATACAAAGCCTTCTCTATAATGTAGGGTACGATTGAGAAGGTTTAGGCGGGTTTTGGCCTAGTGCAAGTTGGCGGGCTTTACATACCAGAGAAATTTTTACAAATCGCTATGGTATCCAGGTTTCCTCATTATGTTTACCTTCACCGTTATAGTGCGTAATGACTGATTATAAGCACACATGATTCTAAAAAGTCAGAGGTGTGCTCTAAGATTTGAACCCGCGACCACCATGACAATGTTGGCAGCCGCGTCTCGACCGTTACCAATAGGCCACCACGCACTAAAATAGACTATTTCTAATATAAGAATTACTTCCGACTTGCACGAATCTATTATAATACAATTTTCATCGTCTTTATTATTGATTTCGTGCATATTTGGATCTCCCAAACGGAAGGAAAGTTATGTAACATTTCTTATGAGTTTGTGGCGTGTTTTGAATGAATACGATATTATGTCACGCATACGATTATATGACTTGAAGCTTAGTGGAATCTTGAAGTGAATCGAAACGTGGTGAAGACATGACGATATTCAATTATTATGTAATTGGTACGAGCCAAGAATAATATAAAGTTATTGTTGAGTTGTCTCTTCAAAATTAAGACATTATTATTATTAAATAAATGAGTCTATACTCAACACCATAGTTATCAATGTAAAGGGAAATATCTAGTGCAAATACGACTAATTGAGTGACTCGACTCGTATGAGTTTAAGCGTGCTTAAAAAGTTTGATAAACTTTCGCCTTTCTCAAAAAAGCCTTGGCAACCAATGGACAATGTTACTAGGTATGCCAAATCGCTTGAAATGTTGTCTCAGTAAAGCCTTTATGTATACAAACACACTTGTTTTTGTTGTAGTCAAAAATACCCAGTAGTTTTGATTTCATAGGTATTCAAAGTTTTGAAAAATATCGAGACCCGCTACAGTCACGTGATCGCTTGTGACGTCATTTCACAACGCGCCGCACGGGCCACGACTCGCTTCGTATCAAATCGCCAGCGATTATAGTAGTTGTAATAGCTTGCGCAGTGTTTTGTTGTTGGTTTTCGTTCGCGTATTAAGTTAATAGTTTAATAATAGTAAATATTATTCGATTAATAAAATGGATGAAGGATTCGAAAAACGGCAATTGGATAATCTACCTAAAATAGATGGATTAATGGTTGCGCATTACTTATCAACAAATAGTGATTTCGTTGCCGCCGAAATGCGAGGAATAAAAATGCAACCGTAAGTGAAATTTCCGTGCTACTACTTATGCTTAATAGTTTATCTGTTCTAAATTGTTTTATCAAATCAAAATACCCAACTAATGTCGTAATGGAAGAATGCAACTCAAATAGTAGAACTACCTACCTACCATTAAATTTGTAAGTTAATGACAACAAATATGTATGTATTATAGTTTTGTAGCTATTGGTAGGCACGTATGTATAAATAATATAGGTAGGTAACGCTCTTCTTAGTAGATTTAAATGAATACATACATACCTATATTGATTTATTGCAAACTAGCTTCCGCCAGCAGCTTCGCCCCAGTTTCCCTCAGAAGCTGTACATTTTCCCAGTATTAAAAGTAGCCTATGTGTTATTCCAGACTTTCTTTTCTGGCGAATTGGTAGTTGTGTTTGTGCATTTAGGCACAACACATGATTTCCTAGTATTTGGATTGGACATTGTTAAAAGTCTTTAGGTATAAACGTAATGTTATAGTACTCTGTGGGTATAAATTCAACGGCACGGGCGCGCGACCACGAGCGGACTGAGTGAGCCAGTGAGCGTGTTGTGCTATGACGTCACACCGTAACCGGCAGCCCGGGTCGTACGGTTACAACTTGTTTTACTTCTAAATCGGAAACTAATTGACATATCGAAGTAATTCTTTCACTAGTATTTTTTATTTTTGCCAGAGAATATGGAGTGCTAATAATCAAAATTAGTTAACATTCTTCATTGCTATAACCGATTTATATTTTAAGAACGTAGTTCTGTTTGTGTGTACATATTTATATCACTGAGCGTGTAGGTAGAGTTACCGTGGTGGCACTTACATAGCCTACACCTATTTAGTATTTACATGACATAAGATGATAATTATTATTGGTGGTAGGTCTATCATATGTAAGAGGCCGCTGAGGTAGCTACCACCGCATAGTCTATTTCTTCCACGAAACAGCAGTGTATATGCACTGTTGTATTCCGGTTTAAAGGACATTGTAGCCAGAGTAACTTCTAAGCCAAGCATTGCCTAGTTATTCATAGTGTTGTATGGTTTTCTACTGTCGATGCGCGGTTCTATCGCTTACCATCAGGCGGACGGTATGCTCGCCTCGCCATACTTCGAATTCAAAAAAATATATAACATTTCCTCAAAATAAATTTTCTGCATAATTAGAATTAATTTACAAAGAAATATTACACAATCTAATAAACTCAAATAAACCCATACACATTAAAGGAGTTGTATTTCACATTGTGCAACATTTACGCAACGTAATAATGACGGGCTTTCTCCGATCTGGGTTCAACGACCTTGCGGTATTGTTCCAATACTATGCGATTTGCACTAATTACTAGCTTCATAACTGAGGTATCTCGGAATGGAATAGTTATGGAGTGCATTGTAATATCTAATTGGAAATCGATTAATCGAGTTTTGGAGGTCTTAGGGCGGCTTGATTGAGATAGGAGGACTGGCTTAGAAAAAACCTAAGTGAAGTAGCTAAAGATTTTCGTTCAGTGAGTGAGATTGCTGGAGACCCAAAAACTCGCGTGTGCCTTGGATTTAAACCCCAAAATTTTCCGATCCGGTCTTTCTGGTTCTTTTCCTCACACCATTATTAAAACTCTTCACAATGATCATAATATCTTAATATTAATAATATTAATCTAAATGATGCCAAAGATATCGTCTCAATACGAAATAACGACATTTGACATAAATACAAAAATTAACATTCAGCATCAAATTCTCATCCTGAAATAACTCAAATCATTCAGAATATTCTTTCCCCAGGGCGACGACCCCTGGAATTAATCGCCATTCTTCAAAAATTATAGGGCTCAGACAATTTTACGGATGGGAAGCTATTTTTTCAATAAACCACTGCGGCTGTGCTTGGGAGATAACGGGTTCCAATCCTGTATTGTTTACCTTTGATGATTGGTAGCGATTTTTATAAGGCTTTTGGGAAATACTTTGATGGGGACAAGACTGAGATGAACTCTGCTGTATATTTTTGGGATACAAGATTGATAAAAGTGGATGGAACGAAAATCAGGTTTGAGAAAATTGAGATTAATATACTGCGTCTTTTAATAAAGAAATACACCCAACAGTCACATACATAGTCCTGACCCCACACTAAGATCGAGTCTTGTGTCGTGAGTATCAGAAACTACGAGAGACTTTTCGGTCTCACAAACACCCAGACCCGGAACAAATACCTGTGGATCACACAAACATTTGTTTCGGTGCGGGGATCGAACCCGCGGCCTCTCGTTTCACAGGTGGCGTCTAACCAACTGCGCCACGGATTAGATTCATGCATTCAATAGATTTTAAGTGAAAATAATAAGGGAAAATACATGACAGTCCCATCGTAACTTAAAACTAAATATCTACACAACAAATTGAGAGAGATGAAAAACGTAAAAAATAATTCAACAAACCTAACATTTTCCAAAATCAATTAAACTAAAATACTAAATAAGAGAAAAAAAGAAGAACGAAAAATGTAGAATCGTAACATTATAAACTTAAGTAACTTGTAAGTCTGGTCAGAATATGTGTCTCACAAGCACGTATTTAATGATATTATACACAATGTTATAGAACCTCTAATGACTTATGCCTAATACTTGCTTATAGTGTTAAATATTAACCTAATACAGATCCTGGTAAACAGCGGATTATCGTATCAATAACAACGTCACGTCTCTTTGCCGGAACCTACATTTATACTAACACACTCTTCAGCGACATAATCGCACCATTTCAGAGAAACACACAAAAAAAACCTAGCACCATCATCAGCCCGTTGCAGTCCACTGCTGGGCATAGGCCTCTCCCAAGGTACGCCACAGAGCCTTGTCTGCTGCTTTACGCGTCCAGTCGCTGCCGGCCCTCTTGTGCAAGTCGTCCCGCCATCTAGCCAGAAGACATCCCACGAAAAAATAACCTATGTGATTATTCACTTATAGGAAACTCTTTTTTTCTTCTTTTTTACATAGTCTTTCTACTTCCTTTTCTAAGTAACATAAACTTAAATATCTCTTTTCTATCCAAGAACGAATAGAAACCGTAATATCCGGCCCTGAAAGTTGTTCCTAAGCCTTGGCGTTGGCGTGAAGTTCCTACACCGGGCAATTTAGCCTATTTATATTATAGTGAAAATTGTCTTCAGAAACTCTCCATCACTTTTAATACTAATGAAGTGAATTTATTTGTGTTTTTTTATAAGATTTTTGACTTATATTATTATACTAACGTTTTATTTAAAATGTAATCATCCCCTAATCGCACTTTAATGAGAACAGGACTTCTCCACAGCTGAGAGTTCGATTAAAAGGAGTTGGGCCATAGTCGACCATGTTAGTCCAGTGCGGGTTGGTGGACCTAATATTGATAACTTAAGTCTACCTATATATTTCGCTTTCTTGAAAAAGTACTTGTTTTTATTAATAAACCAACAGTTTTTAAAGTGTAAGTTATAAAAATAATATTTTGACTACTTCATAAAACATAACTGTATTTATTTATGTTACCCAGACGAATGCTAATACGCTGTTTTATATAACGAAACTTGACTACTAAAAACTTTTAAGAAACTTAGTTCCTACGAATGTTTCCGTCCCAAAGCGACTACAGCTTGTGATTTATGAAATAATCCTGATGATAATTCATATATCAGACCTGATTTTATATCAGGTTTGAATATTAACTATCGTAGTATTGGGCACGGATCTTTTGTACCCTTAAGAAGGGTTAGCTTGAAGTTCACCACACTGGCTTAGTAACGGTTAGACGTTACACACCACCCAAAATTTGGTAGAGAATTATTTGGTGTATAGGCCGTTTTAATTCAATGTTAAAGAGACAATTGATACACTTAAGTTTAAAATGCAGATACAAGCTTTTTAATATAAGACTTGCGACAGTCGAGCTTTTTGCTACTTGGCTATTTAGTTGGTCGTCAATGCTAATTTGTTCTCCCTTTCTTTCTACCCTTATCTATCTATTCAGCCACAGGAAGTCCACTGCTGAACATAGGCCTCCTCCAATGATCTCCACATCAACCTGTTGGAAGCCTACATCCAGCGGCTTCCTGCAATCTTCTACCCTTAAACTGCACGTATTTGGGAACACAACATGATACTTAATAACCTATGTCCGTCATTATAAAGGAGGGTTATAACTCATTCCAGTTAAGGTATCAATACCGCAACCAAACAATAACAAAAACAAACAATCCACAAAAAACCTTGGATAAAATAACTGAGTTGTATTTCCAATACCAGCAAAGGAAATGTCTGGCCCATAAATTGAAAAGTGAACTCTTGACGCCCAGAGGCGGAGTTGGCGTGGGCGACGGGGACCCACGCTCTCAACTAACTGTTGTTTGAATTACGAAATATCGAAATTTTATATTGAGGTTATGGTTGTTAAAAAATGTGAATTGCAGTCGTTTGCATTATTTATGATTAAACGGTTTTTATAATTGGCGCCAAAATTGTACAAAATTATTAGTAGTAACATAAAATGCCCTATAATTGGATTCTAGATCGAGCCGACACTTTAATGAAGAAAAATGTTGCCGGACGAGGTCATCGGTGTTGATGATGAGAAGCCTATCCTCAATAGCAAAAAATATCTGTACCATTATTCCTGATATTTTTACCCACACCAAACCCCCCAATCCATCCCAACAAGTAGCAAACGAACGTACAATCGAGACAAAGAGGAGCGACGTAATCATCTCTCGTTGGTCGATCATACACTTGCGGTCGCGGGCTCCGAACAAATGTATTGAGTCTTGGGTCTAGTTCAATATCGTTGGAGTAGATATTTTGCTCGTATCTACTGTATATACAGTTTTTACATCCCTTTCTTATTCTACTGCATGATTTTTGGCAATATTTCCATTATTTTTTTTACTAGCACAGTGTTATATTATAGTACTCAGTGTAAGAAAAGATGATTTTTCAGCCTTCCTTGCCTAGAAGAAAGGTAATAGTCATTAAGTACTCTTAAATTAACAGGACACCAAAGTCAATTCTTTTTATTTCAAATCAAAATATTTTGGAGAATTTGTCAAGTCTGCATCCTTACCAAATTGTGTACACCATGAAAGTGATACTACTGAGAAAACAAACGTAACTTCGAGAAGCCATTAGTGCATGACTTGGACTTAGAGCTTATCCATACGAGTTTTTTTTTATTAATATTTGGGAAACATACAGAATAATAAAGCATATAAACACAGTACAATTAATAATGCACTATCCAGTGAAGTTTCCATAATTAAATTATACATAAACAAAGCAAGTGTACGAAAAAACATTAAAATTAAGAAACTAAAAATCAAAACAAGTTTTTCGCTGTGCTACAGTGAATAATATAGTAACAAAATTATAAAATGGCAAAGAAATATTAAAATTACAATAACTACAAAAAAAGAACAATAAAATTTCAAATTAAAATACAAGAACAAATCAATGAAAGATTAATGTAGGAGACAATTTTAACACACTACATCTTGGATTTAATTATATTTATAAGTGAATGCTTAAATTTACTACACGATAAAAAAAATATGTCAATATCGGAGAAGTTTATTACGAGCTCTTCGGGAGATCTTCGGAGATGTTATTAACAAAATAAAAATACCAATGCTCGTCTTTTCCACTAGTATATTCCATCACATTTCCACATAACTTCGCGTTGGGTTATAACGTGGCTACATTATTCTGTTTCCTACAATATCATTATGCCCAGACATTTACAACACATTCGTATTAGCAACAGTACCTACAATACTGTAAAAGATATGAGTCCCAAAAAGCAACATTTGTCAGAATATATGAAACGCAGATTAAACAAATGATATGGGGAATTCAAAGTTACGAAGTGTAGACAAAGTTGTAGACTGAGTTTGTACGAAGACACTTATGAAATGTACTTGAATGCGGGGTACTTACATTACTGTTTAAATTCAGTGTTTTAATATGAACATGGTAAGGCAATGGTTAATAATGGTGTTGTTTTTAATGGTTTAAAAATGGGATGTTATGGTGAAGCTTATATAAGTGCTGAGAAATGTAAATAAAGAATACTAGAGAGTTGAAGAAGCTCTGGTTAATTTTTGTGTTTTCTTGTTTCAGGTATGTTACACATTAGCTGGTATTAGCAGACATAGAAACAGAATCAAGCATAATCACTTACAAGGTATTTTGTAATATTTTTTCTTTTCTAATGCCATTTTTGTAATACAGCAAGTTTGCTTGCTGCAGACATATTTGACTTTTATTTTAGATCAATCGCCTTATTTTTACATGACTGGTAACATGGGTGCCAGATAATACGAGATTTTTCGAGGCAGTTGAAACACTAATTAATAACTGCACTGTAACAACTTACATATTTATCATCTACCAAACAAGCTCAACGATAAATTGAGAAAACCCTCCATTTAACCCCAAAGAAACTTTTATATCCAAGTTCTACAGAACCACTAACACCTAAGGTAATAAATATCATATAAATCACCCCGAACACTTCTCAAGGCCATTCGGACCCTCACAAATCAAAAAAATATGTAACCAAACGTTACGTCTAGTTTTTCTTTCGATTTACTTCGAATAAAGGAAACTTCGTTTGGAGCCAGCAATCTCTGAAGTTTGAGATATCTCTGGATTTGTGAGGCCGATATCTTAGAATAAATCTACTGAATGGATTTTCGTATTGACTGTAGAAAGCATAATTGCTGTTTGTAAAATACAAGTTTACGAGAGAGAGACAAATAAACTTAAAAAAAGATAACTCGTCAACAATACGAGTTAGAGCATTGAATTTAAAAATGTAGGTGTTAAATTACATGGGTAAGTTTTTACTATTTTTATAATCTATTGTTTCCTAGATTGCTATGAAAATCCTTGTGGGCTCTCTACGTTAACCAGCTGATTTCTTCTGACTAAATACAACTTACACATTTATTATTATTATTTAATCCTTTATGGCACTACATAGAAAAATACAGTAATTACATAATCACAGTACAAGAGGTGGTCTTATTACACTAGAAAATTTCTTCCAGGCAACCTTTACCAGGCATTTATAACTGCTCAAACTTTAAATTGTATTCTAAGAAGATTCGATCTCTACATTAGCCAATATTCATAATATACTTCGTGTTCTGCAGTCACAGGAAGCTCATTATTAAACAAAGGACTCATCAAGTTTTGAAAGCGACCTGAATTTATGAATTTGCTTCATGTTTGTAACTATTATTTATTTACATTTTTATATACACTAAAATTAGTTAACAATTCAAGTTATCCCATCATTAGCCAATAAACATTTAATATCCCTGTAACAACATTTGACAAAGCCCAATATCCTGATCAAATATGAATAGGTTCATCAAAACAGTCCGAAATGGAATTAGGTTCGTGGTTTCGATGTTCCGCAATTTTATGACGTATAGGATGGAAGGGTTTTATGTCCAATTAGCCTGATATGGCGGATGGATGCTTTAAACTGGTCGTGAAGGTGCGTGTTATACTTATTAAGCTTATACTGGCATGACATAGACTTCAGGGCATCTGATGGTAATTTTAGTGTATTCAGGGTACATCCATACATAAACTCATGCCTTTGGCCCAGAAGGGATAGACAGACGTGCTACCAAAACATTCACATATCGCCTTGTATGTTTCCGCCGGATATCACAGTGTAAATATAAAACGAAACAATTGGGTATGTCAGTATACCGAAGTTTTTACCACAGTTTGTGGTGCTCGCTAACCAAGAAATACCAATAAGAACTTGAACAAATCAAAATTATACAGATTTAAATATACTCTCTTCATAAACACATAAAAGTATTAAGTCTTTACTACATGAGGTCGGCAGAAAAAATACTGGAAAAAATTACCGAATAATTTAATGACCGACTGTGTCCCTAAAATCATAATTGCCCTTTAGTCACACTAACAAATGTGAAAATATGAAGGTGTGATACTACTACCAAGAATAGCACTTAATGCAAAGTCACTGCAATAAGACGGCTCGCGATAGCGTCTAACTCTACCGTTATTAAGCGCCGCCGTGCCGTAAGGTGCGGGTCACAAATGTGCTCAAATTATATATATTTTGCCTAATATACTACAATAGACCGCTCCCAAACGACGGTCTACTGGTGTAGACCGCTGCCAATAATTTGATTAATTTCTTAGGGAAGGTCTGTGTAGTGGACTTCTTAAAGTTGAAGATGGTGGTCGTCATTGATAATATTATGTACTGGTGAGGATGTCAACAAATAAATTTGCAACAGTCACACTCATATTCTTGAACCCACATACTGAGGTACCGGTCTTTGTTTATTAGAATCTACAACAGACATTTCGATCTCACAAATACTCAGACCTGGAACAACTACATGCAGATCACACAGTTATCTAAGCAGTCAAGAAATATATACCCAATAAACATATATTTGTCGTAAGTCTATTTGATTCTCGTCCCCAGTGTGTCTCTCTGCTGTAGGTGTAGTAACTACGAAGGTAACTGGAAGGTACCTCCTTGTTATCACTCAGCGTTTGTTCCTTCCATCTGGCTGGTCTCGACATTACCTCGCTCGTAATGCCAACTTTATGCGAACATGCTATTTCATATGTAAATTTCGTTGTACAATACTTTTAGATGTGTGTTGGCTTCTGTTGAAGTGACAGTGGTACATATTATTAGGAGTTCAATTTTGACAGCTTTCGTGGTGCAGTCAGTTAAGCCAACAAAAAGATGAATGATTGTGTGGTCCATAAATTTTGTTTCAGCTTTGGGAGTTGAGACCGGAGTCTCTCGTAGTTTCTGTTTACCAAGACCAAGATTTGTATCTTAGTGTGGCGTCAGGTCTCTGTGGCTTTTGCGTGTATTTATTTTTTTCATTCTACATATCTATCTACCTATTCAGCCTCAGTAAGTCCACTGCTGATCGTAAGCCTCCCCAAGGACCCCCACATCGACCTGTTGTTTTATTCATCTTCTGTCAAAGCGCCATAAATCCAAATGCCAATCGTCATCATTTAATTAAATTTCAAACCACAAGTTTTTGTATCGTTATATTTGTCATGAGCCTTAATTAGCTATAAATTGGATCGGGTTGTAATTACAGGCTGTAATTTGGGCCTGTGATTAATTCTAATTTAGTGTATTGCGGTTATCGGTTATTAGTGTAACATGTAAATTATTTCTTTGACGGTTTATTCAATACGGGTTTGGTTTACAGTAATGTTTTTGTTTAACGTTAAATATTCAATAAATTCTCTATAAAAATGTTTACCTGCTTAAGACTTAATATTCTTAAGACAAACTTGTAGTTCATATAGTTGTTTGGTTTTGCTACGGTCGGCGAGCGGTCGTATCGCTTACCATCAGGCGAATGGCATACTCACTCGCCATTAAACGCAATGAAAAAAAAACAAAGATGAGAAGTGGTTGCCTCGGCGGTCGATACAATAATGCTGGCATGCTAGAAAATAAACTATCTGAACAGTGTCAGGAGTTGACTATCCAGACGATAAGATTCAACCACAAATAAGGAACCATTTTAACTCATAAAAGGCGAACGAAAAACGATTCAGCACCGCTCTCTAAAACGTCGGTAAAACATCTAAGAAATAACGTTAAGGGAGAACCTTTCAAGTCACTCAACGCGGCTTGAAGACTCGTGTAATACCATCATTTGTATTCCGCACCCAGTCCGGGACGGCCATCCCGGGACCCGCGGGCCATCCCGGGAAATGACCGATGTACCGAGAATCTTTTTAGGCTCCATATTCCACGAATCCGAACAATAACGTACAAGGATTTCATTATTATTTTATGATATTGGGATGTATAAGAATTTTATCAAATATTATGTATGGTTTAGGGTCACTGTCCTGTAGAACTTATTATGACAGTGTTATGACGTGGACAGCGTCCGTGGCGCAGTTGGTTGACGCTGGCTGTGATACAAGAGGCCGCGGGTTCGATCCCCGCACTGAGACAAATGATTGTGTGAACCACAAGTAGGTACTTGTTTCGGGTCTGGGTGTTTGTGAGACCGAAAAGTCTCTTGTCACAAGACTTCCACCTTAATCTAGAAGTTAGAACGATCTATATGATTATTGGGTGTATTTATGAATCTCAGAGATGAAATATTGAAGGTTCCGACTGGATTATCTTCATAATAAACTAACCTGTATTGTTCTTCTCGGTGGCGTATTTGTATTACGGTACGGTTACAAAGCTGAGGTCTCGGGTTCGAGTCCCGGGTCGGGCAAAGTGATATTGGATTTTTCTTTTCATTATCAGCCCGGAGTCAGGAATTTGTGTCCGATATGGCGATAGGCTCGCCCCCTATCACATCGTGGGACGGAACATACAAGGCGAAATGTGGGTGTCCTGGAGGCGCCTCTGCCTACCCCTTCGGGAATGAAGGCGTGAGTTTATGTATGTACATATGTATGTATTGTTGAAATAAAACTATTTTATACGGATTTTATCGCGATTTGGTTTAATTTTTACATTTTTTAACTTCCCGACGTTTCGATTGCTTTTCAGCTTTCGTGGTCACGGGGCAGTCTGACCCCGTGACCACGAAAGCTGAAAAGCAATCGAAACGTCGGGAAGTTAAAAAATGTAAAAATTAAACCAAATCGCGATAAAATCCGTATAAAATAGTTTTATTTCAATGTGTAACATTCGCGTAAATCTAAGAAACCAGTATGTATTGTTCTTAAACCACCAATCAATTCTTGTTCATTCTGTAGTCTCCATCACGCTTTTGACAACATCAAAATTAAAAGTCACGACCATCCAAACTCACACCCATACATCAAACATCAAATCACTCTCACCCATACATCAAATACCCGACTTCACTTTTGATTTACCCAACAAAAGTTCATAAACTAGACTCCATTAATATCCCGCTTTATCTAACTCTGCTGATTACGGGATAACAGATGGTTGTCCCGGGAAAAAGGCTTTCATTTAACCCGATTTGCATCGGATGTCCGCTGTAATTTGACCGTGCGTAATTTATGACTTTCCTGCCAACCCGCTTTCAAATGGTGACATTCGACGTTTTTTTAAACTGTAGCGATATTGGGAAATATTGATTTTTTGGTGTGTAAAAATTACTTTGGCTTTGTAGGTAGGGGATAAATATAAAAAAGCGATGGAAATATTACACTAGTTTTTTTTTTTTTAACTTTAAGCCGTTATTGTGTCATAGTTAACAGTCTCCAGACAGTACTGAACTGTTACTGTACTGAGACATAATGAAATAAATAATAAAATACACTTAAAGTCACATACATAGTCCTGACCCCCAACTAAGATCCAGTCTTGGGTCGTGGGTATCAGGAACTACTTGAGACTTTTCAGACTCACAAACACCCAGACCCGAAACAAATACCTGTGGTCCACACAAACATTTGTCTCGGTGCGGGCATTGAACTCGCGGCCTTTCGTTTCACAGCCGGCGTCTAGCCAACTGCGCCACGGAGGCTGTCATGTTTGGGTGAACCATAAAATATTTGTTTCGTGTCTGTTGCGAGACCAAACTAATTTTGTAGTTTCTGATACCCACGATATAAGATATGTATCAAGTGAGGTCTCGATTACTATACGTAAAATTTGATGGGCGACATTTTTGTTATTGTTAAATTTTGGACTTCTAAATTAAATTATTCGTTGTTCTTATGTTCCTAAAATTTCTAACAACAATTACAATATGTACTTCCCGCCACCGTGTAATCCTATTAACTCATAATTGAGCTTGCAAAGAAAATAAATAAGTAAATATTCGTCGGCTGGCAAGTCAGTTGTTTTATGGCTTTGTTGACAGTGTTCCAACTTTTCAGTTAAGCGGGGGACTTTGACGGTTAATTTCTTAACTCGTGTGTTGCGGCTTTAAAAGTCGGCTCTGATAAGCCGGATGGTAGAAATGTGCTGTTCGATTTTCGATATTTTTTTGTTGGCACGAGAAAATGACTACAATTTATCAGATGGTAGGTGCGACTTGCCGGCCGATTCGATTATGCCGGGGCATTAACAGTACTTACACATTGCTTGGTGTCAAAAATAGGTAAAGATGTGGTACCTATTACCAGTCAGCCCCCTGTATAGAAGGGACCCACAATGTAATATATCTATAGTAATATTATAAAGCTGAAGAGTTTGCTTAAACGCGCTCATCTCAGGAACAACTTGTTCGAAGTAAGAAAAAAATTGTGTTGAATAGCCCATTTGTCGCGGAAGCCTATATAACTTCACGCTGTCACCAATAGAAGCGGAGGATCAATAAAAATATTGCAAAAACGAAGATTTCTAATGTGAAGTGGAGTAAAAGAATACCTACAATCATACATAAAGTCACGCCTTTTTCCCAGACGGGGTAGGTAGAGGCGCCATCAGGACACCCACATTTCGCCTTGTATGTTCCGTCCAATGCGATACGGGGCGAGCCTATCGCCACACTACGCACAAATTCCTGACTCCGGGCTCATAATGAATAGAAAAATGCAATATCGCTTTGCCTGTTCGAGATTCGAACCCGAGACCTCAGCTTTACAATCGTACCGTACAACTACACCACCGAGGCAATCTGGAGTAAAGAATATCTGCTCCCGGGAAATATATTATACACAGTAAAATGTCGTGAATAGTTATTTTGTAGGGCCTGACCATGAATGGTTATAAGTGGCCTCGAATGGCGCCTAGTGTGTTGTTAATTTAAGCTATTGTGTGCTTATGTAATAGGATTAGCACTCAAGAAATTCTCGGGTCAAACTCTCACCAAGGGCTCATTGTTGTATAGTATTCTTCTGCCGCTTGCGTAGTTTTTCAACCTTCATTGCCCTTTTTATACTGATCCCCCAAAGAGATTGAATTGCATCCAGAGGTAAGTACGAAATTAAGAAAGTGTATCAATAATAATAATATTATGATCTCTCATTATACTCGCGTACAAAACCCTAGACTCAGACCAATTGGGGATTGAACTCGCACCATCCGGCGTGCTAACCAATTTCTTAACCGCTACGTCAGTCGAACTTAAGAGTTTGGTTTAATCATTTTTAAAATTGGAATTCCACACGAAGTTATTCGAATAACCTAATTATCATATTATTCATTTATTTTGAAGAAGAATATAATTAAATAAATACCAATACATCCCCTTTTACTCTCACAATAATATATTCCATGAATTTAATGTACTTTTAATTAAAATTATAATCTGGGCGCATTAATTGGCATACTAAAGTGCTTCTGAGAGCTTCGAATAAATTCAGTCGTAAAATACAAATGTGAACGGAAAATACGGAATTCTGGAAACAAAGACGTGAAAACGATAATAGTATTAAAATATTAACGCGTAAATACTTTTATTATGTTTCAAATGGACAATAAAAAATGTGTCATGTGTCCAAAGGTTATTTAAGTGCAATGCATTGGCTCTGTATCAATTATTTTAAAAACAAGGTACAAACCTCTTCCGTTGTTTGACATAAATTAATTCCATTTTTAAAACAATTGAATAAATGGGGGTTCTGAATTCAAAATGTTTGTTGTTCCTTAATTCAAGAATGATTTATGGTAATTATATCATAACAAATAACACAGGTTCGACCTGTTTTGTATATTTCGTTACGGTTCTAATTTTTTTACGTTGCTGATGATTTATTTGCGTAATATTAAGCTCCTGTTGACTAGGTCATGATGGTTGTGCTGCATTCCAGTATTTCCAAGTTGGAAGTGAAGTTGGAAGCTTAAATTGCATCCATGTCATACAGAGTTGCATCCGACTTGGAAAAGGCTGTACATTTTGCAGCATTTCAGTTTTTTAATAATTTTATCAAATTACACAATTCGCGAAAATACTTTATATTTAATGTAAATTTGAATATAAACTATGTATGCTTTAAAAATTTGCTACACATTTTAAAACACGTTCACAATATAAACAAGATGAAAATCTTGACACAACAAAGGAAAACGCTTCAAGTTTCCACATGCAAAATGTTCCATATATTTTGATACAAAACGGGAATATTTAAAAGCCATTCGGGTACCTGCCGCGTTGGGCCAATAAATATGGCCAATTTTACCCCAACGCAACTCAAAGGATTTGTTTTAGGGCGGGTAATTTGTTACCGGGATGTTTTTCCGGTACATTTTCTTTGTCCCGGGTTCCCGGCACGCGGCACAGATACCGGGAAATTGATGAACGAATAACCCGCGCCATTACGCTGATGTTAAACATTTTCAATCCGTTTTATAGTTTTATGAGTGAAGATTATATTCTATTCTATGGGAACTTTTTTGAAACTTTCACTTCTTTTGGGACGTTTAGAAATTTATGGGAGTAAAATTTTTAAGATGCGCGCGCACACTGACGTCGACATAATGAAGTTATAGTCTATCTAAACTAAGAAGTTCCATTTGACGTTTCATACTTTTAACGTAAATAACTTTGTGCAGACGTAACCCACACAATTTCAATAACACTTTCCGTAAATCCATGGAATTATGAAGCTATTCTTATTTTATCACTAGACTTACAATCCATAATCACTAAATTTAAACTAGAATCCTTTAAATAAAGCAAAATAACCATTTTAAACAACAAGTGAGGAGGTTCCTCACTTTGGAGTATATGTATTGTATTGTATGTATGTATCATGTGTTCATAAGCATGTGCGTGTTGTGGACTAAACTAAGAAGTTCCATTTGACATTGGGAAATAGGGATGCTGTCAAATAAATCGGTTCTTACAATATCCGATTATTTAGAGATATCGATAATATTTGTTTGTATTTCTTAATCGATAACAGTTTATATTTTCAGTTTACATCATTTCGTTTATTTTTTCATGAACATTTTTATTCTAATGAGACATCAACAATTGCATGTCACTTTACTATTTAGGAACAAAAGGAGTGATTTATCTATTACTAGCGGCCCGTCCCGGCTTCACCCGGGTGTAGACACTTTTTCGAGTCCAGTCCACATCATGCACATGCTTATGAACACATGATACATACATACAATACAATACATATACTCCAAAGTGAGGAACCTCCTCACTATGTGTGGCGTATCCTACAATACTGCCTTCATTTCCATTGTAATATCCAAATCTATTAATTAATGATAAATTAATTCATATTAATATTATTATTTCACTATTTATTGATGTATGTTCGTTGACAGCATACCTATTATTAGCTGAAAGTTCAGTATTTTTAAAAATTAAAAAACAACTGTTTTATATCTGCTCGATTATTTAAATATTTTTACCGATTATGCGTATACAAATGCATTTGAATAGTCTCGACTCTACCGGTAAAAGACCTAACGAGGTGACTTTGTAATGACGTCTATAAAAAAATATGTTGTATAAAATGGTTATTTTGCTTTATTTAAAGAATTCTAGTTTAAATTTAGTGATTATAGTTTGTATATCTAGTGATAAAATAAGAATAGCTTCATAAATCCATGGATTTACGGAAAGTGTTATTGAAATTGTGTGGGTTACGTCTGCACAAAGTTATTTACGTTAAAAGTATGAAACGTCAAATGGAACCTGTTAGTTTAGATAGACTATAAATAATATGCATGTGTGAATGTGATTTATTATTGAATAATAAATAAATACACCCAACAGTCACATACATAAATGGCAGTGAATGATAGGCAATTGTAAAAATTCGTGATAAAAGCGTTTTTTTATTGACCTCATGGTTTTCAAAATCGATGTCTGAGTGACTCTTTTGGTTTGGGATTATATCAATGGATGATTTGTTTTGAATTCTACAAAACTAATAAAGAATGAAAATATAGTACAGGTTTGGAATGTTAGTTGGAATTGAAACAAAAATCATTTTCTATTTAAAGAATTGATCTTAGAACTGATGAAATTTATCTAAAATCGAATAAAACCCTAATTAATTTTTCCTATTTCATTAATTTTCCATTTTATCCAATTTCGTAAACCCGGATTCAATACTCAAACACACGTACATATTGCATACCATACTTGAAAGTGACGTCACGTCTTGATCGCACAGCAAATTGGGAACAGCAACTTTCACTTGGCAGTGATCGCGGAGAGAAAGATTAAATTACCATGTACAGGAAATTGAAATGCGAAGGGCATGATATATAGCTTTAATGTGCAATTATTATATTATACATACATACATAAACTCACGCCTTTATCCCCGAAGGGGTAGGCAGAGGCGCCACCAGGACACCCACATTTCGCCTTGTATGTTCCGTCCCACGATGTGATAAGGGGCGAGCCTATCGCCATATCGGGCACAAATTCCTGACTCCGGGCTGATAATGAATAGAAAAATCCAACATCACTTTGCCCGACCCGGGACTCGAACCCGAGACCTCAGCTTTGTAACCGTACCGTAATACAACTACGCCACCGAGGCAGTCTTTATTATAAGTATTAAATAAGAAAGAGTTATGGTACTATAAATTTTTACTTGGGCGTTAGACACTTTCCATCACACGATTCAATTTGTTAACATGTTCTATCCAACCTTTTTAAAATCTAAAGACTTCTAAAATTACGGCCTAGTTACATAAACTAACTTTGTCGATATCTTTAACTTTGACAATATCATCGCCATACATTTGTGACGTATTTGACATTGCTAATGTATTGGATTGTCGTTTTCAAAGTCAAAGTTATGGGCGAAGTTAGTTTGTGCAATTGGCCCTTAATGTTTGACCTGACATCTCATAAAGTTCTGAAAATGTTTTGTAGTTGACATTTCTTATTTATTTATGCTTTTTGACCGACTTCAAAAGAGGAGGTAATCAATTCGACTGATTTTTTTTTTTTTGTATGTTTGTTACTCGATTACGCTGGTATTTGGGAACCGATTTTAAAAATTTATTTTTTGTCAGAAAGCATGATATACTAGGTTGGTACCATAAAAAATTGGTGAAGACCTGATGAATATCTTCGGTCCTGAAGACCAGAACTCCTCAAAATTGAACGGTACAGCAATAATTCTTTTTGCACCTGGTTCAGTATAAATGTATTACTACAAAGGGGGGGAGGAGGGTTAAAAGGGGTGTGGAGGGGGGAGAGAAAATAGATACTAATGTAAATAGTCAATATTTCGGGCAGTACTTAAACGAGTAGAAATAAACTATTTTGTCGACAAGTATGATATGTTAGATTTGTGTCATTAAAAAATGGTGAAGACCTGATGAATATCTTCGGACCTGAAGAGCAGAACTCCTCAAAATTGAACGGTACAGCAATAATTCTTTTTGCACCTGGTTCAGTATAAGTGTATTACTACAAGGGGGGGGGGGGTTAAAAGGGGAAAGGCGTGTAGGGGGGGGGTTAAAAGGGGAAAGGCGTGTAGGGGGGGGGGGTTAGATAATAGATACAATTAATTTCCGTTTTCAATATAAAAGTTTTACTACAAACAGTAGGTGAAGAAGAGGGAGAGAGAGAAATAGATACGTAAATTACCGACGTAAACTAAGAGAATCCGACCTGGTCAGTATCTAACTATAGCGGATATCATGATTATAATGACTTACAATCTTCTCATAATTTCACAGCAATAATAGCATGTTTGGTCTGAAGAATTCGTAAATTTTAAAGACATCGTTTTGATTATATCATGATCACCTTTCTCATTATTACTATGCCTATCAAAACTAAAAAGGGACAAATAAAATATTTTTTAATAAAAAAATAGAAACCGACTTCAAAGTGCCACTACAAAGTAACAAATAAAATATATTTCATCGTACTAGTACCCAATGATTAATATTCTTATTGACTTGACTAGCTAACAAATCTTAAATACGTAATATTTTGAAGGCGGGTCGCTAAATATCAAACACGTATAAATTTAAGCAAATGTTACACCATTTGATATTACATGTAGATCCTGCAATGTTAGCTCAGAAAGGCACATAAGTAAATTAAACACAAATGAATATAATGTGCTAATCCTACGTGTAAATTTATTGAAGTTTTGATAGAATTTCTATGTGTCTTACATGTGTATGGTAGCCTGTTGATAATTATCTAGATATGATCCACGAGACGGTTGACCACCGGAGTCACTTGTGTGTTGATGATATTCAATTAGCAAACTCTTTAACAGTGATATATTTCAATCATAGTCAGGAAACCTGCATGACATAAAGGCATTTAAGTACAAGAAAGGGTATGTTGTGTCCCATGCTCAACAGTGGAAGATTACGGCCTGATATATTAAGACAAATTCATATTCCGTGTAAATCTTGCGTGTTTTTCGCTATAATTACTTACACAAATTAATGTTAAGCGTAAGGCGTACACGTTCGGCACTTAGCGACCCGCCTTCAAAATATTACGTATTTAAGATTTGTTAGCTAGTCAAGTCAATAAGAATATTAATCATTGGGTACTAGTACGATGAAATATATTTTATTTGTTACTTTGTAGTGGCACTTTGACGTCGGTTTCTATTTTTTTATTAAAAAATATTTTATTATACAACGTATAATGGCGTAGGTACTTAATGCCTGAGGCATTCCCTCCCAGTCAACCTTAGGGTCGTGCAGAGAATTTGAAGTAGGCGCATAAACTAAATGAAAATAGTAAAGTAAAAAGTAATGGTAAAAAGCTATAAATATTAAAAGAATATACATATTATGCATAGCATATATTATGCATGCAATATAAATAATATTTATTATGCAGATATTATATGCATATTATGCATTTCTCCTACATTAGAAAACAGAACATCCACATTACATCCTATAAATAAATAATATGTTAAGCAATATATTGAGGTAGTAATGTTAAGCGATAGTTATTGCTTTCTCGAGTATGATTGATGTCTCAGGAAATGAGAACACTTTGGACGGGGAAATTGTATTGGGCGATATTGATCTTATTACTATAAGATTGTCTTATACGCTTGAGACGCGGCTCGGATGCGCCTTACATCCTCACAATTCAGTTATTATATCCTCTTGTATCCTTATGCTTTGCTCCTTTATTGATAATCTTCGAGTCAATATTGGCAGCGTTGTGATATTGTAGTAATTTAATAGCCTAGATAACGATCGCTTGTAAGATATAAGATATTTACAACAGTCGAAAATAGAGTCCTGGCTGTACAAAATAAAAGGAAAGCATTAGGAAAAACTTACTAGTACCGCGATTCGAAACAAGACTAAAGCCCAAATACACAAATGCCACTTAAATATTATGTTGCACTTAACTACGCAAGTCCTGCTTAAATGTACTGACTAAGAGGGACGTGGGTAGTCAAGTGCAAAATAATATTTAAATGGCGTTTGAGTATTCGGGCGCAAAAGAACAACTCCTAAAACAATAACCCAAATAATGGTGCAACATGGGCGGGCAGAGAAAGACCAACACTTGCCCGGAAGCGACCCAACCATTTCTTATGCACGGGCAGTGCAGGCACACGTCTTATACTTCTTTTACTGCTGTCACACTCAGTACTTAAGTGTCGATAAAAATAAAATTATGACTGAAGTTAGCAAAAGTCCTCAATCCGAAGGTGGTTGCTTACTGAAGCGCAGTCAAATAGGTCATAGCTCATTTGACACGATTAACACTTATAATAGCCATTAAGCCGGGAGCATATTTGCAAAGGTTTCTGTCCATATCGGGGCTTGGCGCGCCTCCAACGGTTGAAGGGGATGTTTCACAGATACTGACACGGCTATTGTTTCAACGAAATTTGCACATGTGGAACATTTTAAAAGTTTTATTTTCAGGATATGGCGTTAAATTATGGAGGTATTTAACGTTACTTTTTGAAAGTTCTTTTTGCAGTACTTAAGCTTCTAAAGCTGATTTTTCAACTTAGGGATAACAAAGTAATATGGTTACGTTGGCAAAGACAAAATGTAAATAAAAAGACTGTTACATAAGCTATCACTGTTATAACTGTTGCCCCACCGGTGATAAGACCTCTCATACAAAACGCTTACTACCTCCAAATATCTCTTTTACTGGTCCTTCTTCATTAAAGTCTAACGAAGAATTTCTTTTGTCACCCTCTCCATCACTATAAACATACTTTTCAACCTTCTTATCTGCACAATTTTAATTCTCTTTTCCTCTTAATTTACAAGACACAGCAATAAATTACAATATCGCTTTATATACCAAAAATACACCCAGTAAGCTGTGTGCAAGTACAAATCCAATTTGGTGGCGGTGCATCTGTCTCTAAAACCGTATTGTGGTAATTAAAACTTGTGCGCATGCTGAATTTGAGCCAGCGTTAAATTTCACAAAGCAATTTACTTCGCTTAACATTATGACGTTTGTGCGACGAGGTAAGCAGCGAGGAATGGAGCTTGCTTCCCAGTTATAATTACATTGATGTAATAAGCCCGTTTTATGTAGACGGTGCTGTTTGTAATTGTTGGATGTTAGCCGAGTCTTTTGCTTAATGATGATGAAAATGATACGGTATATCCATCTTATGTTTTAAGATGCGCTGTAAGGAAATGAAACAGACAATGTAAATGTGTCAAATGGTAAGGGGAACATTTATGGTCGTCAATCGATATTTTAATGAAATTACATTACTGTTTACCGAGCTACTAGAATACATATTGTATGTGTCATAAAAGCGATTGTAGAAAATGGTCGATATTCATAAACCAAGAATATGCCTACAGGCTACAAACGGCGAGTGAATACATCGTATGGAAATCTGCTTACAATACAGATCTCTACGAGAATTTCTATGATATTTGCCAACCTGCAATAGGCCGGCGCGTCCTAAGTCCTAAGCCCTCTCAATCGACCTGTCGACTATAGAGACGTTTGGAACTCGGTGTATAGGCTGCTGTATAATATTAATATACTAAAATGTATAAGTTGTATATACAGTAGGTCTTATAGTAGTTGTATATATCGAAAAGTATACATTTGTTGAAGTTATACTCCTTTTAGCACTTGGAAATTTACATAACTCACGACTTTATCCCAGAAGGGGTAGGCAGAGGCGCCACCAGGACACCCACATTTCTCCTTGTATGTTCCGTTCCATGATGTGATAGGGAGCGAGCTTATCGCCATATTGGGTAATTCGGGTACTTATTTAAAAATGTATGAGGGTATTTTTTTACATTTAAAATACAATGTCATTGTGGTTCCTAGACGAGTATTGTGTTGAATTAATGATTTTGAACTGTGGCAGCCCATGATCCGGGCCACGTTGACAACATAGTACACTACGGAGGCCTAGTGCGGGATGGCTAACGTGGTTCCAAAAATGACCTTACTGTGTGTTTACCAAAAAATAGTAGCAAGAAAGCCAGTTATGTGTGTATTGATAGTCAATCACCACGCACTTAACGGTGAAGGGAAACATCGTGAGGAAACCTGCATACCGTAGCGATTTTAAAGAATTTCCACGGTATGTAAGTCCGCCAACCCGCACTAGGCCAGCGTGGTGGACTATATGGCCTAACCACTCTCAATCGATTCTCTCGATTGTAGAGTAGGCCCGTGCCCTGCAGTGGGACGTATATGGGTTGATATAGATATAGTAGCAAGAAATACAGATCTAAAGGATTGGAACTTTCGCCCTCGAGAACCGAGAAAACATCTGACAGCATTATAAAACATAGTTTTTCTTTTGTAGTTTTTGGCAGGGTTCCAGAGACGCCTGTTGTGCGTGATCTAGCTATAAAATTGTCATATCTGTAATGTATGCTTTTAAGAATGAATACTGCGTATAAAATTCGATTATTATTATTATTATAGTATAAGTTACACGACACTTCACATTCAAAATTATCTGGAAAGTAAATATCTTATAGAAAAATATAGTTGAAAATTGAGATTGGAAACACAGAGCAATAATTTATTAATACACAGCCGCAAACTGCCCAACTTAAATAACGACGCATGTAATTAAAAATAAATTTCATTACTACAAATAGCGGGTATGCATCCCACTGTTGGGCACTGAAATTCCATATGCTCCAATGCTGTTTACTGGTCATTAACTGCTATCATATTTAAAAATAATATTTAAATACACCCAACAGTCACATACATAGTCCTGACCCAACACTAAGATCGAGTCTTTTGTCGTGGATATCAGAAACTACGAGAGATTTTTCGGTCTCACAAACACCCAGATCCGAAACAAATACCTGTGAATCACACAAACATTTGTTTCGGTGCGGGGATCGAACCCGCGGCCTCTCGTTTCACAGCCGGCGTCTAACCAACTGCGCCACGGAGGCTGTCAAATACGTGAAATTATGTTATATAAACTGTCAGAACACTTTACACGACAAACACTCATTACGAATATGTCCAGTGAAACGCGCCACCCGCAGAAAACCTACATTTACACACAGCCCTAAACAAAAATTTCATTTAATACACCACAGTGCAAACTACAACATTAACGTGAAAAAAAAACAGGGGCCAAAAGTTGGTTCCACAATGCACTGCTGTGCAAACTTTGGTGACGAACGCGCAATGGGCCGAGCGTCTAATGTCCGCTGATGAACAATCATGACGTTGTTGACTACTAACGTAGGATTTTTGAGAAGCTATATATAAAAAGATAATTAAATTGTACTTAATATAGAATATCATTATTTTATAATGATAAAAATAATATAAACCTTACAATTCAAAATGAACATTTTAGCACCCCTCTATAAAAGTACATCACGATTTACTTAAGTAGTTAATATAAAGTAGAAATATCCAGTAGTGCGAAAGTTTGAGAGGGTGGCCGTAACAAGTGGAGACAAACATCATTAATTTTAGCTTATTTTGTCCAAGACGTGCCACTTCGCGAGCCACTGTGCAGACAATGCGGGATCAACCGCCTCGGTTTAGCTTAAGAGCTTTAAAATAATATTAATCGATGTCAGAGCTCGGTGTGAGTTTGTTAACCGTTTATTATAACCTTTTTGGTCGGGACCTTCGTGGAATTAAGTGGCCAGTAATGTAAATATTATAATTTTGTTTTTTTTTTTTCTAAGGATTGATTAAGGGAAAATAGTGCGTACAGCACTGAAATTATAGTAAAATACATTGATGTGTTTTTTGCTAAAAAATATATTAAAGGTTTTTGTAGTGAAGTCAAATAAATAATATATACATGTGGCAGCTTCTCAATAAAAAAAAAACTCATAAAAAGTCCTAGCACTCAAATTGAGCCCTGAAAATTATGATCAACATTAGTATCACTTCTGCCTAACCATTTGGCGATTCAGACATCACCGTAGATTTTAAAAAGTAATGATATAAAGTTATGTTTCTCTACAAAATATTGCAATTGAATATCTAGTTACATTGGCCAGTGGAATCACAATTCTTATCGTGTCCGTACGCTAAGGAATTTTATTCAAGTGTCCTTCAGCTACTACTTTCATGAATGGTAATGTCAGTTCGTTAAATTTGTATTTTTTGTCCTCTTTCCGAATTGGAATGCTTTTGCTTGTATTTTAGTTTTGTATCTGGCGGAATAGTTTCTATATTGGAGACAGGTTTACCTATATGCTTCCGCCCGGATCGTCATGGTGAAAAGGCTGCCATACAGATCCTTGAAAGTGTGTCGCGTTTCGGGTTTAGCATGTATGTATATAGTTTCTGTTTAGAGGATTCATAATATAGAGAGAGCGCTGGTACTTCAAAACCGTAGGTAAAAATGGCGGTGCCGGGCCATCTTTATCTGCCTTCATCGGCTGACATTTGACAGGTTGGCCAACATGCACGAATTATTTGAAAAAGTAAAATAAAAAATAGTTTAGAGCTGTTTAATTCCACCAAAATCGTTTAAGATAATAACTAAATATGATTTCGTATACTAAGGGAATTTACCGCAATTTGTTCAATTTTCACTAATACGGCAGTGCTACCAATATTACAAACAAAAAATAGATACGTTTTTGAAGACGCAAATGTATGACAGCGCTCCTATATTATTAATACTCTGAGGGCTTCTACTAGGCCGGTGTTTTGACTGACAGAAGATGATCACTTGCCCGTAGATTCTCCATGGATGACAATGCAAAGAATTTAAACTGGCATTTAAAGTAACCACAATGCACCTGATAGTACGTGCTTTGCAATTCAAATAGAGCATCCGACATGAGATGGTTCCGCCTCACTGGCCGACATAATTATAACAACTAAGTCTATGTTTTTTGTAGCTGCTCATTAGAAAGCTATCTACACGTGTACGTGGCTAAGGCATTGATAACTAACAAAGTCTAAATACACATCGAAACGTACCTAATCTGTATTCCCCGCCGTACCAGTTGGTTCCCGCTTCATTTTATCTTGTTATTACGATAGCTCGGACAATATTACGGGACTCAAGTTCTTTCTTTTAAAATACTTATGAAGAGAAAGAAGCTTATTTATTATATTTCTTAGAGTATAGACGGTAAGAAAGTAGATCAGACTTGCGGCTTGCTAATTGCAATATTAAGTGGTGATTTAATCTTGGCTGTATGTTTGTGTTGCCTTTGCTTGATTTCGAAAATGGAATGAGGTTAGTATCAATTTGGCGGTAAGTCTAACGGAACGGTAAATAGTGTTTTTTTTTTAGTTTCATATTTAGAACTAGTATGTAAGGAGGTTCTGCATAAATATATTAGTTTCTAGATACTGCGTCGTCATAATATTAACTTATTTCAGAAACGACTATAATTTATTACCTTAGTGTCGAGAGCACTCGTTTATTATACACTATACTCCATCAATTTTTATGCACTGAATTTTAGCAAAATGTTAATTTCTAATTTTTGCTGCCGAAAACTATATTTAAGCTAAAATATTTAATAAATTTTTATATATTTAAATATTTTTTTTTATGTTTAAAAGTTTATCAAAACCGTGAGTTACCATTATTTAGTTCGTGTCAATGTAATTATGTATTTTTCAATATTTCTAGATATTCCGAGAGATATTCCGCAACAATCTCCGGATTTTAAAATGTCAATTACAGGCAACACAAAAAAAGGCATTCGAAATAGTAATTTTAACGTGGGTGGAATTCAATAACGCAAAATTACATTTTTCTCTTTTCATTTCCACATAACTGATAACTCATTGTAGTGTGCCAGAAATGTTGGAAGCACAGACCGCTTTGCCTAGTGGGAACGAAATGGTCGCTTCGGGATCATAATTTTAATTTTAATCTTCATTTTTACATAACTTTTAAAGAACACACACAAAATAAAATATGCTAAAATATCATAATTAAATACCTGTAATAAAATTCCATTTAGTATAACAATCTTTATAAGTACTATCACAACCAAAACACAATAATAATCCTATTTAATTCCAACAAAGGTTTCCTGCGATAATTACTTAAACCGTCCAAATCCAATAACACAGAGTCGTGTATCCGACTGTACTATGTCTAGATTTCATTATCTGTTGCGATAGACTCGGGTCCGTGGCAAAATTGTCAATAAACTCTAATTGGATCAGCTAGGCAGCTGCGGCGGACAATTAATAAGCATCGAGTATTCCACGTTTTAGGATTAAGTTTTTTTAGGACGCCATTTTGTTTTTTTGTGTGGCAAAGAAAGTTGTGTTGTACAGCCTTGTTGTTATGTTTTAGTTTATTTTCCTATTTTTTAATCTATGGATTGATTACCAAATGATCGATTATAAAGGTTGTATTTAGAAAAGTACTTCGGTTCAATTCCCAGGTTGGTCAATCTTGTTTGATAATCATGTAATTCGGCTCGATACTATAAAGTATTAAATCATAAAAATGTCATTTAAACTCATTCACAACAATTTAGCTTAGGTCTTAGCGCCTCCCGCTAACCTCACACTGTTTTTTTATAAAATACATGAGATTAGCGGAATCAATACACCGTTCCAACAGGATAACAGAGCTGCGCCTTTATAAACGATACTCGATTTAAAATATAACTTCTCGGATTTTAGTCACAGTAAATATCGGTTATCCACTACGATACTTTTCCGCTACAAAAATATTAAATATTATTCGAGTTTTCTAGAATTATTGCAAATATACTTAATATTATTTTTAACATTTGATTTGAGTTAAATTCATTTTGATTGAATCTGCTAATTATTTAGTCTGAATATGGTAATGACGGACACTTATTGTGGTAATATTGTGGTATTATTGTGGTAATTACTTAGTCTGAATATGGTACCTACTGTACATTGAGCAGCAGAGGCCCCTGTTCTTCAAGAAAGAGCTAAAATTATAATACAAACTCCAGAATGTTCGCTTCTAAGCCTTTCAATGGTTGTGCAAAAAGTATTAGGATTTTTGTAAATATTACATCCATTATTTGTTTTATTGCTTTCAATTAATGGTGAAACTGTTTTTATGTAACATTTGGCTATTTCTGATCATTTGGGTTTATATAGTCCACTCCATTGATCTAAAATAGCATATAGATATTAATAACTTCGAACTTAATAACATATCGGGTATATCAAGACTGCGACCGAAAACGAAGCCAGGTGGTAGTTTCAGTGGTTACAGACACGATGCAAATAAAAATTTCACCAAAACAGCGATATTTTTTTTAGAATTTTGTTTGGGTGGTAAATACCTAGTTTTTGCGAAAATAATAATTTAAACCCTAACGTACCATTGAGTGTTTAAAAATAAAGATGTCTACATCATTATTTTAGGAAAACTATGTATTTATCACCCAAATACGACGATAAGTAAAAAATTCCAAAAAAGAATTTGTCGACTTTGTTTTGCGAATGTTTTACTTGCATTGTGTCTGAAGTCACTAATACTATCACCTGGCTTCGTTTTCGGTCGCAGTCTTGATATACCCCGTATATGTGATGGTTTAATGATTTCTTAAATCGTCAAATGGGAATCATCCAGTTACCGCCCTTTTTCAATACAATTGTACACCACCAACGCCCGAATACTCAAAGCGTTTGAGTATTCGGGCGTTAGTAATACACAATACTATCAAAAACGTACTTTCTAACAAAAAAGCAACTGACCAAACAAATTAGACCAAAACACGAGAAAACAAAGTGCTTTTTACAAAGGCGACACGTCTAGCGCAACTGTCGAGGCGAAGTTACCCGAAGTTGGTCCAGCGCCGAACTTATACTTTAACTTTTGTGACAGCTTCGTGGCGCAGTGGGTTAGGCGCCGTCTGTGAAACGAGACGCTGCGAGTTCGATCCCCGCACCGAGACAAATGTTTGCGAGGTCCTCAGATATTTGTCTCGGGTCTGGGAGTTTGTGAGACCGAAAAGTCTCTAGTAGTTTCTGATACCCACGTCACAAGACTTAATTGATATTAATGTGGGATCGGGACTATGTATGTGACTGTTTTGTGTATTACTTTATTTTGTTACTGTGAAGTTTTCGGCTGTGGGGTTGGTTGCTTGGTATTTTTTTTTATATATATATTTTTCTGAAGTTCTAATTGAATTTAATTGAGCTTCTTCCAGATCCGTTTTATTCCCAAAGTGATTATCATTTTAAATGATCACATCCAATTACAGAAATGAGCATTAGTCATATCCAAAAAAATACGTATTTTTATTAGGATAATATTGTTGCACCTACCTCTATATGCTTCAAGTTTCTCCCTACTAACAAACTTACATTCTCATACAAAATGGATAAGGCAGTATAAGGGACGATCTTTCTATTTTCTTTGTCTAGATTTTTCTTATCTATGTTTTGAAAGTAGAAGTCTAAATGTTTGTAGCACTAGAAAAAGAACGTGGACGATATAAAGAAAATATGAAGGCTTTTATTGAATAAACAACCTGATATTACAATAGGGTAATATACGTAGGTACATAATATCAAACAGGGAGTATATTACCATCCATAATTTTCCAGACAAGGTAGAGCAAATTGTATATCAATGGGGATTGAGCAGTAACAGTTATCGTAAATAAACGCCACAATGAGTGACTCCCGGGAGTCACATTTCGAATTCCCCGTATTTATTTCCTTTAACTTTATAGCACTTGTATGTGAACGAACTTAAAATAGAGTCAGTTATTTCATGGACTTTTATTTTTTGGAGTTAATTTAAAATCTAGATTAGCTCAAAGTCAATTATAACATTAGCATAACAAGCCACGCCATTAGCCTAGTTATTTATTTCCAACACATTTCATATTATTTTGTTTATAATATGTAATCGTAAGTTTTGTGTTGTTATATAAATTATCTACTCTGGTTGGTGGTAGGCTATTCGTATCCTGCTCGTAAGAGACCAAACTGCAGTTAAAGACCCATCATAGTTATCCACGTAGTTCATCTTTCGGGTTCACCTGGGTATATCTAAATACAATCAACCCAGCCTAATTATCCAACCGACTAGATAGCAATCTCGATGGATACTCCGTCCTTTCCATCAGGTGGATTCGTCATACCCGTAATACATAGTATTTTTCCTCCCTAATTTCCCAGGTAATGACGACCTGTATTTAAAAGCCTATTGCCAGAGTTCATGCGAAGCTACACCGTGCCCCTAATGAGACACAGCCGCACACTGTGTCAAAACTTTGTAGGACACGAAAAAAACTGCCGTTTCATTACTACATCCTGGTCGGGACGGGACGCATTGTGACAGCGCTGTAGTAGGTTTTCCAACAAACTTTACCGTGTTTTTCACTGTTTGCCGAGTTAAAGCAGGTTTTTTGTGTCGTGTATCTGTTTTCAGTAGTTTGTTACAGTTTTTTTAGGTACTTTGCGGGTGGAGAAAATATTTCGTTTATGTGTACGTTTTGTAGTAATGTTGTTATGTGCTGAAAATTTTTAATGGATTTTTAGTAAATAGATTTCTGTGAATTTTGTATTATTAAGTTCAATTTAGTACAGTATATAACATTTTTAATCTTTTATTCAAAACGTATAATGCGAAAAAAAACATAATGCTAATTCATTCTTCTCTATTTAAAATATATTACAAAGCAAAACCTCCACGCATGCACTTCCTGACTCCGGAATTAAACTTATTACACTATACAGACAATGCTAAACCAATGCATTCCTACCAAAACAATACCAATAACGCTTTCACTAAGTTTCCCTGTCCTCAAACTTTCCCGAGGGAACTCCGCAATATTCCCATGATTGTGCAAATATTACCTATACGTAATAACACGTATAAGGAAGCTACGAAGCTCACACGAAGTTAATAAGTGTTGTGCAAGTAAGTACTAAGACGTTCTCAAGTTATACGTTTATAAGTTATTTGAAAAGTGGTAAATTACAAAGCTGAGGTCTCGGGTTCGAATCCCGGGTCGGGCAAATTGGTATTGGTTTTTTTCTATTCATTATCATCCCAGAGTCAGGAATTTGTGCCCGATATGGCGATAGCCTCTCCCCCTATCACATCATGGGACGCATACAAGGCGAAATGTGGGTGTTCTGTTAGCACCCTTGCCTACCCCTTCCAGGAAACAGGCATGGGTTTATGTATGTATGTATGAAAAGTGGTAGATATTATAGTTGCTTTGACTCTTGGAGTAATGTAGGAATGGACTGTCTTCACCGCGGCAGCACCGAAACTAGCTGAGCGAGATTTCCGGAAGGTAAAAATTATTTTTCTCCTCCCGTAATTCTTACTTCTCTTGCTCCTTCAATTTAATATTCTACGGTCCACACGTTGATCTCTCGGGTTTACCACCAGAAGTTAGCACGTTATCGAATTTATGCGATAGAATAATATAATACAATTTTAGTTTCATGGGAACCCAAATTAGGCTTAACATTTACAAGCTTAACATAGCATAGCAGCTTAGCAGCTTTTTTCTTACAGTGTTATCGTTCCAAAATCCTTACAAACAAGTTGCACCTACCGATCACCGAACAAATTTTTACGCAGCTTAGGTTTCCATCACCGATACAAAATTACCGTTCACTAAAATCATTATTACCTTGCACATGCATCTTCCGAACACCAAATTATTTTTTACCCATTTTATTCAAGATTGGCATACGTGGGATATGATGTTACACGGCACGGTTGTCTGAAAGCAATTATGGACCCATTACGTTGACGCTCTGGAAGCTTCCACTCAACTATCAAAATGTTGTTTGAAATTAATTAGTTTGCGCTAAGTTGTAATGCAGACGTTGCTCCAGCTGATCGTGTATTTATACATCATTGAACATTCTTGTTTACTAATGAACTTTAGTGTTTTGGCAGGATATAATTGTGCCAAATTGTACAATTCCACTAAAAAAATGTTGACAGCCTCGGTGGCGCAGTTTGTTAGACGCCGGTTGTTCGATCCTCGCACCGAGACAAATGTTTGTGATCCACAAGTATTTATTTCGGGTGTGGGTGTCTTTGTGACACCGAAATGTTTCTCGTGGTTCCTGATACCCATCGCACAAGACTCGATCTTAGTGTGGGGTCGGTTATTATGTGACTGTTGGGAGTATTTATTTTACTTTTTAAAATTCTTTATTAAATCTGATTTTGATACCCTTTATGTATGTCGTTGTAAATTTTTTATCTGAATTGCAGAAATTGGTGCAACATTTTGCAATGGGACCAATAGTTGTCTTTCGAATCGAATCACACAAAATATATTACCCGAGTTAGGAATTCAATACAGGGACTAATAGAAAACAAACAATAAAGACTTGAGTTCCTGTGCCTGAAAATTGGATCAGCGTCATCAACAGCCTATAGTTGTCCACTGCTGGACAAAGGCCTCCTTCGAATTGCTGCATTTCACCCTGTATTTGACTTGACGCAATCAATTGGCAATTTAATCATGTCTTGTTTAAAATTATATCTAACGTAAATATATTATGCATAGATTCTGCCTACCCCTAGATACAAGCGTGACGATAATATCTGTTGATTTACAATAACCAGTTTTCTATAATACGAGCGTATTATGTCACAAAGAAAGAGTGTCAAAGCCTCATGTTTTATACAATGAAAATCAATATTCTATCGCGTTTCCGATCTAGGCGAGCGATAAAAAATCACTTTTCCATGCAATAAAAATCACGTTATGCACCGTAAATCAGCGAGGAACATTCCCTCTTAGCCGCTTAAAAGCTTTGAGACCAACGATTTCTACTTCCTCTTTTAAGGTTTAGGAGAGTAAAAGTGATGACTAGAACTAATATAACTAATAAAAGGGTAAGAAGACCGAAAAGACGATGGGCTGACGATATAACCGAATTCATAGGGAAGGACTGGCAAACTATCGCCAAGGACTGAGATGAATAGAAAAGACTGGAGGAGGCCTTCACCCGAGGAGGGGTCCATATCCAATAGCAAAAAACTAATTCTTACTAATAATAAGACAATAAGCAAATTAATAACCAAACATTACAAACAAATGTCAAGTTAAAAATGGAAACCAAGGATAAATGAATAAAGGCTTTTTTATTTTATTAATTTATTTTATTTAGAACTAATAAGCAATGATTTGAAGGCATAAGCGATGTAATGGAATGAAGTCTGCTCTGGACTGCTAAATCGCTTGATGTGCTTAGATAGATGTTGTCAAACGTTTGTTTCGTGTGTGGATGTGGTGGGTTTGAAAAATCCCACATATCAACGCCCACGAAACAATGCTCGTAATAGACCGAGGATATAACTCTTACTATATGACTTGAATAAATTTTTGACAGTCGATTTGATTAAAATTGATGTTTTATTTAGTAGTTGGCGAAACATAGAACTGTTTGAAGGGCTGATCCTCCTACCCAGCAGTGGAGTGATGGGATATAAGAGAAGACATTGAGCCATATTTCTTTACAGTCTGAAATATTATGTATGTCTGCCAAAATATTATGTATAGCTAATGCCTTAAAAATTACCTACATCCAAATTACAAGATAAAATTGCGTAATACGTCAAATTTCAGAAAGTTCTAGAAAGAGCAATTACTGCGGGTCTTTAAATCTTCGCCGGCCGCCATGTTATGAATACAAAACAGATAATTTATGAAAAAACCCACCCAACTTCGAAATCAGTACATCGGATTAAAAGCTAAATTGTGTATTCGTTCTATAAGAGTATTTTTATTGTAAAACTTTACGTGTTTGCCATGTTGAAGTTATGCTAAAATTTAATCAAGAGCAGCTTAAATCTGATAAATAAGGTTCATTATTGCATGCGTTTGTTCTGATATGAGACGTTTTGATTATTAATTGAATCTTACTCCTTGGTAATAAGTAATTTGATTGTTTTATTAAATTTTCATTTGTGTTATTTCATTTGGATACACCCTTGTCGAAAACTTTATATTATAATTTGTAATATCTTCGTACATTACATGGGAAATTGGAGCGAATAGCCTTGGAAGCCTTTCAACCATTAACTACATACCTACATAAACTCAAGCCTTTTCCCAGAAGGGTAGAAATGCTACCAGGAAACCCACATTTCGCCTTGTATGTTTCGTCCCACGATGTAATAGGGGGCAAGCCTATTACCAAATCGGTAACAAATTCCTGACTCCGGGCTGGTAATGAATAGAAAAATCCAATATCACTTTGCCCGACCCGGGTTTTGAACCCGAGACCTCAGCTTTTTGATCATACCGTTTTACAACTACGCCACTGAGGCAGTCAGGCACTATTTAACTATTTTAGGAACGTATCATAATGTCATAGAGAGATGCACAAGTCTTGCTGATTGGAATCATTATGCCTGTCTGTTCGAAACCGGATAGCTTAGCCCTTAAAATCAAGGTGATATGTGATACTCCTACATCACAGTCGTAAACCTAAACCTCTTTAAAATATCAATGCAATTGAATCTTGTTTTATTAACTACATAATATTAATAACAAATTATTTTTGTTACAGGTAAAATCACCACAAAACAATTAATTTTGTCCAGGTAAACCCCTAAATGGCCCACTGTGCATCGCGTGTCTACTAAACAGCTGTTCAGTTCGCACATATAGCGGTATACTCGTGTTAATTCTATTCGCAATACTATTTATTTGTCAGTGTGAGTTGGCTATCTGCCAACTGTTCGTCGCGAACCTCATAATATAAGGAAATATAAATTTGGAATCGAGGCAAACGACATGAACGCTACCAGTGTGATTTATTTAAGAAAAATATTTTGTTGAATGTGAAGAAAATGGTCTAGAGTTCGCGGAGGGAAAGAATAAATTGTAATCGACAGACACATTGGGAATTAGGTACTTTTTCAGTGTATTAGTGGAAAAAAGTTAATAAAGCTCTTATTTAAGTGAAGTCAGTAGTGTTAGTAGTTCTGGTAGCAGTGGCGTGCCTAGGGTTTTGGAGTAGGGCAAGCCCAATATTATTTTAGGTTTAATAAATATTTATTTAGAAGAAAAAAAGACTAAGAACGACGAAATCGAATTTACGGCGCGGCGGCAGACCTATCACACAATCTATACAATATTAAGATTAGGTAATACAAATATAGATAGCTTGTGAGTTGTGGTCATGCAACCGTAACTTTTTACTGCACTAACTACTGAGCACTTTTAATACCCGGCATTACACTAGCACAACGATAGCTACTATGGTCCCGTGTTTGACTGCGCAGTTAACCAAAATTACGGACAGAAATTTTTATAAATACATTAAGATTAAGTTTTTACAAGTAGTTTTAATTACAAGTAATAGCATGCCTTTTGAAAGGACCACAAACTCATTGAAATCATTAGAATTAATCCAAACATTCTAATACACAATTGTCCCTTGAAAAACATATATAACACGACTGTTTCATAAGCTATATGAAGGGGAGCATTTAGAAATCGAATTACGTAGTTTAGTAAACTGAACCGATAAAATGCCTCTTGTGATTTACCACGAATTTAAGAAATGCACAAACTCGGCGTAGTTTTCGCGCCAGTTTCAATAAAATTGAATTAAATTACCTTTATAACGGCAATGAACACTTTCACAATCACACTAAAACCATCACAGGAAACAATACAAATCATTTTCGTATCAAAAAGTTTAAATAACATTAAAAAAACGAATAATTAACCTATAACCGAACTATTTACAATTGCACAATGTCAAAATACTTTTGAAGTTAGTAGCAATTCGTACAGTATTGCTAGTAAACGAATAAATAAACATTACAACATGCAATTATAATTTATGAAATAAATATAAAAACATCATTATTTGTATTACAAAAATGATTAAATAATTTTAAAATAGAACCAATATAATTTAATAACAATAAATATAATTTAGATAACAAATAATGTTACACATGACGACCTTCAAACGTACGATGTTCAGTCAAAACAATTCTGTAATCTGTGGTCAAAAGCTGGGCTTTTGGTTTAGTACATTATTGCTATATATAAATATCTGTAGCTATACATTCGTAGTGCCGGAGTATAGCATTTCACCCGTAAATGTGAAAGAGATAGCATGCGTTGCCAAAAGCCTCGTAAAAGCACACGAGAGAGAAGAAGGCAGATATATGTTTTGCGCGTACCGTCTTTTAAAAATGCGTGGAGCTACGTTCTAAGTGAGAGGTAAAATTATTGAATGAATTTATTACAAGCGTTGCGCAGCGCGGGCGGCGCTTCGGCTCGCCGTCGCAGGCGCTTCATTGAAAAGCGCCATGCCGCGACGGAACGCGGTAAATTCAAAAATGGTAGATGTTTCGTAATTACTGTTTTGTATTGAATGTAATTGTTTCGTTTAGAATTTAGTATATACGTATTAAGTAGGGCAAGCCGGGCTTTTGGGCTTGTATGGAAGTACCGCCACTATCTGGTAGTACTATATTTTCTGTTTAATTACGTCAATTTTAACTATTATGAAATAATAGCAATTCACAGCAACTATACGACTATAGGTTTTCAAGATAAAAATACATCTCAACAATCTCCATAATTCCCAATACAAAACCTGGTTAGAATAATATTGAACGTAACGCGGTAACATGTGCGCTACAAACTTTACGGCTCAATAGTTTAAGAAATGAAGGCAATGTCTCTTTATTCTCAGTCGTGTTACATTATTTTTATGTGCCGCTTTTTTCCACCTTCCCTCCACTGAATGCATAATTGAAGAGGTATAAATTCAGGGTTTATGTTTGCTGTGAATTGCATTAGAGAAAAAGCTACAAATGCAAAAAAAGGTTTTATTGTCTTGGTGAAGCTGGTCTCTGTTTACTAGCAGGCGAAGATACTATTTATCGGTCTTGTACTAAATACGTTGTTCTGAATTATTATTATGGCAAAGCCATACTACTTCACGTCGTGTTTCGATGGCAGTTGATACCATAGTACCGCAGAAAACAAACGTAGGGTAACAGCTTTGCTTAGCCGTGCAGAAGCTATATCAAATCAAACTAGTACTTTCTTTTCGCCCTCCCTTTAGTTCCGTCAGTCTAGAAACGCATCTGAAACTCGTCCTTACTCCTTTTACCGCTCATTTTCAATTACTTGTTTGTCAGACTATAAACCAGATTCAGAAAATTAATATTGAAAATTACATAATATTTCCACCACTTATTAATCAGAGGTCACATCTACATGTATTTTAGCATTTATTTTTCAAAGCAAAACCTTCACAGTTTAACAAAGAAAAAAGCGATTTTTGTCCAAGTGCTGGCATGCGGCCCACTGTGCGCTAGTATCGTCTCACGTACGTAGAACAAAGGCGCCGTAATAACCGCCCGTACTGATAGCTGTGTCGTGCGAGATTTTTGCACAAGCGTGTCGTGTTTACTATGGAAGGATGTGGGGTACCTATTATGTCAGCTGTGAAAAGAGAATAGAATGTCATGATTTTGGATTCAAAAAGTCTAAGAGAAAATGTAGGTAGAAACAGAATTGATATCTGGTTTCGTTTATTATTTTTTCCTGAATTCTCATAAGATTGGTATGTTGGTAAGTTTGGTAATGCACTAATAAATTATCTAGTTTTTGACAGTAACCAAGAGCAACTCCCCTGCTATATTTTTCATACTGATTCGAGGACATGACAATAAACCTGACGGTAGGCAGTGCAGCCCAATAGTATCCACAGTTACACTGATCTACTCGAAACAGACGATTTTTATATTGCAATGAAGTGCGAGTCGAGCGTGCCATTCGCCTTATGGTAAGCAATACGACCGCTCATGGACAGTAGAAACTACACCATGAATTACAAAGCAATGCTTAGAATTCCTCTGGGCTCGCCATCCTGAGACATAAGATGTTAAGTCTCAATATGTCCACAGTCCAGTAGTTACTCTGGCTACAATGTCCTTCAAACCGGAACACAACAGCGCATTTACACTGCTGTTTGGCGGGAGAAATAGACATTGCGGTGGTACCTACCCAGGCGGCCTCTCATATATGAGAGACTATACATTTAGTTACTAATATATTAACAACAAACAACTCTATATTTACCTATATTTATAAAATACGCCCTCAGAAAGGCGTACACCGGTTTACACCTCATACATCGTAGCATAATCCCTTTTAGTGTTAGAAAACTGAAGTGAGGACATTGTATGTAATCCCTTTTGATAACCTTTGTATGGGGCGCGGAAAATGTTTGCATTGCGCCGTTAATCATACTATGTCTCCTGAAGGAGGTATTATTAAAATGTTTATTTTGGGGATTAAATATTTATATACTACATTTGTAACCGATCGATGTCTGTACATGGAAAATAAACGAGAAAAACTAATATGGGGTGTCTGTATTAACGTAATAGGACCCGAAACAATGATTTGAAACAATTGTGCGCGATGAACTCAGAAACGGCTTAAAGGATTTCGATATTTGGTATGAAGGTAGCTGACACCCTGAATTAACACTTAGAATGAGGAAAGAATTCCGATATATTTATTTATTTTTTATACTCAAAGGGATGGGATGGGACTAGATTACATGTCTTGAGTGAGAATGAGACGCGTCGGGCGGCATATAAAGGCACGGGCCGGGACGGGATGGGAAACTCCAAATAAAATTATTTTTAAATAAAGTTTAATCACGCAGACGAAATTTGCTAGTATAAAATAAAGCTTTGGAACGGTTTATGAAAGAAACGTAAAAACTAACTATGAGTGAAAGAAAGGAAATACTTAACAGAAAGAAACAAAAATGCGTAAAATAAAGCTGAAGAAGCAAGTTATATTTACTCGTATTTGAAGGTCCTGTTATTAAATTATTACATAATAAAGAGTGTACAGTGCAAGATGGTGTTACAAACTTGTCACAAATATTCGAAGGCCATAACTGCACGTTTTTATTTTATGGCATTCTGATAAATGATAATTTTGGTATTTTTTTAACTATTATGTTAATTACACATTCGTTTTTTTGCTTCTGTATTTTTTTAAATCTATTTTTGGTTTTACATTATTCTATACATACTAGGAAGATTTATGAACACAGGCCGCAAAATTCATTTTGTATGTTTTTTTATTTACAAAATCGTAATATAAAAGCCTGGGCTACACTGCCTGGCTATCACGAATATTTTTAAGTGAATCCTGCTATTACGCCGAAGCCTGTATACATTTTATGCCCGATACATAATTTCCGATTACGATTTTTATCCTCCAGTTTTACGATATACCTAAAATGGAGACTGTTAAATAATATTTTATGTACTTTTCTCATTATCATGATTATATCTTTATTCATACCCATCTTTTTTATATTCACCTTATGGGGAGTGACTACCGAATCTAATGCGTTTTCAACATCTGGGAGTCGTAGAAGTATTTCAGGCTTTTATTGAAGAAAAAATGTTGGGTGAAGATTAATCAAACTTTAGCAATCATCCAAAGCTTTGTCTACTTCTACCGTCAATTAGTAGTGTGTAATCATTGTTATGTTCGAGTTTGAAGGATATTCAGAAGCTTTTGTGAATACACATCTAAAACTTCTACATGAATACTCAAAAAATAACACCCAAATAGCGATGGCAAGCGCAGTGAAATGCCAAGCATTGCTTTATAACTCATGGTGTTGTTTGGTCTTGTCCATGAGTGGTCGGATCGCTTTCTATCAGGCGAATGGCATGCTCGTCTCGCCATTAATCGCAAAAGAAAACAAAAGTTACACTTAGTTCTTATCGTTTAAGATTAAAATTTTATCGTGGAATCCGCAAACTATGAGAGACTATTCGGTCTCACGAGACCTAGACCCAAACAAATACTCGTGGCTCACACAAACATCTGTCTCAGTGCTGGGATGGAGTCCGCAGGCTTTGACAGACAACTTCTCTACAACTGCGCTATACAATATTATTTAAAAGTAACTAAATCGTATACGTGATAATCCTATTGCCCTCTACACCAAAGCGTTTCAAGCGAAAGTAAATATACCAACACAAAAGATCACAAAACTCGGCTTCTGAAGGCTCAAAAATAATGCCACATCCTCGAAAGCCGGGCTTTCAGACGCAGCACACTATTGCCGTCTTAGTACGTCTCAATATAAAGCTGTAAGACCGGCTTAAGTTGCACACGCCGCGTAATATGACGCCGAAGCCGGCAAGACTCCTCATAACGTGAATATGAAATAAGAACGCAATACCTCGGATTACTTGAGACGCTGTGAATGCATAAATTGAGTTGCGATAGTTTATGAACCGATTTGTGGTTATGAGACATAACTATTAAATAAGGATGTACATCATACATGTGACATTTACGTGTAGTTAAATTGTCTCATTATCTAGTTTAAGTAGTCAATTGGCTGTATAGTGTGGGCCATGCAATCCTAGGATTGATTTCCGAGTCGGGAAGAGTTGATTTTGTACCAGTTTTTTTTTTGAGTTTAAGGTTTAATTATTTAAGGGGCTCAAGATTGTGCTAGGTAATAGGCGCGCCGACTTTAGCCTGTTGATTCGGAAGTAATAAAAGACCGAGGGTGCCACTAGTAGCACCTGCCTTCTCTTTAGGAGATAGTATGCATAGCTCTCCACTTTTCCCGAATTATCATAAGGCCAATTACACCAATTGATTTTTAAATTGAACCGACGATCAAACCTAATCCCTCACAGCACTTTCACGATAGTAATGTCAAAAAAGAAGTATGCCCATCTTACCAAGACTATTTTATTATAACTTGGTATCGGTGTTAAGATTTTTGTCCCTCGATGAAACCTACTTTTTTATGTAGGGAAAAATGTATATTTCCAATAAAAATAAACATAATTGCGACCCAGGCCTGAAGTTCTTGGAGAAATGAACTTAAAGTCCAGTCACTCAGGTAGCCCCATTCGTAGTAATCGTATCGTAAAATGTGATGATAATTACTTTATTTTATAAAAATCTGTCACCCGGGATAAAACAGGAAAATATTTAAAGACAAACGATATTTTTTATCGATACCATGAATGGGCATTCTCCTTTCAAAAATCGATGTTATCCAAAAAACTATTACAAATGGCGGTTAGGTAAATAAGAATAGCTAACCGCACTTAGCTTAAAGAATGATGGTTGCGACCCAGTTTCTGTAGGGCCAGTGCTCAGCGGCTTTGTAAACTGCGCTCGGCGCTGAGATAAATGCCACCTATCAAAGTATTTAAGTGTGGTCTCGTTTTTTCATGCTTTCTTTTTGTTTAAGTGCAGCTCATAAACTAGTAGTGATGGATTTGGACTAAAAAAGGCAAATTGTATGAAGGCACTGTGCATAAAATAATAAATAATAATTAATACACCCAACAATCCCACATAAAGTCCTGACTCCAAGTCTTGTATCGTGGGTATAGGAACCTACGAGGAACTTTTAGGTCCCACAAACACTCAGACTCAAAACAAACAGGTACCTGTAGATCACATAAATATTTGCCTCGGTGCGGGGATCGACCCCGCTCTCTCGTTTCACTACCGTCAATAAAAACCAGAGGCTTGGAGTGACTCAATGAAATCCAATTCCGAAACATACCAACATATATCTTACAAAGTCTCACCACGAACATCATTTCGATTGTGCTGAACTTACTCTAATATTTAGTAACCAAACAAAGAAAATTGATAATATTTCATTGATAAAAGTCAGCCGAGTCATATATAGGCAGCAAAACTCAGCGGGGACAGCGAAACTAATAGCCTTAGACTTGAGTATTTTTTGATTATTTACCCAACAAAAGCAATCTTAACACTAGACCCCACTAGTCCAAAACTTATTTATTTGCCAAAAGAAAAAATACCTCTTTAGCATAAAAGTTTCGCAACAACAATTTGTCGTGTCCATCTCTTGGTGGATAACACTCGAAACTTTCACAAAAATACTGAAATGAAATATTTCTTTTATATTTTCAAGTGGTCTTACTTCAATCTTGTAAATTTTCTTTTGTTTTTTTTTTGTATTATCCATTCTCGTAAACTAAGAGTGCCTTTTTTTATTTATCTATCCTTTGTCTGTGTTTTCGCACGGAATATAATTTAGGCATGTCCATTCTCGGTCTATAAATTATGATTGTGTAAAAAACATGTCAGTCCGTTAGTTGGTTGCTATGTAAACTGTGATGTAAGGAAAAAGTGAGAGAGATGGAACAATGTGACTACATACGTAATAATTTAAAGTTGATTATCGCGCAAATATCGCAATGAATTTAAAACCATTAAATCCAACAATACCGTTTAATAATCTCTAAATTCCATAATCGAACATTTACAAATGCCATAATGTAAAGCAATAACTAAAACCTATGTATACTTATATACAAATAAATATATGTAAAAAACACGAGAGCAACGATGGTAAATTTATTCAACCGACTGAGCATGAGACGTCAGAAATCCAGGTGAAAACCGACTCCAAACCGCACCCGTCGCTGCCGGTCTATTAAAGTACTGCCAACAAGGCGCAAAACGCGTATCTCATTATGCGGCTCGTAAAAATAAACATCCTTTTGGTAAGTAAAGCCGCCGCATTGCTGCGTATCAACAAACATCTTCAATTCTCCCCCGGCTCCATAATTCTTTTGGAGAGCGACGCCGACTGACGTCCCGCCCCTCACTCCCTCGCTGACTATCGTCGCTATCCGCAGATCCGGCGCTAACTGCTTGTATAAACAGACCTGGAATCCACTTTTGCTGATCGTTGAGGAGACGGCGTATGACCGCTTCTCGTAACGTGCGCTGATCGAGTATTCTGGCGTCGGCGGATACAACAGCGGCTTGAAGGCAACCTCAGTGCCGAAGTAAAAGTCTGGGTGAATCTTATACATCCATTGCGTCACGACACGTAAAGTACTCGGTTCCACATCCCTCACTGTACATGAGATTGACCCAACAGCCTTTTCCTGCTCCTTTTCAAATACAACTTCTGTTTCTGATGCGACCAAGTCTTTGATTTTGGACGTCAGTCGCATTTGGTACGCACCTTCAATACTATCCGTATACGTTGCAGTCGCGCAACCAGACGAATCTATCAGCAATCCTTCGTCAACGTTTTTCTGTTCTAACTCCTTGTCAATCAACTGCGCGAAGCATTTGTGCGTTTCTTTTGGTTTGCCGTAGTTGTATTGCTGTACTAGCTTGACCTTGTCCATCATTTCTCTGAGGATTAGCAGTTTGGCGCCGATGAAGCATTTTGGGAACACGTTTTTCGCCTCACCGTGTATATCGGTTAGCCTCGTCAATCTAGTTCTCACTGGCGCGATGACGACAATGTCCTTCTTCTTCGGGAGTAGTCTTTGTATGTTGGACACAAAACTGTTCACTTCCTGTTTAATTATGTCTTCGTTTATGTCCATTGTGGTTTGATTGTTGGGTCGTTCGGTAACAGGTCGGATGTCATTGGACTGTGTATTTTTAATGTAAGCTGCGTCGTGTACGGCCAGTGGCAGACTGCACGGAGTTTGTATATTTTTAGTTCGCTCGTGCAGACGGGAGACTTCCGCTCAGTACTGAAGACATTAATGTCTATGAAATATGTTTACAATAACATTGTCGCTGCTTATTCATGGCTCGGTAATTTATCATAAACAGCGCTACTAGATTTGACTGTAGGGAACACTTGTGGGTTATTTTCGTGCTATTTGCGTTTAGTTTGTGCTTCTAGTTTCCAATCGAGTTGTATTTAGAATTGTCAATTCCTATTAACCCTTAACTTGGCAAGAACGGAAAAATAAGAAAACATATATTATTTTGACAAATATTAGTTTGGTTAGGGTTAGATAGCATAGGAAAAATAAAATAAAAAATCTAGATATCCTAGGTTACGAGAAAACCTATGTACATCACAGTGTACATTGCCAAGTACGCGGAAATCTTCATGTAGTTTTGTTTGTACATTGTGATGCACATTGCCAGCTTCGTAATGAAATACATTTGTAATATTTTATTCTATATATTTTAATAAAAAAGACAAAACACAATGATAACCTCAATTACTTTGTGTGAAATTTTCGGAAATAATTATATTTTTGCATCCCGGTCATCGAAATGCAAAAATATTTGTCATTTTTACACACGACAGTTGTCCTATCACTCTTGCAACACTTGCAACGCTATGTTTAGGCACCTACTTCCGGGAAATGGGTTCCCACTTGTTCAATTAAAACAAATAATGTATTTACTCTAATCAAAGACAAAATTTGAAGCAGTGGTATGAGTCTTCTAAGCTTGTACCAGCTACATGTATATGTTGACATATTTCTCGATATTCGTTATGAGGCATAAAGTCTGTAATTAGCAGGTATCTTGATCCTTCTACCCAATTATGAGGATAGACAGGCATCTACGCTCTACCCACCATGATCAGAGTGGCTAAGAAGTTCTTTATTTCATCTCCTGTCAACGATGTAGGTCATCCTAGCTTATGCACTATCTATAGATTTGTTCTATGATCAGTGTCTGAGATAAAGTCTATTGAAATCTGTAATTTATACAATATGGTTTTGTATTTATGTGAGTTTGATGAAAGGCATATTACATTTCTTAAAAACAAGCTGTGTGACGAAGTACGGCTTTGGATGAATCTCATAATCTAGAACAAATTTCATAGCCTTAACTTTTTTGGCTACTTTTTTATAAGCTGTTATGTTGTGGCTTAGAAGTGGTAAGTTGTTCCTATTGTCGACTGGCATTGCTGGGTAAAGTGCCTGATTATTCAGCAGTTGTGTTTTGTAAAAATTGTATGGGTTCCAAATAAATATCATGTAATATCTGCTCGTGTTCGGCGTTGGGGGATTAGTGAGAGACTTATAGAGACACTACTGTATTCTTTATTAAAGTCTGTCAAACTATTTAATTTAAATAAATTTGTTAAAGTTAATATGCCTATGAAAGTAAATCAAAGGTATTGGAGAAGATTGTATGCAAATAAGAGGTGCTCTACCGGATGTAGAGTTATCCTCAGAGCTGATATTTTCACAACAGTTAATGCCACTATGTTATGCGAGTTAGTTAGTTTTTGTTCTATAGGCAAGATATAACAAATAAATGTCAAAACAAACACAAATAAACGAAACACAGACAAATTAACAAACGAATACCCGCAAATTTACCAAAACCCAATGTTCTATAAACCTGGCAATGTACAGCGTGGTTACCATAGTTTACCATTGGTACTTTATCGCGTTCTTGGAAATGTACATTGTGATGTACATACACTTATTTCATTCGAATACAAGAGCTTATTTGTAGTTAGCTACGTTAAAAGGCATTTATTGAATAATTTAAGCTTTATACATAATAAAAAACAAAACATATTGTCAAGTTTAGATGAAAAAAGTTGAATAAAGCTAAAATAATATCACGGTGTCGCGAGGATGAGCTCGTGGCTTTTAGTTTTTTTATTTAGACATTTATATTACAGTGCAGTCTCGACAAAATAATTGTCTAGTGATTCTACTGTATATAACAATATATTCACAAAAAACGAGAAGAAAAAATATTCAATAAACAAAGAGTAATAATTTTTGAAAATGTATGTACAGTGGGATGTACGGTGCCAAGTTAAGGGTTAAGATGCAGACGTGACGATAAACATAATATATATGAATATATAATTTGCTTTGAGTAACGTGGGTTAGCCCAGAATTGGTTATGAGAATGTTGCGAAAAGATGTAATTTAATTCAGGAACCAAAACCACAGTTCACAGTCTGTGTTGATTCCCACTAGACATTCATTATTTTTATGTATTAGTCAGTTTCTTATTTTATCTCCAACACGAACCCTAATGAAAATACAATTTTGTAAAGCACACTCGTGCAATTCTAGGCGAGCACGACTTTAAATAAAACCAACAGATTAATTAAAAGATATTTGCTTGCAGACGTTTCAAACCAGATTTTAAATGAACTTTAACTTTCGAACGTAACACGAAAACTGTATTCATTCACTTAGTATATTAAATTATATTATTTCTCATTATATTTGAGCGTAATCTCTTCCGGAGCGTAAAGCTTTTTTAGAGACTGTCACGCCCTCACACCAGCCACTTCAACTCCTGGAAGCCAGGATCATCGAGCCTTAGCTCAGCGAGTCTTCCGGAATGTCTAGCTTGTCTTAAACCCGCAAAGAAATCAATCACAAAGTTAAATTAATAGAAGGAGTTGGAAATAAATTATTGCACAAAGCTCATGGTAAAATGTTCGTATTCTCCCGAATAGCGAACATCGTATTCAGCGGTTAAGAACCCGTCATAATGCCCACGTAATCGCGTTTCGGGTTCTTCCTACACATAAATGATAGACCAGTGTGGTGAATGATATAGGCCATATCATGGTCTAACCCCTCTCAATGGTTTTCTCGATTGTAGAAGAGGCCCAGGCTCTGCAGTGGGACGTATATGGGCTGATACAATTAAACATATTTGTGTCGGCTGCCCTAAGATAATCCTTTCAATAATTTTCTTTTATTTATTTGAGTAATAAATAATATAATTATTTTAACAATATTTTTTATCTAAGTACAAATAAATTTAATTCGTCCGCAATAACTTTGGTCATTGCCAAAGTAGACAGAGCACAGAAAGTGCGATATCTTTTCATTAAGGAAGTCAGACGAAATTGATTTATTATCAAGCGAGCAATCGCCACCTGCGCTGAAATGCGGATCCCGTGGGGGAGGCTTTTAGTAAATTGCAATAAACAGGTGAAATTGAAAAAGGGGTTCCGTAATCGACTGACTGATTTGTCCCAAGATGATGGAATTGTGCTATCCGGGATGAAGTTGTTTGAGAATTGTCGCTGAAGGCGTAGATAATTCACTCGGTGCACAAGATTTGTTCTATGTTTTAAGGATATATTTTAACTTATTTTCTGAATCTGGATGTGATTGAAACTATTGTGTACTTTACCGAAATGAAATAAAATATGTGCTTTAGTGGGATATAAAGTATTATAATTGCGCCCCCTTCTCTCACTTCTTGTATCTTTACCATCCTATATTATGTTCAAAAGCCGGCAAAATAATCTCTAAATAATGTAAGTATTTAGAGAAATGATGATAATTTTCCATCGCTTATCTATTTATCCGTTTGCAAGGTTTCCGTGCTTACACTATAGAAAATATACCTTAAATTTATTAAAATTAAACAGCTAAGAATTACTCCACTACGTTCTTCTACTATAAGTGTTATAATGACGTACATAATAGACAACACGAGTGTAGCAAAATTTACCTTACCGATTGTCGCTTGGAAACTGAGCTTTTTACCTTTGTAGTATTTTTGATAAAGCAATTTTAACTTCTACATTGGGAATTTCTTTCGAAAAGTTTGAGAGACTCCCATACTTAGTTTTATCCGACATCAGCGTGCACATTTTACAAACACCAATCACAATTGCAATGTTAAAAATTCTGTCAATTGTTGGTAAATGTGGTAGTATAAGCATAGGTTTACTTCATTTGAACTGATATAGAAATTTCAAATTACTCCTTCCTTTAATTCGTTGAATTTACTATTGATGTAGATATTTACTTAATTTCTCTTTAACACTAATAATAAGATGGTAAGAATTTAATAAATATAACTAATTTAAATTTCAGCCGTTAAGTTAAGAAATTATTAAAATCATTTTAATGTCAATCAACATTTACAATAAATTAATTATTCATAAACATCACATACAATAAATTGTCACTGGCTGTATGAATCGAACGACCTTTGCCCGGACGATAACAAAACCAATATCTATTCCGTTTTCAAAATGGCGGAAGTTTTTGAAGCTAGAACGTGGATGCACCAAACAGGATGTCTTCATTTGCCGCATCGACGTAGGAATCCCGCTACGACGTCTCACATCCGGGATAGTTCCCGCCATTCCTGGTATATTGTTTGCTTTTCTACAGTTTATGGTCTCTGCACCAGATGTTTTATTAAAACTATTCATGCATTACAGGGTTCTGGCAACAGGAAGCCAAATTGAACGATTTTGTTTACGTAATTCAAGATTTGAATTTTAAATTGATTGTAATAGCGTGTTTGATTGAAATGTTTGTTATTTAAGTTAAATTTAAATTTAAAATTACAAACACAAATAATGACGTTATCCGAATAAGGTGGGCAGAGAAAACAGATCTCGATTTTGCACGATTCTAACGATCGTAACTAAAATCCTTTCAAGGATTCAAATAATATGAATGAGGTCAGAATAAATAAAATTGCTCTGCTATCAAAACTAAAAATACGTTTTGACATTGCCGAGGATCATAAAAATTCATTACCTTTATAACGCAAAGACAAAGACGAGATTTTTCAATAAAAATATTAAATTTGCAAGCCATTCTAGCGAAAATAAATAACTGAGATAGTATATCGTTTTCATTGCTTCTTTATTACATAGTAATAAAGATTTGAAGTTGAAAATAATAATTTACGATCGCAGAACTGAGTTAAATGGGATTCATAGCTGTCTTTAACTATTGTAATAAAACACAATGCTTTGTACATTTTCATAGTTTCACAATGAAAAATATTAACAGCCGATCGTTGTTGTAGATAAATTGATGAGCCATTTGCAGAGCTAAGCACTTGACTTTAAATTTTAAGGTCGTGTATTCAATGTAGGTATCGGCAAATATTTGCATGACCTGGATTCATTTTTTTTGGGTCTTGGTTAGCTAATGTTCTATAGTTTGTCATGTAATATTAATAAAGTCTGCCTCGGTGGCGTAATTGTATTACGGTACGGTTACAAAGCTGGAGTCTCGGGTTCGAGTCCCGGGTCGGGCAAAGCGATATTGGATTTTTCTATTAATTATCAGCCCGCAGTCAGGAATTTGTGCCCGATATGGCGATAGGCTCGCTCGCTATCACATCGTGGGACGGAGCATAAAAGGCGAAATGTGGGTGTCCTGGTGGCGCCTCTGCCTACCCCTTTGGGGATGAAGGCGTGAGTTCATATATGTATGTATGTATGTATATTAATAAAGTACTAAAGAATATATAGTCCTATATTCGCACTTTGTAAAGCATGGGGTCCCATTTATGTAATTAATATTGAAAGGGTTATAGCCAAAGTTCACTACGCCGGCCTATTGCGGGTATAAAAGTTTTTATGGTCTGTGTCTCCTAATTTGTTAGATTATAATCCAATCAATTATAAGTAAGAAAGCTAAAAAAATGGAGGAATTGTCTACATAAGTTGATACTCAAACTGACATACAATAACAAAGATAAAGGATCAATCAGAAATTCAACGGCCAAACCAAAGATAATATGGCGTAATCAGTTGTATCTGTCACAATATAACTTCACGCGTCAAATACATTTAACTCGCATTCACGACTTTTCAATTGTTACAACCCGTTCAAATGTAATTTCCACTGTACCTCACTTTCCCTTATAATCCGACGGGCTATTGAATTCGCTACAGTCACGGTATCGACTCAAACAATTCACAACACTTGGTGTTTATTGGATGACGAATTTTAACTGGCGGATATTTGGTTAGAAAGGTTTGGATGTTTTAATATTAAGATAGTTGAAATGGTGAATTTGACAACCTCCGTGGCGCAGTTGGTTAGACACCGGCTATGAAACGAGAGGCCGCGGGTTCGATCCCCGCACCGAGACAAATGTTTGTGTGAACCACAAGTATTTGTTTCGGGTCTGGGTGTTTGTGAGACCGAAATGTCTCTCGTAGTTCCTGATACCCACGACACAAGACTCGATCTTAGTGTGGGGTCAGGACTATGTATGTGACTGTTGGGTGTATTTGTATTTTGTATAGTAAATAACGCACAGGCAAGCGAAGTGTCGGGATACCTACAAGGTGGACGGACGACTTAGTTAAGGTTCAGGAAGTCACTGGATGCAGGCTTCCAACAGGTCCATGTGGAGATCGATTGGGGGACGCCTATGTTCAGCAGTGGACTTCTTGTGGCTGAAGAGAGACAGAGTTGAAATATTTTGACTACTTTTGGTTGAAAAGCCTTAGGATCTTCAGATAGTTAGATAACAGATTAATTAATTCATTTTTACTTCTTCTTAGTTATTAGACTAAGCAAAAACCATTTAATTAAATTTCGTATTGGAAATTTTCGATAGCACCACGAAAAGTTTGCTGATTTCAAGTTTTCTAATCAGCTATAAATATTCAACGGTGCTCCGTTTTTTGGAAGTTTACCAAACTTTAACGCACTTAAAAGAAAACTTTGTAGGAATTTTTACCAATTTCAACACTTTTTTACCACCTCATTTTATATCATAACTCTTTTAAATGCGGAGTAATAATTTCTAACAGGTAGCGAACGAAACAATGAGAATAACATAAAAACAAAATATATTTTCATAAAAGAATCTCAACCCGCTTCTCAACTATAATTATTGAGAAGTTGTAGAAAATTTGATGTATGCGGAGACATAGATATAGATAATTGTGGTGTCTGCAGATCGCTCTGGTAAAATCTAAGGTGGTAGCCTGTATTCAATAATAGACAATCTATTAGTCATAAAATTAAGCAAAATTCCAAGCTGTTTATATATTCAGTATTGGGTCTGAAGCAAATCCAATAACATGTTAAAAAACGAAATAATCGCCACCTTGCAACTCTTGCAAAGCTTGATTAACTCAACGATTTAGTTGTTTTGGTGTTCTCATTGGAAGAAAGAAATGGGAATGCAGATTCAATTGGTTTTATGATAGCACACAGACCTACTGGACGTTTGTATTCCATAGCAGATGAGTTTATTTTCATTGGTAAAAAAGAAATAGAACGGGAAGCTATCAATGCGAGCGATGTTTATACAATATTTTCAGCATTGAGGTTGTTTGAAATTGAAGTGACTTGTTAGTAGCGGTGGTGCTTTTAAATGAGTTGCTACTCTTTTGTTGAGCTTAAAAGAGCCTCCTTTAGTTGCCCTATTTGCTGTGGCTAATAATCTAGGTTCTTTGTTCATTGGTGAAGCGGTTAAGGGGTCATTAGCAGAAACTTGTGATGACAACAAAATTAGGTCTGTTGGATGAAAATGGAAACAGATAAGAAAGAAAAGAAAAGAAAAGAAAAACTCATTTATTAGTCACAAATAATATGACGCACACACTCGTTTAACATAAATTTATATAATATATAACTTACAACAAAAAGAAAACAAAACAGGAGTTTGTACGTCGCATAAATGTGACACGTAGGTGACCACTCAGCTTATTGTTGCACTGCGACGCGAGCCACAGCGCAACGCTGGTTTTCAGTGGTCACCTTGAGTGACATGCGAACGCCAGCCTACATACTAACTTAAAAATAAATTAAAACATATTGTATAATTAATGCTAAAAAAAAAACAATAATAAGAAATACAAGTCATAATAAGGAATAATAACCAATGAAAGAAGTAAAAAATAAAAAGTAAAATAAAAACCTACTACACAAACAGTACCACACATACAAAGAAAACGCAAAAAATAATACCTAATATAGTTTATACAAAACAAGCCTTTGCATAATGCTCTGTCCCGCTTCCGCTCGCTCAACACAGTGAACCCGTGCCGCGCCGCCCGCGCCCAGGCCACGCGAGCCTTAGCATTGCACAATAATAATAAATTAACAGATGATAAATTGATACTTGTAATTTGTACATCGATACGCTTTTACCTTTTATGGTAACATCGAATACCTCTAGACACCTTTTTATTATTCACCCTCTCCGTATATCTGACAAAATTTATATTATTATAGTAATGAGTATCCATGCATACATTAATAAAACTACCTATGTGATGTTCTAAGTCGGTAACTAAAGAAAACGAGCACGGGCCAGCAATACCTACAATAGAACATATTCTTATCAAAGTAGAGAAGAAATACAAAACTGAACAGTCGATCGCGAAGACGAAGCGAAATGAACATAAGAAAAGTTTGAAGAAATCAGTCGAAGAGTATCAAAAGTGTTGATATTAAAATGTAAATACTCCAAATCCTACCTGAGTGGGATAGAAGATATTCGGAGCGGATTAAAATCAGCATTTAGATGAATTTTCTTAATTACTCGCCGGGTAATCGGCTGTCGGCATGAATTCGTAATGTCTTAAGGTCCGTTGGCTGCTTGATATCTTAAGTGTGCTTTATTAGTATCGTTTATTTGAAATACTTTGTATACTTCACTTTGATGTTCTTTTGGAGTGTATTTGTAGGTCTTTAATATTTGTGAATAAATAGCAATAGCACTGCTATTTACAATGATTGTCTTGTTCTCCGAAGTGCTAATAAGTTTCAAAGCTTCATTTTAAGCCAGTTGAGAACAGATTGGATTTAGTATTACTAAAACCGACTTAAAATATAATAAAGTAATCGCTGTTGCGTTTCATTTAGGTAGTGAGGTCGCCAGAAGCTAAAAGCAAATTACTTAAAAGTTGATATAAAAGTGGATGGCGCGGCGGCGGATGGATGCAATCAGACTAAATTAATTATTCTAGAACATTTTACATTTTCGCATACAGTAACTAAGATACCAACAATTAATACATTTTAACAATTAGTATCATGAGATGGCGCTACTTCTTATTTTGTTTCTACTTCTAACAAGTCCATTCCTTTTACAATATTTAAGATGCTAGTTAAGTTAGTCTAACTACAGATTTATATTTAACCCATACCAATATAACCATTACGAGGTTTCCGGTACGCAAAATTCAGCCAATAACCGCGGTGCTCTCCATGCTGTTCGCAGCTGTTACCAAGAGCAATACAGTTTCCAGCTAAACGGGCCACAAAAATTGTGTCAACCACAACGTCCGTTGCGACTAAACAGAAACAATTGTGAACCTCGATTGTGGAACAAAAAACAATTAACAACAATCAATCCCCATTGAGCTATCCGCTGCATGCAACGCTTGGATCCTGTTTTTCCGTACGTCCGTCTAATCTAAAGGTCTGTTTCTATTGAATTTGTTTTGTAATGACTTGGCTGATTGGTTATGTAGATTAGAAGGCTATTTGTCATTGTGAAAAATAGTGTCACGGGAGTTTTAAAAGCGACTTCAATCAACCTTTCTAAAAATCAGTTAAATCCATTTTGGGCTTTTTTAAACCGATGCTTTACAAGTTATAATTGCGTGATGGCCTTAACGAACCAGATGCGGATACCGACACAAAAAAAAATAGATGATGTGGAGTGATTGTAAAAGATCTGGAATGACGTCACACGTTTGTAAATATGTCTCGTTGATTACTGTTCCGTTGACTTTTGATTTTCAGTTACTAACGTATGACGTTGTAGTACGGTTAACTTCATTTAACTCAAAGCTACGTTTGGCCTTTGGATGGTTTGTTTACATAGCTCGTCTCTTAAATAAAACTGCTGTGAGGCACAGGGTAAAAAGAAAAAAGTTTTTTGAACGTTACATTCAAAGTTTAGTATAAAATAAGTCTGAGCTACATTCTGTTTTATCATCATCATCATCATCATCAGCCTGTTGCAGCCCACTGCTGGACATAAGCCTCTCCCAAGGTACGCCAAAGAGCCCGGTCTGCTGCTTATAGTGATGTAAAACTATTTTCATATCTCAAAAAACACTCTACGATATAAACATAATCAATCATTCGAAATACCGACAAAAATATCCAGCTTCATTTGTCTAAAAAGTTTTTCAACGCCACTCATAATAAAAATATAAAACGAATAAAAATAAGTAAGTCTGGATAGCACTTAGTGCGTGCCGGCTTCGAACACGCAAATAAAATTCCGAACTAGGCTGAACTTTTTTTTAATCCGTTTGCATCGGGCGCCTTGTCAGATAAATCGTTCAGCACTATGAATAAATTAAAAACTTACTAATTGATTTACACTTTGAAAAGTGTAGTTCAAAGTTATGACAGTTTTATACAATCATGTCGACTGTAATGTGGTTTTAAAACTTAAGTGGTATTTTATTGTTTTGGTAATGATACAAGACATTAAACAGGACGCTGTGACCGTAGGGAGAGCCTATAATGAATTCGCTTCCAGCACGAAGACAAAGTAATAAGATACACGAAGTATAAAAGTAAGTGTACTTTCTAAAAAAACATCAAAAAGTCCGCATATATATGAGATCAGAATTACGTATGTACGTGTTATTTACCCAATCAAAACATCCCCATCACTGCGAGCTAACGACCCTACTAAAACACAATTTAATTAGGTGTGAACGTTATAAGGGGCGCTGAGTGTCGTAACGTTTTTATTGGAAAATTCCACCGTGCTAACGGAATTTTCTAATTACACCTATACGAGTATGATGTCCCGATAGCTCCACAAATTGAACGTTAAAATTTTAATATTGCTGTACTTGCTTGCTTTTGTAGACCGACATCATCTTATCCAATGGTATGAAATAACTGTCTGTTACCATTGATACATAATAGGACGGCGTAACGATAAAAATGTTTCTTTTTAATATGCTTGCTTTTAACAATACAATGGGTCTCTTATATATAAGGACACAAATCGGTTTTGATAGTTTAGCATCACAATTTTACCATTTCGTGGGTCGGATGATTTTTGCACAGCACGGTCCAATTCTCCAGGAATTGCTAATTCAGATATAGATATTCATAATTCTTCAATTACTACGGGTTTTCATGAATAGGAATAAGGACAATAATAAGAAGACGGCAAAGGAAAGGAAAGGACCTATTGGGTCCTCAGAAAATGTCATTCACCATAAGGAATGTCTACGGAATGCATCACAGGAAACTGTCACTTCACATCAGTTTTCATTTGTCTGATCAGAATGTGAAGTTGACGGCGGACATCATTCAACTTATCAACTTTACTTTTATGTGTAGCTTCAATGTATGAATTGGTTTCAACTTTGTTACTATAATTTTGAAATTTTAAGCGTCTTTTAGCAGACTTCTTGTAGGTATTTTAACCCGAGGAAACCAAAATGCTTAAAAATTCGTAAGGCATATGAAGTCTACGAAATTATTATAGCGCGTTGAACATATTTCTAGTCTAATCTAATCTATTCTAATCTTTACTATAACTAACGAACAACACCAAATACTGATACACTTAAGAAAATTACAGCTCTCTAGATCGAAAAACGACAAAAACATATTCCCTAGAAGTAATAAACTGAAAAAAATAAAAAGAGACGTCCATATGGAAACTATGTTAATACAGCATTACCATATTCGCAGGTGGTTGCCGTATCCGAAGCAGACCTTGGGCCCGATTTTCGGCATGTGAACGTTATATTCTAACATTCGTTCTGCGAATTTACATACTCAGCCTTGTCATTCCACTTGGTTACGCTGAATATTACAAATATATTATTAATTTTTAAAATACAATTTCATATTGAGTTATTTTATATTTACTAGCTCAGAAAAATAAAAGCATTATTTGATAATAAGTTCTGACTCTCTCGCTGATTACTTTCTCGAAACCTTTTGAAAGCTGTCTATCTCTGGAAAGGGACTGTACGTGCTCATCTTCACGTTCTCAACTTAACAAATACAAATAACCTACAATAAATAAATTATATTGAAAATAATCATAAAAAGTTTTTAATCCATTTCTGAACCTAATCATTTATTATCCATTCTTGAAAATCATGGCTCCACTTAAAGTCGTCATCACAATTTTCAGCTACAAAAAGTCCTTTACTCCAAGAATTTCCACAGAGACCTGTTGAAAGCCACCTGCATCGTAATTCTTATGGTAGCTATTTCTTTTTCCACAGATAAAATAAACCTCCGAACAATGTGGTCCGGCAAGAAGTGCTCGGAGTCGCCCGCAGCGGCCACGCCGACCTCAGAGGAGGAGATCAAGGTGGTGTTGGTCGGCGACACGCAATGCGGGAAGACCTCACTCGTGCAGAGATTCGTGTCTGACACTTTCATCGAGGTACGTGTATATTTATTTTACATACATACATAAACTCTCGTCTCTTTCCCAGAAGGGGTAGAGGTGCAACCAGGAAACCACGTTTAACCTTGTAATTTCCGTCCCACGATGTGACAGGGGGCGAGCCTATGGCCATATCGGGCACAAATTCCTGACTCCGGGCTGATAACGAATAGAAAAATCCAATATCACTTTGCCCGACCCGGGACTCGAACCCGAGACCTCAGATTTGCAATCATACCGCAGTACAACTGCGCCACCGAGGCATTAATTTTTTTTTAATGGACTTTTATGCTAATAGATGCCAGTAGCGTCGTTACTTAAATTTACAAATTTTAACTTCTATAGAATAAATGAATAGATAAAAAAACATCAATTCTATTAACCAAGTACGGAAACATCTACACAATAAATTGAGAGAGAAAATACCACAAAAACTAAAATTTGTAGTCTCATAACGTGTTTTTTTTATTGCGATTAATGTCGAGACGAGCATGCCATGCGCCTGATGGTTAACGATACTAATTGCGGTGGTAACACAAGGCGGCCTTTCACATATGAGATCTACCACCAGTAAGTAGTATTGACTTTCATAAAAACTTACGCTTTTCGTGCAAAGAAACCTTCAAAAATTAATAATAGATAGCTTAGATGTCGCTACAGATTTTGATAAACGACTAGAATACACGGCAGACAGAAAGTAAACAGACGCCGAGTTAATCGTTTCCAAACGAGAATTTTAAATTATCCGTTTCCGCACGAACCGACTTGTGTCACATTGCGTATACCGTATTAAACATGGCGGACGTTGGTGTTTGATAAGAAAAGTTTTAAACATTAATAATGATTCATTTTTGTTATTCAATTAGTTTTCTTTGTTTATTATTTTAATTGACAGTATACATCATATTCAATTTCGACAATCTTTTTATATTTTTCTGGTGTTAATATCAGGTTATTTTTTGCAACACTGCTAAGTTATAAAATCCATACACCCGTCAATTTTCTACGAGAATTTGAAAGGCACGTTAATGACTAACTCGCAGTAGGTATCATAAATCATTATGTTATAATTCCCAAGCATTCTCAAACGTAGAAACCAATTCCCAAACCTGCGGGTATTTTATAAAACTCATATTTTCCTATTTTCTCGATGATCGATCTACTATTATGATCTTCTATATTAATAAAACATTAATTTCTTTTGACGGCTTGAAAGATCGATTGTGTTTCTTTTAAGAACATTAATACGCACTATTATTCCCGAAGGTATGTTATGTTTTTATTAAACAAATGTCAAAAAATTTCATAAAATAAATTGAATTTGGATTCCAAGAACTTGTCTCGTAGTATCACGTAACTGACAGTTCGTTTGAGAACCTTGACGAGGGGCTGGAAACTAGAAATTACAAGGATATTAGGTTTTAGGTTTAAACCTATATTTTGACATGTATTCGGAATGAAGGCTTAATTTTGTATTCTGTTAAATTAATTCATACTCGTAGGTGTTAGTATGTAGTGATTTTTATATAATAGTTTAGTTTTCAAGTTGTGAATATTTGAATGAAAAGCTATTGAATAATTTTTCACTCTTAGAGCTTCCAAAAATGATAAATGAAATTGATTGCACCTGTATACATATATTTCTAAACGATTACATCAATAATTTTAATTCAAGCATCAAACTTAAAAGTTCAATTATTATCTTAACTAACTAATATTGTCGTCGATGAAAGCCACATCTTTTTAAGACGAAATCAGCAAATTTAAACGGTATAATGCGGTTATACCCTCTTTGCCGACAGTCCCACCTGTAAAACTCCCCACAAAGGTGTTATGGCAACACTAGTGTTATGACAACACTATCTATGTTAATTGTCTTTTTACACATTGTCTATTGCCTGATCATAAGATGTCATGTCATGTCGTGTCTCAATTTATAATTAATAAATTATGTGAACCAACCTATTACAAATCTATTACTTCAACTATAACCAATACATGGTGTCAGAAGTAAGCGAAAATGGAAGTAGGAGCGGCAGAGAAATCAAGAAAACATGCCGTAAGTATGGCATGTGCGCCCATGAGTACAACGGGAAACATGGCCGACAACTGGAAGAAGTGGCTACAAGCATTTAAAATATATCTAAGAGCATCATCACTGGATATAGAACCAAACTCGCGTAAGGTTGCTTTATTTCTTCATGTTATAGGAGAACGTGGATTAGAGATTTTTAATTCTTTCCAAAAAAGTGACAAACACATTAAATATGAAGAATTACTGGAGCTCTTTAATAATCATTTCATACCGAAAACTAACATAACTTATGAATGTCACAACTTTTTTACATATAAACAAACCGAAGATGAATCGCTGGAACAATTTGTGGTCAATTTACGAGCGCGGAGTCAGTCGTGTGAATTCGGATTATTACAAGACAGATTGATTAAATCAATATTTATCTGCAACATGCATACAAAATATAATTATGTCAGAGAAAGACTATTAATGCAAGATGAGCTAACACTGGATGCAGCGATAGAGTTGTCAAAGAGTATAGTCATTGCTAAGAGCCAAACCATGTCTCTTCAACAGCAAGTCGGAAATGACACAGTCATGTATATTTCAAAAAATAAATCGTCTACACATAAGTCACGTCAAAATCAAAATCAACGGCCACAGTCAACACATCGGTATCCATCAGCGCACAGGTCACAAGCAGTCAATCAAAAGTGTGGAAGATGTGGACAAACTCATCGTTACAAATGTCCCGCAACACATGTAAAGTGTCATAAATGTAGTAAAATTGGACATTACCAGAAAATGTGTAAGTTTTCTCATGTAAATTATATAGAAGCAGAGTCATCAACGTCAACAACTACAAATGTATCAGATTTCTTCATTGGTCACTTAAAGTCAAATATGTCATCACAATCAGATTATTTAATGAATATCACTGTCAATAATGTAAGTATAAATTGTATACTAGACACAGGAAGTGATGCAAATGTAATGTCAATAAATGTCTATAAAAAACTTGGTTTAAAAAACAAAATTGCCAAATGTCAAGCTAAAATAAGGTCTTATAGTGGTAATAGTATTAAAGTAATAGGAGAACAAATATTAAAATGCAGTTTGTCAGTCAATAATAATAACATAACATGTCATATTAAATTTATAATTGCGAATGTGTTATCACCTACTGTATTGGGAAAAGATACATGTACAGAGTTAGGTCTAGTCAAAAGAGTGTTCACCATTGAACAACCTTGTCTTAAGTCTCAGTCAAAACAGTCAACAATTAAGTCAGTCAGTGAGTTCAAGAACAATCAGTCTTATGTATCTTTGCCTAAACAAACTAAGTCATGTCAGTCTAATGTTTCAATGTCCAAGCATATTAATAAGAGTCAGTCAGAGTCAGTAGAGTCATATATGTTAACACTTCAGTCAACTGAACAAAACATGTCAATGTCAAAGTCACATAATATTAATGTTCAAAATTTACTTACTAAATATGATAATGTGTTTGTTGGTCTTGGCTGTCTACCTGGAGAATGCAACATTAAAGTAGACCCAAAGGTCACATCACGGATTGATGCACCAAGGAAGGTACCATTTTCTATGTACACAAGGTTGAAGCAAGAATTGAACAAAATGGAGCAGATGGGAGTCATCACAAAAGTCACAGAGCCAACAGAATGGGTGAGTTCTCTTATTCTTGTTGAGAAGAAGAATAGTCAATTGAGGGTTTGTCTTGACCCTAGGAATTTAAATCAAGCAATTTGTCGTAGTCATTACCCAATACCAACTGTTGACATGGTTCGTTCAAAAGTGGCAGGTGCCAAATATTACTCTACTTTAGATGCCAGCAGTGGGTTTTGGATGTGTCGCCTTAATGAAGAGAGCTCATATCTGACAACATTTAATACACCATTTGGTAGATATCGTTTCAATCGTTTGCCTTATGGAATAAATTGTGCTCCTGAATATTTTCATAGACGAATGACAGAAATTTTTGGTGATATACCAGGTGTAACTGTCTATAGTGATGACCTATTGGTCTCAGGTTCAACAATGAAAGAACATAATGAACGTCTAAAATTGGTCTTGGAAAAAGCTCAAAAGCTTAATGTCAAATTTAATAGAGCTAAATGTTTATTTGCACATACAAGTGTAAAATATTTAGGTCATGTCTTCTCACATCAGGGTGTAACTCTTGATGATGAAAAAATCAGAGCAATTTGTGAAATGCCATCTCCTAAGTGTACTAAAGATTTGCAAAGGTACTTAGGAATGATTAATTATCTTGGTCCATTTATTAATAATTTGGCAAATGAAGTTGGTCCTTTGAGAGATTTATTGAAAAAAGATACTGTCTTTACATGGAATGAAAATTATGAGAAAATTTTCAAACGCCTCAAAAATCTTATATGTCAGGCTCCAGTCTTAGCACATTTTGATGTGAATGTTCCTATAGTCATGTCTGTGGATGCAAGCAGTACAGCATTGGGTGCTGTATTGTTACAAAATAATCATCCTATATATTACTCATCTAAAACTTTAACTGTGTCTCAACAAAGAATGGCTCAAATTGAAAAAGAACTTTATGCCATTGTTTTTGCATGTGTCAAATTTCACCAATTTATTTATGGTCAAACAGTAACTGTTGAAACTGATCATTGTCCGTTAATAACCCTTTTCAAAAAACCACTTGCAGAGGTACCTACTCGTCTTCAAAGAATGATGTTAAAAATTCAAGCTTATAGTTTAAATGTTATTTACAAAAGAGGTACACTTATGTTTATTGCTGATACTCTGTCTAGAGCAGCATTGTCTGAAACAAGTACAGATGATCTTGATGAGGATATTGTGGTTCATGTTAATTCACTTATGAAGTCGCTGCCTGTCTCGCCTGAACGTCTTCAGTGGCTGAAAGATGCTACCAATAATGATGAGATAATGCAAATATTAAAAAAATATTGTCGACTGGGTTGGCCCAATACAAAAAAGCAAGTTATGCCTCAGGCACAGGTATATTGGCAGTATAGACATGATTTACATACAGAACATGACTTGTTATTCAGAAGTAGCAGTATTGTTATTCCAAAAATAGTTAGACCAGATATTCTTAAAATTATACATAGTGGACATTTAGGGGTGGAACGTTCAAAGTCTTTTGCCAGAGGTAATGTGTTTTGGCCTTTCATGTCAAGTGACATTAAAAATGTTGTAGAATCTTGTTCTATTTGTCTAACAAATAGAAATTCAAATCCACCACAACCTTTAATGCCACACAGTTTATCAAATCTTCCATGGGAAAAACTTGGAATGGATTTCATGGTGTATAATAATAATACTTACCTAGTAGTTGAAGACTATTATTCCAACTATATTGAAGTCAGTAGCGTTAGTTCTACTAGTGCCTATGTCCTAATAAATACACTAAAGCCTATATATAGTCGTCATGGTATTCCATGTGAAGTAGTGAGTGACAATGGTCCGCCATTCAACTCAGCTGAATTTAAACAATTTAATGCTGATTGGGACATTAAACACACTACTTCCAGTCCTTATTTGCCCAGATCAAATGGTCTAGTAGAATCTGGAGTGAAAATAATTAAAAAAATATTTACAAAATGTCATGAGTCAGGTTCAGATCCTTACCTAGCTCTTCTCCAATATAGGAATACTCCAAGGGGAAATCTAGCCTCACCAGCACAACTGCTGATGTCTCGCAGTCTCAGAACTCAGTTACCTACTGTTGTAGAAAAATTATATCCTAAAGTAGTCAGGTTTGAAGAACATTTAGTATCTAAAAAGAAAAATCAAAAAAAAATGGAGAAGTATTATAATAAGAAAAGTAAATCATTACAGAAGCTGCAACAAGGAGAAAAAGTTTATTTTAAAAAGAATCCAGAGAGTAAATGGGTGCCAGGTGAGATCAAAGAACTCTGTGTAGAGCCAAGGTCTTATGTTGTAGGTAGTCCAGATGGTTTCATTGGAAGGCGAAATAGACAGCATATTTTACAACCTGCTACATCAGCATCACCAGAAATGCAGGTAAAGAAAAACACAGAAACTACATCTCTGAGTCCGCAGGCAATAACTTCATCGCAGGTAAAGCAGACAACACCAAATGCATCACAGGTTTACTCAAGGAGTGGTAGATTTATTAAACCACCTGTAAGGTTAAATTTATAATAAGTTGACTGTAGTGTATTATGTTGATTTTGTTAATGTATCTTTAAGTTTATGTTAAACATTACTTTTATTAAAGAAAGGGGGATGTTATGGCAACACTAGTGTTATGACAACACTATCTATGTTAATTGTCTTTTTACACATTGTCTATTGCCTGATCATAAGATGTCATGTCATGTCGTGTCTCAATTTATAATTAATAAATTATGTGAACCAACCTATTACAAATCTATTACTTCAACTATAACCAATACAAAAGGGTATAAAAACGTCACTTTCCGCCCCCAGCACTTTCAACAATATTTTAGTCTGGAAATAATCCCGACCGTGACAACACAGACAGATTTATGAACTTTTCAGAATTTATAAACTATTGCAAAACGTATATGAAAGATAAACGGCGGCCGGACTACAGGCAATGTTTATTATTTTTGTCATGAGTGTATTGGTGATGTATTGGTGTGTGCATATTTTACAGCGGTGAGAAATTGCTATGAATTTTGGGGGAAATATACACAGATACTAAGATACTAAGATCGAGTCTTGTGTCGTGGGTATCAAGAACTACGAGAGACTTTTCGTTGTCACAAACACCCAGACCCGTAAAAATACCTGTGGATCACACCAATATTTGTCTCGGTGCGGGGATCGAGCCCGCGGCCTCTCATTTCCCAGGTAGCTTCTAACCAACTGCGTCATGGAGGCTGTCAAATTAGGTAAATGTTAATATTATAATAGCACTGCTTTTACAGCGGCATTTTGGCTCGCTATGCTGAAGCCTGAGGGCTACCAGCATGGATAAATATTTGTATGGGAATTCATATATCATAATATTTTATACGTGTTTCTTAAATGCAATTATGATGAATAAGGTGGATTTTCATCTGCTAATGAATTATGAAATGAAATTCGTAGTACTTATTTTCTATTTACAAGATATATGTTATGATATTTATATTAATTTTACTATTTTTCGGTAGTCATTAAGTATTATATTAAATATATATATCTATTATATAATTATGTATTATGAAATGTTGCTAATGGACTGAGGCCTACTATTTTAGTACATATACCTCGCAATCTATGATTACAAATGTTGAAAGGTGATATAATCCACTATTAATCTGTAAAAGTGATTGCTCACCTATATGAGCTATGAAAAGGGCACTCTATCTTCTATTACGGGAGGTTTACAAGCTGAAGAGGCACTTGTATTTCCACTCACTTCAGTAATACGTAAGTTATTAATAGAACTGAATTAAACCCTCACGATCGCTAGCCCTACTTTCAAAGGGGAATACAAAATACATATAAAACGTTCTAACATACATTAACTCACGCCTTTATCCCAGAAGGGGTAGTCAGAGGCGCTAGCAGGACGCCCACGTTTCGACTTGTGAATTCCGTCACACGATCTGTTTGGTGGCGAGCCTATCGCCATCAGGCACAAATTCCTGACTCCGGGCTAATAACTAATAGAAAAAAATCCAATATCACTTTGCTCGACCCGAGATTCGAACCCGAGACCTCAGCATTGTAATCGTACCGTAGTACTTTGCCACCGAGGCACGTTCTAACATAGCTGTAAATATTTGCAGACATACCTGGATAAATAACCGTATAAATGAAAATAATTGCCGCGTCCAATTAATTTGGGGATGAGCCCGCCCGCGTCAACAACGTTGAATTAATCATTTGTTTGAACAACGTGTCCTGACTCGACGGTCAAACCTCGAAATGTATGTGTTTTCTGCTGCTGTGTATAATTGGTTCAGATTTTAGATCTGAATTTAATTTTTAACTTGGATTCGGTTATCCGTATTAGGATAGTACGGGCGACTAAAGCTTGATTGTTGAAATAAATAAATAAATAAATAAATAAATACACCCAACAGTCACATACATAGTCCTGACCCCACACTAAGATCGAGTCTTGTATCGTGGGTATCAGGAACTACGAGAGACTTTTCGGTCTCACAAACACCCAGACCCGAAACAAATACCTGTGGATCACACAAATATTTGTTTCGGTGCGGGGATCGAACCCGCGGCCTCTCGTTTCACAGGCAGCGCCTAACCAACTGCGCTACGGAGGCTGTTTAATTTTTACATTCTTTAACTTCCCGACGTTTCGATTGCTTTACAGCTTTCGTGGTCACGGGGCGGACTGAGGTATTAGTCATCCGCTCAGTGACTTACAATTTAGCTACTCAACTCGCGATAAAATCCGTAAAAATTAGTTATATTTCAATGTGTAACATTCGCGTAAATCTAAGAAACCACTATGCAAACCAGTTGGTTGAAGTTTTTAAGTTTCTTTAGTACGCCGTTAAGGGTCTTATTCATTGCGTACGATGCTACCCAGATGATATAAATATCTTGCCACCAGCAACTTAAGTAGATGTTCTATAGTACCTATATGCCTAGATGCAGATACTTACATACATAAACTCACGCCTTTATCCCCGAAGGGTAAGCAGAGGCGCCACCAGGACACCCACATTTCGCCTTGTAAGTTCCGTCCCACGATGTGATAGGGGGCGAGCCTGTCACCATCGGGCATAAATTCCTGACGCCGGGCTAATAATAGAAAAATTCAATATCACTTTGCCCGACTCGGGACTCGAACCCGAGACCGCAGCTTTGTAACCGTACCGTAATACAACTACGCCACCGAGGCAGTCATGCAGATACTTCTTGATGTGAAAAGAGGCTTTGCAATATTTTTTAATAATGCTCCGCTCCTATTGGGCATGTTATGTTATAAAGCCTATAGCCTTCCTCGATAAATGGCCTAACCAACACCAAAATATATTTTGAATTCCAGTAGTTCCTGAGATTACCGCGTTCAAACAATATAATAAATTGCTCCATTTTCTATATAAAAATACGGGAAATATATTATTTCGAAGTAATTCCCAGACAATGCTCGGGGGTCTGTAGAGCAAAGTAATAACGAGATGGTACTTTAAGATGGAAGCTCGCACGCACCCTATAAATTTCACATATGTGAATACGTGACTAAACCACTGCAGTTTGAAAATGTCGTAAGTGCTTCCGATAGTCTTATATTTATGTACGTTTTGAATCTCAAGTGTTGGGTGGTATATTGATATGATTTGTAATCCGTAACATTGCCAAATGTGCTAAAAGTTATCGATTTATTGGTTCAAATAATGATCGTATTTATTGATAACTAATCAACATCTGTATTTACAGTAATTTAAGGTTATTTTCTAAAGTTCAAGGGTTTTTAAAAGGCAATGAAATCTAAGGCACTATTTATCCATGTTACATTTTCAAATACTACCTTCCTTTTTTTATTAAAATATCTTTTTTATAATGACGATTGAAATTAAAACGATGTCATATTACAAACTGAATAATTAGTGCGCTGTATAACACCGTTTTGTATAAGGCAATACACATACTAGTCATGACTCAGGCATAAAATACACTTTATACTGCAGTTACGTCTGTCGTCTACCTTAAAGGGCACCAAAGTGGTCTGGAGTCTGCGAACTTAAGAGGCGCTCAGACAATAACGTCCCATGCAATTTTATGCAAAGAAAATAAAGATACATTGCCTTCTAGTCTAGCGATTTCCATTATACCATATTATTTACAACAATATGTAGTCAACTTACTTTAGTCCTTTTCATAGTATTTTAAATATATTAAAATATAATACTGTGCCCCTAGCCGGAACACTTTGAAGTATCATATAGTAATTCTCGTATAGTAAAGTAAACGTTTCCCGCTGTGAAATTTTAGTTCCAAATACGCTCACGATGGCGCTGTTTAAATTCCCATACAAAATTTTATTATTACTATTCTATTACGATACTGCAAAATGTTCCGGCTAGGGGCACTGATACTGTTTCGGGTTTGGGTGTATGTGAGACTGACAAGCCTCTCGTAGTTTTTTTTTATTCAGTCCGGCAAACGAGCACTCAAGTCACCTGATAGTAAGTGATCACTGCCGCCCATGAACATCCCCAACGCTTGGATCATGGATGTGTTGCCAGCCCATTAGATTGGGAAGAGAGCGGGAAGGAAAAAGGATGGGAAGACGAAAGCGGTATTGGACATCCGACAACCTCACTCACCAGACGAAATGCGACAGCAAAGCTAACGCTTCACGTCGATGTCCTGTGAGACAGTAGTATCGCCCCGGACGAGCCTGCCCATTCATGCTGAGTCATGGCTGACAACAGTGTAGCTCTTCTACTCGTTAACGTAGTTTCTGATGCCCACAATACAAGACTTAATATAAAGTCAGGAATAGGTGTAACTGTTGGCTACATTTATTATTGTTTACTAAATATTCGCAACATATTTTTGTTTCCACACACGAATTTCATAACCGCGTCCAATTTCACGTATCCTTCACGATTAATTACTGCATATAAGTCACATCCCCAACTCTAGAACTTTACAAACGTCTAAACTGCAGGTGTTTCACATGTAGTGTCGACGGTTAACTCCAACGGAGTTAGAGTTGGCGCCTCTCGACCAAACTGTTTATAATCCTCTTAGCCTCGTGAACGCCCTCCAATCCGATTTCAAACTATCTGAAGTTCAGGTACCGTGTGGATCTCTTGAATAATGTAGGGTTACAGTTTAAAACTTTAAATCAACTGGTTGCTGTAAATTTTAGATTTTTGACAGCCTCCGTGGAGCAGTTGGTTAGACGCCGCCTGTGAAACGAGAGGCCGCGGGTTCGATCCCCGCACCGAAACAAATATTCGTCTGATACACAGGTATTTGTTTCGGGTCTGGGTGTTTGTCAGACCGAAAAGTCTCGTAGTTTCTGATACCCACGACACAAGACTCGATCTTAGTGTGGGGTCAGGACTATGTATGTGACTGTTGGGTGTATTTATTTATTGATTTATATATTGTAACAAAAAAAATGATGGTAGACCCTTTTATGCAAGTTGTATGGATCGGTACCACCGCTTTGTCTATTTCTATCGCCATGCAGGCACTGTTAATGTTATTGTAACTAGTGAAATTACTGCGAATTATGAAACTTAACTTAAATGTATGGAGAGTACGACTGCAGTGTAGGTAGTAGCAGTGCTTGGTAAAATAAGTTCTAAATGGTATAACTATTATTTGTAGGCTGGCTGTTATATAGCGACGCTTACCATCAGGCGAGAGATTTGCCCCTCATCTATGTAAAAAGATACAAAAATATAGACGAATAAAGTGTAATATTTAGTTTCCAAAACTAATTGTGTCCGGCATCGCTTAAACGCTCGCCATACAACACCGGGCAATTTGTTACATGGCGTGGAATTCGATCATTTGTTAGCGTCCGAGAGCCGACGAGCGATTTTACCCGTCCATCAAATAGCGCCTAGATTTTAATGTACTGCTTTTAGACGCGCCAAATACTTTAGTGGAAGTTACAGATAACCTAGTTGGTAGAACGAAACTAGAAGGTATGTTTCAAATATTTTGCTGGTAAATATTCATATGAATCAGTATAGACATCAATGTACTTAAACGGTAGAGAAAAAATTACCTTCGCAAATTCATCGTTTTCGAATCTATCTTGTATAAATCTCAAATCAAACTAAATAATGAAGGAAGACCAACCAAATAGTAAAGAAATTTGCGTACAAGAGAGATTACCATATGGAACTACCAGAAGCCTCATAAGTCATTACCCGTAATTGGCTAACGTGGTTGACTAAAGCCTAATTATATTTCGCGGTAAGATTGGACATAAGACGTTCTTCCACCCCGTTGACAAAAACAGAAAAAATAATTCTCCTACAAACTAAATATAAAATCAGGGCATAATATACGAAGTAACTTCCAGGATACGGGAGAGAAATGGATGGGAGGAACGTACTGAAGCAGTCATTAGCGAAGGTAGCATTTTTACCGCCGACACGCCGGTAAAAACTGCTAATGCATCCATCACTTGTTAGCCTTATCGCGTGGCTTGCGTTTTTAACTTAAGACTGGGTATTATAATTTCTACGTAAAACATTTATTGCCTCTTAAGTCTAGTTGTAAGGTATAAACTGACAGCCTTATTCATAGACAGATTCGAAACCTAATTTAGTTATCGAACGTTTTGTCTTCTTTGCTCAAATTGAATTCTGATGTTGTTCGAAAGAGACAAAACATTGCACAGTTATATCGTTACATGTGTGGCGGCCAATACGTCGTTTACTAACCTGTCTAGCTATGCAGCCTAAAATTATCACCTTTTCTTTTAATAAAGAGATATTATAAGCAAACGCACAAATATCTCACACTTAATCACTTCTTTTGAACAATTAAGTTGAACCGTGGGGGCTGTACGGAGTAAACAAACGGCGGGTCCAAGCCAATCGGTTAGTTGAAAAGTTGTTAATTCGTTTTAGAACGACCATTGTAAGTAATCAATTTGAAACAAGCGAGTCTGCTCACTTTACTACAGCTTCTAGTAGATACTACCAGTTCTCGATTATAAGTCGTTTAAATATCGGGAATGGAACTCGAATCGAAATTGTGACAAGAAATTCATTTCAAGTTGATAAAAAAAAACCTCAATATTTTTTCAAATATTTGATCTTGATTAAATTAATGGGTATGAGAGTCCGAGAACAACTATTTTATAGAGAATAGGCGTGAAGTAAGTTAAACATCGCATTTGGTTCACTCAACATGATTAAAAAAGTCTAAAAATATATTACAAACCCTATACCCTGCGTCAGACATTCAAGACGATTGCATAGTTGTTATTAGCAGCGGTAGGTACCACTTTTAATTTGTTAGCAAAAGCCTTGAGATGACTTGCACTGGACCACCTGTGGCTGAAAAATTAGTTTTTTTTATCATTTCCACCCCAAAAATACAGCATTTACAGTAACTGGTTCGAGAATAGAGCAACATGTTATTTGAACAATGTGTGGTATATCAGCTTTGTATCCATTTTATCCATTGTTTGTATTTCAATGCTTTGTATCACTGACGGGAGGCTTTTATATACCGAAACGTGTGTTTTCAGAAACCGAAAAGGTATCAAAAATGTTTTTTCACGTATTTCCATGAAATGTTGTGATAACGGACGTCCGACATGACACGAGTATCTGATCCAAACCAATATTCTTATTGAAAAATATGCTGTGATAGCTTATTTTCTATTTATATTTGATTACAAAAATAAAGCTGTAGTTTTATTGTGCTTTTTATTACAAAAACTCTAATAATTTACCTGTGTGATTAAATACTGTTCGTATACATATATTAGAAAAGCCTACTAATGCGATTTGTTCTTGAAAGTGTCAATTCAAGGTTCTGAAATCTAACCATAGTTTTCTGCAAGACGATAGTACCACCCTAGTCGAATTGATGATGCTGTTGCCAACAATTTCCGTAACTATAGCATCAATTTATCCCCATTTACACATAATTCATAATGTTTTTAACATAATAAAGCATTTCCACCATTCCACTACCATTTAAATAAATAAACATTTGCGGGCTTATTCATAAACAGTTTTAAACCCTATTTTAGTTATCGAATGTTTTGTCATTTTCGCCCAAACTGTATTCAAAAGTAGTTCGAAAGGGACAAAACATTTAATAACTAAAATAAGTTTTAAAACTGTCTATGATTAAGGCCGTTCATCAAAGTGCATCAACACTTGAAAATAGTTACAAAAACAGAAGCGTGTAATTTCGATGATTTAGACACGAATAATTAGCAGTTAAAACGACATTGGTAGGGGCGATGCTACGGGTTTCGGATTAATTAATTTTCAATTCACAAGTAGCAAAGGCAGTTGATTTGTTACATTCAAGCCAGTTTTGACTTTACAAAAGAGTATTCAAGCAATTACGTTTTGTAAGTGGTATAGACTTAGTTTCTTAGGGGACGACTGGGCGTCAAAGGGCGCCAGAATTGAAGGGACTTTGTGAAGCTAGTATATGTTTCAGAAGGATTTGGATGGCAGGTAGGTGACGCAAATATCTTGTACAGGACGCGGTTACTGCTAAAACGAATGCTGGCTTTTATGTCTTGATTATTATGCCGACTTATTATCATCACTTTCGTCTTTTAAGTTACCTCTTCGTCTATACTCTATATTAATATTATAAAGATTTGATTGTTTGTTTGTTTGCATTGAATAGGCTCCAAAACTACTGAATCAGTTTGAAAAATTCTTTCACTGTTGGGAAACTACAATATCCCCGGGTGACATAGGCTATGATATATTTTCAAAAAAAAATAGGGATCCTTACTAAAACTGAAACAATGTAACCCAAGGTGCTAAAAATTACCTAAAATATTATTTACATCGCGTGCGCTGCAAAAACTGTAACATGTTTTTGATGTGGTCTAGACTCAAAAACTATCTGCAACCGGGCGGAGCCGGGCCTAGCCGCTAGTGTCTTATAAATAGTTAAAGTTGGTGAAATTACGAATTGTATACTTGAATTTCACTTTTTCCAGTATATGTCCTCAAGAAAGGGTAATGCTCTGAAGATTTCCAAAATATTGTGTCTTTGTATGGGCGCTTGTAATATCATCAACGCCAATGCTTACCTTTTTTGCTAAGCTAATGCTAAAATGTATTATAATACCACTGACTTAACATTAAAACCACCCTCGGTCAACATCTGTTAACGAAACTCCAACACAAGAGTCATTTGTTCTCGTGTTTTAATTGTCATAAATAGGAATTATTTCGCAAAAAATAATTGCGAAAGTGCGAAACTCCGAATAAGTTATCCCGAAGTGCGCCGAGGGCCTAATTCGGGTTATTTACGACATCAAGGTGAGACAAGTCATTAACCGTCGTAATTAATTAACGCCATTATTAGTCGACCTAATCTTGGTGTGGGTGGTTGAAAATCTTGCCTTTATTTGTGTATATCGAGTAGATGGAAATCATTTACGTATGTCTTGCCTCATATCAAGTGAATGTACATTTTATATGTAACATATGAGTTTTTAAGTTAGTATGTATTCTTAGATTATTTATTATCGTTTATTTAAACGGTGAATCTAACATAATAATGAGAAAACCAGCGTAACTGAGACATAAGAGTCTCCACGAGAGTTATTTGAAAACTATGTCATCTAATCCAACTTGCACTACGCAACTTGGTAGGACAAAACCTTACCCATTTCAATCTTAGTGAAGCCCCATGAACAGGGTTCATAACTTATGCACCGATGGTACATTTTTACATATATACATACATAAACTTACGCCTTTATCTCCGAAGGCGTAGGCAGAGGCGCCACCAGGACACCCACATTTCGCCTTGTATGTTCCGTCCCACGATGTGATAGGGGACTTTTTATAATTTCTAAAAAACATCCTAAACATTCTAATAAATAGAAAATACCTGTCTGTATCAGCCCATATACGTCCCCCTACAGGGCACGGGTCTCTACAATCGAGAGCACGATTGGAGGGGTTAGGCCATATAGTCCACCACGCTCGCCTAGTGCGGGTTGATAAATAAAATAAAAGGAAATTACTTAATAATGAACTACACACGAAATAGACTAACAGCTCCACACAAAATTTAAACAAAAACCGGAGAAATAGAATGCCAAGAAAGGTGGCAAAATTCTGGGAATTTTGTACAAAGAGCGAAGGGCGCCGCAAAGGGTTTGATTTATTTACCCGGAGTTAGAGACCAACACCTTTATTTTATAATAAAATTGTGGGCAAGGATAGATTGGACAGAAGTGCAGTGAAGGACCGTGATTTTTTACGAAATATGGTAATGTAATTATTTTATAAATTTGGCAGATTTATTCAGTTAATACAATAGGCCTTATTCATTGACTGAAGGTTTTTAATCTGTCTATGAATTAGGCCGAAAATGTTTACAGGAGTTATGTCAGTAACTGTAAATGACCCCAAAAGGAAATCGATGACTCACTTTGAATTTACTTGTCATTGTTATGATCTTGCTAAAAAATATATTCAAATAAGTTTTAGGTGGACTTAAAAAACACTATTTAGCCAACTTACCCTGACGTATAAACAAACGTAAAAATTTATCCTGCAGTCAAACTGTTTGTACCGTTTTGCAGACATTACATTAGCTTATAAGTTCATCCTTTTGTTACAAAGAAATAAATAATAATCGAAATTACTCTAAAGATCTGCGAAAGTCCTTGCGACTACAATAAAATGACATATTCGATGCGAATCTGTTGTATATATGCAACCAAAGTATTGGGCTCCGCATAGTCCATGAGTTAACTTAGTAATCAGTCTAAGTTTTAACTATCCATTGCAATAGCACTGCAATTAGCATCTAAAAAGGACTATCACATTCCCGACGCCATTCAAAAAAGTAAATAAATATCATAATGTAGCCTTATGGCTACATTAACTACTGAACATATAGAGACTTCACATCTTATGTCTCAGGATCTTTTCAGAAGTATTTCTTTGTAATTCGTGGTGTTTGGTTTTGCTACTGTCCATGAGTTGTCATATCGCTTACCATCAGTCGAATGGCATGCTTGTCTCGCCATTCATTGCAATAAAAAAAACATAAATAAATCCGTAATCCCTACAAATCCGTACTATGCTGTGTAATCCAGACTTTAGTAAGTACTTTTCTTACAAATAAATAAACCAAACTAACACGTAGCATATAGCCGTGAAAGTGATTTATACAACTGCAGCGTGTTTCAAATGTGAAATCAATAATTTCTTCAATACTCTCTCAGACGGCGAACCGGTCAACGACTTTTAAGGACGAGACTTAAGCATTATGACTTTCACGATAAACTGAGTCTATTCATGGTTATAGGCTTTATTCCAGTTGTCAAACACAAAAACTAAGTACAAAGTTCTGTAATTACTCATTCGTGTCGTCGACAACGGATAACCTCGGAGCTAACGAGTTGAATTGTACAATAGAATTTGTTTTATTTTAAAATACGAATTTTATTTGAATAGTAGAAAATCTCGTGACTTAATAACTGCTGTCTGCTGTCACTATGGCTGTCACCATCTTCTTTGGTAGGTTGGTGGTAATTCTTGTTCATTACTTACATTTTTATCCATCAATTCATGACATGCTACCAAAGATTTTCGTAATACAATACTACCTTGAACATAGCCAACTGTAACTATTATTACTATACTTATTTAATCAAATCCCTACTACAAAAACATTTAAAAAATGTTAACAATAGACGCCATTTTAAACCTAAAAAAACTTTAAACTACTAACATCCTGTGTAAAACATATGTTAATATACACATTACACGTGCGAGTTGCGACTTTCTGGGAACGGGTGCTAAGTACCTCTAAAATGTTACCGCCAGTACCGCCTCACTTCCTCATGTTATTGATTTTACCCGGCACTTAGAACTAACAATTAGAGCTCCTACAGGACTCAGGAATTCTCCCTCAAACGCTTTGCGTCGCTTAATTATCGCCATGTTAATTATGTTACACGGAGGTATTCAAGTTGGAGAGCGGAATTATTATGTGACATCTGTGCATTAACATGATGTGTTGTACTTTCATGTGTAATTAACCTTATGGATATTAATCCCTTTTTCTCATAGGGGTGGACAGAGGTGCTACCAGGACACCCACATTTCACCATGTATGTCCTGTCCCACGATGTGGTAGGGGGCGAGCCTATCGCCATATCGGGAAAAATTGTAAATACATAGTTTTATTTTATTGCCTTTTTTATCAATGTATGACCTATTAATATAATTATACTATGCGAATTTGTAAATGAACAGTTTGCGATAAGCTTTTCGTTAGTCCGTAAATCCTTTATCTTGGTAGAATCTCAACACAGCGCGAAAACCGCACGCCGCGCCGGTCAGATTCCTTCAAACACTAAGCTTCGGATTGCAAACTGCTGCCAAAACTATCCGTGCAATTCTAAATTGATGCCTTTGTACCGTCACCAATGGCTTTTGTAATTAAAATAAGAAAAGGTTTATTTTTTGGAAAAAAAATTGTGTTGAATTGCATTTCGTGTCGTTAGAATCACGTTAGAACGCAGGATATGAATTATTACAAGATATAATTAATTTTAAAAAAATGTATAATATTTATGTCTCAGGATGGCGAGCGCAGTGGAATGCCAAGCATTGCCTTGTAATTCATGGTGTTGTTTGGTTTTACTGCTGTCCAGAAGCGGTCGTATCGCTTACCATCAGGCGAATGGCATGCTCGTCTCGGCATTCACTGCAATGTATATTTTGCACGTAAAAATCTAAAAATCTCGCTTAGTGTATGAGCAATATATTTTGCAATGTTTCCATTCGCTAAGAGCGTTGCTTCTTCGCCTCCTAAGCTTGTGTTTACGTGTTCGTTTAGTTTTCTTCCATACATCTAATCCATTGTAGGTGATTTTATCCCGCCTTGAGAAGTTGAAAAACTTCTCATCTTAATTTCTTTTAACTCTGACATCGACTGCCCTTTTGTTGGTTATAAATAAATATGTTTGGTTTTAAATTGTTCTTGTTGTAGAAAATATTTAAAAAATATAATTTTCAGTTTCCATGTTGAGCGTTTTGAAAATCAATGAAGCATAGATTGTATTAACAACATAAGGCAAATCTTAATCAGCATATTGCATTGCTTTTTATAAAATTTCAACAATATTATACTGACGTAAAATAACAGCTTTTTTGATAAACTACATGTAATAAGAAAGTCTGCTACGGGTTAAAAAACCTTTACACGAATTCTATGCGAAGTTTAACCCGAAACCAGCCACACCTATCAACTATATTTATCTTTAAACTTGTAAAAATATTTGCAAACAGCCTAGCAAACTGGGTCAACACTATAAACAGAAAATAGGTTATATTTCTCCATACCAAATTGAAACTTTTATGTTCCAAAAATTTTCAATTCCAATTTACTCTCTTTTTTTGCGAAATATGCGCGGGCCGTAGGAGTTTCGCATCGAAATATAACTGAAAAATCCCCGTTTATAATTCTTCTGATGCAGTTTACAAACACTCGAACATTTCCAACTAAAACCGAAGTATGAGGGTACCAATGTTTTTCTGCTCCGTAACAAGCGAATATGAACCTTATTATCATAAAATTAGGTGAGACGGAAATTGAATGCTCTTCGCAGCTCTTTCTTGTATGCAGCCGTGATTAGCTTTTTTGCTAACTATTTCAAAAGTTTTTGCTCGGTGAAAGGTCGGGATTGGAATCGCTACTTTTTGCGAATAGGGCGAAATATTTACAAAACTTATTTGATTGTAACTTCTATAAATCGAGCGTGTCTTAACGGAATTTGTAGTGTTCTGCAATATTTAGGAAATTGGGCAAAAAAAACCCTCTTAAAAATTGAGTTGTAAAAAATAAATTATAGTTTTTTTTATCGTATAGATTTTTTATTATGGTTATTCAAAGGAATATTTGAAACAACAGTTTAATCTTTAATGTTGACGTCACGTGATTATTTTGGTTTTACCAAAATATCTTCTATTGTAATAAATTCTTTAACAAATTATTCTGACATTACCAGATGTAATACATAAATCACCTTTAATTTATTATGCATGAAATATGCCATGAACACATTGACAGTCCTCAAGTAACCGTGCTCTTAAAGAATTACCACGAAATTAAGGTAAAATAAACTCGGTTCGCAGACTACAGCGCATTACTTCTACGTCATTTCAGCTCATTTAACATCAATAGCTCCCACGCAGACCATTCATTTCGGTGCATTCATTAACTTGCATATAAACTTCGCCAACGTAACCTGACCTCCCAGCATAAGGTAAATTCACGTAAATCAGGTTCGCGCTGAATGGCAGACCTCCACTGTGGCTACCCTTCTGGCGACATTTTTTGTTAATAAAATGATTTGTTAAGAAAAAAATTGTGGCATTTGGTGGTTGGTTTTTGGTTGGCGGAAATTTTTAATAAGATGAGCTGCGACAGAATATAAATTGGATAACAAGTAGTTTTGTCAAAATTTAAAAACCTAATTTACATATTCATCGTAGCCCCCATACATTTTCTAACTTTTTTCCTTTATTTACGAGTATTTATAATATAGAATGATATTTATAACATCTAATATCATTCGTGTCTGCAAAAACGTAGATATCTTTTTTTCGTATTATAATAGTTTGAGTGGAATTCAATAGCGCTACACTATTCTTTCTTTTTTTTTTCAAATAATTCGTGCACGTTAGACAATCAGATATGTCAGCCAATAGGAGGGCAGAAAAGGTGGCCCGGTACCACCATATTCTATCTACGTTTTTGAAGTACCAGCGCTCCCTCTATAATATTATAAATAAAAAAATAATATGGAAAAAGGTTAGAGTATTTATTAAATACTCTAACCTTTTTCCATATTATTTTTTTACATTTTACACACCTTTATTAATATATCAAGCAAAGGTATATTAAATAAACAGCCAAAAATTAAAGTTAAACTCAACTCACCGAATTGGTTCCGTATTCAAAATATCTTCGGCCTTCAACAATATTTTTTCCCGTAAAAAGGCAAAGGAACAAAATGTATACAGCCAGGGATATTCAGCGATTATTTAAAAAGTATCATAGTTAAAAGTTTACGGCATTCCGTTACACTTGTTTATTGTGAGTTCCAGCCCGGTGTTGTAAAATAGGTCGGGATGAACAAACTCACAACTGTCGTTGTGAAATATATGAAAATTTGTGTGTATCTTTACGTATTCTGTTATTTGAATAAACTTTTTTGCAAAGGAAAATATATATAGGGCATTGTTTGTGGACAAAGGTATATAAATAGGTAACATAGATTCAATTGTTTTTATGCTATCGATTGAGTACTTATTTAATGGACAAACTTATAATAATAACCTCAAATTATAATTGGATTGAAATTATCTTTTATCAAAATCCTTTCGTGTTATTTTTTTTATTGGATTTTGCGATATTATTGACTACTCTTTTAGCCAAATCGGAACTTTAATCAAACCATTTGATAAGCTATAATTACGCTACTCAATACTACATCCAAAAACAACAGTGATAACTCAAAACGAATGCTATTAAACATTAGTTAGGTAATTGCTGATAGAGTAGAAATTGCTATAACTGTTCATTTCACGCACCATTTAAAACAGCAATAAAAGTAATTAATGCACAAACTTCATCATTTATTATATAAATAAACACTCAGCATGTAAAGCTAAGCAAAATTTACGACTCGGCATAATGAGGCGTCAAAATTAAATGAATTGCTGTCGGATGATAATTAGGCTGTACGAGTGGAGGCCTTCGCATTTCAGTAACAGAAAAGAGGTTTTAGCTATTCTGACAGATTTATTAGCCAGTAAGAATTGCGGCTTTCACCAAGATTTTAAAAATGAAGTAAAAATTGGCGGGACTGCGACCTAACAGATAAAATAAAAAGTAAAAGTATTATTGGTTGATTGGCTACTGCGTGTGGCTACTGCAAAGGCATTTTTTGATTCGAATACCATAATTTGCGACAGACTGAATTCTTTTTGAGTGGGTAATGCAGGCAGATAGGCATTGACTATAAAATTACAACCTTAATCATTATCTAATATGCACAACAATTATGATGCATTTAAGGGAGCAGCAGAAAAACGCATTTTTAAACTAATAAAATTAATCAGAGACTATTCGACGAGTAGACAATTATGTGCATAATAAAAATATACTTATCCCAAAAACTACTTATTTAAAAATAATATCCTTTGACCTAATTTTAAACTATCGTTTCAGTTAAATACACAATTTTCACCACTATCTTAGTGCAAAAACCGTGTCTACATAAGTAACAACTTTAGCGGTTCTTTCGTAACATCTCAATGATCCATTTTTTGCTGGAACGAGACTCACACAAAGAAAAAAAGGAAGGTATTTCGTGTTAAGCTCAAGTGGTTACCCATACGGCTTCGTCGGAATGCTCACACTCTTTCACTCTTATATAATATATTGTTTAATCCTCTCACCCCTTCTTATCTAAAAGATCGTTTTGTATTTCTCCATAATTCCCACGAAAGATCCCTGAGGTCATCGGAGAATCTGAAATTGAGAATGCCCGTACACACCACAACATTTATGGACAAGTCATTCTCCGTACAAGCTGTTCGATTGTGGAACTCTCTTCCAGATGTCGTAAGACGGGCTCGAACACTATCGTCATTCAAATTACAAGTCAAGGAGCACTATCTCTCTCACTGAACTCACATATTGCTGTGCTTTTACTATTCCTTTAACATTTATTATGTATATATCTACATATATATATATATATATATATATATATATTTAATATAATATGTATATATGTATGTAATATGTATGTTTGTTGTATGAGTTTATATTTGTGTTTTATTTTATTGTTTCTTTATCTATTTATAATATTATTATTTATCTATTTATATTTATGTCACTATACACCCTAGACTGCCCTTTCTCTCTCCTTTCTTCTATGTCCATCCTAAGGTTGCCTGGAAGAGATTGCCTTGTGCAATAAGGCCGCCGATTGTACTTATTGTTTAGTTTTGTTATTATCTGTGTCTTTTTCCGTGGTGTACAATAAAGAATATATAAATAAATATAAATAAATAAGGTACCTGCTAATGTACACTCTTATTCTTGAGAACGTCGGCTTTTTGCCGCCAAAACTGTCTACATGGATTTTTTGACAAAAAAACCTTTCAACATAAAACATATTATTCAATAAACTGTTTAGGACCTATATTTTTATCTTATAGCCTGTCAAAAATATGTGCACCTAGCTGGAATTCGGTTGTTCCTGCACCTCGCCCCGTTTTCGCCTACATAGTACCAAGAGCAGGGAAAGCGCCAGCGCAAGTGCGGTATTTTAGATTTAACGAATTATTTTTGTTGTGTTCGACAATCTGTTTCACAAAATATTGTTGAACTGTGTTGTGTAGTAAGAAGGGAAGACTAAACATAGTGAAATTGTTATTGTATTATCGTAATACGAGTAAACAATTATTTTTAAATTATTTGTCTATTTGTTTATCAGAATGTGCGGTTGTGCGCGAAGTTCGCGGGAAACAGAAAAGCAAAAACAGCTTAACGCAGACGAAGTTTGCGACTAGAAGCTAGTTTTATAATATTTTGTTGCATAAAATACCATTATAGAAGAATTTATTTAAAAATATGAAAGAACAACAATGCCACTAAAATGGACGTTCCCGTACCGGGAATCGAACCCGAGCCTCCTGGGTGAAAGCCAGGTATCCTAGCCACTAGACCATACGGGATTCAGCATTGTTACCCAAATAAGCTTACATAATATTGTTTTATGTTCATGAATAAGAAACAAATAAAAAAGTAACAACCCCTTATTATAATTATTTAAATTGAAACCTGTTAATTTAAGGGTAATAAGCCCTGTTGCAAGGACTAGGGTCAAGCACATCTATATATATAAAAGAGGAACCTGATTGACTGACTGACTGACTGACTGACCTATCAACGCACAGCCGAAACTACTGGAGCTAGGAACTTGAAATTTTACACGGGGATTCCTATTGTGACGTAGGGTAGCACTAAGAACGGATTTTGGGAAATTCTACCCCTAAGGGGGTGAAAAGGGTTAAAAACTGTTGTATGGAAAATCTGAACCATTAAAGTTACAATTGTCAAACTTGGTAGTTTAATAAATCATTCATTAACAAAATTAACTGCATACTTAATTTGTCTAAAAATCAACATTAAAGGGGTTAAAATAAGGGTTGAAATGTTTAGAAACTGGGTGATTTCCTTCCTACCCGATCAACGCACAGCCGAAACTACTGGAGCCAGAAACGTGAAATTTTACATAGGGGTTTCTATTGTAACGTAGGGTAGCACTAAGGAAGGATTTTTGTAAATTCGACCCCTAAGGGGGTGAAAAGGGTAAAATACTGGTGTATGGAAAACCGAAACCCTTGAAGTTGCAGATATCAATCTTGACTTTTTAGTTACTCATCTAGAAACAAGAACAACTGCATACTCTCTTTTCTTATAATTAACCCTAAAGGGGTGAAAATAAGGGTTGAAGTATTGTAAAACCGAACTGCCGGATCAACGCACAGCCGAAACTACTGAAGCTAAGAACTTTGAAATTATACACAGGGGTTCCTATTGTGACATAGGGTAGCACTAAGGATGGATTTTTGGATATTCATCCCCTAAAGGGGTGTAAAGGGTTAAAACTGATATAGGGAAAATTTAAACCGTTAAAGTTACAATTGACAAACTTGGCACTTAAGTTATTCATTCTAAGACAAAAATAATTGCATATTTTGTTTATCTAAAATTAACCCTAAAGGGACGAAAATAAGGGTTGAAGTTTTGTAGAACCGAACTGCCGGATCAACGTACAGCCGAAACTACTAAAGCTAGGAACTTGAAATTTTACACAGGGATTTCTTTTATAACGTAGGATAGCACTAAGGAAGGATTTTTGGAAATTCAACCCTTAAGGGGATGAAAAGGGTAAAATAATTTTGTATGGAAAACCGCAACCGTTGAAGTTGCAGATTTCAAACATGACACTATAATTACTCATCTAAAACCAAAAATGAATGTGTATTCTGTTTACTTAAAATTTACCCTAAAGGAGTAAAAATAAGGGTTGAAAAGTTTGTATGAAAATCAAAACTACTGAAGTTATTCGTATGAAGATTTAACTTTTGTCCCTTTCGAACGACTTTTCAATTCAATTTGAGCGAGAAAACAAACATTCGATACCTAAAATAGGTTTTAAAACTGTATATGAATATGGCCACTTATCTACTGATCCGATTGGTCTCAAAATCGATATCTAAGTTTCGATAGTCTAAATTTGTATTCAGAATTGAAAATGTTGGCCGTCATTTTGAACTTTTTATTTATTGTTCTGAATCGATAACTGACGGACCCATTGATCCGATAATCTAAATTCAGAGTCAAAATTGGAAATATAAATGCTGCACGTTGATTTTTGTTAAAAGTTTACGTAGAGTTTACAATGGAATAGTTCTATCAATATTATAACGTCTACATTATCTTAAAAATGCAGACGAAGTTGCGGGCAAATGCTAGTCAGGCTATAAATGCATGTATATATTAGTGGTGAAGCATCAATAGATGCGAATAATTTTCGGCTTGCCTTTTGGAATTTATATCACGAATATTACATTAAATAAATTTATTCAATAGCAAATAAAGTTAAATAAAAAAATTAGTGATAACTTTAATACAGCGACATCTATTGACAATTGAGCACCTGAAGCGAATACGTAGATTACAGCGCCACCTATGACTTAACGGATATATTTGACAATGGGGTATTCTACCCATTTTCAAAAAGTCTTTTAAGTTGTTCCTAAGATTAAAACAAACTATTTAAAAAAATATCAAATTTTTATTCGCTCGGCAAGTCTAATAAAAATCCATTTAAAATTTAAATTTTAAATTTATGCGCGCAAATATGTGAAAACGCTAGGCGCCACGTTCCTATAAAATGATACGTCACTCAACCAGTAAACAACCTGTGTTTGTATGAGCTCTTGGACACCGGAGGGGGTATTCTACTTACGGAATGACGTAGAATCGTTATCCATCATGGCGGCAGCCGTTTCACATCTTTTTAGGACAGATAAAAAAATTGAAATTTTCAAAACGAATTATAAAATTTATTCCTTGGAAATAAAAACTGAAATTAACATATACTTATTGCTTAATGCTCCACTATATACATTTATAGTTTTTAGATTTTTTCTTTCTTATAGTAAAATACCCCATTGCATTGGATTCCCAAAAAAAATGGTGCCTCACGCACCGCGTATTGCGCGCCAATCACAGTGCTTCGAAGTTATTTCGCAATATAAAAAAGGTTCTATCTTAGTCATAAACCAAGCAAAATTGTACCTTATTTCTTACTTTATTTAAGATTCAATTTGGGGCGCATATGCAGGACTTATGCTGACTCAGCGGAGCACGATGTTTTATACTAATAAGTGAAGTATATATCACAATTTCACTTATTAATATTAAAAATCAATAGATGTCGTTGTATTAGAGTTATCACTAGTTTTTATTATTTAACTTTATTTGATATTGGATAAATTTATTTAATGTAATATTCGTGGTATAAATTCCAAAAGGCAAGCCGAAAATATTTCTCATCTATTGATGCTTCACCACTAATATACATTCATTTATAGCCTAATGTGTTTTGCCCTAGCCCGTGCAACAGGACTTATTACCCTTCAATGAACAGGTTTCAATTTAAATAATAATAATATCACTTTTTTATTTGTTTCTTAATCATGAACATAAAACAACATTATGTAAGCTTATTTGGGTAATGAAATTGTGTCCCGTATGGTCTAGTGGCTAGGATACCTGGCTTTCACCCAGGAGGCTCGGGTTCGATTCCCGGTACGGGGATGTCCATTTTAGTGACATTGTTGTTCTTTTATATTTTTAAATAAACTCTTCTGCAATGGTATTTTATGCAACAAAATATTATAAAACTAGCTTCTACTCGCAAACTTCTTCTGCGTTAAGCCGTTTCTGCTTGTCTATTTTCATCCGACTGCCTCGGTGGCGTAGTTGTATTACGGTACGGTTACAAAGCTGAGGTCTCGGGTTCGAGTCCCGGGTCGGGCAGTGATATTGGATTTTTCTATTCATTATCAGCCCGGAGTCAGGAATTTGTGTCCGATATGGCGATAGGCTCGCCCCCTATCACATCATAGGACGGAACATACAAGGCGAAATGTGGGTGTCCTGGTGGCGCCTCTGCCTACCCCTTCGGGGATAAAGGCGTGAGTTTATGTATGTATGTATGTATGCTTGTCTATTTCCCGCACACTTGTCGCACAACCGCACAGACAAACTGATAAACAGACAAAAAATTTAAAAATTGTTTTTTTTACGTTAATACAATAACAATTTCATTATGTAATGTTGCCTCGAACTGGAACGAAGACTGTGATGTTTTTCGGCATCAATTTCACAAAATACACGGCAAAATGGATTGAAATATCAATTTTTACACTTAGCCTTTATTGTTATACGTCATACATTTTTTCTAAACTAAATCCATTTATTTTAGAAATATTTTTTTAAAACGTTTCACACTTTTCTCTTCTCACAAATTAAACCTATTAAAGGATCTTATAGAATTTTCGAAACCCCATAAAATCATTGTAATAATGAAACTTATACAAATATTTACGCACAAATCCTTAGCTGAGTTACCGCGGAGTTATTTTGCAAGTCCACGCCAATAAATAACATCCTTTCGGCTTTCACCGCGAACATAAAATGTAAGCGAAATGTGTTCAGCTTGCCGATTTTCCTTGAGTGTCCGACCACTCGTAAATCACAATGCGTCGATATAACTCCATATAATCCTTTGTGAAATCGACCACTAAATAAAATAACGTTTTCGTCGATCAGAATTTACTGTGTAAGGTCAATTATTATTTAACGTTTCGTGGTTCGCTTGGCGATTTTACGTAAGAGCGACGCACTTTACCGGTAAAAGAAAATATTGTGGGCTTTCATAGTCAACAACCCTTTCTGCCTCCCGTAGTTTTCACTTCGCTTGCCCTTCTCATTTGAAGAGCCTGGCAACGTACCTAAGATCTTGGTTTTGTAGATGTTCATGCCGAAGAAATAATCAAGTGAACCGTTTATTCGTTTGCCAGACGTATAAAGAAAACAACTATATAATAATGTGGAGCCATATCACACATGATACTATAGTATGAAGGACGTCCATTGCTCCATTTAGTGGTAATCCGCACGACTCCGTTGAATATAAACGATGTTATTATGCAAAAGAAACGATTAAGTCACTCTGTTTCTCTGATAATGAGGATAAATGTTGTTCCGAACGAGTTACTATGAAAATAAATGATAGTGTATTGTAATTCGTGTTACAAGACTGTTCAGGGATAAGCAACCTTCATAGAGTTGTGGGCAATATGCTTGCGGTTAACTGAAGAGCTGCGACTTCAAAATTCATTCAAAATCTCATTTGGATATTCCATCTGAACTGCAAACTTAACATGCACCTAGCATTGTCGACAGCCTCCGTGGCGCAGTTGGTTAGACGCCTGCTGTGAAACGTGAGGCCGCAGGTTCGATCCCCGCACCGAGACAAATGTTTGTGTGATCCACAGGCTTTTGTTTCGGGTCTGGGTGTTTGTGAGACCAAAAAGTCTCTCGTAGTTCATTAGTGTGGGATCAGGACTATGTATGTGACCGTGGGGTGTATTTATTTATACCGAGGTTAATATTATTGTGATCCAATCAATTTGTTTTAGCTATAAAGGTCCTCATAGTTTCTGACATTTAATAACAATACACCTCTCTTATAATATCAATACCATGTGTATTGCTGTTGGAAGCATATTGCAATGTTGGTGGCAAAACACGTATTATTGTAATTAGGTAGAAAGATGTAGGGTTTCATCTAGAAACTTTAAATAACTATTTAAATATCGATTCATCTTTAAAGAAAGTATTATTGAAAGCACGATTAGAAACGAGCAAAATATCAGCAACAAAGAAAGATCTTAGGCTCGCCCCCTATCACATCGTGGGACGGAACATACAAGGCGAAATGTGGGTGTCCTGGTGGCGCCTCTGCCTACCCCTTCGGGAATAAAAGCGTGAGTTTATGTATGTAAGAAAAATCTTTCACAAATGAAAAAAAATGTCTTGATAGAACAATGAAGATATTTTCCCATATTGGGCCGTATAATTATTAAAACTACACATCGATTCATAATCAACAAATATTTAGAAATCAGATGAGAAACTCCCATTAGATATTCGTACCAAAACAATCCAAAGCTTCTACGTCAGTCCGTAATAACGTACATTTGTTCCAAAACAAACTTTTAACTAACACATCTAAAAAGGCGAACCCTTAACCGTTCTGCGATATGTATGAAACAATTAATCACAATTATTGTTTCATCTCCGTCAGCCAGCGTTGTGATGAGACAACGGCTGTGTAAAGCCCTGGTCTGTGGAACGGTACGCGCGGCACTGCGTTGAACGCAATGCGATGTCAGACTCGGTTTTGTATGAAAAACGTCATCATTTGTCTTTTGTTCTCTTGCGGTATGCGTCAGCCAGCGCGCACAGTGAAGGGTCAACTCTATGATGATATTTTGGTCGCTTGATAGAAACTGACAGCGGTTTGCGGTAGCGGCACAGATTTATATGAAAAACGTCAAGTATTGCCTTTTGTTCCGTCGCAGTATGCGTCTGCGTTGAGGGGCAAGCGGTGATGCGGGGGGTGGATATAACGCACGGCGCGCAGTCATTCTCGTCCAATCGCCGCGGCGTGCGACATTGCGGCATGGATTTATTTGTCGATAATTTGCCAGCAATAATAGCAGGAACCCTTGTGTTTTATATCAAGATAGAAAGAACACATTAACTTTTCATAATAAAAGGGAAAAAATCTCCGATGGTAGTGTGCCTTTTTTTTTCATATTAGCACCAAAATGTAGCCGTAATGCATCTGATGTATTACAATTTTAAATCCAATTACAATATCCACCAGCAAAAAATAATCAGCTCTTGCTGTCAAACACTATTGTGCTAGCCTGCTCGAAAGCATACTTAGAAACACAAAATATTTGCATGTGTCATTGACGAGTTTACCACCTTCGTGTACGGTGGTCGGAGCAATTACGAAAATATCACTAGTTCATCCGATGAGTGTATTATAATAATATATTACAGTTGAATAATGCGCAAATAGAATCTCGTGTTGCTATTGGGTGTGGCAAATGGGTAAATCTAGGAAGTGTTTCTTAAATTGTTCCGTATGTACCTATAATATTATAGAAAGCAAATTCGCAGCTTGTACCATACGACCCTTGTTAATATTGGTCCGTGTTGATTTACATCTAGCTTCTCCAGCCCTATTTTTAAGCGGTTAATCCTTAGTTCAATATTTAATTGTCTTTCACTTTGTAATGGAAGGAAATAGAACATTCTTTGTTTTTAACTTCTACTATTTAGTTCCTTTTTGATAAAGCTGCGGATTTCAACTAGTTAATATGCTGAGATCTATAACATCTTCTATATTAAAATAATGGTGTGCAAATTTTCCAATTATCACAAAGCGACTACAAAGCTGAGCTCTCGGGTTCGAATCCCGTCTCGGGCAAAGTGATATTGGGTTTTTCTATTCATCATCAGCCTGGAGCCAGGAATTTGTGTCCGATATGGCGTTAGGCTCGCCCCTGTCACATCATGGAACGGAACATACAAGGCGAAATGTGGGTTTCCTGGTGGCGCCTCTGCCTACCTCTTCTGGGATAAAGGCGTGAGTTTATGTATACAAATAAAGTTAAACCTAGGATCAAGAACTGCTGATGTGCTGGAGGTTGTGCAGATACATATATACCTACTACCTACCTATACCTACGTGTATTATTTGAGCTCCGTATTGTGAATTTAGATAAAAAGTACAATTAAATGATTACTGTAAAAAGTGTCCATCAGTATTGATCCAGGTTTTGCTTGTGATAATTTATAACAAAATAATTTATGTTCATAATAGTAATACAATTTGTTTTTAACAAATTACGGTACAACCGGTGATAATTTAAGAGTAGGTATCTATATAAGTCCAGTGAAATATAACTTGATCAAAGAATATGTTTAGTAGCAGAAAAAAATAAAATAATATAGTTAATAACACACGAATTAACATAAGAAAATATAAGCCAATTTTGTCACGTATCAATATTGAGAAAATGGTCATAAGTGCCTTTTTACCGACTTCGTTTAGAATGACGCACAAACAATTTTTTAAGAAATTCTATATATTTTTGAACTCAAATAATTGTTATCCGTTGTCATGGAGACCCGTGAAGACTTCAATGCAAAATTGTCATAATAACATTTGTTGTCATGTTTCGGCTCTCCCATTGGTCAATGGCTTTACGCACAGAGTGAAACCTATCTGTGAAACCTCCTTAGTTGGTACATGAACTGCGTTGCAGCGGTGCCGCTTACCGCAGTGCCGCGCGTACCGTTCCACAGACCAGGGCTTTATTTGTCGTGTCAAGGCCTGGATGACAGACAATTTATTAGCAGATGTAATGGCAGTAATCTTAGGAACAATGCTACATACCATTTATCATCACGGTTCATCTGACAAAGGTCCTGGAAGTTAGAGATTTATTTTTGTTGGACGTGAATTCGCCCGAGTAGTATTATACACATAGAGACAGGCTTCGATCCAATAAAGATTTATAACCTCATAACTGAGAAACTGAAGATAGGTAAAGGATATTATACAAGAAGAAGGATTCTGGCACTGACTGGAACAACGTATGGCAAATATATCTAACGGCTTTGACGATGAACGTAATCCTAATGAAATCTAAATGTGGGTATACTCATGTTCTTACAAATAAAATATCTTTATCTTTACATGATTTGGTCATATGTAAACAAAACCAAGAGTATGATCGAACAAAATAATTAGTATACCTAGTCACTTTGCTCGACAAAAACCAATTCAATTCCATTTTCTAACCACCAATTAGAAATAGAAAACGCTATAATTGCAAGAAAATCCCTCGTTATAAAGCAATTTTTCTGTGTAACCCTGCTGAGTTTAATAGGCACTCGGCCGTGAGCTTCGCCAATGGCCGTTCGTAGTAAGCTGCTTTCTAAAAGCCCTTACTGCATGGTCGGATTGTAATCGTGGGCGCAGTGCAATGCACTCCGCGGACGAACCAAGATGGGGACTGCAGCGATGAGAAAAATAATGTACATTTATTTAATTTATAATTTCATCTACCTAGAATCTATTTATGGTCTAGATTTAGTTTCTATGTGCCTTTAAGAAGATTTAACCTAATTAGTATCCAATTTCGGTAAGTAGATAATAATTTCAAAGTAATTAATAATAATTTGCATGCTATTTCGCAATCTCGTGCCACATGTTTTGTGCTTAAATAATAAATATTTTTTTAGCAAGCAAACTTCGGGCATTATTGGTTTAACCCAATACTAAATAACAATTTAACACGGAAACATCTCACATTTCAACAAAAGAAGTCTCTTGTGAGATGGGGTATGCTAGGCTCTCCAAAAAAAAAAAAAATTAATCGTAAAAACTCATACCTTGTACCAAACGTTGAAGTTCAGTAAACTCCATACATTTATTGGAACCTAATATAAACATAAAATTCCGTTTGTGTGTACATCACGATTCGCCGATAAAACGATTGTATATGATTTGTTTATATATTTTTTGTATCTGCATCTATATTTCTATCAGCCCATATTCTGCAGCGCACGGGCCTCCTCTCCTCTAGAGTACGATTGAGAAGGGTTAGGCCACATATTTTTTGGCTGTCGTAATTTTGTTGGTTACGTAGTGGCTTATTATTAGATCATAGAAACGGTTTTACATATTAAAATTGAATACCAAGCATTGCTTTGTAATTTAAGGTGTTGTTTGGTTTTCCTACTGTCCATGAGCAGTCGTGTCGCTTACTATAAAGCGAATAGCATACTCTGCTCGCCATTCATAGAAATAATAAAAACAACTAAACAGAACACAATTATATCGAAAAGTATGAAACAATCCGCTATTATGCAACGATGCTCTACCCATCTGCTTTTTTCATTGATGCTAAAAAAATAAAATAAACCTGAAGTTTGTCCCCAACAACCTCTACTTTAGAAGTGTAGTAAAGTTTTATTTCCTTTGTTTCAGGCGTACACACCCACTGGTTTCGAAAAATATGGCTACACGTGCACAGTGGCTGACTACAGAGTTAACTTCTCTGTTTGGGACACATCAGGTAGGTGTGATGTTAACATTAGACACTTTACAGTTCCTTTAGTCAATTACCACAAGAGGGCCGGCAGCGACTGGATGCGTAAAGCAGCAGACCGGGCTCTGTGCCGTACATTGGGAGAGGCCTACGTCCCGCAGTGGACTGCAACGGGCTGATGATGATGATAACCACGCACTGCAACTATGTTGGAAAACATGAGGAAACTCGCATTATAAATTCTTCACAAGAATTTCTATGTTGAAATAAATCAATTTTTACGCATTATATCGCGGATTTAGTTTTATTTTTACAATATTTAACTTCCTGACGTTTCGATTTCTTTACAGTTTTCGTGGTCACGGGGTGGGCTGAGGTATTAGTCATCCGCTCAGTTACTGCTAAAATTTAACTAACCTTATTTTACAATTATAAATTTTAATTTTATTCAATCGAATATTAAGTAATTTACGTCGGGAATTTAAATATGTAAACATAAACAAAAATCCGCGATAAGATCCGTAAAATACAGTTTTATTTCAATATGTAACATACGCGTAAATCGGTTATTTTTTTAAGTTATCGCACTATTTGTGCTCCAGAAGCAGTTCTGACGACGATTTCCACCAACAAACGTTTGAAAATAACGGTGTAAAGTTTTTATGTGCCACTCTACGATATCTCGCCACTACGTACGTACTTCAATGGTTTTAAACTTCTTAAAACTTTAATCTGCGGCCGTTTCATAAAATAATACACCGATTTGACCTATTTAAAGAAACTGGTGTAGTCAGCTTATATACTTCACTTTTATGACAGAGTTATAGTGAGAAAAACAGCTTTAAAAATGAGGGAAAACATTCAACTGTTCTATGGGAAGCACTTCGATAAAATATGATCGAAGGGGAAGCACCTTAGCAGGTAGAAAATTTTTCAAAGTGATCTCCGAAAGTGTTGTATTCCAGTTTGAAGGATATTGTAGCGAGAGTAACTACTGGACATATTGAGACTTAAAATCTATGTCTCAGGATGGCGAGCGTAGTGGAATGCCAAGCATTGTCTTGTAATTCATGGTTTTGTTTGGTTTTGCTACAGTCCAGGAGCGGTCGTATCGCTTACCATCAGGCGAATGGCAGGCTCGTCTCGCCATACATCGCAATTGTATATACAGGGTGATATCGACATATGGTATTTAATTTAAACCACATTTTTCTCATCACCCCAGGTGACATTATACAAAATTTGAAATAATCAGAGAATATATTTGTAAAAAATCGTGATTTTAGTTTTCACGATTTTTGGACTACCGTATAGACACGTGTATTTTAACCACTTAGCTGAACTTCAGTTCGGTTCGGAAACATACCATAGCCGTAAAAAGACTCGTACGTATACGGATTGATCAAAGCCTTGAAAACTAAAATCGCGATTTTTGACAAAACCACCAGGCAGATTTCTTTCAAATTTGGTACAATGTTACCTGGGGTGGTTACGAACATGTGGTTTAAATTAAATACCATATGCCAATATCACCCTCTATATTAGAATATGCACAGAACCTACCCAGTTTTTACCTTAAATATAAATCCTGACATATCACATAGCCACCGTGCAATCTAAAGCGATTTGGCGACGTAATTAACGTTGAAACGGGCAGTAACGTTTTATTTCGCTATTACCGTAGACTGGTGATTACTTAGCCATGTGCATAGTTGAGCATTCAATCTATGTGGCTCTTTGATGAAGTTGCTCGGTTCATTGGAATTGTTGGAGCTTGGTTTTAGCTTCAGATATCTTAGTTTTGGTCAAGTTATGCTGTGCTGTAGTAACCAAAGAATTCTTTAGAGCTTACATAAAGTAATGTAAATACAGCCCACACTAAGATCGAGTCTTGTGTCGTGGGTATCAGGAACTACGAGAGGCTTTTCGGTCTCACAAACACCCAGACCCGAGATAAATATTTGTGGGCCTCACAAACATTTGTGTCGGTGCGGGGATCGAACCAGCAGCCTCTTGTTTCACAGCCAGCGTGTAACCAACTGCGCCACGGAGGCTGTCTTAAATAGTAAGATACTTATTGGTATTGGTAGCAGTAGGAACGTGTTACTGTAGTTACAGCATTGATTATGCTTCAGCCGAAGCAAAGGGCCTTGATATAAAATGGTCATTTTGTATTAAAAGTGGTAGAGGCTTGCCCTAATCATCATTACTCCACTTTTTTTTTTCAAACAACGTGTTCCTTTATCAAGTAAAGCTACAGTTTTGCTGTCGCATCTCAGTAAGTCAGAGAAAAAGTCAACGGCTAAAGACCTCTATTCTTTCTTTCTCTCTGTAGACTCTTGCTCTTTTTGCCTTTCACAAAAAAAAACACTTTAAGCAATAATACAAAATCATAACAATTTGATACAATGATGTTACATCCACCGGCATTTAACCGAACATTTCCACTCGAAAAGCGAAGTCTAAACTCCCATTCATATTAAAGCATTCACCTCGGAAGCTACACGTCAAAATTTCGCAAAAGCTACAAACGAACAGACTTATAAATACAGATATGCTCATGTTCATTTCGCACGTTCGTATTCAGCGTTGTTTCACCGAACTTTTCTCCTAGTTGCGAAATTATGCCGCGTCTACATTGTAACCCGGCCGCTACACATGCAACTTTGTTCTGCAATTTATTGTGTGCACGCGGCTTTATCTAGTATTGTTTTGACTTCTTTCGCTGTGTGGGACTGGCAGTCATAAATGCTCAACCAGCGGACGTAACTACAGCTGTTTAAATCCGAGCTCTTACACAGTTTCAATGTGAGACAATTTGTTTAGGCTGTAGACGACATGTATTATACGAAGTGCTCTAGTACGAAGAGAATTATTTCAGTTCCCACTGTATCACACGCGAGCTTCCTTGAGCCGCAAGGGTCCCCCTGAAAACCGTGAAAAGTGATCCACTATTATCCTTATGTAGTAACTCTATCGACACATTTCCTGATAGAATATTCTTTCATTTTACGACAGAACGCTATGGAATATTCCTTATATATTACGCATGTATCCTGTTTTAGGTCCAGATATGTATATGTATAGTGTCAACATCAGAGATAAGACGACTGAATAGCGATACCCATCTCATCTGGATATTCCATCTGAACTGCAAACATAACATTAGGTGCATTGTCGACAGCGTCCGTGGCGCAGTTGGTTAGAACCACAAGTATTTGTTTCGGGTCTGGGTGATTTTGAGACCGAAAAGTCTCTCGTAGTTTCTGATACTCACGACGCAAAACCCGATCTTAGTGTGGAGTCAGGATTTATATATGTATGTGACTGTTGGGTGTATTATTATTATTATAATAGTACTATTATTGTAGACAATATTGTACAGAGGTTTTAATTAGTCATTACACAGAGACCTGGCCCTTATTAGCTATAGTCCTGTATGTCGGAGTCACAAGGACAATAGGGAGGAATTATTAACAGGAAGGGTAATAAGCCTATTGTCTGCCCCGCGACCACGCAATTAACATGAAATCTTCTTGCCTATTGTATTAGAATTGTATAGATATACCTACTATTTACGCATGCTGTAATAACAATAATTGAAATAAATATTTTTGTATGTTGCCCTTTTTCGTTCGTTTATTAAAGAGTTTTAAATATGATATGACTGCGACGGTGGCGTAGTTGGCTACGGTACGACTACAAAGCTGAGGTCTCGGGTTCGAATCCCGGGTCGGGCAAAGTGATATTGGATATTTCTATTCATTATCAGCCCGGAGGCAGAAATTTGTGCCCGATATGGCGATAGGCGCGCCCCCTATCACATCATAACATACAAGGCGAAATGTGGGTGTCCTGGTGGCGCCTCTGCCTACCCCTTCTGGGATATAATGATATGATGTTTACCTATATACCCATGGTTGAGCACAGACAAAGTCTACAATTCAGATAGTAATTATTCCGCTACCATGCTTACAAGTGCCGATTGGTCAACTTCACTTAAAAATATATTAGAATATATCAGTTATGTCGGATTTTTTGTAATGTTTTATTCACCGTTTATTAAAATAAATTTTATCAACAAATACAACAGAGGTATGTGTGTCGTATTCAAACCTCAGACCTCTAGGTTATGGCCCACTTATCAAACTTACAACTTACCTTACCTATGAAAAGGTTATAACTAAACCTAGCGTAGCTATAAAAAGGTTCAAGGTTTCTCTTAATATTTGACTGTAAAAGAGATTTACGACTTGATGAGTTCTCTGGGAAACTAAAGTTTATACATTTTACAGCTTATTCCAGTGCTTTAGTCTTTGCCTATTGACCGCTTCATTTCGCCGCCGCCGTAAAAGTAGATTTAGGGACGAAATTGTCGAGAATAGCATAATTTACCTACGAAATCCTTGAAGATGTTAAACCATAGAGCCCAGATTTTACGACTTATTATTACTCAAGTCTAAACCCCAATAATATTCGGATATATTTTATAATAACTTTTTGACTATTAATTAAGAGTAATGCTCACATTCCCAACCCCGCATTAATACGTGTCTTGAGTCGTAAATATCAGTGCAAGGTAGTTACTATATTCTATCACAATTCTATACACCTGCACAGGCCTACAACATGCATCAATTGGAACATAGCTATGTTTTTCGCAAGGACTTCCTCCAATTTTACTCCCAGGCAACATATCTTTTAACCGAAAAACTCACATGTTAGAAGATTACTCTACCTGTGAATCGATTCGCGACACAGCATATTTGTCTTTTAAACATATATACATACATAAACTCACCCCTTTATCCCCGAAGGGTTAGGCAGAGCAGCACCAGGACACCCACATTTCGCCTTGTATGTTCCGGCCCACCATGTGATAGGGGGCGAGCCTATTGCCATATCGGGCACAAATTCCTGACTCCGGACTGATAATGAATAGAAAAATCCAATATCACTTTGCCCGACCCGGGACTCGAACCCGAAACCTCAGCTTTGTTACAGTACCGTAATACACCTACGCCACCGAGGCAGTATTTTAAAACCTTTTAAAATACATGATCAATAATATCCACCATACGTCCCAGTATGGCCTAACTGTCAGTAACCAAACGTAGTTGCCATTCAGCGGGAACATATTAAATTCTGCGAAGTCCCGGACGATGCGAAATTGTTCTAGATTACAATGTACGCCTGAATTCGGTCAACTGAAACTACATGATACATTTACAATTCAGGCCGTGAGGGTCGTGTGAATTTTTAATATATTGATATTAATTTTAAAAAGCGCGGTATGTTTACTTGGCTGATGAAATGAAATGTTTTACATGTCCGTTTTACATTTAAAAGTAGTTTGTCTGGACATAATGAGACTTAACATGTTATGTCTCAGGATGGCGAGCGTAGTGGAATGCAAAGCACTACTTTGTAATTCATGGTGTTGTTTGGTTTTCTATTGTCCATGAGCGGTCATATCGCTTACCATCAGGCGAATGGCATGCTCGTCTCGCCATTCACTGTATTAAAAAATATTGTTCCCAAGTAGGCTAAGGTGTAAAATAGCCATAGTGACACGTGGAAGTGTCGCATTTCGAGTTCAGTTTGTTTCAACTAGGCCGACATAATTGTCTAACTATTTAACTAACTCTTGCCGGGAGTTACTCCACTGCACTGTTTCCCACCAGCTATCTACAAAGACATAACTAAAAAATAATCATAACAAATGTTTCTATTCCTAACCTCATAACGTTACGAAAACAGTTTACCAGCGCGAATATAATTTATATAAATGAATTGGTCCACTTGCTCTGTGAGGGCTGCCATGAAAAACGTCTGCACTGTCATCCGACGCGACGGCTCGTGAAAGCGTCTGTCCCTACTTTTTTTGTTTCATTTGCAGTATTGCTTTTTGTATATCTTATACGATGAGGTGGATTAGCCATTTGAGACGTTTTTTGTCTTTTGTTTTGTATAGTCCCTACAAGCGAGCATACGAATCATATGGTGATAAGTGACTTATGTTATAACAATATTACGATCGTACCTTGGTGCGAATAAACCTCGAAATAGGAGGTAAAATGAATTTAAAATACGAAAGTCGAAGAAGTATTAAGCCTCAGGAAATCACAATATACATAGTAAGCATGACCAGAAAGTCGTCGATTGAAGATTTTCTGTGAGACAGTAGAACTACCCTGGACCTTTAGTCCAAGAAAATTACAATATGGCACTAACAATTTTGACAGCCTCCATGGCGTAGTTGGTTAGACGCTGGCTGTAAAAATAAAGGCCATGGATTCGATTCCCCTAAGGCAAATGTTTGTATGACTCACAAGCATTTGCTTCGGGTCTGGGTTTGTGAGACCGAAAAGTCTCTCGTAGTTACTGATACGACACAAGACTGAAATTATCTGACTGTGGCTCAGGAGTGTGTGTGTGTGACTGTTGGGTGTATTTATTATTATTAATGACTTCGTTTTAAAGGTGATAGGCTCGCCCCCTATCACATCGAGGGCGGAGCATACATGGCGAAGTGTGGGTGTTCTGGTAGCACCTCTGCCTACTCCTTCTGGGAAAAAGGCTTGAGTTTAGGAATGAATTAATGAATTGCTTTTAAGGTATAAAGTAAGTAGGTAACGTAGTAGGAGCAGTCATACGAAATATTCCTCTGAATAAACAGTAGAAGTAATAACGTCCGATTGTTTTGCCCGCGAGTGCTCAATCTTCCCGCGGTTGTTCAAACAAACAGGTCAGTGAGTTTCACTTGTCGAACATTCGATATTACTGCCGATGTCTGTTGCGTGTGTGCTATTTACCCGGCTCCGTAGGTACTGGTTGTATCGGAAGCTTTAATAATATCGGTATAATATTATAATCTAGGGATATAGTTGGGGATGTAAGGGGTTTTTAAGGGGTAGACTGTCTATTTTTTTTTGGGTGAAACTGGTATACGAGGCCGCATATATCCAGGTAGGAATTTGTATAATAATTGGTATTTTCACCGTAGTGTGTAGGCAAATAGGGTGTGTTATGTGGAATGGTAAGAGTTTAGGTATTCGTCAGTTGCCAATCGAACTATTGGTTGCAATCATAGAGAACTTTTTACACACTGAGTTGTTGTGTGTTGTACATACTGAGTGGTTGCAATGTATTAGTTACTTTGCCGAGCTACGTAAAAAAAACAGGTGGAATTTTCACGATTAAAAAATCTCTCTAATGAGTTGTGTAGCTTTTTTTAGGATTTATTTTGAGGTGCATGTATATAAAAAAAGTATGTAATATGAAACCAGATTTATAAAAAGTAAATGATTTCATATATAAATAAACAAACACACCCAACAGCCACATACATAGTCCTGACCCCACACTTAGATCGAGTCTTGTGTCGTGGGTATCAGAAACTATTTTCGGTCTCACAAACACCCAGACTCGAAACTAATATCTTTGGTTCACACAAACAATTGTCTCCGTGCGGGGATTGAACCCGCAGCCTCTCGTTTCACAGCCGGCGTTTAACCAACTGCGCCACGGAGGCTGTCAAAACATGTACATGCATACTAAATCATAATAACTAATAAGTGTTATAAAAAATCATTTTTATGCACGCATATTGTTATTATTTACCACTAACAAATTTTATAGTATGTATATCTTTAAAATATGTACATATGTGTGCCATATCACCCATATGTTTTATTTATAATATGCGTACACCATACATCACGAAATGCTTTGTGAAATTCTGCGTGAACGCAAACGTGTTCTGACATGTTGTGGCCATTGGCATTGGCTCCATTTATCCCCCCCCCCCCTTCCCCCCTCCAACACCGCGCCCCGCAATACGTTGACACTCCTCTGTGACGTCACCACAACGTGCCTTGACAACGCAGTGCAAAACATTAATTTATCGATTATCGAAATTATTTTTCGAGACAGTTAAATGAAGTCACACGTAAATGGGATATAGCAATATTTTTTTTAATTATATGCTTGAAATTATTATGTTTACAAGTACACATTAGTTAGGTACATATCTACTTATATCGAATAGAACTTATAGGTAATCTACCTATTGTTCGAGGTCAAAAGTGTCCTGAATTAATGTCAATAATATGTATATTTCATTTGTTGTTTCATTACATAATGTCTAAAAAAACAAAAAACACACTTTCACATTTAAACTATAAATATTATTCATTAATATAATATATTTTTTATCCCAAAAGCGGTTATTCGTATTATCGAGCTAGATTATATTATTTCGCAATCTAAAGATAGCGAGGAAAATGACTCGTAATTTTGCCTTATATTGTATCGCCGAAATAGCTCAGTTGGGAGAGCGTTAGACTGAAGATCTAAAGGTCCCCGGTTCAATCCCGGGTTTCGGCAGTCTAACTTTTTTTTAATATAATCTATGAATTTATATCGGTATTATATTTAATTTATTAATATAAAAAAAAATCAAATTAAAAAACATACATAAATATTTTGTAGCATCAATAACGCCGGTAGAGATAAATGGATGTACAAAATATATATTTTCCCATATAGGAGAGTCAACTCTTTGTCGGTCCGAGTAATATTTTTATTGCATTTTTTTTATTTAACCCCCTAAATTTGTATTGATAAGCCCAGACTCAGAGGGATCATGAAGATCAAAGTCCACTCTACAAGACCGAACTCTGCAAACTCTATCTATTGGTAAAAATGGCTTGGCCGTTTCATGCAATGAATTAAACCTTTTTATTTTATTTTTATTTTATTTTTTATTTAAACAATTAAAAAATCTCTCGCCGCTGGATGTTCTATTTGAATTGCACTACGCTTATTATCAGGCGCTTTTAAAACATTTATTTTTTAACCTGGTGCTCCAAATCGATTAACCACTGGACGTATCAGGTTTGAGATTAATTATTTCTCCGTAGAATACATAGATTTACTTATATAAGAAACAATCAAAGTATAAATACATCATTTCGTGGGCTTAATACAAGTAAAATATGTATGTATTTACTATCGTTAAATTAATTAGATCATTCGCCGTCATACACACAGTAGAACACGCTTTAACAGACGATATCCGTCTACTATTAAACAACTACAATTAACAGGAAAAGCACAGCTCCACATCTCGTGTACGAACTAGTTTTCAAATGGCTAGTTTTCCGGCGCGTTTACCAGATTAGGCGTCTCTATAATTAGTGAGCGGGAACGGGGTCAATGACCGGTAATTGCAGTAACGCACCTGTAGTGTTTACAAACGTGCTATTTTGAAATTGTGGTAGAGATTTTTAAAAGTAGAAGTATTTACTGTTTGAAGCGGCCTGCGTATGGCGATTTCCTGCAACCTGTTTTACGTCGACTGCTCTTATAACCCCGGTCGCTGGAAATAGGCGAGGGAGGCTCATGTTCAGCAGTAGACGTTGTTTGGCTTTTTTTATTGCGATGAATGGCGAGACGAGCATGCCTTTCGCCCGACGGTAAGCAATATGACCGCTCATGGACAGTAGAAAACCAAACAACACCATGAATTACAATGCAATGCTTGGCATTTCACTGCGCTCGCCATCCTGAGACATGAGATTGTAAGTCTCAATATGTCCAAAATAAAATAAAAATCCAAAGTAAAATGACAAGCTAACAGCTCAATCTTTCAACAAGCATAATAAAAATGACAATGTAAATGAAAGGAGAGGTAATACTACAACAATTAATAATAAAATGTGTTTGTTGTTCGTAGGTACAACGTCATATGACACGGTCAGACCACTGGCGTACCAAGACGCGAAGCTCTTCATGCTTTGCTTCAACGTGGCCGAGCCAGAATCACTGCAAAATGCTGCTGTTAAGGTAATTTGTAAATAAATAATTAATAAATACACCCAATAATATTATTTTTTTACTTTTCTAAGAGTTACGCCCGAATACTCAAACGCCAATTAAATATTAAGTTGCACTTAAGTAAACAAGTCGCGCTTAAATTTACTAACGCTTGAATACTCAAACTCCATTAAAATATTAAGTTGCTCTTAACTACCCACGTCCCACTTAATCAGTAGGTACATTTAAGCGAGACTTGCGTACTTATGTAAGTGCATCATTATATTTGAGTGGCGTTTGAGTATTCGAGCGTTAGTGGGACGTGGGTAGTTAAGTGTAACATAATATTTAAATGGCGTTCGGTTATTTGGGCGTTAAATTAGTAACTTAAATTAGGAATTCTCCCGGTATCCGTTACTACTTTTCTAAATACAGTCATATTTTGGATTGATATGGCTTTTAAATCAATAATATATTTTTCGCTAATTATAAATTTGACTCGGCATGAAAATCAGATCTACTTAACGTCAACAAGTTTCAACAATACACCATGCGTTCTACTAAACCACCAGCCAATCAAATAACAACTCGTTTACTTCCAGTGGTACAAAGAAGTGCGTACCCATGGTGGTTCAGCGCCGGTGCTGCTCTGCGGGTGCAAGGCCGACCTGCGACACGACAAGGAGACGCTCACCATGCTGTCCAAGCTACGATCCCACCCAGTCACAAGCGAAGAGGTAAATAGCTTACAACTTACATCTAAGTCCTCCAGGAGGTCGCTATGGTAACATTGGGGAAAATCTTTCACCAGTAAGTGGACTTGCTGTGGGTAAAAAGGGAGAGAAAAAGAGAGAAACTAAGTTCTAACTAATATTAAAAACACAAAATGATTCCGAAATTTCAAATCTCGAAACATATAAAAATTTGGCAAAAGGGTAGCATACCTTCGCTCATATTCTTTGATTTTGTTGTGGTTTAAAGACAGGCAGATTTAAAAACCAACTATTATACAGCAGACAATATTAAAACTTAACTGAACCTACTAGTTAAAATATTATAAGGTAATAGATTAAACACCATTTACACGGGGAAAGTTTCTCGAGGCGAGAACCGTATGCGATTATCGCATGACATAACCGCCATAGATTATCGTGTTCTGACAAACGTTTACACGATGCAACCTTTTTATATCCTTACGATAATCGTATCTTCGAAGCAAGAAACTCTCCCCGTGTAATTGGGGCTTAAAGGTTTCATTTACTAAGCCTAATTAATATTGCTATTAAAGACAACTTAGATCTTCATTCGAATCTAAAACATAATCTCTCATGGACTGTCAATTACACTTTAATAAAACAAAATTCGTGAGACCTATTCAATTCAGTCGCAGATTTGCTAATTATTTCGCTAGCTTCAGCATTCGCTTGCATCGTAGTTAAGAGCGTTTCACAAGTATTACAAGCAATTGAAAGACCCTTCGGTTGGCCAATTAATTTGATATCTTATTCGAGTCTTAGGGCCGGCAAACGTACCCGTTGTCCTAACAACTTTGGATAAACAGAACACTTGTATTAATTCTGGGCCACTGTCGACTTAAGGTTTTATTTTTGTTTATTTTTATGAAATTCAGTTTGCGTGATATAACTGGTAATTTGTTGTAAAAATTGGTGTTGTTTAGCTCAATTTTATTTATGAACTTCATAATTGGACAATATTTTCTTATTTTTCCAATGCTTGAAAATGCCAACTGAACAGAAATTAAAGTATCAGCAATGAACAATAGGGTAATGCTTGTATTTATTATCTACGTAGATAATTATGGCGATAAAGCATGATAAGTATATGATAAGATATTTATTTAAATGGATTATAAGAAGGTATTTGAATGTGTGAATATATTATTAATCGGATCGTCTAGTTTATTTGCTATAGCAAAACATATTTAGGGCCTATCTCCATGAGCTTAAATGTAATTGGTAATAATTTAATAAACGTAACGAACTTCGTAAAGCTGACCCTAAAATTACCTCCTTGGGTGATATCAAGAATACCAAACTAAAGACGTTATTAACCGTAGATACAAAGTCGTTTACAACAGTCCTTAGGCAGCCCTAACACAAATGGAAACTACACGAATCACTAATTGAGGCAATGCTTTCGGGAATTGCTGAATGAACGTCGGCTATAAATGAAATTGAATGTAGTATAATATTAGTGATATACGATGCCATTAGAGTTGTATTAAACGGACGCAATTTGGGATGCACAGGGCTATCTATGAGGCAATATGTCACTGGAAATTATTGACGATATTGGTTATCAATGGTTGGTAATGGGTAGTTAGATTTTACAGATACATTTTGCACTCGATTGTGTCTACTATTGGCTTGGTAGTATATTTGTCATATAGATAGCAGATACAATGGGTGGAAGAGATGAAAATTAGCTATCAAATGCGACAACAAAAGCATGTAACGTTAGGATTCTGTAAATTAGAAGAACAACTCCAGTTAAAACTATCGTTAGGACCAACAACGCTACTCTCCCATTCTGTAGATATTTTTCTAAATACGTATGACGGGAGTAAAAACCAATAATTGCATTGAAAATCCTCTAACTAAGTGCGCAAACAAACTAACATTAGTCGCTAGATGTGAATTACTTACGGTAAAATGCTGTGATAATTATTTAATTACTATGTTAAGCATTTAATATTTCCGAAACCAGTTTAGGTATAAAGTCATTCAGAAACTCAATAATGATCTTATCACGTATTTCCCAGGCTTTATCAGTAGCGAGACAGCTCAGTGCGACGACCTACGTGGAAACATCAGCAAGGGCTTCCAGCAAAGGAGTGAAAGACGCTTTCGAAGTGGCTGCTCTCGCGGCAATGGGGAAACTGAACAAGCAGCAAATGAAACAACAGGTAATATAAAACCTTCCTTTAACTCTACTTTATATATGACTACGAAATCTTTTAACCATTAGCTTAATTCATACCATTCAAACCACAATAAGTAGAAACATATTTCAATAGCCTAGCTTCAATAGCCTACAGAGATAAGCAATCTAAAACAAAATACATATATCTAATTTTGCACCGTAGACAGAAAACATTAAGATAGTGGCACAGAATAATATTCTGTGATAGTGGTTTCTTAGATTTACGCGAATGTTACACATTGAAATAAAATTAATTTTTACGGATTTTACCGCGATTTGGTTTAATTTTTACATTTTTTAACTTCCTGACGTTTCGATTGCTTTAGGTACAGCTTTCGTGGTCACGGGGCGGATTGCTAAAAAATGTAAAAATTAAACCAAATCGCGATAAAATCCGTAAAATTAGTTTTATTTCAACATTAAGATAATGAATTTGATCTAATGATACTCTAAGAAAAAATACTTTCTATGTGATTACATAAACAAATATCGGGGTTGGAAAACGCAAATCTTTTTCCTACTATACAACCATTAGTACACTTACAACTATAGCATCAGAATTTTGGGACGATCTAGCATTTCATATTAAACCAAATGAAATATATGTGATATATATACTTCAAACACGTCCTCATAAATATTATACGGAGAACGAAATTTAAAAATACCTTTTCACATTAATTTAAAATGGTACGCCTCCTAGACAGAAATATGGAGTATCCCAAAACATTTTATAATAAATGCGCGCTCCCTCCGAGGTTCTCCCACGGCGTGACCCAATTACTATTTCGTCCTTTCGTATAAACGTGTATTTACCTACATTATATTTAAATTTATTGTCATTACGTTTTAATGGTCTGAATTTATCCAAATAATTATTTTGAATTTGTCTTTGCTTAGATTTTGTTCGTGTTCAAGTAAAATTGCTTCTATTTGGGATGGCTTTGCTAGATTAAGATTTATTGAATCGATGTCATCTTGCATTGTGCATTGAAAAGCAGAATTGGATTTAATAATAACTACATGCTCAACTTTAAACAATGTTATAATAAAGTCACTAATACCAATTGAAACTTGTTTTAACGTTTGCATAAAATACTGCATCTCCATTATATATTAAGCCAAAATTCTGCAGCGCTGAGAGCTGTAATTGATGGATGAGCTGACATCGAATTTTTATGAAGTAAAAATGGCTGCATTAACTAATACCCATTAACCAGATTGATCAACAGTCATAGTATATTCAAAAGTAAACATCTGCTTCTCTTACATTTATTAAAAACGTGAATTTTGAAGCTAATGAAAACAAAAGTTGTTATATAGAAAATACTTCTAAAATAAGGATTTGACTAACAAGAATATTTCGTATCAAAAGCAGGTGGGACGCAGCAAAAGCAAGCGCGACTTGAAGGCTGAGCTAAAAGGGCGGGCGAAGAGCTGTTGCGTCATGTGATCCGTAGCCGGCCACCCTTCCCGGTGGCCGCACGACTGCTAGGCGACCACCGCCCTTCCAGAACATTCTACGAACTTCGAACCACTCCCTGCGCCACCAAGCGTACGGGAACAGCTCACTTTCCACTGAAGACTTCATCAAGAAACTTTTAAAGTGATCGGAACCAAGTTCGTTTGTGGTGGGTTGAGTAAAGGTGCAATCAGACCCTCAGGGTTGGAGCGTAAGCCTGTGATAATGTTAACGTAGATTGGAAATAGAAGGTCCAGAGAGATCGTTAGAATGAACACGCTCAAGAACATTGATATCACACGAGTCCATGTTTACTGCATTCGTGAATGTAACATAAGGTACATGAATAAGTGTTTTTCATATATTAAAATAAGTGGATACGGATCGATGTTCTTTTTATATTTGATGTTAATGTGTGCGCTTGGTATTTCAATAAGAATGAGATAATACAAGAGGCTAATAAAAACTTTATTTCCATTAAATGTAAGTCCTGAGATGTGGACTTCAAAGAAATTGCTGTGTACTCATTTTCTCAGAAAATATGCTTTAGTAATTTCTAAGAAATTGAGGTTAACGGCAGTCTTTTTTGAAAGACGTTAAAAAGAAACAAAGGAGGCAACTTTTATTATTATATTTGAGGAGGGAAAATAGTAAAGTATTACAATATCATTCAACATTACAATTCGATTCACAATTATTATTGTAATATTAAATACGAATAAAAGCATCACAAATGCTCAAAAGACATGTATCCTAAATGTAAATTACACAGCAGTAACATTACGAAATATACCAAAACCTAACCTCAAAATCAACCAAGTGCATACAAGTAGTTTTAAATAATGCGATTTTTTGTAGGTAGGACCAACATTGCTATCATTTGAGCTGTAGCTACAACTACAGCCTATTTACTTTTGTGATATACATACGTAAATATAAATTAAAATGCACAATTATGGACAATACAATTGTACGGAGGTCCATGTTTAGGGTTCCACGTCCATGCTACGATAGATGCTAGATTTTATATATTTAATACGATAATAAATGTCTGCTTGCCTTTAGGTGAAATATCACGGCGAATAACGTAGTAAACTATGATTATTTGTGTAGATTTGATATATGCTTTATTACGAAACCGTCATTTCATGATCACAAAACTCACTCTTATTTGTAATATCGTAGTGAATATAATATGCCAATCGTTCGATGCGTAAATTATACCTACCTACGTGTTCCAAGAACGAATGCTTCTTGAACAAATAATTGACTTTACGAACCAAAGGTTCGTGCTTCAAGCACAAATGACAGACCTAAGCAAAAAGAGCGTAGTTGTATTTCGTAAAACGTTTATTCCCTTTTTAAATCCCCCGTAGAAGGTTTACGATATACTCGTAAAATGTAATGTACAGATATAAAATGTGTTTAATATACAAGTATATACAAGTAATTTATCTTATAACGTAATGTTTTATACATAATATTATATACTACGCTATTCGCCGGAGATAAAATGTATTTGTCTAGGAATTGAAATAACATCTTATTTGTTGTTGATTAATTTTACCACAATTTTCGGTGATTACACTCCGCAAAATGTCTTGAGGTCTAATAAACTAAGTGAGGTCTAATCTAAGCGACCCTATTAGAGGAAATGGTTGTTACAAAACATGTTAATGATCAAAACCGAAATGTCATTGTAGACGATGTCAGAAATATTTTTAAGAACCAGTTGGATTCAGAATTAGAATAAAATTAATGACTTACATCGTGAAAGCCGAAAGTAAAAACAGATGAATAAATGTGAAAGACATTTGTACTGCCAGCAGCTTTTGAGCATATTCCCAGAATTACAGCACAAACTACATATCAGGGGTGGATTAACTAATAACACAAAAGTTACAAAAATATATCGATTATTTTTTATTTAAGAGAATGACACAGTCTGTACTACATTTTATTACTTTTCTTTTTTACTTAACGAAACAGAAAGAATTGTACTTCAATAAGGTTTTCCTTTATGGAAAATATCCTGCGACTAAAGGCCGTAACGTTTGGCACCATTAAACATTAATACATCGGCAACCCTATCATTGGAATCACTTAGGAATTGGGTTAGCTACATTAATTCTATTTGGGCTGAATTCTCGTCTCAATTAACAACTTGAAATTGCGAACAACAAAATGAAATATAGTTTTCATATTTTATATTTTTAAGCTATAAATATGGCAAAGGAACCATAAGTTGCACAGCCTATGTAGTTTTATGACAAAATTAAGATTATTTTTTTAATTGCAAACAAGAGCTTAGTTTCTGCTATAATTCTCATCCTTATAAAGCAAGCAAAAAAAATGTTTATATTTAGTGCTGAATATGGAGATATGGCAGTATTTGCAGTTAATGAATCGACGATATATTTTCTGACATCGTCTAAAACATTTTATTAACGATTTTAACCACAACCGATTAATAAAATGAAGGAACTTTTCTGTTACAACGTGTAAATATTTGAAAGTATTAATCAACGAAAGGTAAATAAATCATTCCTTCAACCAGAAAAAATATGTTTTATGTATGTATTTAAAATTATTATAATACTATTTTTTTATATAATTTAATATTAAATAATTATGTATTTACGTTCAAAAATACCATTAAAATAATGGCATTAAAATGAATACATTAGTTTAGTCGCAATTACTATTAAAACAAACATATATCTGGCATCGCTAAATGTCAAAATGGCATTTTATTTTACAAAAATGTTGAAAATTCGCTAATAAAATTAGCGCTATTTTTTTTTAAATTAAATATATATTTCTTTAGTAAACGACTTTGAAGTTTCCACAATGGTTTTAACAATATAAAAATACGGCCTCATTTTTTTTTATTTCACTGGTGCAGAAATATACATATAAATGCTCTAGATTTTAAATTCAAAAAGCAAACGGCCTAATACACCGTTTACATTTGTAGTTTTAAGACTAGTGTATTCATTTTCGAACGAAAAATGTACATATAGATAGAAAAAACAATAAATATTTCCTTATAAACGTGGTAGTTGATTATGTTCGATTATTTAAAGTATTGTAAGTCGATTTCAAGCTTTAAAATCAATGTTAGCTTTAATTATCGATTAAATGTTATTTAAAAATGGTTTGTATTCAACGGTTTCTACGAGTTGGTTCATTTAATTTTTGAATTGTTTCATTTATATTGACAATATTGACTTTTAAAAGTACATATCAGATTTTTTTTATTACAGATAACCGTTGAAATTATTTTATTTGTTTATTTATTTCACGCTTGCATTGAGCATGTAGTAGTTTCCTAATGAACGTATATAAAACATCGAATGTTTTATTGAATCTCTGGGCAGTTGGAAAAAAAGAAATAAGAAAAGTTCAATCAAAAAGTTAATTTCATTGGATATAAAGATAAAAAACATAAACTTAAGTTTACATTTGATATTTTTAAAATATAATAAAATCCTCAACGAATCTTTACCTTTTAAACTTATCCAGATGAGGTTAGATTGATCGAAAGTCATGGTGCAAACTGCCTAGGTAAAAATAAAAATATACTTTTTAAATTTACATCCTCATGCAAGCTTTATTAGCCTAATTTTAAATATAAAGTTAAAAAAAACTTGCATATAAATAACTTCTTGCATGGTGCAAGAATTAAATTTAAAATTAAGTTGTGACCTAATAAATGCCTTAAATGTAATTCGTTCATTATAATTTTGTAAAAAAGTATTTTAAAATGTACTAAACATGTTTTAACTTAGTTAATTCAAAGTTAGGCCATTTTGGATGTTGTTTGTAGATTAATAAATATAGCATCTGTGTTTTTGGAGATGGTTTTTTTATTTTCATCCTGATCAATATCCCACGGCAAAAAAAGCTGGCTTGATTTTATGAAGGAAGATATGAAAGTCTTACCACCGAAGATGCCAAACATCGTGGGAAATGCCTTACAAAGGCTTTCACCAGAGCGATTTTCTTTCAGTCTCCTTAACCATCAGAGGTTGTTTTCCATGACGCCTATAAATGTTTTATTATTATTAACCAACGTTTCCATCAATTTCAAATACACTACTCTGAAATTGCCACTGCAGAGCGAACGGTCGCCGACGGAGCAGTAAAACTACAGCGACTCCTCAGACATTACTGTTATTGTCAGGTTTGTTTCAAATATAATGGATATTGCCGAGCTCAGATTGTGTCACAGGACTATACTAAACTGGGTTGAGAGTGGAGGTTCACAAAACACTGGTCGTAATGTTTGTATTGTGTCAAAACGTCTAGTTTTGGAATGATTGTGAATCCGTGTGTTGGAGGTTGGAAAATATATTTTTTTATACAGCTTGGAAAATTGACGGTACTTGATGGTAAGTTCAGTGTGTATCCAGCAATTTCGTTCGCTAAATACAGCGTAACATCAAAATTATTATTGCACGTCGATTTTCTGTGAGACTGTCTGGTTCCACCGTAGGGTTTCCACAATACGTCGGTCCAACCAACTCATTCCTGCAGCATTAACTACAGCAAGTCTAAAACCCGTGAAATACAGCCACCACTAATAAATGACCTGTTTAATAAATATGTATATTATTCGTGATCTGCCACACCACGTCTTCATTTACCGCTTCAACAACTAATAACCATGAGGCCTTTGTTTATTATACATTATAATAGACAAGCAGGAAATTTTCATAGTAATAGCGTGGTCGCGGGGCAGACAATAGGCTTATAGCCCCCCGAGTTAATCACTCAGTTCTGTACTTATGTCTTTTATTGCAATGAAAATGACAAGCATGCCATTCGCCTGATGGTAAGCGATACGACCGCTCATGGCAGTAGCAAAACCAAACAACATTATGTATTACAAAGCAATGCTTGGCATTCCCCTGCGCTCGCCATCCAAGACATAAGATGTTAAGTCTTATTATGTCCAGTACAGAACAGAGCAGACAATCGTAAAACGTTTAAGGTTTTTTGAATCGTAGATAAAAACATTCTCCATTGATGCATCTTGAAATAAAATAAAACCAAAATAGGTTTATCCGTTAAGCAACTACGACGCAACGGACAAACAAACATTACACTTACAACAGCTGTATTCTCGGAGGTACCTAGTATTCTATGAAACACCTCGAAAACAATATCAAATAACACAAGCTACCCTGTTAGTTAAGCTACTGACCCACTTCCTTACATCTCTTTTTGTAATTACTTGCGTATTTTTATAACATACAGCCATGCTGTTTTTGGGTAAAACCATAAGGAAATGAATTTACAAATAATTATTTACATCCTTTGTTAAACATAAACTGCCTTATTCATAGACAGTTTTAAAACCTTTTTTAGTTATCGAATGTTTCGTTCCTTTCGAACAACTTTAGAATTCAGTTTCAGCGAAGAAGATAAAACTTTCGATGACTAAAATAAAAAGCAGCATTAGCAACCGGAACGAATGGATCGTCCGGAAAATATCATTGTCTCGTTGAGAACCGATGTGAAGGAACAGCCATTATAAAATAATCGTGTGTGTCCGAATGGTGATCACCATACATGAAAACCCCATCGTAGTGACTCTTGAAAGCCTGTCACTCTTAGGACTCACTCTGTGTACATCTAGTTTCGAGCAAACTGGCATATTTGTCGTTCGGTTCAATGCTCTATAGATGCTCCTTCTGAATACTTTGTCGTACCAGCAATAAGCAAAAAAAGGTATTAACAAAAGCAACTATAAACTCTTCTGCCTCAGAAAAAATCCCTAATTTTCTTTCTTAATAATTGGAGATGTAAAAAAATAACCAAAAATTTTCACGTCTCAATATCTTCACAAAATAGGTAGGGACATTATCATTACGTACAAGAACATAACGAGACTTGCCCGCTATTCGGAGGGTATTCCTCGTAATTCAGAAAACTTTTTATTAAAAAATAGAGGGCATGAAGCCTTGGATATCCGACGCTGTTTACACACAACACACTCGGTTTGAGAAGGCTCAAACAAATACTTGCTGGGGTTATCGCTGATTATCTGTTTTAGACCATTAATAAAAAAATCTTACGGCCTAATAAGCTATTCAGTAATGTGACTTTATCGGTTTAAATTATTGTTTACATTTTGAATATATTTTGTGGGTAAATACCGCATAACGCCCCTTAAAGAAAAGTATTTTTAAATCTAAATCGCTCATACCCAGCTTTTCATTCTACATTTCATTACATAACAACGTAACGTTTTTTATAGCAATCAGTTTATAAAATGGTGTAAATATATTTAAAAATCCTCTACCTTCTGTACATCTCTACGCTGTGGCCGCACCATCACGCAATATTAGGGTCTCAGTTTAGGACGTGACAGTATTTTGCGAGTATTTGCCCTTTATTATTAAAAAAGTCGGCAAAGAGTAAGCCGTTTGTTATACATAACGGTTCTATCCGCAAAACTACGAATAGTTATTACGAGTAATTCGGTACCTTGCGAATAAGGTACGTAATGAAATTGAATATACTCGGGCCCTTTTTCTGTATGAAAGCTGTATAAATTTTCGTCAAGTAAATTGTTTTTGTACTATTCATACTCGTATAATAATGTTGTTTAAAATCTGCTGAAATTATAATGTGTTGTACACGATTTTATAATATATTATACATCTGAATACAGCATGGCAATACTTTGTGTAGTAAAGAAAATAATATTGTGAAATGATTTTTCGAAGCCGAAAAGCCTTAATTCCCTCGCTTAAACATTCATCTGATTTAATACGTATCTTTTTCACTTTGAGCGATTACCCATACAACCCACGCAAGCAAATCCAGCTTAATGAAAAGATATTTCCATAACCACAATTTTGAATAAAGCCTTTAACGCGAGATTGTAAGATTTGTTCAGTAAATTGTTTCCGAGGAACCCCGGCGAGTCCGCCTGATAATTCCTTAGTTCTGAAGATTTTTTCCGCTCGATAAAATGGCTATAAGCCACAACGACTCGATGTCACTGGCAGAAAATGTTAAATAAAAAGTGAAAAGGAAAAAGTCAAGACGGTCTCGGACGATCGTTAAAGGCAATGTTTATAATAATTCCTTTGACAAAAAACAGTATTCTAGATCTAGACTCTAATAAGGAATGAAAGAAAGTGTTTTGTAAACAAATGTTAAAATTATGAAGAATTTTCACGGCGACTTCGCTTAGGTCTGGAATATTCGTAGGAACCGTGCATTTTTCAGGAATTAAACGTTGCTTATTTATTATTTTACACTTTTATGTACACTAAAGATACAATAAAAAATTAGAATATATATACACAAAAAGCAAAAAAGACGATCCCGTTGCTTTAGGCGGTTTAGGCAATCACTTACAGACAACTATGAAATGTATACAACTGAAGGCGAAAGTAAAGGCAGTCAAGGTGGATACAATAAAAAATAATGCTTGTATTGATAATACATCGTCTAAGTGTATCTATGGTAAAAATTATAGCCATCCAATGTCACCTTAAAGAAGGACGAACTAACATACACATATTTACGATAATACATGTAAAATTATAAGTAATGAAAGTAATAAAAAACAAAGTTTACTAAAACATTAACGGCCTTATTCACAGACAAATTTAAAACCTATTTTAGCTATAGAATGTTTTGTTTTTTTTCGCTCAAACTGAATTTTAAAGTCGTTCGAAAGGGACAAAACATTCGATAGCTAAAATAGGTTTTGAATCTGTCTATGAATCAAGCCGTGAGCAGATATACTCAAAAGATTGAGATTATGTTCATGATTGAACTGCTGATTCATAGGTAATATAAGTATATTTTATTCAACAAAGAAAATAATTCAAACACACATGATCAAATGAGTGAATTAGTAAATACATATTTTCCCGGCGAACACAGGAAAAATCTTCTTAAAAAACTTCCACAAAATTACCCCAACTTTTGCATAAATAATACGCGCCCTAAATCACGCCACGCTGTTGTAAACCTCAAAAAAACACAAAAACGTGGATTTAAAAACATGTAAATAAAGCAACAATTTCTTGAAATTACCATAATGGCGGATTGCCACTTTCGGCGCGTTCCGTGTTGGCTGCGTTCCGTTCCACTCAGTCACCAAAATTCGCTCTGAATAGTTCGTTAATTTAATTATTAAGCTTTTACCAAAGCCCCGTATTTGAATTTCTGTGAATATATACTGAGATTTTAATTGTTAGGAAGCCAGTTTAACGTGTCTAGACACTGTCTGTGGCACAATTGGGTTTAAGAAAGGGTATGAAACAAGAGGCAGCGATTTCCGTGCACGGATACGAATGTTAATGTAATCCACAAGTATGTATTCGGATTTGGGTGCAATAAGACCAGAAAATATGCGGTAGAATCTAACACCCATGGTTAATAACTGAATGACTGTCTAATATTCCTACTTATGTAAATATTACATACATAATACTCACGCCTTTATCCCAGAAGTGGTAGGCAGAGGCGCCACCAGAACACCTACATTTCGCCTTGTATGTTCCGTCCCATGATTTGATAGGAGGCGAGCATATCGCCATATCGGGCACAAATTCCTGACTCTGGAATGATATTGAATAGAAAAATCCAATATCACTTAGCTCGACCCGGGATTCGAACCCGAGACCTCAGCTTTGTAATTGAATCGTACCGTAGTACAACTACGCCACCGAGGCAGTCTATGTAAATGAGTGGATTACCTGAGCCCAATAATTTCAGATCCTATATTCTTTATCCTATAACGCGACGATTCCACAAGTATTAAGATTATTCATCACGCTTCTCTCAGCTCCCGCTTCAAGTCTATCATGATAAAAACGGCTGTACGCATTTGAAATAAACACACACACCATATATTTCCAGTATTGACGCAATATCATTTAACGTTACGGCGGCGAACAAAACGCTCCATTCGGCGACTGTTTCGTATGGGAAATGGCGTCATTTCGGAGCGACAACAGCTTCCCGCAATCGGCAATCGGCAATCGGCAACATTCTACATTGAGTAAACGTTGTGCGTGTAAACATCTATACCAAATGTTTTTTACATCGATTCAACATTTTATCTGAATCATTCGAAATTGGGTAACAACACAGCGAGGTTTTCCGCATTCAATGTTATGATTTACCCCTTGTTATGGGGTATTTCGATTAGTTTTTATTTCGAATTATTTTGTTTGTATACTGTGTGTACGTTTTACAATTATTCAAAGCTTGTTATTTAAATAATTGTTTGTTTTTAAATGGTTCGTACCTAACCGATTAATACTATGCTCCTTACTACGCGTATTTAATTCGTATTTCATATTTGAAATATGTATCTATGTATAACTGGATTCTGTTAAATAGAAGAAAGAATAGGCGTACTTAAACCGAACACAACAATAAACAATAATGAAGCAAAATACATTATACAAAGTAAATCTAACTGACTTACCCAGGTCTCTCGAAACTCACTGCCTGCACTAAGCTGTAACAAAAACGACAGAAATAACGCGAAAATCTAACACAACAGTGGACGAGTGACTTGTTCTGAACACTTAAAAGCTAAACTATAGCAAGCAAGAAGGAAAATGCAAAATCCTCCGCTAGACCATATTTGCAGCTAAAACGGGTGTGCATAGTATCAGCCTGAGATATTTTTTAAAATCTAAAACAAATACAACTATAAAGAATAATCAAAACAACACATTTACGTTTGGGGAGTCGGGGAAGTTGAAAATTGACGCTTATCTAATAAATAGTTATATACAATATGTTCTGAATTATTAGACGCAGTATTATATCTTGATTTTTATGTTGCAATGTAAAAATAATGTTTTTCATTTTTGTTTTCATCGTCAATATAAGAGCTGGCATTTTTGTTAATGATTCATCGTAAACTAGAAGTCCTCAGTTACAACAGGCATCAAGGCACATAACTTTCAAACTAAAAGATGATAGAGACTACTTTATATTTACTTTATATTTTTATAAAATATAAATTGACCAAAAACTACATACCTATGTCAATAAATTTCTTACCACCATTCGTTATATTATTACGAAGCTTATTTAGCAACAGCTTAATAAAGCGTAACAATAAAGATTTGTGTGCAAACAAAAAAATACTAAAATAATATGTATGTCTAACAAATATTTTCTATCCTAAAAACAAAAGAATAAATAATGCACAGCCGAAAATATACGGCCGCGCGACTCTTGACTAATGGCGGTACATCGTAACGAAATCACACGAGTTACTAGATTCCACTGAGATATTATATCAGAGGTGACATAAAAGAATTATACCGTACCGTTATTTATATTTTTTATGACTGCCATGGCATAATGAGCTGTGAAATGGTTTACCGCACGTGCTCCCGCCTGCCTATAATCTTGGGTCCTTCCGTCGTAGCGTAAAGAAGCATTTTGCAGGCCGGCATAATTGTGTCGACTGGCATGGGACTGCCGTCTGATGCGATTCGACACTCTGTTGGACTTGCGCTTACCTCATGTGCAGATACTTTGCCGAGACAGTTTAAACACCGATGATGGTATGAGACATAAGATGTTAAGTCTCATTATGTCCAGTAGTTACTCTAGCTACCATGTCCTTCAAACCGGAACACAACAGTGCAATTACACTTTTGTTTGGCGGGAGATATAGACATTGCGGTGGTACCTACCCAGCCGGCCTCTCACATACGAGAGACCTACTACCAGTATCACATAAACAAAAGAAGGCTTCTACATCACAAACTATCAATGAACGCATTCAATTAAACCTAGCGCCACTAAATCCCTGTAAACACTAAATATAAATGGATTGTCCGAACTGTTTGTCATGCTTACTGTTTAATCACGTTGCGAGTACGTGCCACCTAGGCCCTACGCTGCATCAGCTCATGGCTAATGTATTCGTACACTGTTTAATTAGGGATAAACAAGAAGCGTGTGAAAATTTCCTAGTGCAACACGCTGGCCTAGTGCGGGTTCGCAGACTTCACATACAATAAATCTTGTGAGGATCTCGGCTTCATGGTTTTCTACGATACATTTCGGACAACTCGTCTCCGATACATTTGACAGTCTCCGTGGCGCAGTTGGTTAGACGCTGGCTGTGAAACGAGAGGCCCCGGGTTCGATCCCCGAACCGAAACAAATATTTGTGTGATCCACAGGTAATTGTTTCGGGTCTGGGTGTTTGTGAGACCGAAAAGTCTCTCGTAGTGTCTGATACCTACGACACAAGACTCGATCTTAGTGTGGGGTCAGGACTATGTATGTGACTGTTGGGTGTATTTATTTATTTATTTATCTCATTCATTATTTAGGCGACAAAGTAACTTTAATTCAGTATGTCTTAATTTGAATAGCAAAGCATCTACGCCGTTTATCGAATAGTTATTACATTAGGAAGCTGAGATTGCAGTCTTACAGTTAGAATGCAGTGGTTGTCAAAATTAATCAGAAACCTATTGGCTTGAAACCCCGTCGCTGGAATGGACACTAGTCAATCCGTTTGGGAAGCCGATGACCTGAATATACAGAGGAGCCTGAGTGTGCCCTGCGGCGAATACTGTGACACAAATACAGATACGAAGCGAATGGATACCTATTACATTTGCCGACTTATTGCCGATACGGATATAATTCTATTTATTTTGCTATTGTTAATATGGGATATTTATAGATAAGGAGTAGAGTATCAGTCCATATACGTCCCACTGCAGGGCACGAGCCTCCTCTACAATCGAGAGTACGATTGGGATGGGTTAGGCCACTACGCTGGCCTAGTGCAGGTTGGCAGAGGAGAGTAGTAAGTACTCTAGTAAGTATAGTCTATCTAAACTAACAGGTTCCATTTGACGTTTCATACTTTTAACGTAAATAACTTTGTGCAGACGTAACCCACACAATTTCAATAACACTTTCCGTAAATCCATTGAATTATGAAGCTATTCTTATTTTATAACTAGATATATAAACCATAATCACTAAATTTAAACTAGAATTCTTTAAATAAAGCAAAATAACCATTTTAAACAACATATTTTTTTTCTAGACGTCATTACAAAGTCACCTCGTTAGGTCTTTTACCAGTAGAGTCGAGACTATTCAAATGCATTTGTATACGCATAATCGGTAAAAATATTTAAATAATCGAGCAGATATAAAACAGTTGTTTTTTAATTTTTAAAAATACTGAACTTTCAGCTAATAATAGGTATGCTGTCAACGAACATACATCAATAAATAGTGAAATAATAATATTAATATGAATTAATTTATCATTAATTAATAGATTTGGATATTACAATGGAAATGAAGGCAGTATTGTAGGATACGGCACACATAGTGAGGAAGTTCCTCACTTCGGAGTTTATGTATTGTATTGTATGTATGTATCATGTGTTCATAAGCATGTGCGTGATGTGGACTGGACTCGAAAAAGTGTCTGCACCCGGGTGAAGCCGGGACGGGCCGCTAGTAATAGATAAATCACTCCTTTTGTTCCTAAATAGTAAAGTGACATGCAATTATTGATGTCTCATTAGAATAAAAATGTTCATGAAAAAATAAACGAAATGATGTAAACTGAAAATATAAACTGTAATCGATTAAGAAATACAAGCAAATATTATCGATATCTCTTTATAATCGGATATTGTAAGAACCGATTTATTTGACAGCATCCCTATTTCCCAATGTCAAATGGAACTTCTTAGTTTAGATAGACTTTAGTAGAGTAATAAGGAAAAAATTAAAGTAAATGTAATTAAGATTTATAGGCAACACGTAATGTGGTGGATCCAAGAACTAACCTTAACTAGAGACGTTAAATGTTTTAGATCTGTATTATAAAGAACAAGAATCATACAGAGTAATGGCATTGAAGTGTTCATAATCTTTCACGGCCTTACTCATAGACCGTTTTATAACCTATTTTTGTCACCGAATGTTTTGTCTTCTTCGCTCAAACTGAATTCAAAAGTCATTCGAAAGGGACAAAATATTCGATAACTAAAATAGGTTTTCAATTTCTTTATGAATAAGGTCATAAAATTTAAAATCTAAATTGTAAACCCACCAACAATATTTTATTTCTAAATACACGCAAGATACTTAAAAAAACGCCGTATAAAATTTTCACTCTGTCTAAATTAAAATAAGCAACAATAAAAGTCTAGCATAACCGCAAAACAACCTAATAATCAATTTCATTCGCCAGACCAACCCTGACCTGAAAAAGCAAAAAATACTTTCACAATAGAATTACCTTCGCAAAATCAAACACATAAATATTGAAGGAATAGTGGGTAAATAACCTATTTTAGGTCTAGCGACTAAAATAGACGACTAAGCTTGTATCTTTTTTACGACAAAGAAGCCTTTAGTTGGCCGTGGGATGATCCTACATTGTTACTAAAGTCTGCATATTGTATCTTTAAGTATATTAAAATGGTGGTATGTACTTAGGTTTTGGACAAAGTGAATTTGTACCTATATGATCTAGAAAATATTCACATTGTACACGGATTTTCACAGTATCCTTTTCAGGGATCATTCAGGCCCCCACAATAGGCGGACATAAATCTGGGCGCCTCTCGCCCTGGGATGTCATAGTGTAGGGTAGGTCATAGTGTTAGTGTGGGTCATAGGAATAGTGATTATTACTTTAATTGAGGCGCTTGCGATGAAGCGCAAGGACGCTCATTCTATCTCGCAAGATATATTTTTGTAATATTTTAACAATATTTATTGAAACGTAAATTTTTCTTTCCGATACTGAAAACAACAACAGTGTTAGTAACGAACCGTAAAATAATTTAAAAATATAATATAAATGTTATACAATGTTCCACCAAAAAATACGAATATTTAACCATAAATTAACTCTAATTTCTTTACATAAAATCTTATAAAATAAAAAACTACAATAAACTAAAGAGCAGTTCATTTAACACTGCCTTCGGTATGATAAATGTGACGAAACTTAATAACGGAATACGTTGCCAAAATCTAATCACTCGCACGACGAGCAATGTTGACGAGTTGGCGCTTGCTATACGTAAGTTAACAGGCGCTCTGTGCCAAACTCGACCAAACGCGATTACTCCAGATTCGAGCACCGGTTCTGCAGAATCACGTATATGTGAGATATATTTTTTGAGATATATTCTGACGGGAATATCTGAGATATATTTTTAAGGTAATAAAGTGTAGTTCTTTCGGTATTTTTAATAGTTCTAACTTTAGAGCAATGGCTTAGAGGATTTTTGTTATGATTTTATACAGTTTTTTGTGCCAGACCAAATATTTTTTTTATTGAGGTACTATTTAAATAATAAACTATATTATATTATTTTGTATGAATTAAGATGATTTATCTCCATAAAAACATCTTTACAATTATGCTATATTCACCTAATAGACGAAAAACTAGACTTTGCTATCTATATTTAATTTGGTACCAAACCATCATTGAAATGAAAGCTTGTGAATTCACGCCGAGATCAAAGAAGGTATAATAGTACCTACCAACGGAATTAAAACCAGGCGAAGCTGACCCAAGCCGCCAGTTAATCATAAAATAAATTAGCATCATGCAAAAAATCTCATTATCATGCCATTCTTATCTTTAGCTCCCATATTACCGTGTTACTGTTGTCATTTGGCTGCTTACGTGCTGTCCCGGCCTTTTTTTATTGCCAAACCAACTTATAAATACATCTTACTACACAAAAATAACATATAGATAACCCTTATGCTACAGCAAATAAGGGCGAAATTTCAAATGTAAAAAAAAGCGGCAGGAAAGTAATACTTGCAAATCGTCTCATTATTTTTTTTGCGTTCTTTCTACAGTTCTGCCTAATGAGATTTCGCGATATCTACGTTATTTGGACGAGAATTCCGCTTTATAAGTAATTAACGATGGTGTATTACGCGAACGTTTTTATCACTGTTTCTCTCGGTTTGTAAATGAGCTTTTTGATGTTTGTAATTTTTGTTACAACTGCCTTCGATGGACGGATTAATAAAGAATGCAGGCCTTTAATTGGCGTTTACAATTCACTATGGAAATGCTGTTTAATTCAATCTAAACGACCATTTCCCCAATTAACTTGGGACTTCATGATTTATAAATACTTTATAGTAAACCACATAAGTTTTCAGACATAAAAAACATTAAGCGCTTAACTACGCGTAACAAACGGCGTTCATACCGCTTCCGGGTATTTCTTCCAGACTACCTTAAGATGGTTCATGATTCATTATAACTAAAGTACATTAACACGACATTTAGAAGTATTACACCTCCATTAGTCCGCCAACCCCTTCTAGGCCAACGTGGCGGACTATATGGCCTAACCCCTTTCAATCGTTCTCGCGATTGTAGAGGAGGCTCGTGCCCCGCAGTGGGACATATATGGGCTGATACAATACAATACAATACACCTCCACTACATTATAATCTTAAGTAATCCAAACGCATAGCCCTACAACCAATCTCCATATTACCCTCCAAAATACATCATAATAACAAAAAATCATACATTTATATGCTGGCAATGTGCACGTTATGCAATAATTTACAAAAATACACGCAAAATTACAGGATTATCGCTATAAAGGTCTGCTTAACGAGGTTGTGGGCGCGTTAAAACGTCAGCCCACACCGCATCTCATAGATTTACTGTCCCACTTAACATTATACCAGGTATAAATGGGAATTGTTGGAAAATCTACTATGTGAAGACATATTATATTGCTGAAGAATGAAGAGTGAAGACATGATACAGCCGAAAGATAATAGAAATGAAAATAAACATCTTGGTAAAGTTATTTGGATTTTTCTTTTCAGTATTCAGAGACAGGAATTTGTACTCGAAATGGCGATAGGCTTGCCCCCTATCACATCGTGCGACGGAAGATACAAGGCGAATATGGGTGTCCTAGTTGCACATCTGCCTACCCTTCCTGGGAAAAAAGGCCTGAGTTTATGTATGGTAAACGTCACAAGAATGATTAACCTTTAACAAAAAAAATAATGTTATTATGCTAATATTTGATATTAGATATACTCGTAATTTTGTAACTGGCTTGTTATACAATAAAACTGATGGTAGGTTCGTGCAGTGTTGTCCAGATAGAGTGTCCACCGACGACGCGAGATAGCTATGTCCCGCCGACACATTCAAGCCGACCCGATTGTATAACAAAGGTAGGCAGAAGAATAAATAATGTGAGATTTCGCCCTTACCATATTTCAAACTCAAAATGGTAACATTTTAAAATTGTTGCGTCGTCCCGTCTAGTATATAAAAATATCCTTGAAGTAAAACTTTCTTTGTATTTTTTGTTGGTCCAAGAAAAGTCTGGATTTATAGACACAAAGAGTGACGTCTTGACGCGCCAAATAAACCAGTAAAGAAAAGCCTTTTGTTGCAGGACTCTCTAAAAAAATTTCAATTGTGCTGCTTTCTGCCACTCAAATTGATTAAAGCTATACGAAAACTAATTAGTATAGTAGAATAAATTAAGTTCTTCATATATCTTTCAAAAACAAAAAAGTTTGCTTTTTTAAAATCATACTACCGAAGTGGTAAACAAAAGTGACACTAAATTGGTCCACAGTTCGTCGAGCTTATTTCCAAATTTTAATATTGATATCAAACGAGCTTATGCTTTATGTATACATATAATAAATTTGTAACCGATCGATGTGTGTAGATGGAAGATAAATGAGAAAAACTAATATGGGGGCACTGTATTAACGTAACAGAACCCAAAACAATGATTTTTAGAATTTTTGTCTGTTTGTATGTGTATATTATTTTAGGAAAACTATGTATTTACCACCCAAATACGACGATAAGGAAAAATTAAACAAAAAAGTCGATTTTTATTTTGCGAATTTTTTTGTTACATTGTGTCTGAAGTCGCTAATACCTGGCTTTGTTTTCGGACGCAGTCTTGATATACCCTGTATATATCATTTTTTCAGTTTGCACATAGAATCAGTCAATGAGATAATGGTTGTCCTGATGAAAAATGATCCCTCGACTATAAACATCTACAACATCGAAGTCTACAATAGAACTGTTTTCATAGACCGAAGGAGGTTTAGAAGACTCATAGAAAATGTATAATTATACAATTTTTGCATAGATTAACGAATGATTTAAAGTCAGAGAACGGTAATAAAACTTAAAAAGCTGCAATGTTCGAAAAATATTCTCATGAAATGCAGTATCGTTTTGACATCTTCCTCTCCTAGCTCCCCTTTCACCGCAACGTCACATGTCAAATAACCTCTAGATATCAGCAAACTACCCCACCTAAACCGTCAGCTTTTATTGACAAGCCAGTTTGCTTCCACAAAAAATGTTCTGCTTTTTTCTCTATATGGGAAAAAACACGTTCAATCACTTTTATAATTAATTTATCTATGCACACATTTATTTCTTGAACACACGTACTCAAATATTTTGATGAAGAGGAAAAATTTAATATGATAGAATATAGATAATTGTATCCAGCAAGTGTTAAAAATAAATGAATTATAAAAAAATATATTATAATTAATAAGATGTAAGAGCCTCGCTGCGTTTCGTCTTGTTTTTATATAAAACAAAATATAGAGAAAGCCGTCGCTTCTCGCTGATTTTCTTAGTCAATGATTCCATCCCGGTCGAACGGGCTTATTCATATCGTCATCGAAGGTAATTCAGCTCTACCATTTTGTAATGTACCATAAAATAGATTACATCATGTACCACTAGATGGCGTTAGAGGCGTGTATTATTATTATATTTTTAATAGCATAATTAAGTTTCTTAGATATACGCGAATATTAATTTTGTTTTAAGCTGCAAAGTAATCGAAACGTTGGCAAGTTAAAAATGGAAAAATTAAACCAAATTCGGGATAAAAAGTCGTTATATTTCAATATTTTATAGCATTTATGAAAACAGCTGTTATTCTTCATACACCTCGATTGTCTTAAAAAGCTAACAAGACATCTCACTTGTATTATTCTCCAATTAAAAGTCACATTAAAATCGACCCATTATTTTAAGAACTTTAATGAAACATACAACTTGAACCTCATTATGGGACTACAAATACTCCTATTTTCGAGTCACGGATTAATAAAATAATGTATGGATATACAGAGAGATGGATGTACAGAGTATGGATATAAGAAACCATTATGGATATAATGGTTTCTTAGATTTACGCGAATGTTACACATTGAAATAAAACTATTTTTTACGGATTTTTTCGCGACTCCGCCCCGTGACCACGAAAGCTGTAAAGTAATCAAAACGTCGGGAAGTTAAAAAACGTAAAAATTAAACAAAACGCGATCAAATCCGTAAAAAATAGTTTTATTTCAAAATGTATATCCAATAAAATGTACCATTTCTTCCCCGTCATTAATGTTTTCGAAGAGCACTAAACATAAAACAGCAACAATGAATTTTACAGCACAAACTCATGATTTAATGGCGACAAATGCAGTCTATAGCGGAATTGTTTGCAATTTCACAGCTTTAGTGCACAGTCGGTTAATACTGATTATGAAACGAGAGGTCGCGGGTTCGAACCCTACCAAAACGAATGTTTATCTGATCCACAATTATGAGATAACGTAGTGCAAAAATTACATAACATCTTTTTTCTTCTCCCCACCCTCAAATTTGCATACATACATAAACTCACGCCTTTATCCCAGAAGGGGTAGGCAGAGGTGCAACCAGGACACCAACATTTCGCCTTATGTGTTCCGTCCCATGATGCGATAGGGGGCGATCCTATTGCCATATCGGGCACAAAGAGCCTATCGCAATATCGGGCACAAATTCCTGACTCCGAGCTGATACTGAATAGAAAAACCCAATATCACTTTGCCCGACCCGGGATTCGAACCCGAGACCTCAGCTTTGTAATCATATCTTACTACAACTACGCCACCAAGGCAGTCATTGTCTATACCTTATGATATCTCTATCTATACTTACCATCCAACTTTGTTATTAAAATACCTTTTTAATACCCTATTTAATTTTAATACAACTATGAGTAGTACACTAAAACTAGTATTGTTTTTGTTGTAAGGAATCCTGTGCGGTCATTACCAAGACTGCCCTATAACACTCGTTACACGCTCGAAACCTGATTCCGAATCATTACTGCGTTGTTGAAGTAAACAAAGATAGATATTTTGTAAAATATCTAAGGTAGAAAAGATGACTGCGACTTTGTTTCTAGATTATGAGAACTGGTGGAAATAAAAAATATTTATAGAATCAATAAAACTTTATACATCATTCAGATTCTTTTCCCTGCCATTCGGGAGTCTGTTTTCATAATAAAAGTACTGTCAAGAAAATATAGTGTAGCTCTTTAATACACTAGTTTATTTGACAAAAGTAACAGTTTGGTTTAAATAGAACAGTTTATACATTATTTACAACCATTAGATAAGATATTCAGTACAAAAAATGTGTCCTACCTACTTGCGATGCATGCACCGCACCGCACATGAATCAATTGGCTTCGTGACGGTGACAGTGCAGTACGCCTTATCGCAGACGTTTAAAAGTAATAAATGAATGTTTCGCCGTCAAACCGAAAGCAAATCGTCTGAAGTTACTATATTTTAATAAAATACCAGGTAAGTGATGTAATATTGCAGTGTGCTTTTAAAATACGGGGGCACTTTATTTCTTTGACGTGCCTCGTCTATCGGTAGAATATAAGTCAATGTTTACAACTACTATTCTCAAAAAGCTATACTTTATACAACTTGTAATCCATAATACGATTTAAGCAATGAATACTCATATCTAGAATTTGAGACTATCTCGCCCAGTGACTACTGAAACTCCTACCAACCAAGATGAACAGCTCGCGAAAAACTGACGCTGAACTGAGTTTTAGCAAGTCTCTTAGACACTGGCTGTGGACACAAGCTTGCCTTTAGCCCGCAACGAAATAAACAAAAAAATGTCTAGGATTAATTGACTGTCAAGCAATTCATTATTCTTCTGCCCTTACCTTAGCGCAATTGGGGCAACAAGATTTTTCTGTATGCTGCTGCTCTTACTTAATAGTTTTACCAAGTACTTGCAAAGATGATTTATAAATAATAAATAATAAATACACCCAACAGTCACATACATAGTCCTGACCCCACATTAAGATCAATTAAGTCTTGTGTCGCAGGTATCAGAACTACGAGAGACTTTTCGGTCTCACAAACACCCAGACCCGGGACAAATATTTGTTGGCCTCACAAACATTTGTCTCGGTGCGGGGATCGAACCCGCGGCCTCTCGTTTCATAGCCGGCGTCTAACCAGCTACGCCACGAAGGCTGTCATGATTTAATAAAATACCTTCTCAATCCCAGGTCCAAGTCATGTAGTCAGTATAGAAGATAATTTTTCAAGAGTGCACGTCTTTTATTGAACTCAAAGGAATAATATTTACGCACGATGTTTTCCTTCACAGTAAAAGTCATGGTAATAAGTCAATTATTTAGGTGGCTGCCTCGGTGGCGTAGTTGTACTACGGTACGACTACAAAGCTGAGGTTTCGGGTTCGAATCCCAGGTCGGACAAAGTGATATTGGGTTTTTCTATTCATTATCAGCCCGTAGTCAGGAATCTGTGCCCATATGGCGATAAGCTCGCCCCCTATCACATCATGGGACGGAACATACAAGGCGAAATGTGGGTGTCCTGGTGCCGCCTCTGCCTACCCTTACTGGGATAAAGGTGTGAGTTTAACACATATAATGCCGTACTAACAAATGAACTAACTGAATTTTTTTTTTTGTAAAATACGGTCATGGAATGTGAGGAATGTCTTAATTCACTATTTTCGTTACATTTTACATAATGTAATAGTGAAATAAATAAATAAATAATGGTGGCTGCCATATATGGCTGACGCGGCGCCACTGTAATAAAATTCTCAATGGGGCCGCGTCAGCCATTTTGTCAGCCATATGATTTCAAAAGCGCGCGAAACAAACGCGTCGCTCGCCGCCGCCGGCGCCATTTTGATTGTTTAGCAGCCTGTGTTTGCCCCCCGCGCGTCATTTGTCGCTGTGCATCGAAGGAGACTGCAGTAAATAGTTGTTCAGTTAGTGATTTAGCAAGTTATTAGTTACTGATTTGTGATTTTCAACAAAAAATGGAAGATTTTGATGATGATTTGGACTACGAACTATCGCAATTAGATTTAACAGTGTATAATCAAGAATGTAACACATTATCAAATAGTGATGCTACACAAGTATTTGACGTTGATCTCGATGATACAGTATCAATCGCACGGACCAAAAATCATCATCGACGCCAGATTTTATCCGACAGTGAAGATGATCAGATTCCCGTGTTACCAACCTCACGAAATACTGAAGTATGGTTCAATCCGTTGGGTAAGCAACCAAGTATTATTCCATATACTGAATGTCCTGGGCTTAAGCCATTTTCATTGCGATCCAGCATGAGTTCAGCTAAACCAGCAGAATTTTATTCATTGCTAGTACCTGACAGTATATTCGAGTACATAGCCGAAGAAACAAATCGCTTTGCTTTACAAACCTTGAACAAAAGTGCAACAAAATCATACCGAATGCAGAAATGGATGCCAACAAATTGCCATGAAATTAAACGGTTCTTTGGCATTTTAATTTGGATGGGGATAGTGAAACTACCTCAACTATCTTTGTACTGGAGCACTAACAAATGTTTTGAACAGAAATTTGTCAAGTCCATTATGAGCCGAAATCGATTTGAACTCATTTTGAGGATGTTGCACTTTGCCAATAATGAAATAAATCACAATAAGGAGGACCGATTGTTTAAAGTTAGACACTTATTAGATATGCTAAATGCTAATTTTAAATGTCATTATACACCTAATCAAGAAATGTGTGTTGACGAAAGTCTAATCCCATTTCGTGGCCGCGTTATTTTTAGGCAATACAATAAAAATAAGCGACACAAATATGGGATAAAACTTTTTAAGCTGTGCTCAAACCCAGGATACACTGTAAAAGTGCAAGTTTATGCTGGCAAAAATTATGAAAATGTCAATACTACTCCGACTAATGTTGTCCTTGCCTTGTGTGACGATTATCTAAATAAAGGACATACGGTTTGCACAGATAATTGGTATACCAGTTTGGATCTGGCACGAAAACTACTAGCGGGACAAACTCATCTCATAGGCACACTTAGAAAAAACAGACGAGGTTTACCTCAAACAGTTGTCCAAACAAAACTGAAGACAGGAGAATTCTCAGCTCAAGAAAATGACGACGGAATAACAATTATGAAATGGAAAGACAAGCGGGATGTACTGCTGCTGTCTACTAAGCACTCCGTAAGTTTCAGAAGAATAACTAAAAAAGGAAAAGAAAAAATTAAACCGAAGATTGTGGTAGATTATAATCATGCAAAATCAGCGGTTGATCTGTCAGACCAAATGTCCTCTTACACAACCCCTCTTCGGAAGACAACGAAATGGCCCAAAAGATTGGCGATGGAGTTATTATTGAATACAGCGATTGTAAATTCATATATTTTATATAAATTAACAACCAAGAAGAAGCTCTCTGTCGTCCAGTTTAGAACCGCGTTGGTTGACTACCTCGTGCATACAGGAGTCCCGGAAACTAGTGCCTCCTCTAGACCTAGGCGAGTAAAGCATGAATTGAAGAAAAGGCAAGGATTGGCCTCTGCCTGTCGTAAATATTGTGTTAGGTGTTATAAAGAAAACTGTGCCCAATTTGGAAGAGTTCATGCTCGAAATAAAACCAAAAGAGTGGTAACATACTGCGAAGACTGCCCGAATGAGCCACACTATTGTATCAGCTGTTTCAATTTAAACCATAGATATGTTTGAGTTTAAACGTGTTTGAACATGATGATTGATGTAGAATTGATTTATTATTTTGCCAATGCCAACTTAAATATAAATAAAAGCAATTAAAACATTTACCTATAAATTTTATTTGCAAAAACCAACTATTTTTGTAATCACTCTTTTGTTTTCGAAACTTCCACTTACAAACTTGATATTTCTCAAAATGTAAGTAAAAGTGTCAATGCCATCATTACAGTTATAATTTACTAGGCCTTGTCAACCATACTACATATAGTTTAACATAAAAAACGTGGCTGACGACGAAAAATCGTGCTTTCAAAACAAGCATATTCCGTCAGCCACATATGGCTGACACGGCCCAATTGGTTTGGAAAATGTCAGCCATATGTGGCTGACAAGGCATTATATGTGTTAAGTATGTATGTATGTATTTCATATCCTAAAAGTCATCGGTATAGTCGAATCTACTTTCTAACCCGCGACCACCGTCTTAGCCAGGTCGTGCCCATGCAACCATTCTGTAATTATACATAAAATTTATTAACCTTTGTTTTGTATTAAGAAAGCTTTTATAAAATAAAATCTAATATATTAAACTTAATTTTCTTACAAAGAAAGCTTTTAAAAAATAAAATCTAAGTAAATACAATAAAAAGCATTGCCTTTTCTATTCCTTTTCATAATTTCTCATGAAGCACACTGTTATTGTTTGTTTAAACAACGTAGATATTTCCAGGAAAGTATTTAGCCTCAATTAGGTCACGATGCTGTTCCCGCAGGAAACCTCTTGGGTTTATTATTCGTAGTCTATTCATTAAGGGAATTATAAGGGTAGTTTCATACGGGCGGAGAAACGAGAGGCCGCGTGATCGATGTTTGAGAAAAATGTTTATGATAAAAAAAATAATAGCAGTGTACGCAAAAGGGCTGTTGATGATATATGTACCTACTTGTTTTTGTTGATTGGGTGTTCATGAATTACGACGTATACTTATTAATAAGATTGCTGGAGGCCCAAAAGTTGGTTTTATGGTATTCGTGTTCGCTCTGATAGCGACAAACGCGAATAATCGGAAATTCCAGGATAGTGACCAATGCAATAATTTCAAGTGTAGCTAGCTTGTGTGTTGCACATTGCGACCAGCATGACATAGATCAGGTGGTTTGTATTTAAAGTCGAGTAGATATATGACAAAATGGACTCTTTATAAAAACTACTTACATACTCGTATTCTCATTCATTACCTTTCACACATAAAATACATACAACTAACGCCATCTGTCGATTTCCGTTCATACTACTTTCGTCGCGTTTCGCGTCTTTCTTCTTGCACTTATAATAAATAAATTTTATTTGCATTCTGAGTAATATCCTTGTGGGTTAAACTTAAAAAAAAAAATACTGCCCTCCAGACAATCACTGAACTGTGGTGCTAGGAAGTAAGCCATAATGGGTGACACATAATTATGTATATCCTAGTTCCCAATAATGGATTTGGGAACAGAATAATCTTATTATTTACTTCTACACGATACATAAACAAAACGGTGAATCAAAAACGGTGAAGGAAAACATTGTGAGCAAACCTTCATATCGTAGCGATTTTAAAGAATTTCTACTGTATGTAGAATCCGCCAAAGCGCACTAGGCCAGCGTGGCGGACTATATGACCTAACCCCTCTCAATTGTACTCTCGATTATAGAGGAGGCCCGTGCCCTACAGTGGGACGTATTTGGGCACATACAGATACATAAACACATATACAAGATAGCATATTAAATTGTATCGCCTGATTTAGATATTAGCAATATACTGCATTAAGAATGTATTTCTTTGTGAATTTCCTTTATGCCCACTCTGTTTAGTTTAACGTTAAACAGACAACAGGAAGTTAGATCATACGAGTAGTTCAAAACATTCTAATATGCGTAATGAAACCTAATACCTAGTGTCCCGTGCTAATGTAGTATAATTTGTGGTTATGGAAGGACTATGGAATTTTCCTGCTGGCAAAATTGAGAGATGATTAATCATCATTTGCAAGATGACTTTTGATGTTGTCATCAGCAAATATATCCTGAATGACTTGTTGAAAAAGGCCTGAAGTCAACGACTTTCTACCTTTATCATGTCGAAACTGAGTTATCCTTATAAGAAGACCAAAGACGTGAAACGCCACGATTGGAGTACACAATCCCTCCTTCAGGTGTCTCTATTCTCTGTGCTAAACTGTTTGAAACGGAATGAAAATGTCTTTATTTTCTAGGCTTGTGCTGCCCTTGGTATCAGAGTGGATACACGCCACTTTCAACAATCCTTCCTATTGCTGAATATTATTTTACTGGTGGTAATAAAAAAATTGCGACGATGACTAGGTTAATCGTAATTCATGGTAAACCTTGACAACTTGATCAACAAAACAGACTTAGGGCCTCGTTCACCATCTTCAAGTAAATCGTTGATTAGGCTAATCATCAGAAAAGTCATCCGTAACATCATGTGTCGATTTCACCATGCTCCAGTAATACTAATCCTATAATTACATTAATAAGTAACTTACTGGCTGCATCGTCTGCCGATTAGCGTATTTACTTAATGGTTATAATAAGGTTAAAATCTCAACCTCCTTTTTTATTTTTTAAGAAAAAAACACGTTGACACTTTAGCGGGAGGCAGGGCGAGGAACATTTGACGCAATATTGAACGAATGATTCGTTCAATTTCTTATGTCATTCACTTAATCAGCATTTTACTTTATTTTCACTTGTGAAATCGACGAAAGATACTCTGCACATTTGCTTGTCAAATAACGTCAATCAAAAAGTAAGTAATCAACGGTTTACTTAAAGATGGTGAACGAGGCCCTTACTGAAACATTAATCTAGAAATATTGCAAACGTCCGTAAAATAATTACTACTACGACATATAAATGCAATGTTCTACTCATTTGATACAAAACAGTTGAGGCTGTGCGTTCAAGCACAGCAGATGTATACTCGAATTAATTAAAAAATTAAAAGTTGTGTGACGTCAGTGGCTGGGGATTTTCGCGAAGCCAATGTGAGTTTTTTTCAATGTATTTCTTGTTTAATTTATGTTTAAATATTTTAAAGTTGTTTTTAATAAAGGTAAGCTACTTTCATTTTTACATACAAAAAATAAAAATGGTGGAATCATTAACTTCTGCGCTTTATACCTTGTTTTATAAGTGGCATTAAGTACATAACTTTTCGTCTCACAGACAATTAATGTTTACAAAAACGTTGGCTTCCTCAAATGTTCTAACCTATTAAATAATAAATGTATATTTCCTCGAAGATTGATAAGACTTTATTTACCCCAATGATTTGAGCCATTAATTATAATCACTATCGGAAGCAAATTGCAACATAAAGAAAAGAAATAGGTAAAGACATCATTATGCTTTTGTCATCCTCAAATATATTTCAAATATCTCTTTTTATTCTTTTCGACGACATTTATTGTTGGTATATTATAACAAGTATTATTTTTATAACATAAGGAACTGGTCAGAAACAAGTTATTTCGCTGACCAATGTGCATCGTGCATCATTAAATTCTATAAGCACTCCTTATTTTTTATTCGATATAAACCTAATAGATTAAGAATACCTTTACCACATTAAAAACATCCTTATTATGAGGCAGATGTCACTAGGTCAATTATTCGTAACAAAAGCAATTAATTGAATTACGTTACAAGTTTGATACTTAAGTACTTAAGTTTAACTGCCTACTTATACTTAAGTTTGACTGCCTCGGTGGCGTAGTTGTAATACGGTACGACTACAAAGCTGAGGTCTCGGGTTCGAATCCCGGGTCGGGCAAAGCGATATTGGATTTTTCTATTCAATATCAGCCCGGAGTCAGGAATTTGTGCCCGATATGGCGATAGGCTCGCCTCCTATCACATCGTGGGACGGAACATACAATGCGAAATGTGGGTGTCCTAGTGGCGCCCCTGCCTACCCCTTCTGGAATAAAGGCGTGAGTTTATGTATGTATTTGATACTTAAGTTTTATACTTAATTGTTATTATTGTAGTTATTTTATACAATATGTATCTACTAGATTTAATCATGTAGTTTTGGGAATGCATATTCATAATCCAGGTATTACTAACCTCTGACAGGTGTTCGTAAGTGCAAAGTTAACGACTCCGTTTATATTTCGGAAAGCTCGCTAAGCGCCTGGTTCGATACCAGTTGATGCCATTTTACAATAGCAAGTTTGGAAGCTTGAAGCAAAAGCCTTATGGTAATATAAGCTTTTGATCTTTATTTTTACACTGTCCTTTCTTTCTCCTTCTTTTTAAATATTCCAAGGGTTGTCTGGTAGAGATCGCTTATAATCGATAAGACTCGCCATTTGCACTTTTATGATATGTTATTTCTTTAAAGTGATATGTTTATATACTATAGTGGTGGTAGGTCTCTCATATGTGAGAGGCCGCCTGGGTAGGTACCACCGCAATGTCTATTTCTCCCGCCAAACAGCAGTGTAAATGCGCTGTTGTGTTCCGGTTTGAAGGACATTGTAGCCAGAGTAACTACTGGACATATTGAGACTTAACATCTTATGTCTCAGGATGGCGAGCGCAGTGGAATTCCAAGCATTGCCTTGTAATTCATTGTATTGTTTGGTTTCGCTACTGTCCATGAGCGGTCGTATCGCTTACCATCAGGCGAATGGCATGCTCGTCTCGCCATACATTGCAATAAAAAAAAAAAATGTTTTTTTTTTGTTTGTGTATAAGAAGGATTAAATAAATGAAATAAAGTATTTTTTGATATTGATCTGGCATTATTAGCTTTAGATTTTTAGTAAAAGTAGTACGCACGTCCCACTGAATCAATAAATTTAAGCGGGACTTGCGTAGTTAAGTGCAACATAATATTTAAGCGGCGTATGAGTATTCGGGCTTTAGATGTATTTTATTTATTATATATAAACTATAGATTTAATTAACAAAATGACCATCAAACTCTCAGGTCCAACATAACAAACTAACAATTACACCCTAGTCCATGCGCTTATTGTAGAGATAGAATCTTACCTGTGCATCCTATATCTATCTATCTATCTATATCAGCCCATATACGCCCCACTGCTGGGCACGGGCCTAATGTACAATCGAGAGAATCGATTGAGAGTGGATCATATCATTGCATCCTATATGGACTGGTTTAAATATGTACTTTAATAACATGTTTATGCGCGTGTATGGCACAATAAGATTCTTCCCTAATTACTATAAACAGAAAAATCTAGGTAGTCTTGCAAGGATAAACATGTAAAACTGATCTTGTATGGAATGTATCCGAAACTTAAATAAATACTTAAATAGTTACAACTCAACAGTTATATGTTACGTATATGTTGTCGCCAACCCCCTAAATTAACTACTATTCACTTCATCTGGGTATGGCGAAAGTATTAGTATAATGATAGTTACATATTAATTATTATTAGTACTGTATCCCTATTGTAAGATCTCCACAATTGTTATTCATTAGTATCTACTGATTAAATAGTAATAGGCATTAGTATCAATCTTATAGAGAGCATACAGATACATTAAGAGTTGATCGGTACTCTGGATTAAGTTTGAATCTATAATTACTTTCAGCAGCGTCTCGGATCCTTTGTAACTTTATCAAGGAGCACCTCCTTGTACTTGTGACCGGGTCACATTTGCATTGTACCATTGAGACCATGTCCCTTAGTACTATTTCTCTCGGGGCGCACCTCCTGCTGTCTCGCCTGGGACCGAGTCCCAGGTGTGGCTCAGAGGCGTACCTCAGCCATTTGATTCATTGTTTCTTATGCCTTGGTGTATGAAGGTGCCCCCTGTGTGTGAGTCAACGGTCTGAAGGAACATTCCAGACCGCATGTGTAGTGTACGGCGTGAGAGCAACTTCTCAGACCGTGAGTAAAGTGAACGGCCTAAGTACTCCGTCTTAGACCGCATGTGTAATGCATTCACACCAGCACATGTGAATATGGAACCTCTCTCTTTGAGTTCCCCGGCATTCTCATCACATCATCGTGATCTTGCCTCGTGGCCTCCAACCTCCCCTATAGCCACCCCAAACCTCGCAACGTCTTTACTGATCCGCTCTTAGTGACACTACGCCGAAACTGACTCCGATCATTGACTCAATGAATCTGTATACTATCGCTATTAGTTTAACTAGCTTGTTTGGCCATGTGCGTTCCATTTGTTCTGTACATCTACTTACTTGTGTAGCGCACATGTCCCGTGACGACACGTGGTTGCGTACTGGTGGACTTAATACAATCGTAAATGTCAATATCTTTGTGATGTGTTTTATGTGTTAACAATCAATGTACTCACCCCCAGGCACAGCCGCTCTTGCTTAGGGCTCCTTGGCGGCTCCGCCAGTGCGCTTACGCACCTTCCCCTGTCGGGTCTCACACCAAAATGGCCGAGTGCCACAAAATGGTTGACTAAGGCGCTGTCACGATCTCGACAACGAACACAGCACCAACATTGGATGGCGCACTAGCGCCATCTGTTATTTTGTTCCCGTAGGCAAATCGAATCTGCCCCACTTATTTATTTTGCTTATTTATTTGCATTTCGCGACATTTCGCGACATATGTCACATACATAGTCCTGACCCCACACTAAGATCGAGTCTTGCATCGCGGGTATCAGGAACTACGAGACACTTTTCGGTCTCACAAATACCCAAACTCGAAACAAATACTTGTGATTCACACAAATATTTGTATTATTTTGGTGCGGGGATCGAACCCACCGCCTCTCGTTATACAACCAGCGTCCAAGCAACTGCGCCACGGAGGCTTTCAAAAATACAGTATTAAAACATCCCTAGATGCAATATTTTGGAAATTATTTACTCTTTTATTCAATCTGTGTCTGCCTACATACGTCCCACTGCAGGGCACGGGGCTTCTTTACAATCGAGAGTACAATTGAGAGGGTCAGGCCTTATAGTCCACCGCGGCAACCTAGTTCGGGTTGGCGGTCTTTGACATATAAATTCTCACAAATCATTATATTGCCTGGTGATTGACAATCAACACACAGATGAGTGCGATAAGTCACAGGTGCACCCTGGAGTTTAAGCCCACGACTGCCGTGAACGTGTTGGTAGCCGCGTCTGGTCCGTTACCCTCAGGCCATCATATATTTCTATTAAAACTCACATTTTAAGTGAATATTTGTGTTAAACATTGCTGTTATGATTGTATGACAAATACTACCATTCCAAGATTAAAACTTATCCTAGTTTACGATACAACTATGGTTATTTAATTATGTTAATATTTCTTGGTAAATACAATAAAAAAAACGATATTGCTATCGTCAATCGAGATCACCGAACGTTATTCATGTTTATCTAACTTTATATTCTATTAAGCACTATGTATTTTCAAATGTAATTAGTTATGTACCAAATTACGAAAATGTTGCGGTTGGATGAAATATTTAGTGGGTCACTAACTCACTACACGTTAGATTGAAGTTACAACTTAAATATTTATTTCTACCTATATGTGTAACATTTCAATTTTTTAATATCCAATTCTTCGAAAACAACAAAAACAAAACAGCACTTAAAGATCATTTTCTACGAGAGATGTAGGTACTGGACTGCTTAGCCACAAAATAATCGGTTGATACCAGATATCTTTGACTTTATTTTACAAAAAGCATAAATACCATCTCAATGTAGAATATGCAAGTTAGGTCGATTTATTATCGCTCAAAAAATGCATTCACCAACAGATTTCATCAACAATTTTATAAAATCTCACGAATATCATTAACCGGTACAACTCATATATTTTTTGCAAAATAATTACCATTTTGCTGAGACCTTTGAAACTGGTATTAACACGTTTCGTTAGACATGTTTTTTGTATGGGTCAATGTTTTTATACCTGTTTTTACGTGCTATAAATTATGTAGCTTTCTCTGAGGAAAAAAGTAAAATATAATATCTTTAGCAATCTTTTAAACTGTCGTGAAGCCACAGCTTTGCATTTTCGTTTCGTTCGATGAATGCAATTACCAAGGACGCAAAAATTAGAAGTAATTAATTCATCTGTCTGCATCACGACCAACTTAATACATATACGAGTACAATCAAAAACACGTAGTGGCCTAGTGTGTCGCTTATTAGGTTCTGGGTATATCCGGTTACGAAAAGGTCGACAAAATTGTGTCGACTAATGAGAAATAACTCTCACCAATGAGTTCTTACAATAGATAAATCATGATGAGATAAATAACGACTCTACTACTTTCAAATAATTATATCTTGATCAATCATACAGGTACGTCCCACTGCAGGGCGCAAGCCTCCTGTAAAATCAAGAGTACGATAGACAGGGGTTAGGCCATATAGTCCACCACGCAGGCCGTGTGTAGGTTGGCGGACTTTACATACCATTGAATGTTTACAAATCGCTATGGTATGCAGGTTTCCTCACGATGTTTTCCTTCACCGTTATAGTGCGTGGTGATTGACTATTAAAACACTCATGACTCCGAAAAATCAGAGGTGTGCCCTAGGATTTGAACCTGCGACAGTGAACATGTTGGCAGCTGCGTCTGCCACCACGCGCTTAAATATAATGTTATGCTCAACAATAAATAGTTTTGTATAGTATACAGGGTATATCAAGACCGCAACCGAAAATGAAGCCAGGTGGTATTATTAGTGACTTCAGACACAATGCAACTAAAAATTTCCCAAAAAAATTACAATATTTTGTAATTTTTTACTGATCATCGTGTTTGGGTGATAAATGCATAGTTTTACTAAAATAATAATATACACCTGTTTATTTTCAAAGACGTAATGACACGCGAGGGTTTAAATTACTATTTTCGCAAAAACTAGTTATTTACCTACCAAACACGATGATATTTAAAAAAATGCAAAATACTATCCCTATTTTTGCGAAAATTTTTGTTGCATTGTGTTTGTAACCACTAAAACTACCACCTGGCTTCGTTTTCGGTCACGGTCTAGATATACCCGGTATATTATATAAACACGTATATTAGTAATATTAGTATTTACCTTATTTACGACGCATCCGCGGCAACCGGTTAGGTCACTTCGTGCACTAGACAATATTCAATTCAATCGCATCACAACTATTGCCTTGTTTTGCATATTTGTTGGTTCGTGTCGATGTATTTAAAATGTCGTGTATTAAACTTTATGAGATATAAAAAAATATTGCAAATAATATGCCAGAAATATTTTGTATACATACATAAACTCACGCTTTTTCTCCAGAAGGGGTAGGCAGAGTTGCTAATAGAACACCCTCGTTTCGCTTGTGTGTTCCGTCCCTCGATTTGATAGGGGACGAGCCTATCACCATATCGGGCACAAATTTCTGATTCCGGGCTGATAGTAAATCACTTTACTCATCCCGGGATTCGAACCTGACACCTCTGCGTTGTAATCGTACCTTAGTAGAAGTGCGCCACCAAGGCAAAAATATTTTACTACGAGTAAAAATGTTTATTATGTTTAATATCATCGTATGTTATCATCACAGAACAGACGAAAATAGCTTATCATCATGTCCAAACAGCACCTCTGCTTGACGTATAATAAACAAGAAAGAAGACACACTACATATAATAAATAAATACACCCAACAGTCACATACATAGTCCTGACCCCACACTAAGATCGAGTCTTGTGTCGTGGGTATCAGCTACGGAGAGACTTTTCGGTCTCACAAACACCCAGACCCGAAACAAATACCTGTGGATCACACAAATATTTTTTTCGGTGCGGGAATCGAACGGCCTTTCGCTTCACAGCCGGCGTCTAACCAACTGCGCCACGGAGGCTGTCAAATATTTATGTACACTGAATACAGATACCGAAAAGCTCCGGATTACATTGTTCTAAGTCGATGAAAGTAGAAATTGCCGAATAATATATGGAAAGGCATTTCCCTCAGTATTCATTTGTACACATTTTTAATAACAATTTATGCAAACGCCGTGAAATTCACAGTGGCGAAAAAATTAAGAACAATATTCAACCAATTTATAATAAGGTACGGAAATCTGACTCACCAAAGATCAGCTTCCAAATCCGAGTAGTTCGAGTCGATGAAAACAGCGATGCATTCACAGTAAACACGTCACACACCACTTGAACAAAATTTTCCACGGAACGACCGAAATTAAGCGCGATACTTGAGCCCAGCAATAACGCACGCGCCCCGGGTCTGAAACCAGCACGACACTAAACTACCCTATCTTCTAGAATAAATAAATAATAAGTAAAAAGTAAAAAAAAAGTTTTGCTCTGTTTTTGATGTTGCGGTGGCTCTAATGTTTATCCGTGAAACCTTTACTGGTCTATGTATTAGTTATCCTATACTTAATGTTATATATGTATTAAATTATATTAAAACATCTTTAATGACAATAAAACATACAATTACAAAGTTAGTGATAATTCACATATTTTATACACACAACTCTCATTGATGAATACTAGCATCTAAACTAGGCCAGGCCTGTATCTTAGAAGCTAGTCACTTCCTATGACATTTTTATAAATAGAACACTGTATAAATAATTTAAGATACTACAAACTAAGTAATATGTATGATTGTTGCACTGTTTGTTTTCCAAACATAATAAACATAAATAAATAACTTATTTTTAGCAGTGGCCTTCCTGTAGCTGAATAGATAAACAGATAGAAATAGCCATGACCCCACACTAAAATGCAAGCCTTGCGTCGCGGGTATCAGAAACTACGAGAGAATTTACGATCTCAAAACCCAGGCAAACATTTGTAAATCACGCAAACATTTTCCTCGGTGCGGGGATCGAATTCGCGACCTCTCGTTTTACAGCCGGCGTCTGCACAAATCACACACTACTTGCACAAAATTTTACGCAGAACAATCAAAATTTTGTGAGTTCATCGCAGCAACGAAGCCCGCGTCACGCGTCCGAAACCTACACGAGACAAAACTACCCTCTTCTAAAAATGTCCAAATTATTATAATTGCTGGTAGTTGGATCACATCCAACCCACGGTAATGTAATATTTTGGGTCCAACGTTTGTTAATATGGTTTCCAGCAGACTGGCTTAACCGTCTCGACCATATATAGTTATATTTTATCGATAAACTATATAGTAAAAAAAGGAGATTAATGTTGATGACGTTTCCATTGGAAAATCCCTTTACGTACTATTAATAATAAATAAAACAAGTAAATACACGAACGTTTCTAGTCAGATAATAATTACAATTCATTAAACTCTCAATAAGTAGGTATTACATGGGCGGTTATAGCGCATCTATACACGTATAGCTATATGAATAATGAATTGAAACAACACATATTTGAGAAACGATAACGTAAAGATTTCTTCTAGAATTATTTGATCATAGTTATATTTGAAGTGGCATATTTTGTGTATACCCTTTTTGATTAACTACTAAGGGTGGGTTGCAGAAAATAACTTTAACATTAACTTAGGGCTAATCAGCCGTCAAATCGACGGTTATGCAATTTTCGGGTTGCATAAAATTAACAATTGTTAAAATGACGTCACGTATAACATTAACATTAACCGTTCAATTTCGGGCGGTTATTGTTAAAGTTACGGTTATCTTTCGTTATTTGTGTGTGTTCTCTGTATTGATAATTGTCATTTGTGTATCGATTTGAATTATAACCTGTACTTTAAAACAATTTACAAAAATACGCTGATAAATTCCGACGTAAAATCGCATCGCATCATTTCACTGGTCACTCTTTTAACTTTAACTATAATAATTATGACAATGGTGCAACGAAAGAATTTTCTATCCCGTGGTCATTGTTATTGTCACTGCTAAAATTAACTTTAACGTTAACAATAACGTCAGATTTTCTGCAACCCACCCTAAGCCTTGAAGGTATACAATTAGTTGATAAATTCTCAGGTGTAATAATTTGCTTGTATTTGCTTCGGTGGCGCAATAGGCGAGACGACAGTATCAAAAAATTAAAGATTTTATGTTTTTAAGGGAAAATACGTATTACAAGGATTTCAAATGATAATTCAGTTTTAATCTATACTTGGAGATTAATAAGATTTTAAATAAAATCAAAGTGCAAAATATAGCAATCGGCCATTTTGACAAAAACGCTCTTCACAACGCATGATGTCACGCCTATGTAAACATGACGCATTCGCTGCGCATAGACCACAGATTTAGTAGTACGCAATGACATGTTTACCTAGTAGTGACATCAAAGCGGACGCCATGACACCTACTAGCGTTTTTTGTGCACTATTGAAAAATTATTAGAAAAATGGCTTAAAACTGTGTTAAGCCTTTGTTAATTCTTGAAATATAGATTTTTTCGTATATAATAAATGTGTGCCCATATTTTAGAATATAATTTGAAAATCATTCGTCTCACCTATTGTACTACAGTACGATTACAAAGCTGAGGTCTCGGATTCGAATCCCTGGTCGCGCAAAGTGATAATGAATTTTTGTATTCATTATCGGCCCAGAGTCAGGAATTCATGGCCAATATGGCGATATCCATATCCACATCGTGGGACGAACCATACACGGCGAAATGTGTCTGATCTGGTAGCACCTCTGCCTATATCTTCTGAGAAAAAGGCGTGAGTTTATGTATGTATTTATGACAAAATACTTAATTTAATATCAGTTCAGCGCAGTGATTAATACATGAATTCTATACTAAGCGACGAGGGACATAATTAGCTAATAAATTCCCAGGTGCAATAATTGTCGGTGAACATAAGCATTTAAATAGCAATAGTGTCATCAGGATGTATAAAATATACTTAGGAGGCTTAGATTATATACACGTCTATATAATCTAAGTTAGGAGGATAACCTCACGACTCCTTTCCTGTGAACTGTCAGCCAGAATCAACACTAACAATTCGCAAAGAGCTCTAAAGCATGGCTCTAAGGAAAACCTAGGTAGCTTGAGGCTTAAGCTACTATTAATATTTAAAATACGTCATGAATTTTGTACCTAGGGCTAGCTAGCGACTTGGGTTCTCCTTTTCATGTCTTCTTTAAAATATGCAAAAGAAGCTACATACGTTATATTACAGGAAAATCGTGTTAATAAACAACTTGGAAATAAGTAAAAAACTAATATCATGATGGATTGTAGACAAAAACCTTGCCGTGACCCATCAGATGGACTGGAACGCGTAAAAAAACATTAAAATTATTGTTTTTGTTAATCATTATTACGTGAACATATTATTAATGGTCTTATTAGTCTAGCGTAGCTATGTATGATCTAAACTGTGAGATCATAAGTTTGATTCCTGCGTCGCAGAAATATTATTTCAATTTTCAACCGCGTGCAAAGATGAAGTACCAATTTCATCCATCGACATCTAAAGGCGTGTGGCGAAATTGGGAACTACAAATAAAATTTAAAAATATATCTATTAAACATACTATTTGAGATGTGTTTTCATAATATAATCAACACGCATTTCTATTTTATACTCGTAATTTAATGGTATTAACATGTCTAATGTGAAAGAAAAACTGTTTTTATTATTCTGACAACAGCGCTCGGCGACAGAAGAACTTTTTTACACCGACTGCCTCGGTGGCGTATTTGTACTACGGTACGACTACAAAGCTGAGGTCTCGGGTTCGAATTCCGGGTCGGGCAAAGTGATAGTGGGTTTTTCTATTCATTATCAGCCCGGAGTCAGGAATTTGTGCCCGATATGGCGGTAGGCTCGCCCCCTATCACATCATGGGACGGAACATACACGGCGAAATGTGGGTGTCCTGTTGGCGTCTCTGCCTACCCCATCTGGGATAAGGGCGTGAGTTTATGTATGTATGTATGTATGTAATATTTCTTTTAAAAAAACATTCATCATTGAAGCACCTTCACAAAGAGCAATGTGTACTTTCCGTTTGATTCACTAGTAGTTTGCGCAAGATTTTTAAAACCTTAATTAACCTACTCTTTTGATGTTGGGAAAATCCTATATATAAAGATAAAATAAATTTATTAACGGTGTGCCTGTGATTTCTTATGGGCAACATATTTAATTGAATGGAAGATCAGCGCTGGTAAACCAGCACATGCTGAGTGTGGTCCATTTTTGTAACGAGCACTGTTCGTACCTATGTATAAAATTGTTTTAGTTATGTTATTGTTACTTGTCACAAATAAATATTTTTCTTTCTTTCTTTCTTTCCTTCTTTCTTTCTCTAATTGCAATTACTACATTTATAATTTCAAGATTGACTAACATGTAAAAAACCTTTGTATTGCCATGTCACTGAGGAAAACATTCATTGTTCATATTCACCTATTCTATCGAGAACTACAGGAATTTTGTGAAAGAAGATATTTGCTATAATATAAATACGAAATAAAAAAGTAACAAAATAACATTTATGATACAGTAAAGTAGCATTACTAGTAAATATCTCGCGAAGTTATTTCTTAAAAATATACTACTTTTTTGCACCTGGGAATCGAATGCAGAAGCTCACCATTTATGGGCTTCCTACCACAAGGTCTGTCATAAGATTGAACAGAACATTAATCAAGGTTCATATTTTCTCCACCCATTCCCAATTTTTCCATATTGAACGAAAAAGTAACTAGAATGCCGTTCTGCAATCCAAAAACAAAAAATACATCAGTTTGGCAGCCTCCGTGGCGTAGTTGGTTAGACGCCGGCTGTGAAATGAGAGGCCGCGGGTTCGATCGCCGCACCGAAACAAATATTTGTTTGATCCACAGATTGTTTCGGGTCTGTGTGTTTGTGAGACCGAAAAAGTCTCTCCTAGTTTCTAATACCCACAACACAAGACTCGATCTTAGTGTGAGGTCAGAATTATGTATGTGAGTGTTGGGTGTATTTTTTTAGTTTAGTTTAATCTCTTGAATACCTATAAATACAGGAAACATTGATATGTAATTTGACGATGGGCCACTGACCGAACGGGTACGATTTTCGAATCAAAATCCTTCATTTTAAACGATCATCAATCATTAAAACATTAAACTGAGTTTTTGATTTTTTTCAGACGTGCAGCAAAAACTAAAAATGAACATCAACAAAGAAAAACTTGTAATACCCGTTTGTATGCTTGCCGTCTTCGTGTTCTGGATATCTGGATCCGCAGGTATGTTAACTTTAACACACATTATTTTTTGACAGCCTCCGTGGCGCAGTTGGTTAGACGCCGCCTGTGAAACGAGAGGCCGCGGGTTCGATCCCCGCACCGAGACAAATGTTTGTGAGAACCACAAGTATTTGTTTCGGGTCTGGGTGTTTGTGAGACCGAAAAGTCTCTCGTAGTTCCTGATACCCACGACACCAGACTCGATCTTAGTGTGGGGTCAGGACTATGTATGTGACTGTTGGGTGTATTTGTATTTATTTATTGATAAAAGTGCCTTACTGCCTCGGTGGCGTAGTTGCAGTACGGTACGATTACAAAGCTGAAGTCTCGGGTTCGAATCCCGAGTCGGGCAAAGTGATATTGGATTTTGCTACTTAGCCCGGAGTCAGGAATTTGTGCCCTATATGACGATAGGCTCGCCCCCTATCGCATCGTGGGACAGAACATACAAAGCGAAATGTGGGTATCCTGATAAGCGACTCTGCCTACTCCTTCTGGGAAAAAGGCGTGAGTTTAAAGTATTGATAAAATTCTCTAATGTCCTAGGACAAAAGCTGTATTTGTCCATTTTTTATTTCTGTTTTGGCAAAGGGAATACACTGTATTATAAACGTTTCTATGAAGTATCGCCGCAAGAAATGATTAATCTCTCCCTATTCGATAATATTGAATGATTTGCCCTATATTTAATGTAACATGATCATGAAAATGTACTTAGAATAATGTCTCATAAGTGACATGTCATTCTTTTTCTAAAGGTTTTGGTAAAAATGGTAGTAGGTACATATTTATCCATTCTCAAAAAACAAAATACCCATACAAAATGTCTTGGTTATCGAACATAAAAAAACAGAACCATGAATTATATTTTGCATTTGTAAAACGTATTCTACAATCAAATGCAAAAGTTGAAGGTTTAATAACAAAATGCATTCACTTCGTACAAGTTCAATCTTCCTATAATCATTGCCTATAAATATTACTGCTGCTATTCGCAATGGTCACCAGATGGCGCTTTTAACAAAATTGTTTAGGAATTAAATTGAGTATGCGGTTTTAAAACGGTATTTTGGTTTCTAACCGGAATATCACTATTCAGGAGCAAGTTTTCATTGATAGCTGAGATTATATAAACGGTTGAATGAAAATAAGGAAAAATATATATATTTCCATAACAAATTCTACTTATAAATAATTATACACACCTACATAAACTCACGCCTTTTTACCCCCGAAGGGGTAGGCAAAGGCGCCACCAGTACACACACATTTCGCCTTGTATGTTCCGTCCCACGATGTGATAGGGGGCGAGCCTATCGCCATATCGGGCACAAATTCCTGACTCCGGGCTGATAATGAATAGAAAAAATCCAATATCACTTTGCCCGACCCGGGACTGGAACCCGAGACCACAGCTTTGTAACCGTACCGTAATACAACTACGCCACCGAGGCAGTCGAAGGAAAATATCAAATTCTACTTAAACATAATTATAGTTTACTACAATCGTCTGCCACCCACTTTTCAACAAGCTTATTTCTGTCCTAGGACGTGTTAGGTGGTTAGCCTTTCACTGCTCCACCACAATTTAATCCTTCAAATCGAGCGTATTTCCACCCTGAAGGCCAGCAACGCATCTTCATGCCCTATAGTGTTGCAGATGTTCATGGGCGGCGGTGACCACTTACCATCAGATGAATTGTACCATCTGATGCTCGATTGCCCCCTATAATATAAGAAAATGCATTTCTAGACTATTTCTATGCTACTTCCAAACGAAAGCATCATATCAAGTACTTAAGAGCTCGACCCGGATATTGAACATAAGCCTTCTTGGTGCACACCTTTACACAGATAAACAGATAAATAAACAGAATGTTTTCATCTAAATATCAATAATAAATTCAATCATAAAGAATATAATAAAACAAAAACAAAAGTAAATTCCATGGCATGCAAAAGGTCACCTTAACCAGATTTTTGGGCAATATATAAAAATCGTATATTTCCAACTCCTATTAATTTTAGGTATTTTCGTAGCGTATCAAAGACGAGTTAGAAATTCCCGGAGAAGCCTTTAAATACGTGATTCTGGCTTATTGAGTTACAGTACCGGTGTTAGGGCGGTACTGTCTACGAATTGTTATTCAGAAGACATATTTGATTTTGGATAGCCTCCGTGGGGCGAATAGATAGATGCTGGCTGTGAAACGAGAAGCCATGGATTCGATCCCCGCACCGAGACAAATTGCTTCGGGTCTGGATGTTTATGAGACCAAAAAAACTCTTCCTGATGTAAAACATAAATCTTAGTGTGGAGTCCTGACTCCAAGCAATAACGCCAGGCAGGATAAGAATTTTAGTATTAAATTTAAACATACTTTGGTGAGCTTATATCGCCTTTAATTAGGTAAAGTAGTCGTGTTGTTTGTCGATTCGTATAGATGGGTGTTTGTGAGACCAAAAAGTCTCTCGTAGTTTTTGATACCCACGACACAAGACTCGATCTTAGTGTGGGGTCAGGACTATGTATGTGATTGTTGTGTGTATATATTCATATTTCCCGCCCAGGTACATTCATCCCGAACCTGACAGAGCGGTGCTACAGATGCCTGTGCTACGTCTCCACCAAATGCGACATCTCCCACGGCTGCACCGGAGGGTACTGCGGGCCCTTCAACATCTCCAGAGTGTACTGGGTGGATGCCGGCAAAATTGTCATGCCCGAGGACGATATTGACAGATACAATGGTAAATATTTTATGAAAAGAAAACGAACTATCTGAAGGTCACCATCGCCCATGAACCTTTACAATACCACATCGTCGGTGCGCTGCTAGTTTTTAAGGAATAAGTAGGCTTTTTTGAAGGTCTCTTTTTCGTATTTATTTATTTTCATCATCATTGTGTGCGGAGAAACTACATGATATCGTTACCGTCCCTTGCCCAATGCGAATCACAAGAAAGATTGTACTTTTACCTCACGGAGTCAGTTCAGTTCAGTGCAGTTCTTGTTATTTGGCTTTTGCGTTGACCTCACGGAGTCAATTTTACTACCAAAACAAAATTTCGCCATACGTCAATAGATGATAGATGTCTTATATTATGTAAGATATTTTAAATGTCGAAAAACATTGAACTATTATAACTCGATGCAGAAAAATTTAATGTATAACTAATTGGATACATAATACGCTGCATAAGCTATACACAATAAAACAAAAATGGGATTCATAAAACTGTTGCAATGAAATATCTGCATCAGATGATCTCAACGTGTTTTATCTAAACCGGAATTTCTTGTCGAGGAAAATGCATTGCGGGACCTAAACAGCGCCAAAAATGTTGTACACGAAATTTTAAAATCTCTTACTTTTTTATTGCGGTGAATGGCAAGCCGTGAATGCCATTCGCCTGGTGGTAGACGACACGACCGCTCATCAAACCAAACACCATGAATTACAAAGCAATGCTTGGTGTTCCACTACGCCATCCTGATACATAAGATGTTAAGTCTCATTAGGTCCAGTACAATTCCGGCTACAAAATCCTTCAAACCGGAACACAACAGTGCATTTACACTGCTGTTTACCGGGATGTTTCGTATGGCACTATGTTCTGCTTAGTTATGGCGCCATATCTTTCTGTGACCAATGTTGATGATCGGTGAAGTCTTTTAGAATATATTTAGGAAGAGATTCCTTAACAAATCAATTGGTTCTAAATGGGATTAATAGGAGGAAACCATTCGGATATAATGAGCTCGAATATTTATAACTTACTTAAATCTAAGTTATCATATTATTAAGTTACAGGAAGTTCATTACTAAACACAGACCTCCACTTTTCTCACAATATGCTGATTTCTCCACGCTCTTATCGATACGTTGGTTAGCTGCATTATTGCTGCTGAATTATCATATTTCAATATTTTTATGGCCCGTAGTTCTGAAGTTATTGTTTTGGTTTCAGCTTGGAAAGACTGCGCCAGAAACTATCATTGTGCAAAGAGGATCATTGAAGGATACCTTCAGAGATTTGGAAAGGTTAGTATATCTATTGATAAGATTAGTATATATATATCATTACAACTTCATTTATCACTATTCACATTGATTCCCAAAAGGAAAAAGATGAAGTGAGACCATCATTTTATGGATGACAGAAAAGCTGTTAAACTCCGCTTCCTTGAATGTTTGTGTGTACACGAGCATTGTCAGGTCTGGGAGCTTGCGACCTAAAAAACTCTAGTAGTTTTTGATTTTCTAAGACTTGTATATTAGTGTGGGTTCGAAAATAAGTAATAATAAGGTAACACAATGATTCCAGGACTGCAACGGCGATGGTGTAACGAATTGCTACGACTACATGATGGTGAACGGCAACGGTGGGTACGGATGCACCGCGCCGCTCAACAGATCCGTGAACGGCAGGAGATGGCTCCAGAGATACGAGGAATGCCAGCTATAGACACAACCATGCGCCATAATATTTAGGATTAACTAGATTAGCCAGTCCGCAGTCCAAAGCGGTTGCTACAGCCGAGGTCTTGTGTAAAACTCTGGATTGTGGAGTCCCATGCTCATCATGGGCTGAAACAGTACAGTTAGATTACAAGTAAAGCCTGATAATTTACAACCCTACTGAATAAAGATGAATGATGAATGAAAGATGTGGAGGAAGTGATACGTATGGTATTATTCACTGTACAACTGGAATGCTTGTGTTTGGGAGATGTAAGCTTTAAGAAGGGTAATTTAAAAAATAAGTTTATTTCCATCAATTATAATAAGAATAAAATATAAGTGAAAACATTATTTTTTATTTACCTATAAACGTGAAGAAATCTAAGGTTAATTATTATGTTCTTAATAAAGTAACAAAACAATTGTATTAGGTTAATAAAACGCGATTTTTGAGATTGTAAGATTAAGATGTATATTCTGCCACCAGGAGAATTATAATCTGTTGAATGAAATCAACAAAATGGTACATTTTGTAAAATACAGCAAATTGTTAACTAGCTTACAATTTTAAGAGCGGATATTTTCCTTTATCGTTATACAAGCGATCACTAATTTTGTTCCCGGTTTCTATGATTTAAAAATCCCCAGACATTCAACTAAATAGAAGGGACCTAATTAACTCTACTTCAAAACAAACTGACTATAACCCAAAAATGTTTTATTTATAATGAGTTTGACCATAATTTTCCTGCAAAGTCAAACTTTCCCCAGTCTTCATTCAGCATGTAAAAATGTGATCTCAGCGGACCTTTTGAACAAAACTTGCTCTATTTTCCCCCTTATTTCAACTTTCAAACTCGAAAATAGAGATACAAGGCAAACTAGTTACGTAGGAGGTAGCCTAACGAACATACTACCATGGAAACTTTAAACCCAACTGAAATGTAATTTTGCTTTTCATTGCTGGTTTTGTTCATTACTTCAGTTAGTACCCGCTTACATGAGCAGCAATGTAATGTGTTAAATTGATAAAATCATGATTGAAATCCAAATCGCTGCACATGGTAGTAGTTTTGACGAGACAAGTGACATCAATGAATATTCAGTCAGGACCCGCTGAATACTTAATGAGATTACGCCGAGAAAAGCTGAAAAAATAATCCAATGGCCTACAAATGGCAGGCATATTTTAGAGAACTAGTTTATTTGTATTCACCCAAAATCTCAGACAGAGATCGCAGCAAGAGGAAGGAATTGAATAGCTTTGACGGTAAGACAGTGTACTCGTAAGTAGCTTCAATATATTATTATTATATTTTTCAGTGACTTTATTTATCAATGACCTCAACACTTCCTGTTGCTCATTGCTTCCAAATTTGAGGTATCTGATGTAAATAGGTACATTAAAATATATTGATAAAGAGGAGTTTTTGTCCAGCAATGATGACTACTTAAAAATGCTGATGTGATCTTTAATTATTCTACACTGATTTGTGGCCACAATATTCAGGCAGCTTTTAATGTAATAAAAATCTATTCTATTTGCCATCTCGCCGGCTTAAACGCCTAAAACCCAGGCCTAGGCAAAGTCTATTTTTCTACCTTTCACGAAAACCAGTCTCTTTGTAATAAAACAATATTTCTGCTAACTGTCTTCTATGTACTTTTCACTGTACCATTGACATGAGGTAAACAAGCTTTGACTAATTATTTTTCAAAAATAACATATGGACCACAAATTAACAAAACTATCAATAGAATTTGTACACGAAAAGCAACTTTACCTACTCCGTCGATGAAACATAAATACCTATGTATTATATATGTTTTGACCTCAAAGGTCACCTCAAACGACCTACAATGCAGCCTCAAAACCGCTGAACCACATCAATTAATGAAGCGAAACTCTTGCCCGGGAGGGGATAGGCCATACATACGAGCACAGTTCAGGCAATTCCAGCCAGACCACACAATCAGTAGTGTTCGTGCGGCTGTTTGTCTGTATGTCACCTTCAGCTGATTAGGGTTGTAAATATTGTTGTTTGGAAGCCCCTTCGTCTTGTAAACCTCAGCTTTGAGGTTCTCTGGGTGGATAATGAAAGTTAGGTTGCCGAAGACCCAGTGAGATGTACGTTGGAGTATTACTCGTAACATAAAGTTTACAGACTCCGTGGCGCAGTTTGTTAGACGCCGGCTGTGAAACAAGAGGCCGCGGGTTCGATCTTCGCACAGAAACGAATATTTGTGTGATCCACAGGTATTTGTTTCAGGTCTGGGTGTTTGTGACACCGAAAAGTCTCTAGTAGTTTCTGATACCCACGACACAAGACTCGATCTTAGTGTGGAGTCAGGACTATGTATGTGACTGTCGGGTGTATTTATTTATTTAAAGTATGCAGGGTTATTTGTAAACCAACAATCTCGCAGGACTAGGTAACTAAAATTATAAACAACAACGTTTGTTCTACGACTTTTTAAATTAATTACTACAAGTAACAAAGAGTAAAGACGTATAAAATGCAATTCTACACACTAGATACAAAACAGTTGAAGCTGTGCGCTCAAGCAGAGCAGTTGTATACTCGAATAAATTAAATAAAAATTCGTGTGACGTCACTGGGCGGGGATTTTCGCGAAACCAATGTGAGTTTTTAACTTCGACGGTACGGAGAAGTTGCCAATTATCTCCAAAACTACTACTTCGATTTTAATGCGGTTTTCAGTGACGGGTTCGGGTTTGATTGGTGCATGTTCTTAGATAGGAGTTACGATGACAAATAACAACTCACCAGTGGGCCCTGGAGTAAAAAAAATTGCACAACAGGTTTCATTATTTTATAAAATGCCACCGGTAGTCTTGATGTATTTTTTGCACTTTACCATTTTTGCTTTGAACTTTGAAACTGGTATTAACATTCCTTAGACACGTTTGGGTAAATGTTGTTGCATATTTTGTATGTATACTATATGTGGGAATAGTACCTTTAAGGTCAAAGTCAAACAAAGATCGTTTCAATATTATTCCGTTTAATATTAATTGTTATAATTCGTCTTTCCGTCGTTCGTCGTTCACGTCTTCCATCGTCTTCCAAACTGTTCCCTCTTATTCCGTCCTTTCATATTTCAACATCTTTATCTATCATCCTCTTACTCTTTTACTCTTTAGTAATTTCATTCGTTATCTCTTTCACATAAACTACGTTCCATATCAGTTATTCATCTAACATTTCATTCTACTCATCTTGCATTGTAACATTCAAATCCTACATATATGCCAGCATAATTGTATCGACTGAAAGATAACTCGCACGATGAAATAGAACTTCATTTACGGATTTTATCCGCCATTTGGTTATTTTTTTATTTTCAACTTTCTGACAACATTTCTATTGCTTTACAGCTTTCGTGGTCACGGGGCGGACTGAGGTAAAATTATACCGATTCCGCGATAAAATCAGTAAAAAAAAAGTTTTATTTCAATGTGCAACATTCACGTAAATCTAAGAAACCTTAGAATATATTTTGTCCAAATAATTCATAGTTGAAACAATTCACATTCGAAGGAAGCAATGTGCACTTTCCGTTTGATTCACTGGAATTTGGAATTGCGCAAGGTTTTTAAAACAATTATTTACCTACTCTCTTGATGTAAGGAAAATCTTGCATATAAAAAGATAAATTCTGTATATAATTATCGATCGATGTTGGGATTTCTCAGATTGAAATTTCTATACATATTAATATCGCAATCGCAATTGTACTTTTTTGTTAATTTGTAATATCTTTAAGTGCTTTTCCTTTTTGAAGTGAAACTTCTTTATCGACGTATGGGAGAAATTTTATGTCAAAAATTGTAACGTTACGCGCCATCTTTATTTCTAAGTCACATTTTTCCGATACGTGCCATATTTATTTATTTAAAGCTTCATATTTGAAAGTATAACGATAACAATAATAGTAATAATTCTATTATAATTAATGAAAAGCTATCATAATCTAAGTAGCAATAAGGTGAAATAATTGTATTATTTGTATCCTTGTCTATGATAATAAAAGCCTTTTGCTTAAACTTTATTTAATTTAGCTTTATTTTACCAATTCTGTAAATTTGTAAATAGTAGATCATTTTTCGAAAAATGATGTCATAAAGAAGTTTCACTTCTTACGTGTGTACACTAATACACACACACATTTTTTATTTTGTGCAGTTAAGAATAAATAAATAAATAATATAATTACTTAGGAGTGATTAATGGGTATAGAAACTTGTCACTCGATGCAGGTCGCTTCCATCTCTTTGGAAATCCTTGGGGGACGCGTATTTTCGGTTTTTAATTTTTAGTGGAATTATTGTGGCTGAAGCCAAAAAAATTACATTTGAACTCTCTTAACGTTGTATGCATTTTCTGTAACCTTTTTAATATGAGTGCAAGATGTATGTGTATTATCTACTATATTCTATCAAGGACTACACGATTTCTGCGAAAAAAATATTTACGCAAGTTATAGCGCTTTATAAACATGAAGTACTTCGTTATTAAAAGTGCTTATCTCGGGAACTTATTTCCTTAAAATAAAATCAAGTTTTTTGCACCTGTAACGTACGGGCTTCTATAAAAAAACATTTTGCAAAAATAACTGGCATTTTAAATTTATATTCAATTTTTTTTTTATAATTTTAAACTATCATCGATCAAACAAAACGTTAACGGAGTTTCTGGTTTTTTTTCAGACAGCAATAACTAAAAATGAACATCAACAGAGAAAAACTTGTATTACCCGTTTGTATGCTCGCCGTCTTCGTGTTCTGGATATCTGGATCGGCAGGTAATTTTACTTTAATATACATTGTTGAATGTTTCTAGAGTCCTACTGTAGGAAAAAGGCTGTATCTGTGTCTTTTTTCTTTTTTTGTCTCATAAAATTGAATACTATCGGATTCTATCTATCTATCTATATCTGCCGACCTCAACCCACTGCTTGAGTGAAATAATTTATGAATTTGAATTTGAATCCCGAAAAATGAGTCGGGTTACCGGGATCCTGATACACGGGATAGAAGCCCCTAATAATGGCCTACCCCTATAAGATAAATGCGTACGATTACGTATCTACCTGTGAAACGAAATGAAATTCGTTTATTGGTCCCGTAGGCAATTGAATAGCTCTTACGCAAGTCAATACACTTTGTAAGTACTTATTCTCTATTTACAAGATATTTGCTAAAATATTTATATTACATTTACTATTTTTCGGTAGTCATGAAGTATTATAACATTTATTAGTATATTATGGCAATATCTTTTTTTTATGTATGTATATATGGTAAACGAAGGGATTTCCTTTCCAGGTACTACAATCGTTCCGAACCTTACCGAGAAGTGCTACAGATGCCTGTGCCACGTGGCCACCACCTGCGACATCTCCAACGGATGCACCGGGGGTTACTGCGGGCCTTTCAACATCTCCAGGGTGTACTATGCTGATGCCGGCAAAATTGACTTGCCGGGGGACGGGGATCACGGATATTGTAAGTATTTTATGGAAGCGAGCAAACGGAACTTGAAGGTAGTCCCGTTGCCCATGTACATCCACATCAGATCGTCGGTGCTTGCTAGATTTTAAAAAATGTGTAGGCACTCTGGAAGGTATGTTGATATGTTGTACGAGTATTTATTTATTGCCATCATCATCGTTTTTGGAGAAATTACATGATATTATTCTTGCTTACCCTTACTTCATGAAAATTACAAGAACAACCGGATTTCTACCTAACCTGGTAAATTGACCACCGAAAGAAAAAACTGTCACCAACAAACTAAATATTTGTTTTAGCCTAGACCAGAACCTCGTAGTTTTTGATAGCCACGGCTCAAGATTTGGTGTATTTATAACTTTACGATGAAGATAATGTGTGTGACTATTATAAAGGGATTTGCTTATTCCGTCACCAGACTGGATGTAAACTAGGTATTTGAAATATCGGCGGAATAATAATTGGATACCAAAAGACGAATACATTCCTAAGCTGTACACAATAAAACAAAAATGGGATTCGCAAACCTGTTGCGATGAAGTGTAAGCATTAGATTACATTCGTGTTTTATCTAAACCGGAATGTATTGTTGAGGCAAATGCAATCTACACCTAAAAGCACTACAAATGCTGTACACCATAATTTAGAGGCTCTTAATTTTCCAAGTTATCGTATAATGTTCCATTCAGTGATGGATATTGGATCGTTCTGTGTTCGATGTTGATGATTTGTAAGCAGTCTAACTATAGCTGCAATTATATAAAATATATACAAAATATACTTAGATGAAGATTCCCTTAACAGATTTTCTTAAGAGGATTGACAGGAGGATACCAGTCCATTATAAAAAGCTTTAATACCCAAGCTGTAGGAAGTTCATTTCTAAACATAAACCTCTCTCTTTATATCAAAATATTGTAAGATTTTGCGACATTATGCTTTAGGCTAGCCACAGAATACTAATACTTAATTCTCCAAAATTAAAGCACTAACATTTTATAGCCGATAACATTAGTATTACACGTCGGAAATATCTGTGGACCTGAATAATTAACGTCATTGGAACATAAGTTCAGCAAATTCAAAATATAGGTTAAAGAAATTGAATTAAAATAGAAAAACGAATAAAAAATAGAATTCGCATCCATCTCAAAACGTTTTTAATGTAAAATAACATAGTAGATAGGGAAACACAAAAAAATGTAATGTGAAGCGCATTCCAGCTAGGTTCACAGATATTTCCGACATAACTTCATAATTTTATTTAGGCTGTAATTAGTTCTAAAGTTACTGTTTTTTGTTCCAGCTTGGAAAGACTGCGCCAGAGAATATGACTGTGCAAAGAGGATCGTTGAAGCATACCTTCAGAGATTTGGCAGAGTTAGTATTAAATACTATTTACCATAACCTCATTCCTAACCTTTCGTGCTTTAATAATCTAATTGCAGAGATTTGGACAGCCTCCATTGCGCAGATGTACGTTGGAGTAGTACTCGTGACATAAAGTTTACAGACTCCGTGGCGCAGTTTGTTGGACGCCGCCTGTGAAACGAGAGGCCGCGGGTTCGATTCCCGCTCCGAGACAAATGTTTATGTGAACCACAGGTATTTGTTTCGGGTCTGGGTGTTTGTGAGACCGAAAAGTCTCTCGTAGTTCCTGATACCCACGACACAAGACTTGATCTTAGTGTGGGGTCTAGACTATGTATGTTACTGTTGGGTGTATTTATTTATTTTAGACGAGAAGACAGCTGTTAAGATCTCCGCTTCCGATATTCTAGGAAAGCCAAATGTTTGTGTGATCCACAAGTATTTCTTTTGACAGGGGGTTTCTACAAACATCTCAAAAATCGTCTTAAAGTCTCATTTTCTGATATCTACGTCACAAGGAATTGTATTTTATTAAGTAACAACTGACTGCCTCGGTGGCGTAGGTATACTAAGGTATGATTGCAAAGCTGAAGTCTCGGGTTTAATTCCCGGGTCAGGCAAAGAGAAATTGGATTTTCTATTATCAGTTCGGAGTCAGGAATTTGTGCCCGATATAGCGATAGGCCCTTATCACATCGTGGAACACACAAGGCGAAATGTGGATGTCCTGGTAGCCTGGTAATTCTGCCTACCCTTCTAGGAAAAAGGTGTGTTATGCATGTATCAATGTAATAAAGTAACAATAATTCCAGGACTGCAATGGCGATGGTGTGACGGATTGCTACGACTACATGATGGTGAACGGTAACGGTGGGTACGGATGCACCGCGCCGCTCAACAGATCCGTCATTGGCAGGAGATGGCTCCAGAGATACGAGGAGTGCCAGCTATAGACACAACCAAGCGCCATCATATTTAGGATTAACTAGAATAGCCAGCCCGCAGTCCAAAGCGGTGGACTACGGCCGAGGTCTTGTGTACTCTGGATTGTAGAATGCTGTGCTTATCATCATGAGCTGATACAGTAGTTATATTACAAGTACAGAAAACCTCACAAATATTATAATAACAAATATAATGGTCTATAACTAAAGATACCTTTTTTATTCAATTAAATCCAGTTTCACTCCAACAAAACCCTACAATTTATAAATTAAAAAAAAGAAAAACAACAAAAAGGTCATGAACCCCATACATCACGGGGAAAATGAGGTGTTTTATTCCAAAAAGGAAAAACAAAACGTCCCGAGGCTGTCACACAAATAAGCCTTAGCGTCGACGAAACATATTAAAAACACACACAACTAAGCAGAATATTTCCAAAGTTCGCACTGGTTGGCTGACGGTCGGTGTTTTTGTTTATAATTACTTTGTATAAGCGGGAGAGTAATGTCCATGAAAACTGGGAACAGAGGTTTCCAACATTTTTTCACTAACCTTTTTTTAATAACACGATAAAATAACTACAATTTACTTGACGGTAAGGCAGTGTAATTTAATGCCCACATTAAGATGTAAACATGGCGTTTCTTAAACTAAGACTACATAAAGAATACTTGATATTTAAAATACCTCTTTTTAAATCGAAACCATTAAACATTTATCGTACAGGGGCCCAATAATACAAAGGATTTTTTTGCTGACTTGCCAGACTTGTTATTTCCAGGAGAGATGACAACGATAGGCATAGGTGATTCCAGCCTTAACTTAGTATGTGTAAATCACTATGAATTTTCCACAGCTATGTACGGTGGTCGCAATAGCATACACTCGTATCAACGAATATACTAGCACCTGATAGACTATCAGACAATCTTAAAAAAAGGCATTTGTTTCGGTTTTTGGTGTTGTGAGACCGTAAAGTCTCTCGTAGTTTCCGATACCCACGACACAAAAGTCGATCTTAGTGTGGGGTCAGGACTATGTATGTGACTGTTGGGTGTATTTATTATCCCATCAAAATTATTATTGTGAAATGAGAGACAAGTTCAAAATTATGATATTTGCCTTGGTTGTTGACTTGAACGACAAAAGAAGTGAGATCTAAGTGGGTGCCAAGTTTCATGGTGAGTCCTGACATGTATTTATAACATAAAATATTACATATACATACATAAAACATTTTATAACAAGAATGGTTTCTTAGATTTACGCGAATGTTACATATTGAAAAAAAAACCGTGCAGTCCGCCCCGTGACCACGAAAGCTGTAAAGCAATCGAAACGTCGGGAAGTGAAGAAATGTAAAAATTAAACCAAATCTGTGATAAAATTGACGCACTTGAGACAAAATGTTGAGCACCATCGTGACGTCACTCGGGGCACCGGTGAGCCCTTTTTGTGACGTCACCGCGCTAAACGTAAGCGTCGACACTTAACGCAACAGCTACATACATCAAAATAATTGCGGACGCAGAGGGACTTATCTGCCGTATGAATTTTGGGAGTATTTGAAGCATTATGTAATACACTATTTTAAAGTGAAGGGTGACTGTAGCAGCAAAATTATTTTTTAGCATGTAATTCGAGCAGAATGGAAGAATATGATTTGTAGCGACCGCATTAGGTTCAAAGGAATTTTCAGGGAAATCTCATCGTCGATTAATTATTGTTTTCGTATTGATTATTTCGCATAAATTGAAGATAAACGTCGGTAATACATATTTTCAATACTTAACAGCAGTTTAAATACACTGTTGTGTTCCGGTTTGATGGACATTGCAGCCAGAGTAACTACTGGACATAATGAGGCTTAAGATCTTATGGTTCAGGATGGCGAATGCAGTGGAATGCCAAGCATTGCTTTGTAGTTCATGGCGTTGTTTGGTTTCGCTACTGTCCATAAGCGGTCGTGTCGCTTACCATCAGGCGAGTGGCTAGCTTGTCTCGCCATTCATCGAAATAAATAAATGTTGGATCGAATTGATTATAATATTTATTTTGCATATTGCGTTGCAAACAGAATTTATATTGTTATTTTTAAACTGGGCGCTAACTCGATATCAACACTGTCAGCAAATTATTCTGTTCGAAAATCTTCTTAAATTTTAAAATCTCATACAGACTGGATAACCTGATTTGAAATTCGAATCTAGATTTTATGGTTTAGAACCTAGACATGCTACCGCTGGACTGATAGTAACTCAATGACTGGACTGGTAACTAAATCCGTCACGTAATTTATTACAAAATCAAGAAGAACGAATTGGAACCAAAAAATTTTAGAAGAATTTCTGATTTTACGAGAATTTTACAGATAAAAAATGTTTTTCGTGATTTTCGAAAACTTTACAATTTTCTTGGTCGAGGTGTTGGTTTTCCGCTCAGTGAATATAACAATTGCTACCTTTATTTTATTATTACAAAAGTTGAATAAAATCTATTCAATGAAGATAACCACGAAATATAGAAACCTGCAAGCAATAGTTTTACATTATCCACTTGCCCACTAACACAACAAAGCGGAGACAAAACGTCTTTTAGTGTTTTAGTTCTATTTACATCTACATATCTACTCGTACCTTCTACTCTCATTACAACGATGTATTTCAAGGAACATGAAGCCAGATTACATCGGTGTGAAATTAACGAACAGCATTTCTCACCGACTTAATATATTGCCGACTGACTGCCAAAGATACGACGCATATTTATTGCGCGGCGTACGAGATCATTTTAATACAGTATACAGTGTAATTTATATTTGTACCTCCTTTTAATTTAGCGGCAAATGAGCAACCAACCCAAGGTTCATCTGAAAAATGAGTTATGCTTGTGAATCTATAATACGTAAGCTAACTTTGAATTACACGTGCTATCATGGATTTCAATTAAAAAAACATTCAATGTATGGCGAGACGTGCATGCATTCGCCAGATGTCCAGTAGTTACTCTGGCTACAATGTCCTTCAAACGGGAACACAACAGTGCATTTACACTGCTGTTTGACTGGAGAAATAGTCATTATGGTGGTATTTTACTGCCGACTTATTTGTTTATTATTTAATTCTTCTTAAACAATTAGTGTGTTACATTTGATAGTGAGATGTGTAGTTAATGATCTATCATATAAGTATTAGATATTATATAGATACTATAATAATATAGTCTAAACTCTAAACACATTGGTTTGTATAGATTGCTTATATTAATAAACTATCAAGAGTGACTCAGTATCCAGACAAACCTGTAAAAGGTTTTTGCGATACTTTATTACATGTACTAATAGTTTACCTTAAAATGAATAAATAAATATAAAAAAAAACCTGCCTGCGCGGCCTCTCACATATGAGAGTACCAGTAAATTACAACAGTATACTCGTAGAATTGGCCTTAAACTAACACAGAAATCTTATGTCATAGGTCTTAGAAACTACCAGATACTAGAAGACACTTGTCGGTCTCACATACATCCAAACACAAAACAAATACTTGTAAGCCACCCAAACATTTGTCTCGGTGCGAGGATCGAACCCGCGGCCACTCACTTCTCATCCGCCGTCTAACCACCAATTAGACCCAACGCAATTTTACCTGAAAATCGTAGATCCATTGCCGAAATTTCTGAAAGGGGTAGGCAGAGGACGAAGTAGTAAGGATTGCTGAGCGTATTAAGTAGCAAGAGTCAAAATGCGTGCCCCGGACATTTTGTGTCATTTGATAGTCCCTGTCTCCCCGGTCCCCCGCGGGATAGAAGCGAGAGTATATCGATAAACGACTAATTTTCTTTATTGCGAATAATATTTAATACAAAATAGCATAGAGTGAACTTTACCTTATCACAATCATACATGTATACAAACTAGCTCAGCGAAACGAGTTCAAAAAATCCCTCGCATATTTAAATAACTAATCCAATTAGGATATGAATAATTTATATACGAAACCGAGTATTTTCTACTCATTTTATTCAAACCAACCGCAATACCCACCGGAAAATACGCGTTACACGGCCGCACAAAATCCAAATTCGCTGATACCGGGCCGCCATTTTAAATATGTAAACAGAATCGTTGGACCTTTACCGGGCGCATCCGGGTAACAAACGTAGAGAATACGCGGTTATCACGCCAACTGCTCCGCGGGGAACCATCCGGACACCACAAATACCGGACAGATACTCGAGAATCCACCTCGCTATTATTGTTAGGATATCGTCAGGATATTATAAAATTCTGTCACGGGGTTTGGCGACAGCCTCGACCTTCAATGCATGATGGGATGAAATTTGTTCGACTAATTGTTGGTCATATAGTAGCAAGTCTGCTTGCTCCGTAGATACATACATACATAAAATCACGCCTTTTTCCCCGAAGGAGTAGGCAGAGGTGCTACCAGGACACCCACCTTTCGCCTTGTGTTTCGTCCCACGATGATTACATCCTGATAGGGGGCGCCATATCAGGCACAAATTCCAGACTCCGGGCTGATAATGAATAGAAAATACGCTATCACTTTGCCTGACCCGGGATTCGAACCCGAGACGTCAGCGTTGTAATCATACCGTAGTACTACTGCAATCCCTTCTGGGAAAAAGGCGTGAGTTTATGTATGTATGTGCTTAATATAGACTGCACGACGTTTAACATCACGCGCATGATAATAACTATCGTCTCTATATAAAACAAAATCTCCTTGCTTGATTGCGTTAAAAATACCAAAGAAAATCCTTAATAAACCCAGAGCCTGGCTATCCAGCATCCACTAGGTATATCTGAGATTAAACCTGCACATACTGTACGTTATTACCGGCTTTGTAGTCTGCGCCGGCCCGGACTAATAATACGGGACACGAGATTTCCCGGAGCAAACGTGTTTATCCGGGATTGTTAAACTGGCCATCTCTTCAGGGATAGTTTCAAAAACCCCGGTGTCGAATAATGACGACAATCTACTCATGGACATTGTGTAAGGAAGTTTAAAAAGAAAAATGAGATGCATAGGATAGTAATTTATACTAGCGGCCCGGCTGTGCTTCGCCTAGGTGCATACACCTTTTGACAGGTCAACTGTTTTTGTAACATTACGGTAAGTAAAGTCCGCACTAGGCCAATGTGTTGGACTATATGGCCTAACCCCTCCCAATCGATTGTAGAGGAGGCCCTACCTTGCAGTGGGACGTATAAGGGCTGATACATAAAAGTACAGTACATAAACTAATTTTGAGGTTTCCGGAAACTATGATAGGGAAGGGTAACATTTGCTTTCGCTGCTTTTTGTAAGGGTTTGTCGTTTGTACCTTACTTTTTGTAAGTACCAAACTGGGCGCTGCTATCTATTCATAGGTTAGGCCTAACTGGGCTTAGGCCTACGCTGGCGTAGACTGACAGGTAGATTAAACCTAACCTTGAACATAAAAGTGTAACACAAATGAAAATAAGACAGACATGTGGACAATTTTGGCATTAAATATTTTCTAATTTATAAAAAACCCTAAAAAATAAAACAAAAGGTTTTGAACGTATGCACTGCCCGGGAATCGAACCCGGCTCGCAAGAATGGGAATCTTGCATGATACCACTACACCAGCAGTGCTCGTGGTAAGCTGATTGAATTAGAGGTTCATTACAAACGTAATATAAATATTTACATTAATTTGATGTTTCACTATGTGTAAATAAATACCCCCAGAAAATAACAAAACTTAGTTCAGTTAAAAGACGATTTTTTTTACCTGGAATTAAAATATTATCAACAATTAACCACGACCATAATACACAACTTTAGTTTACTCTCAAATATAATATAATACTAATCAATTAACATTCAAAATGAAGTGCGTGGTGGCCTGCTAGTAAACGGACCAGACGCGACTGCCAAGATGTTCACGTTGGTCGCGGGTTCAAATCTCAGGGCACATCGTTGACTTTTTGGAGTCATGTGTGTATTGATAGTCAATCACCACGCACTATAACCGCGAAGGAAAATAGTGAGGAAACCTGCATATAGCGATTTGTAATAATTTCTATGGTATGTAAAGTCCGCCAACCCGCACTAGGCCAGCCTGGTGGACTATATCGTCTAACTCCTCTAAATCGTACTCGCGATTGTAGAGGAGGCTCGTGCCCTGCAGTAGGACGTATATGGGCTGATACAGTATAGTAACATTCAAAACGAAAAGTTATCGAATAAGAAATCGATATTACACATCGCTTTTTAAAAGCTGCGTGACGTAATACTACTGTTATATTTTTTTTCTATATATTCTGGCCAGATACTATGGCGTTTATGGTCTAACTTACTAACACTTTTAGGACCTTCCTGATATATTAAAAGGGTAACTTTACAGGTTTCCTCTTGTTATATTAAATTTGCTGAACTAACTAAAAATTCGAACGACTTTAGAATTCAATTTGAAAAAGATAAAACATTCGATAACTAAAATAAGTTTTAAAACTGTCTATGAATAAGGTCATTAATCTAAAACAAAGCCTGAAATTATTACTTTTGACACTGGTATAAATAAATAAAGGAGGTTGATATTAAGTTTAACACCATCTTTCAGTGCTAGTAGTCATCTCATTACTAAATACATGCCGAGCTTCCAACGTAAACAGGCAAACGGGAACCTATGTTCTGCAATATTTAACAGAGGGCGTTGAATCAAAACAAAGTTGGAGACTAATATCATTGATATCGCTAAAAAACAAGACCTTAAAGGTTCTGTTAATGTTTTAATTTTCTATAAAATAGATAGTTAATAGATAATAGTTAAAATGAAAATGCGTCTATTTGACACAAATGTTTTCGATTTCTGCTACTAGCGGCGCCACCGTCAACAAGGTTCCGCATGCGTACAGCATATTTTTTTCAATGTCCAACATTTTCATGAATGACGATCACAACCCACCGAGAGTTGTGTAAATAATATAATTAATAATTTTAATGTTAGAAAATGCTAGATACAAACGCGTACAATAAAAGTGTTGTACCAATTAGATAGTGTTGTGACCAGACGATCAAGTTTGCCGATATTTCTATGACAATAATTTGACCCGTAAGTACACATTTCCTTTGTTTTTATTTGGAAATACCATACATTGCGTAACTATTTCGCTGTAATTGGACCATGGTATGAGCAACAGATATCCTCCTTGCGAGAAATTAGCGAAAATTGGATTTTCCACGTTCCGTCATGACGTATTTTCCTTGAAAACAAAACTGCGGTAATTTTATCGATTTGACACTTCTACCGTTATATCGTTGCGAATGGTCTCTATGCGAAAGTCATTACCATATAGATATTTATTTGTCATCTGTAATTATGTAATTTTAACGATTTTTGTTATTGTGTCAAGGACACGTGTCTTATTCTAACATCGATCTTTCCTTTATCAAAACAAGTGCATTTGACTTCCGGTCTGTCTAATTAATAACGCGAATAAATGTAAAATAAACCTAGCTTAATTGCACATCCCGCGAATAATATTACAAAATTCAAATATGCAGTTACGTTACCTACTAATGATATTTTTAAGTACAAAAAAGATATTTCATTTGAATATTATGTTTATCTGGCATTTTATTCTTACAATATAGGTTCCTAACTCTCTTTCTAGAACTTTCGAGTAGTGTATAGAACTATGGAAATAAATGGAATTATCTATTACCTGTATGCAGTTAATAAAAAGCAGTGTATTCCAGGAAGCCATATAAAGGCAACGAACGCTTCAATTACGTAGTATTAGATCCATTTTTCCTTAGTAACGTGCAAGTTTCTAAGCTCTGTAGAATGCGGATTTAAACGTCTATTTCTATAGTAAGTTCGAATTCAAATTGCGCATCCATCATGTTTGGTGGATAAAATAATGACAATCTCCTTGCATTGGAAAACTATTAGGAAAACTATTGAGTATTAATTATATTAATTATTAATATTATAATCTTGGCTTAGAAATTCAGACAGAACATAAATATTTAAATGAATTTTGCTTAAGTGGGTGACATAATATGAAGTATGAACTTATTTCGATACTTATACATATAATGTGATAAAAAATCTGTTACGATTATAAAAACTAGTAATATTTTTGAACACAGTGACTGCATTATTACTGCATAACAATTAAACATTTGGAGGAAGCCCGTGCCCTAAAAGGGCGTGCATAATGACTACATTGTTTATATATTGTATTCGCCCATAATTATCTACTACTGGCTATGGAAATCGTCTAGGTTCCATTGACAGTTGGATTGAACCTAGTCGCAATCCACCAAGCTAACTCATTTCGATTTTTTGACATCTCATATCATAGGAATCCCTGCAAAGATCTTCTATTGCATACAAATTACCTCACGATGTTGAAATCAGTTCAATCGTCTGACAAACGCAACGGGATTAAAATTCATAAGATAAATCAATGTATGAATAAATAACCGTCTTTTGGCATGGTATGAACGTTCCAAATCTTTTCTCCTCCTTTCCCTTAGTCGGAGATTATAGGTCACCATTACAGTGACCCAATGAATATACGAATAGATTCTCAGTTGCCAAAATTTATTTAAATATCTACTCCAAAGATTATGGTACCAAAATGAACTTGCCACATTATAGTCTATCTAAACTAAGAAGTTCCATTTGACATTGGGAAATAGGGATGCTGTCAAATAAATCGGTTCTTACAATATCCGATTATTTAGAGATATCGATAATATTTGTTTGTATTTCTTAATCGATTACAGTTTATATTTTCAGTTTACATCATTTCGTTTATTTTTTCATGAACATTTTTATTCTAATGAGACATCAACAATTGCATGTCACTTTACTATTTAGGAACAAAAGGAGTGATTTATCTATTACTAGCGGCCCGTCCCGGCTTCACCCGGGTGCAGACACTTTTTCAAGTCCAGTCCACATCACGCACATGCTTATGAACACATGATACATACATACAATACAATACATATACTCCAAAGTGAGGAACCTCCTCACTATGTGTGGCGTATCCTACAATACTGCTTTCATTTCCATTGTAATATCCAAATCTATTAATTAATGATAAATTAATTCATATTAATATTATTATTTCTCTATTTATTGATGTATGTTCGCTGACAGCATACCTATTATTAGCTGAAAGTTAAGTATTTTTAAAAATTAAAAAACAACTGTTTTATATCTGCTCGATTATTTAAATATTTTTACCCATTATGCGTATACAAATGCATTTGAATAGTCTCGACTCTACCGGTAAAAGACCTAACGAGGTGACTTTGTAATGACGTCTAGAATAAAAAATATGTTGTTCAAATGGTTATTTTGCTTTATTTAAAGAATTCTAGTTTAAATTTAGTGATTCTGGTTTGTATATCTAGTGATAAAATAAGAATAGCTTCATAATTCCATGGATTTACGGAAAGTGTTATTGAAATTGTGTGGGTTACGTCTGCACAAAGTTATTTACGTTAAAAGTATGAAACGTCAAATGGAACCTGTTAGTTTAGATAGACTATAACTAACTTTATAATTAATTAAAGTTTTTTAATCAACACCAAAAGCAAAGGAAGGTAAAATTCTGCTATTTAAGGAAAATTATACTTTTAAACTACTTCCAACCAATTTTCGACACGTAAGCTTTGCGCGCTCGAGTTGTATTAGTGGGAACGGGAAAGAAAGACCTAAACGCATGCCCGCTAATTAATAGCTACAGCCAATTTCAGCCAAATAATCCAGCACATGTAGGTACATCTGGTTAGGTACACTAGTTAGGCGATAAACTACCACGGTTACTTTATGACGCTAGAATTTTCGAACTTTCGACGTCCACGACGATACGAATGTACAATGTACATAGGTACTTTACAAAATGTTCGAATTCTCTATCGTAACCAAAGACTAAGTTCGAAGTGAATGATAAGTGTCATTGAAAATAGTATAGACATTTAGAAGTGAAAAACTTATAACTTATACGTAAACATAGTGGTTTCGTAGATTTACGCGAACGTTACACATTGAAATAAAACAAATTTAAACGGGATTTATCGCGAATTTGATTTAATTTTTTAATTTTTTAACTTCCAAATGTTTCGATTACTTTACAGCTTTCTTAGTCACGAGGCGGACTCACCCACCCGATCCGTAAAAACTAGTAAAACTATTTATTATTAAACATAAAAGTCGAACGATAGAACATTCAAACGTCGTGTCGGAGGATACAGAAGCCGCCCAGCCAGGACTCGTACGCGTTTGCGTACATCACATGGCATAAACATTCTTGTAAATCTCTAGGTTTCTTAATATTTTTCTTTATTGGCTAACAATACAACACTCCGAAAAGTCGCAAATGGGATTCGAATCCACGTCCGGCCCATTACCAGCAGGTCACCCTCCTTTTTGCCAAGAGGCCACCATGCACTTTCGGATATGAGGACCTAAAGGTTGAACAGAAATTAATTTTACTTATGGAATATTTAACAATAAATATATTATATTGGTAAACAAAAGTATATTGAGTTATTATCCGTCTACAACGGGTTTGAGTGGAATTCAATGGCCTAAACATTTTTTTTTAATATTCCTTTTTAAATATTTCGTGCAATACTGTGAGCCAATAGGAGGGCGGAAAAAGATGGCCCGGCACCACCATTTTATCTTCGTTTTTGAAGTACCAGCGTTCTTTTTTTTAAATACTCTAAGGCCAAAACTATTGGGTGTAGCATTCACTCCACCTTGAGCTGCAAGATTGTGTTTCCCAAATCTGATCACGTTCACTTCGCAGTGAAAATGTCGTCGAGTCCATTTCCATACACTTGTGAGCTGTGCGGCGCGGAGGGGTTGACGGACGAGGGCATGCGCTCGCATACCTTGGAGGCCCACGTGGCTGGCCGGCCGGAGTGCCCCTTCTGTGACAGCGTGGTCCCGCAGCCCCAGCTTGTAGGCCATGTCCAGAGAGCACATCTGCATTACCTAACACCGGAGAGAGAGCTGATGGCGTTTATTGATGACCAGAGTCCGAGGTAAGGTTCAGAAATATATGATGTTTGTTTATTAATTCCATGGTGAATGTCAAATTTGTTGTTTAATATAAGTAAAAAAAGAGTTAGGTATGTTTTGAAAAGTTAAAGTTATATTTCCATTTTTATACCGTGCCTATGAGATTCTGGAACTTTTATTATAATTCTGGATGGTTTGACTTAACATAATTCAAATTTAATTTCATAAAACCAAAGTAATATCATAGTACCCCCAAATTGTCGTTCTGTCTTATCCATCCTATGGTAACCTACCATAGGATGGATGAATGGCCTGGAAGAAATCGCCTCGAGCGATAAGGATAATATTTTTCATTTTTTTTACTTTTTTTTCACTGGTGCACAATAAGTTTTAAAATAAATAAATAATGTAACATCGTAGAAGAAAGGTAAAAAAAAACAAACAACGAATTTGCGACTTTTCACAGTAAATGGTCATCAATAAAAGTTGTTCTAACGATTAGACGAAACTATGCATTTATACTCGTATAATATTAACAAATACACATAGCACAAGCTAAAAACACTGGATAACGAAGTCAATGGACCCCGTATAGTCTGTAAATCTGTTTCCTTTGCCGATAATAAAATAAAATGCTATACCACTGGCATTACGATGCGGTGATAAAAATGGCGAAATGCCAAGATCACAAAATATAAGGCCTTAAAACCGCGGTCTACAGCTAGTACTTGTACTACTATATTTAGTACCAAAGTAGCTATTTTTGTGTACACATATTTTGACGTGCTTGTCATAAAGCTTAATTTCTAAAGGGACAAACAAAAATTTATAATAAACCTTTTAATTCGAATTAGCGATACTCTAATTTTGTGTAAGTATTAGTTGTACTTGCGGTTTCGTCCGCATATAACTTCAAAAATCCTGTAGACATTTGTATGCTAAAGAGTCCAGCTTAAAACTAATAAAGCAGTTGTCTATGTAATGTATAGCCTTCACGGATTTAACGAAAATGTTACGTGCTTTCCTGCTTTTTCCCTTAAAGGAAATGGGCTGTAATTTATTTCCGATTCCCCTGTTTATTCCTTTTGTGATTTTCGTTAGGGCTTTAGGACAAGTGAGCGTTCAGCAAATTGTTTGAATTGTTACTTGGTGCCATTTCTATGCGTGGCAGCTATAGATAAATACCTATGCATGTTTCTAGGTAATTTGTAACGTCATTACGACTTCATAACTATTTTTTAAAGAATCCATACTCGCCATACATAAACTGGCGCTTTTATCCGCGAGTAGGAAGACTGAAATGGCACAAATGCAACCCTATTGTTTGCCAAACTTAATTCTATTCTAAGATGTAATACAGTACAAGCCATCCGCTATACCAGGCTATCCTACTTAATTAATCGTAATGTAATCATATCATTTTAGCTACGATGAAGACTCAAAAATGACGACAGACAGTTGCAGCTACAACACCCCGGGCTCAATCAACGGCTGGCACAGCCCCGACAACACATCTTCCTACCACAACGGGGCCATCTCAAAAAACACTAACTATCACAACGGGTACCAGGAAAAGGACAATAAAAATGAAAAAGACAACTACAGGAGCGACAGGGACGACGATAGAGGGAAAAATATCTACGATTTAACCAATGGTTTAACTAATGGGCTAAAGAATATTAATATTAGTAATGGCGTGGTGCCCAAAAAACTCCGGAGTAGGCAGAACTCTAATGAAGGCGATAGCAATGTTGATAAACGAGGTTGGTGTTTTTTTTTCTGATCTTTTTGGACATCTAAAATAATTGATTGCAATGTAATTTTATCATTATTTTTCCTTGTTTTAGGAGTTAATTCGAGTCCAAGTCATAACTCTGGCAGTTATGAAGGATCTCCGAACAAAAACAAGGTATAAATTGCACATTTAAACTGTTTAAAGTTTGCTTTTCATGGATTTTTAAATGTTATTGTTACTTTACTTTCTCTTTTCCAGTTAAACATAGCAGGGGCTGGACAAGGTTCACCATTGCGGTCTCAATTAGCATTAAAATTAAAACCTAACACGCCTAAAAAGGCTCCCACGCCTAGTCCTACTGTGCAAGTAAGTAATAAATAGCATGTATTGACTACGATTTCCTCATAATTATCAGCCTTTATCAGTCTTCTGCTTGATAGGCTTCTGTAATTGTGGACCACCGAATTCAATCCTCTATTTCCTTCATCTATTTCTGCAGTGACGCCCTAAAACAATGAAAATTCACCTAGCTGTGTACCTATGCGTAAATTTCATTAAATTCAATCCTAATTGTATTTTATTAGACGTACGCAATGTGTTGTCTTCAAAATAAGGAAATAGGTAATATTTGTTGCTTTTTTTAAATAAAAACATTAAAATAACGAGGCTTTGTATTCATAACTGTCTTTGCCGAATCTTTCAAAAAGAAAAACATAAACCGAATCAGCTGTCATTTGAGTTGTGTCAAATCATCAGTGCATTTGTGGCGGCAAAGCATGTTTAAAAATATATTCGCATATTTTGACAAAATTTGTTAATAATACATATAAATTAGGAGTACACTATGAAGACTTTTAATATGCTTGCAGTGTCTCCTGTGTGATTTTACGTCGACATGCCCACGAAAACTGGAAGAGCATATAAACCGAGCACATTTCGATCTCACGTCTCCGTCTCTGAATGCGAACGCGAATTCTAACTCCGAGAATCCCACGTTGGGGCTGGCGAATCCCACAATAACTTTAGAGAATCCCACATTAGCTCTGAGTGCAATGGCCATGTCTCCTGGACCCCACAGTTCGAGTTTTCAGTGCCCAATATGCGAACGTGAATTCGCGAATGGATCTGATGTAGAAGTGCACGTTAATGTTGAACACAGAGATATATTGAGTCCGCAGAAAGAGGTGAGTTTCATATAGACCTTGGCATTTAATCTCTGCTAAATTACTTCTAAAAAATATCGCATTTTCTCCTAAAAGAAGTAAACAAAAACTTATGACAATATATTATTTATAACCGAAACAATATAATGAATTACAGTTTATATTCCCTCTTGTATACATTTACTTCCAATAGAACCATTCAATGATTTTATAATTCCCGTTAAATAAATGATCTCTACTTTAGGATCAGGTGGACAATGCCTCATGTGAGGACGTCGTGATGATGGAGGAGAGCCCCGTCAGCAACTGTCCCGTGTGCTGTCAACCACTACCAGTCTCACAACATGAATTGGTAATACTAACAGCATTGTAATGTGAGGCTCGGGGAATCACATTTATTATTATTTTATTTTTTTACCCGTTACAGTCCAGTGCTAGGTTAAAAGATCCCTACTTCCCATCTATACTATCTTGTATGAATCACATTTCTACATATTTTTAAGTTACTTCATACTTTGTTGGGCTTTATTCACTTAAATCAATGCCTGAGTATTTTTATAACTTCACTCTGATGATAACTGAAAAGCAATCCAAATTGACCGGCACAATCTTTTTTCACTGTATGAAAATAAATAAAATGATTTTATTATTGGCACAAATGAGTAAAATTAAATACATTTTTGTTTTTGCCTCATTATTGTGTCAACAATGGACTACCCTTTCAGCTTATAGGCTGCAATATTACCTAAACAATACTGAAGCGCTTTTCATTTTTTCTTTCTAATGATTGCTCCAAAATACTTTTCTCAATGCTGGATAATATAACTTGTTAAACTTATTATTGTGGGTAACTAAATGATTGTATCCAATTTAGATCCAACATATAGAGGAGCATTTCGAAAGAGGTGAGGATGGTGGGTCTTCAGGACTAACAGCTGCTGAACGGGAGGCTCAGAAAAATCGCGAGGAACATGAATTTCAAATGTTACGAGTAAGTATTATATTTGTTGTCATTATTTAATTTCCATATAACAATGCTTCATTGTAAGTTCCTCATATCCACGACTCGATCTTAGTGTGGGGTCGGGACTATATTTATTTTTTGGTTTTTAAAGGTATCATTTTCAGTCCTATAAAATTTACAGACAATAGCCACCCACTCCTGGCTATAGGCCTACATGTTAGTTTTTTTTTTTTTTTATTGCAATGAATGGCGGGACGAGCATGCCATTCGCCTGATGGTAAGCGATACGACCGCTCATGGACAGTAGCAAAACCAATCAACACCATGAATTACAAGGCAATGCTTGGAATTCCACTGCGCTCGCCATCCTGAGACATAAGATGTTAAGTCTCAATATGCCCAGTAGTTACTCTGGCTACAATGTCCTTCAAACCGGAACGCAACAGCGCATTTACACTGCTGTTTGGCGGGAGAAATAGACATTGCGGTGGTACCTGCCCAGGCGGCCTCTCACATATGAGAGACCTACCACCAGTTAGTACAATTAATGTTTCTTTGTTTTCTCATCCAAGTATATTTGACCATTTATGTGATGATATTCAGGCTCAATACGGCATGGAGGAGGAGCCGGGCTACACGCAGCGTACATCGCACAGCCTGCGGCGCGCCGTGTACAGCGGAGCCCTATCCGTGGCGGGGTACTACGAGCGCAGCGTGGGACTCCGCCGCGCCGCCAACGGACGAGACCCCGGGGCTTCGCGCACGCACGGTAACCAACTAACGCACGGCCAACACAGTCTGCTTCACGCGAAACTTTTTGTTTTGATAATACCTAAATGGTTACTCTGTAACTGCGTAATATATTTTCTCGAAGTCTACTTCTGATTTGTTTTATTGTGAAAGGAAAGTAAATTTCTAAAATTAAGTTGATTTGAAGTTTCGGATAAAGTTTTCAAATATAAATATTTTTTACAATATTATCTTTAATATGTATCTGTATTGCAAGGCACGGGTCTCCCCTATCGTCGAGAATACGATTAAGAGGGATTAGGCCGTATACTCCACCAAAAGGTAATACACAATTTCATTTAAAACATATTTGTTATTTGTAGGAATCCTGGAGAGGATAGCTCAACTGAACGCTCAGAACCCGAGTATAGTGAAGACATATTTGTGCAGCGCCGTGGACCACTACGCAAGCACTTATGGCGACAGGGGGTGGGGCTGCGGATATCGGTACTTATATAATTATTAACCTATTACATAAATACATACATAAACACATGCCTTTTTCCCAGAAGGAGTAGGCAGAGGTACTAACAGGGCACCCACGTTTCGCGTTGTGTATTCCAACTCATGATGTGATAGGGGGCGAGCCTATCACCATATCGGGCACAAATAGCTGACTCCGGGCTGATAAATCATAGAAAAATCCAATATCACTTTGCTCGACCCGGGATTCGAGCCCTAGACCTTAGCTTTATAATTGTACCATCGTACAACTACACCACAGATGGTAATGGCCATCTCATCATAAATATTGTTTTCTTGCCAGGAATATGCAAATGCTGCTATCATCTCTAATAAAGCACCCTCCATACGCGGAGCTGCTCAAATGCAACGAGGAGCGCGACTGCGAGTGCGTGCCTTCGATTCCCAGGCTGCAACTACTGGTGGAAAGGGCTTGGCAACTAGGCTTCGACACACAGGTATATTTACTAACATATACAATCAGCTGTTTTCATTTCAACCGATTCATAACTAACATAGCGGTTTAACCATGAATTAAATATTTTGACAAAATTAAGTCTACCTTATGTAAATATTTGGCTCGAGAATTGAATACTCAATAACCTCTTTTGTAAGTTTCATTGAATCTTACATTATGTTTCTAAATTCATTTAATCTTACTTCCACTTTTATTTTCCAGGGATCAGAACAACTAGGCTCCAAGCTATACAACACTCGGAAGTGGATTGGTGCGTGTGAAGTGTTCACCGTACTCTCATCTTTAAGGATAAAGTAAGAATTTCGTATAATTAAGCAATATGTATAAAGATTTTCAATATTACATTTTAATTGCTCAAATTTGAGGTAGTTTTGCATCATCAATACTATTTAGTACCAGGAAATGTATTTTTTAACTACATATAGACATACATACATAAACTCACGCCTTTATCCCAGAAGGGGTATGCAGAGGCGCCACCAGGACACCCACATTTCCGGTGTCTTACTTGTTTGTTTTTGGAGCCTACTAGAATAACGCCTGAAACTTCGACTTGTATTGACAACATTATAACTAACTTCGAAGTTCTTGAAAAATGTGTTAAGATAGGTGTTAGATCTGACCATAAATGCCAGTTAGTAAAATTAAATCATGTTGTAAATAAAACCGAAAGATTAATAACATATAGGCCGTTATCAAAGAACATCCTAGGGAAATTTAACAATAGCATTCAATCAAAAATAGGGAATTTAACACTTGATGTCAGTCCAAGCGATATGTACTCCTCATTATTTAATATTATATGCAAAGAGTTTAACCAAATATGTACTACGAAAACGGTTAAAATTAACGATAAAATAAAATTTTGTGCCTGGGCGACCACAGGCATTAAACGTAGTAGGGAAATCTTGTATGAGTTGTATGACAAAAGGTCCTATACACCTGATGTCAATTTCAAAAACTATGTTAGCACATATTCAAAAATATTTAAAAAAGTTTGCAGGCAGGCTAAATCAAATCATATAAGTGAAAAGCTTAGATTGTCCGACAATAAAATAAAAAAACCTGGCAAATTATTAATACTGAAACTGGAAAAAATAGAAAATTTGACAACAAAATTGCCCTCCGCATTAATGATGACCTAGTTTCAGATAAACTTATTATTGCCAATTATTTTGATAATTTTTTCACTAATATACCATTAGAATTGACTAAAAATTTAGAATCATCAGCAGATTTAGCAGAATCTTTTTTAAAGGAAAATGTCTTTGAAAATATGGCTACGTTTGATTTTGAAACAGTAACCAGTTATCAAATAATAAAAGCTTTCAATCAACTCAAAATGAAGACTACAGAAGATATATGGGGACTGTCTGTTAAAGCTATAGAGGCTATTATTGTTGGTATTGCTCCGATATTGGCTTCTATTTTCAATTCCTGCATAAGTACCGGTGTTTTTCCCAACCTAATGAAAATTAGTAAAGTTGTACCCATTTTTAAGTCAGGTTGTTCAAATAATCCGTCGAATTTTAGACCCGTTTCTATACTACCAGCTCTTAGCAAAATTTTCGAGAAAATTATGCTTAATCAAATGCTAGCACATTTTGACAAACATAAGATATTACATAAGAATCAATTTGGTTTCACAAAGGGTCGCTCAACTCAAGATGCTGGGACGTCTTTAATTACATCGATCCTAGAGGCCTGGGAGGCATCTCAAGATGCTCTGGGAGTATTTTGTGATCTCTCTAAGGCATTCGACTGTGTTGACCACCAAACACTTATTATGAAGTTACGTTACTACGGCGTCAGTGGTACGTCACTTGATCTCGTAATGTCTTATTTATCGGGTCGTGAACATAAGGTTTCTTTGAACGGGTTCAATTCGGTAGGATCAAAAGTTAAAATTGGGGTTCCTCAGGGTTCCATTTTGGGTCCCTTTTTGTTCCTAGTATACATAAATGACCTTCCTTACATGGTACAGAAATGGTCAGACATAGTTTTATTTGCTGACGACACATCGATTATATTTAAGGTCAGCCGGAAAGACAAAAATCTTGATACTCCGAACAATATTCTGAATTTAATTTCGAATTGGTTTTCAGCTAACAATCTGCTTTTAAATGCTGGAAAGACTAAATGTATTCGCTTTGCATTACCAAATGTGGCAAGCGTAAACTCGCGTATAGAACTAAATTCAGAAACACTAGATTTAGTTAGTTCTACAATTTTTTTAGGGATTACTTTAGATAAGAAGTTGCAATGGGGTCCTCAAATAGAGAGATTATCAGGTAAACTTAGTACTGCAGCCTTCGCTGTCCGAAAGATAAGAAAACTTACTGACGTTGCAACGGCTAGGTTGGTATATTTTGCATACTTTCACAGTATAATGTCCTATGGTATTCTACTGTGGGGATCGGCTGCTGATATTGAGTCCATATTTATTTTACAAAAAAGGGCAGTCCGCGCTATTTACGATCTTGGTAGTCGCGATTCTTTACGATCTGTTTTTAAGGAAAGTAATATACTAACCGTGCCATCTGAATATATATTACAGAATATAATGCACGTTCGTAAAAATATCAATAGGTTTTTCAAGGTTAGTGACACCCACAGTATTAATACGAGAAATAAAAATAAATTAGCTATACCCTCCTTTAGATTAGAAAAGTCTAAAAAATCTTTCGCGGGTAATTGTATAAAATTTTATAATAAACTTCCCAATTCGATAACGCATCTGCCGGACAAATTATTTAAGACACATATTAAAAGCATACTTATGACTAGGGGCTATTATAGTATTAAACAATATATTGAGGATAAGGAAGCCTGGCATTAGGTGTTTTCTTGCACTTTGCGACCTCCTGGGGCACTGAGGTATTCACTTATTACATTCTCATTTTAAAATAACTAAAATATATAAAATAAATAATTGTAAAATAAAAACTAATCAAAATGAGACAAATTAATTAATCAACAAGTTTATAAAATAAAATAAATTAAATAATGAATAAATAAAATACCTATTTAAATTAAATGACGACCGATCGAGAAAAATAAATAATAATAAAAATAAGCAAGGCAAGCTTTGTAAGACAAGTCACAAATATTTATTTCAGTAACTTGACCAAAACCAAACCCACTGAGTTTGACTCGCTGGATCTGCTCAGAACTGGGTCGCGCCGCGTAGTATCCAGTGGTAAAGTTAAGCCCGCTGAGTTTGTTCGCCGGGTCTTCTCAGTTGGGTCGCGTTGGATCCGGCAGTAAGCCTAAAATTACGGGACGTTTCGGAAATACTCATGGTCGTTATTTAATCAATTGGACCCAAAACAAGCCCACTGAGTACTCTTCGCTGGATATACTCAGAATTGGGTCGCGTCGCGTAGTTTCCAGTGGTAATGGAAGCCCACTGAGTTTGTTTCGCCGGGTCTTCTCAGCCAGGGCCGCGTTAGATCCGGTGGTAACATTAAACCGCTACGCACCGCTTTAATTTAATACTTATGGTCCACTTAGACATCGATTATCGTAAATAATGTATTTCCTAAGGGAAAAAAAATACCATAAAATACTAATAAGTAATATAATACTTAATATAATAAAATTAATATAAAAATTACAACGAATATCTTGTAAATAGAAAATAAGTACTATGTGTATTGACTTGTCATAAGAGCTATTTAATTGCCTACGTGACCAATAAACGAATTTCATTTCATTTCATTTCAATTTCATTTCATTTCATTTCATTTCATTGATAATGAATAGACAAACCCAATATCACTTTGCCCGACCCGGGATTCGAACCCGAGACCTCAGCTTTGTAGTCGTACCCTAGTACAACTACGCCACTGAGGCAGTCTATTAGTTATCTGTATTTTTATGTTTTATCAGTATTTTTTATTTATCTGGTAGTTATTCAGTTAGCACCACATCGTCTATAGTAGGCACAATCTGTTTTATTTAGGAGATAATAACCCTTAATACATCTATTAATCACATGATTCCAACCCTATATATTATATACATATTGTCATACATTGTGTGTGGAAGTAATTACAAGGGCTTTTTCTGTGTAAAAACTTGATCATAAACATACTTATTTTGGTGTTGATAGAACCCGCGTCTTTACGAACAGCTGGCTTCTCGCAAATTGCATTGCTAAGGCTTATATATATTATATTCGATTGCATTTGCATAAAATTGTTGTGTAGTAGAACAGCTAAGCACAACCTAAACAGAATTGGGTAGTTGCAATTTAAATAAGATATAAAAAACATTAAATGAATTGATTTTATTCAAATGTACATAATTTCAAAATTTCTTACAGGCACTACAATGAAAAAGAAAATTAAGAATACAGGAAAAATGCTTATTAACTTTTAAATTAAAAACATGTATATTAAATTACAGATTACTTAATTTGCTCAAAGGTGGTATTGGATGATGAAAACAGTAGTCATAAAAAAGAAAAAAAGTATGTCAACTACCCAATTTTGTTTTGCAGATGTCAGCTGATCGACTTCCACAAGCCGACCAGCGCGGATGGAAGTCACCCCGCGCTCTTCGACTGGGTCCTGCGGTACTTCCAGGAAGACCCTAATGGGTTTAAAGCACCCTTGTATCTACAACATCAAGGTACTTATTTACATGAAAAAAAGAAAAGGCTCGTTTGATGGCATGTCATTTTTTAATAGCCCTAGGCCTTGACTGATACCACATTGTAGGTTTACTAAGTGCGTGGTGGCCTGTTGGTAACGGACCAGACGCGGCTGCCTACATGTTCACGGTGGTCGCGGGTTCAAATCCCAGGGCACACTTCTGACTTTTCGGAGTTATGTGTGTATTGATATTCAATCACCACGCACAAACTAACTTTATCCCTACCTTTGACTTTAACAATGTCATCGCCATACATTTGTGACGTATTTGACATTGCTAATGTATGGAGTCGACGTTTTCAAAGTCAAAGGTATGGGTAAAGTTAGTTTGTGCAACTAAGCCTAAGTTACACGCTAACTGTAAAACAAAACACCGCTACGATCCCACGTCGAACAAATGTCTGTGAAATCTATATTTGATTTCGAGTCTGGGTTTTAAGAGGCCGGATCTTTCATAGTGTCTGATACACGACACGAGATTTGACTATAGTATGGGGTCAGGACTGTGTCATGTTCAACTGTTAGGAGTATTTATTTATGTAAAATACTCAATGTATTGTATCATATATTAAAAAATCTAAATTTATGTAAAAGAAAATTAAAATCAAAATTAAAATCACCAATCAAAATTTATGTAAAATACTCTTTTGTATTGTGCCGTTTGGACATGAATCTTAGATTCTTAATAGAACTTTTAATACTTTAAGGTCATCAATTAAACAAATATAATAGCATAAGTTGCAAAATATTATCATGATCTATCGGACTTTGGTAATAAATATTTATTAAAATGTGAATAGGCCGACATTTGTACTTTTTTAATAAGTTGTTTCTTCATTGTTACTATTTCTTTAAAATTGATAATTAAATAAACACTTTGCTATCTTTCCAAAGACTTTCTTAAATGAATTTAAAATATGTAATGAATAATTTGTTACTTTCAGGCCACTCACGAACAATAATTGGCTACGAGAAGCACAAGGATGGCAAGGCCACGCTTCTCGTCTTAGATCCATCGCATTCACCCGCACAGGTACGTGTTTACATTATTTTAGCTTTGATTTTTTTACTATACTTTTTATTGTATTACTTAAAAATATGGTTACTTAGATGACATTTTTATGGAAATTTAATCTCTAGTTAAATAAGTCACTTAACTAAAATCAAAATAAAAACAAATAAAAAATTAAACTACTAAAAAGCCTAAAAGAAATATATGCTACATTAAAAAGTTTAATAAATTGTGTCACTAACATTCTATGGAATTTATTATTGTGAAATAAATTATGATTTGATTTTTTGATTTTATTTGATTAAAGTTTTTGCATACGCTAAAGCTGAAACACCACGATTAGATTTTGGTTTAATAATTATAAGATCAGGTAAAATATCAAATAATAATAATAATGAAAACTCACGCGGTCACGATCAATTATCCCGCTTCTTGGATGATGCATCGCCGCCCTTGTTTTCGCGCCAAAACGCACAATACTGGTACTATTTAGTATTTACACTGTTCTTTCTCTAATTATCAACATCTTAACAAAAAGGCGGTGTTTCCGCCAGGGATGTGAGAGAATGCAAAACGAGAGATGTTTTTTAAGAACCAATCGAAACACAGCCATATTTATAATTTCACGACTAACAATAATAACTAAACATATGAAACTAAATGTTAATTCTACCTCTTTCCCTAATACACAAGCGGGCCCGTGGACGCGTGGACGTGACAAATGTTCTGTTTTATCTCATTAGAAGCACTTTCACTTTTGTTTTTTCGTTTGTCAACACGCGTATACTAAAACACGATTCATAATGTCTCACTGCCACAGACACATTACCACAAATCGCGAGACTACACACCATATCTATGTACTCAATGTTGATACGAAAAACAATCGCGAAATCGGCATGTGCGTCGTTTGTTTAAAATTACGAGAGATGCGTAAACGCCGACACTTCCGGGGTGACTAATAGATCAAAGGCACCGCCGCGTCGTCCGCGCCGTCGCGTCAGGAGTGAGCGGGATGGATGCGGGGAAAATATATACTTATTAAACGCATTATTGGACTTAATTTTCACAATGCAAAAAACAACGAGCATTTTAATTCCTAATCTATTATTACTTGTTACAATTTTAATGTAATAAAAAGTGAAGTAAAGAGATAAAAACTATTTTATTACTTTCCACAACAGCGCTTTAGGGCGACAAAAAATCTTAGATGACATAATATAGGCGGAGGTATCGGTGAACCACCGACACGCGCCGAATTATTATTATTGATCAAGGTGATCAGCTTGACGAAATTTTAATATGTTTAAGGGACAAAATAATTCGTATTATATTAAAATTTAGTACATGGATTGTGCCACTGACTCTCAACAAACTAATATCGACTTTGTGGTAGCTGTACTGAAAATAGCGTTGTATAACCGGGGAAGACTAATTCTGTTTGTGTATGTGACTTAACTTCTAAACAGCTGGACCGATTTTTATGAACATTTTTAGGTGTGTGTTTTTTTACTGCGTAGGTCCAGCAAACGAGCAAACAGGTCACTGGACGGTAAATGATCACTGCAGCCTATGAACATCCATACTCCATAGCGCTTGGATCATGGATGTGTTGCCGGACCATCCAATCGAGAGGGGAACGGGAAAGATAAAGGATAGGAATAGGGGAGGGGTATTAGGCAGTCTTTGAAAAATATCCTTGTATCAAAATCAGCTGTTCCATACAAAAATAATTAATCGTTTGAATTTGCAAAATATTTGGAACTGCTGATTTTTTTCTCGATTTCAGAGTTGGACCCATAGCAAGTTGTTCATTATTATGAGTGTAGTATGCCCCTTACAGCTTTATATACCCTAGCCTTGTATATGTATGTATGTAGGTAGGTATGTATGTATGTATGTATGTATGTATGTATGTATGTATGTATGTATGTATGTATGTAGGTATGTATGTATGTATGTAGGTATGTATGTATGTATGTACGCATGTATGTGCGTGCGTGTGCGTGCAGGTGCGCGCGGTGGTGTGCGGCGGGTGGTGCGAGGGCGGCGCGGCGCTGCGCCTGCTGCGGCGGGGCGCGCCGGCGCTCCGGGCGCGCCAGTACCAGCTGCTCGCCGTCAGCGGCACGCTCGCCGCCACGCACGAATACGAGGTATCTACACCGACACATACATACACCCAACAGTCACTAAGATCGAGTCTTGTGTCGTGGGTATCAGAAGCTACGAGAGACTTTTCGGTCTCACAAACACCCAGACCCGAAACAAATACCCGTGGATCACACAAATATTTGTTTCGGTGCGGGGATCGAACCCGCGGCCTCTCGTTTCACAGGCGGCGTCTAACCAACTGCTTAAATGTGAGTGAAAAGCTTACAAATGAATTAATAATATGTATTTGTCGGCAGGCGAGCAAGGTGTTGCAGTCGGTGCGCATCCCGTAGTGAGCGCGCTGCGCCTCGCGCCCGCGCACGCGCCGAGCCTGTAGCGTCCGCGTGTGATGTTTGCAAACGTAAAGAAAAACAAAAAGGTTTGCTAAAAAAGTTTTTCTTTAGACGAAAAGAAGTTTTATTTGCCCAATTTTTTTTATTCTGATACATTTTTATTTTGTTTTTGTTATTGAAATAAGTTGTACTAGATTATTATATTACCTTTCTATTTCCTATACTGACATTTTCGAGTATATTTTAATCTCTTTGTATTTACAAACCATCCCAATTTCTTTGTTTTCCGGGTGAATGTAATTCAAAACTTAAAATCAAAATAATCGAAGATTCTTACTTATTCCTTCCAATTTTTATAATACGTTTTCAAACAACACACGTAGTTTCCAATTGTCAATGCAATCAGCTTTTTTGATTCGCCATTCTACCTCGTTATATTTTGTTTAATTTATAATTATTAATAATGAATTGTAAAAATTAGCGAATTGTAAAAACGCTTGTTTTCGACACGCTTTCAAAGCGAACACACAGTTGACGATTGTTGACGAAATTATGAATTTGACTAATGAAAAATTAACCTTTAGGAAAAATTAAAAGAAAATTATAGTACGGGAAATTTGTTGTATTCTTTCTTTGTTTTTTGGGCAAAAAATGTAAATCTTCTAACATTATTTTATTCTATGCCTTTACAAAACTTAAACTATTTTCTAAATAAATTATTTTTTTAATTTAAATACTTGTAACTGGAAAAAAAGCTCTAAGCATTTTTTTTTCTCTCAATTTTCATGTCATTATTTCTTGGTATTTTTCATTTTTAGGTATAATTGTCAAATAGATCTTACAATATGTGCAACTAATTTTCCGTACGCAGTGATGTTACAATAATCATTATTAGAAAAGTCTACAAGATGGTTGTCTAAAATGTACCATTAAACGATTTGACAATTAAAATGTTATCCAATATTATCTCCTCTAAGGCTTACATACGGTAGCTTCCCTTACACATGGTTCTACGATAAATATTTTGTAATTTCTCCCGCCATTGTTGTATTTTGTTACATATTAATTTGATTATTGATAAAATCCGATTTACTCATAAACTGAGAATTTTAGTGATTTTTAATAAATTATTTATAAAAATCGTATTTATATTCACATTTCATTTTAAAATTACTAGTTTAAATATCTTATTTTTAATAACTTATATTAAAAATTGAGATTTTAAAGCTGATTAATAGTTATTATTAATGATATAAATTAAAATGTAGCAAAATCAACAAATGAGTTACCATTAACTAGTGAATATTTTAAAATAGTCTAAAGCCTAGTGTAATTAAACGAATAAAGATCCCAAGTAAACGATATAGCTTTCATGACATTGCCTTCGAGTAATATTAAGATATATTAACTACACCGCAGTGTGACCGGTACGGCTCGAGATAAAATTGGCTTTAAAACCATAGTTTCTCCGGATAAAATATATTTTTTCTTAATTACAATAGTTATAATATTTGCTGGGTCAATTTTGATGAAACTCTTTGTAATTGATATCAATTAATTGTGAGAATTTATTTTATTTTAAGAGGATTAAAAAAACGCCTTTGATCATTCAAAAAACTCGACTTTAGGTATCAAATAGTTTGTTTCAAGAATATTACGAGATTATAAAAGAAAACATCACCTCAATTTTTTAAGTGTTTACGGTTATCCCTTAATAGATAAGTCACTTGGTTATATGTCTGAATGCCATAAAACATATATAAACATTTATGAGTAATAAAAATCATAAATTCGATATGAACGCTATATTTTTTCCTCCAGTCCGACCGAAATTTAAGCAGAACTTCATCAAAATCAATCCAGCATTCCAATGCCACGACTAAACCCTCCAATATTATACAAAATATCTGGAAACGCACCGGTCGTGCTGCGAATATAGGTAGATGTAATACAGTAAGGATTTTTAAGCAGTATAGTGCTTAACCACTACTCGAAATCATTGGCACTTTAACAATAGTTCCTATCAACGCGTACATACGAGTAGCTAGCTGTTCGGTGCAAGGTGCTTGATAAGGACATAGCCGTCTCGACAGTTCGTATTTGACCCTTTCGAATTATTTTTATTTTTTTTATTTATTTAACTTCACATACAAACATATTGCACATAGGCGGACTTAATGCCAAAGGCATTCTCTTCCAGTCTACCTTGAGATGGTGCGGAGATGACAGAAGTAGGGGTACATATGCTTATTATGAATTATCTTGGTTTTAAAATAATTATAGTTTTTTGGGTTCAATTAGGACTTTTTAAAAGGCACTTAAACGTTGAAAAAAAAAGAGTACACTTCATTTTTCACCTACAAATAAAAACTATAATTTACTAGCAGCCCGTCCCGGCTTCGCATGGATGGACATTTATTTTTTAAACATTTCGGCATAAACGTACAGTAAATGGAGGACATACCTAAATAATAATGAATGTAGCAATAGTTCTTTAATATTTTGAATTTTATTTTGTTCTATCATCAATAGTTTTCGCAGCGCATGCGATGAAAGATATTTTATAGGCATTTTTTTTACGTCTATTGTAGTTTTTGTAGGGATCCTTATTTTTTTCTTGCAATTAAAATAGCCTATATTGATCAGTGATAGTGTAGCATTCAAATGGTGAAAGAATTTTTAAAATCGGTTCTGTGCATTTTGAGCCAATTCGTTACAAACATACTTACATACATACAAATTTCCTCTTTATAATATTAGTATAGATATAGATAAAAAAATTACAATTCCAGATTATCTTTAATATAGTATTTTATAATTGGTATTTTAATATTATTCGTTTTATGGTACCGTGGAAAAATAGTATTCTTTGCGAGGAAGATACGAAGTGTTGGGACAGTTAGAAGAATTGTTTTGTGCACTGCTTGATTTGATTTTTCTGTGTAACAAAGGCTTAATGACTTCTGACTTATTCAAAACGAAATTTATGAGTTTTGGGTGAAACTTGTATTTCGTAAAAGGTATTTATGTAACAATTTATACAATTTAATTTGTTCTTTTATTTTTATTTCAATCAATGTGGTGTGAAATTTAATTTTCTTATTCTTTTTAACATTGTAATTTTATTTCTTTGTTCTTTCTAATTATTTTTGATAATATTAAATATTTTAATGATTTTGTTTCGGGTTAGCAACGTCAAACTCGCCTTAGTAACTTTTACTAATACAATTTTCGTCAAAACCTCAAGTTTCTGTATCGATTGCTTTGTGTATAACCAATGTCTTTCAATTAATATCTTGGTGTTAATTATGTCAATTAAAAATTACAAATTTTCATCACATTTGTAAATTGCGGTTTAGTTTAAGTGTTGTCTGACCAAATTGTTGTTTTAGTGGTTAATACCAAATTATTTATAGTGTAATGATTCGTTTCGGATATTGTTTAAAATTATGATATCCTAATATCCGCCCCGTGACCACGAAAGCTGTAAAGTAATCGAAACGTCGGGAAGTTAAAAAATGTAAAAATTAAACCAAATGGCGATAAAATCCGTAAAATATAGTTTTATTTCAATGTGTAACATTCGCGTAAATCTAAGAAACCATTATTCTAATATCTTAAGGTTATTTACTTACTTAAGTGAAGATCTTGGTAATAATTTAAAAAGTAGGGTAAAGGTAATAGTGATTGTCTGTCATAAGATAAATACCTTTTGGCTGTTATAAGGAACTAGCTCCAGATTTCGTCACAAGGATCTTCGGATCTTCGGGTTTAATCGAAATATTTCCGACATAAAATACAATCAGAATTTTTTCTTATATAAACTAACGCTACATTTACCTTATCATATTTGATGATACCAAGATTTTTACTTAGTCTTCAATTCAAAGCTTAGTATGCCATAATTCTAAACAATATCGGAAACGTGATCAAGTTGTATTTAATAAATTGTACTAATTGGTATTAAAATGTTTCGTTCTTTGTAAACGGGGAACAATGTGTGCTGCTAAGCTGGCGCGGAGTACAGGTGTCGTCACGTGATATGATTTCATTCAGTTTTGGGGGAAAAATGACACTGCAATACATAGAAATAGAGAATGGACTAATCACTGAATAATTTTAAGTACAATAAATACCAGTGAAGGAGAGGCGAAGCTATCGTACGGCGTATAGCTGTCTCTTTCTCAAACTCAATGATTTACATTATGGGTTTGTATGAGAAATTGGTAATTTAAATTAAATTATTGTCTGGCTTTTTGTGTTCAAAATATCCTATATGAGTTGGGTTGGAATTGGTGCTCCGTAATCCGATTGGATTGCCTCCTATGACATTATGAAACAGAAATCGGCTCTGCTACACATGGATAGCACTAATGGCAATTCTGCATATACTTTTCGAAATACATGACTAACTACAGAAAATATAGGTATTTGCCGCTCAGTTGTTGTGCCTCCTAAAGATTAGTATATTTTGTGAATATTCCAGTAAATATATTTCTGTGATTCCAGTTCATTCTCTATACCTATGCGTTGATCTCGAATGCATTCGATCTCTTCTGCCAAGTTGTGTGATGTTAAGTAATACATATCCTATGTTTTATTTGAATGCGTTTTTTTGGAGGAAATGTGCAGGAGGGATTGACAGAAAATATGGATGACTTGGATAATCTGGTATAGCAGGTCAAAGCTCTTATAAAAGGAATTTATTCGATATTCCACCAAAAAAAGTAATTTGACTAGAATTTAGAGCGATTTAACTACCATTTTTGATTAGTGCAAAATAGTGGGCTTTATTTACCTTCGAAAATCTCAATGAAATATGGATCGAAATAAATTCGGAACTATGCTATTCACCAGATTATGGCAAGAAATCTAGTCCTTTAGTTTATTGAATGTGAAGAATACAGATAAAGGAACGGAATAGGTTTGCATCGGTGCGCGGACACTATATCATGCTTCAGTACAAACGCTAATGTAAGAGTAACCGACGCAGTTGATGTTTATTTAGTACGTAATTCGTCAGAAATTAAAATTAAGATATTTAAACAGCATTTTCTTTTATTAACTTTTTATTTAAAAAGTAGATAAATTTCAATTTAATAAATCAATATTTTTACCTATATTTGTGTATGTTATCGAATATAATAGCCATTCAAAATAATATGGAAGTCGTTTGCTTAATTTTAATTTCTGATACAATTCTAGTCGTAGTTAGTCGGCGTTGAGACTTAAGTGAATGTTTCTTGACAATGTGGAAATATCCGGATAAGAACAAGAGACATATTTTGCTCAGGTTTCGACGCGAGTTTAAACAATTCATTAGTATTACAATGCACTCATTCATGTGATATTTACTTAATATGCAAATGTTTCACAGTTTCGTGATCGGTGTATGAGGAGTTCTATGCGTTTTGTTACTGCATGTTGACAATTTTCCGTGATTAACTTAATTTATTTATGTTACTTAAAAATCTTGCAAACAGAATATTTTAAATAACTAAAACTCTTTCTCATTATATAAATTTCAGATTTATTTTATTGCTTTATATTTGCGGTAATAATAGTTAAAGTAACAAAACGCATAGGAACGCTTGATTCCCACAATATAATAATAAACGAAATCCTGTGATAAGACGAGCGCGTAGTCAAGTCACTAACGGTAGTCACTATATTATTAGACACTTTGGAAACACACAAAACTTATTTAATTATTTTAGTAAAAATATCCAACATTGTTAACATTTTTTATTTCTATTTTAATTTACATTCCACTGACTAGTATGTTTAATCAGCGCTATTTTGGGAAAAAATGTTTTTATGATAGATTTCAAGCTATACCAAGATATAATTATAATTAACAGAAAAAGATGATGTATTATTAGAGAGGTGATCTTAAGTAAAAGTGAAAAAAAGTGCTGCACATTCCGGTAGTTATTTTGCATACATAAAAAAATTGCAAATGGATTTGATCATCAATTTGGTTTTAACCACTTTTTTGCGAGATAATATGTTTTTATACATTATTTATGAATTAACTTTTTGTTAACTATATTTTTTATTGTATATATTTTCACGTCTTTTAAATAGCTTATTTAAAGTAGTTGTGTGTTTCCGAGTCTGCCGCACGTCACGTATCGGAGCTGTATGACGTCACCTTGCCTTGTAATGTGTAGTGATGGAGCGAGAGCTTCTTAGGGACAGCTAGGCTGTGCTCATATGTAATGTTTCTTCAATAAATATATTATAAGTTACTTAAACTACGCCTTTTATTTGTATCAACATTTCCTATTTGTTCAAACCCATTTATGTTCAAACCATAAGGACACGCCATAGTCAAGGTGGCTTTTTGGTGACCTACCTACCTATAACTTACCTTGGATCTGCACCATCAGCGATGCTGGCACGCGTGGTCCCGACGCGATGAAGTCGATGTAGGAACACGACACGCGAGAACAGGGACTTATCCATCACTATGCCAATGCAGGCACCCTGCACCAAGTATAAATAAATAAATACACCCAACAATCACATACATAGTCCTGACACTAAACTAAGATCTAGTCTTGTGTCGTGGGTATCAGGAACTACGAGAGACTTTTCAGTCTCACAAACACCCACACCCGAAACAAATACCTGTGGATCACACAAATATTTGTTTCGGTGGTGTCGGTGCGGGGATCGAACCCGCAGTCTCACGTTTCACAGCCAGCGTCTAACCAACTGCGCCACGGAGGCTGTTATCTAGGGTTCTCATGCCTGAATACTTGGACCCTACTAAGTCAGCGGACTCATTTGAGAAGCACTTATTTTAAGATTCTAATTTTGAAATATAATACACAAACGCCATTTGACTCATTTGAGTGTCGACTAAGATTCACTTACTTGTCACACTTCACATGATTCAGGCTTTAGATCTTTAGATTCCAAAAAAAAAACTTGAACATTTCTGTTCCAGGCTATAAATGCCATATTAATATTCGATAAATAAAATGAGGGGTAGTTGTTAAAATTATGAGGACGAAAAGACTACTAGCTACAAAGTAAAGATATGAATCAAATGGAACTCACATATGTATATCTTTGAAAAATTAATTATGTATACTACCAAATAAGGTGGGAACTGAGAACACAAAAATAATAAGACAAAACATATTTTTGTAAATATTTATTTTTCAAAAACATGTATACAAACGTACACAGCTGTCGTAGTTTAACAAATTAATCTTCACATACATTTTACGTTATACATATAGCCTTATATAATGATTCAGTCACACAGAAACGTCACATTTTAAACACGGGTTTCATTCGAGAGTAGAATAGACAAAACAGGTCCTATTTTATAATTGTAGACATTAGAGGGTAGATATTTTAATTTTAGAAAAGTTAGATACATTACGGGTAAGTACCAAATCACGAAAATCGAAAACAATGATAAACTTTGTTTTTAAAACTAAAAACAGTTTTAAAATATTTTCAAATTATATGGGGAATGCCCTGTTCACTGTTTCACTATTCTGCTTTCGAATCAAAAGTATTAAATTCGCTTAAATATATAACAAACCAAACTTTCAATACACAGATCAAATACATGCAAGGGAAAGCTGGAAGCAATCTCAAAGAACGGAAGAAAACTTGCGTTCCGTTTCACGGAGTTTTTAAAATGTTATAAAAACAAATTATTTTGTTCCATTACACAACAGTATTTGTTTCATACGGAAAAAGAAATCTTAAATCTTAACCTAAGAGATTTTTATATTCGAACGATTCTTTTGGACTTATATTGTAAACTGAAATACTTAAACAATACAATAAATTAATCACTGAAGGTTACGTCAAAAACAAAACTTGTTAATATTTTGTGAAAATTATCGAATTTCACTACTTTTGGCCGAAAAATCTTTATCCTAACTAAATTACATTTACTATATAGAATGATACATAAACGAATACTTAAATACGCTAAAGGATTTCCACAGACAATGTTGAATAAATTAATGTAATGAATGGACTTATTTACCCTGCAACCGTTGGAAGGAGTTTGCTCGTTGTCTATGGAAATGTACACGGAATAGACGCCAGTATACTAATTAAATTTTGTAATAAATTCAATACTGTCTTTTAGGTAGATTACAATCGAACAATATCCATTAAAAATATATTTACGTCTTTTTTTAAATTGTATGATCATTAGTGGCAAAAATTATGCATTTTAGAAATAATTTATGTAATATTTGAAAACAAAAAACTAGATCATTTTTTCAACTTGGGTACCAATTAAATTACCAGTTTGAAACGTCTACTCCGCCATTAAATACATAAAAAAGACAAACAAAAAACTATACCGAAATACTGATCGTAATTTAGGAACTACAAATAGCCGTAACATTTGTAATAAATTCAGAATTTTGAGAGCTTCCTTTCAGTAACAACTAGCGTAGCATCAAGGCGCCATAGACAAGGCTCTTTATCACAGTTGTCGAAATGCACAATAATATAATGCATTGTCCCTTGTAATAAACGATGAGGGCGGACCATACACGAAAAAACAGGCTATTTTTTTTCCAATAAATGCAAAGCAAACTCACTTAGAAATTATATTTTAATGTGATGTTGAAAAGTTTCTGCAATATTTTTTACTATAATTTGAATAACGTAAGTTTGCTTCATTCCAAAACACTAATTTAGCCCGCTTTTACTGAAATATAATCCCCCTCGTTGCGTACGTGGCTTAATACTTAATATCTATGTCTTACGGTAAAAAAAAGTTACGAGAATTGCCTATGGTCACGTATCCACTGGTAAACTAAAATGGCTCTGAATTTTCCTAAATATTCCGATACACGCAGTAAAAAAATAAATAAATTGGTACTTAAATTAAATACAATTACATTGTAATAATAATCAAGAAATCTACTTCGCCCGTCCGTGTTGCACAGACAGACAAAGGGACACTATCGCTTAAAAAATAAATACATTAAATATGTTGAATTTTAAAAAATCGATTTATTGATGACGTTAATCTAACAATGACTGTTACAAAAAATAATTTCGATACAGCTATAATAAATTGCATTTAAAACAATTTTAGCTTTATAATTTTTTGTTCAGTCAACAATAATCGATTTCTATTCTTCATATAGTGTAATTACATTTTAAACGACAGTGTGTAATTTTGTTGGCTATCAAGTTTGGTCCCGGAAACCGTCATTCACAACATTCATGAATTTAACATTCACATAACGACATACCAATCAATACTGGCGATTAATTTAATCGTTTAGAATCGGTAACACATCGATTAATTTCGGCAACGATCGGTGCATCACTATTCAAAAAATAAATGCAATATGGCTAGTGGCATAGGCATAGAAAATTTACTAAGATTTACAAAAAAAGCAGAAAGAGAAGAAGCGATTGTTCTGACGACATACTGGCCGTACAATCGGTTTATCTCTTTTACTCGTATTGTTTTTATGTATGTATAAATACATTAGTCAATGTTGTAAACCTATGCCAAGTATGTTATGACACAATTTCACTAAAACACATTGAGTTCACCAACAAAATTACTAATAAACGTCACATCACTTACAATGCTTATCGATATTTTTATAATCGATATTTCGAGCATTGTAAGTAATGTTGTAAATAGCTTGACACAATTAGTGTTGTCGCGATGCATAGTATATTCTATTGATTTTTTGGAATGTCCAATATTTTGACTGGATTAACTTTATCAGAAATTAATTTTAACATTGGCGTTGATAGTCTTACATTTAGTACAGTTCACTTACATCTCTAAATTATATTATTAGGTAAGATGTAATTTTAAGAATATACTTTATAGATGCTGTAGATATTTGACAAATTTAGTCAAAACTTTGGGCTTAAAGCTTAACTTCAAAGAATAACTTTTGGAGTAAACAAAAATATGTTCACAATAAAATGATGATTTTCTTTCAAAACCATTGAAATGTAAGTGCAACTTTTTAACAACATACTAATGACAACATTTACTAGAATACTGAAAATAGCTTTTATGTAAATCAAAAGAATACTTATTAATGTAATGTGCACCGCGACATTTGCATCAAGCGCTATAACAATTGTGACTTCTTGACGCTAAGTACTAAAATCATAACAATGAGTCGGGTTCCGAACCGCTCGGACCACCGTTACTGTACCGACATGCTGTCCTCCCTATATATATTATTTTCTTTTTATATACACAGAAAACAAAATACTATGCAATATAAATTGTTAAACGATGATGTATCGAATTTGAAATCGTGTATCCACGAACGAAGGAGTAAGATAACTTCCATTATTCGAAATAAAAGTGTAATAAATAGCAGGTATTTCTAAAAATACAGGAAAACTTTAATTTCAATATAGGACCTGGCAATGGGAACTTAATAGCCTCAATACCAAGTGAAGATTATAATAGAGGGCAGACAGACATGTCGGTTTCATACAAACGACAATCCAATCGAATGTCCATTGCGAATGCCGGTAGTCGCGTGTTACTTAACATCACATTACGAACTATATTAAACAGCCTTTTTTTGAGTTTTTTTTTTAATTTTTTTCACCAACATAAGAAATAATTCCTTATGTCTCCGCGTTGAGAGAACTCGGTTGTATGAATGCAGACATCCTCGGGATGCAATTAATAAATATTTTTAAACTAAAGTTCCATTTAACATTTATCAGTGTAGCAGCCACGCTTACAACACAAAATTAATTATATAAGGTACAAATGGACTACAAATATTCCATAAATGGATATATGTACAGTACAGTACAATGCAATACATCAATGTACTAAAGTTAACTAACATGAAAAAATATAAAATTCAGCTCTCCCCTGTACTTCTAATGGGGTGGGCAGGGGATTCACGGTACCCATGGTTCGACAAACAATAATTTATACAGCAAGATGATCGAATGGTCATTACGCCGGGCAAATTTCTCAAATGAGATCTTTCAAAGTGAATATCTCAAACAAAATGAATGGCCAGGCCTTAAGAGCCCAAAAAGATCTTCCAATACATGATGCCAGTTAATCAATGAAGCGACACTTTAACTAGGTATTAATTCTAGTTTCTTTGTGTCTATAGACCACTCATCCTTTAACTAATATTGTGTAAATATAATTATAGATGATAAGGTATTTAGTTTTTATAGAATGCATGATTGTATTTCATTGTACTGTACTGTCCGTACTAAGTTCACTCAACGCGTTCAACTTACTGTAAATAGACAAATGTGATCTTGATATGTACCAAAACACACACTTTCTATATCTACACATAAATAATAAAGTTAGGTATTGTGCTAAATTCGTTCGCGTTGTCAAGCAGGAATCAGGTACTTAAAATTTTTTTTAAATGTTGTATTATGTGCAAAGCTAGGGTTTCAGGAGAAATTTAAATGTTCATATGTCATTAAAATGAATTTTAAAATAATTGGATATAGGTCATAATGGCTGAAACAAGCTTTTGTACTAAAAAGTGAATATTACGGGCATTTTATAGTGTTGTATACACTATAAAATGCCTTATTTTCTTCTACCTTGCTTCTTAGTACATATCACGTCAAAACTGTAAATAGTCTTATCCAAAGCTTATTTCCGATTAAATATAAGTCACAATAATATTGATATCAAATTGTACGTAATTCAAAATTTTATATTTTATGCAAAACAGCTATATAATTTCCAAATACATTATAAAATATTTTTAGCTCCAATAATATAAGGCAACATTTATTACAAAGTTTATATGGCAACATTCATAAGCTCATTTTTTAATATTTATCAGTTTTAACGCTTACAATTACTATTGATGTAATATTCCAGATGATTTTTAAAGTATATAGTCAGATTTTATACATTCCTTAATTTTAAAGAATCCATAAGTAGGAGAAATTCATTAAGACACTCAGTCATAAGACATTAAACCTTTGTAGTTAAACATATTTCGACTATACCATATCTAAGATACGAAAAAATAAAATAATATGTAGAGAACAAAGTTCATAAACAAATATAGTGCGTTGGAGTAAGGACGTAAACTCCTATATAATATTCCATCCTGGTATTACGGTGCTACCCCAACGCACCCTGTTTTGTCTTGATCCATCAACTAGTAACTACACAGTACAACAAAAATCTTAGTTCATATTTTCATTTTTTTTAATCCTATCTTGGATAAGGTATGTCCTTTTATGACAGAAAATACATTAAAATATCCTACAGTACAGCATAGGTCACATACAGACCAGAAACAAATACTTATTGACAACATTTATCTCGAGTCTCGATGGATGTGGAATGGGCGGCCTATCTTTCCACAGTCGGCTTCTAACCAACTGGCTATATACTATAGAATACATGAATGTAAGCTGACACATATGTACCTATATAGATAACAGTTTGTCGATGTGGTTTTAAATGTGTTATGTATGGATACCAAGTTGTGTGTGATTTTGTCCTGCCTGACAACCATACCGTCCCTCCTCACGCCTTCTCCTCATTGAGAGGTTCGTCCTCCCTCTTCTCCTCCGCGTCAGGTTTGGGGGAGTTCCAGGGCTGCAGCTCACCAGAGCCCAGGGTCACGAAGCTGAGGGCTCCCACCACGTACGTGCCCGCTAGGATGTAGAACACTATCTTCCATTGCTCTACTGTGTTCTGCAAGATAAAAATGCATTTGATTAAGATTGGAAAAATTGATATTTTTAAGAGGTGATGATCTGATAGAGTCAAAATGTTTGACAGTGAATATGTTTTTGTTGAAATATTTAATGAAGACCTAATAAATTATTATTACATTTCGTGTGGGTGGAGGTGATAATTATGAAGATATTATCAAACGGAAATCAAAGTAAGCTTACATTTTTATTTTTATTTGAGTTAACTTTGTCTTTAGTGTTTAAGTTGAAGCTAGAAATCTTCCCAAATGAATTACGAAAGGTTTTAGTAGCAAGTAATGCTTACATTATCTTTAGTCAATTCTCCAACCATGAAAGTGGACAGCCAGCCGCCGAACGAGGACAAAGTATTAGCCATGCCGAAGATTGTACCTGGAAATTAAACATTAAACTTTAAGAACATTATGAAAAGTATTTCCAATGTAATAATGTCAATAGCTGGAAGGATATTGGTATCCGGCCGAAAAGCGACCACAAGAGGATGGAAAACCAATCACAGTGACCCACAAATATTTTTTTCCGGTTCCTAAGTACCCGAAATGGTTACAAAGCCTGTTTATATCCGGTTTTAAGCAGGCTAGCAAAATATGTATGGCAAATACCCTTGTGGTATATGAGGCAAGCAATGCCGACGGTAAACATAGTAAAAGAAAAATAAATAAATAAAATAAGCCTTTATTGCTGTAATGGTAACTTATTTGACAAATTTATTTAACTAGCAAAAGTTGGAAATAGTGGTAAGAAATTAAATTAACTTAAACTAAACTATATTCTCGGCATTCGGTCTATCTCCCCTCTTCACAGCTTGTGTTTCGACAAAGGCCTTCTCGAAGCCTTCTTTGTTTGTCTTCTCTTATTTCTTTTACTTTCCTTGGGGTACTATTCGGTTATTATTCTGTAAAATTCTGTAAATATAATAAGGAATTGTTTAATAATACTGGTTACTGACCACTGAAGTTGGGTGCGATGTCGAGTCCGTTGCCGAGGTAGCCGGCGGTGACGGCGCCGTTGATGGTCAACGCGGTGGTGAAGATGGCGATCGACCACACGCGGTCCTCGCCGAATGACGCCTCCGCGATCATCAGCAGACCTGTAATGTTAAGGTTAAAGTGAGGGTTTTACTCATCAATTTATAATGTAGGTGCCTCAACAATTTATAATGGACTGCAAGTGTCGGGCAAAGTGATATTGGGTTATTCTATTCATTATCAGCCCGGAGTCAGGAATTGGTGCCCGATATGGCGATAGGCTCGCCCCCTATCACATCATGGGACGGAACATACAAGGCGAAATGTGGGCGTCCTGGCACCTCTGCCTACCCCTTCTGGGGATAAAGGCATTAGTTTATGTATGTATGTATGCGTTATATAGATGTTTTGTGAGATTTTAATTTATGTCATGGTAGATTTGAGAAAAAAGTTTATCAAATTATTATGAGAGGAAGTATTCGTTGATCACCAAATCCTAGGTTGACAAGTTGGACTTATCTGCTGCATTAATTTTCATTCAAAAGCAAAGCAATCCTATTTTAGGAATACCTTATATTATTATAGTGTAGTACACTAAATCCTAATAATATTTTTCTCACGTTTTTATTACAATATACATAATGATGTATGAAAGTAATCTTGTGATGTCCAGAACCTAAGGAATCATCCTGAGGTTGTCTGTAAGAAATTGCCTACAGCGTGTGCGTTCCGTTTTTATGTGCAGTAAATAAATCATAAATCATTAGATAAGTTTAGAATGCTGCGGCAAGACCACTTACCAGGTAATCCGACGGCGAATCCAGTGAAGAGTTTGCGGGCAGCCGTGGTGGACAATTTGCCGCTGCGTCTCAGCGAGTCGGCCAGCACTGATGATGCCAACGCGCAAAGGTACTTGCCAAGGTAGGGCAGGGATGAGAGCAGACCATTCTGTTGACAAGATGTAACATTTTAATTATATTCAAATTACATATCGATAATAGATTGCAGATCTCCATTTAGAACTGACAGCCTCCGTGGCGCAGTTGGTTAGAGTCCGGCTATGAAACGAGAGGTCGCGGGTTCGATCCCCGCACTGAGACAAATGTTTGTGAGGCCCACAAATATTTGTCTCGGGTCTGGGTGTTTGTGCGACCGAAAACTCTCGTAGTTTCTGACACCCATAAGACTTAATTGATCTTAATGTGGGGTCACGACTATGTATGTTACTGTTGGGTGTATTATTTATAGAACTGTTGGAATCCATTCTTGAGAAAGGCCTTTGTACAGCAATGGACGTTCTGTGGCTGAAGATAGAATGTAGATATATTTTTTTAGCTTCCCACGGATATTTAATATGTATAACGTTCGTGGTTCTTTTAAAAAACAGAGTTGTCTAAGTCATAATTATACCGGACCATTTTGTCAAAGATTTTTTCTTACTCAAACCTCTTTGCTGGAATGTACCTTTGATCTGCATGAAAATGCATTTACCATCATGTACAATGACTTTACCGATACCACAATGGTCGTGACAATTAAAAAGAATACAGTGTATAGTACGCCTCAAACGGATTTGAAACAAATAAAAAAGCGTTTTAGAGTAAAAAATACAGACGTGAGTGTTTTAGCAAACCGCAGACGGTTCAGAATTGCAAATAGCGCGCGTGAATGCAGTTTCCCAAGAAACGTGTGACTCACTGGCGCCTGCGTCGGCCGGTTTATTAGCATTGTCTGCGCGCTCCCGGGTTCGACTCTCGGCCAGCCTTTGATGCCTTTTGCGTGCGACTAATGCCGTAATTGGATTTATAAAAATGGATGTTGCGCAGTAATAGTGGGTCAAAGAATGCAGTATTTATTTAGATTGAGTACTTAAACTTATTTAGAGAAGTTAAGTAAAAATTTTAAAAATCATTTTCACAAAATTAATAGGCCATCTAATTGTGTAAAATTTAACCAATTAATAAGATTTTGTTGTCCAGTTATTCTTATTATAGATAAATATTTTTTTGTCCTTTCAATACCCGCAATATTCTGTAACATGCACAAATGGTTCTGCGTCTTATATGGAGTTATACCACTTATAAAGTAGAAATATTGAAAATATTTATAGCCGTTTAGTCCTTATATTACATTATAAAAAACATTAGCAACGTAAAGTGGTGGTTATAGGCTGAGAAACCGCCAACGAGCAGTCAGCAGCGATTTCACAAGAAACACATGGTTCCGTCAGCATTATCGGTCGGTCGATTTAATCATATATGCTTAGAATCTTTCAAAAGTAAATTTAATATTTGCACCGTATGGTGCTCTTTTTCCTGTTTCCCACTATTTACGTTTTATAGTAACATACAAGGTGGAAAATTGATATTACGATCGTCCAATCTTTAGGTACCTCATGTCAATCCAAATAGGTATCACGCCTATGAATCCCAAACGGTATAATATATTATATTAACAGACCTACTTAGTTTACTTAAAGCGAAAAAAATAAAATAACATTTTTATTCTAATGTCACTTTTATTTAAAACGGACCTCTATAATTATACGCGTCGGTGGCGCCACATGGCATCTAAACTGTCGGCGCGTTAATCCGACCATTAAATGTTTTTGCATGCCATTACTGCTAATTTCCCTTCACGCGTCGTTTTCTTAGTATTGTGGAATCTCTGCTGAGAATCACATTACCTTTGGAGATGAGGTTATATTCTAGGAATCGGATTCATTATATGTTTCATAAACTTAGGTTTGGTAAAAAGATCGTAATTAATAAATCTTCAGTTGACAGTAATCGAGATGCAACTACCTGGTAAGTCATTTTTTTGTTCTGCCTCGGGTATTTAGGTGTTGTGGGTATTTTCATCATCATCAGCCGGTTGCAGTCCACTGCTGGACATAGTCCTCTCCCAAGGTACGCCACAGAACCCGGTCTGCTGCTTTACGCATCCAGTCGCTGCCGGCCCTCTTGTGCAAGTCGTCCCGCCATCTGGCCAGAGGACGTCCCACGCTACTTTTGCCAAAACGCGGTCTCCACTCCAGAACACGCTTACTCCAGCGGTTATCTGTTCTGCGACATATGTGGCCAGCCCATTGCCACTTCAACTTACTAACAAACGCAACAGAAAAATAGAACACTGCGCTTGGCATTAAGCCGTCCAAAAATAGGTTGGTTGCTGACATGTACGTTTATACATAACATGTTATAAAAGCAAAATAAACACAGAATATTGTGCATTCACCGGCATTACGAAAATCTGGTTTCTATAATATTTAAATAACTCGTTACATTAATAGTGCATAGGTTGTTATGACGCTGTTGCCAAGCCGAGCGTAAGTTTCTTAGAAATATTTATCATGAACTCGTTACTTCACTATTAAAACATCCCAATGACGATTGCAGATGATATGGTATCCGTTTTGACTAGGTAACCTCATAACGGACACATCTAGTCACATCACATAAAGTATTTAAGAGTTCAAATTTGGAATTTTCATAAATGTAGCACTTTGTGCGACTTTGTGACACGTACTTTAAAATTACTTTGAGAAAAATTTGATAAATACGAGTTCGTATACCTTATTCTAAAAAAAAGACTCGTGAGTGATGGTTGATACGAAAGGGAAAAAGGGTTATAAATCAGGTTATAAACGCAAAAAAAAAACTTGGGCGTGGCTGAATTATTAATTAATAATTAAAAGTAGTCGCTACATAGTATACTCATAAAGTCAATAAAGACCAGTGTATAGTCTATAGATACGGAGTATCATCTCAGTAGGGATTGTCTATAGTCTGTATGCAACTCTGATGCTGACCACGATCGTCAGACATGAGGGACTGACCAGAGAGAGAAAGAGAGAGTGGGTAATCTATAGTCTGTAGCCTATACCTAGTGGACTTCAGCCTGTAGTGGGTAGTCTACAGTTTGTAGTGTCTATAGTCTGTAGTAGTACGGTGTTCGCAATTAATTTGCCGCAATTAGCCACCGCGCCGCGAGATTTAATAATACTCGGGACTCCGCGCCGTATTACTCACCGCGCCGTAATAGGATGCTACGACTGGCGTGTGATAAAGTGTTATGGGAGATTATGTGTTAATAGTTTATTATGGTAAGCTTTAACTGTAGAACTGCCTTATTCATAGACAGTTTTAAAACCAGTTTTAGTTATTGAATGTTTTGTCTTCTTCGCTCAAACTGAATTCTAAAGTCGTTCGAAAAGGACAAAACATTCGATAACTAAAATAGGTTATGAATAAGGCCTATGAATAAGGCCATAGGACATTAGGAAGAGTGCATCTCTGGAAATTGAAATCAATTTCACCAAACTCTTTTAGTTACACCCCCAGCATATTTCTAAATACTAGGGATAAACAGAATTTGTATACGCTTTTTTTTTTCATAATCAAGACGCTAACTTACTTTTCGTACTACTTTATTGTGTGAAAATTTGGATTTTTTTTTAAGTCTACACGTGATCAAATTATCGAAAACGCTAATTTGTATTCTTAGTTGCTCAAAAGATCATACGATTTTTAATGTGTTAAAATTAACCTTTATTGTGCCACAATACATATTATTATGCAAAAAGATTTTTTTGTACACAACGCCGAATCTTCCACTTCCAATCTTTTTTGATTTTTTGCGTTAGGTCTACATTTATACATTTCTACAACATACTTTAGTTTTCTGAGATTGCTTGTAGTAATACGACTTTAATTATGAAATAGTATTAGCACTTTTCCACCCGCCTGTACCAACGCGTCAGCTGCGTACTGTGCGTTCACCTCATGAGTCAGCCGTCTAGTCGAGGGATGAGTGGATTATATTCATTTCGCGCAGGACTGTACACATCAGCTGCCCTTTTATTAGGCCTTAATAGGATTACGTGGAAGTGCAGTACTGCCCCTTAATTAGAAGGGGTTATTTAGTTTTTCAGTGAGGGGAGCGATGGTAAAAGGTACTTAGACAGGTATTGAGTGCACCGAGCAGTAATTAGATGTTAGGAAAAGTATGGATTTTAATGAATTTTTACTTTGAAAAAACAATCAATATTATTTGTCATAGGCAATACCAAAATATCACACATACTAATTATGATTTGTACGGGTACTTGCCATTCAATTTTACGATATCAATGTGTGAAACTTAAAACAGATTATGAAAACGAAAAAGACAGTAGTAATTTACTATTTTTCATTTCAGTTTTCATGTGCATTATTCTACTCGTGAAATATCCTGTACGACTACAAGGATAAACAACGCTTTTTATACACTGCTGTAGAATAGTGTAGAATACATAAAAGCTATGACTATCTTCAGGTTTCTGTTTACAACAAACCACAATCATTGTAGCATAAAACAACAGTCAACAGTAACTTCACACTAACAGTTAAAATTCCATTACCAGCGAATTCCATAGCTCGAATAGCTTTAGCTTTCTCTATAACCCGTAAACAGCATGGGTTTTATGTGCGGGAGTGGCTGGAGGTCGAGACACGGTGATCTCAACTCCGACCAATGTGATGTTTACATGGTCATGTTGGTCCACATATTGGTCCTATGTTTTGTTTTAAATAAATACACCCAACAGTCACATACATAGTCCTGACCCCACACTAAGATCGAGTCTTGTGTCGTGGGTATCAGAAACTACGAGAGACTTTTGGGTCTCACAACACCCAGACCCGAAACAAATACCTGTGGATCACACAAATATTTGTTTCGGTGCGGGGATCGAACCCGCGGCCTCTCGTTTCACAGGCGGCGTCTAACCAACTGCGCCACGGACGCTGTATGTTGTATGTTGCTACAAGTGGTTCATGTGCCAGCTTACATTTCGGCTTTTTATTTTCAGTCGTAATCTTTCATATTGAATTTAATTAATGTATTGAGTGTGATGATAAATTATTTATCTGTAACAATAATAGAATTAGTATATTTGATGAAAGACTCTTTTATTTATTTCACATATTTTGTTTGCTTCTATTTCCATTGATTGGCCCTAGACATTACTCCACACCGTATCCTTTTGCCGGTTCTAATGAATACCTTTTTAGATTTTTCATTATGTCCTTTCTCATTAAATACATATTTGAATGATGCAAGATATATTATAATACGTTCAAATTTTATAAATAAGAATTCTATAGAAATATACCGGGTATATCAAGACTGCGACCGAAAACGACGCCAGGTGGTAGTTTTAGTGGTTACAAACACGATGCAAATAAAAATTTCGCCAAAACAGTGTCAGATATTTTTCTAGAATTTTTAAAAAATCAACATTTTTGGGTGGTAAATACCTAATTTTTGCGAAAATACTAATTTAAACCCTTACGTACTATTGCGTGTTTAAAAATAAAGAGGCACGTACATTATTATTTTAGAAAAATTATGAATATATCACCCAAATACGACTATAAGTAAAAAAATACAAAAAAGAAGTTGACGATTTTTTTTGCGAAATTTTTACTTCCTTTGTGTCTGAAGTCACCAATACTACCACCTGGCTTCGTTTTCGGTCGCGGTCTTGATATACCCTGTATATACATTTACCTCCAATATCCATGCCTCAAATATACCGTAACCCAATCATACAACGAGCCCAACTCCGAACGTATGTCATAACACACCACGTAGCTTCCGAAAGATGTCCGAGGCTTTATAAATCATGACGTCACGCGCCTAAGGCCGCGTCCCCAGTGCCAAACGTGGTGGCGCCTCATATTGCCGAATGTGAATACAAACAATGCCTTAGTATGCCGAACAAGATTTACTGCGGGCTGTGGCAAGGCTGCTCGCTTTTCCTTAGATAACAATTATCATTGGAATTAATTCTAAAGAGGATATCTTTACATGTTATGTAAGTATATGTGATCACTTCGCAAGTAAGCTCTCTCGAATTTCCGTCTTGCAATAGGTAACATGTGACTTCTACGATCGATATTGAACACTTCTAATTAATATATTGGCAAGTTCATATTTCTGTAGTACGATTAAAGTGGATAGGTGCATCCCTTAGCGTACCACATAAAAACTTTTAAAAGCAAATCTAGCAGAAAAATTATAAACTATAATTTAAATTAAGAAATATCTGTCCCATAGATCTTACTTTGCTGACATTAATATGTATGACTTCAACTATAATATAATTAACTTTGTTACAACTTATAATCAAATTAAATCAGCACCTTCGGTTTATTATTATTAATTGGAAGTATTGTTTTATTTATTACTTCTATAATTAGAAAGAAATAATTGAATTTAAAAAACAGGAAAAAATACAAAGTTATTTATTTCCTAGTAATTACAGTAGCAACGTGCAACGGTTACGCAACATTGACGTAGAATTAAATTGGCCCTAGGAAACAACCGCAGTAAAATAATATTTTAATCTTTTCAAGATTGGAAAAGATATAAAATACATAAACATTTTGATCCGCTTGTAATAATATTAACATCGATCAATGCTATGCGTACAAAAAAATCTTAATTACAACGTACCATTTAAATACCGGATATATCCAGACTGCGACCGATAACGAAGCTAGGTGGTAGTTTTAGTGACTAAAGACACAATGTAATTAAAAATGTCAAAAAAAGAAGCCACGTTTTTTTTTACAATTTTTAGGTATCATCGTGTTTTGGTGGTAAATACATAGCTTTTGCTAAAATAATATTTTAAAACCATTCCTGCCATTGCGTCTTTAAAAATAAAATGGTTTACATTATTATTTTAGGAGAAATTACGTTTTTAGACCCAAAGACGATGATGCTTTAAAAATTGTAAAAAAATCGTCGCTTTTTTTCAAAATTTTTGGTTGCTGTGTGTCTGAAGTCACTAAAACTATTTGGCTTCGTTTTCAGTCGCAGTCTGGATATACCCTGTATTCGTATTATAAACAACAATAAACATACTACGCTAAAGGTGCGCTTACTTTCGAATCAATATCCAAATTATAATCTATTTTCACACCAGAAGTGGTAAGAACCAAACGACATTTTATCAACTGGTGTTACTCATAATATAATAATACCACGAGAATTATGAATGTATATCGTTTACTAACGAAGATCGAAAATACGGATTAAATACGGATCTACTAGAAATTAGTACTCAGACGAAAATTGAAACAAACATCAGTACAGATTACCTACCAACCATTTAAATGGTGTTGATTAGATCTAAATGGTTACGATAATGTTATTCCAAAACTAGTAGTAATCAACTTCCTGTCATTATTTATTCTACACAAAATTACCGGGTAAATACTACAGAATTTTCCTTAATAGAACCAGGGATGCTGTCATGCGAAGCCACAGCTTGATGGTCATAAACATCTCAGCTTGAACAAAAAGGTTTGATTTCCTTTTTTTTGCCGCACTGTTAAGCTATATAACGATTCTTTTTGTCAAGCTATGTGACGTGTAACGACACGTGTTCCCCCCTCCCTATCATCCTGGGTCTTTCCGCCGTAGCGCGAATAAGCAACTTCGTGGTCCGTCATTATTTCGTCGAATAGCATGGGAGTTGGGACCGCCGTCTGAAGCCATTCGATACTTTGGACGGCATTATGCTTACAATTAGGTTGCATTGCACCTAATTGTCTTTGCCGTGCCAGATTAAAAAGAAATACCAACTACAAGGGGACGCTATTATTGAAGCTAATTAGAAAGTCAAGAGCATGAATAACGGTTTAACAGTGCAAGGATTCGCCGTCGATGCGACTACACCGAACGGACACGGGATAATGAGGAACACCCACAATTGCTGCAAGTCGATACATCCTGCAACCAGTGCCCCTAGCCGGAACATTTTGAAGTATCGTATAGTAATTCTCGTATAGTAAAGTAAACGTTTCCCGCTGTAAATTTTTAGTTCCAAATACGCTCACAATAGCGCTGTTTAAATTCCCATACAAAATTTTACTATTACTATTCTATTACGATACTGCAAAATGTTCCGGCTAGGGGCACTGATTTCGTGTATGAAACGCTTCCTTTGGGATCCCTGTTTCTGGGATAGTTAGGTATCGGAAACATGGGATAAGGTACATGAAAAGATTTTGATAGGAAATTAAATAATTAAGTTGAGGCAAATATATGTATTGATCCGGAAATATTTATTTGATTAGGGCGTTCAGAAACCGAAGAATTGTTGTATCTTATAAACTAGTTTTTCTTTTCTTGAACAATATATTCTTCTTACATTTCATTAATTTCCATACAGCTCGCGTATTACACAAACAACAGGTAACATCCATAGAGGAAATAACCAAAGGATTGCCTAAGAACTTGTGAATTATTATACCAAATGTATGCTGAAAATCAATATCTTAAACTTGTGCAACAGAGACCGCGTGTACCGACGTTACATGAGCATAAGTAATAAGGATGGTGATGTTATTGCATATTACATCGTTTTAAGTAAACGACATTGCTATATTGCTATTTCAGTTGTTAGTTAGCTGTAGGAAAATATCTTAATTAAGCATTAAAAGAAATACCCTATAAATTATAAATTACGTCGAATTGTTTGTTTGTGAGCTTATGTTTTGAAAATTACTAACACGATTAATACGATCTTGTTTTATGAAAATGCAATATTATATTAAAGAAAAAATATTTAGAACTGCTAGTATTTTGTTCTCAACTAATCTGTAGCCTTGTAATATCCAATTTGTTATCATATTAACCACATAATTATAATAATATTTCTGCTAACAAGAGTAGGTACGAGTAATAAAATTTAATACGTTAAAATACTCTTTTAGACTCGTCTGCTATGACATCTCGAGACGGCATTAACTTGGCTACATAAGAGCACTTACAGAAACTCACCTCTCTTATTTAATTATAAGAAGTCCAATGCTTCAATCATTCCAATTCTAAACAAACTTAATTCAAAACTATAGAACACCCTAATTGCTGAAGATTAGTGTTGCAGAACTAAAAGATCAAACAGAGTCCATAATCTGCACGTCTCCATATAAAAGCAAATAGTTCCATGAATACGGATTTAATAATAACCGGTAGACTCATGCAAATGATGCAACGCACGCATGATATAACCCTTCCCTACTTTCTCTTGACAAATTACTTAAACGCTGTTTCTAACACTGGGTATGAACGACCGCGATTAGGAAGAGAATATAGAGTTCAAATCTATCTGTATTTGGATTTGTTTTATCGATACAAAGTATAAGTTAATTAGCGTAAGTTAAATTTAAGTATACGCTTTTGCAAACTTTACTTTTTGCGCCTTTTTTTTTTTACACAAATGCTACGTCATGTACATACTTTGCTGTAGATTTTTTTTTACTTTTCAGACAAACTGCTCGCTTGCTTGACTTGCTAATTAAGAAGAAAGTGGTAAGGAAGCAATCTTGTAAAATGGAAATAAAATTAAGTAACTTCTCCTGCTGCCTGCTTCCAATCGACCATACTATGTGGGGGATATTCATCACATTTATATCATAGTTTAGCAAGTTAAACAAGTTTGGATAGACAGGGGAGTGATCAAAAATACTGTAGGCAGAAATAAAAGCAAATAGACACGCACACATAATTGCGCATAGTTATTAAGTAAACCTAAAAAAACTAGTTAAAACACACTTGTATCGGGACGTCATTGAATCCACTAAGCAAGCAGAATCCACAAATTAGCATATTGTCCAAATCATTTTAGTAAAGAGTTATAAAAACCAACGAATTTATTTTGTAATCAAATATTTGACACGCGAGTAGCGATCACGGACGATATGAAAAAAAAAATCGCACGTCTTTTTATAGTTTGATACGGTGACCATAACTTCAATAGTTTACGGACATTCCCGGTAACGAGTTTTTACAAGTACTTATATTGTTATTAAACATGCTAATAAATATAAAAAATGTTTTCTGTTTCCCCCACGTGCAAGCATACCTGGTTGAAAATCTTACTATGGCAGCGACATCTTTAGATCGTTGTATCGATGTAAAAAACAACCTCAGGTATCGCACTCTGACGGTATTTCATTTATTTAACAAAGGCTATAACTCCATTAATGATTAAACAATTTCATTATTGCGTCGTGCTTTGTTTAAAACTCGATTCTAATAAACATAACAAACAAGTTATTCACGCCTTGGTTTATATTTCGATTTATGGTACTACGCCAATCCTCTGGAATTAGGGCCTCCCTCGTCCAAGTTAGACATCTGACTTAACATCCTACATCTTCAGTCTAATTTCTTGTTTGTGTTTCGTTTGACTTTTCTCGAATACTCTTCACTCTCTCTGTCTAATCGTTCCCTCAATGCTGAGGATCGTGACCCGTGTCACATAGTCGAGTTTTGGACAGCTGATTGCCAGGCTTGACGGTCCTCCGCCAGATGCAGCGTCTCCGGGAATACTCTTCAATGAGTCCAAAATAGTCAAAAGCAAGTTTTGAAATTACAATTTTTTTTACGATATAACACTGCTCGAGACTACAATTACTCTTGTACTTTGTTTGTACTCGACTAGGGTCACTCACAGATATAGATCATACAAATACACATGTATGTAACCGTGCAAGTTTCATGGCACCTCCGTGGCAAAATCAAACTTCTTACCCACTGTTCACTATATAAATCCTTGGTTTTGTATTACATCATATTAATTTGATACATATGGCATCCTCAACTTACGTACTGCGTTTGAAATAAGTCAAAACATACTACAATATGTTGATAGTCTACAAGTACCGATGAGAAGCGAATGTTCGCCTTAAAATATCCTCCAGCAACCTGTACGATGATGAAATTCGTATACATAAGTTCCTTAGAAGAATAATTTATTATGCATTTTAAGTGGGTATGCCACGTAAAACACCCGTATTACAATAAAAATGTAATTTAAATTTCGAATTTTTATATTGGCTTGGCACATAAAAGGTAAAATATGTCAGATCTAAAAAAAAAATATTTTACGATAAAAATATACGATTTCAGAAATGACAATGCCATCAATAACAATTTTTATTGTAAACGCAATCGTAACGTTATATAATATGATATGGTGATCATAATTAACCTATTACGTATAATAAAAACCCAGATATTGCGCATTATATGTTGCTTTATAAAGAAAATCTCATTAGGATTACATAAAATATGTATTTGATGTTAACATATGGAATCATAGTAATTACTTTTTGCTACGAATGAAGATAGATACTGAAAAAGAAAATTAGTAATTATTCAATGCGTATGCGATTTGATTTTATCTCGAGTAAAGGAGAACAAAGAAAATGGAAGCAAAAAGTACGCTTTTCACATAACCATTATTCATCCTGCTAATAATAATCATTAATAAAGTATATATCTTATACGTTTTTTCACACAATTAAACCAACATAAACTATGAAAAATTAGTTTACACAGAGTTATACGATTTATTGAAGTATTATCATTTTGAAAGCAACATTGCCCAAGTGTTTTGAGTGGATAAATAAGTAATAATACAAACAAGTACACAATTACATTACAACCATTTGTGGGTAGCCTACATACACAGTAATTGGGAAATTAATCCAATATGAAACCTGATATACCAGGTATAGCGTGAGATAAATGCAAAAATTAATATATTTCACAACTGAATGTAAAGCAATATGCTGATGGTAACATACACTTTAGTTTTCATCATCCCCTTGGAATCTTTGGAACGTCGCAGTAGTTTTACCGCATTATTAGCTTTATGCTGACAATAAACATTCAAATATCAATATAAAAATTGTCAATTTTATCTTATACGTACAATTGTACCGGGTTTTTCTTCTATAATAGCAAGAAATAAATTAATTTTAATCGTACATAGTAAAATAACTATAGAAAAAGAATATTGAATATTATCAATTAGGCATTTGCGTCACAAAAATCTAGTATTTTTCCTACAACACAAAGACTAAGCGGCAGCTCCGCATGTTTGTAAGAGTGTTTGAGGCGTGGTAACCAGCCTGCCACCGCTATAAAATCAACTCGAGTTTGTCCACTTTTGGCTGATGCAATAGGGTGAGAAACTTGCGTGATGCTTGTGTTTGTCCTTTGCAACTGTTTAAGCAAGATGATGACAAAACTGCTTTGATAAAGAGGTGAAAATCGTTTAATCGGACCCCACCTCGCAATATATAAGAGTAAAAATCTTTTTTTAATTCGCAGTGGCATGGTATGCACTGGTTTTGTAAGTTTTACGCAAAAATGGACGGTACTTTTTTCGTTTATTACTAAAGCACATTGAAAGTATTTTGACATATACAAAAATTATCCTCAATTCTGATCCAAATACAAGTTCACTTTTTAGTTCAGTACCAATCTAATCATTCTTCTGAAAAAATAAATTCACTAGCTTGTTAAGACAGAATCCCCATTAATTAAGCTAAATATCTCATTTATCTCTTAATGTATCATCTTTTTTAAATATATACACAAGGATGGCAATCACTCGATAGGCCAGTTTTGTAACGTCTCATGTGTATTCAACTTATTTAAATTTGAACGGTATATCACGTCTCTGTCGCGTGACCAAAACATTATTAACTATTCATAAACTGGTTAATTTGTAAATTTATTACATAACATTATTTTTAGTGGATCTAACGGTACCATAAACGATATTCATAAATACAAACAGCTGATCCTTAATAAGATTCAACATAATATTAATAAAATAACCATAAGTATTATAATCGAAGTTGAAGAAGATATGGCAAGAAAATACTATCTGAATACAATGCACAATGTAATGAATAATGATTAACAAATATATAAAAAATGTAATCAACATACACGTGTTCATAATACGTGATATATCTAAAGCTTGATCAGTTTAATAACGCGATGCACATGTTCAAGCGCACGTGGAACAATATGCGCTGCGATTTATCCTTTGAGGTTAATTATCACGAGCTTCTACTTCGAGTAGTTACGGACTAATAAACATCACATTACGTCTATTGTGATTTATAAAATCAATTAATTGGACAATATTAACAGAGTCAAGCTTGATAAGGGTGAAAGAGAAAGTCAATTAATTCGATCCCATGTTAGGCTAATAGCATAAGATATCTTATGGGCGAAGTCTAAGTTTAATCAGAAAGTCGTAAAGGTGAATAATGTAATGCAGAAACTGCGTAGGAAGCAGGTTCTCGACTACAATCTTATTTATTTCGCATATGTTGCAAGCTATTATTGGAAATTCCTACAGGTCATCGTTCTGTGACAGGTAATCCACACAGTATGTAAGCGTGCTGTTACTTAAAATCATTTTTCTTAAGAGACTGCGTGATCGATGTCGTATAATCGTTGACCTTCTACAGTACATCGTTTTAAGTGTTAAGCTTTTTAAGGTATGCCACAGAAAAGTAAATAGCTTATTTTTTTATAAATTATCTACATAAGCAGATATTTAATAAATGTTAACTATTCAAAACATCCAAAAACTAAACCGTAAAATAGATACAATTAACTGAATTGAATCAACATCTATTTGATAATATCGAAATAAAAGGGTTATCTAGTGTTCACACCAACCCGTGGTCAAATTTTATCGCCTCAGTCCGCTTTTTACTAGTCTTGATGGTCACCGTACGACATCGCAAGAGTTCGTCGATGTCAGGACTGAACGCTTCTTAAACGATATGAAACTTTATACTCTACATATAAAGTTGAAAGTCAATTAACGTATGGTGTAAATATTTTTTACGTAACGCAAAGGTTTCATGAACTGTCGTGGACGATGAACTTGATTTTTTTTTTCTTATCGGTCTTTTGATTGTAACGTAAATGATCTTGAATGAAGTTACGTGAAAACTGAGCGGAAATTACGCTGAATAAATAAAAGTGAAAAATAGATAAATAAAATTAAACTATAATTGGTAAACATACTTTTATTACATAATTAAGTTCGTAAAACATCACCTTAGCGAATCTCATACTCAAGAAAACTTAATTGCACAACGAATCCTTTTTTTTAATACTAACAGGATGAGGCAGGTGCAAAGCTTTTTATAAAATTAATACTTTGCTTCCGGCTCCCACTTTCAACGTCTTATCTGATAAGAATATACGTAGGGTTGCCACCGTTGTCATTATATACCAGTTTATAATATCGAAACAATCAGTTAATATAACCCAACCTTTTCTCTGTGTTCACTGATCGATGCAAGAATTTTCAAGATGCGTTCATAGGCAGCGGAATGAAATCGAAATGAATTGGTTTAAAAAAAAATAACTAGTACAGGAATATTTATTCTTCATTTTCCTACGTTACAGTAGTATTATTAATAATTCCCATCATTGTTTACAGCTATTGGACATACATTACTGTTCAAAGACTCCCCGTAAGGGTTATTTTTGACAGCCTCCGTGGCGCAGTTGGTTAAACGCCGGCTGTGAAACGTTAGGCCGCGGGTTCGATCCGCACCGAGAGAAATATTTGTGTGATACACAGGTATTTGTTTCGGGTCTGGGTGTTTGTGAGACCGAAAAGTCTCTCGTAGTTCCTGATACCCACGACACAAGATTCGATCTTAGTGTGGGGTCAGGTCTATGTATGTGACAAATTAATAAAATAAAATAAATATTTTGGGGAGGATTGCCAATAATCGTCAAGGTAGGTAAGTTAATAAGTGCAAAGCATAGCATCTCACGATTATGTCGCTGCTGTCCATCATCAGAGTTTATTCACTACATTATCTCTCGCTGCCTTAAGAAGCCCCCAGCCTAACAGGCTTCCAAAGACTTCCATAGCAATGTAGGAAGCGGCCTGCCGTTGCAACCTTAACCATTCACTAAAATTTAAAGTTTGGATGCATGTTAATGAACATGTCCTTGTAATGTCCTTACTACGTGGGACATTAAATTACACGAAATCGTTTTGCTCACAATTGTCTTCAATTGGATGGCGGTCAATAATTCTACGAAGGTTAATAATATTAGCTCTGTTCTTTTCATTAATGATATCAAGGATTTAAGCTGATAGGTGAAGTATTTCCTAGTAATAAAGAGTGCAAATTCAATATAAGCACATGTAGGTAAAACTTGAATCGTGAGATTAAAAGATAAGCGTTCAGGTGTTGTCTGGTAATAATTAATAACCTACGTCAGAAAAAATATAGGCAGCCTTGCTATTGCTTTATTTTTGCACGTAGATCGACTAATCACGCCTAAAACTCAACGACAAAAAAGGAAATTCGGGACTTGAGGAAAAGTTTTAGGGAACTGAACCCTAATAGAATTAAAATTACTAAAATTAAAATTATCTTATATAATCAGACCACGTTTCCATGAAATTATCGAGTTGCTACTGACGCATAATTGTCAACTAAGTTATTATTTATGGAAAAATCCAGATTACAGAAATAAAAATACAAATATACCGATAACACGTATTAAAAACATTATTTTTATAAATAAACCATAATATTTACGATTGGACAGTTTAGTAATATACTTAACTAATCGCAGTAATGCCTAAAGTATTCAAACAATAATAAGGAAAATTTTGTAAAACATTGTTTAAAATATTCAAATTTTCCGCCCGTAAATATTTGAGCAGATACAAATTACCTTGCACGAAGAAAATAAATACCAAATGAAAAATAAATATTGAATAGCCGACGAGTCTCGTTTTTATTAAAGTAAAACTAATGGCGTTTATCATATTGCTGGCATTATGAAAAGCATTATTAAAATATAAAGCATTATAAAGCGTAGTTGTATTACGGTACGGTTACAAAGCTGAGGTCTCGGGTTCGAGTCCCGGGTCGGGCAAAGTGATATTGGATTTTTCTATTCATTATCAGTCCGGAGTCAGGAATTTGTGCCCGATATGGCGATAGGCTCGCCCCCTATCACATCGTGGGACGGAACATACAAGGCGAAATGTGGGTGTCCTAGTGGCACCTCTGCCTACCCCTTCGGGGATAAAGGCGTGAGTTTATGTATGTATGTATGTATTATTAAATTGTACAGTCTAGTCATTCAAGCATTTATGAATAGTCCAACTATTTAATGTAATCCACATCAAATCTCCAACGAAATTTTCATCCGCAAACAACACAAATTGATATTGAAGAGAGAGTTTTGTCCGGTGCAATGAGGTAGTCTAGACTAGTAGGCTATATCGCGAAGTACTTAATAGCTACCTAGATCACAATCATACACCCACGCCAGCGAGATTGCACTTGAATCAAGCACTCGATCACTTCACATTGCTTTTATAGAAATCTGCATCCAATATACAAGTATAATGTGCTATTATAACACAGTAAATACATATCTCCCGATTCATAAGGTACGTGATTCATTAAAACGCTTTCAGCGCAGTTTGGCTCAGATTGCCGTATGAGTAAAATGGAGAGTTGGTTACATCTGCCGTATGTCTATTTTCTAAGTATTTGGTCGTGTTTTGGTCTAAAATAGCTAAGTCGTGTAATTCTGACCTGAAAGCGTCAGGATTTATCAATGCAATGATGAGACGATCTTCACCAAATTAACAATAATTAGTTATCAGCAGCGTAGAATCGCAATTATTGAAAAATCATGTAAGCCCTTCTCCAATTTTGGTTAAGTTTTAATTATATAAAATATTTATATAAAACCAGTCCCTATTTATCCTACAACCTAACAGGAGCCGTCTCTACAACTAAAAGAGCTTAGACCATAAATAATCACGATGGTAGAATATTACAAAAAAGTCTTCTAAAAATGTTACGCGACAGTAATTTAAGAGTGAACTAACTGCTAAAACTCACATGTTTAATGTTGAAGTGCAGGATGCTCTCGATGTAGCTGGGCAGTTGGTTGACGACAGTGAAGTAGCCGAACACGGAGGCGCCGTGCGTGATGATGATGGCCCATACTGGAGCCGAGGTGACCATCTGCCGCCACGGGACTGGCATGTGCTGTGGGCGACAAGAATTATGTTAGATATAGTTCATAAAGTATCTATATCTATATCAGCCCATATACGTCCCAGTGCTGGGCACGGGCCTACTCTACAATCGAGAGAATCGATTGAGAGTGGTTAGGCCATATAGTCCACCACGCTGGCCTAGTGCGGGTTGGCGGACTTACATACCGTAGAAATTCTTTAAAATCGCTACGGTATGCAGGTTTCCTCACGATGTTTTCCTTCACCGTTAAAGTGCGTGGTGATTGACTATCAATACACAAATAACTCCGAAAAGTCAGAGGTGTGCCCTGGGATTTGAACCCGCGACCACCGTGAACATGTAGGCAGCCGCGTCTGGTCCGTTACAAACAGGCCACCACGCAGTTCATAAAGTATAAAGTGATACAATGTGATAGAGAAGATAGGGGAAAGATAGATAAAGACATTTGACATGGAATTAGGCAATCTTGGTAGGAGGTTTGTATTTAGCACACAATATAAATTTTAAAGACGTATGAAGAAATATATCAACAACAAATACGTAGAGTCAAATCATTTAAATTCATTGTGGGTGGCTTGTTTCATAAGATCCGAAATACTAACAGGATTGGTCATGCTGGCTGTTCATGGTCCAAAAATTAATCAATAAAGAGAGAGAGAAGTAATTTAGAAAAGTAATTAACTTAATCGATCCGACTAATCAATCGAACAGGATGTATATACTACACACGTCCAAGGTTTCGCAACTAATAAGACAATCAAAGAATAATCCCACACATAATGCTAAGGTTTCGCTCGTAAATCTACCAAGGTGGAGGACAACCGAAATTCAAATTAAGGACCTTTGATATGCAAAAATTAAGGAAAACCACATCCAAAGGGATACAGCGTAATAAATCAAGGCGACACATAGCACATTAGAATTCAGAAGCTGTGTTACTGCGGGCTCAAGGCTGTCTCCATTAGAACCGATTCGCATGATTTAAATACTGGCAATTGACTGCCGAAAATATTCAATATGTAAAAATCTGTTGAGCCTGTTAGTGACCACGTGTTTTTGGAATGATTTAAAGTTGAGGTTATATCTGAACAATATGGAGTTGATATTTATGGTAAAATAATTATTCACGACATTCCACCCTACTTGTATTACCACACGTACATAGAGTCAGCGCAAACCGACTTTTAAAGCATGTTGCAGAATGACTAATCTTACAATTTAACGATCGGCTGTATGTCTGACATCAAGCCTTTCGTAAGAAGGACTTTTATAACTAAGCTAACTTAGGCCAGAGACTCAAAACTTATTTCAATAAGATTTGATAGCCAGAAACATTTATTTGAACTAGTAGCTATTTTATTGCAAAAAAATAGGACTCTCGTGTTGTTAATGAAAAATATAAGTAAACATAAAGTAAAACACTCCTATAAAAATTATTTTAATTCGAATAAGTACATAATTCGTCGACAAAATAATATGCGGCTACGATGTGCAGTCTGCAGACAGCACATCGTAGCCGCATATTATTTTTCACGAAAAGAAATGTATATTTGCACAATTGTTTTGTGGAGACGTTAAAACAATGTATTATTTGTGAATAGTTCATTTCAGGCCACCACGTAAAATTTTATTTAGCCAGACAACCTTCATAAACACTTGCTTATTCTACTTTTGGTAGAGAAATTCGCGAACGCATATATACATATATTTCACTTCACGTTTGACAGCGGGAGGTTAAACACGCGTTTTGTTTGCTTTCTTAACTATTATTATTTTTATACTCCTATTACTTTGTACCATTTAATTAATTATTTCTATATGTAGTGTTATTATCTAATTGTGTGTAATATTAGTAGTAAATTCGTTTTGTTTTTATTTCTTTAGTTAATAGTGTTGTGTTTGTGTCTGTATTTGTTTCTACCCTCAAATGGATTTGGACGACGATATACCCCCGGATGGGGGAGGCGGTAACTATAATATAGTTGAAAACTCTTCTCATTTGGGTTTACATAAAAAGGCTATGAAACGTCCGTTAGTGTCGCCCATAGATAATCCCAAAAAAAATAAATCTCCGGCAGAGTCTATTCAGGACAGTTACACTTGCCCTGACTTTGATAAAAAAACCCTTTACCTCTCCATTGATAAGGGTCCATTTGTGGTCCATTTATCATCAGAGAAAGGTAGTCCCATTCAGGCCCTCAAAATTGCCAAAATTTTATTTAAAAAGGAAGTGCCCAACATCGTCTCTGGTAGCATCAAACCGCTTGGTCGCAACAAAATATCAATTGAATTTAATAATGCTGAGTCGGCAAACAATTTTATGACCTCGGATGTAATTAGCAGCAACAATCTTATTGCCTCTATTCCTCGATATCAACTGTGCAGAATGGGTGTAGTGAGGCATGTCCCCACTGACTGGTCCCTTGAGGAATTTATCTCAGGTATTCAGTCCCATAAGACTTATGGCGAGATTCTAAAAGCTAGACGCCTCAATAGAAAATCGATTCAAAATGGCATTACGGAGTGGTCCCCATCTACTACAGTTGTCTTAACTTTTCGGGGTAATCTGCTACCTGAAAGAATATTTTGCTTCAACACTTCTATGCCTGTCTCCTTGTACCAACTCCCCACCATACAATGTCGTCAATGCTGTCGCTTTGGTCACGTAGCATCCCAATGCAGGTCACAACCGCGTTGCTATCGCTGTGCCCAACCACATCCAGGATCCACTTGTCAGGCCCCTGTAAATAACTCCACCTGTTTACTGTGTTCCGGTGCTCATATGGCCACTTACCCCAACTGCCCAGAACATTCCCGCCAAAAGGCTATAAAATCTGTAATGTCAGAGGAGAATATTTCTTTCTCTGAAGCATCACATAGATTCCGTCCAGCTAAAAAATCGTTTGCTGATGTGACCAATTCCTCCAAATTACTCCCTCCCAAACCAACTGCCTCTCTCTCCCTACCTTCCTCTTCTCCTAACATCCAAAGGAAAAAAACAGTTTTCGCCGAACGTCGCACTAATTCAAGCCAACCCAAAGGATATGATATGAAAGCCCATAATAACATCACATCTATCCCTTCGTCTTCTACACCTAACGGTTGTGCCATCCCCCCGCAAGTCCCATATAAACCAACCCAACCTGACATCTCTTGCTCTTCCCCTTCTCCAAATGAAAACCTTATTGAATTACTTCTGTCTGCTCTGCTAAACATTGCGTTTAAGTTCAGTGATGCACTTCCCCCTAATATTTTCTATCTTCTGGAACAGCTATTTACTCACTTCAAAATACAATATGGCTCTCAACCTCCTTCAATGGAACTGTAGGAGTATTCGTCACAAAAAAAATGAAATTATTCATCTTATCAATCAGCACAACCCCCTCGTTTTTGCTGTCTCTGAGACTTGGTTGAAGCCGGGTTCACCATTTAGGTTATCCGGCTATTCCTGTCTGAGGGATGACAGAGACGATGGTCGGGCTGGTTGTGCCATCCTCATCAAAAGATCTGCAAAATTCTCCCAAATTCCCCTCCTAGCTCATAATCCTTCATTTCAAATAGTCGCTGTAAGAGCTCTAAATGTATCCTTTGTATCGATATATATCCCCCATCCTAACATTCATATAATCAATGAAATCAGAAGCCATTTAAGTTCTATTCCTTCCCCCCTAATTATAATGGGTGACTTCAATCTTCACCACGCACTGTGGGGATCTTCCTACAATGATTCCCTATCATCATCCTTTCTCGACCTAATTGACGACTTAAATATTTGTATCCTAAATGATGGTTCAGCTACAAGAAGAGTTTCTCCCACCCAAAGGCTTAGCGCAGTTGACCTCACCCTTGCATCTTCCGGCTTGTCATCATCCTTATCTTGGTCTATCCTTCCTCTTTCTTATGGCAGCGACCACTTCCCTTTAGTATCCACATGGCATACTTCTATCTCCCCCTCCCCTAAACCTGCACCCCTTCTAAAATACAGGCTTTCCAAAGCAGACTGGGATATCTACAGCCATAAACTTGATCAATTACTCTCTGCTATGGAACCTGTATCATGTACCAATTTTCCCTCTATTTGCAATTCCTTTTCTAGTGCTATTATTTCTGCTGCTGATTCCTCTATACCCCTCAAAAATTCTTCTTCTGGTAAGATCTCGTCCCCCCCATGGTGGGATGCTGAATGTTCTGAGATTGTAAGACTTCGCAACTCTGCTGAGTTGTGTTTTGCGTCTGACATGTCTCTTGAAAACTTTCTAGCACTTAAAAAGATTACTGCGAAGTCAAAAAGATTTTTAGCTAAAAAGAAAGCGGAGGGCTGGTCTAGATTCTGCGAATCTCTTTCCCCTCGTTCACCATCTGCTTTAGTCTGGAGAAAAATTAAAAATTTTCGCAGGTCCGTAGACGACTCCTCAAATGTAGCATCAAATAATATTGATCTCTGGCTCCATGATTTCATTAACAATATAGCTCCTCCCTTGGCCCCTTCTGAGGATTGCTTCCCTACCACTCTCCCTTCTTTCTCTTCCGACCCTTTTAATGACCCATTCTCGTTTGATGAGCTCTGCTGCACCCTGGAGAGGCTCCAAGACTCAACGCCAGGTATTGATGGTATTCCCTATTCTTTCATTACCAAATCTTCAAAATCTGCTAAAATTTTCCTCCTTAATATTATTAACCACATTTATATATATAGTTCAGTGCCAGATCGTTGGAAAACACAAATTATTTTACCTATTTTCAAACCCGGTAAAGATCCTAATCTTGCTTCTTCCTATAGACCCATTGCCCTTTCCACAACTTTATGTAAAATTTTAGAACATCTAGTCAAAAATAGATTGGAATGGATCCTCGAAAACAGAGGCCTTCTAGCCGATTCTCAATATGGCTTTAGACGTGGCATGAGCACTATGGATAACTTGAGCATTTTCACTACAGATATCCGCTTAGCGTTTTCTTGTGAAGAAAGCGTTATCGGAGTTTTTCTTGACATAAGCTCTGCTTATGACAATGTTCATCTCCCCCTGCTCAGGCAGAAATTACTGCAGCTGAGTATCCCGCCGAGGATGATAAACATTATATTTAACCTTTTCGTAGGGCGCTCGGTCATTTTTAGTGTTAATGGTACCGTTCACAATCCAAGAGTTGTATGGAAAGGCCTTCCTCAAGGCTCGGTTTTAAGTCCGATCCTATATAATGTGTACACTGCTGACTTAGAGAAATCAGTGACCTCTTTTGTGAATATCCTACAATTTGCTGATGATATTATTTTATATACTTCTTCCAAATCGTTTGTGGATTCTGCAAACAGATTAAATTCTGCGCTTCTTTACCTCAATCAGTGGCTTCAAGATCATTGGCTTTCCCTTTCCATACCAAAGTGTAAGGCTGTGGTCTTCTCCCGTAAGAGATCTGTCCCTCCTATCTTACTTTCGGTTAATTATCAACCTATTACCTTTTACAACGAAGTTAAATTTTTAGGAGTGATTTTAGACGCCAAACTAACTGGTGTCCCCCATTTAAGATTTGTAACTGAGAAGTGCGAGAAGGGTATAAATATTTTGAGGGCTGTTGCAGGTGTCCGATGGGGATCCCATCCCTACAACCAAAAACTTTTATATAACGCTATCATACGTAGCCACTTCGACTACGGCTCATTTTTGTTGGAGCCATGTAATAAACTGGCTCTTCGTACATTAGACCAACTACAAGCCAGATCCTTGCGTATAATATGTGGTGCGATGAAATCTTCTCCTATAAATGCCCTTCAAGTAGAATGCTCGGAACCCCCTCTCTTTCTTCGTCGGCAATTCCTTTGCGATCGATATCTTTGTAAAACCCTTCAAATATCATCCCATCCACTAAATAACAAATTAAATACACTTTCTCGATTCCTCCGTAATTCCAGATACTGGTTTAACAAAACTCCCCCTCTCCTTGTCAACAGCTATCAAAAATACTCTTCATTCAGAATGCTCAGTACACCTTGCCATTTTCCTTACACTTTTGTATACGAAACATTGCTCTTTAAACCTCGTGTAATCCTTAACTTTGATATTCGCAAAAATGACCCGAATGCTAATACCCATTTTAACAGTATTCTCGTTGAAAATTGGGAAGGATGGCTTCCCTTATTTACTGATGCGTCCAAATTTTCTGCTGATGAATTTGTAGGTGCTGCAGTATGGATACCAAAACGAAAGATTATACTTAAGTATAAATGCCCTCCTGCTACCTCTATATTTACAGGGGAAGCAATAGCTGTTTTGGAAGCGATTATATTTGTTTTCTCTCATAGTATAAATAATTCCATCATTTTCTCAGACTCCTCAAGCCTTCTCCATGATATTCTTAAGCCCCCCTTTCACAAATCATCTTCTTACCTAACGTTAAAGATTAAAGACGCCCTGCGACAATGTCATACTGCTGGTATTCAAGTGGTGCTAGCATGGATTCCTAGCCATTCTGGAATTTCTCATAACGAGTTCGTTGACCAATGCGCGCGTGATGCCGTCTCGTCTGGATTATTAACGTACGAGGACTGTTATTCCCGCGACTTACTATATTATACCAAGGCCAACCTCATATCATCATGGAATGAAAGTTGGCAGTCTACCAGATTGATCAAAGGTATTCATTATGGTTCCATTCAACCCTTCATACCGAAGAAGCCCTGGTTCTTTATTTTCAAGAATATTAATAAAAAGGTTACTTCTACAATTATTCGCTTGCGATTAGGCCATGTGTGTACTCCTGTATTTCTAGCTAAGATTCGTGTTCGTGATCATTCTTTATGTGAGTGTGGCCTTGCCGATGGTACCTTGGATCACATGTTTCTAGAATGCCCCAGAGTACTAATCCCCTTATATGAAATCCTATCGCCTAGTGTCCCCCGACCGGTAAACTTATCATATATGTTAACCTGTGTTTTCTCTCGTTTTATATATATATTATGCAAATTTATAAAATTTAACAATATTTATCTATAAGCTTTCATCCTATTCTCTTTCCATATATCAATTGACTTATTATGTGTACCTACCTCTTTTCATGGATTCATTTAATTGTTTAACATCTTCTCTCCCAAATTGTTTGTGGCTGTTTGTACAATACTTACATACCTAATCAACTAATCTCTTAATTATCTGGTCAGAGCTGATTCTTTTCTTTTTTAATTTCGTACAAGATACAACATACATCTATTAGTTTAACCTCTCTACTTAAAAATATAACGTATATCTCCACAACAAAGACATTGGCAAAATCTCCGATACTACGGGGGAGCCATTCTTTAATTAAAAGAAGAAGAAGATACATATATTTTCAGATTGTGCATTATTCCCCAATAGCCTGACTGCTAGACAAATCATAAGAACATAGATAATTCTGCAGCGTGGTTAAAAGTTGCGTCACGCCGACCATTATTATGTAAATGTTGGATAAGAGAAGAAACAACAGATACATGAATCAAGGGATTTTTATTATTTACCGAAACCTATTCTTTCTTTCTACCAGTGGTATCTCTACCGACCCTACCCTTTAGGGACACAGGCGATCTGGGACCTCAGTTACATTTTCGAGGATATAGCCAGGAGCTTACATATGTGAAGAACTTACTCCTTTGGAATTGCTGTCTTGTGGTAGAGCCTTCATGAGGTAGTTTCTCTCGGTCTCCGAGATACGAGGGTGCTGGCTTGGCGTGTCGTAAACCACGGCGAACCAAGCCACGGACCACATCACTCCAATTATACCTGGGGGAGAAATTCAAAATGATCTTAAAGCATTAAGGTATCCGAGAGACTTTGAACATGGGTCATTAAGGGCAGGCGTCCACATATTCGGATTGTACGTAACAGACGGATCGCATTTAACGGATTATTTTTTTAAATGCGTCCACAGTATCAGCAGCGATTGGATTTGCCGACATTATAAATTAATTGTGTGAACAATCTGTTTGATGTGATGCGTCTGATGCGTACGGTGCGGATATGTGGACGCCTGCCTTAAACGGTTCAAATGGCATTTAGAATTCTACTTCCACCATTTCGCAAAAGTTGGGATGGCAAAATCGCTAAATGACTCTGGAATTATAAACTCCAAAATTACTAATGAGATATTTAATGATACCTATCCACTTACGTATATTATTATAAACAAAGCTGTAGTAATTGCCTCAGAAGATCAACAAGCTTACCTGTGAAGTAAAATGCAGATTCCCAACCGAAGTGTGCGATGAGGAAACCGCAGATGGGCATGGTGATCGCCGCGCCCAGCGACGATGCTGTAACAAACATACAATACATCAGTACTGATATTATCAGTAATCTCATTTATCCTATATATTGATAAGGTTAGAATAGCTTCAAGAGTTTAATAGTTAATAAAGGAATTCGTAATGACCAAAGATTGTACTACAAAGATTGTACCCAGGCACTAAATTAGCAAATTTTTTGGTATAAGTATATTGGAAATTGTCTGTGTGTATTTTAGTTGGAGAAAGTAAAAAAGCTTTTTAATTAACATCTTACAAAAAATAAGTACACGTAAAGCAACCTAAGGAATGAGGTGGAAACTATTTTAATGTACAAAATGTCAATCCTTATAGTAATTGGTGAGAAACTGTTCATTACGCGTCACTAAACGAACACCACTAGGCGCTTTCTACTCGCCGATGCTGACAAGTAAGCTCAACAAGGAGCATTGACGTCATAGAACCTCCGGCCGTATAATTGCTAACCCTAAGAATCTAATTAACGTAATGATCCGTTTCCTTGCAGTGGTCTTAAAATACAAGCAGTCAGACGCGTACCGACATTTATTTGTCGTATTTGGAATGGTTTTCCAGAGTAAAGACGTCAGGAAAGATAACAACAATACCTACAGACTTTTTCTATAAAAAGCCAATATTTTGTTTAGATTGCCAATCTCAAAAAAAGTTGCAGATTTGTTATTAGAAAATAAAATTCATTAATTAAATAAATTCGAAACCGTCCTTTTACTTTAATTCAAAAAAAATGTGTGCATTTATATGTTAAGACCAGTGCGGATTACAAAACCCTTTCTTTTCTTCAGACAATAAAGTTTAAAAATCAATACAATCGATAAAAACATTTAAACAATCACTCGTGCAAAATTTACAAGCAACAAATATGACACATTTTATCAATCAAAACATTCCTTTGTACATTGCGGGTCGCAAGCGAACGCAGTTAAATTCCACGACAGCGTGCCGTAGGAAAGTTACTACACGAATCAGGTCAACGCATCCGAACGGTGCACTCTCAACTCGCTTTTAATAAGGGAAGATTTACATCGAGAATACGTCACTAGTTAGAAAATGACGCTTGCAGTTTGTAATAATTCACCGATATATTTTATTGTATAAGTTCAGCAAACAGCATAGATGATTACTGTAATTACCATCGCCCATGAAAATAAGGAACATTTAGAACGTAGATGCGTTGACGGTCTCTTAAAGTTAAAGGGGAATAGAAGGAAAAGGAACGAAAGAAGTAAAGGATTATGGGGCTTTATTAATCTCTAACTGTACGAAACACTATAACAAAGCCGAAGCTTCATGGCGGTTTCCAGTTATTTGAACTTTAATTATGTCTGGCATGGAAATATTATGTTAAATAGTTCATCAAAATTCGTAAGGTCTTTTACCTTTTTTTACTTGAATCGTCGTCATCTAGTTATCTGTGTTAATTTATTTTCATCTTTTAGGTATTCTGGCGATAAACTTTTTTGTACACTGTAATATTTCTTTCGTCATTTTCCATAATCGGTTGGCCGCAAACTGCTAATCAAAATTCAGATAATAGGGAGTATTTATCGTTTTTGTTATCACTGAGGTTATATATAAGGAGTTTCCATTAAATTGCAAATACCATTTTTTTTTTACTTTGTAATTAGGGTACAGAAAACTGTTAAAATGGCGATCTAAAGTGTATCCGTAATAATTATTGATATCACCAAGCTACAAGCTTATGGTACAAGCCACTTGATTATGCGAGTAGCTTTTTTAAGGGACCTAGATCAACCTAGAGGATTATTTCAAACGACATCCATATATTTTGAAGCCTCAAATATCTCATTAAATACATTAAAAGCAATGAATATACCATGTTCAAGTCTATTAAACGCAAATAGAACTCGCTTAACATGTCATAAAGCTATTTCTATCATTGGGAAAGCAAATAGCCTGTTCATTTCTTACGCAAGCAGCCCCTAACACACCAGTTAGTACTGCATCAATAGCAATAAACGTAAAATTTCTAGAAAGTTCTACACTTAGAATATATTTAACGCCATTCCACGTTCACCATAACTTTAATAATTTATATAGTGATTGGTATTCCTTTCGATGCCCGTATCAGTGTTAAGTGGTACCTCTCTCTTGCAAATGAAAATGAAAATAAGCACTGTCCGACATATTAAAAGCTTTGAGAAGGTCCTGACCGCCATTGTATGAGAAACTGTAGAATTGATTTTGAATGAGAGAACATACACAGCCTACAAACCTGCGTCTTAATTTTATGAGAACTTTGCACCACTGGCTCTGGTAACAAGCTTGATAACAAAAAAACGAATAATAATTTAGAGTCGTCAAAAATATCATAATATTGTCACTTAATCACAGTACAAAACTAAACCTTGTGCTAAATATACTATCTTAAAATCCTAAATCATAAAAATCAGAAAATGGTTTCGTCCACCACAAACAACGTCAAAATATTTAAAAAACTATAAAGACAAAACATACAATAAAGCTTCAATAATGATTCTACATAAATTGAAATTTATATTCAGTAAAGATGTCGCTGTATTTAATTAAACGATATCGAAAGTTCAAGGGGAGACTGACTCTAATGAAAATTTAATGATTTATGCAAAGGTGAACGTTTTCCTCTGAAATACCTAGACCTAATTTTGGGAGGACAAACGAGGGCCTTTAATTGTTATAAAGTGCATATTAATGATAGACAATCTTATGTTGAAGGAAGTTAAAGAGATCCAGCAAGGAAATTACTAAGACAATGCAAATTATTCAAATCCATTTTAAGAATTCTATATCTAACTTATTTTATTTTTTATCATAAAGAACATCTTAGTAGTCAATATTTTACATGTTGTAGAATGTAGATGATTAACAGCTTGATCAAGGAATTGTAAAGAATAAACAATTTAAAGGAAGTACATCGTTATATTTAGAGTTTAGATTTCGAAATATGTTTCTAAATACATTCCCATAACTTTAAAGCGTAGTAAATCAAAACAATCTGTCCCATAAAGGACCACAAACATAGACAAGACGCCAGTGACATCATCTAACGCAGCAGATCACAACCATGTCATTATGTAGGATATAGCACGAACCACTTATAATACGATAATTCCGAACGATAATTCCACTCGACAGATGACCTCAACACCATGACCGGACAACCCATAGCCTAGCTGAACTATGCACGTATATCAATGGACTTAGAATCGATCTTCGTAACAGAAATTGTAAAGTTTGTAGTGCATTGGAAAATTCCGCTTTAGAGAGCAAAAGACAATTTTAGGTAGATATTGAACAAATACAGTAGGATTGAGTAACTAATTACTTTATACTTTCGAGTGGACGTCCAATTTTGCTTAAGCAAACAGAAAATCTTGTAAACTCCAAATGAGACAACTATATGCATACCGTCGTCAAATTTTCGTTTTGGAAGTCCATAAGAGTGACCAATAAATATAACGATGATAATGCATTCGATTGTACTGCATCATTTTGAATGATAGGAAACTTTACGCTAAATTTAAACTGTAAGGATAAAGATAAAAATAAAAAACTACTACGCTTCTTTTGGTTACCAATACTCAAAGGGACTCATGAATATCACATCTATCATAGAAATTATACAAATGTTTCAGAAAATTGCCAGAGACGTGGTGTAAAGAAAACTTCGCAGCGAATAACAATGGAAGGCGGAAGCGATCTATCAGTTCCTGTATAGCAGATAATCTATTGAAATGAGCGTTAAGAAATATGAATATTATGTTACATTGTGCAATGCACTTTCCTGATTGAATCATATTTACTGAATAAATAGCTCATTTATAAATATCCTATTAGAATCTCTCTCGTATCGTGGTTCTGCTCTTATAAAAATGTTTGTACATACAGTCATAAAAATATTAAGCTGCAATGTAACAGTAACATTTGGCTGAAAGCTAACTGCATAATCAATTAAATAAGGTATTCAAATGATTATATTATTAAACGACTAAATCAGTTTACAGTTAATTGAAGACCCGTCAGACATAACATCTATGTTTCGAGTACATCACTACATTGGAACTTATTTTATAATTTAACTTCAGGAAAATTGATAACGTTATTACTGAAGACTACCCTGGTTTGAAAAAGACATTATTACAACGACTAACAAAAGAAATTATTTTGCATCACTAGTTGGATTTCTATCTGAAACAATTATACGCACTTTGCTGTGAAAGTATCATAACCAAGGATATCCACTGCGGACCATAGGCCTCACAAAGCTTTTCCTAACATATCAGAAACCCGTTGCACCCAGAAGCCAGACGCCATCTTTATCACTAAAAACTGTATCTCAAGAACCAAAACCAGACCAATATATTAAAACTGATTTTACAACGGGATTTAATATCACAAATGAAATAATAAAAAGTCTCGCATTCCCCTCGTACGTTGCCCTGCGCAGTGCGGGTTCAAACCCTGGCGTGAACTAATGAATTCCTCGAACGCGACCACACGCTTCTGCGAACTGCAATCAATACGGATAATGATTCCTTATTGCGATAATATATGCAATATGCATCTTTCATTTTTATCAATTCATTTGTAAGGGTGCAGTAGCAGGGCCACGAAGATTCTTTTATTATGTATTAATTCACAACTTTTTTTATGGCTGTTAATGGCGAGACGAGCGTGCCATTCGCCTGATGGTGAGCGATACGACCGTTCATGGACAGTAGCAAAACCAAACAACACATGAATTACAAGGCAATGCTTGGCTTCCACTGCGCTCGCCATCCTGAGACATAAGATGTTAAGCCTCATTATGGCCAGTAGTTACTCTGGATACAAAGTCCTTCAAGCCGGAACACAAAAGTGCATTTACACTGCTGTTTGGCGGAAGAAATAGACATTGCGATGGCGGCCTCTCACATACATAAGTATGAGAGACCTACCACCAGTAATCGCGTAGAATTAAATACAGTTCCAGATCCAGAAATAACTGTTACAGAGGTGCGTTGTGGCCTGTTGGTAACAGACCAGACGCATCTGCTAGGATACTGGAAATAGTATGTCGGTGACGAGACGAGGAGAGAAGGGAGTAGAAAAATGAACCTTTCCTTGCAACGAAACTTAATAGCTTTATTTATTATTTATTTATTTAAATTTCAATTCAAGTTATAAAAGCATTTTTTGTAAGAACAACGAGCAAAGAAAAACATCATAACATTGAGCGCTGGTACTGAAAAAAGGTATTCCTGATCATTAATAATCTTTTAAAAAGTAGGTCAACAAATCTCGCCCAGTAATTCTCCGAACTGTAATATCACTGCCACGCCCCCGCAACCTAAACTACTGATTCAAATCTGGAGCGTGGACGTAATAACAAATCAATATCGCATAATGATTACAAAGCTGGCTTGTTCGTTATCATCCGTATTGATAACGCAGTCGGAATGATACGGGTTAAAGGCCACGCGCTCACTGCCTGCCTTGTAGTTTGTCGTTTAATAGATATTCAATATGCTCGTAAAATTATGAACTATTAGTGCCCAGGTCTGGGTAGTAAATAAATAAATACTGTCACATGCCTACAATGTAGTCCTGACCATACCAAAATACAAGACTTGTGTTGTGATTCGCACAAACATTTGTCTCGGTGCGAGGATCGAACCCGCGGCCTCTCGTTTTACAGCCGGCGTCTAACCAATTGCGCCACGTTTTATCTTTTTACCTGAGGATATCAGTTTTCAAGTAGACCGGCGCAATTATTCTCTACGTTGAAAATAGAGTGCATTATAAGACACATATTGTCGGTATATAAAAAAGTAATACGAAACCGTCTGCTAATTAATTAGTTTTTGTCGAGACCCAACCCCCGTGTACATAATACACGTGTATTCCCACAACAGTGAATACGTAATGGTTCATTTATACAGTCAAGGCTATGAGAGCATCATAAACAACTACGGTCACATTTTCACACAATTTAAATTAGAACGTTAGGATTTATTGTAATTTATATTCGCAAATTAATTCTTTTGTTATATTTAATATAAGTAATTTAATTCTACCGTCATATTTATTTTATTCAGAAATGTTATGGTACGAGTTTTTATTCATTCTTGCTGCTTGTTACATATAAAAATGTTTCAATTGTATTTTATTTAATGTAGAATATTCTCTTATTTTATATTAATTTATGTTATTATTCAATTCGAGGCATTCTAAATACAATTCGATATATCTTCAAGAAAATTAACGCATACGATAACACCAGACCTATAAAAATTAACAATTGACGTTATTGTCCAGGGCTGAATTAAGTACTTTTTAAAGGCGGACAAATGTTTAATTATTTTAGCTTCTATCACACCGTATAAATCTCAACATATGTATGTACATAGTCTTTGAGTAATATAATGTTCATATCGTGTATGAAGTAACCAGCGTAGGTACATTAGCATATTAATACGCTTCCGGCTTGCAATAGGCGAGACGACAGTATCAAAAAATTAAAGATTTTATGTTTTTAAGGGAAAATACGTATTACAAGGATTTCAAATGATAATTCAGTTTTAATCTATACTTGGAGATTAATAAGATTTTAAATAATATCAAAGTACAAAATATAGCAATCGGCCATTTTGACAAAAAACGCTCTTCACAACGCATGACGTCACGCCTATGTAAAAATGACGCAATCGCTGCGCATAGACCACAGATTTAGTAGTACGCAATGACATGCTTACCTAGTAGTGACATCAAAGCGGACGCCATGACACCTACTAGCGTTTTTTGTGCTCTATTGAAAAATTATTAGAAAAATGGCTTAAAACTGTGTTAAGCCTTTGTTAATTCTTGAAATATAGATTTTTTCGTATATAATAAATGTGTGCCCATATTTTAGAATATAATTTGAAAATCATTCGTCTCGCCTATTGTCGGTGAAGGAAATGCGTCGTTTTGTGCCAGCAAGGGCGATCAAATCGTGTTTTGTGATAGATACCTGCGTTTTCCTCAAGTCGTGACACGCTTTTTACTATTAAACCGTATATTTAGTTGCATGGTCACGATCTTATTCATTAGCGTTTGTTTTTTTAATTTTATACATGTGTAAAATCGTGAGTAAGGTATACCTGATGATTACTTTTGTACTGGCCTAATAACATAAACACTGATGAGATATGACCATTCATAACGAATAAATACTACTTAATAATTTTTGAACTAAACGACCACTGCAAAAAAGTGGGTTTTCGACTTTTTATATTACATGAACCTATTTTAATCCTCCCACTGAAAAACAGGACTTCCTATCTTACTCCCACACGTCTTCATTTAAACCTCTGTAACCAATCTATTTTATACTAATTTATCTTCCTTTACTTTTTATTCTTTTCTAAGCCGTCCACTCATGACCGATTCGTGATCCGTTTTATTTGTTTATTTAATTCGCAGATCCACATCATGTAGGTATATTATCAATTTGTTTTGCAAATTAAAAAATACCCTCAACCACAGAAACCTAACAAATCAGGATTTCAATAAGAATTAAAGCGGCCTGCAGCCTTCTACTTCCTGTTACATGGTTTACTGAGAAGCAAATACACATTTATATCCTTAAGGGGCTGACTCACAAGAGATGGCCGTGAATGCCTCAAAGCCTTTACGCCCCCAATGCAAGGTGTAACAACATTTGTCCTCAACGAATGTCACGCAATTTTTGTGGTTTTGCCGTTTGATACAATGGAGATAAGATTTTTATCGAATACCCCTTTTTGCGGATTGAAAATAAATGAGTATTCTGGCCCTGTTTAGAGGCATAAACCAGAATGTGCATGTTCAAAGCGAATGGCAGGGATGCAACAAGTTAAAATCTATACTTAGCCAGTATTACGTGACGTCATAAGATGATATAATAAACAATTCAAGTCGAAAAAGTGTAATATCTAATCCATAAGGCCTCTCGACTCACAAAGCACATAAAAAATACCAATGCGATCCTATTTTCTAAACGGCAATTGTCTTACATAGGACAAGGGGGGCTACCCCACATTAGCGTATCGCAGTTCCGCTACTGTCTATAATTATGACGTCAACGCAGCTATAAATATATTTTAGGAGCGCGCAAATGTCTGGACGCAATCATTTTGTCAGTAACGATAAGACATATTTTGTAGATGTAACTTCATGTAATTAAATAAGTTGTTACGTGACATGAGGCAATTAATTGCGTAGATATAAAAGATAATAACAAAACAAAAACTTTAAGCTACGCAATTGCCGTACCGCAATAAAGCACATGGCACGTGTATCAGAAACTACAAAAAAAATTCGATCACGCAAACACATTTTTTTCCGACACGGCGGCGCGGCGCGGGGGATCGAACCCACGGCCTCTTATTTCATAGCTGGCGTTACACCCACTGTGCCATGGCGCTTTGTTAAGGTCGAAATATTAGTATATAATATATATTGATATTTATTACTGCGAAGTTTGTGTGCTCATTGCGTATCACATTTTGAATAGTTGTGACGGCTCGGGTATCGCAAATTCTATTTGAATAAATGAAGTGTGACATCCTATTAATGTTAATGCCATTGCGATCCAATTGAGGTTTGCGGGACAACAATAACAGGATGTAATCATTGCCTATAAATAAATACCTAAGTACCTACTATGTCCAAAACTAATTTTGTTCAGGAAAATTCGAGAAAATTAAGGCGTTAATTTAAGAAAATTATTACGTTAACATTAGAAATGTTTAAGGGCTTAGTTTAGTGACTAAACTAAACTAGCTAGAAGTTGCACTAAACTCTGGTCCAACTCCTAAATTCTACGGGTTTTGTGAAGACATAAAAGTCCTGATGATTTAACACTAATATTATTTGATACTACTAAAAGTATAATACTTCATGCTAAAATGTTTTCCACAAAACACATTTCGCACTGGAGTATCGTACGAAAATATCTTCGATGAGGAATGCTACGGGTTCAGTTTTATAATCAGCATCGCATCGCCCGCATCAACATCACAGGATATGTGCCGTGCACGCAGTGCGTTCCTAACCTTGCACACGCCACGTGACCCGCCGCCCGGCCCGATGCGAAAATAATTCTCAGAACTATAACCGCAGCATGGCAACCGTTGCGCAAGGTTAAAATACCCGCCAACGCCGACCAATGAAAGCACCGCGCGCGCATGACGTCAACGACCACGCCTGCGCGCGCCTCCGCCGCCATATTGCCGATTTCAAATGCACTGAGCATCGCCGAGCGATAACAATTATTGTACGACCGATACTGACGTTGTCGATAACGCAGTGACGGCGAAATGTGCTCAAGGCGAATGACAATAATATTTACTGACAGCCTGTCAATTAGCGTGCGTCGCGTCGCTTTATTTTTGCTTATCTGTGCAGGTCATTTTTTATGTTATGCGGGGGAATAAACAGTTGGCGCCCGCGGTAAACTACTTTCCAAGTAGAATTTGTTTTTGTCGAGCATTTGTGCTGAATTCAATAATATTTTATATCTACTTATTTGCCTAGACCTTTTACCTAGACAAAAATATTATTTCACCTAATATCTTTAACACTAATGATCGGTTTCTTTTTTTAATACTTCGGCGTAATTTCCTCGAACAGAAAAATATCAATCGTTGACCATTTCAAATATTCATTGTTTCACTAACATACACACCAAATTGCTAACAGTAAATAAATTCGTATAATTTTCATACGATATTACAAAGCCAAACTTGACTAAAAATAACTATGAAATTCAAGCACTTACCCATCATGTTGGACATGAATTTGGATCTGTCCATGGGCGGGATCCACTTGGACGCCATGGGCAGGATGGCGGGCCAGGTGGCTCCGAGCAGGAAGCCCAGGACCACCCGCACTGCCACCACCCAGCCGAAGCCGGCAGTCGCGGCGCCAGGAGTCAGCAGCGTGAGCACACTGGCTAGCAGAGTGCTGTAGCCGAACACTCGCCTGGGGGCAAACGTATACATACATAAGCTAGGCAGAGACTATAGATCCATACTGGTTGATCCTAACATTCGCTTCGTCTACTTTCATGAATCTCTTGATGCATTGTCATCGGTTCAGGGTATTTCCATATAGGCACCCTAGATGCCATCGATATGGTTGAGGTAGGATTTTTGGTGTCGACTCCTTACGACTCTTCTATTCACACTGGCCTCATGTATCTGGATTATGACCTTTTGGCTTTTATCCATCATCTCTTATTTAACTGTTTTGTATTAAAGATATTTTTTAATCTGCCTTGGAAAAGTGAACGCTGACACTGTAGTATAGTCCCTCCAGATAGAGTATTAATTGGTAGCAGGCTTTCGGTAAGACTACGCTAATCTACATTATACCGTTTTAACTTGATCTTATTCAATCCTTAAAACTATAAAACAAAAACTTTTGAATAAAGCTTAACAAAGTAAATTTTGATATTAAAGTAATAATAAAAAGGTAGTAAAATATTATGCATTGTTCTATGGAATCAAAATAAGTTGACTAAATAATAAAGTGGTTTTCTTTTGTCTTTCTTTTATTATTAATTGTATTATAATTGCGGTGGTGGGGATATCTGACTTAACAGAATGATTTCAATGCTATTTGCGGCAATCAGTAGGCTCTAGAATAGTCATATTCTTACTGCGTAGTTGATTTCAGCCTAAGTACTTATTAATTCGCAATTCGCATATTTACAGCATCTCCAAGACATGACTTTCATTAACTAACGAGATCACACGTTACACATATTAATTCAATATAGTATGTACTACAAATAAATATGATGGAACTAAAAACAAATTACCATAACAAAATAATAGAAGCCATTTAAAAATGGGTAATTAAATAAAATTACACGTAGATGTGTTTATTGCACTATAGTTTCTTGTTTCGACGGCAAGTTTTTGCGCCCAGTTTCCGTAGTAAACGTTTCAAAGATACTAGAAATAGCAAGGTTATAGAATGACAACATTCGGTATTTGATTGCTAAACCACCAAACCGCAACGCACCTACGCACTTCAAGTAGTACTATGGATGGAACTCGTTTTATAAAAACATTTACCAATGAATAGGTCTACTAAAAAGATTTTATTGTATCCAGTTTAGTTTTAAGTTGTAGCCCATAAACAACATTCAGATATTTCATTTTCATTTGGAAATTATCATTGGCTACTTACTCTTGAGGTACAAAGAAATTGACGAACATAGACTTGAGCCCAGATAAGCAAAGCTTTCTGAGTGTAATATCAAATAAGAACATAGTTTCTATCTACCCTGGAAAATACCCGAGAAACATCTGAACACAAACGATGGTACAACGTGCCAGCATAAATAACACAATCAGCAAGTGAAATAACAGTCGAAATTTCGACCCGCCCACAGACACGTAACAAGCGGCACGCAAATTCACAAATGATAGAACACGATTACAAGATAAGATTTATACGTAGTTGCACGCCACGCATATCGCCTCGGCGCCGTCCCGCCTGACTCACTGCAGATGCCGCTGTCTCAATATTATTATTCTCTTATTACCGGTGGGCAGATTGTTAAGAATTTATTTTTTTACCTATAATATCCAGAGATCTACACGTGCTGGCTTACAAACTGCCAGCTTCGTCGTGATATCGCAAGTACGATTGTTTCCCGCAATGTGTAGGTATACGAGTAGAACAGCTGGCCGGCCCACATGTTAATTCCTACCTGTAATATTTTTGGTTGATTGAGCGAAGCATAAACAAGTATGAAATTAAGTGAAAATCTTAGTAGTGTCTGACTGTGCCCCTGGTATTGTAGATCCATTAAAGTTGGTAATCTTCCTATCAGGTAGGTAAATTTTGTTTTCTCGGAACTGCCTTTGGATATAATTAAATCATTATTTATGTATAGAACACAAATCCCCCAAACATTTTCCGTCGCATTCAATCTCCTTTTATATTCTCGCAGTTTTAAATTGAAATGATTCAACACACGGACGCAGCCTCCAATTTTGTTTTTTGTTTATCGGATATGTAGATTTGCAAATTGGTTTTTATACCGCAATCATCCGTCGATTTCAATAACAACAACTTTTCAAATTATATCGGCTCAAGGCGTTTCTCATCAAGAGCGGATGCAGAGCAAAACAAGTCGGATTACCTGTCTGCATCGTCACAAGAAAATGCTCTTAGGGCTCAAGGCTAGGCTTCAACTCCACATACGCTTTGCAACGTATTATTTAATGTTGCATAAAGTGCTCTGTCATATCCCATTTCGTTTCGTTTTAGAACTAGCACAGCGCAGCAGAATATAAGCACACTCTATAGAAAGTACTGTACCAAGACAGACATCTGACAAGCTATAATTACACCAGTCTGCTCAATAGTTGTTTGTTCCGCGCGATGGAGTAATTAACATAGTAAAATCTACAAAAAATAAGGTACCTATTGTTGTGTAATGAACACCATTTTATACCATCGATTATAATGATCAAACAAAAAAATACGATAGATAATCCTCTTCAGGCGCCATCAAGGCGTATACTTTTTTGAACCGTCACTAATTAACTTTAACAAATTACGACAGGCCCAACAGCCTAGAGTTTACAGACCCGTAAAAAAATAGCAAAAAAATACTCGTTCCGAAACCTGTTCCGATCGTCCCCGTTTCACATGCGATTAGTCACAAACGAGTTCTGCAGATAAGGTCCACGCCACGGGCGCCGGCGATCCATTTACATGACATCTTGTCACTTGTAGTCCACTCCCCTGCCCAGTTTTTAACGGTATATCAAATGCGAATATTACTGTCAATTTTTTTGCCTGGAATGTTTATTGGAAGTATGCCATGACTTAGATCAAGAACGGCGCGACCTTACGAAAACAGAACTGTAAATCTAAAATAGACTTATGCTGATGAAGCTAAACAACGTATCAACTTACTATGCATATTATTAAGATGCAATAAAAATTAAGTAAAACCTAGAAATTACTGTAATGGTTACAACTCCTAGTTTTAGAGTTAAAAAAATCGTTTGCCAGGGTTCAATCACCAAACCAAATATTCATTGCATTTATTATTTCATGACAGGTATACAATACATTGATATCAATAAAGAATGTATTATCTTATGATAAATCACACGCTTAGGACACCTAAATAAAATAGTAATTATATAACTTTTTATGTAGGAGGAAAGAAAATAAAACAATGTAATTTTAATACCTAAACATATGTTTAGATATAAGTGTTATCAAAAAGAAAAAAGGCTATGGTATATCAAAATTTCCGGCACTTTAATTATTTGTCACTATTAAAATTGAAATGATCAGTAACAAATACTACTATAAACTAACTACTACTGAAAGACATAGTTGGCAAAAGCCAAGAGCTCTTTATAGAAATAAAAAACAGGAGCAAGATGGAAAGCGATTACACCTAAAGCAACTGAAAAACAAATGACGCTTAAAGCTTCTATATCTAAAGTTCCTACTGTTGTTTCCTTGACGTGCAGTTACAATAGCACCTTTTATAAGGGCCTCTAATTAAAGTTACTAATGGCAGTCGGCAGGCGCACGTCTCGACGCCGATTCCAAGTAACGATCACATAAGAAAACATGCTAAATGTCATCGTAGTGGCAGCAATCAACAGATATTTTTGAAACAAAGGAGATCGGTCGATTTGGTCCAACCGTGGACAAGAAATTCATTATTACCAAAAAATTTGGCGTATTTTTTTAGATTTATTTCTCTATTTACTTTTATCCTACGCCATTGGAATTAGATTTACAAAAAAATGAGGATATCATGAAATATTTCTACCATTTTTGTATTTGTCAGCAACATTCATAGAGTTGACATCTGTCACGAGACTATTATCTGTCAAATTGCATTGTTTATTTCGTCGTGTACTCATGTGTATTTAAAATTGAATTAATTTGAAAATCATATAATTTCGTTTTGTGGCTGGGTGTTGTGTTTATTCTCTACGGCGTCCCTTGCAGTCAATTGCTTACCTCGATCCAACAATACTATAGCATATAAATAAGTTAAAATGTTTATAATCGTCATGAAAGCAAAAACTACGGGAAATCATTGATGCGCGCCTGAAGCCAACAACTACGAGACACCGATTGTAAAGGCGCAAAGGCTTACATGATCTGTAATGTCTGAATGGATTCATCCTCAATCATTGTTTTATTTTTTCATTATTGTGTACGGTAGCTTCAGATATTTTTTAAACTAGCGCATGACAAAATGACTAACTACATACAATAAACCTGATATCAAAATAATATACTTTTAAATATTCAAATGTGTTTTTCTGTCTTCCTTGATAAGCTTACGTACTTTATAATAATGTATATTCATACTCATCCCAAACTTAAAATATAAGCCAACTATGATATTACGTATTCAGATAGCAGAAAATGGTAGATTTTGTAAAACTTTAAGAGGATAAATCTTAAAAACCCCGTATCCTAGCTCAAGAAGACTATGTTATATTTGAAGGATAAAAAATCCTTATTATTTAATTCTATGTCTCATTTCTCTCCACCATGTTTCCACTACTAGGCCCAATATTCATAGGAAAACGACCGATCTCCTTTGAATGATGAGGGTCATACTTGTGATGCCCATTTTTATGGGCACGGTAGTGACAAAACTAAACATTGAAAGCCTGGTACCGATGAACCCAAAATTGGATGATCCACAAACCCGATTAACTCACATGGGTCATAATTACAAGGAGTTTTCGATATTGAAATCAATAATCATTTTCCAGACGGATATGAGTCCACAATCAAACAGCATCCTCAATAATGACATCATTACCATTCTATTCCCAGCACGCACCAGAAATGAGATCATCATTGACTTCTAGAAACAAATCGTATCATTTTCCATTAACATCCCTGTTCATCTTAATTACAGCAGTTCATAATGTACAAGGACCAAAAGCTTGTGCAATCAGCCTCATTGACTTCCACTGACCCATCTATTAAACAATTTTAGAGAGTTTGGCGCTAATTTATATGCTGGAAACGAAATGGCGCAATCTAATGTAAGGAACAGGTCGTTAGTAATAAATGATTTAATTTGATCTTTGAAATGTAGGTTGGACTTAATAGATATTAAAGGTTCTTTATTTATTTATCATAATTTGGATATTTGTAGTTGTTGATAGGAGCTGCCTATAGTTACCTTCAAATAGAGACAGGTAACGTTCGTTTGATGTAAACGTACTGAATGCTATAGTTGAATTAATTTCAAACATAGATCTATTAACCACCATTTTTTTTTTGGTTCGTTCAAACTGGGCTTTGTGATAAGATTGGTGAATGAGCCATGTCGAAAATTGGAGGAAGATGAGGATACTAATATAAAAATTAAAACAGATACATCAAAATTCAGATGATAGCTAATATGCCAGATTACGAGTAATAAATTACATTTGAAGACATATAACTCCTATTTTGGAAACACAATTAATTGGCCATTGGGCCAATCCTATATTTTTTTCCTTGTAAAGGTTTTGCCAAATATTTATTTAAATTTTAAATAATACCAGTTCAAGGAAAAAAGCGTCGTCAAGAAAGCGAAATCACTGGACGATATTTTACAATTGGCAATAAACAAAACAAGGATTTTCCTTATATACATATGTGTGTCAGTTATTTTGAAATAATACTGTTTAAGATTCAAGACCGGCTTGGAACAAAATTTCATGAAAATTATAACTAATCCGTCGCGTCATCATCATCATCATCATCATCATCAGCCCGTTGCAGTCCACTGCTGGACATGGGCCTCTCCCAAGGTAAGCCACAGAGCCCGGTCTGTTGCTTTACGCATAAAGTTAAAGTTAGTCGCGTCATATCGGACAATAATTATTCGTTTCACCCGGTCAATGCTCTCGTGGACCTAACGAGTTATTTTTTTAATTCCATGTTTCTCACCATGCTTACAGGGTTACCAAATCATTGTTGATGGAAATTGATGTAAGATTATCGTGGGTTGTATTTACAAAAACGATATTATAATTATTTATTTTTTATTAAGGACTTTTGCCTAATCGTTGACTAATATTGCACATCACCATTTTTATTGTTATGTGGCACTTTCATGTTGTGAATTATAAATCTCAAGGAGCATCATTTAAGTATACTTTTTACATCAACATTTAATAAGAAATGTAAGTAATAATAAATATTCAGTGTCAACAATGTAACTTCACGTGATTTAAATAGGTATAGCAAAAATATAAAGGACAAATACAAACAGGAAAGTCCCCGCAATAAACAAATTGTGTATTAGAAACTTATTATAAAATAACAGATTAAATAGATGACTGCCTCGGTGGCGTAGTTGTATTACGATACGGTTACAAAGCTGACGTCTCGGGTTCGAGTCCCGGTTCGGGCAGTGATATCGGATTTTTCTATTCATTATCAGCCCGGAGTCAGGAATTTGTGCCGGATATGGCGATAGTTTCGCCCTGTATAACATCGTGGGACGGAACCATACAAGGCGAAATGTGGGTGTCCTGGTGGCGCCTCTACCTACCCCTTCGGCGATAAAGGCGTGAGTTTATGTATGTATGTAGATTAAATAGAGTTTTTTCATATGTTTACTTTAAAAACTTGTGCTTTTATTTTATAATCGCGTGCAGAGTGCAGACGCAACAACAAGAGCACGTGTTTGTTAAGACTAAAATATCTATTACGCAAATCCGCATAGTGCGTTGGACGTCTGAATTTAACGTTTGTGTGTCAACAGAATGTATTATTGCGATGGAGTCGCACTGGAGACGACGCACCACGTTAGAATTCGAGACTGGAAGGAAAATATCTGGCGGGTCTGATTTTTGAGCACGTAAATCCGTTAGTTCTAAACAGCAGTTGACCATAGAGTCAAAATTAGCTGTACCCCGTAAACAAGCCATAACATTTGTATAGGAATCTTCACAAATTCTGGCTCTAGTCTAAACATTTAATAAACTCAATCTTATCCTTATTTATCAACAAATGAAACTGGCGTACGACTTCACAAATAAGCTTACGCCTATATTGTAACGGAGTAGGCAGAGGTGACAACATTGTCACCCACGTTTCGCCGAGCTTATTTCAATATGTTAGTGGGCAAGCATCTGACGTATCTAAATGTACACGGCTGACAACTGTATATTTTTAAATAAATTCTAATATTACTTTAATTTTTTCATTTCTTAAATATCGTTCATATTTTACAACTTCCGTGACGCAGTTGGATAGACGCCGACTGTGTAACAAGAGGCCCTGGGTATCCCTGCATTCTATCTCCATATACCCTTCAGGTGTCCATGTACCCTATAGACTATAGACAATAGACTTTTGACAGATGCTACACAATGGAGAACAATTGGAGAACAATTAGAACGTCACATAAATTTTGACAGGGAGCCTAATATGAGCTTCTTGGACACAGGAAGGGTAATAAATCTATCTCCTTATTAACTTATTGAGATACATTTTTGCGTGATCCGATAAAATTTGTTTCGCGTTTGACACCGAAAAAAAATTCGTAATTTCTAATACCTACGACACTTTACTGTGGAGTTCGTACTACGAGTGTATACTCGTATGAGTATATATGACTGTTGAATATTTAATATAAGTAGTACTCGTGACAGCCCTAACAGCCGACTATGTGGTTCAATGAGTATTGTCGCAAGTTGCAGCCGCATTCGGCAGCCAAGTTTTTATTGTTAATGGCCACAATGGAGTCTATTATGTGCAAATTACTGAACCATCCCGACCAATTGCTTGGCAACTGGCAACTGTAGTTATGTCGCCCGTAATTTAGGGTTCAAGTATTTATTTATTTATCTAAGTTTAGAATATAAGTACCCTTATTACTTCTAGACCTAAAACACCTACATTACTGGAGCCTACAAAGATACCTACAATATCGTGCCTCATTATATCATGGTATAAACTACTACAAAATGATAGTGCTCTCTATTTGCCTATCTCCCTACTCCTTCGAGGATCTGGCGTGAATACATTAAGTTATATAATAACAATATCTTGTTTCCACTGATATAATACCTGGAAATGCCATTCAATCCTTAAATAAATTATAATCGTGTGTAACATTATCCCGTGATAAAATGTCATTTTATCCTCTATCTGGTGCTCTGCCCATATCATCAGACCTGCATTTTTCGTGGCAGTATAAATATTGGTAGTGCATGGTGACTTGATGGTAACGGACCAGCCACGGCTGCCAACATGTTTACGGTGGTCGGGGGTTCGACATCCACCTCTGACTTTTCGGAGTCATGTGTGTATTGATAGCCAATCACCACGCACTATAACGGCCAATGAAAACATGGTGAGGAAACCTACATACCGTAGCGATTCGGAAGAATTTCTATGGTATGTAAAAGTCCGCCAACCCACACTACACTAGCGTGGTGGACTATACGGCCTAAGCCCTCCAAGTCGTACTCTCGATTGTCGAGGAGGCCCGTGCCCTGCCGTGGGACGTTTAAGGGCTGATACAGATACAGATAAATATTGTAGCACTGACCTTGCGCCGATAATTTCCGCCAGCCTGCCTCCTGGAAGTTCTGTGAGCACGTAGCCCCAGAAGAAGCAGCCTAGCAGCAGGTTCTTCTGCTTCGTGTCCCAGTGGTAGCGGGTCTGATCTATGTGCCCTGGGTGCTGCAACAAAATATACTATTAGTTGAGGGAAATCTCTTATCTATATTACCCCGTAAGACTACCGTCCGTTTCTCGTTCATTTGGGGATTTTTGAATAGGTCTCACTATACTAATGTCCAGCACTAGGTTAAGAAGACGCAGATGAATCTAAAGTCAGTATGTTTAAGCTATCTATAGGTTTCCGCCGCCGCTTAACGTAATGGTCCTTGTTCTTGGTTTCCTCCCTATACATCTGTCCTGCGTCAGGGATTCTGTATATTATTCTATGTAGTTACTAAGTAGCTTGTCATTCGGCAAAGGCAAAGATTTGAATTCTTCAAAATAATGTATCTATATCTAGCAAATATAATTTCAACAATACTCAAGTGGCATGTATATTTACAATTGACAATTGTTTTTTTATAGATAAATAAATGTTGTAGCGCGTCATGGTTGTCTTTCGTGTTCGCACATCAGAGCAACACTAGAAACAAAAGGAAATAATATTACAAAATTGCTTACCGTTGGAAACATTGGTATTTGTGGGAATTTAAAATAATCACGTATTGTTACAGTTCGTGCTGGGTTCAATGACCCGCGGGGGTCTGATTTCTCTGATCCGTTTGTGAATATCAAACAGGTGCACAAGGCTGACACAAGATTTTGGAATTACGACCTTATTACGGAGATAGTAAGGGTCTTTGTGTACATGTTATGTCTTATCTAGTATTATAAATGCCATTTGGAACGATGAAAAAAATGTTTTCTAATGCGGGCGTAAATATGCCATGAGATGCTGTGGGTTTTGAAGTATAGGATAATAATACAGTTTATTGATGATTTCAAAGTCCCGTTTCCTTAAAACTGCGGCTTGCACAGGAATGCTATCAGTAACAATACGATACGATCAATAACAGTACGATCAATTATAGTACTTCTTCAAAACTCCTTATCTGTGCCCTTATCCAACATTTATGTGGGACCTGTGCGAAATGATTTAGGTATACCTACATATCACTAATGATCCTATATTCGGCTTATAAGACTTAGAAAAATGGTAGGGAGTCGTTGGATGCAGGTATCCGTAAAATATCCTAGAGATCCTTCTCTTCCTCACTCTTTTCAACCATAGGAAGTCCACTGCTGAACATAGGCCTCCTCCAAGAATCTCCATATGGACCTGTTGGAAGCCAGCCTCCAGCGACTTCCTGCAACCGAAGACTTCTTGTGACTGAAAATGATGATGTCAAACCTTTTGACATATTTTATATTAAGCAACAGATACTAACAACAATTTTTGCGGCAAACTAAACAATAAGTATCGATTCTGTCATACGTTCAAAATAACGACTATATTCTTTGTCAAAATGACGTTGTCTTTACTAAACAAGATTAAGTAAGCATATTGTATCTGAGTTTAAAAATTCAATTAAAATGCACTTAACCATTTGCCGAGCTATTTGAACATTTTTATTAGGGCCCGGCATTTCACACATAGAACGCCAGCTTTGTAACAGTACAAAATTAGAAAATTGCTATAAACGTAATAATAATTGGCTGTGATTACTATTGATCAGAGGAGTCGATGACCCTTCATCTCGCAATATGTGAAATGTATTTTATACTAAATAGTGGTATTTAGCCTCAAAACCAGGCAACGGGGCTTAATTTTAAAGAAGCATTATGAACATAATTTGATAAACTTTAATTAACGATCATTAAATTTTTGAAAATGAATTAAAGTTTCTATTATAGATAGTATACATAATTTATTTACCGGTGGACAGTAATTGTGCCCTGAATACAAAATTTATACGCTGAAGTTTATATTCCCGAGGAGTAAGTAGAACAGTTAGTACTTAGTACCCAAATGTGTCTATAATTAGAAACTTTTATAAGCAACTTGTCTATTTTGAACCCAGGTTGAGTTAAAAATGACCGGCACAAAGATTATCCAACGTTATTACCTTACATGGAATTCCAAGCACTTGGAATGAGTACAAAACGAGTAACTATAAGCAGTGACGGATTTAGTGGGAGACCGATGTAGCTCTCTGCCCACAGTTGCATGGCTCTGCGTACCATATTATGCAAGTTGCAAATTAGCTCTGGTTTAATGTGTATCTTTTTGTAAAATGTGTATAAAATCGTTAAAAGTAAGCCTTTTTTTTTTTTTTGTGTTTTGGCAACTGATTCTGCTTCTTTGAGAATATTACTGCCAGTGTCAAGTGACTAGTGAGTCATTCATGTCAATTGGTAGGGTAAAAAAATAAAAGCGATCGAGACTAAAATCTAAAGAGAAATACGTTACTGATGCGAATGATATATAAAATACATACAGACATGTAAGGTTAGTTTATAACTTTATATTATACATATTTAAATAATTAACTAGTGCTTTTAAGGCCGGTTTATTTTTAAGGCTTAGAATGGATGCGAGGTTACAGGGGAGCGGAACCTTATTTCTAATCAATAAGTCATATAATGATGGAGAGGAGTACCGGGTGCAATTGAAAAATATGTGTGTCATGGAGCCTTCATCAAGACCGCATTCACACAAGGAAAAGTAAGCCTTTAAATCAGCATTCATTATTTCCAAGTCCTCCTATTAATTTAACTTTGTGATTGATTTCGTTGCGGGTTAAAAACAAGTTAGACATTCCCGGAGACTCGCTGAGTTGAAACTCATTGAAATAGTCAGTGTCATAAAAATGCGTGCCACAGTTGATCCTGGCTTACAGGAGTTGCAGTGGCGGGTATAAGGGCGGGACAGTCTCCAAGACTTTAAATCAGCAGTTTAAACTGATTATTTCAATTTAATTGCTTAGCCGACCATCGTTCCAAAATCTAATGTAATTAAATTCAAGTATATGGGAAGTTTACTTTGCCGTGACAATATAAACAATACAAAAAACTTCATATTATAGCCGCAAACATTATGGTGATTTTGCACTTTCTACAGCCTACAGCATCATCTTAAATTGAATAAGACCTCCCTCTAATCTTCTAAGCCCGAGCCTGCGGAACATTAAGTCAGCCAGCGACAATTTACTGAGAATGTTATAATTAGCCGCTGGGAGCCGATTCGCTGTGATAAACGTGGTATAATTTATCTTACAATGTATATTTATGTAGTGTTTCTAAAAGGGTATGAAGTGAGGGTTAGAGCAATAACCAATAGGGGCAGCGGAAAGAAAGTGGTTTTCGGTATCTGTGATTATTTCTGGTTTGAATATTAGCATAGACTACAGATATTTCTTAGAGTTTGTGTGTTCGACCGTACATTTGTGTTGTAGCACGCACTTCTACAAGTCTACACTTCTACTCCTGTTTACGAAGTTTTTGAGGAAAGCAAGAAGCAGAAAGTTGGGATAATATAAAGAATAGTAAGTTTTAATACGCTTTTCGACACACTTTATCTTACGAAAGAAACAATATACACGACTATATCTTATATCTCAATTTTGAAAGCCATAAATATAAAATTAAAATACATAAGCTAATGTGTTAAGCTTAATGTCAACTTCTATGTTTATTGTTGCACGTATTTCTGGGTCAAAGACGTCTCCTTGTGAATCATAATCCATATTTATTTGTTTAAAAAACTTCAATGTCTTTATTGAATACCTTTTAACAATAAAACTAGAACTAACATATTTTCAACCTGCAGTGGGAGCTAAGATCCTTAATTTCCTTATAGAATTACATAATAACGATCGTAAGCTTTTGTTCAACTCGGCTTTCTTTACCATCTTCTTGACATTTAAAAATATTGTCTCACTCATAAGTAATATCTAGAATTGTTTTCAAGACTCAACCTCGGTCTCACATACCCAAAACTGTAACACCTTAGAGGCTTAGATCGTGTTACAGTCACAAAAACAAAATGTACCCTACCTCAGTAACATTATGTGCTCCGAGCGTAACATTGGCGACGGCTGTGATGTTATCGTTGTCGTCGTAGATCATCTCCACGATGGCGATGGTGAGGTTCACTCGCAGGGCATAGTTCAACATGAAGCCCAGCAACACCATGATGTTCAGCACTTGAACGCATGTGAGACATCCTGCGAAGGAAACGGTACTTTAAAATTTAAGGTACAAGTATACAGTATTGGAGGTTGTCCATTGAACATTTTTTCCAGTTTTCCAAGAGCATCCGAAAAACGCTGACTCATCTGACATTTGAATATAGTCAAGGAAAAGAAACAAAAGATTAAACTAAATGGAGAAGTTCGAGTAAGGAGATGGGTCCTGACTCCAGCCAGACTCATGTTTAGAAAATAAAGACTTTCAGCTTTCAGTAGAATATTCGCTTAGAACTAACATTACTAATCCTAAAAGTCAGTATTAGCAGTGTGAACACTGTGATTGACTATAAACAGAGAACTCTGCAACGATCATTTCAGAAAAAAATATCTACATTTTCTCCATCACCAGTGGACGGGATATGAATTTTCAAAAAAAGATCAAGAGTAAAGCAGCATATACACCCACCACATAAAAAGGTACTTCAAAGTTAGTATTGTAATAAATGATGAATCTATTTATGGTATCAACCCATGATTGTATTAACGTTTAATGTGTAGGTACTGTGAATCAGCTGAGAATCGCTTGGTGAGCACAGATGACGGAACTCCTCTACAACCGAGAATCTAGTTACCTAGGCTTAAGTCATAGTCCACCATGCTGGTCTATTGCGGGTTGCGGACTCCACATACCATAGAAAACAATAATAAGGATCATACGGCATTTCATATATTTTGTAAATATGATGAACATCGTACATAGCTCTCTAGGATTACCCGTAAACTTTCTATTTGAAACTAAGAAGTTAAACGTCATTGATCAGGTTCCTAAAACTGGTTTAGCTTAATTAAATTTTGGATACACAAACGAAGGTCGTGAACGTGATAAAGCAATAAGGCTGGGGAAACACATTGACGCACACGTGTTGCTCAGCATTGATTTGAATGATAATAGGATGCACATTAGTCATTTTATTTAGTACTTAGTTGAAAGTTTGATTTACACAAAAAATGACTGTGCATAATTTCGAATTCAAGGTAGACTTCATAACTGTATGACATAATCGAAAACATCGATATTTTCGTCATCATCTGATGATGATCATTAGCCTATCGCTGTACGCTGATATAGGCGACCCCAAAGATTCCAATTGTAAGAAGTGGCCTGTGTCCAACGACCTTCCATAATCTTTCTCTAGATACAGCATACGTTAATGTTCCATAATAAGTTAATCTTTCGGTGTGACAATATCAGGGTTTTGTTGGCGTCTGAGTTTAAGTAACGTCTATTAAAAGCAATGTTTGCGGGTCAAGGCAACGTTTTAATTAACCTTATCACTAATTCGTGAGCACACAATGGGAGCCCTTAGTTTGTTCAGCCCTCCATCGTGTGAACGCGTTGACAATCGCCATGACTAACTGTGACCTACTTACAACCAATTAAAGAAAAATATTTTATGGCACATATTTACATATTTTTTTATATAATTTATTTGTGAGTGAAATAAAGACCCCGTCTTTATGTCTTCAAAATCACCGGTGACGCGATCTGATTTCACTGAATATTTTATGGTCTTTGACCTTTGCATATGGCCTATGCCCTATAGTCTATACAGTACAATCAGAGACCTACAAAAGGTCTCTGATTCTCCGTTCTTTTACCAGTTGTGGGATGAAATATCTATCAAAGAGATTAGTTGGATATTAGCCTAGACCAAAAAATAGTAATTCCCGCAAAACCTTACTGATATTGTGAATGCGATAGGTTTTGCCTTTGAATTATTCATCGCTTATCAAAATGGGTTAATACTAATGTGGAATAATCGATGCCGAAATCTTTATTGCCAAGTTCCAACTGTATATTCTAACAATGAAAACATAAATAAGGTAATAAATTATAGTTAAAATCTTTTTTCAAAGGCTGAGTAAAGTCCCGATTCCTGGTATCTATTGCAAACCACTAAAAACTACCAAAACATGGCAATGTTTATAAACAAACGTGACACTTCCGTGAGAATCATAATCATGCGAATGATCCGAGCGGTGACCACTCACGAAATAAACTGCGCAACAAATCTCATGACGTCCGACAATTATTCGGGCCGGTTTCTATCAAAACAACTTTAAGGATTTTTTATGATCTTTTTTATGAGTCTAAAGCTCAGGTAACGTAAATTAATACCTATATTAGAAGTGATTACTGCATTAGATATTGTGTTATAAAAAGCGATGGAAGCAGGCAATTCCACTAGATCATTGAGGGTTTTTCTAAGGATGCTTTTTTTATCAGTGGAGTTTTTGTCCCTGGAGATGACGGTATGCATTATAGTTTACAATAATTTTATCTCTCAGCTGCAATATATCTGGTTGGTATGAATTCACTAGCTATGTGGTTACATTACTGAGTCAAGAAATAACAAAATATTTTTATAAAATTAATTATCCAATAAGAACTAAGCTTAGTTTCTATTATTTACTGGCGAGACGAGCATGCCATTCGCCTGATGGTAAGCGATATGACCGCTCATGGATGGTGACAAAACCGACCACCATAAATCACAAAGCTGTGCTTGGTATTCCAATGCGCTTGCCTTGCTGACACATAAGATGTTTAGTCTCATTATGTCCAGTAGTTCTGGCTACAATGTCCTTCAAACCGGAACACAACAGTGCATTTATACTGCTGTTTGACGGGAGAAATAGACATTGCGGTGGTACATACCCAGGCGGCCTCTCACATTTAAGAGACCATTATGTAGTATGTTATGTAGAGTATCACCTAAAAACTTGATTTGTGCAATTTGATTAATCACCGTTGCGTCAAACGAAATCTGTATTAATTAGAAACTCCATAATTGATTTGACTTATATTAAAAGCTCCTTTATTATGGAAATACAAAATGTTTGATGATGTTCATGTTGTATTTTTTATTTCGAGTAAATTTGACATCATAAAGAAGACTGAAACAGAACCTAGTAGGATATGAATGACTCTTGTCTACATCATGGATGGCTCGAGGCTCTAATAAGGGTCTATATCTGTCTCTCAGCAGGCCGCCATAATTGTATCGAGTGGCATGGGACAGCCGTCTGATGCCATTCTATACTCTGCCTGGAGGGCACTACAGCGTGCCAGTATTTTAAAAACAAAAGGTATACGGCTGCTTTTTATCTGAACAAGATTGAAGTAACAACTGTACTGTAACAGCCCGTTATCAGATTGCGGAGGGCTCAATTACTCCAACCTGTCCTTGCCTTCTCTGTTTATCTTCCGAATAGCTGACAATGTACTACCTCAGATTAGTGGATTTTTATGGAAATCGTTGATAGCTTTCAGTTCGGCAAATTAATCGTTTACCATTCTAGTTACATCATCAAAGAAAATGTAGATAAGTCCTTAGCTGTCCTTTAGTAATTATCAATATTTACTCGTACCAATAGTTATAAAAACAATAACCTATGAGTATTGCGCAAACAATAGTCCTCTCGGGAAATCCGATTCATTATGAGTTCATAAATAATCATATTTATGGGATATTTCATAATCATTTATTAGAATTAACGAAATGTTCTTCCCCGGCTTTATGGCCTTTTTTATACAAGATATTTTCGAAACATTATCATTCTTAATATCTGTGACGTGATTGGTTCGTGTGAACTTTATGGTTTATTGACAATATTATTATTGCTTTATATTTGTAGTTTAGAGAATCATTTAGACACACATAGTAGTTTATTGTGCATCTTACGTATTGAATTAGTTTAGCTATTTAACAAATATTTTTAAAGATGCTTTTGTTCAATATTCAAAGAATTATTCTTTTCACAGTAAGGAGTGACTACATATAACATAATGCATCTTTTGAAGTCAGATTCGATCCACTTATTGCGATGTAAAATACTTGTACACCGACTGTGCAACGTGCCCCCAAAGAAATTAACACTTAATATAGTACATTTTATCGCCACCAAAATGCATTAACCCAAATTGTTCTACATTAGGATTTTACTGAAACTCCATCAAACACCTCAAATACAAAGATGATTTAAGTTCTCATGTATAAAATAGGCGAGATACTCTTTCGATTATCGGAGTACGTCAATAGTTTGTATGTATGTATGTATGTATGTATGTATGTATGTATCAATTGGTAATATATTATAGTATAAGTATTTATATATGTACTTGTATATTTATTTATTTATATTTTTATTTATGTATTTATGAGTCATAATAATTATGTATATTATGTTTGTGTATTTATATGTTAAACTAGTATTATACTATTACTTACTTACGTACTATTACTTAACTTTATATCTACACTGCCGTCTCTTTTTCCTTCTCTAAAATCCATCCTATGGTTGTCTGTAAGACATTGCCTAGAGCGATAAGACCGCCACTTGTACTTTTATTATTTTTGTAATTTCTGTATATTGTGTTTCATTGTTGTGTACAATAAAGACTTAATAAATAAAATAAATAAATAAATATGTATGTATGTACGTATGTAAATGTATTTGATCCAATCTAAGGGATTTCACGAGCATCTTCTATCTATCTATCTATATCAGCCCATATACGTCCCACTGCAGGGCACGGGCCTACTCTACAATCGAGGGAATCGATTGAGAGTGGTTAGGCCATTTAGTCCACCACGCTGGCCTAGTGCGGGTTGGCGGACTTACATACCGTAGAGCACGAGCATCTTGCATTGGCTCAAATATTTGTTTCCAATTGAATACAAAGACAGGGATGAGAAAGACTTAGTTGCATTTACAATAACAATCCTCCCAAACATGTTCCAAAACATTGCGTTGTTTATTGCAGCCATTGTTTGCCTTTTAAGTGCTCCTGCCGTGTTTGATGGCGATCGTGGTTGATAACATTATGAGTGTCAATATGGGTTAGTCGGCAAAAGAGCTACATGCACTAGCATTACGACTTTTAATAAATACACCCAACAGTCACAGATTCCAAACCATAATGTATTTATGTGGGTGTCCCGCCCTTACACCCACCACTGTAACTCCTGTAAGCCAGGATGAACAGCACGCATTGTAATGACACTGAGCGTTGAGCACAGCGATTCTCCGGGAATGTATAACACTAGTTTCTCAGGAGTTAAAGATTGCTTATATGTGATTTTGCAATATGTATGGCTGTTGCTAATTCACATACATATATGTATAACCACAGGTATACCCTAATGAATAAGTGTGCGAGACTGTGCTGGCAACCGGTCGCATTATCATAATGTACGTTAAAACTTCGTGTTATGCAACAGATATACACGAATTTTAATATGTGACACAAGGACGAATTTTAATATGTTCAATTTTTAATTTGAAAAACGAAAAATAATTTAGAGAAAATAATGGATTAAGAGCTCGAACGGAGTATACCTACTTGTTTAAATATTCTACAGTACAAAAACGAGAATATCACAATTATCGGATTTTAACTGAAGCGCAGTCCAAGTCAAGATATTAAAATGGGTAGTTTAATATGTATTAACATTATGCATCAGCTCTAAAGCCGTCACTCCGTCACATGAGCCTTGTTATGCGGATTGGTTGACAGGTGGATATATTTTTTTCCAGTCTAATCGCAAAACTTTCAAGCCACTCGTGATATTTCGAGTCCGCCTAGTCCGCCTATTATCTGAGGCACGAAACAATTCAAAGGACAGGGACAATGTCGCCAAGGCCTACCTTCTTCAGTATTTCTGACTGTAGATACTAACATCTATATTCTATTGTAATCTTAACGACCTCTTGCGGTTGGCTAAATAAATCATCGCTTTACAAGACTGCTTCTAACTTTAATGACGTCACATGCATATTTAACGCTCTGACGTCAGTATCAAAACGCCACGCCGCATTTCATCTTTGTTTTTATTATTGACGGGCGCGGCGCTTTGAGCGAAATTCGCGGAAAGAAAATTGGCAACGCCTGCAAAAACATAGCACGCCAGCGAACAAAGTAAAAATAAAATTTTAACTGATTTTATTTGTCTACAATAATATTTCGCTACGTCCTGGTTAGTCATGTAAGTTTTTATTAATCCGATCACGTAGAGCAACACAAATATACTTTTAAAATAGTTGGATCTTAACTTAGCGACAGACAATATACATATACATGATAAAACATTGTACATCCATAATTAATAATTGTTTCGAACGACGTAAAATTAGTCACTTTTGCTTTAGACAGATGAGTCTTACTTTCTCCCCTATACTTCCCACCAGAGCCATGTCCTTAAATTGACAACATTAAACGATATTACAGAGATAAACGCCAATTCCACGTGTCTTATACGCTCAACATTTCCTAAGACCTTGACTTGGTAACAAGCCACGTACTCATTAAAACACATGTAAACACGTATTGTGACAAACGGTGAACTTTCATTCGATGGTACAAAGCGGATGGCGACGCGTGGTAATGACCACTTTCACCACAACGTCACCGCTCGTAACACGCTGCTAATTACTGCTGGCAACAGCTAAGACAGGAAAAGTGCACTTGACTCGGTGGGGCAGTTGGTTAGACGCTGACTGAAACGAGTGGCTGCGGGTTCGATCCCCGCACCGAGGCAAATGGTTATGAGGCCCACAGATATTTATCTTGGATCTGGGTGTTTGTGAGATCGAAAAGTCTCTCGTAGTTTCTGATACCCACGACACAAGACTTCATTGATCTTAATGTGGGGTCAGGACTTTGTACTACGTGACTGTTGTATACAATTTATTTAATTGACTCGGTAATCACACATAGCGTTATACCAAAAACAAAAGTACATGTTTACAATTATTAAGTATAGGATTATATTTTTTGGACTCTCTAAGTCTCTAAATTCGGAAATCTCGCATGGTGGACTATGGACACACTTAGTTTATGGTAGACCACTGTTGAGCATAGCCCTAACTCTACTCCACCGGTATTTCTGTAAAGAAAGATCTTTGTTATTTCCTTTTCCCCGACTTTGCACACTATACACAACTTATTGCCTTTTAAATCCCCTGAGTACAAGACCTTAACAGCTTTACTCTTTACTTTAAAATAAAATGTATTGAACATTTTCATGACCTACGGTGACCCAAGCCAGGCGACAGTAACTTCGCAACAAAACTGTTGCAAATGCAGTACCGTTAAATAACGCGTGACCAATTGCTTCGTCGAGTGGGTGTCGCGGGGCTATTTGCAAAAGGTCCACTTCATTTCTTTCCTCACTGACCGTGGCATAGTTCTGTTCCCGGTCGATGTGTGAATTATTTGTTGTTTTAGCGTTAAATCTTATTAGATACTATCGACCCGGCTCGGTTTTGCGAGCGTGCATTTAGTTTTTCCACTCCACAAACCTATTAAATCTGGACATTATTACTTAATTATTTTGAACATTTTTTTTTTATTTTATTTATTATGGCGTGCAATAGTGCGTACGGTTCATCTGATGGTAAATGATCACCGCCGCCCACGAACAACTCCATAGGGCATAGAGACTTCTATCTCAAACTTTTTAACCTTCTGAGCGCATGAAGCTCAGAAGTTAAGTGACAAAAATAAACCTATTTCCTTATCGTGACCCTTCTTTGCCAAATTTCAACAGAGCTGCTTTCGCATTTATGATATCAACTAGGATTCTTAATGTAACTTAAAACCATTCAACAGTCGTTTACGTTACAGCGAATTTTTGCAATAGACAGGAGCCTAATACGATCAAATCTATCGCGTAATCAGAGGGCTGGTCCGGGCCCAGCAAAGATCTGAGAAGTAAGATTTACTTTCATCATAACATATTATAATTAATATTTAATACAACAAAACTGTACATAGCGGATCACCTCACTACAACCGGGTCGTACTCACATTTGTATAACGTAATAACACCAAAATATATTTACAAATAACGGAGTACACCTCCACCTGCACGCTATTCAAAATTTGAATTTCAAATTAATAAAAATCACCTAATGTTTGCAATTCATTCATAAAAAACGTGTTTGAGATGTTTTACTACGAATAAAATTATGATTCTAAATGTAAACATGCGTAACCAATGGCAACTAAATCCAGTTTGTTTAAGACTAAGCATGTTACTAAAATACTACTTTTAGTAAAAAAATCTCTTCCGTTATTGCTCTTCTATGATATCCGGATTAAGTTATAACAACTCTGATGAAGTTTTTTATTGCTTTAACAGTCAGACGAAGCAACCAAGCGCCTGATATCAACCTGACATCTCAGCTCATAGGCTCTTCATTAGCAGCATATCATAGCACAAACAAGTACACATTCCGTGGTACTAATACTAATACCTTCGCATATCTAAATATGCGAAGGTACTCAACCCAAAACAAAAAGGGAAAGTTATAAACACACGCTGCACAATGGACTTCCATCCAGAAACCTCTATGAGTTTATGAGTAAGTATTGCCCTCCATCTTTCAACTCAAGCAACAGCCGAAACTGAGGTCGACGATCACAAGTGCCCTTGAGCTATTTGCATTGAACTCTTGCCAGGCCGTGATAACTAGCGAGTCTCGTGAGACCGTGAAATAATTTAAAACTATGTATATTCCCAGCAGCCTTGATAACATAGCTACTTCACGATGTAGCGATAAGTTGCAGGATTTTTTTCATATGAAGAATATGGGAAAATTCCGACTAAGTCTCGAAATATTGAGGTCAAGTTATTCCTCTAGAATGAATGTCTTAATATGATTGTTATTAACTAAAAACTGAAAAGCAAAAGATCGTACTTGATAAAAACAGAATTTGCTCAAAGCCTTACACTTAGGCTAGACCCCATGACACCAAACGAAATAATGACAGATTTGAAGGAAATGCAAAAAAAAACTTACGTAATAAACCGAGAGCAAATGATCATTGATGCAGAAGATAACAACTGCTTACACAAATGCAGCTAATTTAGTGCTCCTTCACGCATCGCTAAGAGAACATAATTTGGGAATAAGGAAGACAATTATAAAATTTTCCCGGTGCAGAATCGCTGACAAAAAAAATCCACAATAGATTTCTTGACGCATACCACTTTTTACGACATCGTACGAGATTGCGTACTCCCACGCAATTTTTTGTGCAGACATTAATTCCTACTGTTAAATAATAATGCGCAATAGAATATCAATGTTTGTGTCAGTAATAAAAACGTGCGCGGACGTACGATCAATTTAAAGTATGGTTGAATCACTTTACATAAAAAGGTTTCATGGTTTGCACGTGGCAGATTCGGCGCTAAAAAAATAATTGTATGTGTTGTATGAAAATGTTAACGGATCCAAATAGAGTGGAAATTTACTTCAGAACCTACTCAATACCTTAGGTGAAACGCACTGCATATCTTGATGTTAGGTTCATTTGTGCAGTGACTTTTCTACGCCAAGACATAAACAAATGATATGAATTTGCAGTTGCCCACCCCTCCCTTTCGTTCTATCTTCGGTAGAAATATGTATTAAATAATATAACGTTTCCAATAGTTACATTTTTTCATTCTTACTATTTTACAACTGATCTGATTGAAATAATACAAATTTTTACAATGCTTTCAAATATACCTGAAAAAGTGTAAAAGCTTTTGAAGATATGTTGATACAACCTTTGAATCAGAACTTAACCTTCGTATTCTACATTAACATATATTTTATCAGAAATCCTTATTTAGATTGATAAGTAATAAATGAATCCATTTGGTTATTTAATTACTTTTACAGTGTATCAGTTTGTGTCCCACTTTTTATAGATAGTTTTATATGTAATTTTGAATAATGGGCATAGTGTATAAAGCTAGAATATCAAGCTTTACTAGTTTAAATTAATATTTGTTTATAAATATTGTAAACAATGTTTAACGTAAAGTGTAATTAAAAATAGATTTTAATTCTAATTTCAATCCATAAGACGTCACCATTATTCTTCAATGGGTTTTTCCTACTTAATAAAACTAAACAATAACTATCAAATACAATGAAAACTATACAAAAGAATAATAAAGTAAATAGCGTATGTATTAATGACTATCATTCACTGAAAACAATAGAGAACTTTCGTGGTTTATGTGTGGGAGATATTGAGCATTTAATAAAAATAGATATAATCTGCCATGGACAATGACTCCTCGTGGCCACTGATATATTCAATTTATTGATCTGTGTTATTGATTTATTAAGCTTCAAATAAATTGTACGTACGATGGATTTGACGCCTGAATCATTGTCTATATCCTTCAAGTCATGCAAATTACAGAGACTGATTTCAGTTAACATCCTCATATTTTGTACATATTACATTATTTTTTATTACTAATATATAATTTTTTGCATGTGTTGTGACCATTTTTATCTCCGTAAATTCTTTTCAATCCTTTCCATCTAAAGGTTGTCTGCAAGAAGTTGTGCTAAGCGATAAGACCGCCGATTGTCACCTTTATTTAAACCAGTTTTTTATTTCTTATTATGTATGTGGTTTTTAATAAAGAATTTAAAAATAAATAAAAATTAAAAATGAAAGAATAGACAAGAAACCAAAATAAAATAGTTTACAGTGTTATACCGTTAAGCCATAGCACGAAGAAAGCAATTAGCGAAACGTCATTACCGTGCACTTTACAAGACCGTAAAATACACAACATTTCACTCCAACACCAGTGCAGCCATGGTTTGGGAATTTTGCGGATAAGCAGGGATTCGCCACTGATTCAATGCTTTATTAACGACCAAGACATGTATAAAGATACATATGTACAGCGTCTACTCGACAGAGCTTGCCAATTACCACCTACTTTATACTTAAATAAAATTTATGAAAAATCTATAATTTTTTGGAAAATTTACATTATATTTCTCAAGTTTACATTGATGTTTTTTTTTAAAGCAAGTGTCCTTAAGAGGCAACAAACTGTTGAGTCTGTGAACTACAGATTTAATTTATTTATTCATTTATATAATTTTGTGCTTCGATAAACTCACTTTTGAACAACCAAATAAAACTAGATATCTAAAAAGTACCTCTATTAGACTCATGACTCACAAATAACGCAAAGTCATGGAAATCAGCAATTCATGGTGACCCTACAGAAGCAATCGGTTTTCAGTTTATTTGACGAGTTTGGAATTTTAACAGTGGTGTTAATAGATGATTTATGTACGCGCCGCATCGGCCGCCATTAGCACTTTGTTTACAAGCTACTTAGAAAGAGCGAAATATTTTTAATGCTTTACCACTTAGCTGTAACTCCGAGTGAAATAACTGAACCGTTATGCAATCTTTGAGAGTATGTAAACATGAGGTGAATCGCTAAACACAGCTTTGAATAAACTTGTTAAATGATTATACCACATAAATATGTACATATACTGATATATTTCTATGGATTATACAGTTCTTATGAGCCCTGAAGCGTTGTTTAGAAAAGTTATGTTTAATTTATAATATTATTGGACTTATACATGTGAAATTCCCCTTAATGATGATGTATTTGTTAACTGATAAAACAATAAAGATATTTTTATGTATTATAATTTTAAAAACCAAGAACTATTAAAGGGTCATCATAATTCGTGTTTTAAAATGATAATCTAGGAAAAGAAAGCATAGATGTTATCGCTCTTTACAGTTGTAGTCATGCGCGTAAGACCATATCTTTTTAAATACGTACAGTTTGCGATTTAAGTTTGTTTTATGAGCTATTTTATTGCCAATAACAGTCATCAATCATTTAATTAAACACAAGCAAAAATAAAGCTGTTTCAATTTACATGCATAATTAATGTTTATTACCGTATAATTATTGTGATTTCGTTACATATTAAACCATGTATAAATCAGCATAACATTTTATCCAATTTGAATTATTTATCGTTTATGCACTGTGTCATAAGTCAATTTATATATGTATATTGTTGCACTGTTCGACTCGAAGCCATTAGTTATTTACACTAGGAGGCTATAGGAAAAACTTTTCATTTAACCTGAAGATACTAGATTTCATTATTGTGTTTCACAATACAGTCTCTTTCCGGGTGCATACGAATAACCTACAATACTTAAATTCAATTTATTCATACTTAAAAAATCAGGACCTTATTAACATTAACCGTATTAGCAGACCTGTCAGTCACATACGCTTAATTTCATAATGAGTTCACCGTTTGTGAGTTGTAACTCTCAGTGAAAGTAGAATGAGCATGTTGATTGTCAATCATGATTCGCGACGATCGCAGATTTTTTGCCGTCATCAATCTTTAGCTAAACCGTCCGCACTGACTACTGAGCGATGACCTACTGATACATATTGTGTATCTTCATCGTGGTGTGAAAGTCCTTTGATTTGAAAAATCATTATTTCGTATCGAAATAAAACAATTTTTACGGATTTGATCGCGATAAAATCCGTAAAAAATAGTTTTATTTCAATATAACATTCGGAGTAAATCTGAGAAACCATTATCATTATTGCGATATAATATAAGATCGTTAACAGTTACATTAACTTACAAGTTACATTTTGACTTTTTTTTAGATATATTTAGGTACAATGAAACGCATGCGGTTAAGGTTCGTTGATTCGTTCTGCGTATAGTGCTATTGATGAAAAATTATTCCGCCCTAACACAGCCGGGCCTCTAATTTTTATATACAAAGCACGCACCACGCATAAAATATATTTAAATGTCTGTGTAGGAAGTCAACGCGAACTTTATATTTTAGCAAGGAATTTCCTACAAAAATCTACGCAGATAATAAAGTCTTAAGATTGATGCCGGCATCTGCGATCTAATCGCGACATTCAGACGTCCCCTAGGAGCACGGAATTGTTAAGAAGATTCGTGTACTCGTCGTTGCCAAGGTTGAGGTTGCGGATTATTGTGCACTGCCTCTTATAAATGATGACCTTAGATGGATTGATACTGTTTCGCATGGAGTCAACTAAAACTGGAAGGTTGCAACTGGATACACACGTAGTATCAGTTAAATATCATTGAACTTATAATTCTAGGATCAATGTAACGATTAATGGTTTCTTAGGTTTACGCGAATGTTACACATTGAAATAAAACTATTTTTTACGAATTTTATCAAAAAAATGTAAAAATGTTATAAAAAATTTAAAAATTAAACTAAATCGCGATAAAACCTGTAATAATTAGTTTTATTTCAAATTTAACGATTGTTGAACGAACGATTGCTTTTTAAACGGTTTTATTTAGCTTGCCTTGTTTATTATTTTAACTCGCTTTTATTAGCTTCGCCTGTATGTATGTTTAAACGTATGTAACGGAATCTTTGAAGTCGATTTTCGAGCACTTCAAAACGTTGCATTGACTAAAAGTCATTACGAATAAATTGAAATTATGCAATCATGGCAAGCCTGATAATAAATAAATAACGTTCAGATCGAGGATTCATTTCACGAAGAAAATTAATTTCCGCCATCGACCAACTATTAATGCATCTTAAGCCTTACTCCGCTTAAATCAAACTTACATGAAACTTAATTCGTTTCTAATCTGAAAAGCAAATATCCGCAGACATGTTGCAGATTGGCGCGTTTATTTACAATATGGCGGCTTGCCAGCACATGGCAGACGTCACCGGAGGCCGCGGCCGCTGTGCGTAATGTTGCCAATGTTGTGCCAGACAGCCTACGGATTTGTTAATGCCATTAAAATGATGTACGCTTTGTATACTATTTGGAAACAGTATTTTTAAAATACAAGATCAAGATCTTTGAAGGTGAAAGAAACGTTTTTGCATGTGGCGCGTGGGTATGATCAATATCTGCCCTTTTTTAAGTATAATTATGAAAACTGTTAAGCTCCTCTTTCGGTGCTACGGGGAAGTCCGAAGAACTATTCAATACCTGTCTTTGACTGACACTATGATTTTGTTAAACATGTTAGAAAAATATATCTATGATTTGAGTGGCTCCTCTCCCGATCAAAAGTATCAATCCACTAAAAAAATTAAAACTTGCATTTTATCAATTCGTACAACTCATGTAGATCCGATTTTATCTGCCAAAATTAGGTATCAAAAAACAGCAACACCATAATCGAATCGCATATTCAAAAATTATTTAACATCCGAAACCAACTAGATTATCAAAACTATCGAGAGATCAGTGGTAATTGATTAGATTTTTATATCATCGATTATCCGTAACATTTCGAAAATAGCATAAAAAGTCTGGAAAAGTCTGTTTGGACCGTAAAATGAATTATGGAACTTTATCACGCAGTGACTTACCTGTGAAATTTCTAGGAAATGACTTCTCTGTTTTGGCCATGGTGAACGCCTTTGGAATGACTTTAGGTTCTGAAAAGAAAAAAATAGATAATCAAATACAAGATATTTAAAGATTAATTACGACACGTAAACGCTGTTTATAGCATTCGAAATTGGCTAAAGATTTAAAATTAATTAAAGATTTTTATGATCGTAATTAATGTCGTTAAGTTAGAAAAAAATATAATAAATATTCTCAAAATTGGATTAATACAAAGTAAAAATTTAAAATCAAAATAATGATTAATTTCAAATAGAAATAAGCTTGTTTACATATATATGCTTATAGTCCTTCTACCCTCAAGTCGTGTACGGAACTAAATGAAAATCAACAAGAGGTGACATTAAATAGAAACACGACTACGGCTATAATCTATGGCATGCGAAAGGCATTTTAATTAAAACAACATTCGATTACACGCATGGACGTTCATCTACGCATTGCAAAAAGTAACCTCATTTTACACATCATATCGCATTTCTATATCAATCGATACACATCTAATTGCTGGGATTCATCTCCCCCATTTTGTGCGAGGGGCTTTGGACTCTTATCCACCGGACTGGACGAAAACGAATTTCACGACAAAGTTCGTGTTGCAGAGACAGTTTGTAGTTCGGTTTTATGTTTACAGCTGTAACATGTTGCGATTCGTAATATTATTGAACGATTCCTAACATTTCGCATAAAGAGTATTTTGAATACATTTAAATTATTTGTCAGTGTATTGTCTCCAATAACAAAAGTGTTATTGGACATATTCTTAGTCATAGTCTCTTTAGAAGTTTGGGTTAGATTTAAATAACTTATTAGTCATAAGACTACATCGTTATTCAAATTATGTATTTCGCCAGAGTACAAAAAAGTCTACTGTCTTCAGTGTATTCTTTAAATTTTTAACCCACACGTAGTTTTATTTACGAAGGAAAAAGATCACGCGGGCGTACACCAACAAGATGGACTGAACAAATGAAACCCTCTTCATCCGCAAAATTCTACACAGCCATGAGAGACGCGCTGGACAGAAACCGGTGGAGGCAGATCACCCGCTCCAGATGCAACCCTGATGCTGACCACGATCCTCAGACATGAGGGACCGACCAGAGAGAGAGAGTTTTATTTACGTGTCCTACCAATAACTATTGTAGTTAAACAGCAACCGGGACAGATACTTGACTCAACGACACATCGTCAGTGCTAATTGGTATTTGCAGTTTTTTCGCAAGTAGTTCGCGTTTTGGGATGTGATTTTCACACATCTCCGTCGAGAAAGTTAAATAAGCGCGTATGTCGTCGAGGTCGACCGTTCTGTATTTGCAAATAGAACTGTGTCTAATGTATGTTCGCAACAGCGCTCGTGAGTTGACGCGAAATGGAGACATTCGTATTCCGTACGTAGATAGGCTCAAAAAGGCAATCCTAGATTTTTATCTAGACTATATTTAGCCCAAACGATTATTCCATTGCTATCTCCTTTTAAACAACTTAAGCGGTTTGTTTTTGTTATTGAGGTGTTTTTTAATACAATTAATGCATAATCGCGACCGGTAAGTAATGAGTACAAAGTTTCTTATAAAATGTATTGCAATATGTGAAAATAAGCTATAAATAATAATTTAATTATAAAATATACGTGTAAGCAAGCGCGGTTGAACAGAACACAATCCATAAATTGAGCATTTCTGAAGTGATAATGGCAGCTGAATAAATATAATACCTTTGCATACACCGGCTATACACGGTATTATTTTAACAATTCTTTTGTTCACCAACAATGTATTAATTTTACCTGTTTCACTATAAATTTAACGTTTCCTTCATAGATTATTGTTGCGTTTACTTATCTTAGTATGTAGTAACGTGGTTAACTTTAAACTCAAGCAGCTAGGTTAAATAATAGTGTTTTGTTCTAATTAGTAATATACTGTTATTATTGCAATTGGCAGGGATTTTTATGACAATAGAGACAAACAGTGATCGCGTGAACATCCACGAAAACAGTTGAACAATTGAACACGATTTGGTTTCAGAAATAAAATCGTGAGTTTAATATATCATTTACATCAATATATACAAAAAACCCAAAACGGGTTTACAAGGTTAGATGCGTATATTTCCGCGTTTAAGTAAACTAAATATAGCTATTACTCATAAGTTTCCTAAATTCCCTTCAAAGCATAATAAAAATTGATATCATAAATAATTTGCCGTTTACTGAGTTTGTTGAAACATGTTCTCAACTCATTTTGACAAATATTGAAATAAAAGTTCCTATGTAGTATATTTTAATTTATGGAATGTAAATCATGTGTCGATAACGTATTATCAGCGTCACGAATATAGTGATAATACTTGTTATTTCATCGCTTTTCTAATTTAGTTGTAAAATAAAATAATTATATGCTTTTTAATAACTTTAACACTGTACACATAATGTATTTTTATGTAAATTAGGACGTAATATAGTAGTAGTAATACTTTTTATAGAAATATTGATAATTTTCCCCTCAAAAATAGCACTAATAAACGACATTCCTTATCAAATTCACACATTTTGTACGCTTACAAACTTACAACGGCAATTTTAACCGCATGTAACTGATAAAACAGCTGCTACAGACCTACTTACACTTATATGGAAACACTTTAGATGTATTTTCGTATTTTTTGATAACCATAAAGACAAAAAATTTTTTTGCAAAAACTTTTTATTTTCATGTTCATAGGGCACGTCGTGTACAAAATGAAGTTGATTTTGGTGACTCATAGTTGAGTGACGTCAGGGTCAGGCGTCTAAGATGCCAATAGTATATTTTGGGTGTTTACCTAACAGCCAAGTAAAGCTCTAATCTCTAGCCGAATACTCAAACAACATTTAAATATTAAGTTGCACTTAATTACCCACGTCCCACCTAATCAGTACCTACACTTATGCGGGACATTCGTAGTTAAGTGCAACATAATATTTAAGTGGCGTTTGAGTGTACGAGCGATAGTAACTTTTATTTAATAGTCGAAATGTACTATTTAGTATTTCGTACCTGGAATTTCAGATGTGACAACTGAGATAAATTGAAAACCTCTTATTTTGAAGTCTGTTAAAACGCTTCGCAAACCGCGCAGAATCAAGACTTCCCGAACTCAAATAATGTAGAAATAATAGTTTTTCCACGAACGAGACATTCCTTAATAGCACCATTTAAACCTGTCGTAGAACCATGAAAATGGATGAAACTACACAAAGCCATAAAATTGGATGCCAATGGCAAACAAAAGAACTGCGCAGAAACCTTGACTCGGTCTTTTATGTATGAAGTCGTGTCGCCTTGGGAGATAACGATGCATGGTGTTCCGACAAGTATGGCGTTATCATTTACTCGTTTCATTACGCCAACATTACGAGTAAGGTAGTATGAGTCTACCACACTGGAAGAATCGTAGCACTTTAGCCGAACAGTAACTTAACAACATAATCTTCTGTTAATTATCACTACGTCCATTAAAATGCCATTGAATTAGATCGGGTTTTGGTAATATTTGCGTAAAATCTTACAAATCTAATCTTATCTTAAAATCAGTACGAATTTAACTCGTGTAGCGCCCATGATATATTTCCAAAAAAAATGCAAAGATCAAACACAAAATATAGATATTAAAAGTAAGAAAATAAGCATTAGTCTCTAAACTGAAATAATAGAATTTAATCATTTTGTAGAGGTATTTACAAAATATGACCCGGAACATCCCAATACACTTCCTTAACCCACAGAATTAGACATGAAGAATTTAATTGTATTAAAAAATGCCTGAATGAAAATACTTATAACTTTACCAATGACACCGTAAATTAGAGAGTTATTGAAAACACCAAAAAAACACTAGATTGTTTAAATAAACATAAAGCTTAAACAATATTGCTCAACAGTTTCAAAATAAATAGAAAGATTCATGGGCGGCTGAAAAATGAAAAAGCTGACAGTGAATGAAGTTGAAGATTAATCTCCATTCACTACCGCGGATTGCAAGCAATAGCAATGTAAACAACGGAAGTCGGTAACTAACCTGTTTAGACTAGAGCCAAATAAATATTTTAACATACTTAAAGCTTAAATGAATTGATGGTTGACTAATGGACTATGGTGGTATTGGTGAACACTCATGAATGGAACTATACCCGAGCAATAGTATAGGCCTCGTTGACATTTGAAGATCAAGAGGATGGAAGAATAGAAATATTTGACTGACAAAGCAAAACGCAACAACATTTTTTTTATCAACCTCCCAAGGATTAAGGACCTACCTACCTAGTATTCAAAGGGTGTGCTCAGAAACTTAAGAATAGAATGAAGGGATTACCAGAAACTCATGGCATTTACCAAAGTGGACATGGTTAGTCTTTATGGAACACAAACAAGACTTACGTATGTAATAACAACTCCATAAATTCGAACATTACTGGGAATGTTATTACTTATTTCCACAATAAATTTTTAATGGGCATGTAATGAGAAGCGGCGGGACAAATCAGATCGTGAATCAGTCAGCGAGCTCCAAGATATCATTGCATTAATATCGGCGTCGTCGGCATTAAATTCACCGTTACCAGCGCGACCATCGGCGACCGTCGCGTCGCTCGGCCAGGCGGCGCCAGCTAACGGGCCGCGGGATTTACGTGCCGGCAAAAAAACTACAACTCTAATTAACACGATCATTTCAATCATTTCGCCACAACAATTTAAGGGATTAATGGAACCGTTTCAGGTTGTTGAACCTGAACATGTTTCTTTCTGTGTCCTGCGACTTTCTTGTCAGTATCACGATGTGACTTTTACGAAGTCGTACGCCTAATAAAACATATGTGAGTTAAAATTCAATATGAACTAAGAATTTCAATAGTTTCCTTGCAGTTAAAAATATTTGAAATAGCCTATTAGAGATACAGATTGGTGGTTTGTATGTATTGTGAGTTAAAAACTGATTTACTATCATATTTTTAGTGTAAAATATACGTAATATTTTGTGCATGGTCCAGTTCCGTATTATTTTGATTAACCGACACGTAGAACGCAGGTGGTGTGAAATATTAACTGACGATTTGTATAATCTTGTAATAACCAATGAAAAAACGAGTAATTGCACTAATTCGAAACCTTACGTTGAAGAATAGAAGGAGAATAGCAAAGCTATATTCCAGCTGAAACACCATTTTTTACCGCAGCTGTAAACCAATAATTACCCAGTATAACCAACGACCACATTCCACCTTCATCACACCCCCGACCTGCACCAGGTCATTTATATACTACAAAAAGAAAACAAATGTTTCAATAATGTTTTGCAGTGTTTTTGCCGCCCGTCCAGTCGCGTCAATCAACGGGCGGGACCGAAGCGTAGCAGATTCGCGGTTTACGAAAATCTATTTCGGCTCGGCTAGTTCAAGGTTATAACGTCAATATATCCAGTGTTATCTGACTCGTGTAGGAGAGAATGTTTAGTATATATGTCTTTGTTATGCGAAGGGCCTAATACATCCCATAACATATGGACATTTATATTTAGTGGTGTACTTAGTTTAGCAAGCAAAAATACTATAAATATTTCAATTGAGTCATATTTTTTAAGGTAACATACTACATTTTACGGTGCGATTGGGGTAACGACTCGTGACTTACGGGTACAAAGTATGAAAGTTGATTATAAAGTTTTGAAGAGTACTTAAATTTTATACAAACGTGCCAAGTATTTTACGAAGGAAGACAAAGTACTCATTTGGTACAAATTGACTATTCTAGCTATAATTCAGTTCAGCAAGTGGTTGGCGTGATAGCGACCGACGCAACTTATAAACACATCTGGTGGTCGCTGAAATAAACTCATAGAAACAATTTCCCATACAAATAATGCACACGAAAACGCTTAAGGCTATTTTAAATAAAACCTTCGTGTTTGGTTCACTAAAGTTATATTCTAAACCTATTGCGCCTTAGGTTGCATGTTACGTAAAACGTAAACTATAACGCACGAGCGCCGGAATACATCAATTTGCATCTGTGTAGTTGGTCAATAAGTAATGAGCTCATCAGGCGTCCACCCTGTACATCGTTTACTCCCATCACGTAATTTCCCTTCAATAACATGATCGATTAAGGAGCAATTAAAATTACTCAATTGGAGATGAGTATGCGCTTTGCAAGGTTGCATACCTATGATACCGGAAAGAAAATTATTTTAAAGCAATTAATTCCTGAAGTAATGTAAAATAAGACAACACTCAGACGTGTAATGGAGTCATGTACTTTCTTAGATTCAGTGGTCTATGCAGGTGCTCGGTTATATTCTGTAGTGATGGCTGAAGGTGCAAATATGCCGACCATATTTCATCAGTATGCCATGACCTTAAAAACCAGGTAATCATGACGAGTACAATTAAGCGAAACCAAATTGTGTACTTCAGAAAAAATATATTCATGAGTCGTACACAAAAAAGTTCATTGCTAACTTATTATACAAATGAGGCGGTACGACGGTAATTTTATAGGGGATTAAAATAAATGCAAATTCGCTTCAAATGACAGGTAAAGAAGCCATTGTATGTCAGCATTACAATGACAATGAGGGTTGCTTGCTCGTCCCTGATCGATTTTAATCTTTGGCCACTTTCTCACGGACTTATAACACGATGTTCTTTGACATGTAAATTTAGATGCATTTAATAACTGCGTATTGCAGCCAAGATGCCCGTTGTGAACGGTTTCAGTCGAGTTAAAGTTCTTTAAACCTAAACGCACCCCGATTTCCCAGAAGGGGTAGGCAGAGGTGCTACCAGGACACCCACATTTCGTCTAGTATGTTCCGTCCCATGACAGGGCCGAGTCTATCGCCATATCAGGCATAAATTCCTGAACAAACTTAACATACTTACTTACTGAACATACTTAATACGAACGTAATCCTTCTAAAATTGTTTGATCTATTTGAACACAATCATCGTTATCACGTGTCTAACGCCATAATCCGATGTAACGAGCAAATAATACCAAGGCGATAATCAAACCTAATACAACTAGATCCATTTGCTACATCAATATTTGAACATACGTGTTAGGTAGCGCTTATTCAATAAATATGAAAACTAATATTTAAACTGGCATTGTTCCATTTCAGGATAACGATTACGTCACCTGACAATTCGAGACCTTTCTGCAACTGATGACGTCATGGGCGATGTTTTATGATCACATGTATTAATGGATTTCGGTGCTAAATAAAAATAATAATAAATAAATACACCCAACAGTCACATACATAGTCCTGACCCCACATTAAGATCAATTAAGTCTTGTGTCGTGGGTATCAGAAGCTACGAGAGACTTTTTGGTCTCACAGACACCCAGACCCGAGACAAATACTTGTGGGCCTCACAAATATTTGTCTCGGTGCGGGGATCGAACCCGCGGCCTCTCGTTTCAAAGCCGGCGTCTAACCAACTGCGCCACGGAGGCTGTCATATGAAATGTATTAAATTATTTGCGCCCGTCATTAACAAAAAAACGTAAATTTTGTAACACTAACTGATATGATATTTGTAATCGTATTATTATAAATATGTAAAAAATAAAATAGTCCTCATGCAATAATCGAATATCAGATACACATTATTTTTGCTTAAAAATAGATAAGCCGGATGAAGACTACTTAATATCCAGAAAAAAACATTTATTGTTAAATAACTTCCGGAATTATAGAAATATACACTTTACAGACAGAACCAAAGTCTTTACACGGATTATGACAATTTAACAAATTAATAAGTAATGGTTGTAAGTAATAATCTGGATTGAGATAATTATGCTCACATGAATTTCTATGAGACATACACTTCCATTATATTATTACTTGCACAAAAACATTGTTGTACATAAGAAAATTATGCGCATAATTATTATTTAACAAACTGCGCGGAAAAACTACATATTACCTGTGATATTACTTTAGATATATTTTGTGGCTCTTTTGTAATAAATCCGCATTGAAATGGTTACTGTTTATAAGATAAATATTCGAACTTTATACGTTCGATGACGAAGTGAGAACTCTTTATTTTTAATCCATCGACAAACATTGAATAGATATTTAAAGTAATTTATTATTAATAAGATGCAAGTTACATACTTTCAATATGTATATTTGCAATTTGCACTATTGTTGCCCACGTATTTTATCCACTTAAATAATATCAAATGGATTCTATACTAAGGTTGATATTTTTTTTATTTATTAGTTTACCTACTTTTTAGATGACTTACATGATATTATTATCTTTTAATATTTTATATCTGTAAATATTATCACTTTGCAAAGTTTTAAGCAATAAAATTTAGACACAATGTAGAATTTTTACCGGGATTTTTTGTTACAGATAAAAAGATTAAACGTTTGAATATTGACTTCCTGAGACTTCTAGCGGAAGTCACCTGTCGGCTGTCCGCTACCAACTGCGCTGCGACATTGAAATGACAACAGCCGCTAATGAAAATATTGTTATTATGAATAATATACCTACATATAATTTATCACGTAATTTCTCTCACAAATCTACTGTAAGAATACACAGAATAAGATTTGACACTAACTTACTGGCATCATTTATTTCCAGCGTAGGTAATAATAAATAAATAAATACACCCAACAGACCCATACATAATCCTCACCCCACATTAAGATCAATTAAGTCTTGTGTCGAAGGTATCAGAGGTACTAGACATTTCGGTCTCTCGAACACCCAGACCCAAGACAATTAATGCTTGTGGACCTCACAAATAATTGACTCGGTGCGGGGATCTAACCCGCGACCTCTCGTTTCACAGCCGGCGTCTAACCAAATGCGCCACGGAGCCTGTTAAAAAAAACTAAGTACTTAGACTTACGTTTTTTAGGTTTTATCGATATTTATACGTACGACCAATAATTTGATGGTTTAATTACTACCGTGAAAAATAATATGGAATGGGAAAATACTACCGGTAGGTCGGTAATTTAAAATCTTAATTTAAAGTTTTCAAGTCTGGAATAAAAAGTATGTGAAAGGAACATAAAATAAACGGCCATTATCATAAAGTTTACTTTAAAATCAAGTAATCATTACTTAAATAGAACAGTAAATCTGCAATTTTTTTTCTTTAATGGAACAATTTATTATAATGTAATGAATTTCAAAAGGAGTCATTTACATAAGAATTTATAGAAGTCTTGCATTTTCGTGAATAAAACATTATTTAAAACGCATTAAACAGTCCCATTAGTACACATTTGATTTTAACATAAAATACTAAAATACTTAATTAATAAATATGTATCTGTTCTAGAAGATGTCCCCTTTGCAATTAATAAAAATGTTTACTCTTATTTTATTTACTGAAATCTGAATCAAAATTGAATTTTTACCGAATCTTAAATTGTCAAATTTATATTTTTTACCGAATACATTTCTTATTTAGGTTATTGTTATTATTTCTGAGTGGGTACAAAGTGCACACATTTAAAGTTGTAAAATCTTTATGGATTGGACAAAATATGGACTAGTCTTCATAATCGAGAAGTAAAAAGAAAATTAACAGAATCACATACAATGATTATGATAGTGCAAGTGATACAATACGGCTTATGGAAATGAGATGCAAATAATAACTTGTCACCTTTGTTCCTTCTTAGAATAATTTAATTTATAGCCGACGATTGTAACAGTTGCCAAGCAAAACGCATGTTATGTGGCACTACTCAAGTGGGTCAAAGATTTAAACTTGTGGTTTTTATGTGAAAATTGGCGCTTTATTGATATAACACGGTTGTGTGGTGGTGATTATTGTCAACCGACAGGATGTAAGCGTTCCTACGACTTCCTCACGCCACGCGCTAGCTAATCAACGAAATCGAATGTGTTTTATTACTTATAAGGTCTTATTTCTATTTGATGGTATTAAAAATATATTTTGGTTTACTTCTGTATGTGTATTTCTTTAATTCACCAGAAAAAATTGTAAATGAAAACAGCGGAATAAAATTTTATACACGACGCGATGTCGCCAAGTCGGCATGCGCCGACGAAACAGCTGTTCGTTCTAGAAGGACACACAAGCTCATTTCTATTCTACACTCAGTATAAATTTCGTAAAAGTTTTTTAGAGAGTGAAATGGACAGTTACATAAAAGAAAATAACCGTCGTATACTCACCGAATTATTTTTAAACACTTAAATACTAGATGTTAATACACACTTAATATACAAAACTACACACTAACAAAAGCTTACACTTACAATTTAATTAATTTAAACAAAATCGACTTTATTTTAATTAATAAATAGCGACTTTAAATTAATTATGACACGAAATTCTAGAGTCGAGAGGACGCACACCCAATACCGGCAAGCGCAGAAACCCGACTGATGCGACCTCACGCGGTGAGCGCTCAAAATACGTTTATGGAACGTTCCGTTTCATAAATGGTTTCATTCATGCGTAAGCAAAGAATTTATTTATTTCATTTTTTCATAATAACTCGTAGTAGTATACTTACTAATTTGTATTAAAGGTATTTTGCTTAAAGAAACTAACATAACTAAATTCACAAGTTGCTATTTTACAAACACTAGCTATATTTGTTCGCTGTAATGAACAATAATGTGTGATACAATTGTATTTATATTCCTTTCTATGAACAGCGCTATTAGTCTGCTGTTAAAAGAGTAAAATAAACGTAAACTCGCATTGCTAGTTTTAACTCCAAGTAAGAAACTTAACAAGAAAAAAATATTAAAAAGAAATTTATTTATTGGCGCCATCTCGGCGCCGACGACCACTGGCGGGACGTGTTCTCATTGGCTGCCGCAAGACGGGCCTCCGTCCTTTTAACGCGTACATGGATGCGCGTGAACTATTTTTAGGTCTAAGAATTATCTGCACATTATCGCAAAAGTATGAGCACTAAATATAGATGTTAAGTCGATTATCTTAATAGTAGTAAATTAATAGGCGCCACCGGGAAGGTAGTTAAAAGCGTAATTGTCTGTGGGACATTACTATATTATGAAACTACCCTCCGAATGAATTTTTTTTGAATAGTAACGATTTTAAAATCAAATCTTTTACTCGGGTTCGATCAACCGATAAGTGAAGTTGTTCTGGTATAACCTCGTAAATTCTTTTTATTAAGTTTTTTTTTTTCAATAATTATGTACATTTAAACAATCAATTTTATTTATTCATTGATTGATAAATTTTATTGACTATAATATTAGATATTATTTTATATTATTTCGTAATATACAATGGCATCAACAAACTATTTAACCGTGAAAACTCATTTATCAGAATTTAAAGGCAATTCAGACAAAGATACGTTAAGTGAGGTAAGTGGCGCATGTCTTTATTAAAGCATTTAATGTAATTGTATTAATTCATTTTGTTTATGACTGATGTGACTGGAGACTAAAACACCCGCCATTTTGTTGTTTATCAGATTGGTCTGCTCTCTATTTGTTTAAATATTTAAGATTTTTTAATATTTATAGACACCTGTTCACTGTTAGGTTGATTTTATAATACCCTACACAGTGAACTATTGAAAGTTGACTAACAATTAATTCCATTGGTAGGCGTCTGAAAGTGGAACAAGTAACTCGGTGACGTCAGCAGAAGATTTGCAAAAATTAGCTGTGATACTTGGGCTCAACAGTGCTGAAGATGTATACCAAGAAAGATTTCGTGTTGACAGGCGCCGCTTGGAAGGAATGCTTGCTGGTATGAATAATATTATGCTATAAAATAGTCTTTTAAATTATTCATGCTTAAAACTTATAGTGTACGTTTTTTTTAGAAAACCTGGAAGAATCACAAACGGCCCAAGCCTTTTTTCATCGGGTAAGTATTTATTTTGTTGAATTCAATTGAATTACGTGCTATGCCTGCCGTAATATTATTGAACAGAATAAATGCTTACAGGTGATGAACGAGACGAATACTTTAATAAACTGGCCAGCGCGTCTGAAAATTGGTGCCCGTTCGAAAAAAGGTGATAAATAATTCATAAAATTATTTCCTTAAAAAAAAAAAAAAGAGCGCGCCACGCGCCACATTTTAAAATTTTGAAATAAACGGAACACCTGCGATCGTGTGCATTTTGGCGGGTCGGCGCCTAGTAGACTAGCACATCGGCGCCAGTCTGGCGGTCAATCCAAAATTCGTATTAATTACGCGCGCGTCGGTTGCTAAAACACACTGATAGGGTTTAATTGAATAAATTACTTTATCTAATGAAGTGAAAATGGTTTTTAATAAGGATTATGACGATTCTGTATATGATGTTATAAAAGAGATTAGAAATAATAAATTTTGTGATTTTTTTAAAGTGCTTGGTGAGTTGTTTTGTTATTTGAATAATAGTACAGTGCAGTTATATGATGTTTTATGAATGTGATATCGTGTTTAGATCCTCATGTAAGAGTCGCTGGACGACCTGATGATGTAAAACTGGCTCGAGAGAAGATTATGCAGTTACTGGACACTAGGGTGAGAGGACCTTATTTTATAGTTTGTGTGAATTTATCATTTGGAAATCTAATAATATGTTTATAAATCAAATGGAATAAATTCGAGTTTTCAAATATCTTCACAATTTTCAAGGTATTTAAGACGAAATTTTTTTGTACCGTAGCTGCGATGAGTTTTTTGGGGGGTAATTTCTAAAAAATGTATAGTACTTTACTGTCGAAATATTAATTATGAATTCGGAGATAATCTTTTTCAGTTAATTTAATAAACCGGTTTTAAGATATTGATAATTTTACTGGTTTTTGTGCATTTTTTCGAATAAATGTACCGTTTTATAAGTCATGTAATGTAATGTCGTGTTTGTCCAAAGTCAACAATGGGCGACAAGCTAAATGGGTTATGGTGTTGTTACTTCTTATTGCGTAATTCTTAGATTTTTTTAGTCCTTCATTGAAGCTCATCGCGAAGGGCTATGTTGTTTTTTCCTAGTTTTGAAACATTTTGTTTTTTATTGTGCTGCAAGAATATAAGGTCTACCTGATCTTAAATGCCATGCTATATACATACATAGATAGAGACGTATATCTTTATGTGAGAGATGATGGAGAAAGACGTTCCTTTTTTCTGTCCATTATCTGTTGCCACAATTATAGCAACATACTAGAAACTTGATGGACTACGCTGGTAAAAAATAAATGCAGTCTAGCAATTAATATATTCTGGTGGTGAGCTCACTGCGGTTTAGAAGCGACCAGCATAGGTGTTGGTTTTTTAAATATTTTTTGTCTAATATCTAGAAATCTGAATCCCCCCTCTCTCCTAATTGTTAACATTTCTAAACATTTTTTTCAAAATCCTAGATATGTGCGTTCTTCGGGCTTTGCTAAAAATAGCAAATGAATTGATGTGACGCCGGAAACAGACGTATTTTTTTCGTTTCAAGGCGTAATATTAACAGCCTTTGTGGTGCAGTTGATGAATCCGCCGGCTGTGGGTTCGATTCCCTCGTTGTGACATATTTTTTTCGATATGAGCATGGATCCCTTGTCACTCCTCCGTACAGGAATATTTCTAAACAGCCATACTTTTTAACTTTAATGTTATTTGTCAGAGTAACCGCGTTACAATGAAGATCGACGTCAGTTACACGGATCATTCTCACATCATCGGAAAGGTGAGTTTACCACTATATTATTATTGTGGTGAATGCTTCGGAAACTTTTAGATGATTCATTGAGGTATGTGTTGAGGTATGTGTTGAGGTGTGTGTATTGTAGACTGCCTCGGTGGCGTAGTTGTATTACGGTACGGTTACAAAGCTGAGGTCTCGGGTTCGAGTCCCGGGTCGGGCAAAGTGATATTGGATTTTTCTATTCATTATCAGTCCGGAGTCAGGAATTTGTGCCCGATATGGCGATAGGCTCGCCCCCTATCACATCGTGGGACGGAACATACAAGGCGAAATGTGGGTGTCCTAGTGGCACCTCTGCCTACCCCTTCAGGGATAAAGGCGTGAGTTTATGTATGTATGTATGCATTGAGGTATGTATTCATATCCATACGCTTCTAATAAATACGACGAATTTCAATAAAATTACGTATTAGGATATTAAATTTTAATTGGTTTTTAGAATATTTTTTTGAATTCCATCCATCAACTTTATGGTGTTGATCAAGTTGCGAATAAATGAGGTTTAAACTTTACATATTTTAGTAGTCGCTACTCGCTAGAAACACGCTTATTCCAATGAATCGTTGTAGACGTTCTGTGAAACGTGAGGCCGCGGGTTCGATCCCCGCACCGAGACAATTTTTTTTCTGAACCACATGCATTTGTTTCGGCTCTGGGTGCTAGTGAGACCGAAAAGTATCTCGTAGTTCCTGATACCCACGAGACAAGACTGGATGCTAGTGTGGGGTCAGGACTATGTATGTGACTGTTTGGTGTATTTATTTATTTATTTCATATAAACTTATTTTCCCTAGGGAGGATTAACAATAAAACGCGTGATGGAGGAGACGGGGTGCCACATCCACTTCCCGGACTCGAACCGCACCAGCACCGTTGAGAAGAGCAACCAGGTGTCCATCGCTGGCGACATGGAGCGCGTTGAGAGGGCCCGAGCACGTGTTAGAGTGAGTATCAGCATTCATGGCAGTTTATTAAAAACCGGCTGTTCAAATTGTTACGGGTTCAAATCCCAGTCCAAATTCCAAACCTCAGACTTTTCGGAAACATGTGTGTGTGAACTGACTCGGTGGCGCAGTTGTACTACGGTTGTAAACTCTGACGTCTCGGGTTTGAATCCACGGGTGGGCAAAGTAATATTGGTATTTTGAATTCATTATCAGCCCAGTGCCCGATATGGCGATAGGCTCGCCCCCTAGCACATCGTGAGACGGAAAACACAAGGTGAAACGTGGGTGTCTCCTGGTAGCACCTCTGCCTACCCCTTCTGGGAAAAAGGCGCGAGTTTATGTATGTATATGTGTATTGATAGTCAATAACCACGCACTATAATGGTGAAGGAAAATACTTGAGGAAACCTGCATAATACATTTTTTTTATACTATGGTATGTGAAGTCCGCCAACCCGCACTAGGCCAGCGTGATGGATTATGGCCTAACCCATCTCAATCGTACCCTCAATTGTAGAGGAGGCCCGTTCCCTGCCGTGGGACGTTTATGGGCTGCTGCTTTAGGAATATTAGCATTTAATTTTAATAGAAAGTGGTCCTTCTTTCTATATCCGATCGTCTATTGTTTTTAATATGTTTCCTCGTTATAATTTTATTTGTGTTTTGGTTTGTCAAGTTTTCAAACGCGAAATGAATATCAAAATAAATTAGTACAAAGCTTGAGAAAATATTTACCTTCGTATCTGTTATTGTATAAATTGTGTTTCTTTATAAACAGCATCTTATTGTTAAAAAATAAAATTGCATGATGATATTGATAAAGGAATTTGCATAGAATTCGTCTCGATGGCCGTCGTTTTCGGATTGAAAACACTATCAGGTGCCATGTAATTATTTTGTCATTGATTGATTTTCCTTTTCTCGAAACGTAACCTTACTTCGTGCCAAAAATCAACATTCTAGGTCGACGGGAAGTACCTTTAAATTGAATGGGTCAATAACAAATACAAATTAGAATTTTCGCTACATATTTTTGTTTTTCATGAAATTAATTTTACTAGTTAATGCGTACATGGTTTGCAAGGTTTTACTTACACAAATGTTTATTTCATTTTTCAAAGAATTGATCTTTAAATATCTATTTTTAAATAATATATTCAAGGAAAGACATGAGGTGGTCGTTTACATTATGCTACGGAATTTGAAACGAACCCTTTAGCTCACATATTAGATATGTAATGAAGCACCTAAACGCGCTTTAGCTACCCTTTTTCCAACAGGCGTTGTTTATTGTTTACCGTGCGTTGTGGCGAGGAGCCGACTAGGAAACTGAAGGTCCGGGGCTTACATCCGCACTAATACTAATTATGCGATCAATAAATACGTATCTGTGTGTTTATTTGATTGTTACGAACTATTTGTAGATTGTGAAATTCAAGAAACAAAACTTAGATATCCTTTTTCGGAGCTTAGTCTATTTTTTTCAATCGCAGTACAGAGTTATTTTATACTTTTTCCCTCCTGTGTTTCTATATATTGTGTTGAACTGAGTGTGTTGGCGTACACATGGGTTCCGACAAGAACATCATTCTGTAATGAAACGATAAAGTACCTACAATAATTGTTTTTGTTGCAGGCACTGACCCCGCTAGTATTTAGTTTCGAGCTGCCCATAGTATCGCCCTCACAACCTTTACCAGACATCAACTCGCCCTACGTGCATCAAATACAGGACCAGTATAATGTACAGGTATGGATTTAAATAACGTGTACACCCAGCGACAGCCTCCGTGGCGCAGTTGCTTAGACGCCGGCTGTGAAACAAGAGTCCGCCACGATCTCAGCAGTCAGCACCGAGATCAATGTTTCCACAGGTATTTGTTTTGTGAGTGGGTGTTTGTGAGACAGAAAATTCTCTCGTAGTTTCTAATACTCACGACACAAGACTCGATCTTAGATTGTCTCGTCGGAGAATAGAGTAACCCGCCAGGGGGCCGTCCATGATACACGTGAGGCTCGAAAGGAGTTTGGCAAAAATCACGAAATGTCACAAGGGGGGAGGGGGGGGGGGGAGAGTAAGATATCACGTATATTTTTCGTCAAACGCGCTATTTCTAATACACATGAATTTGGGTTGGGGGGTTGGTGGTTTAGTCTTAAACCTCACCACTGGATATCACCAAGGGAGGAGGGGGTAAAAAACGTTAAAAAAACATCACGTGATTAAAGGACGGCCCCAGGACTATTGGTTGTGTTAATTAATGAATTTATTTGTGTAGGTAATGCTGCGTAACCGTCCGAAGCTGCACGCGAACCTGCTGGTGGTGAAGGGTGTGCAGTGGGAGGTGCAGGCCACCATGGAGGCGACCAGTCTGCTCATGAACTACATGTGCGGCCCGCTCGCCGTGAGTACCTTCCACTAAACTAAAATCAAAACTATTAACCATTTATTGCTTCAAATTGTTACAAAAAGGTCAAGACAATAATGACCCGTAGAGCAAATCGAAATGACTCAAATGCAGATCGGCAACTTAGTACCAAAGAGCGCTGATTTTCAGCCACCCATGTTCTCCCTATGGGGTTGTGCCGGAGGATCTCTTTAGTATTCTTACCTTCTCAATAGTCTCAGGTCAACCTTGGGAGACCGTATCACAGTGGAACAGTCGCGCTTCCACATTGAAGTAGTAATGTTGATAAACTCTGTATGCAAACTATAATTATCCCTTTTGTATTCGATTAAATTGATAAATCAAAATAAATTATTCATTTGATAAGTATTTATTTTTCATTTAATGCGGGTTATAATAGTTTATAGTTCCATACCCAACTGCATGTCAAGTGGTTTACCAAAACTAAAGGGAAAAAGTTTTACTGTAAAAAGAAGACGCAAAACATTAACCCTAATCGAGCTTTATGCTTTACAGTCTACTCCCACTAAACTAATGACCCGTTTAATAAACAAAGTGCTATACAGATAGTATAGATTACAGGCTGAAAACAAAGCCATCTTAGACGCTACTCGATACGGCTTAATGTGTACCATGCTGGTAATGGGAGATTGTGTACATAAGTAGGCGTGAGGGAGAGACGGGACTGATGGACCTTATTTTTTGGTTCCTTTTTTTTATTAATTTAGGATTGCAAACAGTAATAAATGTCTTATTATTAAATCAATTTATGGAATGTATATTTCAGACCGATTAAAATGTCCTACCCATATCTATAAATTACTAATACATAACTGCAGTTTCTTAATTAGGTATAAAAAATCACACGTATTAATCATTTTAAAATGCAACTATCATGAAGTGCCAACACCGCACTAGGCCAGCATTATATTTTACTATTTTATGGTCTGTCCCCTCTCAATCGTCCTCTCGATTGTAGAGGAGGCCCGTGCCCTGCAGTGGGACGTATATGGGCTGATACAGATACTGATGCAGATCATAGAATTGGGCTATATATTCTACACAGAATTGGCAGAGGTAGACTCCATGAAGCCAATCTTAATACAATCCTAGCAAGGGACGGGTCTGAACATAGATTTAGTATAACAACATCTATGGGTCAGTACTCTGAACCGATGAGAATGCATGAAGAAATTGATGAAATTTGACTAAGTGTAAGTGGTATGTATGGATCACCCAATGGGATGACCCCCATAACACCTGCGTCACGATATACCGGGTATATCAAGACTGCGACCGAAAACGAAGCCGGGTGGTAGTTTTAGTGCCGATAGACACAATGCAACTAAAAATTTCGCAGATAGAGCGATAGATTATTTGTTAAAAAAAAATAAAAATCATTGTTTTTAGGTGGTAAATCCTTAGTTTTTGCGAAAATAGTAATTTAAACCCTTACATATCATTGCGTCTTTAAAAATAAAAAGGTGTAAATAATTATTTTGGAAATTTTTAGTTGCATTGTGTCTGAAGTCACTAATACTACCACCTGGCTTCGTTTTCGGTCGCAGTCTTGATATACCCTGTATATTATGTATGTGTTTTGTGGACAGAGTCAAACCCAAGTGCAAATGTCCCTGGAGATATCGCCGATGCACCACGCCGTGGTGGTGGGGCGCGGCGCGGAGCAGCTGAAGGTGATAATGAAGGGCACGGGCACGCAGATCATGTTCCCCGACGCGGACGACCCCAACATCCCCCTCATCAAGAAGAGCTGCGTCACCATCACCGGACAGATCAAGGATGTGTACGCGGCTAGGCAGCAGCTGGTTGTGAGTATATTGATTTAAAAGGATAATAATATTATGTCACTCTTCTGACTGCCCCGGTTGCATAGTTGTACTACGGTACGATTACAAAGCTGAGGTCCCGGGTTCGAATCCCGGGTCGGGCAAAAGTGGTATTGGATTTTTCTATTTATTATCAGCCCGGAGTGAGGAATTTGTGCCCGACATGGCGATAGGCTCGCCCGCTATCTCATCATGGGACGGATCATACAGGGCGAAATGTGAGTGTCATGATAGCACCTCTGCCTACCCCTCCTGGGAAAAGGGCGTGAATTTATGTATGTATGTACTCTTCTCTATCTTTTGTCAGTCGCATCCAGGTTCGATCTGCGACTTTAACAATGTCGTCGACCCGTGGTGCCGCCGGTCGGTTGACCCCACGGCCTACACTAAGGTATTCGTTGTGTCGTGGTTATCAAACTATGAGAAACTGTCAGGTCTCGGAAATTACCGGAGGGCTAATAATGCCCACTTTCCCCCGCCCTTTTTGTCCTTCACACTCATTCCTAAAAGACACGTGCTGTGGAAATTAATGGACAGTGTTTATAGCTTCTATGTATAACTACTGAAAATTGTAGGATGAATTGCTAATCTCAACAATTGTATTTTTAGTTTTATCGTAAACTTTGATTTTTAACCATCATGATATACTTTTTCGTGACTCGTATTTACAACTACCTGATTACTTTTAAATGTTTTAATTTTTAACAGGGCAGTCTACCGCTAGTAGTGATATTCGACGTGTCGGAAGAGGCGTGCCGCATCGAAAACGACACAGCCACGAAGCTGATGCAGAAGCACAATGTCTACATCAACGTGCGCCGGAAACCTAAGCAGGGCATCGCCTCTGTCGTCATCAAGGGCATTGAGAGATGCGCTGGTAAGTTAAATTTTGTATAAAAATAGGTATACAGGGCTGAAAATGGGTCCGTTGTGGCATGGCGACCACCTGGCCACCAATAACTTGGTGGAACGCAAATAAACCAATTTCGAAGATGCATGCGTGAGATTAAAAGTGCGTGGTGGCCTGTTGGTAACGGACCAGACGCGGCTGCCTACATGTTCACGGTGGTCGCGGGTTCAAATCCCAGGGCACACCTCTGACTTTTCGGAGTTGTGTGTATTGATAGTCAATCACCACGCACTTTAACGGTGAAGGAAAACATCGTGAGGAAACCTGCATACCGTAGCGATTTTAAAAAAATTCTACTGTATGTAAGTCCGCCAACCCGCACTAGGCCAGCGTGGTGGACTATATGGCCTAACCACTCTCAATCGATTCTCTCGATTGTAGAGTAGGCCCGTGCCCTGCAGTGGGACGTATATGGGCTGATATAGATATAGATGCGTAAGATTGTGTGCCATAATTATATACTTAAATATGTTACTGGATAAAAATGTAAGTTTAAGTTATTTAATTTAAAACCTATGAAGGCGACATCTACGAGGCGCGGCGCGCGTTGCTGGGCGGCAAGGAGTGCGCGGTGACGGCGGAGGTGCCGGAGTCCTACAACATCCCGGCGTGGGGCGGCGCGCTGGCCGCGCTCGCGTCGCCGCTCTGCGCGCTCGAGCCCTGCGAACCATACTCCCCGAGAGGTACACTAGCTTCTGTTCTGCAGCCTACGATCATATCAAGTGTGCTTGATACCCCACAAGACCATGCTTTATAGGAGACTGTCCCGCCCTCACACCCGCCACTGCAACTCCTGTAAGCCAGGATCAACAGTGGCACGCATTTTAATGACACTGAGCATTGAAGCTCAGCGCGTCTCCGAGAATGTCTAACTTGTCTTTAACCCGCAACGATATCAATCAAAAAGTTAAATTAATAGGAGGAGTTGGAAATAAATTATTATCCACTTCCCTCCCTAATAAAGCGGGTAACAAAACAATGAACTAAAGAGGTAAATAAACTCGCATAAAGACATTTACAGTCAGAGAAGTCAACTGTAAAGCACCAGCTTTGCTATAGCCATTTCTACGACCCCCTCTCCTCTTTAAACACCAGTGTCTGTGTCTGTGCCTGGGCACCGCTCGCACCGCCCTAGTTTCGGAACTGGGTACATAAATCTTTATTGTACCCACAATGCGATAGCTTTCACTGTCGTTATGACGGCATTTGCAGTTTTGTGTATGACGGTCGTTTCCCGGTAGATTTGAATATCCTAAGCCCTGTACTTGCAAATCTGATATGCATCTTCTTAGGGTTAAAACCTTCGAAACCTCAATGATTGGATATTATTAATACGTATGTTGATACTGTACAATATATTGAAGTGGATAATGTGTGTGTACTGTGTAGTGAGTGCAGGCGCGGTGTACGGCGGCGCGTGGTTGGTGTCTCCGCAGCCGCGCGCCGCGCCCTTCCACTACCCCGCGCACCCCGCACACCCCGCGCACGCCGCGCACGCCTGGAACCGTATGTATCACCATACTCACATCAGTTGCATAAACTACACCAAACATAATCGTCATGCCTGTATCCCATCGGGGTAGGCAGAGACTATGGATGATGGATCATATGCATAAACTAACTTTGACGATACCTTTGATATTTACAATGTCAATGCCATACATGTATGCTAAATTTATTTAATTGAATAGTTGTGAGCAAATTTAGTACATGCAGCTGGGCCTAACTGTTCCAAATCTCCATTCCCATGCAGTACGAATTTTACTACCTTTAACTTTATTCACTAACAAGCTATAGAAAATAAATAATAACTATAAATAATGTTATATCATGACTTCTGACTTTATTTCAAAACATTTAATCATATTTCAAGAATTCTAGTAAGTACAACACTTTTACAACGCCTGAAGAAATACTCATGTCCGAGATGAGAAATTGCTAATATAATTTCTTAAGGAATTTTTACACACTTTAATACAGTATACTGCTACGTGCTCCTATGCATTATTTTACTAATAGGCTTAAAGCCCTTCTTAATTGGGTTTTGCAATTGTTCGTAGTAACAGGTTACTAATTTCTGCGTATTAAAATGCTTATGTTAGTTATTTATTAATATTTGTTGTTCAGCAATGTCGAATGGTCCTGACATGGGCCTGATGCCGCAGCCGATGATGATGCCAACGTACCAGCAAGCGACAGCAGACGCCCGCCCGGTGAGCACACACACACACACACACACACACACACACACGCACAACACACACACACACACACACACACACACACACACACACACACACGCACACGCACACACACGCTCGCACACGCACACGCACACACACTCACGCACACACACACGCACGAACGCACACACGCACGCACACACGCACACACACACACACGCACGCACGCACACACGCACGCACGCACGCACGCACACACACACGCACACATACACGCACACACACGCACACGTACGTGCACGCACACACGCAATGCACGCACGCAGACCACTGCAACTTTCATCAGCTAGGAAATAGGATCAACAGCCCGCAAACAATTTAATCTCTTAGAGACAATAGTTTGTCGTGTGATATTCATCTTCTTCTAAAGAACTAAATTATTAAATACTGAGAAAAATAATACTGTTGTCAAGTGTCGTTAGCCGAGTTCATTTAACAAAACATGAGAAATAATAAAAAGACAAAAACGTTCTACATATGTGGCTCATTACGACAGGAATAACACGTGCATTGAACATATTACTCTTCAATATATAGTATAACTTGGTTCTTTCATTTACCGATTACTAATTAAGTATCGTATAATTTGTCATTTTTATTATATTATGTGTATAGCAGTAACTTTTTACTAAAACATCTTACATTTATATTTTTAAAATGAGATTCAACGGCACATTGCAATCGAAAAGGTCACACAAAGAAGCAATTAAGTAATTTTAATTCAGACTAATATATTATAGAGAGAATGATTACCAAAAGATATGCTCTTGAAAAAGAGCAAAATATTTTAGGTGTTTAATAAACAATAGTATTATACCAGCTAGAAAGTATCTGAGGAATTTAGAGCAAAGATTATACTTAGCGGGGTTTAGGACCCACAGCAATGAGGAACTTGACTAAAGGAGAATATTTCGTTTTATCTCTATAAGAGTGACATTTCCAACAGTACATTCACGTTCTCAAAATACTCTTCGAGTTGGTACAAGCGGGCGCGATCTAACATTATATTTAGCTGAGGGACAATATGGCACTTCAGTTGGTGCCATACTTCGATGAAGTACAGACAATCGCTTTTGTACATAAATTCTAGTTAATTAAACCATGGCACTGAAACTTAGTAAAAAAACTACCGTTTATTTAGAATGGGTTAAAAATCACTGAGTGATTTCGCGAGTTTACGGATTACCTCAATTTTGATCTCAATTATAAGTGTAACATCCACGCGGTTTTAAACTGTCCATAGCCTCTTCACTGGGTAAAGATTTCTATAAGATTTAAATTTCCCATGAATTGTGACGTTTTAAAAACCAACGGATTAAATAAAGCTGATCTCAAGTAACTATAAAAACCACGCGGTTTTCAATCTACGTTTAACTTCCCACCGCTTTCCGAAATGGAGGAAACTTTTCCATGTAAGTATAGAAGACCTCGGGTAAAGTATAGTTTTATTTTACAAACCAACCTTATCCACGTGGTTCTACCTGCTATTAACCTCAACTCTCAAGAAACCAGGAGTTTTAGTAAGTTATATTACTGTTGTCACGTTATAAAGCATAATTTTTAAACCATTTTACCTAACATTATTGGCATGAAAGATGTTTTACGCTTTCAATATTCGCCTTGTGTAAGAAAAATATCAATAAACGTAGGGTCTAGAAGCTAGACTCCACCTAAGTAGAGGCAGGCATTGTCTCCCTAATGACAGATGATTCACTTAGTGTAAGAGAAAGTCTTTAAGCGTAGGGTCTAGAACCTAGGTAACCATAGTTACCTCCAGCAGCAGTGGGTAGACGCCGGCTGTGAAACGAGAGGCCGCGGGTTCGATCCCCGCACCGAGACAAATGTTTGTGTGAACCACAAGTATATGTTCCGGGTCTGGGTGTTTGTGAGACCGAAAAGTCTCTCGTAGTTTCTGATACCCACGACACAAGACTCGATCTTAGTGTGGGGTCAGGACTATGTATGTGACTGCTGGGTGTATTTATTTATAGTCCCCCCAAGGATAGTGTGATATGATAGTAAGTTGGAATATGTGATACAGACGACGCTGAGCCAGTTGCTGAACTCGAGCTCGCAGGCGAGCAGCGGATACCAGAGCAACTTCACGGGCAGCTGCGTGTCGCTCGACACACACAACATCTCCGGTAACTATACTGCTTAGCTTCTGTTGCTAATGGTGTGATGATATAGCCTATAGCCTTCCTCGATAGATGAACTATATAACATCGAAAGAATTTTTCAAATAAGACCAGTAGTTCCTGAGATAAAGAGGAACAAACAAACAAATATTTTTTCAGTTTTGTATCAGTTTTTATACTATTATTGTACACCTGAAGAGTATGAACGCGATAATCTCAGAAACTACTACGGTTTGAATACAAAAATTCTTTTAGTGTTATATTACCAAAGGGTTCCCAAAGTGTGCCCCATAGAACGTGAAGGAGGCCGCCGTAATGAAATTCTCTTTTTCTCAATTTTTGTGCCTAACTCGAATAATTAATTTGTAAAATATTTTAATGTAATCCAAATCATCAGTGAAGTTTATTTAACATATCTCTAATATTAGCACCTAGTTTCACAGACGTGGCTTAGGTATTGAAAACAGTCTGCAGTAACTATGCTAATGAAGATGTACATACATTGTCCTTTGTCCCGTATACGCGGCAGTCACTTTTGTTTTCTTGCATTCCTTTTAAACTTATTACTACACTACCAAATATTTATAACATAATTTAGTATCGTTAGTCGCAAATCTAACTTAGCGCAAAATCTCATCATTTGTTATATTGCTGATTATAGAATAATTATGATATTATCTCCCAACTCTTTCTAAGTATCCAGACAATATTTTTCGTATGAGAAACATGTGAACTCTTAAGTTCAGTTGGCAGTTTAAGAATAGTTTGCAGTCTGCGGAATGTGCGCGCCACTTGACTAATGCGGTGTTATAAAAAGCAAAAAACTATTATTTCAGTTCATTACGCATTTAGAAGTTTAATAACGTAAATATGTACATCATTTTGTTGCCTTTTACTTTGTTTTGTTTGTATATTTAAAGTTGAGTGATGATGTAAGGATGCAAAGGAAAATGCCAGAGTCTCTTATAGGTTTATGGAATAAAAATAGCAATTACATATATGTATTATTAGTATTTGAATTAGTTATTTATTTGTTAATTTTTTTGAGCATTTATTCTTTATGTTTACACTGCTCTCTCTCTCTTTCCTTCCGTTATATCCATCCAAAGGTTGTCTGGCAGAGATCGCTCAGAGCTATAAGACCGCCTTTTGTATTTTTGTATTATTTTATTTCTCTGTGTTATGTTCTTTTGTGTACAATAAAGATTATACAGATTACATCGTAACAAATTTTGATACATATGTGAACGCTGATGCCGTTCAGTAGTCTTTCTGGCCGGCATTACGCTTACCATCAGGCGCAGTGCAGTCACTGTCGTGCCAGATTATAAAAAAACGTTCTGGCAGAACGGTGTGGACTGGTTTTAAAAGGGATGCGGTCGGCTCGTTGGAATATTCCTGCCTTTATGGGGTTGTAGATAATTCTGTCGCTAGCGATGTTCTGTATCAGCCCATATAGGTACGCCCCACTGCAGGGCACGGGCCTACTCTACAACGAGAGAATCGATTGAGACTGGTTAGGCCATATAGGTTAGGCGGACTTTACATTCCGTAGAAATTATTTTTATAAATAATACCGTGGCATGCTGATTTCCTCACGATGTTTTGTCTCACCGTTATAGTGGTGATTGACTATCAAAAGTCAGAGGTGTGCCCTGGGATTTGAACCTCCGACCACCGTGTTGGCAGTGTCTGATCCGTTTAGCAACCACCATGCAGTGTTACCAATGATAATGGATTGATATGTGTATGCGTGTGTGCAGGAGGCGAGGGCAGCAATGTAGGCACTCCGTCGGTGTCGCCCATCAGCAAGACACATAGTCCCGGACAACCTGCCGACACGGAGCGCTCGCAAGGTAACATCTATTTATTTAGCTTCTAAAAATATATTATCGACAGCCTTCGTGGTGTAGTTGGTTATACATATATTAAGGTCTTTCAAAAGTGATTGAGCTTGATCATCTTAGATTTCCATCACTTAATTAAGTTTTTGTTTTTCTCTTTTTTTAACTGTGTATTCCTCATTAATTAATATTTATTACTAAGAGTCTTAATTGTACCTGATCATTGTCCACTTCATTATTCTTTATTTTCAAATTGTTTAGTTTTAAGTAAATTTTATTCATTGAATTTAATGTTTCCAACGCTAGTTATAATGAATGTTGTATACACCTATAAGGATAGAACACACTGTCCATAGCTTTAGTGTTATAAGTTTTTGTATGTTTTGTATCTCTATCATTGGTGTGTCTTTTATATAAATAAATAAATACGCCGACTATGAAAAAAATTTAGCGCGATCGATCCCCTCATTGTTTGTGTGATCCACAGGTTTTTCCGGGTCTAGGTATTTGTGAAACCGAAAAGTCCCTTAATTTCTGATAGCCCTTCAGGTTTCCATGTGTAGACAATAGACTTTTGACAGATGCTGCACAATGGAGAACAATGGAAAACGTCATAAAAATTTTGACAGCGAGCTTCTGTTATGCTTGTTTGCATGGATTTATATGTTGATGTCCAGTTTAATAAAACACGAGTCCAGTCACGTAGCCATTTATTTTTAATCTGACAGTTCAGTGTTGACATATATTATAATATAAAACTAATATAATGTTGCCATTATAACATCTCCCTTTTTCCAAATACAATAATTTTAAACTAAACTAATTTTTATATAATCAAAATCTTCTTAATTTACTTTTACAGAATAACAAATCTTAATACACTGAACTAATCATTATACAATCAAAATCCAACTTAACTGCTTCTTAATTTACTTTTTCACAATTACAAATCTTATAACTTACATGCACTTAAACATTATAACACTAACTCAATCTTAATCGAATACAACATAATCTTTATAAATTGCAGGCTTCCTACTAACTCTGCCTGACTTAGTTATATAATTACTATTATCATCAATTTTAAATCTTACTTTCTTTGTTTTACTTTCATTTCTCTTGTTATTATTATTATTACTTAATTCATTCCTATCCTGGTTTTCTATTTCCAAAGTACCTGGCTTTTCACAAGTTTCATTTCCTATGTTTCTGTCATTCTCAATATCATCCCATTCTTCTATGTAATTATTCACTTTATACTTTCCTCCTCGTATCAATGCTCTTCTATTTCTAACTATTACCTCACCATTTTCATTTTTTACTTTATAAGACCTTGGTCCATTACCATAACCTATCACCACACCACTTTCATAAGGTTTTACTCCACTATCGCTTTGTATTTTAACTACATCTCCTTTAATTAAATCATGTAACTTTCTAGATCCCTGATCATAGTTAAACTTTTGTTGCTTTTGTTTTCTGATAAGACTCCTTTGATAATCTTTTTCATCTATTTTTTTCCATTGTTTTTCTAAACTAGGTATAATATTCCTAACATTCCTATTAAACATTAATTCTGCTGGTGTTTTTAGATCATTATTAATTGGTGTATTTCTATGTAAAAGAAGACCCATATAAATATCTTTATTATCATATATTAGTTTTTTCAATGTATTTTTTATTGTTTGTATGTGTCTTTCTGCTAACCCGTTTCCCTGATGGTGTTTTGGACTAACAATTTTATGTTCAAAATTCCATGTTCTAGAATAATTTCTGAATTCCTTACTAGTAAACTGAGTTCCTGAGTCTGAATATACTATTTTAGGTATACCATAGCGAGAAAATATTTGTTTCAAAGTATTAATGGTGTCTTGTGCTGATAAACTACTTAATTTTTCCACTTCTACAAATTTACTGTATGCATCTACTACTAATATGTATGCCTTCTTATAAAGAAAAAATATATCAGTCGCTACAATTTCCCATGGACCCTTAGGTATTTCTTTTTCTATCATTTCCTCTTTCCTATTCTTGTTCTGAAAACTTTTACATGTGTCACAATTTTGTATCAAATCTTCTATTTCTTTAGACATATTAGGCCAAAATAGAGTTTTTCTTGCTAATTGTTTACATTTCTCAATTCCTAAGTGAGCATAGTGAATTTTTTCTAAGACTTCTTTTCTCATACTTTTTGGTATCAGTATTTGATTTCCTTTCACTATTAAACCTTCCCATTCTCCTAACTCATCTTTGTAACTATGGTAAATCTTTAATTCACTATCTACTTGACACTTATTTTGTGGCCATCCTTCCCTTATGTATTTTATCAATTTTATTAATATTCTATCTTTTGCTGTCTCATTAATAATTTCTTGTAACTTTTGATCTGTTATATTATAATTTCTTATCACCATAGCAACATGTGCATAACATTTGCTATCTAACTCATAATTTTTATCTGTGTCATTGATAAAAGACCTACTTAAGTGATCAGCTATTAGCAACTCTTTTCCTGGCTTATAAATTAATTCAAATGTATACAGCTGTAGTGCTAGTCTTATTCTTTGTAGTCTAAGTGGACATTTATTTAAAGGTTTAGAAAATATTGCAACTAATGGTTTATGGTCTGTTTCAACAATAAATTTTTGTCCATATAAATACTGATTGAATTTTTTGCATCCATAAAGAATAGCGAGACATTCCTTTTCAATTTGACTATACATTCTTTCTGTGTTTGTTAATGCTCTTGACCCATATGCTACCGGTTGACCTTCTTGTAAAAGCACTGATCCTAAACCATCCTTAGATGCATCTACGCTCAAAACTATTAATTGATCAATTTGGAAATATTTTAGAACTGGTGGTTCAGTAATTAACTTCTTTAATAAGTTAAATGATTCTTTTTGTCTGTTTCCCCATATAAAAGGTATGTCTTTTTTAATTAATTCTCTTAAAGGTGCTGTTGCTTTTGACACATTTGGTATAAATCTAGATATGTATGTTATCATTCCTAAAAATCTATGTAATTCTTTCTGATCTTTTGGTTCATTCATTTCTGTAATAGCTTTAACCCTATCTTTATCCAATTTCACTCCTTCACTACATAAAATATGCCCCAAATACTTAACTTCTTTTTGTTTAAACTGACATTTATTCAAATTAAATTTTATTCCACTTTCTTTTGCTCTTTTTAAAACCTTTTCTAATATCCTATCATGCATCTCTTGATTCCTTGAATGTATCAGTACATCATCAATATAAATTTCTACTCCTTCAATATCTTTGAATATGTTTTTGTATACTCTATGAAAAACTTCAGGGCTGGATGACAAACCAAAAGGTAACCTATTATAATAATATCTTCCATATGGTGTGTTAAATGTGGTTAACTCTTTACTATCATTTGTTAGATTCAACATGAAGAAAGCTTTACTGGCATCTAATGTGCTAAACACTGTACTACCACTTAATTTTGAGGTTATTTCTTCTAAAGTCGGAAGCATTAAATGTTCTCTTTTGATTTGACTATTTAAATACTGTGGATCCAAGCAAATCCTAATAGACCCATCTTGTTTTGAAGTAATAACAAGACTACTCACAAAATCTGTTGGTTTCTCAATTTTTGAAATTACTTCTATTGTCTCTAAATGATCCAATTCCTGTTTTAATTTTGTTAATAATTTGAATGGAACATGTCTACAAGGTTCAATTTTCCCTTGCCAATCATTCTTTAAAACTATTTTATATTCATAGTCTTTAATCTTTCCTAGCCCCTCAAAAACTTCTTTATATTTATTAATTAATGTCATTTTACTATCCTTGTCTTGTATTTGTAAAACATTTCTTTTTTCTTTACATGAACTAGAAACCCTATTAATCAAATTGAATTTATTTATTGTTTCCAACCCCAATATAGGCAAATAATTTCCTTCACAGACTTGAAATGTAATTAACTGATTTTCTCTCCCAATTTTACAGTTTAAAGATACTTGTCCTAATGTATGTATAGGATCTCCATTGTAATTTGATAATTTCAAACTAGATTTATTAAATCTGTGAATTCCTATTTTATGACAAAGTGACTTAGGCAAAACATTACACTGTGCTCCTGTGTCTAACTTAAATTCTATACTTTCATCGAAATCAATAAAGTATACATTTTCTGACCAATCTAACTTTGACGCTGTTACATTATGTATATGCACATTATTCAACTGAATTTCATCACTATTAACTTTTTTATCTGTGCCGCAATCTGTATATACTTGTTTTACATATCTTCCGGACCTACATTGCCTTGCAAAGTGACCTATTTTTTTACATTTTAAACATACTTTATTAAATGCTGGGCAGTTTCTTTTTTCATGTACTTTTCCACACCGTTGACACTGAATTGTACTTACTTTTGAGTGAGAACTTTCCATTGACCTTTTATGTGATGGTATGTATTTTCTGTCTCTTGAGATTGATCGTGACCTTGAATTCCTTATTCCCATGTTCTTGTTTATTTTGTTTATCTGCTCCTTCATATTTTCTGCTTTATGCAAGTGTTCTGATGCTGCTTCTGCTGCTTTACATATATTTACAGCTTTTTGTAATGATAAATCCGGCTCCCTTAATAGCCTGTCCTTAATTTTCCTATCTAATAATCCTGTTATTAGCTTATCTTTTATTAAGCGTTCTTGCTGTTCTCCAAATTGGCATTGTATTGCTAATTTACGTAACACCGTTAAATATTCGTCAAAGGATTCGCCCTCGTGTTGATTCCGCATGAAAAATAAGTGTGAATTTACGCTTAAATTTTCTCTAGGCACAAAATAGGCATAAAATCTTTTCATTACAGCATCATAAGTTGCAGTTTCTTCATCCATTTCAAACGTTGAGTATATCTCGATGCATTGTTCACCCATGCAATGTAAAAGTAATGCTACCTGGACATCCTCTGGTTTTAGGTCTCCACCTGTCGCTTTTCTGTATATTTCGAATCTTTTCTTCCATATTTTGAACCCTTCAGCATTGTGGTTCGTGAATTCTGGGGGTTTTAAGCCCGTTATTACGTCTTTTTCCATTCTTAAATCTTTCCTTAAGATTTACAAAAATATTTACGTATTTTAGTTTTCTAACCTTTTCTTGATTTTCCTTATAATTTTTAGATTTTCCGCAGCGCCATGTTATGCTTGTTTGCATGGATTTATATGTTGATGTCCAGTTTAATAAAACACGAGTCCAGTCACGTAGCCATTTATTTTTAATCTGACAGTTCAGTGTTGACATATATTATAATATAAAACTAATATAATGTTGCCATTATAACAGCTTCATATGAGCGTTTTGGACACCGAAAGGGATAGCTACGACACAAGGCTTGAACTTATTTTGGGGTCAGGACTATGTATGTGACTGTTGGGTGTATTTATTTGTTATTTGGTTATCAGAGCTGGCGAGTATAATCTCGGACCTGCCGCTGTCGGAGCGTCGCGCGCCGGGCTGCGAGAAGAAAACACTTGAAAATCTCAACAAATTGTCGCCGCTCTCTGAATATAGGAAACTCAAGGCGGAGGCCAGCAAGGTAAATCATAAATATCATTTTCTTTTATTTACCGAGGAACTTTTACCCGTAAGACAGTTCTACCGTACCATTAGTTAACATGATTTTGACATTAATTCAGACGTTGGGTCATCGCTGTTTGGTTTGATAAAACATGAAATATGTCTGCTTCCTACATTGCCAATGTAGATATAGGCTTGTACAATATCGCTTCCATTGTCAAGTAGGTATTCTAACTCAAAACGTGTGAAAGTTTCGTAAATCTTCACGAATCCGCACTTTCAAACCTGATAATATTTATCCTTCATATTAAGAATTCTGACACTAGCGGATTTATTCATAAACAGTTTATAAACCAATTTTAGTTATCGAATGTTTCGCCCTTTCGAATGAATTTGAATTCAGTTTCAGCGAAGAAGACAAAACATTCGATAGCTAAAATTGGTTTATAAACTCTTATGACTAATTAGCCTTTAGTTTATTAAAATCCTTTCAACTACATATTATAAACAACATTGTTATTGTTTAATAAGGTAATAGATACATAGGCCGGTGCGGGTGATTTTTTTATCTTTATAACGTTCTTGAACAAAAATTTCTTTTGCCATAAAAGTATGCTATAAAAACATTTTATGCGTTTTATTGCAATACTATGAATAGTTTTGTTTTAGTGTATGCAAAACCATTTGCATAATACATCGTTCAATTTCATTAGAAGTAGGATTTGGTAAAGTACCGACGATTTGTTTTCATTTGTAACATAAACTTTAGTTCCAAAGCCATTTTTCAGTTTTGACCGTCCAATAGGATCGATCCGATCCGAAAATCGTATGGATCGTGTGCTCACGATCTTATCGAATTGCATCCCTAGTTTATCTGATGGGAGTACGAAAAGGACTTTAGTATCAACTGTAAAGCTATATGATTAGAAATTTTATATTATTTAAAATATGTACTAAAACATGTAACAGATGTCAGTTACAAATTCAACTTAACTAACTTAAAATAACATAATGGTTTCTTAGATTTACGCGAATGTTACGCATTGAAAAAGAAACATTTTTTTCGGATTTTCTTAATTATACGTAAAAATTCGTTTTTATTAAAATAACTTGTTATTAACAGTGATTTTGTGAAACGATATATCGTACACAACATTTCAAAAGTAAATTAATTATTACTTATGATGAGAAATGAGCACTCTACCAATTACACAATGAGGTGACGAACCAAATCTGACTACATCCGAAACTATATACTACTCCCTTGTCTGTTAGTGTGTTTGTCTGTATGTATGTGCGTGTGTAGGCGATGCGCGACGCGGCGGGCGGGTACCGCGTGCCCACGCCGCGCTGGGCCGGCTACTACTTCAGCCACACCTCGCCCGCGCCGCTCGCCTTCGACCACGACGCCACCACCATCACCACCACCACCACCACCACCGTATGTTACCTAACGTTATTATACAATAAGTCCGGCAAACGAGCAAACAGCTCACCCGATGGTAAGTGATCACTGCCGCATATCTACTTCGTTTTGTATGGCATTTGATCAGCGCCATCTAGTATTAATATTGTGAATCTTATTTGTGAGTGCGAGATTTGTTTATGTTACATACAAAACGAAGTTTACTTTAACGCGATCGAGTCGGTACAAAAACTCGCACTACGCCAACTGAACGCTGGATCACAGATGTATTGCCGGATTATCAAAATAAAAGCGGGAAGTAAAAGGATGAGAAGTGAAAAATGGGTATTAAGCATTCGGCTACTCTTACTATTTAATACATTTTACATTATCCATGCTTGTATATAAAGCTGAAAACTTTGTTTGAACGCGCTAATATCAGTAGCCACGGTTTCGAATTATCATTTTTTTTATTGTAGGATATTTTATTTACCGAATATGGCTTTTATACAGAAAATTTTATTATTGACTGGCTTGTCTGTTACATGGAATGATCAATCCTATGATGTTAGCAAACACATATTAAACAAGCTTTCAAAAAATTATTTTGCTGTGTGTTGCTTCAAATTTCAATCATGTGCCGATAGATGTCGCTATATTAATGTGGCATAGCTAGGAAAGTATTTTACTCGAAACAACTATTTTCTTGAAATAAAACTATTTTTACGGATTTTATCGCGATTTGGTTTAATTTTTACATTTTTTAACTTCCCGACGTTTCGATTGCTTTTCAGCTTTCGTGGTCACGGGGCGGACTCTATTTTTTTACATACTTAAGGTAAAAAATATGAGTAAAGCATGTATGTAATATAAATATGTGTTGACAGCCCGAGAAGGGATGGAACAGGACAGAGCCGGTGCGTGCGGAGGCGCTGTGTTCCCCGCAGGCAGCGGCGCCCCCCGCCTGCCCCGCCACCCCCGCCGCCCCCTCCACGCCTGCGCGCCCCTGCCGCTACACGCAGCTCTACGACCTGCTGCGGGACATCGGACTGCCTAAATACATCGGTTAGTATTATACCGGGTATCTCAAGACTGCGACCGAAAACGAAGACAGGTGGTAGTTTTAGTGGTTCCAAACACGATGTAAATAAAAAATTCGCCAAAACAGTGTCAGATATTTTTTTAGATTTTTTTTAAAGTTATCGATATTTTTTGCGAAATTTTTACTTGCATTGTGTCTGAAGTCACTAATACTACCACCTGGCTTCGTTTTCGGTCGTAGTCTTGATATACCCTGTATGTATATTAAATACACTCCACTCCTATACCACCAATTCAGCAAATATACCACCTGAGGATAAATGAATTTTAGTAATTGTGGTGTTGGTATTCAGATACCCGTACCGATTAGACCTCCGATTGTCACTTTTATTTAAACCAATTTTATTTTTTTATTCTTTATGTATGTGGTGTTCGAAGAATTTATAAATAAATGAAATAGCTTCTATCTCTAGTAAATACGGCGTATCTGAGAGATATTTACCTGATAATTGAATACTCGTATTTGTATTGCACTCAACTTACTGTACTGTCAAGTGCATGATTAGTTCATCGTGCACTCGCACTACTATTGATAATATTGTTTGTTTTCAATCCATTTGATAACCATGGCGCAGTTGGTTAGACGCCGGCTATGAAACGAGAGGCCACGGGTTTAATTCTGCACCGTGACAAATGTTTGTGCAGCCCACAAATATTTGTTTGGGGTCTGGGCGTTGATACCCAAAATTCTTTTTTTCTGATACCCACGCCACAAGACTTGTATGTTATTTAAAGTCAGTACTATGTGTCTGTCTGATATACAATATATTTTCTTTTTTCTATATTGCATTTCACATATATGTACATATTACAAATATGATGAGGTAACCTCAATCCAGCTCATAAATATGAACAAAGCTTAAACCATTAATAATCTAGTTTCTAGACAATAGATGAAAAATATTTTGTCTACAGACGTCCATATGTGTATAGTTTTTAATAATGCACCACGGATAGGTCACGTATTCTCAAACAACCTTGTGTTGTCTAGTCAAGATAAACGACGTAATCCTACGCAAATTGTCTTTATATGTACTATGAATTTAGTTTATTTATTCTTTACATATTTTAGCAAATCTTCATCTTAATGTATTACCCTCGTAATCGACATTTTGTAAAGTTTCCTCAAGATGTTTGTCCTTCACCGTTATAGTGCGTGGTGATTGACTATCAATACACACACGGCTTCGAAAAGTTAAAGGTGTGCTCTGGGATTTGAACCCGCACTACCGTAAATATTTTGGCAGCCGCGTCTGGTTCGTTACCAACAGGCCACTACGCACTTTATAATGCTGAGTACATTGATATAAATATATGGACAGGGCGAAACGCCCGTGGTGTTCCGAAACAAATGGTGCAGGTAGCGCTTCAATGCATCTCCAGTGAAGCATTACGATTATGATAATGCTTGTTTGTATTATGACAGAATGTGAAGTAAAAAATAATTCTTATCACATAAAAAATGTTATAGTATTTTTACTTCAACGTGGTTATGAAAAAATCTAATAGATGGCGCGATTTTCACAGCCATCTTAATACTCCAAATGTGTTGAAGGTCCCACCCTTTGGGCCAATTGCACAAATTAACTTTACCCATACCTTTGACTTTGAAAACGTCAACCCCATACATTACCAATGTCAAATACGTCACAAATGTATGGGATTGACATTGTTAAAGTCAAAGTTATGGGCAAAGTTAGTTTGTGCAACTGAGCCTAAGTTTTGAATTCAATGGCTGAGTAATGTTATTTTTGTGGTAGACCTGTTCAAGAAGCACGAGGTGGACATGTGCACGTTCGTCTCGCTGAGCGAGGCGGACCTCACCGAGCTGGGCGTGGCCGCGTTCGGCGCTCGCAGGAAGATGTTGCTCGTCATCGCAGGTACTGCACCCACTGCACCTATTGCACCCATGGCATCTACTGCATTCACTACACACACCTGCGGGTTCGATCCCCGCACTGAAATTAATATTTATGCGATATAAGGCCATTTGCTTCGGATCTAGGTGTTTGTGAGATCGAAAAGTGACTCGTAGTGTCTGATACCCTCGACACAAGACTTTTAGTGTAGGATCAGGACTATGTATGTGACTGTTGGGTGTATTTATTATTTATTGAATGGTAACCAAATCTATACTTTTCAACAGAGCTCCAAAAACAAGCGAGCACGTACAAGGGTACCGCGTCCAGTGCGGAGAGGAAGCTCGTCAGCTCCCCTCCACAGTACAACACCGCCGCCCTCGCGCAAGACAAGTGGTGAACAAACATAATATAGCAAGGCAGTTCCATCGCTAGCCAACCCCAAAATACACATCGCCAACCGTAATTCATCGTTTAAAATTATAATAGGGTTGCCAACGCAAATAAAAAAATAGACAATGGTAGATTTTTTTTATAAAAGTAGATTCTAATTTTGTATATTTTTATCTGCCTTGCTTAGATAAGACTGATCGATACCATATCATTGAGACTGATAGTACGTCTTTAAAGTACAAACAAAAAATATAAAGAGGTAAATTGTTTTTATAAATTTATAAATTCAACAGAAAAGCTATATTGGACCCCTTTACCTGGAGGTAATTTGAACTTTATATCATTAACTTGATCTCCATCTCATGGAGAAAATGATAATGGTTTAAATAAACCAGATTTTTTGTAAAGGGGATCGTAGACCGAGAATTAACATCCTTTGGGCATAGACAACAATGTATTTGAGAAAAGACACACATTTCAGAATGATCTTGCTACGATGTCTATTGCGTTGATTTTATCGAATTGTATTTTAGTTTTTAAGTGTTTTTTTAATTTTTTTATGATAGCTAAAAGCGTAACGACGAATTGATCTCTGTCATAGACAATTGTTGAAGTAAACTGGCCCAGCGCAGTGTGATTAGCATAAGTGTTTTGTTTTCAGATAATTTAAATTGTAGTATTTTATAAGGAATAGCATGTTTTATTTTTTGATTTAACTAAGAGCATTTTTTTATATCGCCGTGTATACAGACAAATTATGATTATCGTGAATATTAGTTTTTAATATTTGATTATCTTATGCGTGGAAAATGTAATCATCGTAATTAATGTACCTTTCAATGTCATATTCTTGAGAATATGATTTCCAAGGATACTATTACAATTTACAAACATTGAGAGTCAATTGAAAGAATGCATTTGAATTTTAAAATTCCAAATTTGTTTTGCGTCTCTCACTAAAATGTATTTTTAGATGTTATTTATTTGTTTGAGAAATGCATTTTTTCAATTGCCCACAATAAAATATTCATCATTTTCCAAAACAATCAATACATCAAAAAGATACGGACAGTTGTTATATTGACTTGATTTTTTAAATTCGACATTTCATGGCTCCATCAACATCTTGTTCAGCGTATACGAGTGACAAAAACAGTAGATAAAAGCTGGCAACATTTTAATCAGTTAACATATTTTTTTATCTATCACAGGAATGATCGTAATGTTTGTGATTATGAATTTAAGAATAGTGCATTTTTGATTTTTTAACCGTATTAACATGCTAATTTTATGTGAATGCCTTTATGTGTTTAGTATTAAGCTATTTTGTAAGGCTTAGTAATATTTTGGTACATTTTTTTTGAGGGATCTTAAATATAAATTCAACTCTGGCATCACCTATGTAATTAATTGATTTTTCATTACTTTTCTCTTGCTTCTATTCTAATTGCGTTCGGGCGTGGTTTAAAACCACTGATTTTAACATAATTAGATCATTTTATTTAAATCTAACAATAATTTATTGTCTGTGTTGCCGGGGTTATAACATCAGAAACTACCAGGAAATGATGTATCAATTTATTGACTAATGGCACTTGTTTTAAAGATAAATACAATTATATCGTTTTAATCATGAACTTGTGATTTGGAAATCTTTTTAAAGCCTGATTATGATTTTTGAGACTTTCCGCGTTAGATTATGAAATGTATTTTTAAGTAATTAATTAAATGTTAAGAACTGCTGTGTTAATGAGTTAGTAAGTACATGCATTACAAGTTTTTTGTTTTTAATTATATTCAAGAGTCGTAAGGAAGTTTTTGCACGATTGTTTTTCTTTTGCTTGTCCGATTAAAGTTTCAATATTATATCAGCTGTGTTTTATTCCACATTTCGCCTTCCATATTCCTAACGCCATATCGCCAATGAATAGAACATCCCATTATCACTGCCCGACCCGGGATTCGAATACGAGACCTCAGCTCTGTAATCGTACATTACTACAACTACTCATGCCGTTAATATTAAAAACACGGCATTTATTCATAAGCTATAAAAAAAGGCTTGACATTCCCTTATACACATAACTAGATGAGTATAAAAAAACTACGAGAGACTTTTCGGTCTCGGAAACATTTAGACCCTAAACAAATACTTATAGTGCATACAAACATATGTCTCTGTGCGGGGATCGAACCCGCGGTTTCTCGTTTTATAACCGGCGCCTAACTGCGCTACAGACTACAGAGGCTGTCACATACAATCGCTACGTTCTAGCACAGGTTCTAGCGTGGTGCGATAATCGAAACGAAATTATTCTTACAAACGCAAAAATAAAATAAAATCATGAACCTTTCTCACTTGTGAAGATATAAAAATACTCTTATGCATTTATGTTTTATTTTATTTTAATTAAATTATCGGATCCCCGACCGCATATCTGAAGTTTTATAAAACCAAAATATACTATTACTGTAAAAATTTCCTGTTACTCATTACACATGACTTACTTCATAAATGCTACTCTAACGTCAATTTGACATACCAAGGTCACATCGTGCTGTCAACAGTGTAATTGAAAAATCTCGTGTTTTGGAAAATATTGCATCATTTTTACCCAAAACACTTAAAAATGGGTAACGCTAACGCAAAAGCTGTAGATGTTAAAGTCGCAGAGCCGCCAGCGCCTGCTAACGCTGAAAAACCAAAGCTGAAGCCATGTTGCGCTTGCCCCGAGACAAAAAGAGCTAGGGACGCATGGTAAGGTTATATTTTTATCATTTACTCTGTTATTACGCAATCACTTGCAAGGAAGAAGCTACCCAAAATAATTTAAGAGTATTTAAAGTAACTAATAATTATGTGGGAAAGCATTTCCTCTTGATTTTGTTACAAAATAGCATATAAATGATTGCCAAAGTCTTTCAGTGTAATAGCTTTACATGTTGATAAGACTGCTGGGTACAGGAGTCCTACACATAGTGTGTATATTTTGGACCGTCATCTACTTTAAACTCCAATATCTAGGAATATAAATTGATTTATTTTACCATTTAGTTTCAGTTTGTAGTCATTAGCAACACCTCTAAATGCACACTAATATCTTTATCGAATCTTGGTTATCTCTAACCGGCCATAAGTATTTACTTTGTCTTTTTTACAGCATAATTGAAAATGGCGAAGAGAACTGTGGTCCGCTGATAGAAGAACACAAGGAATGCATGAGGAAGATGGGCTTCAACATATAAACACATACCTAAAAGCTTTTAAATGATAGGAGTAGTAATCAGTTATTATTTATTAATTGTCTGGCCAAAAAGTTTTTAAAGAAATGTCTGGTCTTTTATTTATTAAGTAGTAAATTATAAACATTAGATTTCCTAAATTTACAAATTCATGCATTTTACAATAATATGTGAAGAATATGAAGGTGTCATATTGGTGAGGAAACTATAATATGTGGCCATAATAAGATAACAATTGTCCCTTCTGCATTCCCTTATCCCTCTCTTACATGGGGTCAGCGTAACATGGCTTTTCAGCCACCGACTTGGTGTATTTTGAGACAGTTATTTTTTGTTAAATTATTATTTCATTTAAACTTTTAATATAACATTGTAGATAGACTTTTTATGTATAAGAGCTGTGTGTTTGCTAATAGTAATTCAAATTTATAGTCACAATCATGTGTTATCATATTAATTCATCTGCCAAAGAATTTAATGTATGCTTACTCACAATAAAGCATTGCAATTGTGAAGATGTCATGGTTGTTTTAACTGAAATCAAGAGAGAGTGAAGTATGTTTGTGATTCATTTCAACAAAGATCTGTCTGGAGTCCTTCCATCTTTCATCACCTGATGTTAATATTAATTAATTATTGTAAATAAATGTGTTGTTTTAGTATACGAGACTTTTATTTGTATTTATAAATCATTAATATGTTAAAGTACCAAAGTTTATAAGGTATTTCATTCAAATCAGCACTTGTAGACTGTAAAATATGTTGTCACTCACTTTTTATTTGTGGTGATTCTTAACTTTACTATCTATACAGGGTATATCAAGACTGCGACCGAAAACGAAGCTAGGTGGTAGTATTAGTGACTTCAGACACAATGCAAGCAAAAATTTCAAAAAAATATCGAAAATTAAAATATTCTAAAAAAATATCTGTCTCTGTTTTGGTGAAATTTTTATTTGCATCGTTTCTGTAACCACTAAAACTACCACCTGGCTTCGTTTTCGGATGCAGTCTTGATATACCCGGTATATATTAAACAAAACAGCAAACACACATAATAACATTGCAATAAAAGTTTCCTGCTTCTGGATATACATAGTTTAGTGAAGATGGAGTTAAAAAAGATTGTATGAAGTCAATAACATATTCATCATACAAACACTTGCATATCCATACAATGTAATTAATGTATACGCGTCGACATGACGCAAGTTTCGCACAATTTCACTGTTTATTTTAGACAACAGCGGTTAATGATAACAATAAGAATACAATTACTCATTTTATAGTGGAGTTTATTTCTTATCTGTCAAACGAGTTTCGAGCGGTGTCCCTGATGTACGTGCTACGTAGTCCGATTTTGCTTAATTGTGTTCTGATAAATTCGTGAACATGCGCGTAGTGAAGGGTTTATCTAGAAAAAGCTATGACGATCTATCCGCTCCGAGCTCCGTGCAATCTGTGGACAGTTACGAGTAAGTGTTAATGTCATTATAGTAGCAGTGAATCGTACTGTCTCAAATCTTAAAACTCCATTTTCCTTAGGAACAAGAGATATTATATCAAGTTGTAACTTGCGTTGAGTATGAGGCACAGCATTCAGGTAGAATAAAAACGAACTTGTATTATATTTTTTTCATACAGTGGGCGATACATAAACTTAATATTATTGGGTTTTAATAATTTAAAAGGGGTGAAGAATTAACTATAAGACCTCTTCATCAATATAATTATTAGTTTTATAGCAAAATGCTATAAAATTATCAGTTAAACGCTTTTTAAGTTAAAATGGGAAATTATTTTCATTATATTAAGTGTACATTCATACTATTCGTTAATTAATCCATATTCTATATGGATTACTTTCAATAGGTATCTCGTATAGTTGGAGAACATGTATCTATATATCTGCTCGGTGGAACAGGTTAATTTGAGACGCAAGCTCCAGAACAATGCTCTTGCCACCCGGGTGGTCGGCGCGTCTTCATATTCTCGAAACTTGGATGAGAAGTTGAGTGTAAGGATTACCGTGAGCTTGAAGCCGGTCTCATCTAAACTATGTATACTATCAGTTGATATCTATCACAAAAACGATTTGATATTAATCATTTAGTTACTTAGCGAGAGTTCTGAAAAGTGACGTCGGGGGCCAACATTTTGGACTACTTTATGAGGCCCCATAGTGTAGCCTCGCTACATAACATGTGATCCTACTTCGTAATTAAAATTTTATTGATCGCACAGCGTTTAGTTATTGCACCTGTAATAACTTTTATGCTAAGAGTATAATAATGAAATAACTCTAAGCTTTTTTGTAAGAAAAAAGATACTTGTAAGATCGATGTGCCAGATAGGTAGGTACCTACATATGTACGTCGCGTCGCGTCCGCGTCAGCACAAGATACAGTGGGTGATGGCGCACTTTCGATCACTACTAACGCCGTCCCTGTGGCTTGAGTTTTTTTTTTAAATTGGCACCATTAAATTGACTACAATGCACTTCAATGTTCCAATAGATGATCTGCCTACATTAAATGTTTATCTCTTGCCAGTCGAGACAACTATGTCCACTCGATCGTAACCCGATAAACACAGGAGGGAACGTGTGAATCAATGACTAATGACGGGTTTCTAACCATTCGGATTCGAATCCAGGGTCGGCCAAAGTGATATTAAGTTTTTCTATTCATTATCAGCCCGGAGTCAGGAATTTGTGCCCGATATGGCGATAGGCTCGCCCCCTATCACATCATGGGACGGAACATACAAGGCGAAATGTGGGTGTCCTGGTGGCGCCTCTGCCTACCCCTTCTGGGATAAAGTCGTGAGTTTATGTATGTATGTATGTAAATACGTAGTATGTATGGTGGTGGTGCGTATCTACTTCCAGCACCACGGACTTTTAACTACGACGTTCGTGTTCTTTGGGGTATCTGCAATGATATTTACTTCAATAGCGCTTCTTCGATAGTAGTATGTGCACAAAGGGCATTGTCAGCGTACTGTAGGTTTACATACAAATATAGGATCATGATACTAAGAAACGCATGATGAAATATCGATAAATATTTCATCATGCATTTATCGGGGGATTAATCGACACAAATAGTAAATAAAGCTATTAATAGTAATATGAGTATGTTGCTCATTAACTAAAATTATTAGGTGAACCTGGAAACAAGTAGGTACATTATGCGTTATTGATACAAACACACTTTTGTCACTTATAAACTAGGTATACCTATCTACAACTCAATGATTATTATAACTATAGATGTAGTATAAAACAACTACATATTTGGTTATAACAGTAACCAGTGCCGTGAAAAAGTGGAGAAATGTAGATACATTTTCACTTTTTCAAGTGTAAGAGTAGGTACACTTTTACGAATTATCTTTTTGGACTACAACTTTTCTTACTAACGTCTACGAATTTGTTTTATTGTTTTTTAAACTTCTGATTAGTTTTTACCAGGAATTTTGTACCCTTAACTGTCAGGAGTATTTTGGTGCTTATGTCGCTGTGCTAATTTGGTTAAAAAAATGTAACTTATGTAGTTCCTGGTATTAATTACCCTTTAATTGTTTTTCAAGATTCATCATTCATACACGAACTCACGCCTTTATCCCAAAAGGCAGAGGTGCCAGCATGACACCCGCATTTCGCATTGTATGTTCCGTCCCACAAGGTAATAGGGCGTGTTATCGGGCCCAAGTTCCTGACACTGGGCTGGTAATGAATAGAAAAATCAAAATCACTTTTCCCGACCCGGAATTCGAACCCGAGACCTCAGCTTTGTCAGCGAACCGCTGTACAACTACGTAAAAGAGAGACAGTCAGTACAACTACACCAACGAGTAATTATACATATGTACAAGTACATACCATACTATATCTATGCGAGTACCTACCTCAAAAACCAATGACGAAAGTATTTAAAATAATTTGCATCATGTAAAACCATTGTCAGGCGATTCTACATACTAGGAATTGAAACATCACACTATATAGAGGCGTTGCCTCTTTTAAATGGTATTTTAATTTAAATAAGGTTCAAAAGTCAGCGATACTGTTGGGGAATTATCTTAGTGAGTAAGATCAAGGGAAAGTGAGTGGTCAGTGCGTTGACAGGCTGTTATCAGAACAGCATCCTCATGCTTATCACACTTTCAATTTTAAAACTCGTAAAATGCATTGTTTTAATAACTTGTCAATCAATGTTAAGGATAATAGGGATTCAGTGACCTGTGACATCCCGCAAAGGGTTGCTATGGAAATCCTTAGGGGAGCTAATGGTTCAACAGTGAAAATCGTGTCTGAGGGTGATGTGCTTTTTTATACTTAAGTAATAAGTGGTAAGGTTTTTATAAAGTTATTATGTTCTTGTGTCGCCTTCAAAAGTGTTGAACATTTTTCACGACTTGGTAGTGGAAAACCCGCCATAGTCAACCAGCGCTTTCGGGTTCAGGTTTTAACACCACGGGATACGAAACGCCGATGAACACCCACAATGGTGATAAATAAATAAATAAAAATAACACCCAACAGTCACATACATAGTCCTGACCCGACACTAAGATCGAGTCTTGTGTCGTGGGTATCAGAAACTACGAGAGACTTTTTGGTCTCACAAACACCCAAGACCGAAAAAAATACCTGTGGATCACACAAATATTAGTTTCGGTGCGGGGATCCAGCCCGCGGCCTCTCGTTTCTCAGCCGGCGTTTAACTAACTGCGCCACGGAGGCTGTCAAAGGTGATGATTGAGTGTGTGTTCCATTTTTGCAAATTATCCTCCTTTCACTGATCACAAAGAGTGAAAGAAAATAGGAGCACCGTTAAATATTTTGAATTGCTCCCTGCAATATCGATCATAAAAGGAAACGTATCAATTGACTTAAATATGGTAGTTTAAACTGATAAAAAGGATTGAGTATTGACCAATCTGAAATTCAAGAAGTTATAATAATAAATCTGATCAAAAATGTATTTGGGAGTGAAAATATGTAGATGTACCTATCCAGCTAATCTATCCGTTCTCCTTGACATAATATTTATTAAACTATACTGGCCTACATATCTGTGTATTTTAAGTAAAGATGCTACAATTACCGTACGAAAAATACAAAAATCTTTTTAATCTAACTACATTTGGTCTACATAACGCCCATATCATTTCAGTCGCAATAAGGAACCATATTTACTCAATATCATAAAAAATCTAATTTAATTATTATCACTGGGTACTTTGAACTTTAAAACATTAAAAACGATACCAATTACGTTTAACTTAATATCTATTAATAATGAAGGCGCCGCGTCGGGTGTCGATAAAATATGATTGCAATTTGAAACGTAAATTATAATATACCTACATCGATTTGTTTATATTCCCTGTTTTGTGATAATCATCTCACAAGTCACTTGGCGACGCGGCCCGGCCGACATAACGTGTGTGTATTGTTTCAGCGTGTTTGGTAGTGCGTGCTCCGATTTCTCCGATTGTGAGTACTGTGATGATAGAAGACGAAGGTTCAACACGCACATGTGAGTTGCTAATTGCTGTGTTTTGTCTTGTTTTTATTAAGAGAGAGATTATTTGGTATATCTTGTTGAAGAGTTTAACTTTTAAGTCAACATTTTAGGGCTTTTTCGTAACACTTTTTACGCTTTTTCGTAACAATTATTGCATATACCTACTCAGAAACAAATTAGGTTAAATACATATAAATAAGAATAATATTTAAAATGTATATGTGGTAAAAAAAAAGAGCATTACATAATAAAACATTGTTGAAAAGTAGTTAAGTTTTGGTGTAATTTGATGGACAGAGCTTATGATAACCTATTGTATCTTTGCTAAACGTCAAATATAAAAATATACTAGATTAGCCCGTTGCTTGATTAACATAGTGAAACCAGCTGCTATTAAAGGATTAAAAATGTAATGAATAGCGTGTTCGCCTGTTGGTAACGGAGCTGATGCGGCTGGCGAGACTGTGACTGCGGGTTTGAATCACAGAGCACACCTGTAACTTTTCGGAATCATGTGTGTTGTTCATACCCCTCTCAATCGTACTCTTGATTGTAGAGGAGGCTCGTGCCCAGCAGTGGGACGTATATGGGCTCATACAGTACAGTACAGTGTCACATAGATAATCATTTACCATGCACTTTAACAGCAAATCATTTTATGATAACCTCCATATCATAGAGATTATAACAAGATTTTCTATAGTCTCCGTAATAACCAAACCAAAAACCACGTAAAAAGTGCGTGGTGGCCTGTTGGTAACGGATCAGACGCGGTTCCCTACATATTCACGGTGGGCGCGGGTACAAAACCAGACCACACCTTTGACTTTTCGAAGTCGTGTGGGTATTGAAAGTAAATCACCACGCACTATAGCGGTGAAGGAAAACATCCTGAGGAAACCTGCATACCATAGCGATTTGTTAGGATTTCTATGGTAACTCCGCCAACCCGCACTAGGCCAGCGTGGTGGAGTATATGGCCTAACCACTGTCAATCATACCCTCGATTGTAGAGTAGGCCCGTGCCCTCCAGACAAAAATGGGCTAACCCCCCTCAATCAATCCCGGTTTTTGAGGAGTCTCGTGACCAGGGCCGAATTTAAGCTGATACAATAACAAACTAATGAAATACTCTGATTATCATACGGTCTTATTTAACTAAATTGGTGACACTCTGAACAAAGGACAGATCAAAAGTACCTACCCTAAACGAACGTGATTCGTAAATGCATGAAGAGATTAATGATGATGAGGGGATGAAGGGAAAGTAAATCGAGCAAAGTGGCGATAGTCTCTGCCTACCCTTATGGAATGATGTGGCGTGATGATTATACAGGGTATATCAAGACTGCGACCGAAAACGAAGCCAGGTGGTAGTATCAGTAACTTCAGACAACAAAACATTTCGCAAATTTAAAAACGTAATTTTGTTTGGAATTTTTTACTTATCGTCGTATTTGGGTGATAAATACATATTTTTTCAAAAATAATGATGTACACCTTTTTATTTTTAAATACGCAATGGTACGTTAAGGTTTAAATTACTATTTTTCGCAAAAACTAAGGATTTACCACCTAAAAACGATGATTATTAAAAAAATCCAAAAAATAATCTGTCGCTTTTTTTGCAAAATTTTTACTTGCATTGTGTCTATAATCACTAAAACTACCACCCAGCTTCGTTTTCGGTCGCAGTCTTGATATACCCTGTATATGTATTGTGTGTGCATGCTGGTTATTATAAAGGCTTCTGTCCGTAGTTACCACTCGCCGAGCAACAGCACGAGTCACAGCTACCGCAGCGCGATGAGCCGCGTGGAAGCGACCCCCCTGCTGGCCGCACCGGCGCCGTCCCTCTACAAATCTATCCACACGTCCAATGACTCTCTGGTATGTTTACTGTACGGCCAATCTAGCTTCTTCATTTATTTACTTGTGACATACACTTACATAATAGATATAGTAGTGAAATGAAGTTTTAGTCCCACTGGTATGCCAAATAAGTTCCGTCTTATTTGGCATACTAGTGGGACTTAAAACAGATTAAAGTATGACTCAAAGCAGTCTAGCGATATGAAAATATTAATTCTTACAAAGACACTGCTAACTCTAAATATAGCGTCTAATAAACACAGTAAGTAAATCGAAAAAATATTCTAATATGTATGAATTATTACAATGGAAAGGTCTCTTGTGAAGCCTTTAATTAAATGAATGAGCAATTGATTGAACATAGCTGAAAATTAATACTTACTTTTTAAGTTGTATTGCTGTATATTATACCAAAAATACCACAACTTATATAAGGGAAAGGTTTTATCTCTTCTTTTATACAACTTATTATCAAATTACATGTAGTAATTAGAAAAAATATTTCAGTGCAAAATTGTTATCGTTTTTATTGTAATTACACTGTTGCTAACAAATTATCTGTGTGTAGTCCACGATTACTGCCAGGTTCATATGAATGCCCCGTAACGATATTAATCGCTTGTACAAATTATATTGCCAAGATAACTTATGTAACCAAACTTTTTTTGTGAATTGATTAAACGACATAATATAGTTGTAATGCAAGTGCTAATTCATTAAAATACATACATAAGTATATTAAAATAAGGGTTGACATTTTCTATGGATAATCGAATTCGTTGAAGTTTTTCGTATAATAAATTTTGTAGACTGTCCCGCCCTCACACCCGCCACTGCAACTCCTGTAAGCCAGGATCAACAGTGGCACGCATTTTAATGACACTGAGCATGGAAACTCAGCGAGTCTCCGGGAATGTCTAACTTGTCTTTAACCCGCAACGAAATCAATCAAAAAGTTAAATTAATAGGAGGAATTGGAAATAAATTATTGTCCCTCCTTAATAAAGCGGGTGACAAAACAATGAGCTAAAGAGGTAAATAACCTCGCATAAAGACATTTACAGCCAGAGAAGCCAGCTGTAAAGCACCACGGAATAGTCATTCTTACATTTAAATGGGACCTATTATCACAGAATACTAACTATTATGTAAGCTGTTATACTTGATTCCAATAATTATAGGTATGGCAAAATCGCCGGAAGGAAGGAAATAAATTATAAATTATATTTTAGCATAATTTCGTTTAATAAATTATATTTTAGCTACTTATTTAGCTCTTTGTTTCGCCATAAAGGAAACTTGTATTCCTGAATACAAATGCATTGATACCCTTCCTAACCCATTTGGTTACACGCCGACTGCGAAACGAGAGGCCACGGGTTCGTTTCCTGCATTTAGACAATTAATGTTTGTGTGATCCAAAGGTATTTCTTTCAGGTCTGGGTGTTTGTGAGACCGAAAAGTCTCTCGTAGTTTCTGCTACCCACAACAAAAGACTATATTTTAGTGTGTGTTCAGGAGTCAGGACAATGTATGTGACTGTTGGGTGTATTTATTTATTATTCAGGGCCCAGCGGACTTATCGGCGAGCGCCATACTGTCAACATTTAATAAGAGATTCGAAAAGTCCATAAAACTTGAGAAGAAGAAACAAAGTTCGCTAATAACTATGTAAGTAACAGATATCACTTTGCATATTCGATATGATAACACAACACTGAACACAAGGGTATAAGCGTATTTTCCTATACTTTTTGCGCAGACTGTACAAAAATAATGTGCAAATTGAAAGATAATTAATGTTACATTGTGCATTATCGGTATAAAATTATTGTTATTGAATCATTGTTATTTTACTAACCGTCTGTCGTGTGCGTCCAGATAAGATTTATTTCAATTGTAAAAGTTTTGAATGACTTATGTTGTTGGTAGTCATTTTCTTAATGAATTTAACCATAATTCAATAGAAACAGCAAGGAAATTATGTGAAAAATTCAAATTTGAATAGACGTTTATCAAGTCTTTGTACTTTATTTGGGTATACTCATGCGGCTTTTGGACCAGTATCTTCAATTAAAGTTATGTGTTTGAGTAGTCTACAACGTCAGTATTAGCCTACAACGGCGATCTACTAACTATACTTAGTACATTTTGATGAAATTTACAATCCTTTACTATTATTGTGGTAAACTCTACAGGAAACAGATTTTCTCTCAATGTTTGAGCAACAATTCAAAGGTGTTTGCACTGAAGGCGAACCAGAGAGCGATTCCTAATCAGACTGTTTAGCTCATTGTAAAATTCTCTAATATTCTAATATTCTGCTTTATAATAGTCAGTAAGCAATACTTTTTATAGATTTTCAGTATGGAACACAATAATGGGGTCCTCCCTTCTCACAATGGCGTGGGGCGTGGAGCGAGCTGGTCTGCCGGCAGCCCTCGTGTTGGTGGCGTTCATGGCAGCTCTGTGTCTGTACACGGCGTATGTGCTTCTACGAGTTAATGCGCACCATGGTAAGGATTCATTTGTTATTTCACTCTCTCTTCAGCTACAGAAATGTGAATTCCACTTAATGCATACTTTGAAATTACTAATTTAATGTTTAACAAACAATCTCTATGAATTTAATTTTAAGAAAAAAGGGCAAATAAGTTATAAATACAACCAAAGATTATACTATCTCAATCTAATTAGTGTCTATTGTGTCCTTACATACATTTGAGAATATTAATTAATCTCGGTGCGCGTATGTTGTAAATGGAATCTGGTTTGCCAGCTGGTTGTTAAGCAACTGTAGAACAACCACGGTATCTGCCAGAGATGGGACCTATATGAGTCCCGAAGGGCGCAGCCCCTGACGGGGCGCAGAAACCGCTAGTTCAGACTGTTATTCGGTTAATTAGGAGCACAGTCGCCCGCATCAGTCGTATAAAAGGCTGGTAGTGGTTACAGTACTTACAAAGCTTGTTATTTTAATAGTTGATGTGTTTGTGCAGGCAGCGACACGTGCTCGGCGCCGGAGTTGTGCCGGCGGCTGCTGGGGCGCTGGGCGGAGGCGCTGGCGCACGCCTTCAGCCTCCTCGTGCTGCTCGGCGCCAACATCGTCTACTGGATCCTCATCACCAACTTCCTCTACTTCACCGTCAACTACTTTATAGGTATGTTTACACGCACAAGCAAAGGTGGGCGTCTACGAGGTGGCTGGACCTTTTTTTTACATAGGGAAGATCCTGTTGGATTCCTGTTTACCTTGGGGTTAATACACACGGATTTCTACCGATTAAAAACACCATAACTTCCTTCTGCACAAATAGGGGACTCCGGGATCTGGAACAAGCACCACTCCAAAGCCCCTTAGCTCGTTGCTAACGTAGCAATACACGAGGTGAGTTACCTAAATATAATTTATCACCCGTCTCACGAGGTGGCTAGACCTCGTGAAGGTTGCAGGAAGTCGCTGGATGTCGGCCGTTTCCTTCAGGTGGATATGGAGATCTTTGGGGGAGGCTTATATATTTACGAGAGATAATTTTGATATGATTCCTGAGAACACAAACGTAGGCGTTTCTTTTGCGTATTCTTAATCTTATGCCGATATGATTCCTATTAATAGCAATACTATTGATAACAATATTTTTTATAAAGAGTAGAAAACTGTATCTGTTTCTCTCATTGATTAGGAATACTGTAACACTACAATTTAAATTTTTATTGAATTTTACAAAAACGTTAGGTTTATGACTTTTCAACCAGTTGCTGGCTTCAATTACCTAAGAAAATTTTTAACAAGTGTACGTTACTTTACCTTTCAAAAACTATATTATACGCTGTCACAGAACCAATGTGTTTCTCTAAGCCCATATTAAACAACTACCATTAACTGAATTGATTAAAATCATCAAAGTATTCCTTATATCATTCATTTTACATATGTTTATGTCATTTTTTTCTCAATTACAATTATTTATTAAAACGATTTATTATAATACGATTCAAAATGCAAAAAGCAAAAAGAGTTTGTCAGAAGTGGGATTCGAACCCACGCCCTCAGAGAGGACCAGAACAACTCAACTCACTCAGTGAGCAAGGGAAACCTTGAGTCTGGCGCCTTAGACCGCTCGGCCATCCTGACATGTGAGCTTGTTGTCGAAATAGTAATATTATTAATAGTAAGTAAATATGCAGAGCATGTCGAAATAATTCACAAAAAATGTGCGTTATGAAAAACAATTATACGACTAAAAAAGGTCAGACGAATCGTTTTGTAGAATAAACATACTAACATTTTATCATCTCTTTTTCCCAAATCGCTTCTTATTTTTAAACAGAAGCATAAAGGAATAAAATAACTAGTTAATTCGTAGTAGATGATACTTACGTAAACAAACATCGAAAATACACTTGTACGAAATTTCAGTCCAATTAATTTGTTTATTAATGCATAATATATTAAAGAAAAACCTATACACTACACAGGCGGTTGATATTCATTTAAGCAAATCTATGCTTAGTTAATACCTCAGAGTTAGACATTCAATGCCGAATTGACGAAGCATATTACCACACGGCCAATTAATTATGCGAAATATGTCTTCCAGAGTCTAGAACTCAGATCATTCAATCAGTCATTACTTGGCGTTATTTTTTATGCATAAGGTCGTATTAATAATACATTGTTTGTTTCGTTTCAGATCTACGGGCCTCCAACGCAACAGAGTACAACTCCACGCTACTCTGTCCCAAAGCGCTGGGGAATACATCTCTGCTGATCCCGGAGACGGCGACTGCTCACGACGAGTCTCCGTACTGGGGCCTCCACACCACCGCGCCCATATACGTCGCTCTAATTGTCTTCCCGCTGCTTAACTTCAGAAATGTCTCGTTTTTCACCAAGTTTAACTCTTTGGGTATGTTTTAACGTGTAGTTGTTTAGTCGCCGGCTGTGAGAGGCCCGTAGTTGAGTTCTAAACTCGCACCGTATGTGCGTGGTCCCGGATAGATAGCCGGATAGACGACAGCCTCCGTGCCGCAGTTGGTTAGACGCCGCCTGTGAAACAAGAGGCCGCGGGTTCGATCCACGCACCGAAACAAATGTTTGTGTTATTCACAGGTATTTGTTCCGGGTCTGGGTGTTTGTGAGACCGAAAAGTCGCTCGTAGTTCCTGGTACCCACGACACAAGACTCGATCTTAGTGTGGGGTCAGGACTATGTATGTGACTGTTGGGTGTATTTATTATTATTATTATTTATTTATCTTAGTTTGGTCGAATGTTGTTGGTTTTTGTTCGGACATGGAAACTAGGTACTTGAAGGACTATTTTCTACCATTTTTTTCCTTCCCGAGAGGGCCAGCATCAGTATCACATCGTTATACAATGTACTATAGATGTCGCTACAATAACTCCCATTGGTATTAATAATTACTTGTGAATTGTCATATTCACATGACACCTACTTGCCTTCTTAATTAGATTTTCAACAGCAGCTTTCGCTGGCCATTACCAACGATATAAAATGTATTGATAATAATTCCAGGTACACTATCTGTCCTCTACCTGTTAATCTTCGTGACGGTGAAGGGGTACGCGTGGGGCATCAACATTGGGACAGCGTGGTCAGAAACCCGCGCTTTCAAAAATGCTGCCGTGCTCAGCGGAATGCTCGCGCTGTCTTTCTACATACATAATATTATTATAGACATTATGAGCAATAACGCCAGGCAGGATAAGAATGTTAGTATTAAATTTAAACATACTTTGGTGAGTTTATATCGCCTCTAATTAGGTAAAGAAGTCGTTTTGTTTGCCGATCCGTATAGATTTGTAAATGTATGAAAGATTTTGATTTTTTGAGAAGCATTAATAGGTACGACAAAATACGCAAACAACTGCCTCAGTGGCGTAGTTGTACTACGGTACGACTACAAAGCTGAGGTCTCGAGTTCGAATCCCGGGTCGAACAAAGTGGTATTGGATTTTTCTATTCATTATCAGCCAGGAATCAGGAATTTATGGCGACAGGCTCGCCTCCTATCACATCATAGGACGGAACATATAAGGCAGAACGTGGGTGTCCTGGTAGCGCCTCTGTGAAATGGCGTGAGTTTATGTACCTATGTATGTAAAATACGCAAACATAAACCGTACTTTTCTCTTATTAATTACTTACAATCTCTGCGCATACTAGAAAATGCCTCATTTATTAAGTTCACCTACACAAATGTGTATGATATGTAAGTAAATAAACAAGATTATTTTTTCTCTTTATTTTCAGGGCAGGGACCTGACGATAGCATTTCTTCTAGTCACAATAACTTACACGATGGTTGGCGCTGTGTTCTACATCTGCTTCCCGCTTGCCAAGTCTTGTATTGAAGATGTAAGTGACGTTTTTTTAAATAAGCCATGTTGTCGTACTATCAGAATGGTACATGTGTTTAACTTTTAAGACTCTTTCCAGACAACAAAATAATTTGAAATAAATTGTTGTTTTTTTTTACCGGATTTTATCGCGATTTGATTTAATTTTTACATTTTTTAACTTCCCGACGTTTCGATTACTTTACAGCTTTCGTGGTCACGGGGCGGACTGAGGTATTAGTCATCCGCTCAGTGACTGCTACAGTTTAACTACCCTTAATTTTCAATTATTAAATTAAAAAAGCTAATTTAAAAAGTTAACTAGATTTTGCGATCCGATCTACGCAGAAGGAGCTCACTGTGACTTGAGGTCTGGCAGCTGGTCTTTTGGGTTCCGATTTAATTAAATGTAGAATTGGATCCCATGATGGTGCAAGCTTCAAGCCATCTTCTCAATTGAAATATGGATGTTTTTTAATTTCAATAGCCTCGAAATAGTTTTATTTTAATGTGTAACATTCGCGTAAATCTACGAAACCATTAAACAAAATAATTTGTTATTTAAGAATTATTTCAGGAGGGCTCATACTAACTCCTCATATAAATTTTACTATTTGATTAATTTCGTTGCGGGCTTAAGATAAGTTAGATACTCCCAGAGATTCGCTGAGCTTCAATGCTCGGTGTCATTAATATGCGTGCAACTGTTGATCCTGTGACAACGGACACACAAGTTGCAGCGGTGGGTGTTAGAGTGGAACAGTCCAAACGCAGGTGTAATAAATTTTAATTTCATTCCAGAATATTCTGAATAATTTTGAAATGCACGATGTGATGACAGCAGTAGCAAGAGTTTTGTTACTATTTCAAGTAAGTTTATAAACATATTACTTATGTACTTTTGTAATTACTTTATCTGGAACCATGACTAGAAAGAAGATTGAATTGATTAGAAGAATGTAAACAAATTTTTACAAAATAGACATGGTGTCCGGATAGCGGCCCCTATTAATCCCAGGCTACAAGGCGTTTAAACAATTCAACAACAAAACAAAATCATGAACTTTTTATTGATGATCTTACTTTTTTTTTAAGTTCTTGAACATTGAAAAGTTTTGAGCTCAATGCAATTACTTATTCTGAGCATACCTCCGAGGCGCAGTTGGTTAGACGCCGGTTGTGAAACGAGAGTTCGATCTCCGCACCGAGACAAATGTTTGTGTGATCCACGGATATTTGTTTCGGGTCTGGGTGTTAGTGAGACAGAAAATTCTCTCCCAGTTCCTGATACCCACGACACAAGACTCGATCTTAGTGTAGGGTCAGTACTATGTATGTGACTGTTGGATGTATTTATGTATTCCATCGTGCTGTACAGATATTTATGCTGCATGTTGTATGTCTGTGCGCAGGTGGTGACAGTATACCCGCTGGTGGCGTACATGCTGCGCGCGGAGACGCTGCTACTGCTCAAGCGGCAAGACTCGCGCTGCTTCACCGTCTCCATCAACCTCGCCATCATCGCCATGTGCGTGCTCGTCGCCTGCTTCTGCCCCAATATTGGGACTATCATCAGGTAACTCTACTTCCCTATATTATTCAGTTTTTTTAAATAAATACACTCACAGTCTCCTAAATGGTCCTGGACCCTCACTAAGATACAAGTCTTATTTGTCTTGTTTCGTGGCTATTAGAAACAACGAAATACTTTTCGATCTCACGAACACCTGGACGCGTAACAAATTGTAGATAGCAAAAATATTTGTCTCGGTGCGGGACCGTAGAGGCGTTTCGTTTCACAGCCAACGTCTAAGCAATAATATTGTGTTACTATGTAGTAATGTAGAGGACATTCATACAATCTTTTCCCAGGTATACAGGAGCTATTAGTGGTTTAGTGCACGTGTTTGCCTTACCTTCCTTGCTGCAAGTCCGGTCACTCCAGCTGCGAGGCAAGCTGACCTGGTGGAAGACCGTCTTCTACTGCCTCATAGTACTCTTCGGCACCCTCAATCTTCTCATGCAGTTCTTTATTACCGAGTAATTTTATTACTATTAAGCTCGGTTTTTTATTTTTTTTATATTATGAAAACCTAAAATGCCGGAATTTGCAAATATTGAATGGATGTGAGGGCATCTATGTACAGCCTTTTAGATGTGAAAATAGATGAAGAAACTCGTGAATCTCCAGTCCTATAGTAAATTACTCGAAATATTTTTAGTTTACATTAAGTTATAAAATGTCTAGTGGACATAAAAACGGGTGATAATGAAGTAGATTCTCTTGTTTAATGAATGTTACATACAAGAGCAAATATTATTTAGATATTTCTGTAAAAACACCATTGAAATAGGTAGTAAAAACCAGTAATTAGTATTATTTTTAATCATTTACATTTGTAATTACTGTTTCGCCTTAAACTAGATTAAAACATAAGTTTCAGATATTATAAACAGAAATGGGTTTTCCAAGAAACAGGTTAGGCCTAGTGTGGGAACCCCTGACAACTGCTATAAGTTTTAATAATTAATTGTATTGTAACTAGTTTTAAGAAATTGTAACGGAATTTGGTCTTTGAATATTATGTACTTTTTATACAATTGAAGTGAAAGTGAGAGCGCAATGGCAATATATTGCTATCTCAGCATTGCAATAACGGTGACGTCACCGCGTGCAATGCGCATTGTTCTCCAATTTCTAACTTGCTTATTTTAGAATGGATTTATAAGTATTGAAAAATAATTGAGTCAATTACCCTGATGTCAAATTTTGTATTTTAAGGGCAAGTTTAACGTGTGGCATTCTTTCAATAATCTCGAATACAATTACTTACCTAAATCCATTAGTGTAAACATATTTTAATTAAATATATTTTCTAGTCATAATTAGTGTAAGCTTAATTAAGTAGTATATATTTAAAATTGTAATACTCCGTAGAATAATATGTCTACATGAATAGAAATAATGAAAATTAGAAATTAATAAATATGCGTCTACACCCATCACCGTTACATAATAGCCATGATTTGTATAAAAAAAACAGTGTTTATGATTCTTGTCATAGACATTTTGGGCAAACAGGAAAATAATAAAAACTGTATATATTTATATTTTATTTATTTAAAAACATTATTAAATAAACAAAAAACTTTGTGATTGTTTCATTACATCTTTGGCCAATCGTGTGGAATTTCATTGATACATAATTACAATTAAAATTATTAAGTTTTATTCTTTTCACACTTACATAATTATAACAAGAGGAACTTAGAAAACAGTTTTATTCCTGTAAAAATATAAAATTATTTTACATATTTCATGTCTTGTTACTAACATCTCAATGCTTGTGACAATGTTTGAAAATCATAATTAAATTAATAGGTAATCAAAACTAGTAAAAAAATTGCTGGTATATTCTTTACAATTTTTTCTGTTTTTTTTTCCATACGTAATATTTTTTTTAGAATTAAATAGAAGTAATATTGCTAATCATTTTAGTATTCAGTTCAAAACATTCCTTATAAACAATATAACAAAAGATCTTATATTATTATTATAAATTATATGCAGCTGTAAAACATTCAGTACATCAAAAATTACGTGAATATGAAACATGATGTATTAAAGAGTAATCGATAATAAGGTAGTAAATATGTATACTTAATATCGATAAAGTATCGACTTTATATTGAAAGTCGTAAGTGCGCTCTGCCAGCCCTATTGAACTGCCTTTAAAAATATAAATATAGAGTTGAAAGCAACATTCACACCACCCTCTGCTGATTTTTTTATCTCGTAAGTCATAACAATGTAATTGAACATTTTTTTTCATAAAAACGTTTTAAACGAAACTAGGTTTCCAAATATATTATTATAAACATTATTAAATACTTTTAACTCTTACAAAATCCGCATCTTACAATAGTACAATATAAAAATTAAATTTGATTTGTCTTCAACGATTACAAAAATATTTATTTTTGCAAAAACGTTTTTACCCATTTTGTAAGTTATTTGATTTGTCTTTAGCGATTAAATAACTCAAATTTATTTTTGCAAAAATAATTTTAGCCGATAATTTTTTTGCTAATATTACAGAATATAGATGTTGTTACTGACTTTTCAGTATTATTTATATTATGTATTTGTTTATGTGATAACGGTGGGCGCGTCGCGTCCTGTGTAGTGTTTGAGGTTGGAGATCTGCAAGGCCACGTCAACTAGCGGCTTCAGCATCACTTGAGCATCACCCAGGACGTCCTTGGCTTCGTACGAGTCTATGTACAGCCTGGAAAAAAAATTGTATTGTATTGTATCAGCCCATATACGTCCCACTGCTGGGCACGGGCCTACTCTACAATCGAGAGAATCGATTGAGAGTGGTTAGGCCATATAGTCCACCACGCTGGCCTAGTGCGGTTTGGCGGACTTACATACCGTAGAAATTCTTTAAAATCGCTACGGTATGCAGGTTTCCTCACGATGTTTTCCTTCATCGTTAAAGTGCGTACACATAACTCCGAATAGAAAAAATGTTTTAGGAAAAAAAATACATATCAATTAATTCCTATCTAACTTGAGATGTACAATAAATACAATAAAGAATATAAATAATAATAAATACACCTAATGGCTTGGATCCCGAACCTCGCCACTGAAGGGTCAATATATATTTTTATATGTATTTTACATGTGTATTGCATATATAAAAATGTAAAAAACGAATTAAGAAATAAAGAGAAAGTCAATACACCAAACAAATGGGTAAAGTACTGTAATTAGTACTGACCTGACGGTGGCCCCGGAACTGCCCGTGCCGCTCAAACGCACCACTATACGCGATCCGTCCTCGAATATTATGCGGAGACCCTTGGTAATAAAAAATAATAAAATAAACTATGAGTGGCGAAGGGTCACTACAACTCGATTCCCATCGGCTTTCATTTCGCAGCTTTATATTATACCGGGTATATCAAGACTGCGACCGAAAACGAAGCCAGGTGGTAGTTTTGGTGGTTACATACACGATGCAAATAAAAATTTCGCCAAAACAGCGACATATTTTTTTTAGAATTTTTAAAAAATCATCGTGTTTGGGTGGTAAATACCTAGTTTTTGCGAAAATACTAATTTAAACCCTTACGTACCATTGCGTCTTTAAAAATAAAGAGGTGTACATCTTTATTTTTGTTAAACTACGATATACGAATACGAATAATACGATACGAATACGTCGATAAGTAAAAAATTACAAAAAAAAAGTTGTCGATTTCTTTTGCGAAATTTTTAGTTGCGTTGTGTCTGAAGTGACGAATACTACCACCTAGCTTCGTTTTCGGTCGCGGTCTTGATATACCCTGTATATTGTATTATATATTTAATACGTTGCAATGTCACATAATATATTCAGCCTTTCGCCGTGCACTGCTGTACGTAGGCCTCCTCAAATAAGCGCCAACCATCCCGGTCTAAGCGAAAACATCTTTATAACTTTTTTTTGACTGCCTCCGTGGCGCAGTTGGTTAGACGCCGGCTGTGAAACAAGAGGCCGTGGGTTCGATCCCCGCACCGAGACAAATGTTTGTGTGAACCATAAATATTTGTTTCGGGTTTGGGTGTTTGTGAGACTCGTAGTTTTTGATACCCACGACACAAGAATCGATCTTAGTGTGGGGTCAGGGCTATGTATGTGACTGTTGGGTGTATTTATTTATTTATTAACTCGATTCCTATCGACTTTCCTTCTATATATGGATCGAACATATTTCATTTACGCCATATTTTCGTTTGTGACTTCCTTTGAATAATTTCACCCTTAGGTTGAGTACCTGTTTCATAGCGACGCTCTGGTCGATGGGGTCCATATATGAGAAGTTGTCCGCCAGCTTGACCACATAGGTCTTCCCACCGCTGGAGTGCTGGGAGCCCACGAACCCTGGCGCCGTGATGTTGCGCTCCAGGGATGACATCATTTCATTGCACGGGTCACTTGCACACTCCTCGTAGTCGTACCTGGACATAAATAATACAGCCCATAGAGGTTGAACTTTTCAAGTGGCCGGGGCTCGCCAAATGTTGACTCAAAGGCCTCACGAGTCCGATTTTGATGAAAATTTTACCGTATTCTTGAAGAATCAATATTCATAGCAAGAAAATGATAGTTAAAAAAAAAACAGTGATAATAATAGGGATCAAATTCTGAGAAGTAATGGCATAAAAGAAAGTAAATTTTAGGAAAAAAAAATTCTTCCGATAACTTAAAACCTTAGTGTAGTCTTAGTCGTGGCACAGGTGGGTCACTATGAGGTCAAACACCAGCATACCTCGTGAAGTAATTCCTGCCGAACTTGGCCCAGTGGTCTCTCAGGATGTCCTCCACCCCCCGCCCCGTGGCCGCTAGTACCGACAGCCAGGCCAGCGCGGCCCACACCCCGTCCTTCTCCCGCACGTGGTCCGAGCCCGTGCCGAAGCTCTCCTCGCCGCAGAGAGACAGCCGACCCGCGTCCATCAGGTTGCCAAAGTACTTCCAACCTGGGGAGAAAAGAAAAAATGCTGATAAGCTCAGAAGGCCGGAAGGGGTACGCTGGGGTCAATGGTCTTCTAACCCAGCAAGAAGGTATTGTAGCCGAGCTGAATTGCCAGCATGCCGACTTAAACCCAATTATATCCCAGGGTAATCCTTGCGACTGTCTGGCGTAGAACCATTACTGATCCCTCTAATTATGCGCTCTGTCGCCCATATCAGTCTGGGCTAGTCTCGCAGTTCTCCAGCGTGGTGGACGAAGTCCCTGTTACATTGGCAACATTAAATATCATATGTTTTTTTTGTATGACAACTCTGTCACTTCCGCCGCACGCATGGTCGAGCGTTCACGTTTTACGATCTCGAGTTGTTTAATTTAAAATCGGTGTCAAATCCAGACTTATAGAAATCCGCAAGACTAAAAAACTCTCGCAACAGTCCCTTTCAAAGAAAGTTTAGGTCGTGGAGTACCCGTTTAAGACAGTTTTCGCCAAAAAAAAACTGGCAAGACAGTTTAGTACTATTCAAAACCAATTGAGAATTAGAATTAACAACACATAAAATCATTTTTTTACATCTTACAGTTTGGTTTGAATTTAAATTTGAATATATTTCACTCACCAGTAGGCACTTCAAACATCTCCTTCCCCGTAGCGGCGGCGACTCTGTCCACGGCAGCGGCGGTGGGCATGCTCCTCGCGAACCCCCGCACCCCCCCGCGCACGAAGTAAGGGATGTGCTGCAAGTTGTTGGCGAGGACCGCCAGAGAATCCGAGGGAGTCACGAAGAACGCCCCGCGACCTATTATCATGTTGCGGTCGCCTGGGGACCAGAAACAGATAGATATCAGTTTGGCAAAACAGGTGGCTTGATAAGTGATAGTGAAAATTTGCACGCAAACCACAGTGATATGTGTAAGGTTGCGGTTATCATACACTATAACATAGTTTTCCAAGAGAGATCGGGATTTTTACATGGTCAAAATTGTAGGTTCTCGTTTTGGGGTCTGCTGCTTTCCTAATATATTAGAAACTGTGTCAAGATGTTTGTTTCCTGCGCGATTTAAATCATTTACAATCCTACTGACGACTACCATGAGATAATCATAACAATCCAAACCTTACATCTATATATTTTGTATGACTTGGCTGTATCCTCGCGATTACTATGAATATATAACATAATTTATTTTTAATTCATTGTTAATTCAAAATCTGTATACATATTTGCTGTTATAAAAATCAAAGTTAAAGTGTCAACTAACAAAAAATATCTACTCGGTGACTTCGACCAGCAAAGTAATTTATATCTTAAGCCTCACATTAACGGTTTAAATTCCCTTACCGTCTCCATCAAAAGCTGCACCGAAGTCGTAATCTCCGTTTTTGACAGTGTTAACCAGATCAGCTGCATACGTGAGGTTAGGGTCAGGATGTGCTCCTCCGAAGTCCTCCAGAGGGACTATCCTACGCACGTTCTTCTCCGAAGCGCCAAGTTCCTCCAGGAATATGCGCTTTACGTACGGCCCGGTCACTGAGAAATAAAATTTATTGTCTGAACTAACCTACATACATAAATACATCGAATATGATATTATTATCTAGTCCTGATTTCAAACTAAGATCGAGTCTTATTTATTTTATTTATTTAACTTCACATACAAACATATTGTACATATTATACATTCGTGCGGTAGAAACATTTGTTCGGTGCGGGGATCGAACCCGCGGCCTCTCGCTTCACAGCCGACATCTATCTTACTACGCCACGGAGGCTGTCAAATGTGGAAAAGTTACATATATTTTTAAAGGATTTTGTGGCTAATTAAAGCCTGTATGATAAAAAATATGTCGGTATTTTTTTTGTTTGAATGATGTAATGACTCATCATGATACCGCAATTTGAATTAAGATTGATTTGACTTAATCATTCGACGGCAAAAAGTGATATCCGCGGAATGATAATGTCAAATATTTATGACCTACGTGTATTTTATTCGTATCGGAAATATTGTGAGACCGACAAGTTTCTAGTTGGTACTAGAAACCACACAATCTTCATAGATCATAATGTGGGTTCAGGACGACGTGTCTAACTATTGAGTGTAGTTATTTTCAGTCGAAAGATTCCAAAAGTTGGGCGAAAAAGATTAGAACCGAGGACCCTAGGGTAACACTTTGGAGAATAAAGTACTAACCTCCATTCATAGAATCGATGAGCACGTTGAACGGCTTCCGGCCCTCAGATCCTTGGATGAGCTGCTTGATCTTGCCGAAGTCGAAGATCTCCTTCATGTAGGCGACATAGTCGTTCACCGAGTCTATCACCTCCACGGTAAAAGGACGGCTTTCCACCTTCACAAATAATATCATTTAAATAACACAGACCCCGCAGTAAGAAACAAATATTAGTGTGTAAAGTATATATTTCCAGAGGTACAATGAGCGAAATAATCATATTGAAATGATGAAATAAAAATTTCATTTAATTATGAAATAAATAAATCTAACTATCTATATTAGCCCATATACGTCCCACTGCAGGGCACGGGCCTACTCTACAATCGAGGGAATCGATTGAGAGTGGTTAGGCCATATAGTCCACCACGCTGGCCTAGTGCGGGTTGGTGGACTTACATACCGTAGAAATTCTTTAAAATCGCTACGGTATGCAGGTTTCCTCACGATGTTTTCCTTCACCGTTAAAGTTAAAATAAAATATTTTAATTATGAAATGAAATGGAATTCGTTTAGTGGTCACATAGGCAATTAAATAGGTTTTATGACATGTTAATACACATAGTACTTATTCTCTATTTGCAAGATAATTGTTATAATATTATTTAGATTAAATTTACTATTTTTCATTAGTCATTAAGTATTATAATAAGTATTAGTATTTTATGGTAATCTCCTTTTTTATTGTTTTTCTTCTATTATATATAATTTATATTAACTTTTGTTACATAAATTTCAGGTCAATAGGACCTTGAACCGACGACAATGCATGAAGTACTTTATGAAAATGGACAAAGAGTAGTATTTCAGGGTAGAGCAAAGTGGAGATCCATAATCTGCACTCCCCTATGGGATGTAGGCGTGATGATAGGGATGTACATAACAATCTTACCGTGAAATTGTAAACCCCGATTTTATCTATAGGGCAGGTGAGGTCTGGCACGATCTTGTACTGTTTGATGGCGGTGGTGAGTTTGTAGATATCGTTGGTGGTGGCGTCAGGCGCCGGGCCGCCGTTGCTGCAGTTGAACTTAATGCCGAAGTCATTGTTAATCCCGCCTGGGTTGTGCGACGCTGTCAGGACTATGCCACCTGGGAAACAAGAAAATATTTTTATATATGCACAAGTTTCAGGCCAAAAGTACCCTGAACCGACGAGAATGCATAAAAAGGTTCAAGAACGTGGAGCAAAGTGGCAATCGATAATCACTGCCTACAATTATAGAAAGAAGGGGGGACCATTATGTATTTATGTATCTACGTAATTTCGAGCGATCTAAGCATATATACAAAATTAATAAACTATCTTGTTATTTATCTGACAATCGTTCTGGGAAATATACCAATCAGGTCAAAGAATTACCAACACGTGCACATTTCACAGCCGCAGTTGGTTAGTCGGCTGTAAAACGAGAGGCCGCGGGTTCGATCCCCGCACCGAGACAAATGTATGTGTGAACCAAAAGTACCTATTTGTTTCGGGTCTGGGTGTTTGTGAAACCGAAAAGTCTCTCGCAGTTCCTGATACCCACTACATAAGACTCTATCTTAGTGTGGGGTCAGGACTATGTATGTGACTGTTGGGTGTATTTATTTATTTAACGCATCCTAATTGGTTTATTTTCGGGTCTATCATGAATCATGAATTCGACAGTTAGTCTGTCTATACTACGCGAAACTACAAACTCATCCTAACACTTAATTATGATCATTATCACAATAACATCACCTGTATACATTTACGTATCGCAAAGATAAAATTCAACACGGTATCGCGTAACACGGCACACGCCCACTCTGATGCGCAAATAATATTTCGCAAGTCATCTTGTTGTTTTCAGGGTAAAAAAATGACTAATCATTACAGTGCAACATTTTTATATAAACAAATAGTCTAATTCCTTATTACCTTTTTTGTGATATTGTTGTTAAAAATGGATTTTACGTAAATTATAAATATTCCGATCGATCCGATTAATGCTAGATTGAAGCAGCTAAGGTCCCATACTTATTAACACAGTATCGGACGGTCCTTATACTAAAGGGTTTTAAATAAAAAAAATATCTTTACATCATTCACTGAAGTTTGAAGTAAATAAATTACGCTCAGAACTATCTGAGAATAGGTGGCATTAGATGACACTTTGTCTTCAGGGCCAGTAGGGGACCATCCAATAATCATGTGAGGTTTTTTTTACCCTCCCCCCTCCCCGTAGGTGATATGTGGTGAGGTTTAAGACTAACCCCCACCCTCCACCCAAAATCACGTGTATTTATAGTACCCACAAAGTATCTTAATTTTTTTAGAATATCATCTTCAATACAGGTATAAGTAAAGTATAATCTAAAACTTCTTTTGTTGCCTGATAACGGCGAGTCAAGTTCACACTACACGCCGCTTTTCGGTTTAGAAATCGCCTATTGACGAAAATATAAATACACGTGATATTTTACTATACCCCCCTCTCCTTCCTTGTAATATTTCGTGATTTTGGGTAAACCCCCTCCCCTCTTTCGAGCCTCACGTGATTAATGGACGGCCCCTAGCATGTTATGTTCTGTTTGTTAGATATTGAATCATCATAACACAGCTGTGTGATGGAGAAGTTATTGTATGACAAAAATCATAGTCAAACAATAAAAATATGGGAATAAGATTATTTTTCATTTATTGTTTTACACTTCCCAATGTTTACAGTATACAGCCTTCAAGATCAGTAAGCAGACTAATGTGTTAATCATCTGCAAAGTAACAGTTATGTTACAATTTTTAATAATCCTAAAGCAAAGTGGTGATTTTAACAATGATTCTATGGTTTTCTAACATCTCAGTCTGCCCCATGACCATGAAAGCTGTAAAAAAATATCCAATATCATGAAAAAAAACAGAAAAAGTATTTCATTTGAATGTATCACTTTCGCATATACCTAAGAAATTATTAGGTTTACTATATCTTTTAAACTCACCAAGTGTTTTGTATTTTCTGATGATACAGGACACAGCTGGTGTGGAAAGTATGCCGTTTTGTCCCACGAGAAGTCTTGCTACCTTTATCACAACAAATAAGTGTCTAATTAGGATTAAATACATAAAAGAAATGTGCTGAAATGTTGAAATACATACTCTGACCATGCTTGGCTATATATTTTTTTATATTTGTATGCTTTTTTATATTTTTTTATATTCTTTTTCATTCTTTTATCATAAATGTTTTCTTAATTTGTGTATTATGAGGAGTTTTTAAGAGTTTAAATGATAATCCTTTATGTCTCCGCATTATTTATTTATTTAACTAGTACCATTTAAGAAAATTATAATTATATATTTTTTTATAATGTATGGGTGTAACAAACAATGAATTGAATAAAAACAATAGTCAATAGTAGAAATTATTAATGTTATTTATATTACATTGGCGTTGTATCTCTTAATAATGAAGTACATCAATGAATCATACAATATTGTCTGGTAGAGATTGCCTTAGTGCAATAAGACTGCCATTTGTACTTTGTTGTTTTGTTGTCTCTATATACCTGTTGTTAAATTTTGTGTACAATAAAGAATATAAATAAATAAATACATCTAAATTTTGATAAATATTTGATAATATTAAAAAAATGTACAGTCACTTATTCACCACTTAAAATTTTCATGTTTGTTAACTCTAACTGTCATCGCTATCTTCTTTATACACTTATGTAAAACTTTGTAACTGAGGAAAAATAATAATCAAAACTTACCCCGTTAGCAGCAGAGATCTTAATAATTTTGTCAACAACCTCTTTGACGAGGTATCTGCCGTCTCCGCCGACCACCAGCGTTGATCCCACCACGCTACCCCCATTAGCGTCTAATATACATTGAATAAAGTTTTCAGTGTAGTTCTCCTGAAGAAAAATCTTAACTTTTTTGCGCAAGCCGCTGGTACCCGGCTTTTGACCCTCATACGGGGTAGTATTAACTATAACAGCACTAGACATTTTTTGTGAATGAACGAATATTCTAGCAGGGCGTACGTGTTATCAGGACGAATTGTTTAAAATAAATAGTGCCATTTATCTGTGTAAGGTCAATAGGTTCGAGCGGGCACTCGTACAGCTGTTTGGCGTAAATGTCAATTGCAAAGTCAACGAAGGTCGGATTTGTCAGTGCGGTGCGTTCGGAAACTTGAAATACATAACTATATATTATGTATATGGATTGTGGAATATGTAAACCTAAAAACTTAAAGATTTATAAAATAATTACTATAAAATTTTATATATTTTTTTCTTGTGTACCAATCCTCTAAACAATTGTATGAACTATAAAGAACTATGAGATTATTATTCGTAGTTAACTTAATCTCCAGCTAGCGAGTTATAAGACGATATAAGATCACAACTAAAACCGTAAGAAAAAATAGCATTGTAATTACCGCATTATTTACGTAAGTTACAATAATACGCAATTAATTACTGTAAACATTGCGGCATGTTTATTATAAAATACATTGTTTTTATCCCACGCTAGCGACAGTTAAGAGGTAAATAAAAAGCATATTTAATTTTTATCACTACTCCTCTATTTTTATCGCATAAAATTTTACATTTATTGCCAAGAAAATGGAATAGAACAGTCATTAATTATGCTGACAAGCCATAACAGCGCCGCCAAATTGTTGCTCCAAGTACTTGGCGACGGCGAGGCAGAGCGCGTCGTTATAAGGCGCGGCCACCACTTGTATGCCCATCGGAAAACCTTCTTTTGTGACACCCAAAGGAACCTGTGGAAATAACGTTTTATTCGATTACAATGACGAAAATTATGGAACTTACATAGAAAGAATTTTCTAGGGATAGGAGGAATGTTAACGGATTATAATGTATGGAGAAACACAGTAGGTATAATATACGGACCTAATAAAACTGTGACCGAACAAACAATATGATAATGAAATTGGCAAAAATCAGACAGCCTCCGTGACACAGTTGGTTAGTCGCCGCCTGTGAAACGAGAGGCCGCGGGTTCGATTCCGCATCAAAACAAATATTTGTGTGATCCACAAGTATTTGTTTTCGGGTATGGGTGTTTGTGAGACGGCACAAAACTCTATCTTAGTGTGGGGACAGGACTATGTATGTGATTGTTGGGTGTATTTATTTATTTAAAATTGAAAGAACAACTGGAGAAGATGAAAAATTTTAGTTTTCTCTCAGACAGCGGTACCAACTGCCCTATCCACGCTCAAAACTCCAACCTGGTTCACAATAGGATACAAGCATGGGAAGTAAATGCGATAATTACTTGAACAGCAGGACACTTGAGCGCGTTGACAACGCCGAAGTAACTGAAGTTAAAGCAACGCAGGACGCTTGCGTAGTGGTATGGAGCCACCATTGGCGCACTTGGCATCAGCAGCACACCGCTGTCTCCCAGCTTTTCCTGGAGAGGAGAAAAAGCTTATACAAATATGACTTACTATAATATTACCTATTCAACGTAGCTTGTGTGTTTTCGAAAGGCGAAGGAAAGGTTCGAAAGGCTTATCACTATGAGGAAAGCTCAAAGAGTTATTACATAGGTATATTTTTAAACTCTCCGATTTTAACTAAGCTGGCTTATATGTAGTCGTTGCTTATTAGCATTTATATCAACACTGTATTAAAATCCAAAATTGAGAGTTTAATTAAATTTAAATGAAAATGTTACTTACAAATAGATCGTTCTTCATGTCTTCGGTGAGTTTGTCAAATATATGTCCCTTCTTTGGCTGCAACAGGTATTGCATCTCGAATAACCTCATGATGGTATACAAGCAGTGGTTGCTACGACCGGTCAACTGAAATAACAAACATTTCAGAATGAATATTTGAAACCCAGATTTCTGTTAGAAATACAGCCGACTTTTGTACTATTATGTTATAATACATAATATATTTACCTATTGTTTTACGTTTATCTTGATCGGTCTAGGTAAATAAACAATATCCTAAATTTTTACATTTTCAATATAGAAAAATGAGATTATAATATTATTTTAGAGATAAACTTTAAAGTTGAAATTTTCATTCAATCGAGTCACAGTAACTAGCAAGTAGTAGTTCAGTTTTTAGGTATCTTGGAGTGTCATCATAATTTTCGACAGTGTCTTTACAATATATCATACAGGGTATATCAAGACCGCGACCGAAAACGAAGCCAGATGATAGTATTAGTGATATCAACACACAATGCAAGTAAAAATTTCACAAAAAAAATCGTATTTTTTTTGTAATTTTTTACACATCGTCGTATTTGAGTGATAAATAAATAGTTTTTCTAAAATTATGACACCGCTTTATTTTTAAACACGCAATGGTACTTAAGGGTTTAAATTACTATTTTTGCAAAAACTAGGCATTTACACCCCAAACACGATGATTTTAAAAAAAATGTAAAAAAAATCCGTCGCTGTTTTTGCTAAATTTTTAGTTGCATTGTGTCTGTAACCGCTAAAACTACCACCTGGCTTCGTTTTCGGTTGCGGTCTTGATATACCCTGTATAAATATCAACTGAACATATCGGTCAATTCATTTCCTTCGTTATTGCAAGTTCTAACGGACAGTTTGAGCTAGTCGGCGCTTACTTTTCTGACCAGCTCCTTCCACGCCACGGCTTCGTCTACTCTGTTGGTGAACACAAACGAAGGGTTCTCCGGTTCCTTGGTCATCCAGTGTCGCCACACCTCGTACATTCTGTTAAACCCGTGGTGTTGGTACCTCTGTGGAGCTATATTTGTCTCTTGCTCCAACTTTTTCATTGCTCTAAAATCATATTGTCGTATTCACTAACGGCAGGCACAAAAATGAAACAATGTTACATGCATCAAAAAGATATATATAGTTCATAGGTTTGTGATCAAGCTGTAAAATGGAGAATTTATTTTTGTATTCATGCTTTATTAGTATTAAGGCGGACTTAATGCCTGAGGTATTCTCTGCTAGTCAACTTTGAACAGTGAAGAGAGAAAATTAGTAGTAATTTACCTCTTTCTCATATTGTAGGAATTAGACTATCAAAACATGCAAGGCACTTACTTTTCCATTGCCATCTTTAGATTTTTATTCATGAAACTAACGTGAACATCGTTGCTAGACGTCATATAGAAAATCTTCAGGTCTTTGATGTCTATGTCTCTGTCCAAGTTAAGGCGAACCGCCTTCTCACCAGCCACTATCTTGGTCAACGGAGCTAGGTCTTCCACGTGCTTGGATATAAAGCCTAGGCACGCCATCGATTCTTCTGTACCGTCTCGAAAAAATAGACCTGGAATAAAAGAAAAATATTTGTAATACCACGGTGGATGAGCAACTTTTTGCCTAGACGGTATGTAATGAGAACATCTGTGGAACCTTGGTGACCACAGTAAAGCAGATTAAATCCAATTTGTAAATGTAATTTATGTGGTGATTTGGTCTGGTTTGAAAATTCTGAGACGATTTTAAGACTTGGAGTCATGAGGAAAATTGGGAGAGACAACCAAGTTATGAATATTAAAGACAGGAAAATATAGCGAAGTAATTAGAAGAAAAAGAATAACGTAGACAAGTTCTAAATTAGCCAGAATATGTGAAAATAGATCCACAATCACAGCGTGGCAAACGAAATAAGATTTAATGTCTGGTCGTTTCTAATACCTATGTTTTTTATTTACCTTGGCAGTCTGTGTTACCAGCAGTGGGTAGATAGCCGAACATGCCACAATAGAACGCTGGCATGCGAATCGATCCTCCAATATCACTGCCTGCAAACAACAACAGCTGCTTTAAAGTGAATTTATTTATGTTTAGACGGATGAACATCTCACACCGGTTGATCTTTTATGTGAACTGTTCTGCGCTTGCCATCAGGCGCTTTATAGTCACTTTTTCAGGCCAGTATAAAAACGACGTATCAGTGATTCAAAAGTGGTCGTATTCCTATTGTGATTCAAAAGTAACATCTAATGTACTTTGTATACTGGACTAGTGGTATCTAGATCTACTACAGAAAGACAATTGTTTTTCCTGCCGATTGAAGCGCTTTTTCGATCGGTATCCTAAAAGCATCCGAGGGGTAAATCATGCATGAGTCTAAATCAGCTAAAGAATATTTACATAAGCTGATAGGAGTAGCATATGTGGCAACCAGAGCGGCTTCCGCACCACTGGAGCCCCCGGGGGAGCAGCCTGTATGGTGTGGGTTATTGGTGCGACCGTACACGTGGTTGCGGGTCTCTTGCCTGAAATTTGAGCATATTACACGCTAATTTGTTTTATAAATATAATGTGAGGCGGTCGGTAGACCTATCTTTGAAATGCGTCATCACATAAGCATGCACAAGTAGTAGCAGATTCTACAATTGGATGTAAATTTGCTTCCATGAATCTATGTATAAGGTTTGCGTCCCCTTAAATTAGTATAAAAATCTTTTCACAGCTGTCCTTTATAGGATAGTATCTAGGGACATTAGTAATCATGGTGTAGAATCGTACATACATTATTACTCAAATGCCCAAAATTAGATTGTGTTAGAGAAAGAGATCGTAAAATTACCAAACAAGCAGCTCAGGCACATTAGTAACAGCGATGGGTATGGCGCCAGCATTCTTCAGCTTGATGACACCTGCGCTGTCTTCATCAGCGACCATGTTGCGTCGCGACCACAGACCGAATGTACTCGGCATCCCCTTTACTGCCTGACACTCCTTGGTCGTAAACGGCACGCCTTACCACAACATTAATAAATATGTAAACTAGTATTATAAAGGTATAAGAAATTGCCGACAAAAATATTCTCTCTTTCTTCCAGTCTCGAGCATTCATATGGGATTTGTCAAACAGAAAACTCTTTCAAAATGGAGTTTAGCACTACGATTTCGAAGGTAAGACTTTACAGTATTACCTTTCTAGTCAATGCTGAATGATAAAATAATTTACTGAGGATTCACTGTTTCCTAAACATTATCGCATCAAAATACAATGAATAATTTAATTATGAGCATTCATTATTTTTATGCTTTTAATATAATTTACCCAGGAAAGGTTTTGTAGCGGCTTCTTCATGAGACAATCCCGCTTCGATGAGATTATCCACTGCTTTCGCTTCATCGATAGCCTGTTCATATCTATCGGCTACCACAGCATTAATGATCGGGTTTACCTAAAATATTTTATTTCTATTTTATGTTTTTAACCTACAATAGTTGCATGCAGAAAAAAAACCGGACCATACGGCACAACATCGTGCGCGAGGATTGTTTCTCTTCTTATAAACTAGTTCTACTGCCAAAAAAAATTGCCAATTAATGTGCCCAAATTCATGTAGGTCCATTGCTCCTTTCTTACCAACATTTTAGAATTTATAGAGTCACCAATACTTCTCCTTACCTCTTTAATCCGCTCGATAACAGCTCGCACCAAATCTTCAGATTTCAATTGTTTTGCTTTTATCATTTTAGCGAGGGTCACGGCACTTTTAGTCAACATATCATGTTTTTTTTGTAAAGTTGGTATGGGCTTTTTACTACTTTCCCAGTATAGACCAAAGATAAAGTTTATGTAGCCATCCAGAACCCATTGCATTACTCTCAATATAAACACTATAATTCGTGAAAGTCTCCATGATTTCTGAAAGAAAATACATTGTCTATTTTAATTAACTTTATTGTGGTATGTATTTGAGTTCTGTCCGTCTTCTAAAACTTGGTCTATACAACGACATTTACGCATGTTGAAGGCTGTTTTTTTCAGTTGCTTTTGAATGATAAAGCCAAATAACTCAATATTGAAGATACAGGACATCAGTGTTCACAACCGAGTGGTTTGTTAGTAGTCTCAGAATGTGAAAATGAGCAATAATAAATATATATCAATAACATTGATAAGAATGATAAGCAAGGTTAATCATTTCTCACAGTGATACGTAACGATGACTCGAAACATAATATAAAAGGGTAAATATAATGCCGTCAAAATAAATGTACAAGATTTAATACAAATAGGTATATTATATATATATTGATATTACCTATGAATGTTACATTTTATATTTTAAACGGTATTCATTCACATTATGACATAAGTATTATTCAACTATTAATTAAAAAGGTACTCACCATATACGATCCAAACATATTCACAATTGAAATTATCTGAATGTATTTACTTATTATTATGTTATTTCTTTAGTATGATATTGATCCGATGATATTGACAACGTAGTTAACCTTTACAATTCCAGATAACTCGGTTTTGTCACAAAACTATAGAGCTTTTATTTAACATGTAGGCGCTGAGAGAAACTTTAAAATCTGTATTTTATTTAATAAATAATGTACGAAACCAGAACGCGGTACGGCTACCATATTATTAATATTGTTATCTGGTTTGATTAGTTCATTATGCGTCTTTAGTGTTCCTCAGACTATTTTTTATAAACGTTAGATACAGTGACCATGAAACATCAAAAATGACGTCATGAGGAAATCGGTACATCTGAGTATTATTGACAAAAAATACTTACTTACTGACTGACTGGAATCGTACATGGGATCTGTGTAGTGGAAGTCGAATCACTTGCAATTTCTTCTCTCTCTCTCTTCAGCCACCTTAGGCTGGACACTCCGAAAGAGTGTACTGGGTGTTTCATCTGGACGGTTGCCACAATATTCATCTCTTCACTCTTCTACTTCTTTTCTACTCATGGACTCAGCTCATGCAAAACACCCGCAAAGAGCCATAGATCGTACGACTCCGGCCTAGACAATCTAGGGCGATGTATGCCGTGACCCTCGAGGTTGGGCAGCAGGCCATACAACGTACTTTGAGCAATTTTGGCTTGAGGCTTTTAAAGTAGGCGTGGAAGTTCCATCACTTAAAAAAAATACCAAGAAACTTCATCAAAGAGCCGACAGACACCTCCACACTCTCCACCATTACGTGAACCCCTGCTGTGAAAACAAATTGCCTCAGATTCGTGAAAACCCTCTACTAGGCCAAGTCGTCGTACTACGTGGCCAGTGCCCAATCGGCCAGTGCAAGGGTGATGGGGCCCCCTTACTGTGAAAAAGCTTAATGCTGCAGTTTCTTTTATTAAAATCACAAAAATTCTTGGCATATTTACCTCTATCTCAATCACAATATTTTATAAATCTGAAGTTTAACAAATAATAAGAAAATAGTTTTTGATTATTAATTTTGTCATAAATGTTCGGTTCTTTCTTTGCTTACAGCTTTTCGGGCCGAAGCCGGGGTCCGTTAGATCGTGGCCCCGTGGCATTTTGCGGTCTCTGCCACCCTATTGTTACGCCACTGAGTCTAAGTGTGTAATTATTGTACATTTCAAATTATCTTTTAATTACTTTGTTTTGGATTTCAGTGGATTATTATCCATCCATCAGCCAAAGAAAACCCAATGATTTCCACAGTGACCTGTTGGAGGCAGCCTGCATCCAGCGACGTCCCGCGACCTTTACCAGGTCGTCTGACCACCTTGTAGGTAGACGTCCTACGCTGCGTTTTCCAATACGTGGCCTCCATTCGAGAACTTTTTGGCCCCATCGGCCATCAGTTCTCCGCGCTATGTGCCCCGCCCATTGCCACTTCAACTTACTAATCCGCTCTGCTATGTCGGTTACTTTAGTTCTCCTACGGATCTCCTCACTTCTGATTCGATCTCGTAGGGAAACCCTATACATTGCCCTCTCCATAGCTCGTTGAGTTACTTTGAGCTTTTATTATTATATTGGATGATTATGGTATACAATAAGTACCTACGGTACAGTTACATAGTTTTCCATCAAGGTTTCCAGTAGTCATAAAACGACTGTAGCTCATAATTATCTAGCCCTTTATTGTACAGAACCATTCGTTGTCAAATATTCTTTGCACCTTATCCTTATTTCATAATATGTAATTATATCTAAGTGATAAGATAAATTAATCGAATCAATTTATCAGAACCAAAGGTCATGAACTAACGATGCAGAATCAATTCATTGACTAATTTATAAAAATGCAAAATTTACGTAGGCTGTATATATTATTGTTTGTAGAACCCAACACAGTAGAGAAAAGTAGGTAGATGCTAGATAGATACGTAATCTCAAAGTAGTTTTTTTTAATTGGACAATTTTATCGGGAATTGAAATAATTTACCTTGGCGTATATTATTATTATGGTGAAACCAGTCACTATTGATTAATGAAATTAATAATGAATTTGAAGGAAATTTGTACGGAGCGGTCGGCCGATATTTTGATTTCTTAAATAATGTGTTTTTGTTGTACAAAATTGGTGTAGTTTTACGCATTAAGTGCTAATTATTTTAAATTTCCTTGCGACCTGTTTTGATGCATACGTTTTAAATAAAGATGCACGCATTTACGTTGTGTTCCGGAATTTACAATTCAGTCCTTTTTAAGTACCTACTTATATGGTTTTCATGCTAACAGAATTTTGTGGCCTGCAGAAGAGAATAATATCGATGGTAAATCCGACATTCAATTAAGACTGTAATAAAGTGAATTCCTCTTCTAAAACAATCATAAAATTAAACTCCCATTTAAATAGGTATTTAATTTAAACTGCTTTTCGTTCTACAAAGCAGCCTTAATGTTGATCTCACAATAAAAAAAAACACGTAAATATTTACAAAAGATTTTATTAAAAGTACAAAAAATTCACAGTCTATTTTTTGAGTTGGCAAGCCATTACAGCGCCGCCGAATTGTTTCTCCAAGTATTTGGCTACGGAGAGGCAGAGCGCGTCGTTGTAGGGGGCGGCCAGCACTTGTATTCCTAGAGGCAGGCCATTACTACTCTTGCCTAATGGTACCTGGAAAACACGTAGATTAATTAATAAATACTGCCTCGGTGCCATAGTTGTACTACGGTACGACTGCAAAGCTGAGGTCTCGGGTTCGAATCCCGGGTCGGGCAAAGTGATATTGGATTTTTCTATTCATTATAAGCCCGGAGTCAGGAATTTGTGCCCGATGTGGCGATAGGCTCGCCCCCTATCACATCATGGGACGGAACATACAAGACGAAATGTGGGTGTCCTGGTGGCGCCTCTGCCTACCCCTTCGGGGTAAAGGCGTGAGTTTCTGTATGTGTGTATGTAATTAATAAATACAGTTAGTACAGTACATACATAGTTCTGAACACGCACTAAGGCACGAGGCTTATGTCGTGGTCATCAGAACTTATTGTAGTCGCTATATCGCGCTGGCAAAAATAAACATGGAGATGTTGAAGAGAATTTTTATATTTGTAGTCTGCTAATCCGCAATTGGTGGATACTGTGTTGGTGGCCTGTTGGTAACGGATCAGACGCGGCTGCCTAAATGTTCACAGTGGTCGCGGGTTCAAATCCCAGGGCACAACTCTGACTTGTCGGAGTCATGTGGGTATTGATAGTCAATCACCACGCACTTTAACGGTGAAAGAAAACATCGTGAGGAAACCTGCATACCGTAGCGATTTTACAGAATTTCTACGGTATGTAAGTCCGCCAACACGCACTAGGCCTGACCACTCTCAATTGATTCTCTCGATTGTAGAGTAGGCCCGTGCCCAGCACAGACTTATATTATCGATTGCACGTGTTTAAAAAAAATACCGAATTACGTTTAATTTGGATGTGTGGTCATTCTTTGATCCTTCGTGACAGCCCCCGTGGCGTAGTTGGTTAAGACACCAGGTGTGAAACGAGCGGCCGCGGGTTCGATCCCTGCACCGAGACAAATGTTTGTGTGAACCACAAGTATGTTTCAGGTCTGGGTGTTTGCGAGACCGAAAAGTCTCTCGTAGTTTCTGATACCCACGACACAAGACTCGATCTTAGTGTGAGGTCAGGACTATGTATGTGACTGTTGGGTGTATTTATTTGTATGAATAAATAAGGAAACTATAGATGTACCTGTGTTGCTGGACATTTGAGCGCGTTGACGACAGCGAAGTAGGAGAAGTTGAATGGTCGCAGTAAGCACGTGTAATGGTAGGGCGCTACGTGCGGCGCGCTCGGCATCAGCAACACACCATTGTCGCCCAGCTTACTCTGAAACATTACCAGTTTCTGTAGTGATAACCGAACTGAGTTATAGGTTTTTTGACTTATAGGTTGACTGCCTCGGTGACGTAGTTTTATTACGGTAAGGTTACAACGCTGAGGTCTCGGGTTCGAATCCCAGGTCGGGCAAAGTGATATTGGATTTTTCTATTCATTATCAGTCCGGAGTCAGGAATTTGTGCCCGATATGGCGATAGGCTCGCCCCCTATCACATCGTGGGACAGAACATGCAAGGCGAAATGTGGATGACCTGGTGGCGCCTCTGCCTACCCCTTCGGGGATAAAAGCGTGAGTTTATGTATGTATGAGTTTTTGAATAGCATAATTGTGTTGACCGGTGGGAAATATAATGTTTCTCGTCGGTAACCTACTTAGATCGCATTATAATTACCATCAGATGAAGTGCGGTGACTGTGTGAGATTCATTCTCAAATTGATAAGATAGAATAGTAAACCTTATGGGTATTGAAAACGGAGATTTTTTTGATACAATACAGATACGTAAGTAAACAGACATGACTGAAATTTTTATATAGTAAAAGATATCTTCATTTTATTATACAATCAATCGCCTCAACTTAAAACCAATATCTTAATGGTTTTTTAGATTTACGCGAATGTTACACATTGAAATAAAACTATTTTATACGGATTTTATCGCGATTTGGTTTAATTTTTAAATTTTTTACCTCCTGACGTTTCGATTGCTTTTCAGCTTTCGTGGTCACGGGGCGGACTGACCAAATCGCGATAAAATCCGTATAAAATAGTTTTATTCCAACCAATATCTTAACTTACAAATAGGTCCTGTTTGAAGTCTGCAGTGAGTTTCTCGGCCCACGTCGAGTCCACTTTGGGCAGATACTGTTCTTCGATCAGCCGGAACACACTGAATATGTAGTGCTTGCTGAAACCACACACCTGCAAACAAATAAACTATAACTAATAAAATAAAATAAATAATAAATACACCCAACAGTCACATACATAGTCCTGACCCCACACTAAGATCGAGTCTTGTGGCGTGGGTATCAGAAACTACGAGAGACTTTTCGGTCCCACAAACACCCAGACCCGAAACAAATATTTGTGGTTCACACAAACATTTGTCTCGGTGCGGGGATCGAACCCGCGGCCTCTCGTTTCACAGGCGGCGTCCAACCAACTGCGCCACGGAGGCTGTCAAACTAATGATGAGTACACCCAACAGTCACATACGTAGTCTTGACCCTACACTAAGTTCGAGTCGTGTCTCGTGGATATCAGGAACTACAAGTTTTCGGTCTAACACGCCTCGTTGTTCAATTCATCTTCAGTCTCTTTCCATCGTTACTGGTTAGTGAATACGCCCAACAGTCACATACATAGTCCTGATCCCACACTAAAATCGAGTATTGTGTCGTGGGCATCATAAACTAGGTCTATAAAGTGTCTACTTTTCGGTCTCACAAACACCCAGACCCGAAACAAATACCTGTGGATCACACAAACATTTGTTTCGGTGCGGGGATCGAACCTGCGGCCTCTCGTTTCACAGTCGAAGTCTAACCAACTGCGCCATGGAGGCTGTAAAAGTCAATAAACGTAGCAACGAACCTTTTTGACAAGTTCCACGATGCCGTTAGCCTCTCCATTGTTGTTGGTGTACAGTTCAGCGGTGTTTTCAGGCTCCCTGGTCATCCAGTACTTCCACAGCTGGTACATGTGGTTGAAGCCCTCGTGGTAGTACGGCTGCGGCACGTTGGCGCTCGAGGTCACGTCTGCTGTTATTTTCGACACCACCCTGAGTAAACAAGATAATGATACACCCAACAATCACATTGTCCTCCCAAGATGTAAGTCTTAGGTCATTAGAAACTATGAAATTTTTGGGGGCAACGATAAAGTTGGATTTTTACAATAAGGTAGTTTCGGAATGGTAATACACCCTGAAATTTAAAGAATCTAAGAAACCATTTAATAATACATTTAATCACATAGTCCTGACCCCAAGATATAAGTCTTGGATCGTTTCAGAAACTACGGGAGAATTTTAGAGGCATGTGGGTGAAGATAAGTTTCTTGGAACTCTAAGTATATTCTGCATACTAATTGCAAGGTTTGCATTTTTTTCCAGTTCGAAATGGTTGGTTTTCTTGAAGACGGTTCTGACCTACTCGATCGAAGGCATTTGTACAGTGTCAACTGTAATTACATTAGCTGTTTAAATTTACTATTTTAACTTGACAAAATAGTTGTGATGTTTTATGTTCTCTCTCTCTTCAGACACAAGAAGTTGCTGGACATTGGCCTACTCCAACGTTTCCATAGAGATTTGTCGTATATTTTGTAAAGATTTGTAATTAAAAGAAACTTAATGCACGCACCTTTTCATAGCCTTCTTCAAATCAGACCTCACGGAGCTAACCATGACATCTTTGCTGGACTCCAAGTAATAAAACTTAATGTCTTTAATGTCTACGTGTCGGTCTAACTTGAGGAGGTCCACCTTGTCGCCGGCTATCACTTTTGTTAAAGGAATCAGATCGTCCACATGCTTGGATATGAAGCCGAGGGCGAACATGGTATCCTCAGTGTTTTTGCGGAAAAATACTCCTGGAAACGAAAATAAATAAATTCACCCAACAGTCACATACATAGTCCTGGGACCCAATTTAAGTTTTTTTTAAACTTGCACGGCGTAGTTAATGCACTTCACTTGATCAGACAAAGTATCGAATCAGACGGCGGTCCCATGCCGTTCGATACAATTATGTCGGCCTGCTGGGATGCTTCTTCACACTACGGCGGAAGGACCCAGAATTATAGGATGAAGGGAACACAGAGATACAAGTATTTTGTTCTGAATTAGAAACTACGAGATACTTTTGGTCTTTAAAACATTTGTCACGGCCTCTCGTCCGCCGGCAGATAATCAACTTCCAAATACAACGAATATTTCTATCGCAATTTTTCTATATTATAGAAGCATTGGGTTTTTGTTCTGATATATTTTTTACTTTTAAGTTACTTTACCATGACATACCTTTTACATCAGTTGTGCCAGGAGTGGGGTGATGTCCGAACATGCCGCAATAGAACGCTGGCATACGAGTAGAGCCTCCAATATCGGAACCTGCAAAAAAACACATTTTTCGATAGATTCGGTTCGGTCCAGCTTCGCGCGAGTGTTGGTGTCATGGCAATTTTCAACCACAGGAAGTGTAATACTGAACAAAGGCCTCTTTCTAATGTTATTCAGTGTATATTTTTTGCTTACATTGTAATTGCGCTGTTTTTATGACGGTTATATTTTGTTTATTTGAAGTTCCAGAAACAACATTACGAACGAGATAGTCTCAAAATGTTCAATGAAAATGGCAAATAAAACGAAAGATTGGGGACAAATACAAGGCCAACTGAAGGCGCATGATTAGCAGTGGACATGATTAGCAGTACCTCTGAAATAGAGAGCAAAAAGACAGATAGAGAGGGAGAGTGGGAGAGAGAAAGAGATAGAGCGAGGAATAGTGTTAATTCCTTACACAGACTGATAGTAGTGGCGTAGGAAGCCATCAAGGCCGCTTCAGCCCCGCTGGAGCCGCCCGGAGTGCGGCCGGTGTGGTGCGGGTTGCGCGTCATTCCATACACAGGGTTGCGGGTCTCCTGCCTGGAACAAAATCAAAGAATTGCTGTCCAAATCAAATAATGTGTACTCCATGTGTTGCAAAACAAGAAAATCTAAAAGTACTGCAGTATTCATTTTCCATGGAGAGTCACTTGGACATTCGGACATTAACATCTGTGTTTTTATTTGGTATGGCAGCAAATTAGTCAACTTATTAGCAATTGTGTTAAAAAAGGAAAAGGTGTTTAATAATTTAAGTTGTTGTATCGCCTAGCGGAGATAAAGACGTGAAATGCTGTTTAAGAAATGAGATCCCTTTCTGTTTTTACCAGACCAATCATTTATCAAATAATATTACTGATGATAACAAGAGATAGGTATAAATATAAAGTAAAAAATCGGCGCTTTATGTTTTAGTAATAAGTATTTCTTACTATTCTGTGTGTTAGTGCACATTCAACTGTAAAAACATGAGGCATTTTTTTGTTTTAACCTCGATCAAAGGTTGCTCATTACGTTCAACTTAAGTATTATAGTAACAAGTTACACCAAAAAACTACAGTGTATCTTAACGAAACAATAGAACATGCCGGAGAACGAAATAAACGGGATTCATTATATGCTAACTTCATTATACTATAATTAAATTAATTTATTTTAATTATTCTGTTGGTTACAGAACGGACGTGGCTGCCAACATGTTCACGATAGTCGCAGGTTCAGATCCCAGGGCACATCTCTGACTTTTCGGAGTCATGTGTGTATTGATAGTCATTCACTACGCACTATAACGGTGAAGGAAACATCGTGAGGAAACCTGCACACCATTTCGATTCCGAAGATTTCTATGGTATGTGAAAGTCCACCAAACCACACTAGGCCAGCGTGGTGAACTATACGGACTAACCACTCTCAATCGTTCTCTCGACGTATATGGGCTGATACAATACAATATAATTAATATAAGTTCAAATTGACTGCCTCGGTGGCGTAGTTGTATTACGGTACGGTTACAAAGCTGAGGTCTCGGGTTCGAGTCCCGGGTCGGGCAAAGTGATATTGGATTTTTCTATTCATTATCAGTCCGGAGTCAGGAATTTGTGCCCGATATGGCGATAGGCTCGCCCCCTATCACATCGTGGGACGGAACATACAAGGCGAAATGTGGGTGTCTTAGTGGCACCTCTGCCTACCCCTTCGGGGATAAAGGCGTGAGTTTATGTATGTACCTATGTATGTAAGTTCAAATTGAAAGATACGTAACTAAGCAAGTACTTCAATTACCATATGTATTAAAGTATTACCATAACGATGGAAATAACCTGCGAACAGCGTGATAAAAACGTAAACAGGTAAATGGCTGCATTAACATCTATCATTAGTTTACATCTGAACTTTATTACAAAATCTTACTTATTAATGCTCTACTCGAGTAAACTCATTTTAAAATTATAAACTTATAAAATGTACATTGATTTATGTATTGTTTCTTTATTGTAAATGAAATCATTTTCAAATTCAAATCTACAAACGGGAAGCTTTTGGGAGAATTATAGGGGTGCTTCGCCATTGTCAGATGACAGACACCCTAAGGTGCAATATTTATTTTTATTTTATTTTATTAAACTTTACACAATAAAATTGTACAGGTGGACAAACCTTTCAACCTAGGCCAGTGCGGAGGATTATATGTCCTTACCCCTCCAAATCGTGCTCGAGATTGTAGAGGAGGCACGCGCCCTGCAGTGGGACGTAAATCGGCTGATACAGCAGCAACCTTTGGGAGATGTAGAGAGGAGACAATATCGTACTCACCAAACCAACAGTTCGGGAAGGTTAGTACTGGCGACGACAATGGCTCCAGCATTCCTGAGCCTGATGATTGACTCGCAGTCTTCAGTGGCGACCTCTTTACGCCGAGACCAGAGACCCATCGTCAACGGCATACCCTTGATGGCCTGACTCTCTTTTGTTGTAAGTGGTACTCCTGCCAAACAATTGATAAGGTAGAATTTATAAAACATACATATATACATAAACTCGCGCCTTTATCCCCGAAGGGGTAGGCAGAGGCGCCACCAGGACACCCACATTTCGCCTTGTATGTTCCGTCCCACGATGTGATAGGGGGCGAGCCTATCGCCATATCGGGCACAAATTCCTGACTCCGGGCTGATAATGAATAGAAAAATCCAATATCACTTTGCCCGACCCGGGACTCGAACCTGAGACCTCAGCTTTGTAACTGTACCGTAATACAACTACGCCACCGAGGCAGTCGTATTAGTAGTAGTAGTCCACCGAGGCATTTATAAAACACCTTAGAAAAACAACGACTGGTTATCCTGTACTGTCCTTTATAAGCCCATAGTCCCTGAGGAGCATAGGACCCTGCTGAGCGTAGCCACACTTCAACTGAGAGTTCGATTGAAAGGACTTAGGCCATTTTATCTATAGCGGACATTAAACCAGCATTTGGATTTAGGAGTATTAAATTTCGATAATCTCCACGTTCCTTCCAGTTGTAAAGCATCACACATTAAATTAATTGAACCTATCTGCGAGTTGTTACGCTTGCTTCACACAATATACAAACATCAGGCCTTTTTCCCATCAAAGGTAGGCAGAGGTGCTATTAGGACACCCACGTTTCGTCTTCTATACCCTGTCCCATGATATGATAGTAGGAGAGCTTAGCGCCATACCGCCAAATTCTGACTCCGGGCTAATAATGAATAGAAAAAATTGATATCAAAGACAATCAAACAATAGGATATATTACTATTTTTTTTTAAATTTTATTTATCAAAATGTGTCCATATCCAAAATCTAGCAACAAAGAATTTTGACGAATGACGTCACATTACAGTGTGCGGGTGTGAAAGAGACGGTAAGATATCCCCACTACGCTCCCACTATTCATTTCAAATCCTCATATTTGCCTCATTTCACAAGCTCCTTTAACACTGTTTGTGTTTGTGAGCAAAATAATACAACAAATCGATCACAGTAAAACAGCCCATTACAAAGATATTTGATACTGGAATTACGACATACCCAGGTACGGTTTCTTAGCATCCTCATCAGAAAGTCCAGATGCTATGAGGGCGTCAACTGCTTTCGCTTCAGCTAATGCAGCCTCGTATCTTTCAGCGGCTATAGCATTGATGATCGGATTTACCTTCAAACCAAACAAACAAACATCATACATAATAATAATATATGTAGACCTACATAATATTTGATTCCACATGAAATGGCTAAAAATCTATTACAGTCTTCGTAACACAGGAAAAAACTAAAGACCTTACTATAATATTCATGTTCGATTCTTTAATGTAAAAGGGCATCTCGACAAAATGTGCCAATAGTTCCGAGTTAATTACATAGAATTAAACTACGAGTATAATTACAAACAAATAGGTACATTATTAAAGTCTTTACCTCTTTGATCCTCTCTATAACAGCCCGAACCAAGTCTTCAGACTTCAATTCTTTATTTTTAATCTTCTGTGCCAATGCAGTAGCACTTTCAGTGAGGATTTCATGCTTTTTATCTAACGCCGGTATTGGTTTCTTCCTTTTATCCCAGTAAAGTGAGTAGAAAAAGTCTATCGCTAAATCCACTAGTAATTTTACGTATAAAATAAACATGTCCAGTTTTTTACCCATTTTCTGAAACAAATTAAAAACAGATGTTAAATTTAACAAAGCTTTAACCTTTATCTATTTTTATTCAAAATAAAACGTGATAATAATTACTTCTGGTTTTAATTATTTAATGGCCACAAATTCGGAGCGTGTATGTCTCGTAACATTTATGTAAAAGGTGAACGAACTACATCGTTCCGAATATTTCACGCATTGCAACAATTACCTCATAACACTAATATTCAGCCGGCATTCACTTTTGTAATTACCCAACAGTTATTAAACAGTGTAGGTACTATGAAAACAAATTATCGTATCATTAACTTGTTATGGTAATAATGCGTCTAGTGAGAAAGATTCAAAATGATTATTATAAAAAAATGACTTCTCATAGAGATTTCGAGAACCTTGACGGCTTCATACTACTATTTAAGCTAGATGGGAAAAGGCCCAAATAATTGGTCTTGGGCTCTAGTCCAAGGCCTATATAGGCTGCCCCGGTAGAAGAGCGAAGTCACTAAATAATTGTTATGGAAGCTTGATAAATCATACAATTCACCAATCACGATTCTTAGCAGTGGATGACTAGATGCAAGAAAGATTTTTGACAGGATCCAAGACAAAGAAGAGTCTGGGACACCTTTGTAGCGAAGTACAATAAGACAATTACTTCGGTCATCATCAACTTATGCAAATTAATAAAAACAAAACAACACCTTATTTCTGTTTATTAAAAAACAACAGTGTCTTGACTATTATTAATTCCACTAGACCATTTAAAATAAAAATATAAAACTCAACACGCCACCAAACAATGTTTAAATATAGACATGTGTACCTACAATATTCATTGCTTGACCTTGACATCTTTAGCGGTCATGTCATTGGGTCATGTAAAATTACACACATATACATATATACATAAACTCCCGCCTTTATCCCTTAAGGGGTAGGCAGAGGCGCCACTAGGACACCCACATTTCGCCTTGCATGTTCCGTCCCAGGATGTGGTAGGGGGCGAGCCTATCGCCATATCGGGCATAAATTCCTGACTCTGGACTGATAATGAATAGAAAAATCTAATATCACTTTGCCCGACCCGGGATTCGAACCCGAGACCTCAGCTTTATAATCGTACCGTAATACAACTACGCCACTGAGGCACGCTAAAATATGTAAGAGTATAATGCATGATAGAAGTCTCCTAGGATCAGACAAGGAATTAAACTATTTCAATACTTCTTCTCACACATACGCACTTGGTAGTTGCGTTTCGTTCGGTGAGTAAGATTGGCGGAAACCTATAGCTTGGTAGGTTATTCACAATTTCCTGGATGGCGATCACCATACCCAATAGTGGAAAATCATATTGACCATCCAAGCCTGTCGTTTTCTCGCCGTAGGATAGGATTACACTGCACTTTGCATTTGCATTTCTGTGCCTTTAGCCTTGTCAATAATCCTTTACATGAAAAATGCTTTGAAGATAAGAAGGTTGTATAGCCTTAAATCCAACTACAAATAAAATCTACTAGTTGGTCTCATGGCCTAAAATAAACTAGGTAGTGCATAATATTTACAATAAAATAATTTTTAATAAAAAAATTAAAACCGACTTCAAAGTGCCACTACAAAGTAACAAATAATATATATTTCATCGTACTAGTACCCAATGATTAATGTTCTTATTGACTTGACTAGCTAACAAATCTTAAATACGTAATATTTTGAAGGCGGGTCGCTAAGTGCCGAACATGTACGCCTTACGCTTAACATTAATTTGTGTAAGTAATTATAGCGTAATACACGCAAGATTTACACGGAATTTTAATTTGTCTTAATATATCAGGCCGTAATCGTCCACTGTTGAGCATGGGACACAACATACCTTTTCTTGTACTTAAAGGCCTTTATGTCATGCAGGTTTCCTGACTATGATTGAAATATATCACTGTTAAAGAGTTTGGTAATTGAATATCATCAACACACAAGTGACTCCGATAATTCCGGAGGTGTATACCCTGGAATTATAACCGAGACGGTGGTCAACCGTCTCGTGGATCATATCTAGATAATTATCAACAGGCTACCACACACATGTAAGACACATAGAAATTCTATCAAAACTTCAATAAATTTACACGTAGGATTAGCACATTATATTCATTTGTGTTTAATTTACTTATGTGCCTTTCTGAGCCAACATTGCAGGATCTACATGTAATATCAAATGGTGTAACATTTGCTTAAATTTATACGTGTTTAATATTAAGCGACTCGCCTTCAAAATATTACGTATTTAAGATTTGTTAGCTAGTCAAGTCAATAAGAACATTAATCATTGGGTACTAGTACGATGAAATATATATTATTTGTTACTTTGTAGTGGCACTTTGAAGTCGGTTTTAATTTTTTTATTAAAAATTATTTTATTTGTCTCTTTTTAGTTTTGATAGGCATCGTAATGATGAGAAAGGTGATCATGATATAATCAAAACGATGTCTTTAAAATTTACGAATTCTTCAGACCAAACATGATATTATTGCTGTGAAATTATGAGAAGATTGTAAGTCATTATAATCATGATATCCGCTATTGTTAGACACTGACCAGGTCGGATTCTCTTAGTTTACGTCGGTAATTTACGTATCTATTTCTCACACTCTCCCTCTTCTTCACCTACTGTTTATAGTAAAACTTTTATATTGAAAACTGAAATTAATTGTATCTATTATCTAACCCCCCCCCCCTACACGCCTTTCTCCTTTTAACCCCCCCTTTGTAGTAACACACTTATACCGAACCAGGTGCAAAAAGAATTATTGCTGTACCGTTCAATTTTGAGGAGTTCTGCTCTTCAAGTCCGAAGATATTCATCAGGTCTTCACCATTATTTAATGACACCAATCTAACATATCATACTTGTCGACAAAATAGTTTATTTTTAATCGTTTAAGTACTGCCAGAGATATTGAGTATTTACATTAGTATCTATTTCCCCCCCCCCCCCTACACCCCTTCCCCCTTTTAAGCCCCCCTTTGTAGTAATACGCTTATACTGAACCAGGTGCAAAAAGAATTATTGCTGTACCGTTCTATTTTGAGGAGTTCTGTTCTTCAGGGCCGAAGATATTCATCAGGTCTTCACCAATTTTTTATGGGACCAACCTAGTATATCATGCTTTTCGACAAAAAAGAAATTTTTGAAATCGGTTCCCTAATACCAGCGTAATCGAGTAACAAACATACATAAAAAAAAAAAAAATTCAGTCGAATTGATTACCTCCTCTTTTGAAGTCGGTCAAAAATAGAATATACTAGTACACCTGTTCAATACTTAAAAATATTATATTACACCTTTAAAATATTTTATTAACATTGCATGAAACGATTTAAAAAGGATAAGTGCTTAAATCTTGGCTACAAAAATATCAAACTGGTAGCTATTAAAACTGTAAGTTACACTTTTTAACAGTGAGTCAGACATTTGCCGTTGCTTAATATTGTAAAAATTGTGCAAGCTGTTCTTTTTGTTGTTAAAATCACGAATCATTTATCAGTCTAGCATTCTTCTACTTCGATGTGTCCGTACCCCGATCTATTACAAGAGGTATGTGTACTAAATTAAAACTAACTAAGAGGATTAACTGCCTGAAAATCAAACTCAGAACCCTACGGAACACAGGTATACTGTTATTTAACCGATAAAGCGACAATCAGTCACAATCAATCGACAATCAGTCCTCCATCTCCAAAAAACGCTAATTTAAACCATTCATGTTTATCAACTTGACGAAACAAGTTTTTGATAGTCTAGTTTGTTCATATTGTTTACATTTTAAAAAGCAGATTACGCCATATCGCCAATGTATTGGCAAATGACACAATCCAACAATCTATTCGAAATAATAAATACACCCAACAGTCACATACATAGTCCTGACCCCACACTAAAATCGATCTTGTGTTGTGGGAATCACAAACTACGAGAAATTTTTCGGTCTCACAAACACCCAGACCCGAAACAAATACCTGTGGATCACACAAACATTTGATTCGGTGCGGGGATCGAATCCACAGCCTCTCGTTTCACAACCGGCGTTTAACCAACTACGCCACGGGGGCTATCAAAATAAAAAAGCAGTATCTATTTCAAACAAAAATTGTAATTTCTTTAAATGATAGACGTTAAATAACTTTAAACCATAATTACTGTGCGACTATAGAACCTTGGCAATTGGCATAACTAATTTTGAAAACGAAAAAATATATAAACAATCAAATATTAAATAAACACAATTAAAAAAAATACCTGTAAACAATTCCGTACCGTCGAAACACAATTTTTTTATCACACGCGTTATTTTATCTAGAGGCGTCGAAACGTACTGCCACGGTCCGTGGGTCCGAGCCTCGCCGGCGCGGCGCGGCGCACAGACCGGAGACCGCGCTTGTATTACAAATCGTACGCGGCTATAGCACAATTTTACCGCTAAGCGAATGCATTTTGTAACTAGTTTAGTGCATCGATACATTCTGTTTTGTTTTAAACTAGAATTCTTTGGTGATAATAAACCTGTGATTAAAAAGCATATAGATAATAAATAAGAGCAGCGATAAAGGTAAGCTGAAAGAAGTATAATATTATGTAGTAAGTAGGTATGTCAACATAGTGTTCCTCAACAATGAGAATTATGCGATATCTTCCTAGTTCGGAGTTCCTCTTGCTATATTATTGTGGAACCTGTTCTCTTGCGCGTTATTTTTACATTTTTACGACCTTATGGATCTCCATCAAAACTGCATAGACTTTCTTTAACGGCGGGCGAAGCACCAAAAATGTTGGTAGCGGTGACTAAAACATATAGTTCGTTAATTAGCCTCCTATTCTATGAAAAATGTTTTCGTCATTCTAAATAGGAATTAATAAAACACGTTAGTCAAAGATTTTAAGTTACGTTAAAACTTTAAATCACAATAGCCAGGGGACATAGCGGGAAATATTGTTAGACAGAAAAGTTCTATGCTCTCGGATCGGAGGCCACGCTCCTGCAAGTGCATCGTTGATATTATTCACCTACAAATTAGACTGACGATGGAAACGTGGAAGTCACTGGTACAAGGTCGTTTTCAACAGATCGCTGTCTTAGGAAGTTCTTAGGGGAGGCTGTGTACATTTTGCGACTGAAGATGATGATAATGTTGAAACGTGTTAAATGATCGTATCTATTGTTCTAATAACGTATAATTATACCCCAGGAGATGGAATCTTTCTTAAAGTTCAAAAATTACGAATATGCATAATTTAAATAATAGTGTAAGATAGTATTAAAATTATTTAAAATTAGAATACGTAGGTTTTTTAAACGTAGGTATAATAAAACTGCCTCTGTGGCGTAGTTGTACTGCGGTACGACCACAACGCTGAGGTCTCGGGTTCAAATCCCGGGTGGATTTTTCTATTAATTATCAGCCTGGATTTAGGAAATTGTGCCTGATATGGTGATATGGTGATAGGCTTGCCCCTATTGTTATAGGGGCAAGCACGCAACACAATGTGTTGTGGGATGGAAAATACAAGGCGAAATGTGGGTGTCCTGGTTGCGCCTCTGCCTACCCCATCTGAAAAAAGGTATGAGTTTATATATAGGTGTAAGATGTCCAACAACCTGAAATAGCCAAGGGTAGTGATGTGGTGGTGAACTAAAACTAATTCTTTTAACTCTAAACCGTAGAGCAATTACCTAGTACCATGTACCTACATAATCAACATAATTGACAACATTATCAGCTAACTTCTCAAGTACTTAAGGTAAGTGTTTTTATTTTCCTGTTAATATTGAAATGACGTTATAGGAAACGATTGTCTCTTAAACAGCCTTGTTGGACCTTGCCTTTACATTATTTTTCTTATATTTTTTTATTGCAATAAATGACGAGACGAGCATGCCAAACAAACAAACAACACCATAAATTACATAGCAATGCTATTCCGAGTTGCACAATCTGCAAAGGAGTAAGGACTGACGTGCCAAAGAAAATGTACCTGAAACAAGAAGGTATTTTTAGTACCTGTTCACGGCCAAACATTGCCCTGTAGACTGTAGTTACCATGGATTTGCTTTCGAATAAATTTTTATAATGATTTGATACCAGAATGAACGTGAAGTTAGATTCTGTCTTTAATATACTTAGTTACTGATTGGAAAACGTAATATGTAAACTTATGGCATTACTTTGGATGCGACTTTTGACTTTATAGTCAAGTTATTGAAGGAATTTATGAAGACATTTATTGGATTTAATATACTCAAGAAACAAGAAATACTTATGACTTGGCAGCATGGTCCTTGACCTTAGCCGGTTCCTCACGGAACGAATAGAATAAAAAAATAATGTAGCCTGTAGTTTATTTTTGGATAAAGAAACAAGAATTAAATCAGAATATTATTTACTTACTTGCATTACCAAGGCCGCTGAATGCAAACTTATTTTAAAATATGCAGGAAACCAAACGAAATGTAACAGACAAGTAACACGTTATTTAAACGTGATCATTATACTTCTCGTACGTAAAACATTAAAACGAGTACCTAAAATAATTCGTTTAATTTGTGAATAAGGTTGCCCTGTGGCAAGGGGTAGTTTATAATTCCACCACGGTATACCCTGCCTGACGTAAAAGGCGACTTACCGGGGCCGTTTGGATCACTGGGTATACTTCTGGGCCGGGAGCCCTCACCGAAGGTGGTTCCCATACGAACGCCTGAACGAGGCTAATGAGGGCGCACAAGCGTTCCCTCATGCTAAGTCGGTCGAGATAATAGGTACCAGAACCGCATAGGGTGGCTGCGGAATAGTACCGGGCGAGTCTCGCTAGCCGGCATCGCAGTCACTGATATGCGCGAATCAGGATATTTGGTTCGTATGTCGGTGCAGGCATCGATATCAATGTTACACTAGATAAGACATTCAGTACAAAAAATGTGTCCCACCTACTTGCGGTGCATGCACCACACTTGAAACAGTTTGCTTCGTGACAGTGAGAGTGCAGTACGCCTTATCGCATACGTTTTATCCCCTAGAGCTTGCGGGGAGGAAGCCAGAATTAGCTTTCCCTTCGTAAAAAATCCCTAAACCTGACTGTTTTTAAAGTATAGTATATAACAAAGCACACAGAGTGCTTTGACTTAAAGTAAAAATAGGCCTGTACATAAGCTAAAACTATCCCTACTGTTATCAGTAAAAATGTCCAACAGGCGGTTCAGGTTAGTTTAAGCATCGTTAAACCGGTTCATAATGTAAGCTAGAGCGCAGGCCACGTATAGCAACTCGACCTTCATTCTGTTGCAACGAAGAAATATCTTTCGAAACTAATTATATATTCGTAAAAAACCGTAACGCACTAACATAAATTTTATTTATGGATGTCAACATTATTAATAATATGCTAATTCGAAATCGTTAATCCAAAACGCATCAAATTTCTTTAATATTTTTACATCATAAAATGAATTACAATTTATCGAGCATAGCTCGCTAACGCTAACGCTGTGTTCGATCCTGCATAAAATCCTGATTTTATGCAGGATCGAACACAGCGTTTTTAAAAACAATAGGTAGATTTCCTGAAGCAGCATACTAGTTCCATCGGCCAATAGGAAAGAGCAATACTCAACCCGAAAGTCCCGAAACATCATGACTTTCCATCACTGAGCCTGCAAGGCTGTGTGAGATGGTACTCGTAAACACACAAAACACTTGGTTAATAGTCTTTTATATCGTATCAGCCCATATACGTCCCACTGCAGGGCAAAAGCCTCCTGTAAAATCGAGAGTACGATAAAGAGAGGAGTTATCCCATCAAAAACTTACAATTTATAGAATGCCAAATCTTGCAACGCAGTTCTGTCACTATGAAAACTTATGTAACCAAGTCATTATTTTAGTTAACTTCTATGGAACCACGCATTCAACAACAACCTTGTTACCTCATCAACACATTTTATATTTACCGTATTAAAATAACTAAATTAGCAATTGGACGGCAACTTAGACTACCTACTTATTAAAATACTGCATACTTACATGCACTTGCTTAGCAATCTAAATAGTAGATTATGCGTTTATGATTATAGTGCCGTTCGAGCGCCAAGTCATATAGAAATAAAAGAGTCTAATTCTGATATGGTCACTGTAAAAGTTGATAGGTAATAGAATAATTAACTATTTATAACAAAGTTGTTGAGTTGATGCTTCTATGGACACTAAATACTCGTATATTACCGGACTTCGTTTTACATCAGATCTTCCAACGTTTTGTAGTACCTAATAGGACTGCGATGAGACTTGGCATGTTTTATTTAATATTTTGTTTTTGATGGGGTCTGATTTCATTTCGTAGATCATCTTCCTTTTTTCTCTCATGTTGTTTGTAATCATATTTTATAATTTAATGAATAATTAAATTACGGAAACTCTAAAAATTCACATATAAATACGAGTATACAACGAAATGAGAGGGGGTCAATAGTGGCGTGTTTCCTATATAGTGTATTATCTATGGTGGCGTGTGTCGCTTCTAGAAAATGATGGTACAGCTGTGCTTGACTTGGCGCGGGCGGGACACTGCCGTGCCTCCAGGTACACCACCCGCATTTAAGAAAGAAAGATGAAATGGGGGATTAAAAAGGATGATATTATTGGGCCCTGTACCTGTACTATCCTACTGACCCCTTAAACCGAGAAAAGTAGGTACCTTTAGGGCTTTAGCTTGTAGTCGTACTATATGCTCCAACCCAATTAGATACGATAGATTATCAAGAATACACAGTGGTGGTGGTAGTGGTCATGCCACAAAAGTTGTTAAGAATTTTAATTAACTTAACTTTTTCTGAGTGATGTAAGTAATGCTACATACGCTAGATAAAAGATGAAAAATAATATAAACAAAATCAAGGTATTACCCGATACCACCATGATATAGGAAACAACTTGACTTATACGACTTTTATTGTAATTTAGCATTGTATGGTAATCAATAATCACATTTCACGAATCATTAAATGACACTGAACACTATTTTTCGTGCCGTAATATTTAAAACCACATTCTACATTGCCCAATACAGCATAATAATATATTAACTTTAATATAATGTATCAGCGTAACTTTTTATCTTTATATATTTTATAATTAACGTAAGTGCATCCAACAGGCAGAAACGAAACGCACAACTACCCGCCATGTACCTCATTGTTCTGTGACCCGCCACAACTTTATCTGTCATTTATTTAAATGTTACCAGACGAAGAGTCTAACATTCTTGATTTTTTAAACAATTTTAAAATAGATTTACTATAATATGATTTCTAAAATTATGTAAATGTACAAATTAAAGCTTAACGCAATTTTTTTGTGCCAGTCACTTTACTGTGTGATGACAAGAAAAAGTAAACAAACGAAAAAGTATTTACTGTTTTTGTAACTTGTTCGCAGATCACATTTTAGAGTTTCTAATCGAATCACCGAACGACGAGCAATTTTTCTAAGAATTTTCATAATAACAAGCAGCTGAAGTGTTTATCTAATGATCTGAATGTATGAGTCTAAGTGGATGTGCATAGCGTGTTGTAAATTTTGTTTAGCTTCAGAATATTAGAAAGTTCTATCTCCCACTTTCACATTATTTCGCTGCAAGCGCTTTCTTGTGCGGCCGCCGCTTGTAACCACCGGTCGTGTGTTGTTCCGTATTTTTCTTACTGTAGCCTTTAAAATTCAGTGAAAAATTCTTTTAAAATATTTTTGTTCATCTAATTGCTATGTGCACATCATCTGGTATACAGAAGTTAAGTCATTCTGAGGTAAGCTTAGAAATCAGTAAATTGTATTTGTAAATAGTAACTTAAGTACATAAGTTTAAACATAATATAATTTCTTCTTCTTTACTTACTTTAAGAAATAATATGGAACAAACATTGTTTTAATTTAATTAAAGTTTAATGTGAATCATAACATACAATTTAGTTTGTCAGGTAAATACATATCCAGTAAACTTTGTGCTGTTACAAATTACAAACAGTGTTCAAATACCTGCATAATTATGTAATCATTGTTTGTTTATTATTTTAATCATTACTTTATCAATTGACGTTTTTCATAATTGAAAACCCAAATGTATACTTAGTTTGTTTATGTATTTCTATTTGGAAAGTTACCACCTATTTAATAATTATTTTTTCCATGAGTTTTATATTATTTAAGTTGCTTAGATTATCTAATAATGTAGGTATGAATTAGAAGTATAACTAAAAAAGCAGTAGTTGCAAGACAGCAACAAATTAGTAATGTATAACCATGCTTTATTGAATTAAGTATTAATTTTCTATATCAGCCCATATACGTCCCACTGCAGGGCACGGGCCTACTCTACAATCGAGAGAATTTATTGTAAGTGGTTAGGCCATATTATAGTCCACCACACTGGCCTGGTGCGGGTTGGCGGACTTACATACCGTAGAAATTCTTTTTTTTTTTAAATCGCTACGGTATGCAGGTTTCCTCACGATGTTTTCCTTCATCATTACAGTGCGTGGTGATTGACTATCAATACACACATAACTCCGAAAAGTCAGAGGTGTGCCCTGGGATTTGAACCTGCGACCACTGTGAACATGTAGGCAGCCGCGTCTGGTCCGTTACCAACAGGCCACCACGCACTTCACCATATTTATTGCACCATATTTTATTCTTAGATTGAAAAATAAATGACGAACTGTAGTCCGCAAGTTTTATTACAAAAACTTTGTTTAAGGTCAGAGATGTCAGTTTCAGTATAATTTAATAATGATAGCCGGTATATACATTGCACTCACTTTGCCGTGAAGCATCTTAAAAAAAAACGGTTTCAATTGAGTTATTTTGTTTCAGCCGGGCAGCAAAACGACCCAGATCTTTCGAGGAGTTATCTCCACCATGGCGAAGCACATATTCTTCATCATCAGATCCTACGTGGATATGGTCATCGACCTGATCTTCTCATTCTTCTTCGAGGGTCAGAAAAAGCCGATTCCAGCTCTTGAGAAAAGACATGCTATTTTGCTGGAGAGCGCAGTCAGTCTTGCTGCGAAGATCAGAAATAAGGAGCTGAAATCGGAAGATTTGGTCAGTGCCTGTATTGAAAGGATTCAAACTGTAAGTATACAAAAATATGTTTAAATGTGCGGCCTTGTCTTCTATTACTTCTATTGAGAGTTTTTCGGATCAATTAATAACATAATGAGTTGTTCGGGAGTTCACAATTATTTATCTCTGTGCAAGTATCGAACTTGGACTTGGTTTATTTAGTTCGTGTGTAGCTAAGTGTAGTGAGCATTTAACTCGGTTGTTGCAGCTGAACCCGATAATAAACGCGGTGACGGATGAGCGTTTCGACGAGGCGCTGAAAGACGCGCGCCAAGTCGACCAGATGATCGCCGCTGGATTGTCTGACGAGGAGTTCCAAAAGAAACCGTTCTTAGGTACGATTTTGAAGAAATCCATTCTCACGGTTGCGTGCGTTTTTTATTCGACTGCGGTGCGATTATCAAGTTAATTAAAATATTAACATTAGATTGGCTTAATTTTTTTTTTAGATTTAAATGCTAATGTTACACATTGAAATTAAACTATTATTTACGGACTTTATTATTTTTTATTGGATTTGGTTTGAAATTTTCATTTTTTTATTTCCCGACGTTTCGATTACTTCACAATTTTCGTGTTCCTCAAATTGGCTTTGCGTAAATAGAGAATATATACATATAAAACCACTATAGTGCGCCACAGGCAATAGCAAAAAATCTGACGCTTAGTTTACATAAATTTGAAGGATGTATTTAGGGTCATGTCGATGTTTAGTGTCTATAGATCCCAATCTATGTTTATTTCTTTATCTCAATACCATAATCTATCTAGCTTGTCAAAATAGATAGTTACAATTACAGTAGTTGGTAGATAAACACAAAAATTAAAATTGATACGAGAGAATTGCTTCCCAGCGTCCTATATTACTTTCTACGACGCACCATTGTACACAGACTTTAGGAGCCCTTGGTATAGGTAATAAATGATAGTTTTTTATTACAGGAGTCCCCTTCACAGCGAAGGAGTCTCACGCGGTGCAGGGCATGCTGCACACGCTGGGCGTGCGGGCGCGGGCGCACGTGCGCGCGCACGAGGACGCGGAGTGCGTGCGCGCGCTGCGGGGCGCGGGCGCCATCCCGCTCGCCGTTACTAACGTGCCGGAGATTAATAAGTGGTAAGACTTGAAATAAAACTAGTTGACGGATTTTATTTTATTAATAAAACTAGTTTGACAGCCTCCGTGGCGCAGTTGGTTGGACGCCGGCTGAGAAACGAGAGGCCGCGGGTTCGATCCCCGCACGAAACAAATGTTTGTGTGAACCACAGGTATTTGTTTCGGGTCTGGGTGTTTGTGAGACCGAAAAGTCTCTCGTAGTTCCTGATACCCACGACACAAGACTCGATCTTAGTGTGGGGTCAGGACTATGTATGTGACTGTTGGGTGTATTTATTTTATTTATTTAAAAAAGTTTTTAGGGATTTTTTTAAAACTAATTCCGTTTTAGAAATAGTTTTATAAAATAGTTTTATTTCAATGTGTAACATGGGGTATTTTACTATAAGAAAGAAAAAATCTAAAAACTATAAATGTATATAGTGGAGCATTAAGCAATAAGTATATGTTAATTTCAGTTTTTATTTCCAAGGAATAAATTTTATAATTCGTTTTGAAAATTTAAATTTTTTTATCTGTCCTAAAAAGATGTGAAACGGCTGCCGCCATGATGGATAACGATTCTACGTCATTCCGCGAGTAGAATACCCCCTCCGGTGTCCAAGAGCTCATATTAACACAGGTTGTTTACTGGTTGAGTGACGTATCATTTTAAAGGAACATGGCGCCTAGCGTTTTCACATATTTGCGCGCATAAATTTAAAATTTAAATTTTAAATGTATTTTTATTGGACTTGCCGTGCGAATAAAAATTTGATATTTTTTTAAATAGTTTGTCTTAATCTTAGGAGCAACTTAAAAGACTTTTTGAAAATGGGTAGAATACCCAATTCTAAGAAACCATTAAGTGGTATGATATTATTTTCTATAGTGTCACCTCCTATAGTGTTTGGTATGGTACAGGGCGGAGACTCGCAACATGGTGTTCGGCGCGACGCGCAACCCGCACCACGCGGGGCGCAGCACCGGCGGCTCCAGCGGCGGCGAGGCGGCGCTCGCGGCCGCACTCGCCGTGCCTGTATCGCTCTGTACGTGACTGACTTATTCTCTCTCCCCCTCTCTCTCTTTAGCCACAAGAAGTCCACTGCTGAACGTAAGGTTCCCTGAAAAATCTGGATCATTAATATGCACTAATAATTTATTTGCATTTTCGTGACTGCCCAAAGGTGGTTTAGTCAAAGCATTGCAGAAGTTTTGGTAACATTAAAATTAAAAGCCCCGATATTTCGTATTTGCATGTTCTTACTTCTGGTTACTAGTAAATGTCCAAGCATATGAATATTTTTCAAAATTTTGGATGTGACTTGAAAGTTTGTATGAGAAGTTCGTCGCTTTTAAAGTAAGAATATAATGTATGGTATAGGTCAGTGGAGTTAAGTAATATGTGTAGCAGCTTATTTAGAAAATAAGATATTTCTGATATGAAGTCATACATCTGCACCCAAGCCAAGCCGGGCCGTTAGTAGTATACTAACATACCTTACTATACTAGTATATTTTAGTATCTATAATCTATGTATACTATACATAATTGCTACAGGTTCCGACATCGGCGGCTCCACTCGCATGCCTGCTTTCTACTGCGGACTGTTCGGCCTCAACCCGACAGCTGGGTACACTAGCTTAAAAGGTATATATTTATTTATATTACACTTTAATTACATATAACACCATCCATAAAAGCCAAATTATTGGACAACATAAAAAAGAAACTCCAAAGTATAGTTTTAATTAACAGTTCAAAAAATCTAGTGAAATACTATTTGAATATATATTTCGTAATTTTTTATTATTGCAACAACAGGTTAGTAATAGATCCTTTGTTCCAGGGTCAGCTCTTCGCACGGGCAATGAGGATACCATGGCGTCCATCGGGTTCGTCAGCAGACACTGCTCCGACCTGGCGCCCCTCACTAAGATCCTGGTGGGAGACAGGGCTGATGAGCTGCAACTCGACAGAACTGTGGACCTTAAGGTACGACCACCTGGAGACTGCCTTCACACCCGCCACTGCAATACCAGTAAGCCAGGATCGACAGTGGCATCTACGAGAATACTCGTATGACCTCCCAAGTAACATTTAAGCGGAAAAATATTATATTTACCAGCGCATTACCAGCTATAAGCTTAAAAAATGTTGTACAAGAGTGTAAAAATATGTTTAGGACTGGACTAAAGTATAACTGTACAACTGTATACAGTATAGCTGATTAACGGCTGTATAGAGCCTAAATTTTTACCTTTAGCTTTTAAATAGAGAAAAGAGAGTGCTCTCCTTAAGGTAGGCAGCGATTTTGTAAAGAGAGTGCTCTCCTTAAGGTAGGCAGCGATTTTGTTGTGCTGGACCCCTGGCACTGCGAAGTTCTCTGGGCAGCGGTAGCCGCTTACCATCAGGCGGGCCGCTAGCTCGTCTGCCTATAACGGCAATAAAAAAAAAAAAAAAAAAATAGCATTGGAAAACGCTAAAATACAGACCGCGGCGTAAAAAACTGCGTTCAGCAACTTTATACGACAATAACTGTATATTGCTCTCAAATTATACTTTTGTATAACCTACTTCTGTACAAGAGCATTAAATATTGTTATAGCCTGAATATTGGTGTAAAATTACTCTGTTGTTCAGCCTTCAAGTTAAGCTTGATAATAGCTGTACAACGGAAATCTAGGATACTCTTACCAAGCAATTCCCTTTATAATAGTGTAATACAATTCTATCTCATGTAGAATAGTTTAGATTTACTCCTTTTTAAAGCCAAATGCGATTGGCGTACATTTTTCCCCTTTTACAGTTTTTCGTGTTTTAGAAGATTAAAGTTATTATTATAGTGTTGGCATACACAATTATCCAGCTTATATATTATTTTGAAACTAATATAGCCTTAAAATAAATTAAAATAAATTTTGTAATGTAATTATTTATTTTTATTTTATTATAATAATTAATGTTTTTATGTTGAAATTGTGACGTGTAAATTATTTTATTAATAAAGATATGATATGATATGATATGATATGAAAATATTTGGAACACTTTCGATAAAACAATCCGATTCCTTGCTCACCGCCTTACGGGCCTTGGTTTTTGGTCATAATGAGGTTTTCTATATTTTCAACTGAACCCTAATTAACTGTATAAATGAATATGAATAAGACTTTAAGACAGCTTCTACAGTACTTAAATAGTAATGTACAGACAATGTTACTCTTTAGGCTGAGATGCGTTCTTAAATAACGACTCTGTTATGCAAAAAGCTGCATTAAGAGGTACTAGAAGAGCAAGAGCTGTATAAACTAAGGACGCCATTTTATCATAACCTATAAATTGCTTTCCAATTTTACGAGATATTTTTTTGTCTGTTTTTGAAATTTCAGTACAAATTTACAAAGGATTTTAACTGTATAGTACACACAATTACGTTTACTATCAATAGAACAGTCCGGGTTACTCTTAAAACTGCTTTCAGATATGATCACATATTTGTTGTTACAGAAAAAATGTATGTATATCCTTTATTTCGAAGGGGCGTGAGTTTTGAGCTTTAAATAGTATACATATTCACATAAAAATATCAGTCGCAAGCATAATAACAACGATAAACAGGAAAGAGTACTTAATACCACTTAGTTATCAAATATTTTTTTCACTTATACTTCACATATGGTCTCTGCCTTGGCACATAGTAAATTAAGAAATAAAATGGAGAATGGAAATGGAGAAACGAACACAATTATAATATATTTATTCTTCTATTAAGATTTTCACAAGCCTGATTCTGTATAAAAGAATAAAAAGGAAAATTAGAGAATGGAAGCTGTATAAAAGTATCTAAATAGTATCTTAGCCAGCCAAATAGTACAGCTATTATGCAGCTGTTATACAGCAAAATCTACACTTAAAGCTGTATAATTTTGGGGCCCATTTCAGAGTTATAAGGGCTGTATAGCTTGCTATACAGTCTTTATACAGCAACGTTTAACAGCCTGTAGAAAACAAATAGTCTATAATACAGCTTTTATACAGTTCAAAATGTTACTTGGGCTGAGACAAATATTAGTGGACCTCAGCTGTCATATAACTAATTAAAGGTCTTCGCGAAAATAAATTATTACTATATTTGCAGGATATCAAATATTTCTACGTGGAGACATCTCAAGACTTGCGAGTGAGCCCCATCTGCCCAGACCTCAAGAAGGCTATGTCGAAGTGAGGATTTTAAAAACAACTACCTAATTTTACGGTTTTATCGATTTTTGGTTCGTTTTTATTTTTTGTCTTCGTAGTCACAGGGCGCACTGAGATGTTTGTCATCTGAATTTTTTTTGTTAATATAATTGTTTTCATATTAAAATTGTTTTGAAATCATGTGTAATATTCGCGTAATCATAACTTTATTTGACAACTAACTCAAGATTGGTGCATGCACACCATAGTTTCTTTTTGGGGCGCAAAAATTCCAAATGTTAGCAACAATGGATAACAAAATGTTGTATGTTAAGTAATGTTGCGTAACATGTGAAAAAGGTGACTGCGGTGTGGATGCACCATTACTCGCAGATAATAATCATAAAAAATAATAATTTCCAGAGTGGTGACCAAGCTATCAGAAGAGGCGCCATCTACGGACTCAGCCCCGAAGCGCTACTACCACGAGGGCTTCAACCACATGTTCTCGTTGTGGCGGCACGGCATGACCAAGGAGGCCGAAGTGTTCGCTAAAATGCTCACCAACAACCAGGGAGAAGCTAATGCCTTCGTTGAACTCGCTAAAAAGGTAGATTTTGTTTTTATAATGTGTGGATATGAGTCTTTTAACGACGTTCCAGGAACACTAATCTTATGATTACACTAATCAGTACTTTATTGGCCACATCGTCTGCCAATTAGCGTATTTACTTGATGGTTAAAATCTCAATCTCCATTTTTATATTTTTAAGAAAAAATACGTTGACACTTCAGCGGGAGGCAGGGCGGTGGACATTAGACGAAATATTGAACGAATTATTCATTCTTATGTCAATCACTTAACCAGCACATTGTCACTCAATAATTTATTTTCACTTGTGAAATCGACGGAAGATACTCCGCATTTTTACTTGGCAGTTAACGTTAATCAAAAAGTTACTAATCATCGGTTTACTTGAAGATGGTGAACGAGGCCCTTACTCTTCCAAGACAGATAAACATAATATATAGCTTATATTCTTAACCCTAATTACTAATAATAATGATTTTCTGACAGTTGGTCGGCATGAGTGACTACACACTAGCGGCGATATTGAAGCTGTTCGATGACCAAGTTCTACCGCGCGTCAACAAAGAATGGGCCGAGAAACTCACTAAAGAGTTGAAGGACGATCTTCTGGTGAGTTCAAATATCACCAATTAACGTATCTCTCTCTCTCTCTCTCTTCAGCCACAAGAAACTGCTGAATGTAGGTTTCCCCCAACTTATTGTATTAAAATAAATCGTTTTTCTTTCCTTCTTTCTTTCTTCATAGACACTTTGGTGATACGGCCAGCATCGAACGAATTGCTGCAGCCTTAATTAGGTTGTCTGTTCCACTTTATAGGCGGTAAATAACCATTGCTACATACATATTTACACTACATTTAGACAAGAAACAGAAAACGCTATTGTGACTCTTCGACCATTATATCACTTATCTCATTATTATAGTATTATAGTACTTATCTTATATGACAGCCCCATGGCACAGTTGGTTGAACGCCGGCTGTGAAACGTGAGGCTTCGGGTTCGATCCCCGCACCGAAACAAATATTTGTGTGATCCACAGGTATTTGTTTCGGGTCTGGGAGTTTGTGAGACCGAAAAGTTTCTCGTAGTTCCTGATACCCGCGACACTAGACTCAATCTTAGTGTGTGGTCAGGACTATGTATGTGACTGTTAAGTGTATTTATTAATATTATTATTTATCGCAAATCATATAGAACATTATCGGTGTACCATTTTCAATAAATAAAGTAAATATGAACCTTTTATTATTATTTATGTCAAACCATATAGAACATGATCGGCGTAACATTTCAAATAAATAAAGTAAATATGAACCCGATATGTGACATGTTCCAGCAAGCCCTGGGTTCGGACGGCGTGCTGCTGTTCCCGAGTGCACCGGCGCCGGCGCCCTACCACTACTCGCTGCTGCTGCGCCCCTACAACTTCGCGTACTGGGCCATCTTCAATGTACTGCGCTGCCCCGCCGTGCAGGTACACTAACACTTTAATGTATCAGCCTATATACGTCCCACTGCAGGGCACGTGCCTTCTCTACAATCGAGAGGACGATTGATAGGGGTTAGGCCATATAGGCCACGCTGGCCTAGCGCGGGTTGGCGGACTTTACATACCATGGAAATTATTAAAAATCGCTATCATATGCAGGTTTCCTCACGATGTTTTCCTTCACCATTATAGTGCATGGACTATCAAGACACATAACTCCGACAAATCAGAGGTGTGCTTTGGGATTCTAATCCACGACCACCATGTACATATTGGCAGATGTCTTGTCCGTTTACCAACAGGCCAACACACATTACTCTATACTTACATAATGAGTATATGATGTGTCCAGTAGTAACCATAAACAATTGCAAACTTGGCAAAGAAGCATTTATGCTATAATGCTGGACACATCATCTTAGATATTGCTGATGAAATATCAGAAATTTCAGAATTAAAGCGATCATTAATATTTTAATGATCGCTTTAATTTATTCTTCTATCTTCTTGTGTATTTAAAAGCTATGTTGTTCTTTATACTACAGAATACAGTAATAACACTTTTATTTCTAGGTACCACTAGGCCTGAACGCAGAAGGCTTGCCTTTAGGAATACAGGTAGTGTCGGCGCCAAAGAACGAAGCTCTGTGTCTCGCCGTGGCTGAACATTTGGGCAAGACGTTTGGCGGCTTCGTTCCTCCTTGCAAAGTCTTGGATTAAACATTACTTATGATGAAAATACTAGGATATAATTGCATTTAAGCTTTGAAAATCGATAATTAATATAAGTTAAATAGATAATAAGTAATCATCATCATTGTCATCATCAGCCCGTTGCAGTCCACAGCTGGGCATAGGCCTCTCCCAAGGAACGCCACAGAGCCCGGTCTGCTGCTTCACGCATCCAGTCGCTGCCGGCCCTCTACTCTCGCTCTAATAAGTAATACTCGCGAAACAAAACTAATCCAAATTATTGATTGAATGAACTAGTTTGGAGAATTTATAGGCTGATAGTTTTAAACACTTTAGTTAAAAAGAAAGAGTGAAAAAATGGTCTTAACAGTATTTTCCTGAAGCAAATGTATTATAAAAATAGTAAATTATTATCTAAAAAAAAAATAATAATTTAAAGTCTTTACACGTAAAACGTAAACAAAAAATTGACTACTTACAGAATCAAAATATAATAACTATTTAACAGTGATTGATTTCAATCATGACAAAATTTACTAAAGATGATAATATATCGTGCATTTTTATATACTACTTATAGTAAAATATAATATGGTATTAGGGTATGCAGTAACAACAATCAATGCTGTGATGTCGCAATGTAATTTAAGTATAATTATAGATTATTTCCTATTTATTGTTAAATATATACTACAAGCCTGATACATATCAAAAGTTATTGGATGGGTGAAGGTGCCTTTAATAAAAAAACGTTATTATTATAATAGTTTTTCATTTGATTTTACTAAAATATAGTATGACATTTTCGATGGATTTGCCACGCAAGCTCTACTTTCTAACTTATTTTTTGTAACGCTACTGAAAAAAAAAGTGATGAACAATCATCCTATTAATGGTTTAATTGACAGCCTCAGTGGCGTAGTTGGTTAAACGCCGGCTGTGAAACGAGAGGCCACGGGTTTGATCCCAGCACCAAAAGAAATGTTTGTGCGGCCCACAAATATTTCTTTCGGATCTGGGTTTTTGTGATACCGAAAAGTCTCTCGTAGTTCTGATACCTGTGACACAAGACTTAATTGATCTTAATGTGGGGTCAGGACTATGTATGTGACTGTTACGAGTATTTATATTTATTTATAATTAATATTTACATACTTCAAAAAAGCACTTCGTACATGGCGATAGTCAAGGCACCATGAACTATATTTCCTGTGCGCCTTATTAAAAGGAATACCCCGCAATGTTGGCGGGAATCATAGATATAATAAAATAACAAGATTGCGCACTTAACAATAATGTATGTGCAAATATAAACCTTGTGTCCAATGCATAAAAACTATATTCAACTGCATTTTTACGCAAGCGAATTTCGGTCCTGACTTTCTCGCTCTGGCATAAGGTAAAGCTATCTCTGTCTAAGTATACCAATTATATTTTCTTTCAACGTAGTAGAAAGTACAATATACTTTCTAAAATTCAAATAATCTTTTAAGCGTGATTTCTTACCTACATTAATAAGTAATTTAGTGTTTGATAAGTTTATAATTCATAAGTAAGTTTTCTGTCATATTTCGTAATTCGTCATTGTTTCTACCATATTTCTACTAACAATATAGTAGATTTATATATTGATTATTGGCAGCACCACTAAATTGTAAACATTTTGTTAAGAGGTTAAGTTACTATAATCCCACACAAAATAATCACACGTTGCTTGGATAAGTTAGTTTATTTTTAAAATGGTGCAAAGTTGTTGTGTGAATTCGTGCCATAATGAATTTCGCCCCGATTCCGGAATTTCGTTTCATAGGTAAGCAATTTTGTTTGTTTATATTATGGCTTTAATATGCTATCCACAATTTGTGTAGGAAAATCGAAACAAAATCTTTTATCTAGTAAAGAGCCACTAAAATATTTTTTACCCTACAAATGCTCTCAAGACAATTTAGAAATGTTTTTCTCATGTATAAGAGCTCAAGGGCGCGGTAATAATAATCCAAGTGCATTAGAATTTAGATATAGAATAAGAAAGTTAATGTATAGAAATAGTATAAGACCATCAATACATGCGAATTGTACGGACGATTCGTTTGAATTAACTCCCATTTTAGAATATAGAACTGCAAAAAGAAGCTTCCTTCCAACATCGAGCGATACAATAGAAGATGCCATGCAGTTTGCTGCTCTAATTAAAAATTTGGAAAACTCGGTTCTGTCGGAGTATAAAAATAACATTGTTTATTATATAGCCGGATTCGTAGTAAGAAAAATAATTGATAAGTTGTCGCGTAAGTTTTGTCATGCTGTTTTACTTAAAGAAAATAATATTGACCACGATTATATTATTGATGTTAGTCATTTTTCGGCATTAACGGCATTCATAGATAAAGGTGGATTATTATATGTTTCAAAATTTGCGTTCGAGGTATTAAAAGAAACTGAAAACATTTTTGTAGTTGTATCGAAATATCAAAAGTCGGTAGAAAGAAAAAGAATTATTATGATACTCACACAACTCTTTTATACAAAATTGTGAAAACTTATAAATCGTCCACACCCTTTACAATGTTTTAATGTAGAAGAAAACCACGAGATGCAACTGGTAAAATCAATAGCAAATTGTTATTTAAGTTTCCGTTTGTCCCATCATTCTAGGTTACAAACAGTTAGAGCGCTAGGCAACAACATTGGATTAAGGCAAAAATTAAATAAAACTATCCTTTTTAGCAATTGCTGAGCAGATGATTTATCATTTTTTATTATTATTCATTTACAACTGGTATGAACCTAAAAACTTTTCGGTTTTCGTCTATGTCTATTTCTTAAATTAGGTGTGATTCACCACCATCCGAAACAGTTAGCTACCGTGGGTAAATCTTTGTTTCAGAGAGCACAAGGAATCTGTGACGAGAAACACCTGGCAACTGAGCTGCAACACGTCAAGCAAGTACTGCGAGACAACAAGCTCCAAATTCCACGCCGCCGTCATAGAAACCGAGTGAAACCAACCACAGTTGAACAGGTCCCGGTTATATTACCATACATAAAAGGAGTCACGGACAAGATAGGCTACATCCTGAAGCGTGCTTCTATTAAAACGTACTACAAGCCGCCTAAGAAGATTAGTCAATCCTTACCACCTGTCAAGTGTCATATACCTTTACAAGAACCGGGAATATACAAAATAGATTGCGACTGTGGCCTCTCTTACATCGGCCAAACCAAACGAAGCATAGGGACCCGCGTAAAAGAACACATAGCTGACGTCAAACACCGACGCTCAACGAAGTCTGCAGTTGCTGAACACATAGAGGAAGGCTCCAAGCATTACCTTCGCTTTGACAAGCCCCAAATCCTCGCTAAAGAACACCGTTTCCTACCCAGGATGTCTCGCGAGGCTATTGAAATTAAAAAACATCCCAACTTCAATAGAGAAGATGGCTTGAAGCTTGCACCATCATGGGATCCAATTGTACATTTAATTAAATTGGATCGAAAGCTGTAAAGTAATCGAAACGTCGGGAAGTTAAAAAAATGTAAAAATTAAACCAAATCGCGATAAAATCCGTATAAAATAGTTTTATTTCTATTACAAAGATTATCTCCCACAAACAAATTTCTTTAGAAATTAATAGTTTAATGTATTATTTGTGACACCCGCAAAAGGGACGCTGCTGGTTCTTAGTACGTGTAGATTATTTTTGCTATACGCCACTAGACGCATATTGATATGGCGTTGTTTGTACTTGTAAAACTTATTTTTGTAAAATGTATTTTTTTTAAATAATTAATGTAAATTAAAAACAATAATAATATAACTTTATTTTTTATTTTATGTAGATTTTTTGTTACTTAATTTTATTATAATATCGCCCATGTTATTTTATTATTTCGGATTATGTGAAGTTAACAGATCGCATGCGACATAATAAGCAATAAGCATTTTTTTCCTTGTAGAAAAAAATATTGAATGTTTTTGAAATTTTACGGACGTACTTTACAACGAGTAGCATAAAATATGCAAAACAATAAAGTAAATATTGCGTTGACAATTATAAAATCATGGTCAACCTACTAGACAAGGACCGAACTACCGCCTAACGAACTTCTCGCTCGGACCGTTTTTTAGCCATCAGTGCGCAATCCTGTTTACTTGTTAGATCCATGGCGGGAATTCTGACACTGATAAGTGCTAGTTGGACTGGAGAGTGCAGTAGTTTACAATAAAATTGAAGTTTTAAAGTTATTTGTTTTGTGGAAAGCAATTTTGTATGAAAGAGTGATGAAAATAGTGTAGAATTATTAAAAATATGTGAATGAAAGCAGTCTTGTGAATAATATGGATTTATATTTTATTATTCGCTTGCGATCGTCACGATTTTGTCAGAGGTATGGGGTCCCACTATTCTAACTATATTATTATGTAATAGTGGGCAAATTTTTCTGTCGCTTATGCTCTGTATTTTATACTTAAAGTTATTTCTCTATTCTAATTTAAAAAGTGTCAGGTGTGTGGTGTGCGTACTTATGTACGTAGGTAAGAGGCTACCTTTTTTTTAACATCCTCCATGCAGTTCTCTCTTAATCCGTCCTTCCCCATTTAAAGTTAAATATCTTAAGCATTCATTCATCATCTCTTCATACAACCACGTTCCATACCAGTCATACATTTCAGTTCAGTCCATAGATGTAGCATAACATAGATCGGCAATGTGAAAGAGATAGAATGATTCAAATCGTACATTAAAGCGAGACGCATGATGCGACCATGCGTTTACACGGAGAGCTTTCTATAGTGATTTGTGTGAAAATATGTCATTTAAGCGAACAACAAATTTCGCTTATTTTCTTGATTTATTTAATATTTCAGTACTGAGCTACTTTTATTAAATGTAATTTATTATGGTGAGTTGTCCAGTGCCTGGATGTGATTGATTTTAGTGTAAAAACCCGAATAATCATAGTTTTTCATAAGATCGTATCACTTTTTTCAATGTTGTTTAGTGCCAATATTGCAGATTTGTAAGACAAACCTTGTATGTATATCGGTAGAACAGAATGTCCTTATTCATTATTTAAATGCGTAGAAAGCATCCATTGCCTATATAAAATGATATCATATACGTGAATTTATAATAATTTCAACCAACATTTGCTAGAGATTGATTGACAGTTTCGATCAATAATATTATGTCGATAAAAATAGTCAATGACTATAGAGGTTTCACTTCATCTTATAATCTCGTAGTATAACATCAATTCTATAATAACAGTTATTACTTCACTTTATTTATTCAGTATTGATATTTGCTAAATATTAATTAATATTTCGTGTGCGTAATTTACCATTTCTGAGCCGGTTTCAAATTAACAGTGCCACAGAGGCTGCCATTCTAATAAAACAATAGAACATTAGATATTATTATAAGGAATGCTTTACAAAACTTGTCAAATAAAATTATTCTCAAATATGACGATTTATCTTTATTTACTTGTGTTTACGTATCTGTGTTGAAATAAACACAATCATTATTTTTCTGTTAAAATACCATGAAATGTCTCATATATATCTATAAAATTTTATTTTATTGGTTGGGCCGTTAGGTATATCGATATGATAGTATCGACAGAGCATGGCGCAGCATTATCTGTCACGCACACATGCAAACTTCACGCACACTATCATATTCTCGTTTTGGTTTCACTCAAAATAATACATTGCCGATCTATGTTATACTACATCTATGGTTCAGTCAGTTCATTCTACTCATATTTCAGCACATGTCAATCCTATACGCTGATTGGTCCTTCCTAGTTGGTAGGCGTGGTTTAAACTGGTAGGAGCATACTCCTTCAACTTCATGCGTTCCTGGTACATTAATGGTGAAAACAAGTTAAATTTTCATTGAAGTCAAATGGAAAATTCAACCTACTTGGTATGAATAAACTTCATGCATTCACGGTAGGTACGGAAAGGTGAAAAACTGCTCAAAATTAATGTTGCCAATAGAAAGTTATGCAAACTGCAGTAAATTATTTATAACTAGCAATTACCAGCTTAGAGTAAAAATAGAGTAAATAGTTATTGTCAAATGATTCAAGTTGTTGATTTACGTTAGAAGTATTCATGTAAAAACGAAATGATGTTGTAATTTTGTAATAGTATTTTTCGTTCTGATGAAAGGTAACATTATGTTCTTTTTTATACACCTGGTAATTTGTTTATGTAATAATTTATATGTAGATATACATATATATTTTATCATGAAGCTAGGAATGCCGGGAAATGAAACGCAGATGAATGAGACAAAATCTTTATTTGATTTTTAAAATCTCTGACAATCATTTCGGCCCGGTCGAGGCTCCCGCGCCGGCTCGGCCGCCCTCCCTGCCCCCCTCCTGACTAGATCTCACTACACGCGCTACTCACTATTATACACAATGGATAGTTGTAATCTATACATTCGTGCGCTAAGTTTCTCAGCATAGAATAGACGCCCACTAGAAAAATCGTCAAATAGGCTTCTACTATGTTACAATAGATAATTTTTGAGTCCTCGTAAATTTCATTGGAAATATTTATTTTTGTCAAATACAACACGACGAATCGTCTATATCACCTAAGGTATCGTTAAACTATATAATATCATTAAGGATCACTCGTAATGGAATGGAACAGTTACATCACAATTCGCGGCACCCTGGTCTAATTCGTTCGTTTACACTAACGGTTAAGAATAATTTGTACACGCGTCGCGACCGCGGGCCGGACATAGAAAAATTCATGGTAGAAAATGCGGTCTACTCGTGGAGCGGGTGCCGCGAGCTGGCTGCGGCGGCGGGGGCGTCACGCGCTGGAGCGGCACGCGCACGCCAGCCGCGCCGCCGCCCGCGCCAGCGCACACAGCGCCGCGCGCGCACCCCCGCCCCCGCCCCCGCCGCCGCCGCCGCGCGCGCCCAAGATCAGGTCCAGCTCGCGCGCGCCCGCACGCCCCGACGCACGCGAGCCACAGGGAGGGCGAGCCGCCCCGCCGCGCTCTCAGCTCGGGAACTTGTTGTACAGCGCGTAGTGGAGCTCGTACCCGGAGAAGCGGCAGTACTGCGCGTCCTTCTGCTCGAACGCGCCCAGCGACGAGAACTTCTTCAGCTGCCGCGGAGCCTCCGCCGCCGGGGAGTCCTGACAAACGAACGAATTTATTAATACCTTCATGGAAAATTAAACCCCAAAATTTTTAAAAATATACTATTTGTTCAGAAAGCCATTTAAAAAGACAATCTATAATAAAGAGCCGTAAATATGATGAAGTTCAAGCACTTCCAACACTCCGAGAGAGTACGTTCATCAGTGAAAATCATGGCACTAATGATAAAGACAAGGACTACAATCACAATGTTTCAACATACCGGAGTAGCGAAGACGGTGAGCACGAACTTGGCGGGGCGGAAGGCGTCGAGCACGCGCGCGATCACCTCGTCGTAGCTGGAGACCGGCACGTTGGACTCGAACGATACGTACGAGCACGAGCGCTCCGGCGTTATGTGGATCGTCATGTAGCAGCCCTGCACGACACATTCACACTATAACAAGCTGATCTAGAATAATACATATGGAGACCAAGGATTTCGGAAGCCTGAAACTGCCAACTAATAAAGTAACAATGGATGAAGAAAATATAAAATAAAGATTTAGTCAAGTCAGAATAGAAGGCGTTGAGGGATAATTTGGCACATGCTATTTAGAAAGGTTAAGAAAATCTGATTGATACATGGATGGAACAAAACGCACTTTTTTTTACTAATAGTTAAAAAAAAATTAAACAAAATAATAGAGAACAGATGGAAGTATCCATCAGAGATTTTTTTTAAATAGTACACCGCTTAAGCTGGTTCTAAACGCAGTAACTTGTATTTGTTGCAAATACACAATTTAGAGTCTTGCAACTGGAGGGAAAAATCACATGGCGCACAGCAAGCAATAAAACTATACTTAGGTGGCTTAAAAATAATAATTAAGCTAAGAACATTTATTGGAGAATACAGAGCGGACAAGTACATAACAAGCTAGCGTTGTGAGACCATTTAGTATGGTTATAAGTTATTTCATTTATTCATGGTAAAATAACTTATTTACGTGAAGCGCAATAATTTACACGCAAAATTTAATAAATAGCATTGGCTCATTTCTTAACAATTTTAACACAAAATATGAAACAATACCTTTATTTTAATACATGCGTAGCGGATTAGGAAACAGTCTTACTTATAATAATACATTTATTGTTGTGATAAACATCTTTGGTCTACACTTTGTGTGATAATATGACTCACAGATGGTAAATCCGGTTCTCCCTTTGGCGGCATAGGAAAGAAACATGCATAGTTAGTACGGAAGATGTAAGGAAATATAAGTCGTTTATTTGCATTGTCAATTCATAGATTAATACAGTGAATAATAATCGGTTTTTATTGACCAGGAAAAATAATATGGTGGCATATTCCACAAAGAAATCGGTTGTAAATATTATTCAATTGTTTATTAAGACAATATTTTGGAGCATACGTAAACGGGTAATAATGCAAACAACTGGCTTTGTTTTAGTAACTTAAATATGTTATATTCAGGGACTTACATCTTTAGCGACCCCGTTCATTGAATAGCCGCATGGGTCGAACAGGAAATCGTCTATGACCATGCCTGGTATTATCTTGTCTATGCCGGATTCCTGTAACACAATACAGTAAATAAAATAATCTGCTCTTCAATCATATTGAAATCATAATAATTATAAAAAACATTGTATATACGATAATTCAGACTAGGTACTTTATTTGTGATTTGAACCCGCGACCACCGTAAACATGTGAGCCGCGTCTGGTCTGTTACCACTGGCCACCACGCACTTAAGGTGTGGTGGGTGTGTGAGAAAGTCTCTAGGTAGTAGGTTCTTACCCGAGTAGCCTGTGCTGCGTCGGCGGAGTAGGCGCGCGTGAAGATGTCCATGACAGCTGGGTCCAGGTCGGACATGAGGATCTCGATGGTCTGGTCGGGCTCGGACGCGCCGCAGCCGCTGCCCGCCTCGCGCTGCTCCTTCTCCAGAGCGTCCACTGTGCCTGGAGATCAGTATTTCTAATTACAAACACTGACTAAGATTCTAGTTATAGCCTATGGATGAGCGGATTCTACAGATAAAAATCTGCATTAATTTAGGCAAAAGTTTTTAGGTACTGTTTCTAATATGTAATCATTTACATTAGACATTATGAATTGAGTAACTTCTTCGAAAATTAGTTTAGGTTAGAAAAATGAGAACGTTAATTAAAACGGTGAATAAGACATAGTTCAAAGACATTAGTATTATGACGTACCTTCCAGCGGCAGAAGTGTGTATAGATACCAGCAGTCTTTCTCCGGCCCCATGATGTACGCGCGCCCGTCGCCGAAGAACGAATCCAGAAGTTTTACCTGCAACGAACAGATTCAATGACCAATTAGCTTAATTTTTAAAAAATGAGGCTGGAAACTTAGTAGATGGATAATTGCTACAAATATGACAGGTATGATACTGCCGTAGAGGCGACATTGAAGGCTCAAGGCACTTGAAATATCTTTGGAAATCTAAAGAAATTATTAAATTGCACCTTAGTGTATCTAATGATCCCTGAATATTGATACATCTTAGCAGATACATCAACAAGAAAATTACTCTAGAAATAAACAATACTTTAAAAATACAACATTTTCAAAGCCGTTCAAATTTTAAGTTACAAACACAAAAAAATACGTAATGTTTTATACTACAAGTTACAACCAGTAACCACAGCGGAACTGGACAAAATGAAATATTTACAAACACGTGGGAACCGGCCTGTCTGTCCGTCCATTTGATACAGGAAACAATTCACATTGTGCTTGTATCATTGTAATAAGATCACTATAAACCTTTACATTCAATTCAACCGTAGTAACACTATTCATTTATGTAAAAATATTAATTTATTAAAAGGCGAAAATACGTGAATCTTAAAGTATCAGAGCAATGAAGTGCTATCGAATGAATGAATTTCAATCCTAGATGTCGAGTTGCAGCAAATGATTAAACAATATTTACGCTTATTGAAACCAAAAATATTTTGACGAATTACTCGCATAACAGAACACATGTAGATATACGGATTTAAATGGTATACAGACATCATGGAGAAGAATCGTCAATAGCTACAATCTTTAAAGCAAATGTCTACACATTCTTCCTTCTACTAATAAACAAAAGTGATTATATTACATTTGATTCCTGGATAAGCATTCCTGCCACAGCGCATATTGATTAAAACCTAGTCATGTGAGACTAATTAGTGTGTCTGAACACAAGGCTCCTATTTGTGCCAATGTGCGATCCGTTTGCGGAAAACCGCAGCACATGCGCCGACACGCTCAACAAGCTAGAGGCCTAAGGCTGCACGAGGTACTTGTCTAATTGTTCATAGAGGAAAATCTTAAGACTTTTATTGATGGAAAGTACGTAAATTATTCTTGCTGTTTCCTCCCATTATCTAAATGGCTAGGTAACTTCAAATAGTGTATTTTTCCTTATATTAAAACAATAACTGCTGTGTGATGTAGTTTCCGACTTTGCACAATGAAATAATTTCCATTAATAATGATTATGTTGATATTTGATCATAATTCAATTTGATAAATAGATAGAGAACGGGATTGATAGACAATAATTTCACATGAAGATTTAGGATTTGTGCGCTGCAACATTCATGAAAAAGGTATCTAAATAAAGGTTGAAGAAACGTAAAGAGTAACCAGTATACCTTGAAGAAGACATTTAAAATTAATTGGACTGCTTCGAGCTACATGGCTATTGAAAATTATCCAATCGATTGTACCAATGATTGATGATCAAGAAAAAATCTAAAAGAATGACTCAAAACCCTCACGAATTCTAGGTAACGATAAGAGGCTGACCCCAGGGCATCAGTCGCAGACTCTGGGCTTGTGCAACTTACTATCTCGGAGTCTACGCGCTTATCTCGCAGAAAGATACCACGTGTATGAGTTCAACGTGTCCATTCTATTTTGGCGATTGTTTGAAACTACGCTATCTTTAAGCGGTACATTTTTATTGTTACGAAATATTGATCAAATATATTGAAAGTCAAAATAACTACAGGGAATAAAAACTTGTAACAGCAATGTTCTAAAATCATTAGTTATTGGATTTGATCGGAAACCCTTTTTTTATTGTACATAAAAAAAGACTTGGTTTTCCTCAATGCATGTCACGCATCGAGTGTATGAGTTAAAATAGGTATGTGTATAAAACAGTAGCAATAACATCGTATTATTGTCACACATTCACAATTGAAGAAACTACAAAATAAAATATTGGATAAGTACCTATCCAAATCCTGGCTCCAAGCTAAATAGGATCTAAGAGCCACACACATAATTCTAACCAATTACTAACTATTCGTGAAAGCCCGATAGCAAGCGGTCATCGACGCTTCACGACCTTCGAAATGCCAGAGGTCTAGCACAATCAGATCGCTGCCCACTATGACGAGGCTCTTTAAGCCTCACTAGCATCATAGGTCATAGTTTGAACCTACCTCCGAATCAAAGTTATCATGGGGCTGCAACTGCGCAGCGGGGCGTGCGAACTCCCGCCGCGAGTAGAAGACGTTGTGCACGCGCGCATGGCCGGCCACGTCGCGCGCCAGCGACAGCACCGCGCGCACGCAGCGCAGCGGCGTCGTCGTGCCGCATGTCTTCAGGATCCAGCGCCGCCGCGACACGAACATGCTGCTCTCGCTGAGGACAAGAAATTAATAAATACAGCCAACAGTTACATACATAATCCTGACTCCACACTAAGATCGAGTCTTGTGTCGTGTGTATCAGAGCCTGTGAGAAACTTTTCGGTCTGAAAAGCAACCAGACCCGTAACAAATACCTGTGGATCACAAAAATATTTGTCTCGGATAGATAACCAGCGGCCTGTCGTTTGACAGCCATGTGCCAGCGTCAATTCAATTGCGCTACGAAAGCTGTCATATATCTCTGTTGTTGACAGGCCAACTTATGGGTGTTGGCCCACGAAAGACAATCTCTTGCCGACAAACGCTATTTGTACTGCATAACTATCAGATGCATTGACTTTGTGGCGCGGATATAAAATGTGTTAAAAAATAATGAATAAATACACCTAATGCAGTCACACATATACTCCTGACCTCATACTAGCATAAAATTCTTGTGCTGCAGGAATCATAAAATAAGAGACTTTCGGCTTTAACACACCCAGACTCGAACTAAATACTGTGAAGCACGCAAACATTTGTCTCAGTGTGGGGATCGAAGTCGCGGCTCCACGTTCAACAACCGGTGTCTAACTGAGCCAAGGTGGCTGATGAGTGTCAAAAATTTCAAATGATGAAGGACTCGAAATAGCGACAGATTCGTCCTTACATCTTGGGACAGGAAAGTGCTTGAGGATCTACGGGTGCACTGGGTTACAAATTTGCTTAACCCCTTAGGGAACAAAGACGTGCACTATGTATAATCATTCGTGTGACATTTTGATGGAAATAAGTTCAACGAAATACGAGAAGCACTATTACTTATCTCTTAACAAACATAAGTTAATGTATGTATAAGATAAATGCACAAAGACCAAATTATCATTAATTAATCCACGAATCGTTTTACACATAATTGAATTGCAAAATGATATTTAAATTTGCGCGGTAGTCAAACAGATGATAAACCGATTTCTAAGCATAATTAGGAAGTTATAAATATTTATGTCAATAATATAAAGAATATTATTTCAAAGCCGGTTCGCTTCGGATTAATTTAGTATTTGATTAAGACAATGCACATTAGCCCAGTTTAGTGGTTAGATAAAAAAGACGAATATTTGATTGAAGTTAATAGGCTAGTTCAAGAATCAAGGACATTTAATTCGGCAATTTAACAAGAAATATGATATGGAGATCAGATGGTATTTATTTTATTCATGAGAAGAGTATCATTTTCTAGTATTCAGATACTAGGAAATTGCTTAATAATTAAGAACGCCTCTTAATTTGTTTGTATCAGTCCCAGTTAATTACCCTGAGATATTGATTCCACAAACAATTAATATGTATTTAATTTAGTTTTATTTTGAATTAATAATTCATTTAGCGAACGATTGCGTAATTAATACAATATGAATATTCAATTTAGATGTTTCACATCAGTAATAGCCGCCAATGCATAATTTGCTTCAGTAAAATAGATATAACAATTCAGAATGTTTAAACAATTTCTCAATAAATATTCATTATTTATTTCTAAACACGATAAAATAAAACATTGTCGAAGTTCGAAGTTTTTCGAATATATATTTAAAAATTACTAGATAAAAACTGAGGTCATGTGTCTCAATTTTATTAATTGTTGGATGGATTATTCGAGAATAAATATACATGATAATTATCGGTTTAGACGTAGTATGTAACAGTGTAGGGGTCAGTTAATTTAATTTCAGCAGAATAGGATGGGTAAGGCTGGCTCTCAGTGGGGAGCGGGAGACAATTTTACACAGGACAGTTGGGGAGGCTTTGCCGGCTCTCGCCAATTAGTCCCTTAGTCACCGTAGCAGCAAATCAAACGGCAAACATGTCCGACCAACGAGGGTGACATGTCCAAACTACATATACTCGTAGAGTGTTATAGACAAAAGATGTTTTAAAATAGAGACTGTATTTTACAGTCACCAAAAATCGTCACTAAAACTATTTTACTACAAACAATAATTAAGAAAAATATGATACGGAATCGCCATTTTCATTTTGTCATATCAATTGTAAGTCATTGTTGAACCTGGCCAGCAGATACAAGGAGGTCAGAGTAACCTATTTATGATAACAGTAATTAAAAAAACGCGATTATGTTATCTATGCACTGACATGTCACAAAGAAACACTTGCGCGTATTAGTTTCTTAGAATATTATTATTTAGTCTATTAAATATTAAATTAAATAACATTATATGCACAAAATGTTTAGACGTTTATACCATTTATACGTTATTGCCTAAATCCTGTAATTAGACTCTCGATAATCGGATAAAAAATACAAGACAAAAATTTTAAAAGGCTGTAGTAATAAATCGTCTAAGTACATTACTTTGATATTCAGTCAGATTTCTGAAATGGATAACTAATATCGCAGCATTGTAAAATCAGCCCACATTCGTGCGTGTTTCATAGCTTCATGATACGGCTCGCGTCATGTCAGATCGACAGTTAATTGCGAATCAAAGGACGGCGCGGCGCTAGTGTGCGGCAGTCCCGTATGCAGCCTGATTGAATTGGGCCCGGTTGCGTGCCCGGGACTTCGGCTCAATCGATTTTGGCCAAGGTGAAACAGGTAAGCGGACGTATATGGATGCAATATTGCATCGACTGTGCCGTAATAAGCTGGTCCATGAATTTGTCAGAACATAGCCCTTTTGTTCTAGTTATGATGTTCCTTTTAAAACAAGCCAATACACGGTTACACGGTTATCTTGTTATGTAACTGAATCATGCATAACTACGTGCAGTAGATACATAGTAGTATGGTCTGACCTTAACTTCGTAGCGGCGTGTGAAACAGATAAACGGATGAGTGTGCTTGAGATTAGTTAAGAATTTATGAGTCTGGTTTCAGATTAATTTGTCATCATAAGTAAAGTTAGTTTAGTATATTATACGTCTTAAATAAACCTGGGAAGAAAACGTACTCATTTTTTTACAAGATTCCACTTTCCACATTATAGTAAAAGCTCTCAAATAAATTAAAATGTATCCCACTTCGCATCCAATACCCTTAAAAGTCGGTTCAGATTCCTTGCCAAAGTTGACCTCTTTTTGTGGCCAACCAAAGTTAACGTACCACTTCGGCACAATGTTTCCAAGAACCGCATGACGGGAATGGTACAAAAAAATCTAGTCCTTCCGAGCGGACAATCAACTTTCCTGAGTAATTGCACATCTTATTTGGCAGTGAGGCCACGGAGCAGGTTCCCAGTCGTTTTGGGCTTTGGCGGTAACTTTACACATCCTTTCGGGGAAGATCGACGTACATCTATAAAGAGACATATAATTGAATGTGATAACAATGAATTTTGTCTGTGAATCGGATTTTTCAATTCCGTGGTTGCTACAGGTATGAAAACGATTGAATATTCCTAAGGCTGTGAGATACTAGTTTACAAATTGTTAATATGGTCTGATACAACATGATCGGAAAAATGTTAACAATGACTAATAAATCGTAATAAAAGAAGTACATATTCATCATACCTCGTAAGTCAACATAATAATTAATTATTTTACGAAAAATTCACACGTGGCAAAAACTTTTTGGTTTGAGGAATTGAAGCCATATAAAATAGCTTGGCAATATTTAATATCCTAATGTATTGTGTAACTTTAAACTAAAATTAGTAAGCATGAATCACTATGAGGTAATAAAAACATAAATGCAAATAATGTGTGACATTTATATTGTTGCTATACAAAATACGTCGAACCAGGTCTCGGGCGTAGTAAAAATTAAACAGAATTCAATGCAATAATATTATTATTTCATGAGAATTTAGTCATAATATTTCCACCAATAGACATTTGATATATTTTGTGTTCAGTGGATCACAACACGACCCGTAAATATTGTTTTTATACACAAAGAAATTTCTAAGATTTGTTTGACAAAGTGAACTAAATTGTAAGATCGGTTACAGTTTTCTGCGATGTACAGCCATTACGTGACCTGGAATATAACCTTGACATCTGAAGCGTCCCCATTATCGTCCTTATTCATAGACAGATTTAAAACCTATTTTAGTTATCGAATGTTTTGTCCCTTTCGAACGACTTTAGTATCCAGTCTGAGCAAAGACAAAATTATGTAATTTTACAGTAATGTATATTATCATCTAAATATTTAATTTATTTAGCTGAATATAATAGAAATCCATTTGAAATATGTATATTTGACGATTATAAGATTTTTTTGTTACGTTGTACTTACCTACTATGGTATCAGCCATAACGTTTTTTTAGAAGCGACTGCCCGACTGCAAATTGAGTCATCAGTATTATAATGAAGGACAAAATATTCCATAATGCTTATGCGGGGTTAAAGAACCAAAGCTAGTTTGTTTTATTTTATTTTGAAACCAGTGTTTCATAAAAATATAAACCTATGCCATACAACTAAGCTTGCCAGACGGCCGGGATTTCCGGGATTGTCCCGGAAATTTGCCTCTTGTCCCGTGTCCAGTAATTAGAGCTTATTGTCCCGGATTCTAAAAAAATACTATATTTTTAAACGGTTTTATTTAGCTCGACCCGTACGGTATTTATTAACAAAATAAAATAGGGACGAACGACGGATTTTTCTATTCATTATCAGCCCGGAGTCAGGAATTTGTGCCCGATATGGCAATAGGCTCGCCACCTATTGTGGGACGGAATATATACGGCAAAGTATGGGTGTGGTTACTTACTAAGACACCTCTGCCTACCCCTTTTGGGAAACAGGCGTGAGTTTATGTATGTATGTATATTTTTGACTATGGCCACGACCCGACATTGTTGTCCTAGAATTGTCCCGGATTTGATAAGTTACTATCTGGCAACCCTACATACAACCACTCACCACACCCAGTCCTATAGTAAAATACGCGTTATATCAAGGGTATCAGAGACTATGTAACATGCTGGCGGCCGAGTCTGATCCGTTACCAACAGGCCACCAAGCACTTGTATCTCTAACAAAGCCTATTTACCTAGTTCTATACTGGAGCTATTTTCAAGCCACACGGTTGAATACGCGTGCGCTATCACAGACTTTCTGACTCATGTAGATAACGAATCGCCACTATTGTATTATTTTCAGTTCTTTGGTACAAAGTCGTGGAGTGTGTAACTAACTTTGTTGTGTACACTTCGAACTAATTAAGATAAGTGGATTTATCTGCAAGTTCAGCACATAGAAGTATTATAAAACAGTGACGTAATATGTCTGTATTTCCATTTCCAGCGAATCATAAATATCGAACAGTGGCTGTATTTTGCTCGTGCTACGAGAAATTATATAACGTTTTTATTGTCCTCAAACAAACAGATAATTAATTTCGCTCGAGGTTTCAGAACTATCTATTAAAAAGGGCACACTTAAAATGTTTCGACACCTAATAATTTTCGACGTTAAATTAAATTTTGCGTACTGTACATAAATGAACGTATTTTTATTCTTAAATCATATATATTTATTATTTGTAAATCAATCAACAATACAAGATTTACTGTTATGCAATATAAATCTTAATCCATTTAACCAAGTAGGATATGAAAATTTAAATGAATGAGTATCTGTGCGATACGTTATCCAATGATCCGGTGATAACGGGCGAAGTTGTGACTGTTATCACTGTTATCACTCATCAGGGTGGTAGCAGTGACGTCGCATCGTCTGGAAAGTTCTACGTATCATTCATGTTCAGTGCCCCTAGCCGGAACATTTTGCAGTATCGTAATAGAATAGTAATAGTAAAATTTTGTATGGGAATTTAAACAGCGCCATTGTGAGCGTATTTGGAACTAAAATTTCACAGCGGGAAACGTTTACTTTACTATACGAGAATTACTATACGATACTTCAAAATGTTCCGGCTAGGGGCACTGTTATCTAGCGCGGTTGGCAACAGACGGTAAATCTTACGGAAGCGATTGTATTGGTAGCCGTCGCTTAGCTAACGTTATGCGCAAGTCAAAGAATTGTTTACAGTGGAGGTAATATACTGTGTATCTAACTTTTACACTCGTTTAGTAATCCTACATGTTATGTATGAATGTATAAATCTATGAAGTGGTGGCCTGTTGGTAACGGACCAGACGCGACAGCCTACATGTTCACTGTGGTCGCGGGTGCAAATCTCAGGGCACACCTTTGACTTTTCAGAGTTATGTGTGTATTGATAGTCAATCACCACGCAATATAACGGCGAAGGAAAACATCGTGAGGAAACCTGCATACCGTAGCATTAAAGAAAAAGTTTTTTTACGTTATGTAAAGTGTGGACTATATGGCCTAACCCGTCTCAATCGTACTCTCGATTGTAGAGGAGGCCCGTGCCCTACAGTAGGACTTATATGGGCTGATACTGATGTATGAATCTTACTAAAATAGCGTTTTGTTTCTGCTAAGTTATATAAAAAGGAAGTCTTACTTCCTCGGTTATATCACTTTGGTAATTTTAACAGAAGTCATATACCTCTTCAAATTGTTTTTTTCGGCCATCAATTAAATAAAGATATCCAAATTGTTTGTAAAGGACAATTTGTGGTTTAGGAGTAGGATTTTACCTTTCTTTATGAATTTAACTTCCCGCGTAACTTTAATTCGGGTGCCATTAACGTTAATATTCTATTGCTCATGCTTTTTCATTTATGATTGTCACATAATTAAGGGATATAAAAGTAAATTTAAATAGTATTATGTTCATATATAAAATGTAAACAAAAGTGACCTTTTATTTTACCTTGAATTTTAGAAAATTAACCTTCCAAAAATAGTGAAACATGGAGTAAGTATGACAGAGCCAAAATTAAAAATATCAGAGAATTAATTTCAGAAAATACTTGCAAGGGTAGCGAAATATTGGGGAATGTAGAAATAACTAACTTTATAAACACGTAAGTACAAAAGAATTTTAAAACAAAAGTAATTTCTGAACCTTACTCTAACTGTAAACATATTATATGAAGAGAAAGCATCAACAATAATACTTAAACTTAAGTCATACACATACAATAAATATAGGCAGAGACCTTGGTTTCGCCGTAGCCATGAAAGTAAACAATTAAACCTGATAGGTACCTAAATTGGGACACTCATTCAAATAATCGTATCATTCCGTACGGCAGTAAACATCACGTTCAAAAGCACTCACTCAAGATGAATCATCGGGCGAGCGACCGGGACCACAATATTTATGTTATATGTTACGTGACCACAACGATCTCGTAAAAGCGTCGTCAATCCCCGCCAAGTCTCGCAGAGTCTCGTCACGCCCGAGTTCGCGCGACCTTGCCAAAAGTTGGCCACTAGCGCCCCGCACTGACTAATGCACATTAGTACGGGTTTATTTATATTTTCTCGTGTATTTTATGGGAGAAATTCATGTTTACTTTGACATACAATTAACGTAAATAATATTAAATGCACTCATACTTAGTTACGTCTCTTCAGTAGTAGGAGAATACTCATATGTTTTGATGATAGTCAACTACGCTGGACCGATGTACGTAGTTACAAATATAAATATTCGCAAGTACCTATAGTTCAAGAGTTTTCAAGTTAGCACGTCCAATTTCAAATGCATCTATTATTTAGTTTGGAACTTATGGAACAGTTAAAGCTCAACATCCGCTGTAAACGAAAGAGTCGCTCTCTTACGCTTTTTACAAAATAGGATCTCTTAGTATAGTAGTAAATTTTCCAAACGAAATAACATTGTAATATCAGCCCATACGTGTGGTTGGGCATGGCTTCTCCACGTTTAAGATAGATTTAGACCTTAGTCCATTACACTTATAGTCCAGACTACAGAGTAAGTTGGTGTACTTTATAAGTCATTTACTTTTAAAATTCCTGTGTAGATCCCTCAAGTATATTTGCTTTTTATACGCTTTATATTAGCTTCACCTGTATGTATGTTTGTAACCGACTTTTTTGGGCGCGATTTTGACCCCCTTCAAAACGTCGGATTAACTCTAAATTTGGCATTCTTATTAAGGACCGATGACAATTCAATATTTTAAACAGTTTGACCCGTTATCCTTACTAGGATAATCAGGATTAACGATTTTTGTTTTCCTGAGACCCGGAGTGTCTGCGTCAAGACCAATAAAGGAATCTACCAGGCGCATTCGACTGAAAAATGAATAATAAATAATAGTTTAAAAAAACTAAAAAAATACTCTTTAAAAAATAGTAAATAAATTTTAATTAGTTTCAATTAAAAATAGTGTAAGAAAAAATGATTTTATTGTAAAAAAAGCGTGGGGTGCATGGTATCAATAGTTCTAAAAAAAACACCCCACGCATTTTTTTATAATAAAATCATTTTTTCTTACACTATTTTTAATTCAAATTTATCTTAAAATATGGACAAGTGTTACTGATTGGTTATTTCAATAAGAAGACAGTTAACGTAAGTGATAAACATTGCCTAATAAAAGTCGCAATGTGTGTTTAGTTTCAGAATGTGTCTGTATTGCACATAGTAGATTGGTTTAATGTGCGCTAAAGTATTGTTTGTTATTACTTAGTACGAAAATTCGCTCCTTGAGCAATGGAAACTGGCTTTATTTTATTTTATTTGAAATAGGTACAAAAACATTTAACAAAATTAAACTTAACTAACTTAAGATATCTTATGCTAATAACAGTGATAAATTTGTTAAACTAAATATTGTACACAACATTTTAAAAGTAGAATAGGTAATAAATATAATGAAGGAATAACTTTAAACTAATGTGATTATAATTATAAAGGAGATTCTTTTTAAAACTATTAAAATTTTGGTACAAAATAATATAGAGGATGACGATGGTAACCTTTATATAAAACAAAATTAATAAACCCAATATGAAAAAAAAAAACAACATGAAAAACATTTTTGATAAACCAACAACTGAATCAAAAACCACAATCTTCATTACGAGTTATGTTTTACCAAAAAATCAATGAGACAATATTAATTTCAGCACAATATTTAGTCATTATACAAATTACTCTTTGAATTTACTAAGTTTAAAACATCTTACTTTATTACCCAATCATACGCAAACACTATTTTCGAAACTCCTAATTCTGTACATTATCACGAGACTTTAATATATCGCAAAGTTGAAAAAACTAGTGCATTTAAAACGACACTCTTCATAGTGTGAATCACGAAATGCGGAGGCGACCGTGTCAGAAATATTGTTATTGTACACATTTGACAATATTTATACGAATGATACAATCGAAACCGAAATAAAATTCGAACATGTGTCAGAAAATCTAATATTTAAGTGATCTGACTCAAAACAATCTTACGAAATGGTAATTTTAAAAAGAATTATGTTTTGAGGTGGTATCTCAAAACCAAGCTAATCTTGGCTCAATTTTATGAGAGTCGAAACTTCAAACTTATGAGAGTATAAATAAGAATATTTTTAATAAGAGTACTAAATTAGTCCATAAACACAATTTAACTACCCTTAATTTTCAATTAAGGGTAAATTCCCTTAAATTAAGGGTAGTTAAATTGTACCAGACACTGAGCGGATGACTAATACCTCAGTCCGCCCCGTGACCACGAAAGCTGTAAAGTAATCGAAACGTCGCGTCGGGAAGTTAAAAAATGTAAAAAATTAAACCAAATCGCGATAAAATCCGTAAAAAATAGGTTTATTTCAATGTGTAACATTCGCGTAAATCTAAGAAACCATTATACATTAAATTGGATTAAAACCCTAATTGTGAATATAAAACTGACTATCAAATCTATAAATAACGCACCCGTTTGCCAAAACCGCATTCAACAAGAGACATCTCCGGCCTTGTAAGGAAATGAGTTCCGACATAGTGTCTATGCCGACAATTAATAAAAAAGGCGCATTATAGCAAACTGTTTTATGTATCAGCCCAAATACGTCCCACTGGAGGGCACGGGCATCCTCTACAATCGAGAGTACCATTGAGAGGGATTAGGCCATATACTCGTACTCCACCACACTGACCAAGTGCGGGTTGGCGGCTCACATACCATAGAAATTCTCACAAATCGCTATGGTATGCAGGTTTCCTTACGATGTTTTTCCTTCACCGTTATAGTGCGTGGTGACTTTCAAGACATAAATGACTCCAAAAAGTCAGAGGTGTGCCCTGGGATTTGAACCCGCGACATGTTGGCAGACGCGTCTATTCCGTTACCGACAGGCCAACACGCATTTTATGCAAACCACTTAATATGTTAGTAAACTTTTTGCAGTAATGGAAAATATTGACTATAAAAGTTTAATGGTTTCAACACACGCCCGTATTGTTGGAGAAAATTTATAGCATACGTAAAATAACGTTAAATATTTCATTGTATGAATGAACTGAACACACTTGCCAAAACTTACATGACTCAAGCACGTGCTACCAAATGCGTGATTTATATTTAGTTTATAAACTTGTGACGTATCATGTAGTGAAATTTTGGCTATACACCGGCCTCCTCTGGCTATTCAGGCATATTAGAGAATTATATTGCTTAAAATTTCACGACTGACTGGCTGTATGTACTCAATCCTTTCGGGAGTAGGCCTTTTATCTCTCACACTACCATAATGCTGTTAACAGACTTCAAATACCTCCTGAGAATGCCCCCTGCATATGTCTTTTTTTCATCGTTAAGCAGTTTATATTAAATGAAGAATACACAAGTAGCTTCGAAGAGTCAGTGGTATCTGCCTTAGATTTGAATTCACGACTTGTAGTTTGGTAGTCAAATCATCCTGCCTACCGAGCCCACGCTCGCTTGAATTCAAAATGCGTTGCATAATAATATATTACTAGTAAATGCGATCAAACAACAAACAACGCATCAAAAAGCCTAATACAAGCGTCCTGCCTCACCCCACACTTGCATGCATAATACGAATCAATACTGCAACATCTATATTTAACAATACTAATATAGCATCCGTATAAATAGAACCACAGAATAGAGCTCTGTAAAGAACTCCGTTTCAAAAGCTGCATTAAATGTGTTTGAAATTCGAATGTTCCTTTGTGTTCAAACAGTACCTAAGTCTAGAATCTAGATGTGTTGTAGGCTACGTTTTAGTCGGTGCGTCACAGGGCCTGCTCGCCTGTTGAACGCGGCGTGGCCCGGCGCCGCTGCGCGCAGGTGCGAATCAATATTCGACGCCGTGGCCCGCCGCGGTCCGAGCGACCACACACCAACATATACTACTAAGTACTAAATTACACCACTTATCTAGAATATTCGCCGAGGGTTGAGCGTTGCAACATATGTATGTACATAGAAAGCCTTTATTGATTTACCGGCTCACTTTATTATTACTAATGCTTACAGAGTATCTTCATAGTGCTACAGAAGTCTAAATGGAAGACATGAGACGTTTAATGAAAGATTGATTATAATCGTAAATATACTACTGATTGATTATAATGAACTATATTCGTAAAAATGAGCAATTAAATGAATCGATCATTGTTGTGATGGCGGGAAAACAAAGTTACATCATGATAACTAACAGCTGAACGAATAAATTAGTCTTCATGGTATTGTATTGTTGCATGGGCGTCACATTGCGAGGGTGGTAACAATGACTGGCCTTGTAAACATCAATATGTAAACAAATGTTACGTTGAGGGTGGTTATGGTCACCCTTCACAACTGACGACTATTTAATTATACCTCGCTTGAACTCATCGTTCATTTTGTAAATATCCTTATTACCTTTACACTAAGCTGACAATTGAATGCTGTATTAAGCTTGATTTTGTTTGTAAAAGCTGGATTCTCTCCGTATGAGAGATATTTTCGGGATTTGTCAATTTCAGTAGTCACTCAGCCGCGTTAGAAACACTATGGATGACTTCACGCTTCACAGTAGACTAGGCACTATTCCAATAAAGCTCAGCCGTCCAGCAAATCGCATTAAGCTACCGTAGCGCTCTTGCACCCAAAATTAGTGCTCAAAATCCACATGCCTGGCAAGAAAAACTGGTATCGTTAGACCCGATATTCATTGCGTAAAATTGTGTAAAAAATTACCTGTCTGGTAAAAATTATCTATAAGCATTTGCTATTTTCATTTCAAAACTATGTGTAGAGAGAATTAGTCTGTTGTAAACATAGGAGATAATCTAGATTTGTTAAATACTTAATACCTAACAGCTGGTAATTCAATTGCCCCAATACCAAATCTTTATTGAGGCTTAATTACGTAGCCACTAATTGTAACCGTACTAAAAATAATAGCTCGTGACGATTTTAGATTTTTACGAGTTGTATGGGATTATTGACCTAAAAATCAATGTCTCCGCGTATATTTAAAGCTTACGCTAGATCGCTCTTGTTTACAAAAGCGAAAAATAATATCATTTTATAACTCAGCTTAAGTGTTTCAAGCGAAAAACGCAAAATATTACCCAAAGTTTTAGTTTAGGATATAGGAGTCTCGATCTTGCCCATAACTTTTAGTTATGCTATATGTAGTATTTTTTTTTTATTGCTATGAATGACGAGACGAGCCTGCCATTCGCCTGATGGTAAGCGATACGACCGCTCATGGACAGTAGCAAAACCAAACAACACCATGAGTTACAAGGCATTGCTTGGCATTCCACTGCGCTCGCCATCCTGAGACATAAGATGTTAAGTCTCGATATGTCCAGTAGTTACTCTGGCTACAATGTCCTTCAAACCGGAACACAACAGTGCATTTACACTGCTGTTTGGCGGGAGAAATAGACATTGCGGTGGTACCTACCCAGGCGGGTATATCACTCACATATGAGAGACCTACCACCAGTGAAATATCTTGTAAATAAATGTATATCTTCTAGAGTACGTATTTATAACAAATCGATCAATATTTTTTTCAGCTACAATAAATCCACTGTTGAACGTAGCCTTTCCCAAGGATGACCATAGCAACATGTCGGAATTGGCCTGTTTATAGCGATTTCCTGCAACGTCCAACCAACATTTCGTATGTCAGTGCGTCTAGCTGAATCTTACTAAAATCAAACCGCGTTGATCCTCCTTTTTAATATAAAATGTTATAAGCATTTTATTTTCGTAGTGACTTTTCTTTGTTTCTTATATAAAAGGCGCCCCTGACGGGCCATTACGTGGAGAACTACTTTTCATAATATAACTTTTAATAACTTCTACAATGAGTAGCCTATGAACGGACTTTTTCCTTAGCGACTGGTGTACACTACAGCTCTATTTGCACAAGACAATGGTTACAATTCGCAAAATGACCTCATCCGAAGGTGAACCGGTTAGCGCAACGGTAGCATATTGAATGGCTCTATACCACTTTTCATGTAGGAGCATCAAGATCTGATTAAAGAAATATATCGTCAGTGCAAAGCCGTCTTTATACCAACATTCTCCTAATATATTTTTAGGGTATTCATAGATGTAAATGTTTTAATTAGCATACATTTCATTATAATACCCCAATAAAAATGTCAAAGCTATGATCAATCGCGCGCAAATATTTTTGCATTTTTAGTACAAATGTTGAAGTATGTTAATTTCTTTTTTAATTATTTGCATTAGTAAACATATTAGTATGTTAATTGCTTTCATTACGCAAATATGTTGAAAGTAAACGGAACGTATTTACAGAAATAAGATACAATAGGTATAAATGAAAGTAAGTCATCGCACTGCGAATCGTTTGATGGAACATTCGCGAAGATAATTTTTAATACACATGCATGCATAAATCTAAGACACTTGGCCTTGATGATCATTTGCTGTCGAGGCCGGTACACAATCATTACATCGCTACACTATAATTTGTTTTTGTCATAAGTTTTTGTCGAACAATTTTGGTCAATGAACCGTGGCTTTGATAGCATCCGTGAATGTTATACATTCGTTTTTCAGGTCACCGCTTGCCTGAACTATTCTAGAAATAAAATTAATAGGGACACCAAAATATTGTAGTTGGATTCATATTATTTACTTTTAAATTTCTAACAAAAATATCCACAACAAAAATTAATTAGGAATAAACTGTGTTTCTTCAGTAATTATAACTAGAAAATGAATCCAAATGAATAAATAATAATTGAGTTTTTAATTGGTTTAATATAACATATCTACAATTTTACTACATTTAATAAGCGACGCGGGCATCAAGTTTTTTGTATCTTAATGCACAAGTCACATCACTGTTACTACAATACATCTGGTGGCAAGTGCGATGCAGTGCAGTTAAAAGAGATATCTCGACCGTCAATACAACTATGAAGGTCTTGTATCCGAATCTACAGATCAAGAACCTGGGGGATTACTTGGGGTTACAGGGGAATCGCGAAACCCTTACGAGTATCACTAAAACTGGTTCTTAGCTCTACGGTCGCCATCAGATAGCAATCTTCCCACCATCTTGCCAGTTTACTTTGGTGTAAAATATAAACGACGCAGATGGGGGGTGCAAGCGCGGGGCGGCGCATGCGCCAGGTCTGCCACCTTGACCTTACCCTCGCCAGGCCCGCGCCACCCCGCCTCCACCCTAGTGCAGTGACACTAGGTGCTATCGATGTTGCAACACTGTTATGCCTAATTTTGTAACTAATGGCATTTGGTATGAGTGAGGAAATTCTTTGAGGTCTATGGCCAGTGGAGTTCCTGTTTATGAATATTTCCTTTAAGGAGACCTGTATGCTTAAGAGTTGCCTGAAATAAGATAATATGTAAAGCCTACCAACCCGTACTAGGCTATGTTGGACTAATAATGTATAAATTGTTAAGGTAGAAAAGATCGGTTACCAGCAATGGTACGAATATAGACTAATATTAATATAATATTATATTTGGAGAAGGCCTGTATGCAGTTAGACATATTATTATTGTAGCTAATGATAATGGGAACATTATGTAAAGCTCGGTTTGAATATAAACACATGGGCAAAAACTAAGGCGAACTACAATAAATACGAATTATTAAAAGAAAATATATTTTTTTACCTGGCATTACAAAATATTATAAAATCTGTTAATTTATCCAGACCAGCATTTCCTTTTAAATTGTCGCCTAAAGTTATCATTGCCCTAATCCTGCGTCGTATGCAGAAATTGAAATTTAAAATCCACAGCGAGCTATCTCTCAATGATACCAGAAGCAACTTCCAATATATTTATCTCCACTCTCCTCCGTAGTAAATATCAAAGCATTGCACATAAAATTGTAGGAATTTAATATTTTCCACTTAGTTTCCTTTGCCTTCAAAGCTCACACCCGATAGCTATTAGGAATTCCGATGTGAAAGCATTCGAAGTCACTGCAGCACGGTACGAACACGAGGCATCTTCGTATTATATTTCATACGAACTAAGAGGAAATATGTATTGTGCAACATCTATAAAGCTTCGTGGAAATCGTACGGAAAGTAATACTTTTATCAAAACATCGACAATATTCTTAAAAATATTTGTACAGTATTTACGAAAATATTGTTGATATTATTTATCACTTTCTTGATTAAAAAAATACTGCAGTCTTTCTTATACGTAGATACACAATTCTTATAAGTAGATTGTAGTCAGTCAAAAGATTCATTTTGAATGTTGTTACCATATCTTACGCAATAGTTTAGTAAAATGGTATTGTTTATTACTTTTAAGCTAACGTCATGTCAGCTTGTGCCAAATCTCACTTCACACACAACCAAATTAAATAAATAAAAAAGGTTTTGTAAAATTAATTACAATAATGCATAAAACCTCAGAGAAAACTTATTTCTATTTCATAAGAGAACGAAATTGGTCAACTCTTATTAACACATATAAAACGCACATATAAAAACTGACCACTGTCTCCGGGAGGCGTAAACCGCTAAATTACTATTAAAAAGCGGTAAAACACCGTTTTGTGACATATAAAAACTTTAATATGACAACGAAAATATAATCGCAAGTACGAGCGTGCACGGAGTGAAATTTACGAGGTCCCGAAATAGATGCAACGCCTACCCGTTTCGCGCGTTCCGTTTTCACCGATACAAACAAATCGATGGTGCAGACACGTACAAGGACGTTCTGGACACATTGGAGCAAATATGGGCCGTGCTTTGGTCAAATGTTTGCCTGGTGCTTTTCTGCTATAGATCGAGATTTTTGATATTTCGACAAAATGACAAAACTTGTTAATAACTTCTAGGTTCGTGTCAAACCCAACACCGTCTGCAGCCACAGGAAGTGCACTGCAGAAAGACTTCTATCTTGGATTTCCTATCTTTACCGCCCATTACAATGACATCCCATCAGTATTTTACAACACCTACAGAATTCAGAATGTTACCGTAACAAATCAAGTGTATTGCATTGAAAATATTGACTGGAAAGCTCGCGAACATTTTGAAAAGAATTTTCCACCTCGCATTTGCGTCGTTGCGCGACCCAGATAAAGCCATAGGTACACTATAGCTATATTCACTGAGTTCATCCCGCATATAGCTGCCGTTTGCATCCGCGTCTATATCTGACTTTATTATCTTTACAAATACATTATAGGGTTTTCGACATGGAGAGTTCACTATTGTATAAATGTACACTTACGTTTATGCGTTTTAGCAATTATTAACGTTGAAATAAAACTTTTTTAACTTCCCGACCTTTCGATTGCTTTTGCTTCCCGTGACCATGAAAGCTGTAAAGCAATCGAAACGTCGGGAAGTTAAAAAATGTAAAAATTAAACCATATCGCGATAAAATCCGTAAAAAATAGTTTTATTTCAATGTGTAACATTCGCGTAAATCTAAGAAACCATTAATTATTAACGTTTAAATTTCATTATGAGTAGTGTTTCATTTCAAGGCATCCGTCTATTTATCTGTGTGCATGTATTTCACTAACTCATTATGCAACATATTGTCAAAGATCGTGAAAAAAAATTATAATAATGACCATGTAATGCCCGCAGCTGTTACCTTCAAACCATTGACTGAATTGTAATATTAAGCTACAAGACCGACAGAAATGAGGACACAAGTAGGTAATAACTAATAATTACTAGCCAAGTCAACAAATTTTGGTTATTAGGTTAGGCATTATTTAGCTGAATAAGATCGTTTCATTCGAAAATAAAAATTTAAGAACACGTATCAAATTTATTTATTTTATATCTAAACCTAAGACATTCTATGCACAAAACAGTATAACCTATCACACAAAATGCAAGAAACAAGACAAATGCAAGAAATTACGATTTTGCCCTATTAGCATAACAAGTGATTGTGTTTACTGCACGTAAATAGAACGAGGTCATTTTTTATCCATGGAGAACGCGGTATAAATACACTTTCGAAAAGATTTATAGCTATTTTATAATTTTATAAAGTTTCCGATTCTTCTGGTGCCGCTGGCGATGTCTAGTTTAAAATATATCCTTTGAGAACTGAGGACTTTCATGAATGCACATTATAAGTCCAATGCTATACAAGTTCTACAAATTTTTTAACCAACTACAAAAAAGAACGAAATTTCGTCGGAATCTTTTGCACATACATTACCTACTATAATAGAAACATTATACACGTGTAACAAACACCATGCAGTGATTTACATATTATGTAGTGCATTATTTGTAACGGGCCTTCAAACAAAGTACAGTAAATTAAACGCACTAATTAGAGCGTGAAATTACTTTAAAATATAGCTGCACAGCTTTAAATAGATATTCTCAAAACATTCGAAACTGGAAGAAAGTTTAGCAAGGCTGATGAAAACTGATGCTAGTAATGAAGTTTCATAACCATCAGACATCAAGCAGGATTTTTATAGCGACCTGTTGAAAGCGGCCTACTTCAACACTGTGGCGGTACAGAAAATCGCAGACAACGTGGCGCTATATAGACGGAACGATCCGCTTGAGTATGAAGATAGTTAAGCGGATTTCAAACCATGATATGAAGTGTTATTGAAAAGCATAGAGAGGTTCATCGTAAAATAAGTAATTCCATAACGTCTGTTCTGCCAATGTTCATGCTTTATTTACTTACATAAACAAGTTGTAATACGCAACAAATTAAAGCAACCAGAAGGAATCAGAATATAACCCAGGGACATTAATAACCTCAGCTGACAAAATCAATGAAGACATCGTAAAAAAACCGCAGAAATTGCAAGTGTCACAAGTATTAAACAAGACGTGCAAAGCTATCAAGAATAACCGAACTAACAAGCGTTAACTGATGTCAATCATCGTATAGATGCGCATAAATCGATGTTATTGGAGCAATTGTCGCTCGAGATCGCGATCGGTGATTATGCGCCGATAAATTTGTGGTAATAGAAATGAAATGAAATGAAATGAAATGAAATGAAATGAAATGAAATGAAATGAAATTCGTTTATTGGTCACGTAGGCAATTAAATAGCTCTTATGACAAGTCAATACACATAGTACTTATTTTCTATTTACAAGATATTCGTTGTAATTTTTATATTAATTTTATTATATTAAGAAACTAATATAAGGAAAATTTATGCGGCACGTGTACCGCCATCTGCATCGGAAGAATTGATGGGATCTGTGCAGCGCACAATAATGTTACTTTGATTGATTGCTATCGTTATTTTTGTATTATTAAATATGTTAACTGATGCAACTAATAATTTATTTACACATATAATTGAAGTTAAAATTCCACCAAAATCTTATGTAAGCGAACCAAGTAATCCATTGGCACGATTTCCGGAGTCTCCATGTACGTGATTTTACGAGTATAAACAATACTCTTTCAAATCTACCTTTTGATTCAACTACTATAAAGTAAACAAACAGGCAGCTTCAAAAGTAATCAATTTTGTTTGCGTCGGAAATCAAATATTTTTCCATTGGATGCAAGGCCATGAAGCGACGCGGACGGTCTGATAGAAAGTATTCCAAGCAGGAAATTATTTCACTGTTTCACTTTTCTAAAGGCGTGCTGAAAATTAAATTAGGATTCTTTGAATCAAATCGTTGGCAATACGCTTTATTATTTTTCCATCTCTATTCCTAGACAACTTTAATAATGCGATTGATCGTTTTGAGACAGATTGTAAATATTATATTCCAGTGCAAAAATAAAACGGTGCCTTACGCAGGAAATTATAACTTATTAAGTTTGTTCCATAGACTGAATATAAAGTTACAATACTCTAGAAATTTAAAGTTGTAACTTGCTATATTTTTATACTAAACTTTATCTTAATATTCACAGTTATTTAAAGTTTTCTGAATGAGAAGTTGGTTTTAACGCTTAAAGTCATTACCCTTTGCACAATATTACCAAAAATAAGACATGAATCATTTTTATTACAAGGTTCCGTTCGAATGGTAAATCCTATAGATTAGATAACTTTCCTATGATTTAGTTTAGGCAATCAATCTTCAATATTTCTTATCAAAATTGATTTGAGTTTTCGATGTGATTGATTAAAGTTTTCGATGGAAAGACTCTACATTAAGGTGTATACAAAAACAAAATTAGCTAGATGGGCGGACTCCAGCGTCTTGCGTCAAACTTGTTGCGAATAATTTCTAAAATACGCTATCGCGTTTGCCTAGACGGTTATTTTGACGACATTTGAGCTAAGGCCAATGTTTTTTTCTATCTCCGTTCTATGAATATTTGGATGTGACTAAATGTGACGCGTTATGGTAACGTCATATTGAGAGAGTTTGATTATTTAACGCAGTGATTCCCAAAGTGGTCCAGGTGGACCCCCAGGGGTCCACGGGAGACTTGCTGGGGGTCTACGTAAGCGTGAACAAAATATGGGGGTCCATAAGATGTTAATGGGGGTCCACGAAAATTTATCTGCTTTTGATAGTAAAAGCAAAAATAAATGTAAGCATAGTTTTTATAAGGGCCTACCTACATTGTTTTAAGTACCTAACTAAGCAGATAATATTTTAATAAGGCAAGCGATTGTTACTTGTCCAAACTTGCGTATTCGATATTACGTACAATTTCGTGTACAGACTTGCAAAGCGCTATCCGCCCGACAATGCTTAATGCTTGTTCAGACATGAACTTGATCACCACTATAAATACTTGATGCCAAAGGCAAACTCATTCATTTGTTTCCGGAATTTCGAAAAAAAGTGTGAGAAAATTTATATCAGTGTTTGCTAGTGCCGGAGAAAAGTAAGTACCTACCTTTTTTTTGTTATAGTACTTAAGTATTTTGTTTCCGTGTACTAGTCGGTTGATCACAACTGCTTGTATAGATAGGTAAGGTAGATTAGACGTGTATATAATCTAAGATAGGTAACTTAGTAACTTACAGATATTTTAATTGTCCTCTTTCGATTTGAAGACAAACACAGCACGTTTTATTCCATTGTTTTTTCACGAGAGAAGCACTGCCTCTCTAAAAAGGCCGAATAAGCAATATTGCAGAGCAATTAATATTGTAATTTTTCTTGCAAATAACTACTAGTTTTATAAAACAGTAATTTCACAATCATTTTATATTAAATAAATAAATACACCCAACAGTCACATACATAGTCCTGACCCCACACTAAGATCGAGTCTTGTGTCGTGGGTATCAGGAACTACGAGAGACTTTTCGGTCTCACAAACACCCAGACCCGAAACAAATACCTGTGGATCACACAAATATTTGTTTCGGTGCGGGGATCGAACCCGCGCCCTCTCGTTTCACAGGCGGCGTCTAACCAACTGCGCCACGGAGGCTGACTAATTGAGGCTAATTGATTTTGAAGTAACTACATATTTTATCAAAATTATTCCTTTTCGGAAAAAGCGAGCGGTGCGCGGGCGACGGGAAAAGGGCGGGGCTTGGGCTTCGATGCCAGTTTGTCACGTTTTAATGTGCGTTTTAACAATGAAGCCGCAGACAAAAAATACGCAAATACACGGAGCGCGTGAACTCATTGATTTGATGAAATGTTAGTTATCGTTTTTATGGAATTTTGAGATTTCGACTTTTATTTTTTCCTACACAAATATGATCAGTATTCGATACTGAGTACACCAATTTTTATTTGTACTATTAAAAATTAGTGGTAAATTAGGTACTTTAAAATTGATACCGTTTTGTGAAAACGTCTGTATTTGTCTTAGCGGTTTATTAGTTGGTCCCTTTACAAGCCGTAATTCTATTTCCGCGTGCTGACAAAGGCTGCGGTGTGATACCTATATTCAGAAAAAAACTTGGTTACTAAAACATTTTTTTTTACAGGTAAGTTAACTGACACGAAACATGGCTACAGCAAAGAAAAAATGTCGACAATATAGTGTCGATTATTTGAAATATGGTTTTGTTCCATCAGAGGCAGACAAACAGTTGCCCATGTGCCTATTATGCAACAAAGTTTTGAGCAATGACTCTATGAAACCATCAAAGCTCGAAGATCATCTAAAAAGGTGTCATACTGATAAAATAGGTAAAGATTTAAAATATTTTCAAACATTGAAGGAAAAATATGAAAAGAGACCCACCATGCACAGTATGTTCGCTTCAACATCTCAAAGTAACGATGATGGCTTGCGGGCATCTTACAATATCTCATTACTTATAGCAAAATCTGGAAAACCACACACTATCGGATCAATTAATTTTACCCGCTGTTGAAGAGGTTTTAAAAACTGTTTTGCACAAATCTCCGTTTGACGTACTAAAAAGAATTCCATTAAGTAACAATACTGTACAAAGACGCATTGATGAAATGAGCTCTGATATCGAAAGTTTTTTGTGCAATCATCTGCAAAAAAATCATTTTTCTATACAACTGGACGAGTCAACGTTACCCGGTAATGAAGCATTATTATTGGCATATGTCCGATTTATTATGGAGGAAGAAATTCACGAAGAATTGCTATTTGCCAGAACTTTGGAGACTGATACTAAAGGCGAATCAATATTTAATGTCCTGAGTAATTTTTTCACGGAAAAATCGATTCCATTTACAAACATTATTTCAGTGGCAACAGACGGAGCTCCTGCAATGGTCGGGCGATATCGTGGGTTTATAAGTCATCTCAAAAGAATTATACCAGGACTTACAGCGTAGCGTATTCATTGCGTAATCCACCGACAACATCTTGTGGCAAAACATTTAAGTGACAGGTTGAACCAATCTCTTCATTTTGTAATAAAAGCTGTCAGAAGCAATGCATTGAATACGCGTTTATTTGCTCAATTGTGCGACGAAAATGATGAAGACTTCCAACGACTGCTCTTACATACTGAAGTACGCTGGTTGTCGAAAGGTGCATGCTTAACGAGATTTTACTCTGTTTTCGATTCCGTATTAGAGTTCCTAGAAAGTAGAGATCCAGATTTAAAAGAAAACTTGATCAAACTCAAAGCAGACATTGCGTATTTGACAGATTTGTTTAAAAAATTTAATGATATTAACTTGCAGTTACAAGGGGACAGCCTGAATTTAATAAAAACAAAGGGGATAATTTCGGCTTTTCTTGGGAAATTGAAATTTATGAAGCAAAACATTAGTCGGCGCGAATTCTCTCAATTTCCAAACTTGTCGCAGGTAGAATGTATTGATGAGGATATCCATACCTACAGTCAACATTTAAATGCCCTGCATGATGACTTCAAAACCAGGTTTGAAGATATCCTGACGATGGATATACCACCATGGATCATAAATCCATTTGATGAAACGGAAGTGGCCAATGTTGTATTACAAGAGGAGCTGCTCGAGCTAAGCACCAATGAGGAGCTGAAGGTGAAATTTAGAAAAGGCTACCAAACATTTTGGCTGCAAGCAGAAATACCCGAAAAATATCCTGGACTGTGGGAAATCGCAAGGAAATTTTTAATAGCTTTTCCCTCGTCATACCTTGTCGAAAGGAGTTTTAGTGCCGTTACAAATCTCTTAACAAAAAAAAGGAGCAAATTAAACATCACAGAGCGGGGGGATTTGCGGTTATTGCTCACAAAAATAAAGCCAAACATTGATCGTTTGCTGACACTCCATCAAATACATCCTTCCCATTAATTAAAATTATGACCTGAACCTATATTACCTTATTATTTTTTTCTTGTAATTCTATTCTTTTAATAAATAAAGTGTTATAAAATGTACCATTTTTCGTTTTTATTTTACCTATCGGAATATAGGGACAGAACTCAGAAGCGACACAATTTTTATTTTTTGGCGACTTTAAGAATGTGGTAGAAATGTAGCAGCAGGGGGTCCACCAAAACCAGTAAAATTTTGAAAGTGGTCCACGAGAAAAATAAGTTTGGGAACTACTGATTTAACGTGTGGTTATATTTTTGGTGCCTTCCACAAACAGTTACGGAAAAGGATGTATTGTTTATATCACAGTATGTTTACAATACACAAAGTTTATCTTCAGTTACAAATATTATGAATAGGCCTATGTAACGAAGCGGTCTTTGTTTAAGCTGATGTAAAATATATTTTTTTATTTATTATTTTCATTGTTTATTATACACAGTAAATAGAACAGTGTATAGAGACAATAAAACAACAATGTACAAATGGCGGTCTAATTGCACTAAAACAATCTCTACCAGACAACCATTGGATGGATTTATGAGAAGGAGGAAGAAAGGGCAGAAAAATATTAATGTTTACATTATTCTTATTACATCATTAAATCAGCAAAAAGTGTGTCACTGGAGAATGCAAAACTAATCTACCTAATAATTATTCAAGTACTGACTTTAAAAATGTAAAATCAACATTATAATGGGAGAGCAACAAGAGCAATTACTTCCATTTCACCCAAATACCATACCCAGAAAACAATCAATAAAGCATAACATTGATTACGCACAAATATGGATAATATAACTAAACTGAAGCATTAACACGTAATATAAAAATGAAAATTGTTTCACATCATAATGTTGTAGGCAACAATGTCTCGCGCACACGTGTAATCACAACCGATTATAATGTAGATGTAAGAATCATACGTATGTGTTTAATACTACGTTGTATGAATTAACTACAGTTTTATATTAGGTACTTGTTGAGTGACTACTAGTTTATAGAAAACAAGAAAATGAAGAAGCAAATATTATTATTGCAAATCTTCTTCTCAATCCACACTTACAAGGGATCGACTTGATATGACATTTCAGCCATATAGCTATATTTCGCCTTATTTATCGACTGTATGTCTCATGCCTGACATCAAAACATTCAGGAGTAGATCTTTCCTCTACCACTCAGACTGTTAACCCAATGTTGTTAATCACTTCTTACTACCTTAAGACCTATCTGGTGTTAGGGTTTCCTCACGATGCACTCACTATCAAAGCAAGCAATAATAATTTATCTTTATTACAAGTAACTTGGAAATCATTGGTATACGCCCTAGGTTTGATCCCCCAATCGCTCGTTCGACAGTCCTATCAACATCTAGCGGTATGTCTAACTTTTTCTAAAATTGTTAATACAAGTAAAGAAATATATGCATTCAAATGTTATAAAGCAAAAAAAACATCTAAGATTCCCCGGATGCCTATAAATGAAATTACAAGGCACTCTCTCGATATAACATCCGGAGATGTGATTCGATCGGCGCGAGCCGAAGCATGGCAAGCAAGGAGAATACAATGTTATTCATGGTCGTGAATTTCATATCCTTACAACTTTACGAAGGAGATTCTGAAAAATCCTAAGACGCTATCTCCCTCAATTCAGGGTCCAAAATACAGAATCAAAACAAATAATTACTATCACTGGCAAATTATACAAAATATTTAATATCAAACGTTAAATTTCGACCAGTCATACTTATTGTAATGATGTTCTACAATTGTCAATTGTCTTCCTTGATAGGTCAAGATTCCTTCCTTGATTGGTCAATTTTATCACAAACCACTTCTATAATCATCACTACGTCGGCTTTCACTACCTGGCTGCTGATGGCGGATGCTCCAAGTCGATTGGCGAGGTGCCGAGCTGTCTCGCGTCACTCCACGTAAGCCGCGGCAGCGTCTGTCATACCCGTTTTCTACGTAGATACGTATTACGAGCGAATTATGAATTTACTGTTGATTGCAGACTCCGTGTCGCGTGAAGATGTAAAGTTTATAATCGAGCCTAAATGGTATACGTAAATTCGTGGTAGCATTGGTATCTAAGACATGGAAAGTTTAATTTAAGAATAATGCTTTTACATGTGTTGGTTACGTCATAAAAAACAAGAGGAGTATGACGATACACGGCTGAAATATGATGTAGAAAAGCCAAGGCCAGCCAAGACTTTAGATTAGCCTCTTATGGGTTGTTTAGTTAAAGATATTGAAGTTAATGGTCTTGAAACTGTAGTTTGTAAAGATCGGGCGAAGATTAGGTAAGCGGATCCTAACATCGTCGATACAACGACGACTAAAAGAAACAGAAGATAAGCAAACTGTGATATAAATCTTTGAATCTAGCTTTTATAAAGAAAATGGTTGATGTTTAGTGGAACTTATGAAGACGATAAGAAATATATTAGAGCATATTTTCCTGTTGTTAACATTTGATTCATTGAAACGCATATTAATTCATCATACATTTCTCAGAAGGAACAAATAAATATAAATTAAAAATTTATTTTTCATTTTTCTATTAAACAAACACTACTAATAACTACAAATTTAAAGCTCTAAGTTGTATATTATTGTAGGTTTATAAAATCAACGAGTCTTCGTTTGTGTTTCTAAGATCTTCAACTACGAACTCAGAAATGGCCGTCATAAGTCCGAAGGCGAATTACTCATACGCAGTTCCTTATAATTACTAAAAAAGTCACACAAACCACGTCAACCCTATCAGTAAATGAAGCGATATTACAAAATTCCAAGAACAATATCGCGAACGATACCGTCAGTCAATGGGTCAAATCTATTAAATATTCCAAAAATGACTTTATCGGACTCCTGAAACTTATCTTGAAGCTTCAGAGTTATTAATCAGCTTAGCAACATGCGTCGTAGTTTAAGTTAGTTTACTATAAGAGATAACAGTTGGTAATTTTGATAGCCTCTCGACCTGCTCTGCTCGATGTCGATAGCCTTCGTACTTCGAGTGTCGCTGCTACGTCATGAGTTCGTCATCTAGGTACCATTGAGTGCAAATTCGAGATTTTAATTAGGTATTTAAAAAAAACAGATTTTTTTAATCATCTATTCATCATTCAACTTCAAGACTTCAAGATCTTGCTTGATTCAGAATCATATTTTCTCGCAATTTATATGATTATTTTCTTTACAATGTTACCAAAGACTAGGTCATGGTAAACGCAGTGCCGTTAAAATAAAGTGTCTACCGACCTAAGATCTCTCGCCGGCCTGCACAATTATATCGTCCTGATCGTATCCGGATATACACAGACCATACTCGCACTGCGACACACTTATGTGGATCACAATGACTCGTTCATAACCTCTATGCGATAGCCACTGATAGTGGATAAGATCCATCCCTGAACCATCTCCAATTTGAAGAAGAACAAAAAATATTCGTCCATTATTAGTAATGAAAAATATTTAACCAAAGACAGTATAAATGTAATCAGATTGAGAACGGAATCGTAAAAATTAGATGCAGTAAAGAACAATTTAGTAAAATTAGAAGCAAAAGAAGTTCAAGTAAATCCTAAATGGATGATTTTCCAGTTGCAAATTGAGACGATACAAAAGAAAGGAAATACATGATTTGCTCTATTGATTTCAATTATGACGTGAACGACTTTGCACCAAGTCATCTTAGGGGAAAGGGATATTACTAAGTGGATTTCCTGAATTGTTATTTACAGGCTTTTTTTTATTGCAATTAATGACGAGACGAGCCTGCCATTCGCCTGATGGTAAGCGATACGACCGCTCATGGACAGTAGCAAAACCAAAAAAACACCATGAGTTACAAAGCGATGCTTGGCATTCCACTGCGCTCACCATCCTGAGACATAAGATGTTAAGTCTCGATATGTCCAGTTGTTACTCTGGCTACAATGTCCTTCAAACCGGAACACAACAGTGCATTTACACTGCTGTTTGGCGGGAGAAATAGACATTGCGGTGGCACCTACCCAGGCGGCCTCTCACATATGAGACCTACCTACGCAAAATCAGCTTATTTGATAGAAAACCTCAATGCCCACGTTAAAAGGTTTATTTAGCGAGAATATCTCACCCGCTGGTAAGTTATTACCGCTGCCCATAAAGATCATTTATATCATCTGTCTTTTGGATCATAGATGCGTTGCGGCCTCTGAGAATGGGATGGTAGTCCATCCCAGAGGGAAGAGAAAAACATGGGAGGAAAGGAATCGTAAGTACGTTTCGGTCTTTTAAGGATAGGTCAAAACCAGAAGATATGCGAGAAGGAAATCGCGGGGTATTATAAGCCCTTAGGGAAACTTTATACCATGAATCTGACTCATTTATTTCTAATTGCAATGACGTTAGGGTTTTCTGACGTATTTGCGGATTTCCTCACTTTTCTAACAATATAATGACTATTAAACTTGTTATTGTAACCATCCCTTGACGACTATTTCTATTACGATTATTTATTGTGCGCCGTACAGTCATAGTATCGAAAGTCCTCCAAGAATCAATCACCTAACTTGCATTACAGAACATTCTGGCCCTAAAGATGTCGTGACACATTTCATTAGGCGCGATATATGTATGTTCGGGAACAAGTTCAAGACACGGCGTCGAGGGGTCGGGTAGATCGTAAATCATTTGCGAATAGCACGCGTCAGTTTCGCCACTCATATCAAGATTGCTGAGTCAATATATTAAGAGATTATTATGTATGTTTTTTTTTTTTAATTCTGGTGCGGCAAAGTGAACGCGCCGCTAATGATGCTAAATCTTCTAGAAAGAGTGTCGATCTTCAACAGAAAACAGACAGAGTTTCTTCTCTTTTCAAACGATGCAATAATGTTGCTGCCTGCTGAATGTTTCTTTACGCTACAGAGGAAGGACAATTCGTTTCATTTCTTACATATCCAGAAAAAAATCATTAAAGACAAGTGTAGGCTCTTTTCTTGAATTCTTTTACTACCGAACTAAATTAAAATGAGATGCCGTAGAGCCGTTACAACGCCTTCTACCTTGGTTTGATTTCCAATGTTTAGGATGTAAATGCCTTCGCCCGCCACTTACTATTGAGCCTTTGTGCTAGCTTTATAGTGCAGTGTATGGAGGCTTGCGAAACGAGAGACCGCGGGTTCTACCGAAACATGTTTGGTATAATCATAAAATGTAAAATCACAAAATATTTATATATGAACCTAGTCCAAATATACAAGTCTTAATACTTTTATCTACATAGATAAAAGTAAATATTTACATTTTGGGGCCTTTACTATTTAAACATGTACAAAGTGTGACAAATTATTGTCATAACATGTTACGAGCGTATGAATAAGTATAAATTATTGAAAAATACGATAACGATTCCAGTAAATAAATTATGACAAAGAGAAATGTTCTACATTTTTCCAACGCGGTTCGCGACGAATTGAAATTTCGCAATCGCAAAAAATATTTTTATAAATTTCGCTTATTAGGCCCTTATTTATACATTTCGTGGAAATAAAGTTAGAATTTTTAAATCATTTTAAATTATATGCCTATTTTTGGGTCAATTAAGTCTATAAGAAAACAAATTGTAGAAAAACAATCAAATATTTTTAGGGCACCAGCAAAAAGCCTCCGCTCGCGAACAAACATACAGATAAAACGAACAGAAAATATCTTTATCTCAACGTCTCACAAAAAGCAAAACTTTATAGAATACCTACAAAAAAGATTATGATTAAATTTAAACTGTAACTGTTTTAATTATTTAATATCAAACGAAATTACATCATATTAAACATATTATTTAACTTTAATGTTTACAAAACAAACAACACATTAGCTTCCCGTGTACAATACTGACATCGCTATAGTACTATGACGTCACAATCTACGATGAAAAAATTCAAAACAGTGATATAATTTACGTAACGTATTCGATTAGTGTCAGTTAGTTAAGTCAACCTAAGTGCGATAATGTTATGTAAGTTTGATCGATGAAGATAATGGTGACTGAACTGAGAGGGGGAAGCGAGAGAGGGGGGTAGTAAAGGGTGGGGGGTGTCGGTCACCCATCCGCGCGCACTCTTGAACTTGGGCCACGAGATTGTATCACGTCTTATGTACGTGTTACGTGGTACACGCGCGAATTCAGATATTATTATTTTACGGAACTTTATATTGTTTCTGATCATTGATCAGCAAACGTCCTGTGAGCCGCGAGATACTGGGTTCGATTACTTGGTTGGGCAATCCACTTCATATGACGTTTTAGGTGTAAATTTTTTAACATCAGTTGCACGGTTATCTAATTAAGATTGAACTGATAATTTTGGTCGCAAATAAGTTCGATTTAAGTTGGACGTTGTAGTATACACATAACTGGACAATTGGCACTTCACTCCCCTCTCTTATGAGGAAGCCTTGAGCCATCCGCATCATTATACAACTGGGCTTATAGATTAGATAATATTATTACTAGTTAAATAAGTAAGAATACGTTAAAAGCTAGTGCCAAGTTATAGTCAACTGGCCAGAGTAGATAGATCATTTTTATCCCACGAAAATACTTTTTATACTTATAACTTATTTGTTATTAATTATTGTCTTGTTTCTCGATATGTATAAAGTCTGTGGCCTCTCTGCAGAGGCCGTTAATAAATACAGTTTTAATCCTTTTAAGGTCCCGTACGAAAAAAAGGAACAACGAAACCCTTACAGTACTGCCTTATTCGCTGACCGGTCTTTCAGAAAACCTATAAGATACTGCATACTTCCCTTCCATATAGAAGCGTAAAATTTAGAAAAAAAAAACAAGACGTGTAAATATAGAAATAAATCCGTCAATTCAAAACATATCCGACAAATACCGGTTTTTACGATTAAAAACTTACAATTATAGCATTATTATACGGAACCATGTGTGCATACATCCGATTCACACTTGGCTTTTGTTGTCGGTGATAATGTTAAAAAGGACTTACCTGAGCACATATGCGTCGACTTGCTCGCTCTGCGTGAAAGAGATGATCTCACAGCGAACGATCTTGAGAACACTCTCCCATTGTTGACTGGAAACACATTCAATAATTAGTATAATGTTTACAATACATATTGTGTATCGTACAAACAATAGGCAGTTTTTTTCGATTTCCGTAGACAAATGTTGGTGATAGCCAACAATGTGTTTTTTTAGTCTTTCGTAATTTCTGATGCCCACGTCATAAGACTTCAGATCAGAAGTCAGGACTATGAGCGTAACTGTTGGGTATATTGCGGTTTAGAAAGCGGTTTTTACTAGGGAAGAATATGCAAGAAACTGTAATGACGAATAAGTATACCTTGAATATTAAAGAAGTATCACCCACAATAATTAACACTACCTTACAATTGTCCCTTAAAAAAATGGTAAGCCATTACAAAAAAGCTTCCATTTAGCCCTCATAATTATACAGATAAGTCTTTAATCAAAACCCCAACCAAAAATGTTTAAATAGTGGTTCACAATGACTACAATGATATTTATTAGAACCAAATTCTATGGTTTACTAAGACGGCTTATGTAATTGTGACTTTTGGATTTCAGCAATTAATAAATAGATCCAACAGTCACACTCCTAGACCATAGTCCTGAACTCATACAAAAATACTAGGTCTAATCATGCATTGTGGATATCAAAAACTACAAGAGACTTTTGGTTTCATTACACACACCCAAAAAAAAACAGTTAGTTGAATAAATATTTGTATGTTAAAATCTTTAGAGGCAACCTATGTATGGGAATGGACTTCCTCTGGGTGAAGATGACAATAATAACTGAGATTTAATATTCATCAAGTAACTCTTGGATTTTAAATTATAAATAATTACTTTATTTTGTGTATTTTATGATGTTTATATAATATATAATCTTGGAAGAATCCAAGATAAGCGATGCGCTAAGTATTGAATTCATTCAATACTTAGAAAATCCCTTGAGAGAATCACAATTTAAATTTTACACATTACATAAGCAAATCAGGCCAAGGATATTTAGAATGCCATAAAAAACAAGACATCAGTTTTTTGTTGTGTAAGTAAGTACATGTAATGAAACCTTCAAACAGACAAATATTTTAGAATGGAATGAATTGTTTTGTTAACACAATTTAAATATTTTAAGTGTATAGTGTTATAATTAATGGTTTAATGTATAGATGTGATAGAGCACATAGAAGGGAGATATGATCCTAACTGTTGAAATAAATGCCACTTATAAAACATGGTTTTATCATGAAACACCTTTATTTTTATTTTATTATGTATTTTTAAAACTAAATGGATAAATGATGCATATTTGTTGTTAATATATTTATTACCTACTTTTAATGCTAAGACTTTTAACATCAATTTAAAAGTTTATAATACATTCTTATTTCAGTTTTATTTTTTGACACAATTTCATCTATGAATACCTGAATTTCATCTGTTAAATTAATTTGAATCGCGCGCGTGCAGTGAAAGCCGGGTCCAACGGTGGCCACAGGCCAACCGCGAGCCTGTCTTCACCGCCGCCGACCAACCACACCAAAATAGTTAAACAGCTGACTCCAGAACCTTCTATTATCAACAACCGTGAACCGCGTGAGAAGTAACAAAACAGATTTTGACGACACAGACTCCGCGAAAACTACATTTAAATTATTTCCGGAACATTTATAAAAAAAAAAACAAAGCAAAATGTTGATGAATGTCTGATATCGAACAACTAACGAGTACAAACTACAATCAGACCGATGAAGATTTGCATAATGCCGGTAACCTATACACTGCGTGTTTACATTTCCTATACATAATGGAAAGAAATAATGGAAAAACACTCACCGTGTTATTTTTCTTAAATCCGCATTTTTAGCCGGCGTAAACCATATTTCTATGAGCTTTTCAACACCTTCGAAAAATTGCTCATTAATTTCACTACTAGATATCATCTCCGTTTCAGCCATAGTTAAGTTTTGTTATTATTATTTTATAGCGCAAGAAATATCAAATCAATGGATTTTAAATCCTCCGAGAGCTGAATTCACAAGCACGATCAACCAAAGTCGGAAGTTGACTGAAGTCTCCTGTCTCAATGAAATGAAATTATTGGCAAAATGCGGGCGAAAGAGGAGATGGCATTATCAACATCTCTTTCTATCAGAGCGAGCGAGCCGGCGCGCGATGCGTTCGGAAGCACAAACCGGGATTAAAATTAAACCGAACAGTAGCGTTTCTTTATATTTTATGCTAAGCTAGTGTATTGCCATCAATTTCAATTTATTTTACCAAAATGTTTATAAACATTTCCGCGAATATAATGAAATGAAAGAAAAAAAACTAAATAACAAAATAAATAAATTCCAGATCGTGTAACCTGCTGAAAATGAGGAAGGAATTGTAGTAGTATGGTTAATAAACACATTTAAAGGTGTAAATATAAGTTTCCATTTTTATGAATTAAACAGTTAAACACCAAGCAATTATAATGGTTTCTTAGATTTACGCGAATGTTACACACATAAATAAAACTAATTTTTAAGGATTTTACCACGAATGTGGTTAAGTTTCTAAAAATTTTTTACTTCCTGACGCGACATTTCGATTACTTTACAGCTTTTGTGGTCACGGGATGGACACCGTGGTCCGCCCCATGGTTTATTTTAACTAAACAAGTGTATTTAAATACACGGGATAGCTTTTCCGAGCAACTCATTGATTCATAATTTAATTTGTTTACTAGAAAAGCAAATGAAAGCATATCACATTAAATTGGCAACACATTTATTTGAGTCAAAGTTCATTACAACAGATATTTGGGTAACATAATTTTATCATTCCACATACAACAGATAGCAGAGGTTATCAACCAGGAACTTTGGGGCATAACAAAAAATTTATATTCATCACAGAGTCATCAATGTTAAAACATTAATCATCATAAATTTTCAAACTTGGCAACAAGCTTGTGTAACTGTCCATTTTCTACTTTTTTTATAGGTTTGAATTTTGGCCTGTTAATGGGAAATTGTGGTGGTGAATCTGGTTCTTTTTCATCACAGTAGAAATCTTCAATATTAGGCTCTAAATCCCTTTTTATATTACTACTTGGAGGCCTTCTGTCTTTCCTACTTTTTATTTCCACAGTGGCATTTAACTCAATGAGATTCTTGTATATTCTATCATTGAAATGGAAATTGAGTTTTTTTGTCACCTGAAACAAAGATGAAAAATATTTATTGATTGTATCAGCTGTATTCCATTTTATTCAAGAAAATTAATTGGCTGATTTATTTTACATAAAGTAAATAATTACAACATGAACCTATATCAATCAACTAATACATAACATAACATGTTTGTGAGACCGAAAAATCTCTTGTAGTTCCTGATACCCACAACACAAGACTCGATCTTAGTGTGGGGTCAGGACTATATATGTGACTATTGGGTGTATTTATTATTATTATTATACATAGCATAGTTAGCTATAGGTAATAAAACATGAACTTATTAAATTATCATCTTCCAGATGTTTCCATTAAATATTTTTATCCTCTTATCTATAACTTGTAATGTAATATTATTACTCTTAAAATTAAGATAATAAAGAGTTCACAGAGATAATACACTTTAATGTGGGAAATAATAAATTCAGTCTACATACTAAACTGCTGACTTATAGAATGATGATAAGATTTAAAATAAGTCCTAAATTAGTTAAATACAATGGAATCTTTACCTTAATGCCATCTGTAACATTTACGGTTATTATTATAAAGAAAATCCAAATATTTTTATGTCTTTTATGTTAAATTAAACAGTATTTTCTTTGCATAATATCCAAATTTAGCAAAAAAACTTAGATCACATAAAGTAAATTTTAATTTATTAAATTATAATTATTCAATGTAGGAAATGTTTGTAAGTCAGAAAATTAATATTTACTTAGTTTGTGGTCAAGTAAAAATGAATATGTTTTTCCCACACTTTGTGGTAAATTACAGTGAAAAGGTTTTTCCCACATTTTAGTCAAGCATGACTCACATAACTTATAAGGGTCAATCATATTTATGAAAAAATACCCTAAATTTATATTTACGAAAGGTTTTCCCCCTACAGACTATCGTAAGTCCCTCTCATACAATCCAAAAGGTACTTCCTGTCATAATATTGATTCAACAAGATTAATTTATTGAAGGTCAGTGCAGGAGGTGTAAGTTATTGTAAGTATTTAAATATCCATATGGGGTTCATGTGTTTCAAATAAATTAGGACAAAATTTGGACTACTTAACAAACCTCTCTTTCTTTTGCTGCTAAATGTAGACCTCCCCAAAGATTTTCTAAGCTATTCATTAAGGAAAGGCTTACATAAATGTCTAGGGGGTACACATATCTGCAACTTGAGGTAACCACACTGCCAAAATTAATTCTGTCCATACCAGACACATATGCATCACCAGGTTAGTTTACGAGTTCCGAAATCCATTAAATTAACTAAAAGTGCAGTTAAACCAGGAATTAAACCCTGGACTTCATGGTTCACAGCTCATTCAAGCTACTACAAGTTCAATAGACGACTCCTTGGGACACATTTTTTATTTTATATATATTTTTAAATGATACCTAGAAAATGTCAATTACTTTTAAAGCCCACCTGACTTTTATCTATATATAAATCTTTCAGCGTTGCGGACGGGGGAGTTGATTTTTTTACGTCGGATAAATAATCGGCTAATGCTTCGCTAGAACACAATGACGGTTGGCTCAGAACGGTTTCTTTTTGCACGCATTTCTCTTTTACGTCTTTAGAAGTTCCAGTATCGTGTATAACATTTTTTCCTGCAGGTTTTACGCGTTGTTCGTAATTTCTGACTAGTGTTTTTTTAACCTTAGGATCTGCAGTAGACTTTTTCATAATTGTTTACTAGATTACTAAAACTTTTAAAACTTTACGTTATTTTGACATTTTAGTAAAAGTTGCCAATGTTAAAGGCATTTGCAAAATTTTATCCAGTATTACAAATATTACAATCTTCGGCCCAATGATTAAAGAATATAAGAGGATGACGCACAAATGTAGTACTATATAATAAGTTATAGTTATATTAGGAGTATCGACGCGGAATTGTACATTTATGTATCTGTCTCATTTACACAAAGCTAACTTGTCCCTTAATGAAAGAGACAAATAATAACTCCATTGTTCCGAATATGGCAATATTTTGTTCACTAACCACACTGGGACCGCCCTTGGCCCAAAATGACGCCATTTTTATTTCCTGCATGTAATGTCAAACTGTGGCGTTATCTGTCATTAAGAGTAAACAAATCTGCACAATCAAATAATTTCGATTTTTTTATTGTTAATCTCGTGTCTTAAGTTTGTTAAGTTTGCTTATTAGATTAATTGTAAAGTTTTTAAAATGCCTCGGTGTTGTGTGAAAGGATGCGAGTCGAGTTCAAGCAAAAAGAACCCCAACATTTCTTTTCATAGGTTAGTAACTGTTTTTACGAAATAATAACAAATATGTGTCTAAATTTACATTTTGGGTTTGTTTTTATCATTTATAATTGTTTAAGGCTCTTGTTGATTAAGTTTTAGACTCTTCTAAGCGTTATTTATACAAGTAGTACGAATAACAACCGTATTGTTTGTTTACACACAAGTTTAGGGATGTGATACGAAATTATTCATATCGATATTATCATTTTTAAATATTTTGATGTTTATTTTTCAAAAAAAAGAAATAATAGAATATATATATATACAAAGTGTTGATGTCATAATGACTTTAAATCACAAGGTCATTATAAAAAGTAAATAAAAACAAATTAAAATGATTAGATTTTATATCACATTAAAATTGATAAAATGAAATTTTCAAACAAATTAAATAATAAAATAATTTGATTTAAATAAAACACGCTTTATAAGGTATTTACTGACCTCATTTGACCCGAGGATAAGAGCGGCAACAGCGCTTTTTTTCGTCGGCGCGGTGATTCCTTTGTAGTTGTTAGGCGTAGTTTTATTCGTAGAATAAGAAATTCAATAAAGCAATCTCAGCCGAGTCACAATTTACACAAATAAACTAGGTCAACATTTTTTCATTGAATTGGGAGCTATGATGCATACACAAACTCAGAAACTATTAATTTTGCGCCGGTGGATAAAAATAGCACGTCGCGCGAAATATTACTGCCACCAAACATAACTTAAAACTCAATTAAACTAAATTTTCAACTGTTCAAACGGTCCTCCATTAACCATAATGAACATGCTGTCTTCGAATTTGCGGGACATCTGCGTGAGGCAGCATATCTTTCTCGATACGGTCGTAAAGCTCGCGCTGAATTTTGTTGGCATTCGCCATAAATTAAAATCATATCTGTGTATTCCAAAGCTGTAAATCACGACATCGTGAACATAAAATGCTATCGTAATTCCTAATGAGTTGTGAGCAGCGCATACAGATTCACTTAAAACATGTACGCCTCACTGACGAGTGACGAGTGGCGCGCGCGCCGACTCCCGACTCGCCACCCCCGCCCCTGCCCCTCACGCCCGATCGTTGACCCCCGACCCCCGAACCTTGACCGTCGATCGCCGAGCGCAGTGTTGCTAGGTTAGATTTTCAAAACTACAGTGGAAGTTTCGTAAAAAGACAGTAGACGGATGTAAAATACAGTAGATTATACCGTTTACTGTTTTTTTTTTCATAGTAAACGAAAATAAACATCCTTTTTTAAAAATCCACAAATATTTCGTAAAATGATAGTTAATCGCTGTGTGTGTCACTTTTATTAAATTATTATCGGTCACAAACTACTGTAAATATCGTTCCATGGTATGGTTAAAAACTACGGATGGCTCTGTGAATAATAACCCTATAAAATTATTTTGAAGCAATAAACGGGTGGTAAGTGTTAAAAATAGCTTTATTATTTGTCTCCTTAGTCATATTGCAGTATGTTCGATACTAACTGCATACTATTGTTTGATACATATTGGAGTAAATGTAGTACAAATACAGTTTTAGTGTAATTAGGGAACGAAATGTAATTACCATGCAACACCGCCCAAACGTCGCGGGGGAATCCCCGAGCCGGCATGGCGGGGATGGATACACGTTTAGGGATGCAACATAAAAATATCGTCAATAAATATCGATAAATTGAAATATGATAATCTGAAACTATTAATATTTAAATACTTTTAGGGCAGTAAATGTGTAAATCATATTAATTAACACAGTTATCAAAACATATCCTATGCGTGCTAAAAAGACCTCGGTACAAATCAATACACCAAAAGAAAGATACAGGAATAGTCATTTTAATTTTTTTTTTCTAAGCAGCAGTTTAAAGAATGGGTCTCAATATTCCTCATACTGAAAGAATTTGCGAATGTTGCTACATGACCCATTTGCAATTTTAAGTAGGTTTGGAATGTAGATGCGAGCTTTGTGTATCTCCTGTTATGTATCCAAAACAATTTTTATTAATATTGTGGATAAATTTGGGATTTGGATGTGAAATTTCAATAATAAAGTTTGAATTATATCGATAATATCGATATTGTATGCTGCCACCCTAGCCTCATTCTGATGTCGAATTGGCAACGTCGCACTGCGCTTCAAAAGACATTTATTTCATAAATCATAATATGAGTTTTAATGTCATAGATATTAGGTCTAAATTCAATTATTGGTATAATTTTTGTAATAATAACACCCGAGTTGTATTTTTTTCGCACTTGCCGTTTATTACCCGTTTGTGTCAATGACCTAGACAAATCGCTACAGCAGGTGGTTAAATGTGTAAAAATAAAAAAATATCCCCTGGCTAAACGGTTGATGATAAATTAATAATATTTGGTGTACGCACTACTATTGCGATACCCTATATATGGTCCCAAAAAAAGTGAATATGTCACCGACACTTTGTATATATATATATATATATATATATATATATATATTATATTTCATATTCATTGATTGAATTCTAAGTAATTCTAAGTAGTAATTCATAATGATTTTCCTCAGTCAAATAATAGTAATAAAAATGTACCTATTTTATTTCATTTTATTTAATATGTATTAAATGTCCTGATAGGTATTTTTGATTTTAGCGGAGGCTGTCTTATACACGCAAACGAAGTCGCAAGCAAATTATAAATATTAATAAAGTTGTATTTTATCTCACGTGTGTATTATTTGACACAAATCCAATCCAATCATCAGGTAATACTTATCATGAAATAAATCATAGTATGAATAAAATATCAAAACATCGAACTATTTTTATCGGATTTAATTTTGAATGACTTTACTGTCTAATCCTAAAATCCCCTGTTTATACTCAATTGATGTAAAGCGAAAATTAAAAAAAGTTATACAAGTTTATACACTGATATTTATGTACATTCAAAGTTTGTCAGTCGTATTTATGCCATTGTTGATGCATCGATGTCGATAGAAAATTCGGTACTAGCGTATCACTATTTTTAGGGGCGGAGCCGCCGCCATGTTTGTATACCAAAGTGACCCGTGTCACGTGACCTTATGCTCTATCCTCTTTATTCTTTAATCATTATTCGGCCCAAATCCAATTAGAAATTATTTATAGTTGCAAACTTACGTGTTTATTTACGAAATATGTGGATTAAAAGCCAACATTTTACATTTATTGGATGTTATCACCGCAAATAAATTATGCAGTATGCATGCAGCTCAAAGAATAGATGCAGCTCACGATTAAAAAAATAATACGTACATAATTCATATAATTAATTATTGATTAAAAATAACTGTATGTAAAGCATGAATATAGCTCTAATTAAGACATATTAATAATTATATAGGTAATTTATAAATATAGAATTAGTCCACAAGTCAAAGCTGTACAATTTTCTATTTCTTATGTTTAGGGATTCACCGTGACTTAAATACTGTTGTGCATTAAAATGATGACTTGGAAATACCTGTCTAAAATCCCCTAAATAAAAATTGATAAAAAAAAAAAAAGAAATACCTACTCGAAGTTCGGACTATAATCCGGCCGCTCAGAGAATGCGTTCCTGAAAGGTTGTAATCGAACGGACGACGTAACTTTGAAGTGTCGTTGCAAATGCAACGACAGCAAATGAAAATACATTATCGAACAATTTTATTTATTTACCCTACTTACGAAATAAAACATCATAAAAAATTAAATAAAATGTAAATTTAGGTTTAATTTTATCACTTTGGACTAAATTTGACGGTTAATAAAAATAAAAATATTATATTTATAAGTTCATACCACGCCGTTACAAGGTTATGTCAACTGTTCATTTCTGGAGTGATGTGGCCAAAAAATAGCAGATTATTATAACGTTATTTTCCGTTATAATATAAAATAATACATTTGTGTTTTAATAATGTATAACGTAATAATTAAACGGATCTAACTCTTTATTTCACCTGGCAGCAATATAATATCTTTCACATTAGTGAATTTTATTTAAATTTGGCATTGAAGTTTACGTTTTTATTAAAATATTTTAAATAAGAACATTTAATATTAACTTATATTATTTACTTATAATTGATTTAATAATAATAAGAATCAAAATTAAAATCCGATCTATAATGTGATCGGCTGTCCTTGTGCAGCGTGTGACGTCACAATGTACAATTTTATTAATTTCTGCCACTAAGATCATTCACCAATTGTAAAGTGTGACGTAAATTTTAAAAAGTCACGTGACCAACTGTTTTGGTGACAATATTTTTAGTAATAAAGAAAAACATGTTTATTCGTTATAAAGATCTCTTTAAAAATATATTAACGGTTGGAAGATTTAAAGAATGATTATACCTAGATTTTAAAACACTTTATAGAAAATAGTCAAGTATCCAATTATTCTAACTTGCTACTTTTACTGGGAATAATTCAAAAGTTTAGCAAAATGATAATTATTTCCCATCACTACTCATGATCAACTGACATGTGTCAGGAACGCATTCTCTGAGCGGCCGGATTATAAAAGGAATTTTACGAAAAGGTTCTTCCCATAGAGCTAGGTACATAATAACTCCATGGTTCTTCCATAATTGATTTCTGAACGAAGAATTGTTAACGTCAAAGTCAGCTGTGAGGGATAGATTTTTGAACGAAATTGAATTCGTAAGCTATTCTGATTTACGACTGTATGAGTGGTTTTGTACAATTATTTATTAATTATAACGTTATTTAAGCGGTTTAAATATTTGGTAATCGCGAGATTATACATCGAATACATTTATTTGTATATTAAAGTTACAATCTGTGATATGTCTGAAAATAATATTGAATTACTCGTAAGTTTAAAATTTTACATTACAAACATGTTAATTACAGGCCGGAAATTAAAGTAAACACGTTTTTCAGAATCCCGATAATCTTCCAGTGGAGAATTTGACGATATCAGTGAGCAATGCGGGCGTTGTACAAAAAATCAAGGCTTTGGTAAGAGCATGGTAGCACTTCAGTTTATAATTAGTTCCCTACGATCTTTATACCGCATCTATATACCTATAATTCGCTTATGACTATTTTTATAAATATACGACTAGAGCTTAAACAATTAGGTTGATGCACTGTAAAAATATGTGTACTGCAATGTGATTGAAAATATATTTTTATTTACTAATTATATGTCCATATTTATGTTTGAATTTATAACAATATTATTTGCTGTTAACTGAATATGGGCACAATAAGTGTCTTTAATGATATTTTTAATATTGTGCAGGAAATAATTTTCCTCTTGAGTGGATGAAAACATTGACAGTGGTTCATGTGCAATATTGCACAAGTATTGTTAAATAATAGCAACAAAAATAAAATAAAAGTATATCATTAAATTTGTTCATACAGGATCCATATTGGGTGGATAAGAAGAAGCTGACATTATATGAACGGCCACCATCAGGGAGTGCCCTAGTGCTTGGCGCGGTTGATGCATGGAAGACCAAAATGAAAATATATTTAGAGGACCTCAAATGGTTATTAAGATTGGAATACCATAAGTAAGTATAATTTTAACATTGGTAAAAACATTTTAAGGCTGTATAAACTGCAGCAATGCATATTATAGGTCTTTACCATGTTATATTATGACATGCCATTCATGTGATACATACTCAAGAAGTTAGAAAAAAATAATCATAAATGATTTTTTAAATTTGTTTATAAAATGTATATTCATCATTCTTATAATTTAAAGCATACAAATAAAAAACTGGCTGATGTAAAGCAAAGTATTTCATATATAGTGATTACGAATTATATTACGATCAATAGTGGTTGAAGGTTCAATTGCCATTCTCATATAGATAAGGATTATATGCATAAAACAACTAAGTGTAGCATTATCACAAGTTTCAGATAATCAATCCTTTTACAACTAAATAAATTTTGTTATTATAAGGGCTTATGTAGGTAATTTTAAATGCCTTTTAGTACACAAAATAGGTCAGCTAATTTTATCTAATCTTAGGTCATACAAATTCTATTTTTCCTGTCTTTTGTTGTACAAACAGTTTAGTTATTACTTATTAGGTATACTATATTCACATGGCTTATTTGTAATAACGTAATTTACTATGTGTGATATGGAAGTTGGAACAAATCATGTTTCCCTCCTTTTCATGTAATGTTATGGCCTAAAGATGTCAATGCTCGATAGTAAATTGTTTATCTCTATATTATAATATAGTGCTTCTCTGACATTTCTCTGATGCTCAATTTTGTCTAAAATAAAATTACAGTTAGCCTACTGCATACATTAGTAACTAATTTTTGGGTTAAATCAAAGTATATTTCTGTACAATGTAGCCAAATGGGCAAGATTTCATAGAAGATACAAGTATCTTAGCAGTAATCTAATATTTATTGTATAAATTAATTTACTGACATTGCATATCATATACAGGGTGGTAATTATCAACATCAGAATAAAAGTGATATGTCACAAGTACATGAAATAGAAGCCTTTGGCATCTTTAATTTAAATATTTTTTTTATGTAGTGTATAATTAATCATCATCATCATCTTAATTAATAATGTAATTAATAATAATTAATAATATACTGCTATGTAGTATGTACTATGTACACGAATAATTACATATACATGGTAAAAAGTTTTTTTTCGTGTCTCACTAGCCCAATTAAATATAAAGACATGCTTCAAGTCTATTATCTATGCACCAATGGTATTAGGTCCAGGGTTATGGTGTTTCTACTCAATCCATCCATCCATCCATCAGCCAAAGGACGTCCACTGCTGAACATAGGCCTCTCCTAATGATTTCCACAGTGACATGTTGGAGGCAGCCTGCATCCAGCGACGTCCCGCCACCTTTACCAGGTCGTCTGACTATCTTCTACTCAATAAAATTCTATAAATATCAATTTTCAGATTTTGGAGTACAGTCCTACACCATTCAGAGTGTATGGACATGCTAGTGTCGTTTCTACAAGAGGCTGATCCCCCCTACTTACGCCCACATGATTTAAGAGAAGTGCAGAAAATATACGAAGAAATAAGGAGACTGGTACTCATTGTGTTCAGCAGAATTGTGACTAATAAGGAAAGTAAGGTAAGAATTATGAATTAAGTATTTTTACAATATTATTTTGAGGTTTATCCTGTCCTAGTTTTGAGGCAATCAAAAGTTGTGCCAATTTGTTGAGACTAATGAAGTATATTGTTATTTGCTAGCTTCATGAAAGGGTAAAAGTTTTTTGTCGAACATTTAGAAAAGTATAATAGTATTTTCATATTTTGATCCATGCATTATCAATAAACTGTTCTATTATAAGTTTATGTTATACCGTATGTATTTAAATTGATTCATATCACACTAATTGCTCTCCAAATTCTGATTTAATTACTAACTTGTACACCTTACACTGTCTCCATGGAGCAGTTGGTTAGACGCCGGCTGTGAACGAGAGACCGCGGGTTCGATCCCCGCACCAAGACAAATGTTTGTATGAACCACAAATGTTTGTGAGACCGAAAAGTCTCTCATAGTTTCTGATACCCACAACACAAGACTCGATCTTAGTGTGGGGTCAGGACTATGTATGTGACTGTTGAGTGTATTTATTTTTTAGTCGCAATGGATGACGAAAGAGTTCTTGGGTGATCTGATATACAATAACTTTATAATAACGATGCCTATAATCTGGGACATATGTTTGACGTACGGCATGGACAATGGGCGGCACATATCGCGGATACTGGAGAGCGTGTTCACATTGCAACCGCAGTACGAACGAGACGCCGTGGCTGCTGTCGCGTTTGTTAAAGAGGTAAGTCCTTGTTGTAGTACTTCTACATGTAGGTAGTGAAGGTTTTCCATTTACGCGAACGTCATTCGGGGCGCTATTCGCTCTTGGATGTACGGTTTCCATAATGCGTGTGACGGTCACCGAGGGTTTTTCAGTCAGTATGCTGGCGTAAGTTTTGTCAGGGACCCGGCTCCAACACGAATCCGCAGTGTGCCGAGCTGGAAGGCCAGTGACACTGACATACCCCTTTCGGCCTCCCCGGGGGTTCCGAAAGGGGAGATTAACAGCTTTTCTAAAAGGTAGTGAAGGTTGGCAGTCAGATCATCATTCAAAAATATTTGTGTTATTCAAAGTTATTTTTCTGTCTGGGTGTGTGACAGGAAAATATCTCGTAGTTTCTGATACCCACCTTAATACTGTGGGGTCAGGACTATGTATGTGATTGTTGAGTGAATTCATTTCACAGGCTTTCAAATTCATAATACTGCAAGTGAACAAAGACTATGACAGCGATGAGCCGCCGAACCTCCCGGAGACTTTCCAAGGCTTTGGGGAGATCCGGCGGCCCTCCGCCAGCAAGCAGGATAAGCTGACGTTTGATATCCTGCGGGACCTGGTCATACATCTACTGGACACCGCCATGACCCTCAGGATATTCGTGGAGTTGTACTCCAAAAGCGTCATGGTGTTGAGGAAGACCAATTTTGTTGTAAGGTGAGGTTATAATTTATATTTTAGTGAATATGTAGGTAGGTAGGTATGGTTGCTGATGGAACTTATATATTTATAAAGAAATATGAAATAATATAATTATTGTATCATCCAAATACCTTGTTACGATAGCTCACATTTATTACGCAATTTTTTAATAGAGCGAGTGAAAGAATGATTATTCTCTGATGTCTGACCATTTTCCAATCCGGTTTTTAATGTTTCACTAAGTGCGTATTACATTTTTCATATTATTCCTGGAATAAACCTTTAATGCTTCAAAACTGCCTCGGTGGCGTAGTTGTACTACGGTTTGATTACAAAGCTGAGGTCTCGGGTTCGAATCCCGAGTCGGGCAAAGTGATATTGGATTTTTCTATTCATTATCAGCCCGGAGTCAGGATTTGTGCCCGATATGACGATAGGCTCGCCCCCTATCACATTATGGGACGGAACATACAAGGCAAAATGTGGGTGTCCTGGTGGCGCCTCTGCCTACCCTTCGGGGATAAAGGCGTGAGTTTATGTATGTATGTATGTATAAACCTTTAATCAATATCTATATCCGCCCATATACGTCCCACTGCAGGGCACGGGCCTACTCTAAAATCGAGAGAATCGATTGAGAGTGGTTAGGCCATATAGTCCACCACGCTGCACTGGCCTAGTGCGGGTTGGCGGACTTACATACCGTAGAAATTCTTTAAAATCGCTACGGTATGCAGGTTTCCTCACGATGTTTTCCTTCACCGTTAAAGTGCGTGGTGATTGACTATCAATACACACATAACTCCGAAAAGTCAGAGGTGTGCCCTGGGATTTGAACCCGCGACCACCGTGAACATGTAGGACGTTACCACGGCACATTTAATTTAAAATATAGCAATAACACACGCATTATGTTCCAGTATAGCCCAGATGTATGAGTACGGCATCCCGGAGCTGTACGAGAAGTTGGAAGAGGTCGGCGACGAAACCAGTGTCCGCTATACTGAGATCGAAGGGTACATCGACTCCGCTAGATCCGAGCTCATAGACATATTCAAAGAGATACTGGCTTATTACAAGAACGCTATACTTAGTCGCGAGTGAGTATACGCATATAAGTACTTCAATAAGTTCTTTCAATATAGTTGAATTAAACAAAAATTGGATGAGCGGACAAACGTCAAAACAGCCATCATATATGCTATAATTCGATGTGCTTGTAGAGGCAGCATAGCAAGCAACGTGGAGGAGTTCCTGTCAGTGCTGCTGGATGGTCTGTCGGAGCGCCTGCTCATGAGGGACTACCACGCTGCCTACCCCGTGCACGACGACCTGGACATACTGCGACAGGCTTACCCCGACATGTATCCTTTACTACTACATAAATTATTTATTTATGCATTTTTCTACAAAAATATAATATAGTGCAAATGGCAGTCTTAGTGGGGTGAGTATAAAAAATGGTATAATATAATCATACATACTATACTACGATACTCTTTGGTATTAACATGGGCAGAAACAACAATTAGGACAGTAAATAGTAATAGTTGAGTCGACATCATGAGTCGTCTATATGTCAGTAACCTCAGGGGCCAAATTTTAATATTTTAACTTTTTTTTTCGGCCATAACAAGGATATAATCATGCAGAATATTGACTTACAAATATAGACAAATAAATTAGATGCCATAATAGATAGAAAAAAAAACAATTTTCCTTAACATAAACCCAGTGATACAGTGAAAACAGACTTCATACTCCAAGCAATATACTCGAACCTAGACGAACCAGTACCAGAGATAATCCAGCCGGAAACAATGAACGGCCATGTTGAATACATAGACAACACCCCGACTCCGCCCATAGAGAATGAGATTCCGGACAGCGTTAAAGAGATGTCGTTGATAAGCGAAGTGAAAGATATATTGCCACATTTAGGAGATGGATTTATTTTGAAATGCTTGCAACACTACGGTTTCAGTACTGAAAGGGTTATTAACAGTATATTTGAGGATAATTTGGCAGAGCCTTTGAGAGGTATGTTTCGATATTAATAAACAAGTAATAATATATTTGCAAAAAACAATGTTAATATTTTTGTTTTACAGCGGTCCTCGCACTAGGCGAATCTGTATTAGGGCGACCATCAAGTGGGTTTACAGTGGGAAATTAATTATAATGTGATTTTTAATACTTTATTATTAAACTAAATTCTACTGCTCTATTTCATTATATTTTTTCCATTGAACAGCTCAAATAGTTCTCATTTCTCAACAACATTGCTTATGAATAGTTTTTGAATGAAAGACCAGTCAATTTTAATGGTAACTAAAAACCATTTAAATGCTAATTTATTTTCCTAAAACAGTCTTTGAAAGCTTTTTATATTATTCTTATTTATCAGGCTAGGCCAAGTTGCCAAAATAATAAATAAAATTTCATATCCAGGTTTAGACCAATCCCTCCCAATAATCCCAGAGGACCCGCTAGACAAGAAGTTCCTTGAGACCGGCATAGAGAGGCTCAACGTGTTCGACGGTGATGAATTTGACATCATGACGCGGGATGACGTGGACTTAAGCCGCATCCATGTGGGGAAGAAGAAGTCCAAGTACCGCAATCTGAATGATATGCTGGATGATAAGTCTGATGTTAAACAGTTGGGCGATATTTATAGCAAGTATAAGTAAGTAAACATAATTTTTTCATTAATTTTATATGTAATTTTATAAAAAGCATGGAGTAATAAAAATAAAGCAAAAAAACTAATATTTAGTGAAGATATGTATTGTTAAGCCACTAACAAGTATTTTGTTTCTACGTATAGGTGTGCGTACGTGCATGAATTCATGCGTGCGCGTATACGTACGTGCGTACACATTTCCGCCCATTTCGATTTTGTATACAGTCTGTGTAGCTCCGGCCTAAACATACCGTCTGTTTTGTAGACAGTCTCCGTGGCGCAGTTGGTTAGACGCTGGCATTGAAACGAGAGGCCGCGGGTTCGATCCTCGCACCAAGAGAAATGTTTGTGCGGTCCACAAATATTTTTTTCGGGTCTGGGTGTTTGTGAGACTGAAAAGTCTCTCGTAGTACTGATTCCTGCGACACAAGACTTAATTGATCTTAATGTGGGGTCGGGACTATGTGTGTGATTGTTGGGTGTATTTATTTATTATTTATTAAACAGATGAGCATCATTATATCGACCTCCGACAAATAACTGGTCGACCGCCGACGGATACTCCTCAATATTGCCCATTCATTTGCACTGCAGCCACTTATTCATGCCAGTTTACCTTTTTTTACACAATATAGGTCATAAATCACGTAATATATTTCAGCCTGGTATGTGACGAAGAGGAAGGCATGTACTCGGACGAGTATGACGACACGTACGAAGTCGAAGATGTCGCAGTGCGGGCTGATGATAGAGATGAAGTAAGGAGGCCCTTCGTCACGCCAAGAGCGCTGCAGACCAGGGATCACGACGCACAGGAGGTCAGTAATAGTTTAATTGATCATAGGTTTGCCCATTGAGTATCCAAGGTTTGCCTGCCATGTTCCACTTTTGTACCTGAGGGTCGATTTTGAGAAAATAAATACTAAATACTACCCACAATAGAAATTCATGCGTTTTTGCAGTATTACAATTTTTACTACAATGAGTAACTCCAATCTTTTTTATCGATTACAAATATTTATAATTATATCTATATAATTATGTGATTATCCTAAACATCTTAATCTCCTCTTACCCCCTTTTATTATACCGGGTATATCAAGACTGCGACCGAAAACGAAGCCAGGTGGTAGTTTTAGTGGTTACAGACACAGACAACTAAAAATTTGGCAAAAAAGAGTCATATTTTTGAATTGTTTTAAATATGGGTATCATGTTTGGGTAACAAATGCCGAGTTTTTGCGAAAATAGTAATTAATACCCTCACGTACCATTGCGTACTTAAAAATAAAAAGGTGTACATTATTATTTTAGACAAACTATTTATTTATCACCTAAATACCGCGATAAGTAATGAAATACAAAAAAAAACGTTTTTATTGCGAATTTTTTGTTGCATTGTGTCTGAAGCCACTAATACTACCACTTGGCTTCGTTTTCGGTCGCAGTCTGGATATACCCTGTATGCCTCATTAAATGCTTGTCTGTCAGAAATTATTTACTGCGATAAGACCGTCATTTGTACTTTCTTTAAGTACAGTTTGTACTATTGTGTCTGGTCTACAATTAACCACAAATATTTCTAGGAGGAATCAGAAGAAGAGTCAACTCCAGCAGAAGAACCATCTGGCAGTAGAACCAGGATGGACTTCTGTGTGAACCCCGAGGAGATGCGCGCGAGAAGAGAAGCCAACTTCCAAGCCAGGAGGGGGAAGGGACATAGGCCTCCACCTCCCGCTAAGTATGGATAGTTCTGGGAATTAACTCTAGTGACTTTGCAATGGAATGTAATGTAAAGTATGAGAAGTTACAATTATACTCATAGACAAAATTAGGATTTAAAAAAATGATTTATTCATTCAAAGAAATCGGTTGAAAAATGAATCGTCGCTTGAGTACTCTATATTTTATTATTGGTTTATAATTACTACAAAAAAAACTATTTGAACATACCCATTAAAATGTAAAAGAGATGTCCTAGGAAAAGCAGTTGTAAATATAACATTAAATTATCTCACATAAAAGAGTCATTACTCATATTTTTAAGACTATTGCTATAACATACTAATACAACTTGATATTCCCAGGACGGTAGACGTAATAGGCAAGCCCAAAGGTCAAGGTCAAGAGAAGGAGGTGCTGGCCAACAGGGACCGCAAGGAGAAGCACAAGTCCACGAGAGGCAACCACAACCGGCGGCAGGGCGCGCAGTGGAAACGCAGCCAGGGGATGATGCCCTCATAATTACCACTACACAGTAAAACGGGGTGGATAGAGACAGGAGTGAATAGAAATATACTGGTCTTTTATTCATGTGATTTCATTATTTTATGGAAAAATACAATCACATAAATAAAAGATCCTTATGATTTTCAATATACAAATATTTTCATAGTCATACATTTAACCAGTTTAGTGTCTATTCGGCCTGTGGTTCGATCCACCCTGTTTTAAGGTACGTAAACTTAAACTGACACTAAAATATACATTTAGGGTGTAAAATAACGCTTCTGAAATCGTATGGGTAATACTAAAAACAGGAAAAATGTCTGTATTACAGGTCCTTTAGTTTGCTAACGCGCAATGTATATCGAACTTCATGGTAATGTCAGCTATTTTTGTTTGTATTACATTGCGCTGTTTAAAACAGATGGTAAAACGCTGTTTAAATTATTATTTTAATTAAAATTAAATTAAATTAAATTAATTAATGGTTGTGTTTATTTAAATGTGATGTGAAAAACAGTAAATAAGTTTTTCTGTCTTTTTTACTAGCTATTATCGGTTTCAGAAGCGATTAAGTTACACTGTAAATTTAATTTAATAACTAACGTGTATTTATAAATAATATTGCACAGGGAATTGATAGAAAACTGAAAATAAATTATTGAAGAAAAAATACACCACAAGTGGATAAAATAAAATGCGCTTAAAATTGTATTCAAATGGGTTCAAAAATTCATAATGGTGTCTTAGATTTCAAAAATTCAGCTAAATAAAAGCAATGAAATAAAGGAGCAATATTGAAAACATAATTTGTAGTTATTCAAGTATTTATACTAGAGCGGGCAAACCAAAACAAAATCTGCGTAAATTAGGGGGGCTATTACGAAACACGATATAATGTGCGATTATTCGTATTAAAATCTACTCGTACTGTCTTCGTTTCTAGCATGATGTTGATGCATAGTCCCCATGCGACATTTGTCGACACTGTTGAATCGTTCAGCTGTCGATATGGTTGAAAACGAAGGCACTAGAAGGAGGTTTTAACACGCGGAATCGTACGATTTATTTCGATATCGATGTTTGTTGTAGCCGCCCAGGCACGCGGGAAATAAGGGAGAAGTAAGATAGTGTGACGCGTAGGAGTAAGAGAGATAAAAACATGCCCGCAATTTAATGCTATGAATATTTTGTGCGGTGTCCACTCCAGTATAGTGTTTGTAAATCAATGTCGGTATATTTAATGTTGTGCATAGTAGTGTACAACTTGAGACTTGAATACAATAATACAAATTATTGTGCAGAAATAAATGAGAGTAAAGAGGGTAGGAACAACCAAAACTTACAATAAACATGAAGAAAAAAAACTGGGATGAAAATTTCATACATTTTTCGCCATATTGAGTCTCAAGTTGTTACACTAATAAATATATTTTTCCACTCAAATATACTTTTATACAAAACGTACCTTTGATATGGAATATCAAATTATTTTAATTTGTCTAATTTTGCATTAAACCAGTATAAAATACGTATGAACTAGACTTAGATTCACATTGTGATGTATTCATTTCTTTGTACCAATATTGTTAAGTTCTGTGTACGTAAGCCAGCAATACTTTCATAATAAAAAACAAAATATTATTTATTCAAATGTTGTTTTATAATTGGAAGTCCTGTTCAGCAATAATACCTTGCTTGGTCCTTTCCCTTACTAATAAGCCTTACACTTACAAGTGTTTCTTGGCGCTCTTTTATGTCGTTTTGGATATCTGCGACAAACAGTACAGTGTACATCTTTTACTCCACTTCAAGATAAAAAATCTTTACCTAATACAATTTTCCTCGTACCCATAAGCAGATTATTAATGACTAGCGGCTCGGCCCGGCGACGCCTGGGTACAAACAGTTCTTAAATCCACTCCACGTGACACATTAACAATATATAGCTTTCGCAGCGCACGCGATGTAAAGAATATTTTAAGTATTTTTTTACACCATAGGTTTCATTATTGGGGTTTTAGTAAGGATCCCTTTTTTTAATATAATATACCCTACGTCATCCGGGGAAAGAGTAGCTTCCCAACAGAGACTTTTTGGAGCCTATTCAATGCAAACAAACAATCAAATATTTCCTCTTTATAATGTACCAACACATGATACCACACTGGTCTATTCCAGAATTGTTTATCTTTAATAGAATTTCATTATATATTCTCTATTTTCCGCAAACAACTTTAAGCTATCCTCTCACGTATTCGAAAGTTACTACGAATTAAATGAATGTTATGAATTCAAACTGGGCCTAAGATTTCTGCTGATCGAATTCACAATAGGCTCAAGTATTTGTTGACTCGCTTAGCCACGCACACGTACTTTATGATATGTTTTGATATTTATGTGTGAAGTTGTTAAAATCCATTAAGTACGCATATTGCTGTAAAATATTGCTGGGTGTGATTATAGGGTTCCTCGTGAGAAATTATTATGCTATGAACTTTTGTCTGAAGAGTTCAATGCTTATTAAGTGTGATTGCTCTTAATCCTATAAGGCGTTTCGAAAACCGAATCCAGGACCTCATGTGCATCTAACACGTCAGGTTAACGTCATATTGATAGCCTCCGTGGCGCAGTTGGTTAGACGCCGGCTGTGAAACGTAAGGCTGCGGGTTCGATCCCCGCACCGAAACAAATACCTGTGTATATTTGTTTCGGGTCTGGGTGTTTGTGAGATCGAAAAATCTCTCTCACGCACGCCACAAGACTAGATTAGTGTGGGGTCAGGACTATGTATGTGACTGGTGGATGTATTTATTGGTATAGGCATCTTCAATTTTCAACGCTGGACGGATCAGATCCGCACCACACTCAACATGACCGTGGCTGAAGCGGTTAAAGTCGCCAAGGACCGGACCAAATGGCACAACATCGTGCGCGAAAGATTGTTTCCCGGATGACTCACGACCCCCAGCAATGGGGTATCGACGCAAGGAGGAGGAGGATAGGCATCTTCATTACCACGCTAGATTTTTCTATCCTGCGCCAAGCGAGTCTAATGTCTTCTTGCGATGTTCTCTACGTCATACAAGTTGCGACCATCTGGGAGGTGGTCTGTCTCTTAGCCTCCGTGCCCTTATGGCCATTATTCAGTCAACGACTTACATCTGTTGTCTAGCAATCTAGCAACATGTCTATGTAGCTACACGAATTCCACTTCTAGTGATGTTTTCCTCCCACGTCCACAACCAAAAAAACATCCAACTTTTGTACTTGGGATTCTGTCAACAACGCCATCCCGAGAACGGCTCGTTCCATTTCTGTAAAGCAAAATAAAAATAACAGTACGGAAACGGGGACAAAGTACGGAACACCGGCGAAAATTATGATAATTTGATATTCTAAGCAAAGGTGGTCATTACAAAACGTCCGCTGTGGATATACGGCACGGAGTCGGCGGTTAAATCGCGCGCGTGTTCCGAATCGCAATATCTCATCTCTGAGATACTCTCCGCGACCGACCCGCTCTCTTAGTGACGAGAGGAGCGATCTGAAATATAAACAGGTATTTGTTGTTGTTTTTCTTAAAATTAGTTTGTATTGGAGTAATTCTTCGGATTTTGTTTTTAATAAGTGTGGTAATATGATCATTAATAATAATAATCTAATTGTTATAAACATAATTTGTAACTATTAAAATTACAGAAATTGTAAGGTTGTGTTGTAGGATTTCATTTATTGTTTAACTGAGTAACATTATGAAAATCGATAATAGATATAGGTAGATCTGCTTATTTTTCAACCTCTACTTGGCGTACCGTTGGTTGTTACAAGTTTAGAAGCGATATTCACAAACAATATAATATATTATTACTCTATCGTCGCCCACTGCTGTACTTAGACCACTCCAAGCGAGCGCCAACCATCCCGGTCTTGAGCAGCCACCATCCGCTACCCGTCACCTTCTTAAAGTAGTCGTGCAGTAAGATGATCTGCATTCCGTCTACCTAAGCGAGGTCTCCACTCCAACAATTTCCAACTCTACCAACCATCTGTTCGATACAAACTATTGCTCTGCTTAATTCATCAGGCGCGTTTTACTTTTAATGTTGCACTTCAATTAATTATATTTATAACTATTAATTAACACATAGTTAAAATAAAGTTAGAAATAATACAACTATTACTATTCCAGCTCGAGGAAATCCACTGCTGAATAGGCCGCCACTGAGAGTTTCCACAAGGACTTGCTAGAAAACGCATTTTTTTTTGTACGAATTTCTTTTTTATTTATTGCAATGAATCATTATGTCCAGTAGTTACTCTGGCTACAATGTCCTTCAAACCGGAACACAACAGTGCATTTACACTGATGTTTGGCGGAGGAAAAAGACATTGCGTTGGTACCTACCCAGGCGGCCTCTCACATATGAAAGACCTACCACCAGTAAAACTCCTTTTAGTTATCACTAAGATCACTCCCTTAGCTCAAAGCCGCGCCGCAAGCCATAAAAGCTTAGTAAGAATGGATGCCATAACTCCATTCCAACGTCTTCATACTGGACCATAAAGCTGGCATCATGCTCATGTGTGTTCATATATAAATACTTATTACAGTTGCTGTAATAAAATGGCGTAGGTTCTGAAGAAACTGTGGAGAGTAAATGAAGAGGAAAGTGTATGGTATGTTTGTGTTTGACATTTGGGGCTGTACAGTTCAATTCCAGTGCTTTTTGTCGATGTTTAAAAATTGTATCAAAGTGATTGTGGGCTGTGGCAAGCATTGGCAACCAAGTTCGTTTGTAACGCCTAATTATAATCACACACATATTTATTTTTGTAATTAGCATCTTAAACCACCGCGCCTCCGACGCTGGTAGAATTAGGAATTAATCAGGCAATCGCAATGGCACATGGCAGTAGTGGGTTCGAGACCGAGAGACACATCTGACTAAACTTGCTTATGTATTCACATAATTTGTATAAGTACTGAGAGACATCTTATTAAAGTTGAGTAAAATCGGTGATTCTCTGCTAAGACAGGTTGTGGCACAACTTTCGATAACGAAACAGGATAATAGTGTAAATAGCAACGCTGGCAACGTCATCTCAAATGCGAAAGTACTTTTACTGACTCATAACACAAGGCGTCGTACCAAACATCCACACAATAATAAAATAAATAAAATTAATGTCACTATAATGACAAGAGCATCAGCATTAGTGATGGGCGCGTACGTTTTATTATATTACCTGTAATGGGGGGCATTAAGGCGGGGCGGAAGGATTTAATAAGCGAGCGGCGGCGCGCGCGGCAAACGGGCGAAATTGCGATGTTCGATGCGTACGCGCAGGGCCCCAGGCGGTAGTAGAGATTCTAGTATACTTGGTTTTATCGACTGGCGATAAAAAATCTATATTTATAATAATAATTAATGACATAAGATGACATAAGAAAATTAATCAAAATTTATTTATTTGTTATTTAAATAAAGCAAATGCGATCTGCCAAGAAGGTCGTGAATTAGAATTACGCAGTACAGCTTCGATTCTCGAAGACGTGTATGTATTGATACTTGATAGTCAATTAACATGCGAAGTGCAATGGTGCAGGAACATCCTAAGTAAATCTGCATACCTTAAATCTTTACTAGAATTTCTTTTATTTGAAGTCCCCCAAAACCGCACTAGGCCAGCGTGGTGGACTATTGTTCTAGCCCTCTCAATAAAACTCTCGATTACAGAAAAGTCTCGTTGCTCACGAACAGGCGATTATGGGTTGCTACGGTATGCCACAGCAGATTCGCCTAATAAAAATAAATATTAATAAACTATCGATACATCTCTTGGCCATCTATACCGCGCCGTGTGTAATTTATTTCTCATTCAGTGTAGTCGCGTCGATTATTATTATTGTTCGTCGAAAAGTCACGCGGGCTTCGAGCGCTCCCGGCGCAACGCATAATTGTTTCATATAACTTGTGCTACACGCCATTTGTCAATATTATATCTTTGTACTTACATATATTACTTACTCATGTAACGAACTATTAATATTTTGTCACGCATTTGTATGTTAGTTTTATTGTAGGCACGGTTGTTTAAAGGTCAAGATTGCTTTCCTTTTATGGTATAGAGCAGTGATTCCCAAAGTGGTCCAGGTGGACCCCCAGGGGTCCACGGGAGACTTGCTGGGGGTCTACGTAAGCGTGAACAAAATATGGGGGTCCATAAGATGTTAATGGGGGTCCACGAAAATTTATCTGCTTTTGATAGTAAAAGCAAAAATAAATGTAAGCATAGTTTTTATAAGGGCCTACCTACATTGTTTTAAGTACCTAACTAAGCAGATAATATTTTAATAAGGCAAGCGATTGTTACTTGTCCAAACTTGCGTATTCGATATTACGTACAATTTCGTGTACAGACTTGCAAAGCGCTATCCGCCCGACAATGCTTAATGCTTGTTCAGACATGAACTTGATCACCACTATAAATACTTGATGCCAAAGGCAAACTCATTCATTTGTTTCCGGAATTTCGAAAAAAAGTGTGAGAAAATTTATATCAGTGTTTGCTAGTGCCGGAGAAAAGTAAGTACCTACCTTTTTTTTGTTATAGTACTTAAGTATTTTGTTTCCGTGTACTAGTCGGTTGATCACAACTGCTTGTATAGATAGGTAAGGTAGATTAGACGTGTATATAATCTAAGATAGGTAACTTAGTAACTTACAGATATTTTAATTGTCCTCTTTCGATTTGAAGACAAACACAGCACGTTTTATTCCATTGTTTTTTCACGAGAGAAGCACTGCCTCTCTAAAAAGGCCGAATAAGCAATATTGCAGAGCAATTAATATTGTAATTTTTCTTGCAAATAACTACTAGTTTTATAAAACAGTAATTTCACAATCATTTTATATTAAATAAATAAATACACCCAACAGTCACATACATAGTCCTGACCCCACACTAAGATCGAGTCTTGTGTCGTGGGTATCAGGAACTACGAGAGACTTTTCGGTCTCACAAACACCCAGACCCGAAACAAATACCTGGGGATCACACAAATATTTGTTTCGGTGCGGGGATCGAACCCGCGCCCTCTCGTTTCACAGGCGGCGTCTAACCAACTGCGCCACGGAGGCTGACTAATTGAGGCTAATTGATTTTGAAGTAACTACATATTTTATCAAAATTATTCCTTTTCGGAAAAAGCGAGCGGTGCGCGGGCGACGGGAAAAGGGCGGGGCTTGGGCTTCGATGCCAGTTTGTCACGTTTTAATGTGCGTTTTAACAATGAAGCCGCAGACAAAAAATACGCAAATACACGGAGCGCGTGAACTCATTGATTTGATGAAATGTTAGTTATCGTTTTTATGGAATTTTGAGATTTCGACTTTTATTTTTTCCTACACAAATATGATCAGTATTCGATACTGAGTACACCAATTTTTATTTGTACTATTAAAAATTAGTGGTAAATTAGGTACTTTAAAATTGATACCGTTTTGTGAAAACGTCTGTATTTGTCTTAGCGGTTTATTAGTTGGTCCCTTTACAAGCCGTAATTCTATTTCCGCGTGCTGACAAAGGCTGCGGTGTGATACCTATATTCAGAAAAAAACTTGGTTACTAAAACATTTTTTTTTACAGGTAAGTTAACTGACACGAAACATGGCTACAGCAAAGAAAAAATGTCGACAATATAGTGTCGATTATTTGAAATATGGTTTTGTTCCATCAGAGGCAGACAAACAGTTGCCCATGTGCCTATTATGCAACAAAGTTTTGAGCAATGACTCTATGAAACCATCAAAGCTCGAAGATCATCTAAAAAGGTGTCATACTGATAAAATAGGTAAAGATTTAAAATATTTTCAAACATTGAAGGAAAAATATGAAAAGAGACCCACCATGCACAGTATGTTCGCTTCAACATCTCAAAGTAACGATGATGGCTTGCGGGCATCTTACAATATCTCATTACTTATAGCAAAATCTGGAAAACCACACACTATCGGATCAATTAATTTTACCCGCTGTTGAAGAGGTTTTAAAAACTGTTTTGCACAAATCTCCGTTTGACGTACTAAAAAGAATTCCATTAAGTAACAATACTGTACAAAGACGCATTGATGAAATGAGCTCTGATATCGAAAGTTTTTTGTGCAATCATCTGCAAAAAAATCATTTTTCTATACAACTGGACGAGTCAACGTTACCCGGTAATGAAGCATTATTATTGGCATATGTCCGATTTATTATGGAGGAAGAAATTCACGAAGAATTGCTATTTGCCAGAACTTTGGAGACTGATACTAAAGGCGAATCAATATTTAATGTCCTGAGTAATTTTTTCACGGAAAAATCGATTCCATTTACAAACATTATTTCAGTGGCAACAGACGGAGCTCCTGCAATGGTCGGGCGATATCGTGGGTTTATAAGTCATCTCAAAAGAATTATACCAGGACTTACAGCGTAGCGTATTCATTGCGTAATCCACCGACAACATCTTGTGGCAAAACATTTAAGTGACAGGTTGAACCAATCTCTTCATTTTGTAATAAAAGCTGTCAGAAGCAATGCATTGAATACGCGTTTATTTGCTCAATTGTGCGACGAAAATGATGAAGACTTCCAACGACTGCTCTTACATACTGAAGTACGCTGGTTGTCGAAAGGTGCATGCTTAACGAGATTTTACTCTGTTTTCGATTCCGTATTAGAGTTCCTAGAAAGTAGAGATCCAGATTTAAAAGAAAACTTGATCAAACTCAAAGCAGACATTGCGTATTTGACAGATTTGTTTAAAAAATTTAATGATATTAACTTGCAGTTACAAGGGGACAGCCTGAATTTAATAAAAACAAAGGGGATAATTTCGGCTTTTCTTGGGAAATTGAAATTTATGAAGCAAAACATTAGTCGGCGCGAATTCTCTCAATTTCCAAACTTGTCGCAGGTAGAATGTATTGATGAGGATATCCATACCTACAGTCAACATTTAAATGCCCTGCATGATGACTTCAAAACCAGGTTTGAAGATATCCTGACGATGGATATACCACCATGGATCATAAATCCATTTGATGAAACGGAAGTGGCCAATGTTGTATTACAAGAGGAGCTGCTCGAGCTAAGCACCAATGAGGAGCTGAAGGTGAAATTTAGAAAAGGCTACCAAACATTTTGGCTGCAAGCAGAAATACCCGAAAAATATCCTGGACTGTGGGAAATCGCAAGGAAATTTTTAATAGCTTTTCCCTCGTCATACCTTGTCGAAAGGAGTTTTAGTGCCGTTACAAATCTCTTAACAAAAAAAAGGAGCAAATTAAACATCACAGAGCGGGGGGATTTGCGGTTATTGCTCACAAAAATAAAGCCAAACATTGATCGTTTGCTGACACTCCATCAAATACATCCTTCCCATTAATTAAAATTATGACCTGAACCTATATTACCTTATTATTTTTTTCTTGTAATTCTATTCTTTTAATAAATAAAGTGTTATAAAATGTACCATTTTTCGTTTTTATTTTACCTATCGGAATATAGGGACAGAACTCAGAAGCGACACAATTTTTATTTTTTGGCGACTTTAAGAATGTGGTAGAAATGTAGCAGCAGGGGGTCCACCAAAACCAGTAAAATTTTGAAAGTGGTCCACGAGAAAAATAAGTTTGGGAACTACTGGTATAGAGACAGTCGATAGTTTATTTGTAATTGTTCAATTCATTCATTAACTTAGTTTTTTTTTAAAAGTCCGAACTATGGAAAGCAGTAAAATTATCTTTAGAAAACTAAAAAACTTTCTTCTTCAGCAAAGTTGTAATTAAGTTAAAGCCACATTTGGTAGGGTCGTTTTTCTTTAGACTTTATACAAACAGAAATATTCAATTTCTGGACAAACTTCCGCTGTATTTAGCACGACATGCAATTTTAATATTATACGATTATAGGGTGTATGAATAACAACACATGTCTCAAAACCACATCCGCAATATTTATTTGCGTACCAAGAATCCCAGGGTGCCTATTACGTAACATATCTATTAAGTATTAATCCCTTCGAAACCGCTAACGGTAATGCAAAAAAAACATCAAATTTCCACAAAGGTATCGGAATTCGCTTACTCATCCAAATCTGTGTGGTCTAAAGGAAATCTACTGAAAGAGAAAGACATACAATTTAAAATAAGCGTGAAAGGGACAGACAATCTTGCAGGAAGTGAAACATTATATCGTACTTTTTGGTACGGTTAAAATACTGTGTAATAATTATGACGAGTATAAAAAAGTTTAACAAAGGATAGCAGTTGAACTCAAGAAAAAACTGGTAAAATAGCCGACAGCCAACCAAGTCATATAGGACATAATTTAATGAGTATGAAGGCAGGTGTACATACATACATAAACTCACGCCTTTATCCCAGAAGGGGTAGGCAGAGACGTCACCAGGACACCCACATTTCGCCTTGTATGTTCCGTCCCTTGAAGGCAGGTGTATGTACTAAGTTATGAAGTCTTGATGAAATGTGAAATGCAAATGGACTACAATGAGTCAAATTAAATGTATGGAGACGATAAACTTAACGTTTCGGAGCATCTAAGTGCGGGATAAGTCGTGCCGGCTTACCCCACAAATATGAGAAACATTGTCTCCGATGGTTAATATGTTTGTTTGTATATTTCTGTTTCTATTTTTGGGTAAGCCTGGACACTGATGGCCGGACAGTTTCATATCTTTGCCAAACTCTCACAAAGTTAGAGTCAAAAAATTGCAAAACGCATTCACAAAATAAGGAAACTTACTACAAAACATATTTAAAATTCTATGTCAGGTTATTTGGGTTGCAATTGTTTCATTCAATGTCCCTTCTTTTATTTTTGATAATTAATTGCATAGCCTCTAATAGCAACGTATTGCAAGTTAAACCCCGTATTGCTACAATTGAAAGTTCGTTACATAACATTACATAAGAGATAATATAATTGATACATGAATGTGCGGTGCAATTAGCAGCTATCTATCGGACACATCTCATTTGCCGATCGTTACGTGACCCCGCCCGCCTCACGATTCCAATTAGACTTCTGGTAAGTGAAAACCAGTTAAAAAAACTGATGGTTTATGGTGAAGTTTAGTTTATGGGCGCTAGGTGAAATATTTAAGCTGTAGCACATCGTAAACGTGTGAATCTAAGCAAGGAGTGGCTTATTTAATGAAATATTTGAGGTCAGATATCCACGCTTATCATCGTGTAACGTATGCTCCGTGCACCTATTTCCTCTACTGCAAAGCATCGGCTTTTCCTAAAATTTACTTTTTGGAAGCGACCATTTAAATATAATATTATGTTTAATTAAGATACGTATCATAACATGTATAAGACTGTTGGGTGTATTTTCAGCAAAAGAAAGTCTAGTGTTGAACGTCGGCTTTCCCTAACTCCTAATTTCCACAGCGACTGTCGGAAGCTGCCTGTTTCTGCTTCGTGCAACCTTTATATTTGAAACCATTAACACAACATAAGTTACTTTATGAATTGTCTAGGATATAGGTGGCAGGTAGTAGGTCTCTCTTATTATCTAAGAGACCGTCTAAGTAGGTAACACCGCAATGTCTATTTCTCGCGCCAAATAGCAGTATAAATGCAATGTTGTGTTCCGGTTTAAAGGACATTGTAGCCAGTGTGATTACTGGACATAATGAGACTTAACATCTTATGTCTCAGGATGGCGAGCGCAGTAAAATGCCAGGCATTGCTTTGTAATTCATGGTGTTTTTCGGTTTTGCTACTGTCCATGAGCGGTCGTATCGTCAGGCGAATGGCATGGTCGTCTCGCCATTCAACGTAATAAAAAAAATAGGACTTAATGTCTACAATATGACCTTTAAATATATTTACGTTTAATATTTGGGCATCAGAAGATTTATTAACTGTAAAGCAACATTGTTGATTGTATTATGAGAAGTCATAAATTGTAATCTGTTTTACGTAAACCACACGTTTATTTACATTCTAGAAACTTGTCCTACAAAATATATTGAAGGATAGTCTCGCTATTTCGTACTTTAAGTACCAAGTATTAATTTCGAAACTGTGTCTCTGATATTACTTTAATGTATTTAAAAAGATATAAAAAGTATTATTTTGGTAAAACAAAGAGCAAGAATCAGAGCAAAAACATGTATTATAAGATTTTTCTTCAAGAACATTGTCGACATATGTAATGTAGCTGTGCTCTAACTTATAAACTTAATACTTATAGATAAAAAATAATTGTAGTTTTAACTAGAAAACTATCACCTTTATAAACCCAGTCACGTTCGGACAATCACAATGTAGGAAGCTAGAATTATAAAAAGTGTTACTTGTCGTGTTGAGCCGAGAAAGGTCATGCACTTCCGCCTGTGACTTTCATACTAACCGCTGGGAAGTGATGTGACACGACGAGGCTACCAAACCCAAGCTTAGTTCCACATTCATGCGACAGATATAACGGTAAAGATCCTGTACCACATATATGGTGGTAGCAGTAATTAAGATTCAAGAGATCCTGCGATTTTTTTAATAAACAATATTTTGATTTTGATAATACGCTTGTGTACTTTTGCAGAAGACAGTGATCAATGAGCGTGGTATTCAATAACATAGATGAAACCCTTTTCAAAACGAGTGTGTGTAGATATTATATGAAAAATTCTGAAGTGGTAGATGCGGGGGCTTTGAATTTCTATTCGATTGATTGAAGAATTCTCCGTCCAAATCCATTAAGTACCTACTTATTTTAATCTTCAGCACCCTCCATAGAACGATCAAAACACCTTACATAATAAATAAATAAATTCTTCAACTATCGATTATCTTCAAACTCTTTTTTGTGAAATTCTTTAAACATTTTATTGAAACGAATCCACAATCATCTCATTGTAGCTACCACGACTAGTTTTAGATAACCTTCAATAGAAGGCAATAAAAATGCACAACGTATGAGTAGTGGAGGCATTAAGGTTAAGTAACCTTTATTAATAAGATCTATAAAAATGCACATTGAATAGTGTAGACATTAGCACGAGTGTAGTGCGTATAGGAAGTGCTATAACAAATAGCATTGGAGCGCAGTGCGCACATGCTGCGCCATTACCCGCGCTCGGCTAGACGGTAATTGAACTAGATTATCCTAACTGTCTCGGTGTAGGGCTGCACTGTTATTTAATTTTAAAACACTGTATAGTAACAGCCCATATAAGTCTTACTACAGGGCACAGGCCTACTCTATGATCCAGAGCACGATTGAGAGTGGTTAGGCCATATCCAACACACTGGCCTAGCGCGGGTTGGCGGACTTTACATACCAAAACATTATCAAGGGAATTATATGACATTACGAATACAATACAAAGACCCAGAAGCTGATGGTAATATTCCTATCCGTCCGAATAGCGTAGGTCCTAAGTACGCGATGGTAGCAAATCGTAGGCTTAAAAGTCGGTAGGATGTGCAGCAATACTGTAGTTAGGTTAGGTATCTTGGGCTACCGGGGCTAGTAGGAATGGACTGACTCGACCGGGGTTGTAATACTAAAGAAAATTGAGGTAAAGTGACCGATTTTACGTCTAGTTTCGCTCGGTAAGTGACATTGCAGGGGGCTAAATATTTTCTCCCTCGTTCTCCTACAATTTCGAAACACAGGAAAAGCATATATGCAGCGTAAGTCGTAGATATAAAGAGGCAGCGGCAATCACCTACCATCAAATGAGCCATTTCTTCATGTACCGGAGATAGATAAATAAAAAAAACGACATAATGACCCACGCAAGTGTATAGCATTTCGGTTTCAGCATACATCCAGTTTCGAAATGGCCCCCAGTGTGCCGATAGTCGAGAGGTATCCATAGCTTGTGGATATGCTATTTAAATGCACTGCATTTATCCTGAGACAAATAGAAAAACTTTGTCCTGCAGTGTAATATAAACATTATGACCTTTTCAATTTTTCATCTTGCCAGCCCTATAAACCGCTTCTAACGCTCGAGCCAATTGTAGAAGAATCGTCAATTGGCAGACATTTGCCGGCATTATTATCGGCTTCGAGAGCAATTACCGACGTCTCCTATCGATCGCTCTTTGCATTAAGAAAGGTCACCTGTTTTATGTAAATACAGTGTGCATTAACGATATTTTTATAGCCTGCGAAGTTCACGTGATAGTGCGGGCAACAAACCGTTCCTACACTTGAGTTTTCGTGTGTAGGTAGTGTTTATTTAATACAGAGCAAAGATAAATAGTGGCTTAGGAGTTTCAAATATATGGTAATAAATGAATACGTATTTGCATACACGTCTATGGTATCTTGTGATTTATGTATCACAAACTAGTCTTTTGTTCCTAAACAAGTGTGTTGATCACATAATAAATGTTGTTAGGCATGACTGCGATTTATATGGGTGAGCGAAGTAAGTAGTACTATATATGTAGTAGGTACAGTAAGTAGCCACCAATGTTCCATATTTTGGCATTTAATTTCATTACCATTCCATTTGAATCCGCAAAGTGGTCCAATTTCAGACGCGCAATACACAATGCTGATCGGCGATATAGTCTTCAAACTTAAATCAACACACCTTTAAGTACTTCTTGCGTTTCTTGCCAAGTTTCTATGGCGAGCGGCAAAAACAGAGCGCTAATTTGGTATTTACTCTGTGGTCATTACGGTCCAGTCAAAGGTTTGCCGGCGGAAGCACGCGTCATGCGCCGCCTGTGTCCACTTATACAACACTGCAACTGCATTGACGCCATCAATTCTTAGAAGCCAGTGTTAGCCTGTTACCCCATTAAATGTTTCTTTAATTCATACGATTTGATGTTAATTGACGACACGCATGACAGAACAAGTCGGCGCCAGTTTTTTGCGCAATTAACAGGTATTAACTGAGAAACTTATCCATAAATTATATGAAAAAATATGCACGGCTCCAACGAGATTTCAGTCATGACAAAAAAATATGGATAATCAACAAAAAAAGCATTCTGAAGTTGCAAAAATCGATCACATACGAAAAATGCTTATTACGACAATTTTGACGAATACAGTGAGTTCAAACCTTCTGAATACTAAGATAATCAAATCGGAGCAGTTTCAGAGTATCTTTAGAATACTTTAAGGTTGAAAAGTTACCGACGATATCCTTCGTTTGTTTCTTTTATCCAAAGATATGCAGTGTTTTCCGAATATCCATAAATAGTCAACTTTCAGTCAACAATTTTACCTAGAAATACTGTTTATTATCATAAGACTTTAATACCATCTTATAGAGCATGTTTTGAAGTTACTAAAATTCTGATTTTGTTTTCCCCATGATTGATATTCATGGAGTAATCCAATGTCAAAGTGTGATAGGCCATTTTTACTTTGATAATTGATTTACCATAAGTTAGCTCCAAATCATGTCACGGAGATTTCTGAAATTAAAGGCAATTACATTATCTACGGGAATTTTATAATGATGTCACCATAAAAACACTACCCAAGTAAATGCACGGTTTTAAAAACGAAAAAAATTTTGGAATTTTTTTTCTCGTTGGTTTTCTTACGATTGCTTATCAACGAAGCAAGCAACCAAGAAATAGAGCACAGATCTGCAAAATAGACATTTCAAGCTTCCAATTTTTAGTTTCCGAATTTCTTAACAATCAATTTTCTCCAAGATACAGACTCTCAAAAAGCACAAAATAAATTGATTAAAAAAAATATCCAATAATTTTTGTGAGTAGTATATAGGTTTCTTCGTCGGCTTTATTTGATTGACGACTCAATTTTGGATACCATCACCCTTAATATTGGCTGGTATAAGCAGCGTTTTCTAACCTAGTTTTACATTAATTCCACTCTAAAACAACTAGGTACCAACAATGTAACTTAACAACCTGCTTTTATATTTGCCCTTTTACGTACTTAAACGGCTCTTAAACCAAAAATATACAATTTCAGTCCATTACAAGGTTTTAAACTTCACGAATGGCTTGCGCGGCAAAGCTTCGCAATTAAATACCGGCTTTATCTGGCTGACGTTTATCGTTGTTTAATTGTGAGCGCCGGCGCAGCGCAGCCGACTTTCCACACAGATTTATGTGTTGTTTTTGCAACCCAACGTTAGCATTTTATCTACATTAACACGCTCTAATGGGGGATGTTTATCGCAAAGTACAGTTCGAGTGATATCAAATTCATTTGGAAATCATATTACGTTTATTAGCTCGCGCAACTTCGTATACTTTTTTCTTGGAGATGATTTTTGCATTTACAGATTTTTAGATGAAGTGGAAGGCAACGGGATTGATGTGAGTTTTAGGTCATCGATTGAACTGCAGCAGAATACACGTATAGTTTTTGATTTTATGAATTATGAATCAGTTCATTAAAATTTTCTTTTTATCGTGTAGTCAATCGCCAAGAAGATATTTATGAAAATTAATACCTTATGACAATGGTATAAGCGCAGAACAGCTGAATATTTGTGGGTACGAGGAATAGCCAATGTAAAATTCAGATGATTTCCAAACTATGATAATACCAAAAAACCCCTCCCAATTGTTCTCTCGATTGTAGAGGAGGCCTGTCCCCTGCAGTGGGACGTATTATATGGGCTGATACAGTACATACAGTACCTGAGTACAGATATATAAAAAACTGACTTAGAAGTTTGAGATCGTTGATTTTATGACAATTATTTTAAATAATAGAAATAAGATAGATTTTGTTTTACGGCGGAGTCGCTTTTGTAAGAAATAAATGACAAGTATAATCAATTATCTCTTTATTGTGTTTATAATCGTTATTGAAGATAAACAAGTTTCATGGAAGAAGTAGAGCGTACATGCAGGACTTGAAAAGCGTAGCTATCCGAGTCGGCCACATAAATAAGGGATGCCCAACGACAATAAATTAACAATTTGGCTAAAACTTAAAAGTTATTCTTAAAAACTGCTATGACCTATTTTCAGGATCAATTTTTTTTTAATTTTTAACTTCCCGTCACGACTTTTCTATTACTTTACAGTTTTCGTGGTCATGGGGTGGACTGAGGTATTAGTCATCCCCTCAGTGACTGTTACAATTTAACTACCCTTACTTTACAATTATTAAATTAAAAAGTTACCTAATAAAAAATGCTAATTTTAAATAAACTTTTTAATATCTCAACCCCGTGACCATGAAAACTGTTCAGGGAATAAGTTGAACTCCGTAACTATCATGTGACTCTACACTTATTTGGAGATAGGCAAGTCTTGTACTGACCCAAATCTTTGTGTCTCCAATAAAGATTATTAATCCCTTTAGGAGTTCAGGGACTGAAAACGTCCACTTATATTATGTAGACTTATATTATGTATGTTATTATGTACACGTACCAAAATGGATTGTATTAGAAGGATTTTTACTCTGGCAAAGTGAATTCAATGTTTATAATAATAAGCTCGGTAGAGTAGAGCATTTACCAACGACAACCGACGGTATATTTGTTTTAAATTTTACCGTAAAATACAAAAATATGCAGTGTTATTGAAAAAAGCGTCTGATAAAAGTAATTTGATGTAATATGGGCACATTACGTGAGCATTGAAAGCACCCAAACCAACCAAGCGCAATAATTGCTCGATGTCTTCAGCCGAGCATCGAAACTTAACGTTTTAATTAACACATCAAATACATTTAGTTCGCGTTATACGGCCAATTACTTGTATTTTTAATTGATTCATAAAATGTAACTGTAGAGACTGGTTTCAAGTCGCACCGATTATTTCGCATGTTAGTTATGAAAGAATATTTTCGGTTTTGCGTTTGGTAATGTTGTATTTACGAGTTTTCGAAGAAGGTGGGACTGTAATGAGTCTTGCTGCGAGCTTTTAATTTCGCCTCGTAATTTATGTTTTTATTAAAATGTTCATAAAGTTACGTGGTTTTAATCATATAATATGGATGTATTTTATTCCGTTTCAATACATACTTATGTATGCAGAACCATTTCTTGTGATGCCTACCACAATTACACACCTCTACATATATTTTTTCGTAATAAAGATACGCAACCATTTCTTTTGTTACTTATTAAAAAATATATCTTTATAATATATAACTAATAATTAGCCATCAACCCCAATCGATACGATATTATCTATTTCGTAAGGAATAATAAACCGGGAACCTTTACAGCCGGCTTATTAAAAAATATATTTAAAAAAACACTTAATACTCGCGATAAAATGTAAATTAATTACATTTGATAACCCTAATTCATTGAACGAACCGCCTCGCTGCCCGCCTGTCGATCGCATACGCCCGGCCCGCGGCGCGGCGCGGCGTGGCGTGACAATCGCACTGACAACCCTGCGCGGTGAATGGACCCGCCAGAAAAAAAACACAAAGCCTCTCCGAGCCCCTGATATGGATTAACTTCCTATACTTGTATCGCCATTCAATAATGATATCGAGTGTAAGACGCTTTGTATCATTAAAAGCACCTTTTGAAATACATTTTATATAGAATGAAAAGATGGCCGCAAGCATTGCTGTGGGCTAGGGTCAGTTAATGGTTTACGATGCATTTTATTTCAAAAAGTTTTGTTAAATAAAATTTAAAAAATATGCCTACATTCTATTGGTTGGTCTTGGTTTATTTAAAAGTTTGCTATCTGTAGGATTTTCAAGTATCTTTACATTAATCGGAATTTAGAGCGAAAATAAAGAATCTTTTATTTCCCATAATAATATAATACATAATATTTGGCTATGGGGCTATGGAAAAGTTAGATTTATCATCATTACTGCTTAGTAGTTTATAAAGAACAGGAAATGGTTTCATCCCAAATACGAAAACAACACATTAAAGTTTCCCAGAGGCCTCTTAGCACAAACTTAATTAGATAGATTCTTTGAAGAAACCAAAAAAACCTCAATCATTGAAGTCTCATCTGAAGGTCATTAGCGATCATTTACTCTGACCGCACATTTAGGCGGCAAGATTTGAATGTTTTGGTGTTATCAACGCGCCATTACAGCCTCAAAAATGTCGTCTATAAACAAAAAGCATTTCGGATGCCTATTTAACTGGAACTCAACCTTCGGAGCGACAATGTTGACCACAAAAACAGCCGGCCTCGACCGCACAAAATTACCCTTTTGAAATGCCATTTTCACCAGACGTAACGTATTTGACACGTTCCCGATTACGTATAAAATATTTTTAATTGTGGCATTTAAATAACAATTATAATAATCGTATGTGAGGTAACCTTTAAATAAATATAATTTCAAAAGTTTGTTTAAAAAGTTGGTAAGCCTTGAGGTAGGTTGAAAAGTTAGGCATGATGAGGTCAAAGATCATAGTATCACGAGTCAATAGTCACTCAGTACACTTACAATTATTGAAGATGCTAAAGACACAATATATCCAGATTAGAGAGTATTTTACAGAAATTGATTATTGGTCCTCATGACTGAAAAGATTTATTAAATCTATTGAATAAACATACAGTGGCTGCATAGCTACTTTCTCTCTTTTAAAAGAATAGTAAATTATGAGGGCCTAGTACTTAATAATCTTTATTTTCGAATCAATGGTGCGGGACAATTTAGTAAAATGAGTAAGATTAACACATCATAGTTACTACAAGTAGTTAGGTATGCGTCGAAGCCTGATTACAATTTATTATTCTATCTATTTCAAAAATACACTGCTTACCAATTCATTATACAATTGCTAGCTTAAAAATGGAACATATCTTAAATCCTTACTCACATTTATTTAACCACTAATATAGACGAAAGGATGATAAATTTCCCGGCAAAATGTATCGTCCTTTATTCGAACCGAAGCTAAGGCTGCATCCAACAGTCTTCCGTCAAAAGTGACGTTAAAGCATCGTTACGTGACCGTGTCGTGGCGTGTAAGCGTCAACAAAGTCGGCGAATCAGAGGACATAGCGGACTAATTATTTTTTTAGTGCCACCAAACGTCTCCTTGTTTTGATGACACATAATAGCTATAAAATGCATCCTGTTGCCGCGTGGGATATTTTCGTAAGAGATAAACACTGGCTTATTAGCTGTTTGATGTATTACTTCTTGTAGCGCTGCCTCGATTTTGGTATGTAGTTATGTACAAATAATTACGGTGTATAATTACGTGTTGCAATAGGTTTTTGGAATAAATGGGGTAACTATAGGATCTCTTAAAGTTCTACCCAAAAAATGTAATTTGCAACAATTTTTGGGACTGAATCAAAAATACTTCATTTGCTGAACCAGTAGGTATAACAATTTGTAAAAGACATTAACGATATAAGTTAACGATTCGGGTAGTGTTTTTGAGCATTATGTTTAGGTAATACATTTTCTTTTGAAGAGTAAGTAGTTTTATAAGTAAAATAATTAACCATTAGACTTCCTACCACTTTTTATAACAGTGACACATCGTTTTATTTTTTTGTACTTATATCAGCTTTTAACTTTACGTTGCGGAGGAAAATTATAAACAAGTTGCAAATAATTACATTACTGATTTGATCAACTTTTGAAAGGAAACCTCCTTTTATATTTTCCGATGATCTACATAGGTGAAGGATTTTCCAAACGAAAATCTTCATTTAAAAATCTGTATTAGTTATTAAATAACAATGGTCGTGTAAATTCGAACGGGTCAATAATCAATTTATATTTAGAATAATATGTTAAGTAAATGTTTGAAAACGTATTTCATCTAGGTTTAATGCAAATTATCTACCATTTGGACAAAAGTAAAAAGTATAAATACTTTACGTTGATCTGACGTTTCCAGACAGATTTTTTACACAATCACAGAAAAAGTGGTCGGTTCGAAATCACCTATGGGGGCTTTAGGTCATAAAAATAGTATTTTTGTTAGGCTTGAAAACACTGTGAGTGTATCAGCTCCACATTCAGCTCATAATCGTCTACTGCTGAGCAAAGGATTCTTCCACAAACGAGAGAACGATTGAGAAGGATTTTAGAGGATTGAGAGTAAATACATACATAAACCCACGCCTTTATCCCAGAAGGGGAAGACAGAGGCGCCACCAGGGCTGATAATGAATAGAAAAATCTAATATGTTTGCCCGACCCGGGATTCGAACCTGGGACCTCAGCTTTGTAATCGTACGGTAGGATTGAGAGGGAACTAAGAGTTTCACAACAAAAAAAAAGATAAGTTTAGTTTTTGAAAAAGACCCCTTATCAGCTACTTGTATAGCTGTGTAATTGAAGGACATCGGCAAATTAGACGATAAACACAGCGGCAGAACAGCAAAAAAATTGCCATTTAAAGCAACTATTTTTACGTTATTCTTGTTTTTATCAGAAATGTTTATCTGGAGTTAGGATCTGGAATTCTAAGGAGGACATTATATGTGTCAAATGCGGCTGAGCTGCGCCGCGAGTGGAGTCGACGTGGCACGCCAGAATGCCAATGTCGGGGGTATTAAAAGGCAATATCTTTTGAGCGAGCGGCAGGGTGCACGCACACTACCAACATTTTTCACGCTCGGTAACATGTCCGGAAGCTTTTTTGTGGCGGGGAAAACGATGTTTACACTCAGTTTAAACTTTAACAATGAATTTGGATAGGTATTCATTTGGGTGGGCCTTGGTCTTCTGGATAGCAATAATAGGGTCTCTACCAAATCCTTTACTCCATAAGCCTGTTAAGATTTTCAAAAACCATCAAGTAGTTATATGTTTCCATCTTCCAAACTTTACTAAAAACTTTGACCGCAAATCAAACTTTCATACAGTCCCATCACACAAAACAAGTGGTCAAGCGGCCTGAAAGTGTGCGGGCAGCCTAACCACGCCGGACTTCTGACGGGAGCGGGCCCAGTCGTCTCTAATGACTCGTAATTACGCCGCCAAGTAATGGACGCTGTAATGGCGGTCCGCCACAAAGACCGATGCCTCCATTTTGTTTTTTTTTTCTTCCATTGGCGATGATGTTGAAGCGTTCTGCGTTCCGATTGAGCGAGCAAAGTTTTTCATTTGGTAATGTGTGAAGTGTTTTTTGTTGGTTTGATAATGTTTTTGTGTTTAATACGGCGTGAATGTGACGGAGTTTACTTAACAGTTCTTTGTATATAAGCGTATTTTTGTATGATTTTATTTACTGTTAAATAAATTCTGATCTTTAACATAAAGTAATAAAAACTGACATTTTTCTATAGGTATTCTAATATTTGTGTTGCATGTTACAAGGATGTTTTGAGATAACAAAATCTACCAAATCTTAGGTAGGTACTGCTGCTGTGACAAATAACATAGGATAATACATTGACGTAACAATGGGTAAATATTAATATTTTTTTACGTGACTAAATATCGATATCAAGAAACCGATATCGGTTGTGACTTTCCTAATTTTTATAATACTAGTGTTAATAAATTCATTTTTAATCGAGCTCATCTCATTAAAAACTCAATTACATTTCGCATTGGCTAATCAAATCACACATAAAAATAGCTGCAGACGTAATTCAATGTAATTTTCGAACGTTGATTAAAATTATAAATATGTTTTTTGAATAAAACCAATTTTCTACGAAGTTGCGTGAAATGGAACGGCGCGGCGCGGCGCGGCGGTCCGCCCCTGCCCGCGCGCTCTCGACCGGACGATGATTTCGATATTTTTTATGGCCACATTTGATTACGGTGCGCAGTTGATTGTGGCGGCCGGGCTGCCTCCAGTATTAAAGTATATTAGTTGAATTTCATCATGTTTCACGCTATGGATTCACGCGATTCCTTTTTTTGTAATTCAAATCTTCCGGCGGCCTTTGTTGGAGGGTATATTGAAAATATTACTTTGAATTATTATGATTTCGTATAGAGTTTGTACCTATGAATGTTCCTTTTATATCCTCCTTTAAGGGCCTCGTATTAATGCTTTAACATTAAAGCAATTACATATACATGACTGAAAAGTTACAGATGTACCCTGGGATTTAAACCTGGCCGTTCAGTCTTTTACTTAGAGGTCACAACGCATTATTGTGTAAATGCACTGTTGTATTCCGGTTTTAAGGACATTGTAGCCAGAGTAACTACTGGACATACTGAGACTTAACATCTTATGTCTCAAGATGGCGAGCGCAGTGGAATGCCAAGCGATACTTTATAATTCATGGTGTTTGATTTACTACTGTCCTTTGGCGGTCGTATCGCTTACCATCAAGCGGATGGCATGCTCGTCTCGCCATTCAACGCAATAAAAAATATATTCACTATTTCTTAAATATGAAGTATTCATTGATACTTATTATATTTAAGTAAATGCAAATACCCTAACAAACCTTCAGAACTACTTACTTACATAATATATTCGACGATTCTCGTCGATTAAATTATCCACGAAGACATTGAGTTACAAAGATATCATCTAGTTGAGTGTGATCTCTAGTCATATTGGCTGGAATAAAGCTCGATAGAAATAATGAAGCACCCTACTCCAAAATCAAGACCAATATTTGACTATTGTGATGATATAAGCCAAAGGATTATCATGTTGAAGTGACAGTGGAGTATGGAAGGTGCATTTAGTAGTTATGGTTGATGGGGACCGGGCAGAGGACGTAATTACCAAGTTGGGCCGAAAAGTTCTCGAATCAAGGCCACGTACCGACAAGTGCGGACGGAGGTCTAACTTCACGAATACGATGTATTCAAGGCTGCAGGAAGTGGCGTGATGGCAGGCCGCTTCTAACTGGTCGCTGAGGATATCCTACGGGAGGTGTACATTCAGCAGTGAAGTTACTGTGACTGAAGTTAATAACGATAGCCAAAAGCCCAAACTCCACCTTAATCTGAATGAAAATCTGTGGCCACCAGTGTATATAAAATGATTATTTTACCGTGTACCTCGATTAGTTTCCCATCGTGGCAAAAACGGCTTTCATAACCTCAAATTATTTAAGCCGATATCGACATTAAACTCACTGAGAGATGGTTTTTATCGCCCACAAAAAATGCGCCGCGTCATCGTGTTCACCACGAAACACCAGATTTTGTATGGACTGGATGGGTTCTATTATTAATTTTTATAAAATTCGGACTTAGAAGTTACAATATTTTATTAGAGGTCTAAATATTTAATTACTCTTTTATTTGGTATCTAAAGAGAGCGAAAATTAAACGCATAAATGTTTGTAGGTAGGAACCTATCTATGCTTCAGTGATGTTTGTGTTTGTCTTCTAAAAGTTTCATAGTAATTATAAAAAAAAAAACTAGAAATCGATTTTATATTACGCACTTATTGCTCGAGTCGCAATTTAGGACTGTTCGCTCCAAATCCAACAACTTGAAAAAGTGTTTTGCCGTTGGCTAATTACCTACCAATAAAGCTAATTTTACTATTAATATGACTTACTAAACCAAGCTCCAATTATGATTATAAACGACATTGTAACTCCATTTGCACGGCCACCATAAATAACAAATAATTGCTCAACTTCGAAGAGCTCCTCAGGGATAAAAGTTAAGGAATAATTACAGTCATTAGGATTTATTATAAAATGCTTTACATGTACCGGTTTGCGAATGTTATTTTCGCTTGTAAGACTAGTAAGTTATTTTTAATTTTACTCTATTAAATTACAAATGAGAACTTATTTTTTAATGAAAATGAAACCTTATTGAATCCCTTCGTCTCTTTACACACAACACATATTTCAATTTCCATTGTTAATTTCTTTAACTTATTTCTTTTTGAATCAAAGCAGGTAACTTTAAATACATAAACACCCATCCAACGTTTCCAAATCCAAGTGGTCGGTTACAAAAAGTAAAAAGCGTCGATATTCATTAGTCGCCATTGCAAGCGCAGGCGGCGACTCGGCGAGCCTCTATCATTACAAGTTTTGTTTTAAAAATCGTCTAATTATTCATATCTAGCCTTTTATTCCGTCTATTCAAACGTACCATTGTATTGCTTTAATTATACCATGATTGGCTCTCGGGGTTTCGAGTAGGTGGCGTTCGTATTTGGAACTTGAGATGTCTTTTTTTACTGCGACGATGAAGTGACAACAATACGGTTAATGCTATGTGCATTACTGTAGAGGTCGAGTATCTTTTGCTAACAGATCACTAACACATTTAAACGATCTATTTAATGTTTTTTTTTTTTTAAACTTGGCTTAAAGGTTATGCGAAACGAGCAAGGGGATGGACAAATTGTTCTGCAACACGATCGTGCGGAAGAAATACAAAGTAACGAATTTCTTGCTCCTAGTCTATGACGCAACCGGACGGTTTCGTGACAAACTGTGGTATTATAAAGCAGTTATAGAAAAGGGAGTGCCTACGTAGCATCGTACGGTTAAACAATTTTTGAAAATTGTTTTAATATACAGACGATAGCAGATGCTGAGCAAAGCTATATCTCTCCATAACTCAAAATATACCTACCTACTGTAAGACAAACTTTTCTGACCCGTTGAGAGAGTCGCTGTTATCGCATTTGGTGTTGCCAGTAAACATAAATTAAGCAACAAAGTGGGTAAATAAGTCGTCGAATTAAAAATATTATCCAAAACACTATTATATTATTATATACATAGTGCAGTTCCATTAATACACTGGTATGTGACTAAATCATAACCTACTTGTTTGAAGTTTGTTAAAAATATGAGAATATGCACATTGCACACACTACATAATATGTATCTGGACTTGACATTAAACACCTGGCAATTTGAAAGAAAGTACATGGGTAAAATGTTGGCGTAATGTCAGCGAATGGCAAGCAGATTGACATTTCAAAATGGCGTCATTAGTTTCCTCTTTTGGCCACCGGGCCAGATATGTTTGTAAATCTGTACATACATAAATAAACGATCCAGAAAAGAATGTCAACAATATTACGTCACCAAGACAAATAAAATCATTTTAGTCAGTAAACAGTTGAATAATAAAAATGCAAAGTCTTATCCCAGGGAGGCCAATTAAAAATAAAATTCCGATTATAAATGTTAACCTACGTTATCATAAGTTTAATTCACATTTTTTTGACGTCGGCTTTGTTAATTAACCCAGAAAAAGGTTTTATGGCTCATTTACGAGTCACAAAAAGTTCGCAGTTGTAATTTCTTTTTATACTGTCCGTGGCTAATCGACAAGCCCGCTCAGCCAGCGATTCAATGCGATAAACTTTTGGAACTTGTTTTGTTACGTTAGGGTTGGTATTATTAAGGACATATAAATAAAGGCTTCAAAGCTAAAGGTAGGTAGATTATTTGCCTCTATCTATGACGCGAAAAATCTCTTTCATCTTCACGTCTCTACTACATACTCACGCATTTTGAGCGACAAAGCTGTACAGTTGTTTTATTCTATCACTTCCGCTAAAACCAAAAAATCTAATTCTAAGTTTTTCAAAAATCAACCGACTCGTTATAACAACTTGTTTTCAATCAGTGAAACGTTGAGGCCCTGATGAACTCTACCCTCCTCCTTTTTCTTGCATTCCTCTCTATTTTCTATCCTCAAAGGCATCCAAATTGCAATGAACTCAACAAGTCCCGGGTATTGTAAGTTTTAGCTTTTCTGTATTAAAAATCATGAAAATTGAATCGACAGCCCTACATCATATGGGTAAAGAAATTAAAATTTGGCGTTTCAAATGTTCTTGCGTCGTATCTTTGAATGCGTTCCATTGTAGGATAAAATACGTAATTCCCATTAAACTTTAGATTGAGAGAAGGGAAGAGAAGCCATTAAGATTGTGGTAGAGACTTGTAATGTAATGTATCAGCCTATATACGTCCTCTACAATCGAGAGAACGATTGAGAGAGGTTAGGCAATATAGTCCGCCACGTAGAGAGGTAGAGAAAGACAGAGAGACGTGGTAGAGACTTGCTTGTTGCGTAATTGGACTACATCTGATGTATTTCGTTAGAGTTTACAAAGTGAAGTGGTAACAGTTATTACGTGTTGCTCTCTGCTCTTTCATTGAGAAAGAGTATCGAAATCCCGCAATACCATCTCCTTATTTCCTTATTTTCTGCATCAATTAAATATTCCTTAGGGTTTGTGGGTGATGACAGGCAACGGTGATCACCCACGTTCAAGCGAGCCGCCACTTATATACTACAAAAACCCACCACAGCATTCCGCCATTTTTTTCCACAATTACACAACCACACGGCACACATTTTATTACATCTGCCGGGAGATGAAAAAAGCCAAAATAACATCTATCTTTATTACGATCATAATAGTGACCGGTCGGGGAATCGAACGGCGCGCAGCCGCGTGCGAATTGATTCGACACAGGCCGGCGCGCAGAACAAATTGCGTTCTCGGATTCACGATGAAAAAACGGCAGGTAAGCCTCTCAAGACCACTGGCCAACGTGGGCCGAGAGAGAAATATTAAAACTACTCATTTTATAGGTTCAATTTGAAGGTGTGAATTTTAGATTTTTGTTATCCGGTGCCAGTTTTTTGTTATATTTAAAACATTTGTTGCTTACATACAAAATGTTGAAATATGTAGGTACTTATATTTCTTGTCTTCGTTTATATATTATATTTTAGATAGAGACCAAGGTTTAATTATGTGTTAATAAACCGGTTTAATTACAAAATGAATTGAATCAAGAAAGTTTACCAAATTTAGCGGTATTTACCAAAAGAGATCTCGACTTTAGAATTCTATACATTCCAGGCAGTAGAAGTAGTAGTACATTCAAAGTCCAAACCCGATGGAAATGACATGTTTTCCTTTGTAACTTTAACATATTCAAAGCGGTGGTAGTAATTGATGATTCAGAAGCTCTTAAAATAACTGTGAATACGCTTTAATTTGACATTTAATTCCAACGAAATAAGAAGTTATTTTCCCATTAGCAACTTATGGCTTTATTGTCATTTTATTTTAGCTTAATGTTATATTTTAGAATAATAGCCACAAATTTACCATCCAAATGGTTTTGCCACCGATAAATAAGCCACTGGTCTACTAATGGACGTATTATAAGAAAAAAATAAGAACAAATGTATTTTTTTTTGAGTAATTTAATTAACATAAACAAAGGAAATGGCCGCGTTATCTTAATACTCACGTTGGACGTTTCAAAATCATTGATTTAATCGCGGCCGGCCGATCGAGACATTAAAATCTTTACTTATGTAAATTGAGTTGTATCTGAGGTCTTAAAAATGAAGTGCAGGGGCACCATTGGCTGTACATATCATTCTCGAAGTGTGTTGGTTGATGTAGATGCTTGTGTATTTTAAAATTGAACTACTAACTATTCTAACTTCTATATTTCACGGGAAAAACTAAATACATGACAGAAATTTAATTTCATTAGTTTTAAACACATTATATTGGGCGGTAAAGGTCGCGGGACGTCGCTGGATGCAGGCTGCCTCCAAAAAATCACTGTTGAAATCATTGGGAATGACCTATCTTCAGCAGTGGACATCCTTTGGCTGATGGATGGATGGAAACACATATAAATAAATGCATTGGACTTTTTGATTTCACTGTTGAATAATGATACTGAACTGATCCTTGTTTACTGATCTGACGTATCATAAAACTGGTGGTAGTTGAAGTACCAAACAAGACTGGCATAATTACGGCCTTATTCATATACAGATTTAAAACCTATTTTAGTTATCGAATATTTTGTCTTCGAAATGAAATGAAATGAAATGAAATTCGTTTATTGGTCACGTAGGCAATTAAATAGCTCTTATGACAAGTCAATACACATAGTACTTATTTTCTATTTACAAGATATTCGTTGTAATATTTATATTAATTTTATTTAATTAAGAATTATATTATTTATTAGTATTTTATGGTATTTTTTTTCCTTCTTCGCTCAAACTGAATTCGAATGTGGTTCGAAAGGGACAAAACATTCTAAGATCTCTCTATGAATAAGGCCGTTATAATACAGATAATATACCACCAAAATTGAACATAATCTTAAGAACAGCATTTGTATTTTATAGCTGGGTATCAAGGCACGGTACCATCGCCTGATCAAGGCATATTTATCTCGATCACGGAAGAGAGCGTCGAGATAACATTCTCACCATAAACGGTACGTTCTACCATTAATTAGCGTTTGAGAGCGACGAATTGCTACCACCGCTTCCTCTATTAGAGGCCGCTTGGTTTATTGTTCAATAAATGCACGGCGGTGAAAGTCGCGACATGTATGAGAATTTTGTTGATTTTCTTGCTGTTTGTACCTTTTTTATTGGGCGGGCAAGTGGTCCCTAAGAGGCTATAGATATTGAGGTTTTCGGTTTGATTACCAGGTCGGTCATCCCATTTGGTAGAAGTATTTGGTTTCAGAAATCTCATGTAGGTTGAAATGAATTTACGCACAACATAGCAATGGATTCTAATAAGCTCGGGTTGTGAATCTAAAATAAATGTTGTAGATACTAGTGTGGACATGCGGACTTTTTGTAATAATTTTGTTATCAGCAAACGGGAATTTTCAGGAGCAAAAATCTTTACTTCCAAGAACGTGTCTAAAACATAAATTCCCCTACAAATAAACCAATAAATAAAACAAAATTGATAAAATCGAAACCCTCTGAAATCAGGTGTATTCTAAGAACGACAAAACATTATCACAAGTAATTTATAACGTAAATAAAGTGCAAATTAACGAAAAAGCTCTGCGCATAAACTTTGGATGGAAGCTGTCCGTAGGCATTAGCTTTTAGACATGTCGAAGCTCAGAATTAAACTTTTACGACAATTCGACGATAAAAAGGTTTGTACCGAATGTTCGGAGAGGCGGTTGTGTAGGAGCTACACATTTTTCCTATATGACAGTCTCCTTAAGACGCAGTACAATTATTTGATAAACCAGCAGTTATACAAGAGGCCTCCTACCGTCTAACGAGACAAATAAATGTGGCCGATACATATCAAATTTTTATTGCAATGAATGGCGAGACGAGCATGCCATTCGCCTGATGGTAAACGATACGACCGCTCATGGACAGTAGCAAAATCATACAACACCATGAATTACAAAGCAATGCTTTGCATTCCACTGCGCTCGCCATCTTGAAACATAAGATGTTAAGTCTCATTATGTCGTTATATAGTATAATATGTACTTACTCTGGCCACAGTTTCAGGTTGAAGTGTTGTAGGACCAAAATGTCTAGATTCTTTCTTCTTTTCCACAGCAATTCTAAAACTATCAACTAACACAGTTCCTCATATCCGGATATCAACGAATGATGACACCTACCTAATGATTGCGATTACGAAGACTTTGTTTGTTTTATTTATTTAAAACTATAAATATATAACCTTACTTAACTACACTTATACAAAACCTACGATGGCTCGTAATTAGTCCAATTACAGATAATTATAGCATTGTAGCTGTTTTATAAATGCTAGGTAATTAACGTTTCTTAGTACGCAATTAAGATCCTCTGTGCGGTGTTTAGATAGTTTTGCGTATCGAAATAACATTGCACCAGTAATCATTCATAATTTACATGCAATTATGTGTATTTATAAACATTACTATTGTGTTTTATTGTAAATGCGGCAAGAAACGAATGAGTACCGTTAACCGTATTTGTCGGAATTAATTAATGTTTTTATAGATATATTTTTTAAATTATTTCCAATGATCTGACGACCGGCGGGCCAGACAATATTGTATTTTAGTAAAAGGGTTGATTAAAAACAACATCTCCCTCTCCCTATCACAATCGTACATTCGATTGTGTTAGAGGTCTGTGTCTTACAATGGGACGTATACTGGCTGATACAGATACATACACAAATACAGATAAACAATATACGAACTACGCACTCTAGGTAAATTAATGGTTATTCACAATTTTAAAAGAAAAACTACATCGAAGCCTGCGAAAGAAACGGTAGATTTATGGACCTTTGAAAATAAATGATATCAGAACTAAATCATAACATGTAAGTACAAAATCGTAGAGAATAATCATATCCAGCCAGGAACACAGTACACACAACCTTTTACCAGACTAAAAAGTTTTTAATAAAACATTTCGTAGCACCAGGCGCATGCAGCTGCGCGCCTAAGCGGGCCGTACAAAGCGACGGAGCATAATCGAATTGATTCGTTAATTACTCGGTTTTATCTCCGGCCGCCATTAGCCCGCCGTCCCACGCTGCCCATTTAATTGCCAGCATCGCAACTCGTTACCAATCACGGCCATACTAGTAATGGAATTAACTTTACCCGATCAAAACTAATTTCGTTCTTTATGTGATATACGCGCTCTTACTTGTCGTCGGATGGTTTCGAATCACTGATTTTTAGCTCGGCAGGTGCGGGAATTTGTTAGGAGTTATTTATATACCGAGATTTGTAAATGTATTTCAATTTACAACTCCGGTATGTAATTTTAGTCATATTCATCATTAACTTAAATCTATGGAGTTACTATGTTCAAGCGTATTAATTCCTTGCTGCAATCACAGAGAGTATGACCAGTAACTTGTCATCTAGTTAACATTTTTAAGCGGTACAGCCACGCTGTCGTCAGCAATAACTCATGGGAACCCATGGACGGTAGTTAATTTTGACTTTGACTATGTAGTATTCAGTTGTGCTAGGCAAGTAATACTATATGTATATATTAATCGAGTTAAAAAGAAGGGGATGTTCTATGTTCTATGTATGTATTTTTCATATTTATGTTCACAAATTCCTCCATCACTTAAGGACCAATATCAGTGCATCTCTTTGATGGTTTAGTTCCAAGTAGCGTCTTCATTTCATTTTTCAATGTATTAGGGTACAAGTAATGTAGCCTCAAGCCTGTAGGTTTACATATTTGCAGGTCGGCGTTTGAGACACGCAGTAATTGTCCAAGAAGCGTACATATGTTTGCTGTCATCTGCGGACTGCGGTGCATGAGAGATCGCCGCGTCCTTAAAAGCCACATTCCCGTACGTTACTCCTCGCAACACAGCACTGCGGACGACGCGATATGCCACGTCCTTTGGGGTTCCCTGGGGAGACGTGGGACCTTCTGAATTATGTATGGGACCAGTTTAAAGTAAAGAGAAGAGTGATAAACGAGTAGCTAATGCGTTGAGCTTAGTACATTATATGTTTTGATTCTTTTGAGGATGTAGCAACAAACCGTTACAGTTAATCATCAAGACTTCACACTTAAGATTTTTAAACATTGATTAAGATAACAACGCCGGAAGAAAGTCTGAATATCTATTAGTTCTCGAGGAGTTTTAAAGGTTAGCGAAGTTCAACAGGTCCTAATTGTCCTGTGCAGTGGACTAAAGCCTAACCACCTCCCAGAAAATAGCAGTGCTAAACCTTAAACTATAATTTTCTAATGTCACAAAAAAAGTCCTCAACACATACAAAACCCACAAACTCAACCCAGCTCACCCACATTTACCATAATAATTGTCCCGGGTTGCCAAGGCTCTGATGCGCCGCGGCCGACACAATTAATCGCAATTAACCTATCATTAAACAATTGTTTTACCAGTGCAATTTGTCACGCAGCAAGATGCGCACGCAGACCCCGCGGCCTGGGGAAGGGGGCGAGAGGAAAGCGAGGAGGTAATTGTGACGGTTAATTGAGGGTAAGACAGATGGGTATTAAAGCTCTTTGAAATGCCGCTGTGTACAAGACAGTGGTCATTAATAGCTTCTAGTTCAATTGCGTCGATTTAGCTGGGGTAATGAATGACGTGTTGTTTGAAATTAGGTTATGGTTACTATTTTACCCATATAGATGTAGCAAGTTTTATGTATCATTAGCGATGGTAGTGTGGACTGATTTGACACTGAGGATTGAAACACGAACCAAACTAACTTGAGAAACAAACTTAATAGAAGTTGGAAACAAAATTATTGCCAGTGGTACCAATTAAGATGGCAGGATATAATTTTTAGACGCAAAAAATAATAAGCCACAAAAATAATACAATTTTATGGTGGTTAACTTTACAATGAGAATGAACTAGAAAAAGGAAATTTCTCCCATTATCTATTTTAATGACGTTATGAAAATGGGTCCTTCAACAATAGCAATTCAAAACAAAAGAATATCTACAATCCTTTCAACAACACTGTGCAACTATTGTGGAATTGTGTTGAAACCGTAACTAAGTTTGTATTCTTAATTGCTTTTCTACACAGAGAAGGCTTTGTTTTATTCGAACTAATTACGAAAGAAAGAGTTGCATATTAATTTTACCAAATTAGTTTTGTATTAAAGTGTTTTTTTAGGAATTATTACGTTACAGCAGTAATTGTCTTGTCTTTGTGTGAAAAACATTGAAACTAGGTGTTTATAGGTATATTATGTTTGTATATCATAATTCATGGATAATTTTAGAACAGTGGAACTTAACAAACATCATATTTTATATTGTAAGAAAATAAGCTCAAAAGATCTTTCGAAGTTACACGACCACTAGCAGACATACAAAATATTTATAAAAAAAAACAAGAAAAATAAAACATTCTTATGTGTTACAGAAATGTGTGGAGACGAAGCGAGTGGTAATAAAAATGTGTGAATTGCCGGCACAGTGGTAAGGATTTTCACGGTCCGTCGACAGGAAGCGATAATGGCGCCGCCAAAATAAAGCCGACCGACAACGCTGCCTCTAACTCTGCGTGCTTCGCTCCACTGATTAATGTGCTCCGTTTTTTTTTAATTTGACCTAATTTATAGTTTAGATGTACGTGAGTCTTTGATAAGTCTGTGAGAAGTCGTTAGATTTTACTTTGATTTATATTAAAAATCTTTATCTAGGTCTATATTCAGTCGTATTCCAAATAGCAGTGGTAGTCTTTCATCTATGCTAAAAATGATCTCGATTTCTATTAGTTTTATCCTAAAAAGAGTCTTTATCCGAAGAGTGTCTTGTATTTCAATATTGTGATGATCGAGACATCCCAAACCCTAATTCCATTACTTAGATAAGACATTCAGTACAAAAAAATGTGTCCCACCTACTTGCGGTGCATGCACCACACATGAATCAGTTTGCTTTGTGATAGTGACAGTGCAGTACGCCTTATCGCATACGTTTAAAAGTAATTTATGAATGTTTCGCCGTCAAACCGAAAGCAAATCGTCTGAAGTTGCATTATTTTAATAAAATACCAAGTAAGTGATTGCAGTGTGCTTTAAAAATACGGGGGTACTTTATTTCTTTGACGTGTCTCGTCTACCGGTAGAATATAAGTCAATGCTTAGTAATTGAACAATAATTAGCAGCCCAGGGCTTTATGTTTAAACGGGTGTAGCAGAAATAGACAATAAACCGGTTACAGGAGATAGACCCAACTATTACAACACAGCAACAAAAAATAGAGCCTTATCCCCGATAGTTTTCAAGACACAACCACGGTAAATATAGATAACATTACCGTGACACAACCGTCATAGTTTGGTCTATCTCCTATTACCAGTTTATCGCTTAGTTCTGGGTATGTATGTATAACATTATTACTGGATTTGTAACCAAGTTAAAAATCTACAAAGCCAGCTAGAAAAGGTTGCACAGTAACCTCGTGAGCGCGTTGTAATCCGCGCCAGTCCGTGTGGGCACTGGCCCGGTGTAAACTTAACCAACGCAGCGCGCGCATCAAACGCGCCGCTCCCTTTGTTCCGCCGCGCCGCCGCCCATTGTCTCACACATGTTGTTTTAATACACTTAATTTCGTGTTGTCATGTTAAGAGTTTATTACTCACACTTAATCCCGGCAAACGATTTTGAAACCTATTACTTAGGTGTAAAACTAAAATTGCGTTTTTGTTTTTAAATTAACACATTGTTTTATTGAAAGTTTTTTTAAAGTGTCGGTTATGAGACTTATGTACAGATTTTAATGTTCTTTTTTAAGTTGTAATTCGTAATAGAGATGTGTTAAAAGGTTTCTAAATATATTGTTACTTGATATGTAGCTTTGACGCCGCACGGGTGGGTGGGTTATAGCCGGAAGCCCAGTAACCGCTGCCCTTCCTGCAACCCTTCCATCTCTCATTCTCAAAGGACAGTTATTTAAGTAAATGAATACATCCCACAGTGAAAAATAGTCCTCGTAATAAGATAAAAGTCTTGTGCCGTGGTCATGACACGAGAGACTTTTTGGCTTCACAAAACCCAGAATTTGTTTTAACATGGGTTGAATCCATTATGATTATTCACTCTTTCGAGTGTCCTCATAGCCCTCACAATCGAGATTTGTCGAAGATTAGAATGTTTTCGATATGCTTATGGTTAACTAGCTTATATAAGTTGGGTAATCCGATGTGAGTTTTTCAGCTTCGATCATATTGTAGATCGAAGTTTTTCAGCTTGAATTTCTAAAGTCACGTAACTGGAATGTTTAGCCAACATGGCGGCAGATTCCTATTTACATTCGGTGCTGAAATAAACACGCGAACTATGGGTGGCATTACCCCTTCAAATTTACAGTTTTATAAGCCCCATCAATAGAAAAAAATGCCAGCCATAGAACATGAATATACATAACACATTACCGATTCGACAGGTTTGTGTTCGTCGGCGAGTCGAATCTAACACTGCATTGTCGGCCGACAAAAGGCATTGTATTGTAAACCTGTTTTATTTACCGTGACACTGAATAACTTAGTTGTATCTTCGCACCTCGCCGCGCGGACACCGGACAGAGGTCAAACTAGATTCTCATCTTACCTTCTATAATTAGTTTAAGGTGTTCGTTTTACAGAACAATAAAATAAGGTTAATTGTGTGCACTTGAACAAGAACATTTCCAACAATAGATATTATTTAAAAATTAAACAGTACTTTATTAAAAAAAACTTAAATACGAAAACTGTTAATACATGACTCTTCTTAATACTTCATCTTGGATATCCGCAGTGGATATCCATCGTAACCTAAAGATAATCATTATGCTGTGTAGAAAGAATGCCAAAAGTGTAGCTTTTATAAATACACCCAAATATATCAATACACACCCAAATATATATCAATACACCCAAAAATCACATCACTGACACCTGACCCCACACGTAGATAGAGTCTTGTATGGGTCCCAATAACTACATCAGGAATTTTAAAATTATCAGTCTCTTAAAACCCAGACTCCATGCAAATATTTGAATCGCACAAACATTTATTTTAAGTTTTAAGAATCGAACCCGCAGCCTCTCGTTTCAATTCTTCACCGTACTGTCATAACCAGAGGGCGTGGTAATGTATTGAGATGAGTGACGTCGGCACAGGCTCCCGATCATGAATAATGCAGTGTCGGCACGGCAGTCAAGTAACCTATTTGAATTACAAAATAAGGTTACGGGAGCAAAGGCTAGAAACGTATACTCTATGCTGACCTCATTAGTTCGACTATTTGGGATGTGAAATGTGCTTCGATTGTCAGGTAAAATGCTGTATTTGTGCTGTTATTGGTATTTTAAAACGTGATTGCAAATGATTTCCAAAATGATGGCGGTAGGAAGGCTGCGACAAGAAACTAGTTTCGCCACTGGAAGAATGAAGTAAAAATCCATTCAATTAAAAGACTTTGGTAGTTTATCTTAAAATGAACGTAGCATTACTCTAGAACTGTCTAGAATATACATACCAACTTATCTATTATTATTTATTTCAAATTGTAAAGTACCAATCACAGCAGTCTATGGTGTAGTCTCAGTGGGAGGTTGTTTCGACACCTAATAGCGCAGCGTGCGTCGTCGCCGCTCCTCTCGATTACAACGTTAATAACACGTATTCTCATTCAATAACCCATGTAAAAACACCGCGCTATTTATGTATTGCAGTGATTGATCTACGGCCTGGGGAAACTGATGAGAAATCGAGCGATTATCGATTGCTTCAGCAAATTTTTTTTTGTCTTCATCTTCTTATGTCACTAGAAGTCATAGGCTCGAGCAAAGTATTCCTACAACAACCTTTTCGATGTGACAACTCTTTTATGGAAAAATAAAATACAATAATTAATAAATCGACGGATCCCAACTCCCAAGAACATAATGTTATGATATTTTTTTTTTATGAATTTGGTATTTAGATTATCGTGTATACGTGCTTTTTGTTGAATAATAGATCAAATATTTGATTCGTTACTGGAATTTAAACCGCCGACTTCAAAATCATACCTTAAAACGTATAAAATATTGCAACTGAGGCAAAATACCCAACTATATTTGGTAAACAGAGTAGGAAACGTTAGGTGTTTAGCATGCAAGAAATTCTTTGGCATTATTGTAAATTGTCTCAAATACGGTAAGGCATGCAAACAGGTTCCTAAAGACGGAATATGCTTTAGATTATATGAAGATCGTTGGTTTGTTCTAGTGGAAACTATGTTGTGAACCGTAAACAAGTTTCATTTTCAGACTATAAAAAATCAGGACATTAGTAATAACTATGGCATTGATTTTCTTTATACCATAGGCCCGAAAAGCGGTTTACCTGATAAGATATTCTTACATTATATCAACGTCTTGAGAGGCAATCTTAGGTTAAAGGTCCTCTCCTAGTCTAGTCCTTTTAACATTGTACCAAAAACGAATTCTAGCAAATCTCTACCATTTTTTGTTCCCTTTTTTTTACTTTTTGCTTCCTTTGCTATTTTCTTCTTTCTCATCGGTCAAGTGACGGGGAATATGCAACTAAACTGGGAGACCTAACGTTTATTCCTAGGTGCAGGTAAACTTTGCCTAGGGGAGGTTAATAAATTCTAAAAAACAATTGCATGGGATTTAAAAATAAACCCTTAAAAGATCTTAGTCCAATCATTCTGAAATATTCATAAAAGTCAAGTTACGTCAATCTTGACAGTTCCGATAGTTGTGGGAATAGGGCAAGAAATCGTGGGATGATAACTCCACAAATTTCGTAAGATGTTGCCGAAATGGGGAAAAAGCGCGGAATCATCGGTTACCGTAAGGTTGTTATTTAGATGTCGGGCATATAGAATTTTGAGCGTGTGTTTTTGCGGGTCCCATGGAGGCGCGTTTGTCGTGGTTTTTACTGGCCCTAACGACGCTTCGTCGACCGCGCGGCATTCCTATCAAATTATACCGACAGGGGGAGGGTGACCAGCTTTCTAGGCATGGACGTCGAATGGAGTTGTTAGTTGATAGTTATAATTAAATAATAAACAAATAAATACATCAAACCGTAATACACTTCTGGCCCCACATTAAGATCAATTAAGTCTTGTGTCGTGGGTATCAGCATCTCAGAGAGACTTTTCGGTTTCACAAACATCCAAACCCGAGACAAATACTTATGGGCCTTACAAACATTTGTCTAGGTGCGGGGATCGAACCCGCGGCCTCTTGTTTCACAGCCGGCGTCGAACCGACTGCGCTACGGAGGCCTGCAAAGATACACTACGTACTTACCGTCAGTTTGAGGTCCAACAAAGCAAAAACAACAAATACTGAACTTGTTTATTGAAATTTGAAGCTTCGTGTAAAAAACATACGTAGATATTTGCAGCCAGTGGGGTAGTCTTTTTATCCTTTGCAGTCTACTGGGGTTTGTGAGGGTTATTAAACTTCACGATACAAGATACTCGTGTTCTTTGCCTTGCTAGAATAATGTATTACTGAAGAATGTCTCTAATTTAAAGACGTATTTAATTTACTGAAGTGCGTGGTGGCCTGTTGGTAACGGACCAAATGCGACTGCTTACATGGTCACGGTGGTTGCGGGTTCAAATCCCAGGGGACACCTTTGACTTTTCGGAGTTATGTGTGTATTGATAGTCAATCACCACGCACTTTAACGGTGAAAGAAAACATCGTGAGGAAACCTGCATACCGTAGCGATTTTAAAGAATTTCTACGGTGTGTAAGTCCGCCAACCATCACTAGGCCAGCGTGGTGGACTATATGGCCTAACCACTCTCAATCGATTCTCTCGATTGTAGAGTAGGCCCGTGCCCTGCAGTGGGACGTATATGGGCTGATATAGATTTAATTTACTGTTGTCATACCATTATCTTCAGTGCATATTAGGAGAAAAATCATGGAATTATTTGTCGGCACATTTTACCGTCGGGTTCAATATTATTACTCTCCCAAGCGTACATAAAATATCCCACAAAATGCCCAAACGATGGCGACCGCAGGTGTCCAGTGCCGGGTTCCGTTTTTGCTGTCACCTGGCAGGCTGGCAAATACATTTAATTGTGTCTGCGACCCCGCGACTCGCCAATCGCGCGGTAATTGTGCGCTGCCACTCTCGCTGCGTCCCGCTACCATTCTACCACCCCCCACCACCTCTCACCCGCTACCATCCCGCCACCCAACTACCAAGTACCATCGCGAAATAAATTGAACTCGTCTTTTTCATATCCAGAAATCATTGGTTGGTGGGTTTTTTAATTGTAGTGCTTTTGCTGTTGGCAAAAGTTTTCTTGTCTTTTTTGTCTTTGTTTTCTCTTCACCCTCAACATGATGGGGTAATTATATATCATTTAATGAGTAATTTTATGGTGGTCCGGAAGTATCCAGGTTTTTATTAACGTACCTACCTACTGATGTACATGTATACTAAATTTGGTGATCTCTACGTTATTATCTCTATCGAGTTTTTTTATCGTTAACTTATTTATCTCCAGAATATATCAGCGAAAAAATTGTAAACAGGACTCGTGTAAAGCAAATGCAAAAATACGAAATCAAATTTTACAGACGTATATTTGTTTTATTTGTCGACAGCATTACATTAAAGCAACAAACACACGAACATACGAACGTAGCACTAAAAACGCCTCTCAGCTAATGAAATCAACATTCTGGCAGGAGTTGCCAAGAGCGCTTGCCAAGTTACCCACCGAACCTGTAAATTCATCAGATCCATTCGAAAACACGATGTTTAGACATACACGTGCCAAAACACCCGGCGCGCGGCTGTAAAATTGATGACCTAAAAAAAGTAATTTTTGGAATTGAACGAGCACGCGTTTAACTCTTTCCGTGAAAAGTAATAAATAATTTTACGACCTTTTGAAGTTGGCGCGCAACTAACAATGTTAAGTGAGAATACATAGAATTTTGTATGTACACATTAAGTTACCTGTCAATTTTGTTGCCTGCTTGACAATTAGCTCTCCACACACACGGATCGTCTCCGGCGCAAATAGGCACAACCCCCTTGGCTTCTGCCTGTGCTCAAATCCATCAGAATAATAAAATCAAGGTGACAACTCAATACTCATGTCCGAGACGATGTTTGGTTGTATCACTAAGATCTGCCATTCGTATTTTTATGGCTAGATTATGATGCACAAGGAAAAGGGTGATTAAAACAAGCGGCCAGTAATCGTTTTGAAATTTTGGCATAACAATCGTATTGTTTTTCTGGAAATAGGTTTATAAAAAGATATCATGGTGCTGCCATGTGGAAAATGACAACCTTTCTACCGTGCTTTATTATAGCTGGTGCTAACATACGTAATCCGCCTGTCTGCTTAATCTTCTTCATTTTTCCTAATTTTAGGCATGCCCAATAACAATAAGGCCAGTGCTTCTATATCAGCCCATATACGTCCCACTGCAGGGCACGGGCCTACTCTACAATCGAGAGAATCGATTGAGAGTGGTTAGGCCATATAGTCCACCACGCTGGCCTAGTGCGGGTTGGCGGCCAGTGCTTCGTGCTTCCTTAATTACATCCAGCCAGCGATTTAAATAATAAAGGGCAGACACAAGTCAAAAGAAAATTCACTTTACCAATGAACATCAATGTGTTCTTTCCTTTTTGTATATAGCTCAACAAATAAAGCTTAGGTAATGGTTGACGTAATGTAAATAAGTCATCAAATACATTTTATGTCATCCAACAACTTTGCAAGGTCATTTATGGCGTAATCTTTGAACGTTTGGTTTAAGCAGTGTAAGCGTCGATCACTGTTTTACGTACCATCGATTAAGTCCTAGGCGCTGGGCGCTGGCCTATTTTGGGCTTATGTGATTATCTTCATACATTATAATTTATTACCACGGTTATAAGATTTTCCGTAACAAAGAATATTTTCACATTTACTTTTGAGTTCTACAATCATTGTGTACCTATTATTTTTTGGAACTAAACAACAATATCGTCTTATATGCGTATCGTTCACAATGTGTTATTGTTAATTGTTTATTTTTAAAACTAAAGCCCGGTTGCAAATAACTTTGGACTTTAAAAACCCAAAGCCTCACTGCCTTAGTGGCGCAGTTGGGTAGACGACGGCTGTGAAACGTGAATCCGTGGATTCGATCATCGCACCGAGACAATATTTGTGTGATCCACTACTATTTATTTCGGGTGTGAGGGACCGAAAAGTCTCTCGTAGTCTCTGATACCCACAAGAAACTAGCATTAGCACTAACCATCAGGTGCAATGCAGTCACTATGCCGTGCCAGACAAAAAAAAACACAAGACTCGATGATCGATCTATGTAGGGTTAGACTATGTGACTGTTGGGTGTATTTATTTGTATAACAGCTGACTTGGCATTGGTTCAAGCTACTTGACGCTTCCATGTCTTGTATACCCTATACTGTAGGTACTTTTGTTCATGTGACACTTCACACTGGTGTCCATTTCGTGTGTAGTGGACCGCTGCTGCGTCATATTAACATTCAATCGGCAACGGCGGCTTCCTGCGCGGAACAATCGCCCGGTATTTGCATGAGCCGCCAAACGGACCCGACGTATATGACGTTTTAATTACGATGCCCGGCCTTATGTGGGCAGGGTGGGGTGTGTGTGCGAGCGTTGCAGCGATTTTTACGTTTTATGGAGAGGATGTGAATGAATGAGGGGTTAGCGGTGGTTTTTGGTATGAATCCATTGATGTATTTAGGATTCTTCTATTACACGCTACTGAATCCGATTGTCGGCTTGTCTGATACGACTTAAGCTGTTATTTGAAGATAGTCGCAGTAATTAAATTGATTGCCGCTTACCGAGCTGCGGTCTCCATACCAAAAAAAAGTTTATTTCAATTGTAAATCACACAGCACAATAATATCGTAGGTAATGTAGCAGGTATTTTTGGTACCAAATTTAAAGTTATTGCAAATTAAGATTGCTTTGGTTATAGTCAATATTAATCTGATGGTCAACGCCATTGGCGTCATTAAACATTTTTTTATAAACTAGAAGTTCCCTTATTTGGTTATTATATGTCACATGTTATAAGTGACATGTAACAGCCAGATGGCTAACCTAGGAATCACATATGCCTATGCCTATCTAGGCAAACTTAATTTCCTCCGATGACTTTATGAAAAGTAGTACTCAGTTTAAACTACTCTGTGATGTCACATAAATAAAATCGCTCCGCTCATCAAGCGTTGCCCGCTCGCACTGCACCCGCGCCCGCAGTCTACGCATGCGTCGTTAATTAGGCATTCCGCCGGCGTCCGGCCGCGTACGCGCAACGTGCAGGCGGCCCCTTTGACGCCGCCTCGCTCCGTCCCGCTCTCACAATGCAGCTATTCATACCAACACGCCAGAACATCATGACCCCTCCGCTTCTTTCAATATCAAACATCGCCCGTTGCGTTTGCGGCTCAAGTTAAAAGAGCCAAGATATCTTTGGAAGATACTAAATGTGCCATTGGATCTTAAGACTTGTGTTAATGTAGTAAGGTTGTTTTTCTATTGCAAGTGTAATGGTGTATCAAAGGTGTTATTGGAGTGATGTAATGAAGGACCCTAATTGTGTATTCTGCCTGGGATGCCGAACTGAAAGATAAAAGAAGCGGAAAGATCGAACGAGTGTACTTTTTGGTATATTTTTGGACGTGGCACTCGTGCTCTTTTGTTTTGCAAGTGGAAATGAATATGCGTACCATTTTTTAATAACCATCTTTATACTTTAAGTGACATTTGATAGCACATTGTAACTCGTACCCGAGATTTAAAAAAATATGTAGTTAGATATTATTTTATTTGATGGACAGAATACGTAACCTATTTTTAAAAGTATTCTAGAGTTGGTATTCGTTTAGCATAAGCATAGTACTTTATTACGAAATCTAAATTAATATTTTACAAATACAGCAACAACCAAAGAAAGGCTTTAGGCCAAGCCCAAGTTCATAAAAAAAATATGTTTATCGTAATTTTTATTCATTAATAAAATTTATCACAGACAATGAAACAATGGCCAGATATTTTACAATTCTATACGGTATGTTAATTGTATTTTAAAACGTATTCATAACTCTATGCAATCGAGCGAAACTTACTTGATTATTGCTTTTAGGACCTTTGATAATCGTAATCTATCGCTTAATAAATCTACTTTTCGATCGTGCGATACGTGTGCAAATTTAGTAATGTTTACTAACAAATAAACATCACAATCTCCATTCATTCATGCCCCACTGTTTGCAAAAGGGTCTTCATCAAGCAATTTTGACAGCCTCCATGGCGCAGTTGGTTAGACGCCGGCTGTGAAACCAGAGGCCGCGAGTTCGATCCCCGCACCGAAACAAATATTTTTGTGAACCACAGATATCTGTTTCGGGTCTGGGTGTTTGTGAGACCGAAAAGTATCTCGTAGTTTCTGACACCCACGACACAAGACTTGATCTTAGTGTGGTGTCAGGACTATGTATGTGACTGTTGGATGTGTGTATTTATTTGCTTCCTCTTTGATATTGGCCTTATCGTCCAACCATCTCGCTTCTGATTGACCATTATTGGTCAATAATAACTAGACACAGGGGGCGGCCAAAGTAAAGATTCATTTTATTATTTCGGTAGCGTAGTTGCACTACGGTACGGTTACAACGCTGAGTATTCAGGTTCGAATCCCGGGTCGGACAAATATTAGATTTTTCTTTCATTATCAGCCCGGAGTCAGGAAATGACGATACGCTCGCCCCCATATCACATCGTGGGACGGAACAGACAAGGCGAAACGTGGGTGTCCTGGTTACTACTACCAGGAGAACCTGTGCCTACCGCTTCTGGGAAAAAGGCGTGAATGTATGCATTATTTGGAAAAGAGCAAAGGCACATTTTAGTAGGCATAAACTTAGTACGATATTACCTACTCGTAACCCTAATGATCTTTTTTTTTTTTTTTTTTATTGCTATGAATGACGAGACGGGCCTGCCATTCGCCTGATGGTAAGCGATACGACCGCTCATGGACAGTAGCAAAACCAAACAACACCATGAGTTACAAGGCATTGCTTGGCATTCCACTGCGCTCGCCATCCTGAGACATAAGATGTTAAGTCTCGATATGTCCAGTAGTTACTCTGGCTACAATGTAATCGCTTCTCGGCCTTTTGGCTAAGATCAAAGTGTAAGTGTAGATCTATCACATATTTATTGAGAAATTCCCAGAATTTTTATTACCCCGTCTGAGAATAGAACCTGCAACAACGCAGTTGCCATGAATAATTAATGCGTGTAGCTGTTACGACTAGACTATTGCGGTAAGGTGGCTATGAATAACAATTAGAAATGATGAATCAATTACATTATGCAAAAATTAACTATGTGTTAATCTGTAATTAATTTGCATAAGTAGCGCTACACTGCAAATGACTACCCATTTATATACATTTTATATTCCACGAATTTCTTTATCTAATGTTAGGAGAAACTGTTAACAGCCCACACTTACGCCGTATGGTAATAAATTCCACTGCTTCTGTGAAAGCACAAGTTTACACTAAAGTCTTTTAAACATAGTGAATATTACGTCCGATATAGACTCGGACGCGTATATTAAAATTTTTGAACCTCTCAATTATCCAACACTTTTATTGCAGCAATTTCGTAAAATAAAATCCAACCTCATGGGCAGATACACTTAATTTTATACGTTCTTCATTGTTCTCGGCGTCCCTCTCTGTCGCATATTAAAGAGCGGGACGGTTAAAATTACTCCCACTGATTGCAGTGAGCCGTATACGAATTAGGCCCTTTTTCGTTTTTTTTCTTTTCATCTTAATGCCCTGTTCATGCGTTCAGACCTTTTATCGGAACACATGCGTGTTTCTGAACGCACCGGCCGACCGGTTTCTTTCCTTTGCCTTTGAATTGAAAACGCCGCGCCGCGTTCCAAGTTTGAAGTTTGTTTCAACTTTCAATCAGTATGCGCCGAACCACGGTGGGGGATAGATGTGCGCCGTTTTAAAAAAAATATGTTTACGATAATCGTATGTTTATTAATAGTGATTTGTGACTGAATATGACATAATAATATATTGGTGATAATTATTGTGAATTAAATAATATGGCGCGGTTTTTTTGTGTTCTCCTGCTGGTTGCACTGGTGGTGGCTGACCAGGAAGAAGTTGAGGGAGGGAAATGCGAGAGGATCAGACTACCTCTGTGCCAGGATTTGGGATACAACTGGACTGCCATGCCTAATCTGATGGGCCACAAGGACCAGAAGGAAGCCGAGGAAGCGGTAAGCAAATAATTTTTCCCTAATTGTTTCAAAACAATCATTATTACATTGTTTTTTAAGACATAATGGATTCGTAAACCCATCAAATATGTTGGTATAACAGCCATAGGCATCGAGTTTATTTACTGAAACAGAAATATCAATTAACTTTTTTTACTGTTACCATAGCTCTAGCATGCAATCGGGAAGTGAAACATTAAAGTTTTTATTCGAAGTATTTCTTACTGTCGGCGAATTGATTGAGTGTTAAATAAACGGTATTACAATGCGCATGAATGGAGACAGATTGCCGAAAACATCTGTATGACACTTATGAGCATCTTATCGTCAAAACTTTGACATGAACTATTATAAATACTTTACAGTTATATTCTTCAACGTATGAATCTGTAATTACTTAATTACAACTTTCGTTATAGAGTACGTTATTTATAGATAAAAGAGTTTTAATACAAATTCTTATATGACTAAAAATTTTAATAAACAAGTACCTAAGTTAGCCACAGGTGGTTTGTCTTTATATGGATAACTACTTAACAACAAATATATTTTTATTTGTATTATTGAAAAGTGCTTGCTTTGGCCTAGGCATTAAGCTAATGTGTGAAAACTATAGACACTTGCGTGACATTTTAAAACTTTGTAGGGACCCGGAAATCTAATTACAACTTTTAGTCCTTCACTTTACATAATTAGCCACCAAAAGATCATAATATTGTACTATCAATCCAATAACTTTGTTTAGATCAATTGAAACAGATCACTGCTTGATTATATATTATGACTCGTTAATAAATAATAATAATACATCAGCCTATATACGTTCCGCTGATAAACATCGATCTCCTCTACAACTTAAATGGGTTTAGGCCACAAAACAGCACCTTATTTCGTTTAGGTCTTAGTCTACGCTGACCTAATAGCTACTAGCTAATACAGGTTGTTGGTCTTCACATACCTTTGAAATATGCAGGCTTGCAGGTTTCTTTACGATGTTTTCTACAAATACTCATTTGATATCAAAAGTATTACTATTTAAAACTTATTAAATGATGATGTAGATTATTCTATCCCTTGCCTTACTGCCTTGCATAATGATTACTCTACAGCAGCTCTGACATATCTTTCGTGTTTTGTATAGGAAAATCCGGATTACTCATGTGTTGGTTTAAAAGTTGGTATGTTTAAATCGATGCCACCCTTCGCAACGGGGTGGATTTACGACAGGCGGTTGAATAGGTTTTATGGCGTGTAAAGCTGTTATCGGGTATGTTGCGATTCTAAGGGGTGGCACGCTGTATATTAAATTCTTTGTATATTTCTCGTGGGAATGTTTATTGAATATTGGCTTCTGTTTTGAAATACTCTTGAGTTTAAAAATAAGATCGTATTGTGAGAAATGGTGTTGTAATTACGTTATACATCAGTCTTAACAGGTGTTTTGTATTTGTTTAGTATTAACGGAAGTAATAGCGTTTGATTCTAAGATAAATTTAACAGGAAACTATTTAAACTACATTTGTAAAGCGAACACGACCGCTCTTCTTACGAACTAACTGAGAAAACTATTCTTGAGTTTAATTCAGGGCCCATATTATTATATAAAGAAATTGTTAAAACATACTCTTCCCATTACTCAGAAGAATACTTAAGGCCGCGAATCCTTAATCCCTGCCCAAATAAGTCTATTCTAACATAATTTTCGAACATTATAACATATAAACATTGCATACCACCAAACCTTAATTTAAAGCAAAAGGTCGATTGAAAGACTTAACCTTGCCATCCCAAATATGAATAAGATAAAAACATAGAAAAAGCGTAGGCGCACAAACAGTGCATTACGTCGGTGTACTTAGCAGATACATCGCACTAGACAATCTAATTTCCAAAAACAACACGATTTGACACACGCGATAGAGCGCCGAGGCAGCGATAAAATCGTATCGCTGATCAAAGGCGCCGCTCCTGAGATCGTTGTTGTGTACGTCGCGCCGGTCTTATGACCTAGGCCGACTGGCTGCTTGTGACCTAGTACCTAGTAGACCTGCTTGTACATCATCATCAGCCTATATTAGTCCACTGCTGGACATAGACCTCCTCAAAATTTGCGCCATTTCACCCTGTCTTCGGCTTGTCGCATTCAACAGCTGCCGGCGACCTTTCGCCAGTCGTCACTCCACCTAGCTGGAGGGCGTCCTACACTACGCTTGCCAAGGCGCGGTCTCCACTCAAGAACACGTTTACTCCACGCTACACTTAAATTAAACTAAGCGATAAATAATTAAATTGAAAAAAAAATACTTGCAATGGTGGTTTTGATTTATACTGAGTCATTTTTCGTGCAGTTGATTATAGATTTGTAGATGATAAGAGATTTTTGTGTAGTAAGTACATTACATTCACGCATTTAATTCTTACTTAACAAAATGAGAATTACTTAATAAAATAGTATTAAAAACAGTTCATACTTTAGAATGTGCTGATCTTTTAAATCCGGAAAATAGCAATCCCCAAAAATATTTCTAAGTTAGTAGTATGTAGGTACACCTCGCCAATGCAATGGTTCATTTCGTAAAATGCAAGAAATGATTATTCACAGATTTATATTTACGGAGTCTTTACTATGCCTGTTGCATACAAGAGAATTTTTTTTTTTTTTTTTTTTTTTTTTTTTTATATTTTAATCGGCAATCAGTCTCTCGACTATAAGCTGATGATTTGATAAGTATCGGACTTAAAGACGATGAGACCAGCGTATCATCTGTCTTATCACCACACATCTTTCCTTTTTAACCTTTTAGGAGTAGGAGATGGGTTCAGAAGTTGAGTTGCCAGGGGATTGGGATGAGCTGACAAGCGTTTCGCATATTTTATTTGATATCTTTCAATTTCTGATTGGACTGTTGGTACGTTCAGATATTCATGGATTTCGTCTGTTCTAGAGAACCATGGGGCATTTGTGATAGTGCGAAGGATGTTATTTTGAGCTCTTTGTAAGCTCATGATGTTACTTTTGCTAGCGGAACCCCATAGTGGAATGCCGTAGAGCCAAACGGGTTTTAGAACTGCGTTGTAAATTAGGAGTTTGTTGTCTACAGACAAAGTAGAGTTTCTGCCCATTAGCCAATACAAGTTCCTGAATTTGTGATTAATTTCATCTCTTTTCTTCCGTATGTGATGACACCAGGTTAGCCTTCGATCCAGGTTGAATCCTAGGTACTTTACAACCTCTGCATCTGGTAGTGGGTCAGCTCCAAGTTTCACAGGTGGGCAGAATTCCTTCCGTAGAGTAAACGTAATGTGATGAGACTTTTGAGCGCTTGCTCGAATACGCCACTTTTTTAGCCATGCATGGGTTTTGTCTAGTATACTTTGGAGCTTATTGCTAGCCACATGGGGATCTTTATCACTAGCAAGGTATGCAACGTCATCAGCATATGTAGCAACAATGACATTATTGCATGTTGGAAGGTCAAATGTGTAGATGTTGTATAGAATTGGGCCAAGTACGGATCCCTGTGGTACACCAGCCTCAATTTTATGTAGTGGAGATCTTGCATCTCTCTGTTTCACCTGGAAATATCTGTCTTCAAGATATGACTTGATGATAGGGTATAGTGAGTGGGGCAATATAGTTTTTACTTTGCATAGTAGCCCTGGGTGCCAGACTCTGTCAAATGCCTGCTGGACATCGAGGAACGCCGCCGAGCAGTACAATTTCTTTTCAAAGCAACGTCTGATTTCGTAGTGAACGCGGTGCATTTGCTCAACAGTTGAGTGCCTTAGACGGAAACCAAATTGGTGCTCGGGGATGACATCGTAGCAATCCATGAGTTCTTTTAGTCGTATTGCAAAGATTTTCTCCCAAAGTTTCGATAAAACAGGAGTGAGGCTGATTGGACGGTACGATGAAGCTTCATGGGGTGGTTTTGCTGGTTTGTGAATCATAAGGATTTGTGAAATTTTCCATAGCTTTGGGAAGTACGACAATCTTAGTATTGCGTTGAAAAGAGAGGCCAGAAAAGTTACGCCTTTTCTTGGGAGATTCTTCAAGACTGTGGGATTAATGAGGTCAAAACCGGGGGCCTTTTTGTGATCCAGTCCTCTGATTACTTTGGCTATTTCTTTTGGCGAAGTAGGTTTAATTGGTAGTGATAGCTGGAAGTCTTGTCTCAGTATTTCATCTACCTCAGTTTCGTGTCCACCAGCATCATTTGGCCGGAAAACTTTCTCCAAGTGGTCCGCAAATACCACTGCTTTCTCATCATCTGTTCTCGCCCATGAGGATGAGGCTCTAAGAGGGTGGAAATGTTGTTGCGGTTTACCAGAAGCTTTCGTAGCCTTCCAAAGTGAGGTTTCACCCTTTCCCATTGGCGACAAGCTTTCCAAGGTTTTACGAAAGTTTGAGTTTTTGGAGTCTAATAGAAGTAACTTTAATTGTTTGGCAGCTAGGTTAAACGCGGTTTTGTCTGCCGGGTGCTGAGATTGGTGCCATATTCTTCTAAGGCGCCGTTTTTCCATGAGTTTTCCTCTAATATCGTTTGATTGTGGCGATGTCGCAGGCGGGCGAAGTAAGAAAGGAGTGTTTTTCCATGCGGATACCTGGATTAGGTTGGTTATATATTTGCAGGCATAATCAATATCTTCCTTACTTTTCAAGGGAATATTTAACTGAACAGTCCTGTCCAAATAATTTCTGAATCCAGCCCAGTCAGTTTTATAGTTTGATAAGGACTCCAGTGGATCTACATTGGTAACTGTGGAATTTAAGGTGAGGATGACTGGAGTATGATCAGAGGATCCATCAAAATTTGACTCAATGGTGGAATACATTTGACAAATGCCTTTGGTTATAAAAAAGTCCAACAGGTCTGGTAGTTTATTCTGGTCTGTTGGCCAACTGGTTGGTTCGCCAGCGGAAATAGGCATCAGATGATGTGCATCTATGCAGCTTTTCAATGAACGGCCTCTTGGCAATGTAATGCGAGAACCCCAGTGTGTATGCTTAGCATTCCAATCTCCTCCAGATATAAATTTATTTCCTAAGTGAGAAAAGTAGTTTTCAAACAAATGGGGGGTGATTTTATGTTTAGGCGGGCAGTAAACAGCTGACAATGCAATTGATTCCGCGCGATCATTTAACTTAACTGTTGTGGCCTGGATGTGTTCTGTGGCGTAGTTTTCCATTAAAGTATGTTTGAGATTGGATCTGATCACTATTGCAGTACCTCCATGAGCTTTGCCAATTCCGGGATGAGGGGTAAAGTAAATATTATACCCTTTCATTCGGTAGCAACTGTTGTTTGTGGCATGAGACTCAGAAATCAAGACAATATCCAGTTTGTTACTTTTGATTATTTCTTCAAGTTCTAGTATGTTCGCCGATAGGCCATTGATGTTCCAGGTTGCAATTCGTATTGGGATTAAGAATGTAATTTGGAGAGGACAGTAGTCAATAGGTTCAGGAGTGTGCCTATTTGTTGTATGAGTTGGTCTAACTTTTCAGATTGCTTTATAATAATTTGTTCTATGCAGGTGCTTTGGTGAGGGTTGTTTTTGGGCTCAGAGCTTATATTTGCATCTCGCCGGTTTTCTGTGATGGCAGCGTACGATCCCCTGTCCTGGCGTTGAGTAAGATTTGATACAGGTGGAGGTTCGATGCTGTAATGTTGTGGTTTAGACATTGGAATTTGATTTTTGTCGTTCTGTTTCATTGGTCTAAGGGGGTTCTGATTTGTCGGGTTTCCTTTTCTGGCTAGAATTTCCTTGTAGACTTCACAGCCTTTATAGTTAGCAGGGTGATCGCAGGAGCATAAGGCACATTTGGCAGGTGAGTTGCGGTCCTTTTTTGAGCAATCTGCTGTTTTGTGCCCTTCCCCGCATTTCACGCATCTATAGGGTCTCATACAATTGTTTTTCGAATGACCATATTGTTGACAGCGGTGGCACTGGACAATAGTTGTGGATTTGCGTGGATCTTCTATTTTGACCTGCTGGTGGTATATAAACTTGATATCTTTGACTGCCTTGTTATTTTCATTTGGTTCCAGGTTGACAAAGAATGTGAAGGTTGGTGTTTTGTCCGGACCAAATCGGGCATTGATGATCTCGCCTCGGACTTTATTCCCGGTGGCTTCTATCGCCTCGATTATTTCGCTATGAGGAGTGGAATGGTGCAGTTTCTTTATAACTATCCGAAATGGTTTCATATCTTTTGGAGTGAACGTATGGGCTATCAGACCCTTGTTTCTCATAATCGATATCACCTTTTTATAGTTTTCTGAGCAATCCACTAAGACTCGTAGTAGGTTTTTATTGACTATTTTCATTTTAAACTGGTTATGATCGCATACAGTTTCTATCAGTTTGGAGAGTTCATTGACGTCATCTATTCCATATAAGACAATAGGAGGAGGTTTACTTATCTTGGGTGTTGGGTTGTCAATATTAGAATTATCAGATTGATCCACAGGTAGGGTCGTATACCTGTTTGTTATCTTCAAGGAATCTGAGTTGGGGGGAGAGTCGCTAGTTCTTTTCCTTTTATTGTTGGTTGGTACTCGCTGCCAAGATGGTGGTGCTTGATGAGTGGGAGAGCTATTAGGCGCTATCACGATCTCTTTTGAGTTTAGTGTCTGCTGGTTGGAGTCTGAATTTGCTATATCGCTCAAAGATGCCGAGCGTGGTCTATTGAACAGTGCTGGATGGAACACTTGTTGGGTAAGGATTTTTGTAGTGGTTTTGGTTGAGTTGGTTGGAATGGGTTTATTCATATTTGTTCCCACGAGTCGGGACGAAGAATACGGTCGCTTGCAGAGTGACGCCCTTTTCTGCAAGAAGGCACGATCCGACGATGTTGGCCTGTCACATCGAAGTTGGTGCTATCGACTGGAATCCCTCCAGCCATTCATCCTATCAGCGCAGTCCTCACCTTAGGATTAGGGTAATTTTTTATTGAGATTTTCTTTCTCTTGGTCCAGGCAATGAAGCCAAGGCCCCCACTCTCATAAAACATGACCATGAGTACCGGGTTATTGAGGTCATTTCCTACCTTCAACAAAAGCAAGCTTGTTAGGCTTGATAGATCGGGTTAGTTACCGCCGCCCAAGACTCGGCGTTGTTGTTCATTTGGCACCACCCAGGGGGCACGTGTAGGGTGGTTCTAGGAAGGACTAGATGGGATGTCCTACGGACGCGAACAACATTACCCCCCATACAAGAGAATTAACTGCAGCATTGTTATACTAATCGAAATTTTATATTAACCATCTGTATACTTATTTAAAATTACCTACTATTGAGATGAACCAACGACGTATATTACAGATATGAATGCTGTGCTGCGCCTATTATAACAAATAGTCAGATAAAACAAAGCAATTGAGATAAATAAATCCACGGAAAACTCATGGCATGCAAAATAAATAAATTACACCACGTAACTCGGTTCACATCGATCCATAGAGTCTAGATAACCTAATCCAGTTATTTGGCGGCGCGAACGAGGATCGCCGCACATTATACTGTCAAATTACACAGGATTACGTCGGTTGTGCGCTCGCATTAAATCAATAAAGCGCGTTGCTTTCATACGCTTTACTATCGTCACTATCGTTAGATATAGTATATCTTTACAACTCATATATAACGCAAGAGCTGCCATTTATTTATATTTATATCTGTTATCGCGCGTGTGGAGCCGGGGGATTAGGATCGGCGTGTGGGGGACATTTCCCCTTTACGAAAATTGCTGAAAGTTGAAACGTAAATAAACTTTGTGACTCATTTGTGATTTTATTGTTATTTTGTAATGGGTGTCTATTAATTAATTACGTGTTATCTAATAATTAATGATAATGAAACTGTAAACCAGCACCAAAGTGCCTTATTTATTCTACACAACAACTTAATTTTAGAGTTTTTTATAAATTAGCTTTATGATATCACCACAGTTCCTGTTTTTAATTTTCATCCTATCACACATACCGAATAGACATTCCGTACCATTCAAGCTTAAACTTCCGAAATATAATGCCCACGCGGCGCACCGAATGCGCGTCCGTTGATCGATATCTTTGCCTTAAGTGGCGATGTGTATCGCTTAATGCTGCCTATCGGCGGCATCGCTTTCAGTAGATATCTTCATTTATATATTTTCGCTAAGCTGATTGTGAAAGAACACTTCGTAGTTGGGCGGGTAATGTTTTGTACGGAGTTTTAATTTTCCCGCGTTATTTCGAGCTCAGTTTGGGGTGCGAGAGTTTGGAAGTTGTTTTTTTGTGAGACAGGTTAATTCAGTCTTAATAAATTGGTATAAAAAGTAAAATAATGTAGCAAAACGTCATACGATTTGAAATTATTGAACAAGGTCTTACAAGTTACAGCACCTAAAACAGAAGGAAATTTCTAAAGGTCCTACACCCTTTTCCTGCTCCCATCATTTTCGGTTCCCTTTCTCCAGCAATTTGTAAATGCCACCACAGCATCATCAAGTGTCCCGAATACTCGATCGCCGATCTTATGCAAAAAAAAAACTTAACAAATGACTAGGTAAATACAACAAAGAGCAACGAGCGAACACACACTGCAGTATGTACTCATTATGTACTATAATTCATGGTTAAATATTACGTCGTGTGGCATTCAAAAACCTTTTAGTTTTTGCAATTACCCGTTTTAATTACGACAACGATGTCGAAATTCATTTGTACAGCTGATATGTTTTCGTAGTGAAGGTAGAACAACATCTGTGTAATGTAAAAATGTCATCATAAATTATTGAATTGTCTTGCCAATTAAGACTCAGTTGTAATCCTTTATGAGCTACATATGGACTTATATCCTTAATCATCTGATAAAGATGACAGAGCATAGATAATAGAGCGTTTGTGTAGCCTTTTAAAGACCAGCGATGAATAAGTTAGGAATAATGATTCTTAAGTAATATGCGCTCATTTTAGACAAAACCTGCAACCTGAGAAAACCATTCTTCTTCTTATGCCAAAATTTTCTTGCATTAAACTTGAAAAGACTTTAATTTCCTCGACTAAAAGGCTGTGTAACTCGAGTCACATCGGACAAAACTTAGTAAACAAATGTTTTATATTTCGCATCCCATTTTAGGAGCATCACGTTTCGCTGTTTACCCTATTTTCCTTAAAACATGAATTGCCAGAGTTAAAAGTTCAAAACCATATGCCGCCTACACACGCGGCATTGAAATGTACATCGTACTCTTTTGCATTAGAGTCGTAAATAGAATGTTAGAGCTATTTCCGGAGTCGCGAACTGCTGTATCAGCGATCTGGTAAAATTCATTGTTAAACGACATTAAATGTTACTACGGAGCCCTCATTATACTTTAAAAACTTTTAACCTGGATTAAAAACATGGGTTTACTGTTTAGTCACAACCATTGTTTTATATTTCCATTTATCAGAGGCCATAATGTATTCGATCTTTAAATTTCAAATTAAGAACTAATTTTGTCATAGAGTACCAAATTCTATAACGATTTTAGTGCTTATATATTCAAAATAATATATTGTATACATGGCCAGTTACATTTCGTTGCAACTGTCAGTAAGCAGACTTTGACATCCATTTAATTTGATTAGGCTCGCGTTCCGTTTACATTGAGCAATTAAACTGAAGCTGTATGAACGTGAGAACTGATATCTCTTGCCATGATACTCGTATAACAACTAATAGAACCGCCAGTAAGCTGAGACATGGCTGTGCGTCTAATGAGGGGTCATGGCAACGACTTGCTCGAATAGTTATTATTGTAGTTCATCGACATACACTAGAGTATGGACGCCGTATTACGTGGATGTTGTTTGGTAAAACAACCGTTTATGTACAAAAATAGTAAAGAATTTGTATCAGAGGTGTTAATGACTGTAGAGACTGCATTTGCCCAACACCCCTTCCCTCTTCCCATCCTTTTTTCTCGCTCCCCTCCTGATTTTATGGGCCGGCAACGGTGACCACTTACCATCGGGTGACCTGTTTGCTCGTTTGCCGGAACTATTATATAAAAAAAATGTTTTGTCTCTGTAATCATCTTTCGACGAAACAGGTGTAAGCTTATTAGTTATTCCGATACATTTATAAGTGCAATAAAAATAAACTCGCAATATAAATTTCATAAAATAATAAAACGTACTGACTTACGCAATTGTAAAATTTAGTCATACCAAGGGTAACATTGACCGAACTTCCCTAACTGCGCTTTTCTCTCAGTTGCTCTGATTTTCGACACAATGGCGGGCTTTTAGCCTTCCCGAGGTGGTAACTCGCTAATATCTTATATCATTCCTCCTACGTCTGTTAGCGAGTCGAGTCACTTGTTGACAAGCCGCTAACGCATGCTGTTCAACTCGGAATTGGTTCTAGGAATTTGGCTCTCCGTCTTGCAATATGGCGGACGATGTTTACGGTGATGCCGTTATAGTTTGTACAAGTTTTATACTTTATTGTAAAGGGAAAATGATTGTTGTCTTCATACAGGACAATAGTTGAATGAATTAACAACTGGAGTTACAGAAACCCCAAATCATATCAAAAGTCTGCGCTATTTTATCATTTATGCAAGACGTTTGTCACTACATTACTCTAGTCTTCGCTTTTGACTGAATTAAAACAGCCAATGTAGCTGTATAGTACAAATGAATATAATATTATCACGAGAATATACTCTTAAAATGCTAAAAACTGATTCAATCCTTTACCGCAAATTCGTAAAAGGCATATCAGCGACGAATCCAAAGGTTATCTTCGTGGATTCTTTCCAGTTTCTAGTATACCACGATATAAATACCACTGCCGTAGATGGCAGTTCGCTGCGACTGTCCATTTTTATCACAAGTCGAACGGTTCAAAATCCCGGTTTGGTAAATTTTACGAGTCACAAATGTTTCCAGTTGAGATTTTATCTTGTGGTTGGTAGCAATGTGGATCGGCTTGTCTTTGACGCACGATTTACACGGATTTACACAAAATAAGAAAAAAGTGTACCATAGATCATAGAGCGTGGGTTGCGAATTAATATAGACCTCTCAAATTAAAACTGATCCGGAAGTTATTAAAGCAACGCAAATTTGCGACCAGAATTGTCATTCTACAAGTATTTCTAAGTCCTACCATCAATATGAATAGTGCCTCTATATATCTATTCAGCAACAGGAAGTCCACAGCTGAACGTAGGCCTCCTCCAAAGATCGACCTGTTGGAAGCGGTCTGCATCCAAAGTGCCTCAGTATAACGAAAAGAATAAGTACACGTATATTCGATACAGTTTAGAAACGAAATTGACTGTAGTACGCAACGGTTTTATCTGTGTCAGTAATATATTCGACAAGCCCCCTATCTCGGCATAATAAAACAATAAACATTTTAACATAGCGCAGATAACTGGCAGACAACATTGATAACGCATTTCCCCGTGTTTGGCAGTCGGCGTTTATTTTAGGGCTGAGCAAACAATTGTAAAAACGGCCAGTTTATTGCGCCAATAACCCTTTGACTGCGCTGAGTGCCGACGAATGTTCCAAGAAATTATTACAAGCTATTTTAGCATTGCCCAATGTTTAGCGGTAATTACAAAGGGTTAGGTTAATAGTAATTGATATTTTTTGTAGTGGCTCAGCAAGTTCGTAAATTTTATTCAAGTTGAAGTTAGTTCATGCGATTAACCGTAAGTAGTTTCAAGACTGCAATGGTTACTTTTGTAAAAAATAACACTTATGAATAGCCATAAGAATATAATCAATTTTAAGTGTACATATTTATGTGACAGTACACATGCATATGTGAAGTATTTAGTTAAGTTATTAAAGATTGGTTGTAATTTGGATTTTGCCTAAATCAGATTCTCTCTAACCAGACCTATGTATGATCATTGTGATGCTATATCAAAGATTATCAAATAAAATATTTCCGTTGTTCGATAATGGTGCGATATGATCACTTAACAATTATCGAATTTCACGAAAATGTTTATCTTTAATTCATCTAGACCACTCATGCGGTAACAATTCACTATAAATATTTTTAATTCAACATTTGCGTCAATCGTGTGTACTTTTCTTTTTACTTCAAGATATTATTGAGTATTTTAAACTTTACTTCTCTTTAATATATAAAAACATCTCCGGATAACGGAATCCAATATCAATACAATACTTTAGAAGTATCTAACAATGGCGCTAATAAAAGAAGTATAATACTCCCGAAATTATCTATACTCCGGCCCCTACCCATTGAAGCGAAAGTAGCCGCATACAGAACCCTTCAGTAGAAGTTCACGCTCCAACGAGTACATTCCCGCTCAGGTACAGCTGTTGGGAGCCGGTACTTCATACCCTATCATTATATCAGGTACAAAAGGCCCATGTTTTACGCACGAAAGAAAGTCCATAATGTTATCTCTGGGTTATTGTTGTCTACCGCCTTTAGAGTTATTTGTTACGTTTTTTAAATTATTTTTTGTGTTCTAGTTGCGTTCGGATAATTCGTTTTTTTGTCTATGGTTAATTTTGCTGTGGGAATTATAGGTTTCGCCCGCGGGTGTGGTTGCGTGTCGTTCAAAGAATTATGCATTTTTCTAGCACGAAATAATTTTAAATATTCCTAAGTTGTTGGTGAGCTAATTTTGAATAAACCATTAATAATAATGGAAAACGTTGCACTTAACACGCAATACAAATGATCTCCAATTAACTCTGTCTATGCGTCCAAAGTTTTTTGTCCTTGATATCTCAAAGGCACGACATAAAATTCCCTTGCTGTATATTTTTAAATTTTAAATACAAGCACACATTTTTCAAAGTTCTTACTTCTTGCCACATTAAATATGTATATTAATGTAACAAAACATGCGCTTCGTCGCCAAATCCGAAACACTTATAAATTATTCATTATACATAGCATAAATGGAAGTTAATTTGGGGATAATGTAGCAGCTATTATAGTAAAAAAACGTACAGAATCTCGATTTTAATCAATGAACACAATAATCAAACGATATACGTAGTTTGTAAAATACAATCAAATGAATGGATTTACAAATGGCAGATGTAAAATAGAACATTAATGTCGCATTAAATCTTCATTTTGAAGCTTTATGTTATGTAAAATGTAAATTTATGTTCCATCGCTGCCGGCATCGTGTGGCATAACTCGTTTTGATTTAACACATTTCGGTTTGAAAAAAACGCGTCTACCTGTCGTAATTAGGGGCGTCGGTTTAGTTCCGAGACTTTTTGTGCCGCGCGGCCCGACTGTGCCTCAACCTTGGATTCTAATCTCACTATAATATCATTTTGATTAATAAACTCCGCGGCTCAACTTTTTTGATTTATCATTCCGTTTCGAAACGGTTGATTTATTAAAAAAAAATAAGGCGCCAACGAACTGTCAAAATGACATTGACGTTTTGATGTTTTCGAATAGCAACTGTATTATTTTCTTTTTCAATTAAAATTATTTTGGTATTATAATAAAGTTACAATTAAATGCCAAAAGCAGAACAATCAACAAAGGGCCCACTTTTTCCATATTATATTCTGTATAAAAGTAATTACAGAAAGTATGTTTTAATAACTCGTGCGAGTATTCGAAGCATGCCATCTGTCAAGACGCTGAATCCACGGACCTTTATTAAGTCTACTGTAATTACACTATAATTACAACGTTAACAATCACAAATTACGCGTAATAAAGTCGTAGTTTAACGCGGCGCGGTGCGGAGGGCAGCGCGGAGGGACGGAACGGTGCCGGGTGCGGAGCGGAGAGGAGAGGTGCAGAGCGCAACGGCGGGGGGCGGTGCGGAGCGGTGTCGGCGAGATCAAAGGAGCGCGATTACGGCACGATGCGCGGGCGCATTCGTTTTATTGCGCCGACCGGTGCGTCGACCCTTCTGATGCATTTTGCCCGATGCAAAGATATTGTATTGACGAGTTTAGTTTCGCAATTTATTTGCTGAGCGGTCGGAGTTATAGTTGCGCCAATTAAACCAACAGTGATGAAAGGATAAACTTGAGAAAATGTTATCGCAATTAACTTTTAATTATCGCTTTGTAACATTTTAGTTTAGAATTTAGATACACGTAGTAATTACTATTAATATCTGTCTTCATAATGAAAATTTATGAGAGTTTAAAATTGCGTGTAGACAAATGAAGTAAAAAATTGTTTCTCTAACTGAATTAGCACCTCTCCCGTAAATGATTATAAAAAAGCTATTATAGTGAAACTGTGAACCCGAAAAGGGCGCAGTCATCATGGAAGGGACCGGAGCATTGTCGGGTGGGCGGGGCGAGGAATGCGGCCCAATTAGACGGATTCCGGGTTCGATTCTCGATCGGCCACGGTGCGAGCGATGCTTTATTATTTTATAGCCGCTCTCATATCTAGCGGCATTAAGTTAACGATCTTTTTGTGTAATTAGTTTTTAATGACCACGATAAATTGTTGGCAAAAAGCACAGTTTTATTGATATTGCGTATTTTTTAATTGGGTAATGGGTTTTTAGTTACCTATCGACGTTATTCGATGGTTAGCTGAGTGCTTTAATATAAGATTGTGATATTTTGTAACTAAAGATTATTTCTAGTGGTGATTTATTTCAAAATTAGCTATTACCGGGTGGCATACTTTTTTATCAAACTTTTTTCATGCTTCTAGATGTTATTATGTAGTTCAGATGTTATTATGATTTTATCGCATTAATGTGTATTGTTACGTATCAGCAAGTCACAAATTTAAGAAAATATGTACATGTGGCCAACTTATTCTTGACCCAAACCCATAACACATTTTAGCCTATTCGATGAGTAAGCAAGGCAAATTTTCACACAAAATATGCCCGATAAATTTGCTTTTCAACCTCATTAGTAGTTGAAAGCTAACACGGGTATAAAGTAGCGTCCCACAAGATGTTTCTAACTAGTGGGAAACGTTAAATTGCCGAAGTACACCGTGTTTAATTCAACTCGGACGGCCGCCACTGAATGCACGCATAAATAACCATTCAAAGGGATGCTTTAGCTAACCTATCGATGGTTTGAACCGCCTCTTTCTATGATGCAAAGATGAAGAGAATTTGAGCTCATGGATAAGAAGAATTTGGTCACGTTATGATTGGCGAAAGATTGATATCAAAAACAAAACATATTTAATTTTCATAAATTCTTTTGATTATAAATTAAAAAACAAAGTGTTACCTCTTCAGAATATTTTGTTACTTGGAAAAAGGACTGACGTAAGAAACTTTCTCAGCAACACTAATTCTAATATTTCTTTTTGTGTGTTATATCCTTCTTAATGAAGTTAGTTATGTCAATTGAACATTCATGCTACAACATTACCATTTACATCCTACTATTGGTCATAGACTTTCCTCCTTACTCACAAACTATACTATTCCAATCTGAAACATAACTATCGACAACTATCTACAACTGAGTATCGATAAAACTCGATAACTCCAGCTCTGGGGCAGGCGGCTCGCTTTCTTGTCAATTACACATCCGCGGGACGCGTATGTTAACCGCACAGGTTGATAACTTTTTGTACGTTTAACCAATGGGCAGTCCTTTAGGCATCTGTCAATATGTAAAGGGTTTTTTATACGGGGCAAAACAAATGCTCGGCGGCCTCGGTGGCGTAGTTGTGTTACGGTACGGTTACAAAGCTGAGGTTTCGGGTTAGAGTCCCGGGTCGGGAGAAGTGATATTGGATTTTTCGATTCATTGTCAGCCCGGAGTCAGGAATTTGTGTTTGTTGTATTTGTGTGAAGTTTGTGCCCGATATAGTGATAGGCTCGCCCCCTATCACATCATGGGACGAAACATACAAGGCGAAATGTGGGTGCCCTGGTGGCGCCTCCGCCTGCCCCTTCGGGGATAAAGGCGTGAGTTTATGTATGTATGTAAAACAAATGCAACAAGTAAGAGCAGTAAAGATAGAATTTCCGTTGTCGTAAAGCGATCCTATTTTGCCGATCGATTCAGTTAAGTATAGAAATGTAATTCACAACTGTGCCTACATTTTTACTGGACATAATGAGACTTAACATCTTATGTCAAAACATACGAATTACGAACTAAAATAGGTCTATGAATAAGGCCGTACAATTTCCCACCGCAGATTCAAACCCGTGGTACTAAATCACGAAAACGCAATCTACACACTGAGCTTCATCTTGTAACATCACGGCTAAGTAATTAATGATCCGGTTTTATTATTGATGGTTCAGTCGAAATTGTGATGATGCCCGCAGCGGTAATAAAACAACCGTTTTTTATTTTGTTATATAAATGCTTCAATTAATTTGCAATGTAATATATGCCGTATTGATGTATGACTTTAATTGCTTGTAAGTTTCGAATTGCTTAATATGGGATTAAATTAATAATTTTAGGTTGAACATGATGCAACGTTGATAAGCTTATGGCATGGTTTGACCAGGGTGCCACTGTTTCACACAATGCTGATATGAAATATGATTTGCTATCACGTTATGGGCTATAGGAAGGTAGCTTCAGACCGAAGAATCGCTTTCATTCAACTTAAACACTTCAATCCTTCGTTCTTAAAATAGGTCAAAGCTTCCACGACACCTAATTACCTCTTATTATATTCGATATAATTTTTATTGAAGTATCGTATTCGTCATATTTTGAAAAGAAAGCTATTTTTATATTTTAAACTTTTAGCAGTCGAGTCATGATTTAGGTCAGTAGGAAAAATAAAATACTCTTCGTATCGAACAGTTTTGCCTACATGATTGCTATACTATTCGTTTCGAGTACAAAAATTAAAGTAAAGGCTGATTGTTTCGACCTAGGAGTCGATCCCGCTCCCACGTAACATGCCATGAAGTCACAACAGATTATTCTACAGAGCATTAGAAAGTCATTAAGCTGCAGTGGGCGGTTATGACACTTCCCGAATTAATTGGAATTTATTGCTATTTAATATTTACGCGTCAGTTGTTGTCCGCCATTTTGTTTTAAAGAATAAAGCCCCATTATTACAAGCCCCCACTCTGCCCGTGTAGGCAAAGTTTCTCGCCTCGTAAATTTACGATAATCGTAAGGTTATAAGAAAAGTTGCATCGTGTAAATGTTTGTCAGAACTCAATAATCTATGGCAATTGTCATGCGATTCTCGCCTCGAGAAACACTCCCCGCGTAAATAGGGCTTTAGGTGTACACCAGGCCGACATAACTATGTCAACCAGCGAAAGGTATTTTACCACCAATCTTCAAAAGATGGATAAATATATGAATTGACTAAATTGAAACACATATAGGATTCCTTGGATAATTGTCATTTTAGATTAATTTGAAATACATACTTCAATTTAGGCTTAGTCACAATACGTACATCTTACGTCAGTCAATACTAAATATTTCCTTTTTATTATCTTATTTTTGTGGGCCCTAGCCACTTTGTAACTATTCCAGCCCAATGAAATTTTTTTTTTGCAACGAAACAACACAATCATATTTCTCTAAATGATCTATTTAGTTTTTATAAGCTCTTCGCAAGACTCGCAGTTATCAGTATTTCTCCTAGATAGCTTATAGTTAATTGCGTTCCCATTCTCGAAGCATTGCATTCCACATGTATTTGTTAAGATATTTGTAGAGCCTCAGCCCATCCGTCCCAATTAAAACCTTATCATTTGATAACAGCTGGCGCCGTCTCCCGTTAAAGGCTTCGCGTCCTTACGTTTTTTAATTAAACGGTCTTAATTAAACTTTATTATGCACTGATAATCTCAGAGATATTATATATGGGATAAGTATTCATAATATTAATGTCATAATATGTTTATTTTTTTATATACATTCCAATTTCCAACTTCATTACAATTTGGTATATCATGACACATCTTACCACTGATGTATAACGTCAAACTGTTTTTTTTATTTCTTTATAATATAAATTCAATACTAATTGTCTTTTCATTCTTATTCATTTGAACTCAACGGGCACAAAATTTTTGCACACCTTACTTACCGAAAAATAACACTTGAACATTTCGCGGGATTTTTTAGAAACACGAGAGCTTGGTTAGCATAAGTGCATATTATTCAATGAAATAACGGTAGATTGTCGGTCAAGCACTTGGTTTATAAAAGTGTTGTCAATGAAGACTTGTTTAAGTGTAGTCACAGAATACTAACTTAGTATTTTGTGGTGTAGTGTCGATGTCACATGCTGCCTCTGTGACTCAGGCCGTTTTCAAAACATTTGGCAATATCTTTTGCATCAAATCATTAATTACTTCTAATTAGTCGGTTTTAAGATCATTTGGGACTGTAGTCAGCAGCGGAATATTTTAAAATGTATTTCATACATTCAATTTCTTTATAAAGCCAAAGTTTTGTTCAAAAAATCAAGCAAAAGGAAATTGTAAAAGGATTTTAAGGATTCTCTTCGTTCTACCGAAATTGAATTTTGGATATTATTTGTAAATTTAAATTAACTTCACTTATAAATGAATGTGAGCTCCTCAATATTTTTTCCCGCCTCATCACTGGTCATTAAGGTCATCGCACTATTTTCTATCTTTGCATCATTAAGAATTAACTCGTAGCTTGTACCGCTGCAATCGCTGTACAATTGTCTCTGATGCCGCCATAGCTTTGCCAAAGGAAAACATATCATAAATATCCTCAATATAAAGTCTATAATCACTGCAATTCAAGTTTGATAGTATCGGCATGTTACAAAATAAGTGTTGTTGGATTGTGTGCCGTATGCGGTGTAATTAAGGTTGTTTTTCAGTTGTTGTTGGATAGTATGGTAGATTATTATAAATCAAGCACGGTATAGCGGAGGCGGAACGCCGCGGTCCTCTTGATGCGGGTTCGATGGGAGATTTTTTTCCGTTGGTTGGAATTTGTATATTTTTCTTTATATTACTAGACTGGAGACCTAAGTGTATGCCAATTACTATTTGATTATTCAAGCGAGTTCGTACAACTAAAGGCAATTTAAATGTCACTATAAAAATTATCTTTAATAATTTAAACAAGGTAATTTGCTAAATTCTATGTTTGTACGTGTACAAATACTTAAGACCTATATTTGTCGATATAAAATATAAATGTAATCAAAACATACCTAGCTTATTATGATGCTACTTTTAAATTACCAAGTATAACGCCCAGAACCAGTTTACGCGCCAAATTCAACAAACGAATGTAAGTAAAATAATCACGAATCTGCCCTCAACGGAAGCTGGGCCACAGCCTCGCGTCCAAAATGGTGATTACAAAAGAAATAAGCGAAGTGTGGAAAACTCATAAATCGGTGCTCTCGTGTAGACGCATACCTCCAATTAATGGGAGATAGGAAACACTGGCCGCTTTCACGAGGGGCCGGATTTAGACCACGCGGAGGGAGGTCGACCCCCCGCCGAGATATACGAGTACAACATGAGACATCTAAACATTGATTTATAAATTTTATTCGAAGTAGGAATGTGTAATTAGATGTAATAGTTCAGTTTATTTGCACATATTTCTATAATAATGTTCAAACTCCAGTTTAATCTAGGGGACAGAAAGGTTCAAACGTATATTTTAAAAATTCGTAACTTATTAATTATTATCAAAAAAACTTCTACTTAATTTTTTAGCTATCGAGAATTAAGGAATGAAAGATACGTAAAAAAAACGAAGAAAGGGCAAACCACGTGATAAGTTGTCCAAAAAGTATTTGTCTTGATAATTAACGGAATCTGACCACAAAATGTACATGCTGTCTAGAATAGACATATTTTAATCGTCTAAAACACAACTTCAACATAAAAACAAATATTATAGCCAGTATTTTAGCCCCCTACAGTTTGATTATTCCGCACCTGCCAAGACGATTCAATCCTAGTTAGATGCGAGAGAACGCGTGTAAATCAAGCGGCTCTGTGAAACGATGCAGCTGCCGAAACTAGGCCGGCGAGGAACATATACATTGTAAATATGTCTGTCAACTATATGTATACTGTCTATCAGCCCATATACGTCCCACTGAAGGGCACGGGCCTCCTCTACAATCGGGAGTATCTATTGACTTATATTCTACCGATAGACGAGACACGTCAAAGAAATAAAGTGCCCCCGTATTTTAAAAGCACACTGCAATATTACATCACTGGTGGTAGGTCTCTCATATGTGAGAGGCCGCCTGGGTAGGTACCACCGCAATGTCTATTTCTCCCGCCAAACAGCAGTGTAAATGCGCTGCTGTGTTCCGGTTTGAAGGACATTGTAGCCAGAGTAACTACTGGACATATTGAGACTTAACATCTTATGTCTCAGGATGGCGAGCGCAGTGGAATTCCAAGCATTGCCTTGTAATTCATGGTGTTGTTTGGTTTCGCTACTGTCCATGAGCGGTTGTATCGCTTACCATCAGGCGAATGGCATGCTCGTCTCGCCATTCATTGCAATAAAAAAAAAAAACTTACCTGGTATTTTATTAAAATATTGTAGCTTCAGACGATTTGTTTTCGGTTTGACGGCGAAACATTCATTTATTACTTTTAAACGTATGCGATAAGGCGTACTGCACTGTCACTGTCACGACTCACGAAGCAAACTGATTCATGTGTGGTGCATGCACCGCAAGTAGGTAGGACACATTTTTTGTACTGAATGTCTTATCTAGTGTAACATCGATATCATCAGTCATATAGTCATCTACGCTGGCCTAGTGGTTTCGTGATTAGTATATGTATTACACTGTACCTACACATACTAAGATGTGCTCTCTATACCAATCCGTAGTATTCCAGCGTGGTGGATGCCTAAAGCGCCATTTATACGGGGAGAGTTTCTTGCGGCGAGAATCGTATTCCGCATGACATAACCGCCATATTATCGTGTTCTGACAACGTTTACACGATGCAACCTTTTTATATCCTTACAATAATCGTATCTTCGAGGCGAGAAGCTCTCCCCGTGTGAATGGGACCTGAGCACGCAATGGAAGTGTCGGTTTTTGAGGTGTTTCTTGCGCAGCAGTGGTGTTTACGAGCTGATACAGTACTGTGGCCGTAGTGCGAGTTTTTATACCGACTCGATCGCGTTAAAGTAAACTTCGTTTTGTATGGCATTTGATCAGCGCCATCTAGTATTAATATTGTGAATCTTATTTGTGAGTGCGAGATTTGTTTATGTTACATACAAAACGAAGTTTACTTTAACGCGATCGAGTCGGTATAAAAACTCGCACTACGGCCCCAGTTCATGGCATATAATATAGATAAGTTGTGATGGCAATGAATGAACTTGACCGGAATGCAATTTTTGCTTGGGATTATCCCTGCGTTGTCAGAATTTTTGCCTTTTCAGTTGCCATTGGTCATTATATGACAACATTTCTACGTCGTATGGGTCAATTACTGAGGATCGGCTTCGCATAACCTATCCAATCTGATCTAGTTTTGAAACTTTATAAGTATCACAAAGTTCTGTGAATTTTGAAGAAAGTTTAAGTAGACAGGTTTAAGTAGTAATGTTTTTAAATTGATAATCAAAGCTATACTCGTAGTATGTAGAATACAAACGGAAAACTAAACCTATGGGCGCTAAGATTAAACCTGCAAAAACACACGTAGCACACGGAGCCGGTCATAAAGCGTCGGTGTATACAGATCGGCAACAAGTAATGTTATAAATAGTGGTGTTTGGTTAGCCGCGGGTTTATTGCGAGCAATTCGCGCAGTGCCGGCCCCGCGCTATCTAAATAAACCGAGTGCCGCAGTAACAAGACATGGATAGCCGGATTTTCGTGATTTCAGATTTATGCAAATAAAAAAAATCGCATATGTCACGATTTTTTTTAATTCATTACCTATAATCGTTCTTGGATTGTAAATACATAGTTTTGCTTAAAGACTAATTTACGTTACGCAACACGCAAGGTTAAATTTATTATTGTAGCAAAAACTTGATGTATTTATCCACCGAGCCCATAACATACTTCGTCTAGTGGTCAGAGGCTTACGTTATGGTGCATATCTCTTACGATTTCTTATCTTTCATTAATCTTCAATGCGATTAATTTGAAATCAGATTATCTATTCATGATTATCTTCGTAGGATTCGCTGAAAAAGCTTCAGGGGAGATATACATATATACATATGTACATATTTTGATATCTCGAATTTATTTTATGAAACACTTGGTTTTTAGAATTTAAGATTATTATTATATTTTCATACTATTTACTCTGAACTGCAATCCATATTTCTTTTAGTGCGGTGATTGTCAAGACGAGCGTGCCATTCGCCTGATGCTAAGCGATACGACCGCTCATGAACAGTAGCAAACCCAACAATACCATGAAATACAAAGCAATTGGCATTCCATGTATGTGACAGTTAGGTTTATTCAATTAATTATAACATAATAGCGTAGTATTTCTTTTGGGGGTATTTATTATTATTAGTATTTCCATATGAAGGAGCGCTGGCGATGTGTAGCTGTAGTACGGTAATGTGTACAAAGGAGCGGGCCGGCTCTGTTTACACGTCGGCGTGCGCTTTGATGTGTCGGCGCGCAGGGCTGCGATAAACGCTATCCTATCGCACCAAATTAATTGCGATTGCGCCGACAAATGTTGCTAATGCGCGGAATGGAGCGAACTATGGTAAAAATGTTTTGACTTTTGAGGGCTTAGGATAGTTTATCTTATTGCGATTTTGATGGTTTTCATTTGATTTGAACATTTAGGATTTGGTTACTTTTAGGGGGCGGTATGTAAGAAATATAAAATTAACAACTATTATAGAAATAGATAAACGATAATATTTTTATCAGTTTTTTATGATGTTGCTTACAAAACTATTAAAACTGTTTAAAGTCTACTTTACATCGACGAACTCTGCATTTTCAATATTCACATAAATAAATAAACAATATTTAGGTAATTAAATAATTTCCGCAAGCAGTTTTAATAACGAATATTGTATAGTAGAGTGGCAGCCCTGGATACAGAGATACGCAACAGATCAAAGGGCCGAACGCTTCAACTAATGAAGTGATAAATAACGCGCCGTGGCAGCCTCGCTACTCGCTGCTACATATACATATACTGCACAATAATATACCTCGATATAATCATATTTAAACAACGATATATCAGAAGTTCAAAGATAGAGAAAATAGAGAGACAGAGAATGCTATTTTAATGCATACAGTATTCTTGCAAAGTTACGGGTGTTAGTCAAACCTCTGAATATTCATACAGAATTGAATTATTTTGGGACTATGAAAGTTTGTAAGTCCCGCTTACATTAAGTGTTAATTCATTAATACTTGTACATACATAAACTCACGCCTTTATCCCCGAAGGGGTAGGCAGAGATGCCACTAGGACACCCACATTTCGCCTTGTATGTTCCGTCCCACGATGTGATAGGGGGCGAGCCTATCGCCATATCGGGCACAAATTCCGGACTCCGGACTGATAATGAATAGAAAAATCTAATATCACTTTGCCCGACCCGGGACTCGAACCCGAGACCTCAGCTTTGTAACCGTACCGTAATACAACTACGCCACCGAGGCAGTCGAGGCATTAATACTTGTACTTTTTCTTAATTCAATAAAGAAATCACGGCTACAAGTATTAAGTTAGTTTTTATGGTGTTTTAATGGCGCGACCCAATCCATATAAAATATGTGAAGTTTAGTGACTTTTGTAATATTTTTGTATGTTTTCGGATTTATCCTATGCATTTATAGCTCCGCGAAAGCTTCTTACATATGAAATACTAACGAAGGGCCCAATATGATGTCAAAATTTTCTTGGGCTGATTTAGGTCTTTAACACAGTGTATCAGCGGTGTCGTAAAATACTTTATAGCTAATATTAAAATGATTGATGGCAGCGTTATAGTCCATTTAGCTGCCGCAATCGCCGCTATTAACGACCCATACGCAATCGATGGCAACTGGCAACTCTTCGCTATTTTGTTGCTTCAAAGTGAACTGCTTACCACATCTTTTGCGTCGTTGGTAGCATTAATCGTGAGGTCTTGTAGTCAACCTTTGGAAATGTATTCTATAACGGCAGTTGTCAAACGTCATGTTAATATTGAAGTTTACACAGCAGCAAGTTTAGTTTTGGGATTGTCGAAGGTGTCGGGTCTTTGTGAAAACTGAAGACTATCTGAGAAGCGAATAGCATACTTAACACTTAGTGTTATTGAAATATTACTATTTTTTTACGGATTTTAGCGCGATTTGGTTTAATTTTTACATTTTTTAACTTTCCGACGCGACGTTTCGATTGCTTTACAGCTTTCGTGGTCACGGGACGGACTTATTGTTATGTTAGCCAAGAGATCTACTACGTCATATCTTGAAGGCCAATATCAACAGATTACTGGAAAAGTGTTTCGAGTAGGCATAATATTTAGTACCTAGTGGACTTCCTGCAACATGAATACCAAATAAACCATATTTTTACCTAAATCATGTCACACGTCAGTCATAAACTGACTTCCCTTCATTGTTTATTTTCGAAGTAAGTAACAAATTGAACACAAAGCTGTCGAAGCGAGGGCTGCGTCTTTGATAGCTATATCGGGCGCTTTGAAGTCACGTGCTCGCGTCAAGGAATCTTTATAAATAACCTTTGAAATAACACCATGCATCTCACTTAATAACGTTAAAGGGCTTTATGCGTAATTATTATTAGATTTAATTAACTATTTTATGATTTTTTTGTTAAAATTGAAACTGCAATCCGTAAGTTAAAGTCGATGTTTCCTTTATGAATTAATTTGAAATGTATACAAATATCGCATGTGCAAATCTATCTCAAATTCAATAGGTAAAAATACTTCGGAAAACATTATTTTAAAGACTTGATTCTTAGCCTGGTAAAACCTAAGTCTAGCATGAAAATAGGTGCGTTATGGTAATAACAAATTATAGTTAATTGGAAGTTTTCCTGTGGTGAAATTTCTATAAATATTTGGCAAGAAACGTACATTACGATTCGCTAGCTTACTAACCAGTGCTAGGCGATGCATACAATACTAAATGCTACACAGTTCGCTGTTAGAAACTTAGTACTTCGTGTAAGATAATCGCAGAAGGGAGAATATGAAAGCCAAGAAAGTTAGAAAGTTAAATGAAACTTGAAAGTAGGTGATGTTACAACCTTTTTGCGTATTGGGAATTAATCTTTTATTACTGCCCTGGGGTTTAGAATTACGAAATCTATAACAGAATTATCATAACATTAAAAAACCGAAATCTTTGTTCGCGGATGCAAAAAGTGAAGAGAGTGATGTAGTGTAAGAACTAGGAATATTGTAACTCTATGTATGTATATGTAAGTTGGTAAAAAATATTTGATTTTGTGAAACTAATTCAACATGTATTAAATGAAATGAAAAATGTTGAATTATAAATTATTTATAGTCCCAAATGTTCAACCAATCGCCCTTCTTTTCTCACAAAAGTTACATTTAAAGTTTGTGTCTTCTTGTGATTTCGTGCGTTGAATCAACGGGAGCAAAGTTATTTTTCTTATAGAAGCGAATGTTTTCTCAACAAAAACACGAGTATTTGTCGTGAGTACTAATGTACGGTCCATTTAACCCCGGTCCTGAGCGTCTCTCGTCACATCAAAGCGGCTGCCACTCTATTTTCGGTGTTAGTATTTTTTTTTGTCGCGACCAACATCCTTTGTTGTCGCTTCTAGATTACATGAGATGAGAAATAGAGATTGTGTTCTTTGTATTATTTTTAGTAGTTATTAAGTTTAAGAGTTATTAAAATGAGGGACCATAGCTCTAGCGTCTATATTACATGAAATCTATGTGTGAATGGAGTATATTGAAAGCTTCACATATTAGTAGGGTCCCCACCGCACCATATGTCAAACTCTTGATACTATTTGACCAAACTCTTGTCAAAAAACACGTTTTAAAATCAACTACAAGATGTAAGTAACCGCTTAGTTATTATTTAAAATAATTATATCCCTAGAGAAGTTATCAAAAATCCTACGAATGTTTAATGAGCAAGGCTATCATTGCAAAGCAAAACCGAAAATTTGTAATACACAGACACACCCATTCACAATGAAAGTCGCGATCAACAACTATTAATCGTACAAAAATATTAAAAGCCCATATTTTTTCCATCACTAAACTACACGTCAGTTAAACCCGATCTCCCATTTGTGCATTGTTTGGCTTGAGCTTCACATATTGTCGAACGTAACACAATATCACCCGTTGACGTCATCAATCAATCCTCACTTTAACAAGACGAATGTTTACCCAAACAAATAAATAATCCCACTCTAAGAACTGAGCCACTCAATGGATCACAGTGTAAACAGCACAAATGAAATACACACGAGAACCGACATAACCTGCCCTCTCATACAATTTCAACCCGTATTTATTACAATGGAATAGAGTTGAATATCGCTTGAAAGTGATGCCGCAGATTAAAGGAGTTTTTCATGTCACTGGCCGGGCTTGTGTGATCCATATCCGATAGCACTCGAGCAAGCAAATATTTGTTAAGGGCAGGTTCGGCTCTTTAAATGTATTAAGATTGCTTCAAGGCTATTAATATGTTTATACACGGCTAGTGGAGCAAGTTTGCTTATGAAAACATTTTATGTCACTTAAGAATCTGATTTGAAGAAATAGCAGATAGATTTTTTTATTAAATTGTGTTGATGCTTGACAAGATGATTATCTAGTTATTAGAATTTAATTGCAAGGTGCTGAAAAACATGCTAGCATTTTACTATTTAGTTTTTCGCCATTGCTGAGTCATACAACATATTAACACCAGTCTACGAAATAATAATTGCATCGAAAATTCTTAAAGAAAATATCAATTACATCCCGCTCGCGGACTTGTATCCGAATTGATACCTACGACACGGCTATCAGAACCCGAACCCAAGTTTCACCTAATTGTATTTATTCGACAAACTCTCATCCTAAGGATGTGAAACGAGTTTAAAAACCTCATTGTGCGTGTTCCCTTAACTAAAACATCTTAAGTGCCGAGCGCCGCCATAGCCGTACCTTTTTCCCGCGCAAACAAATCTATTTGCCTACAATTGTTGTCTTAAAACGAAACGTTCAAAAAACGCACACAAAGCAGCTCTTTTTGAGTGCAATCCACCGTTCTAATGGGATAAGGTGGATCGTTTACAAAATAAGACGCACCAAAGTTTTTGCGAAACTATTATATGGTTTTTTCGCAGGTTTTAAGCTTGGCAAAGTGGTGGATTATTTTTTTGTGTTTTTTATTTGGTACTGCGAAAACATTGCATTTGTGAGAAGGGTAAATATAAACACGATGGGGATAAGATATATTGAAGAATAAAAAGTCTGTCATTATTGGCTATAATGTTATTTTTTTGCGTAAAAACTATTTCATTGAATATTCTGTATCTCCTTTTTGAATAGATATCTACATTCTATTAATATTATTTCATGAGGTAGGTATATAAATGATCTGAACACGAAAATATAACTATCCAATAAATCAATTAGGTAACTCCTAGATAAACGTTAACATTCTCGCTAATCGAAACGTTTAAAACGGTGAAAACAATTATCTTTGTAAATGCCGCCATAACCGTTCGCCGTATGGATAAACATTTCTAAATGACTTTTTCATGCTTCAGGAGATAAAGGAATGCGGCGCGGTTATCAAACGATCAGATTACGCTCCAGTTTGGTAGGCAGTATCGACAATCGATAAACCAATTCATGCCATCGATTCGATAAGATTCGATTCTGTCCGGCCTATAATTAAATTCCATTAAGGACCGACATGTATTTCTAATTATCAAAGTATCTCAGATAAATGTACGGTTGAGTTATCGGAGATTGTACGATATGATCAATTTTTATTTAGAATTTTTGAGTGGGCAACATTTTTCTATATATCATAATTGAACCCTGTTTTGGGATAAATATCAAGAACTGTTTCAAGTTTGCCTGACGTCAGTCTTATATTTTATTGATATTTTTGAGATACATTAAACAGGGCATTTTTCATTTAATTGTCAGATTAAGCAAGATATGATTACAAATTTACATGTTTTATTTTTGTATGTGGATTAATCAATGCACGACATCTAGATAAAAAAATACTGCGAATTGTCTATAATAATGACATAATCATAATGTTTAGTCACAGAACATCTACTGTTTAATTAAAGCCTCAAAAACATTTCCTTAACATTGCATATTGGTAGTTTTATGTGTAATTTATTATAAAAAATACTAGTGTATAGTTTCCGACTTATTGTTATTACTATCTCTTTGATGTAATCAGTAGTCTGTTGATGATAAGCTGATAACAAAGATAATCTAATTATTTAAATCCAATAAGCTCTGTAGCTTATCTTTATCTTAGCTTAGCTCTGACCTATTTAGATCAAAGACGAGATATTTGAGTTTAGTTTCATTCCAACAAAGCTTACCTTACCAAACACAAAACTATTCCAAAAATTCTTATTGCCGTTTGATCTTGTAGAAACGAAGGCAAGGCTGTGTATGCGTGACACATTTGCGAGCAATTTCTAAATTCTGATCCCAAAGTAAATGTTTGAAGTAGTAATGTGCGAAACGGATGTTGCATTTTCAATCAGCTTGAAAACAATGTGCTAATTCGCCAATACTTTGCGGTAAAAGCAGACAAGTTTATGTGTGTTTTGCTTTAGCCTGCCTTTTACAAAATAAATAAATAAATATAGGTTTCCTTATTTAATGTAAATCATTAAGAATCTTGCAAGGAAAATATTCAAATTGCTATAACGAGCAACCTTACCAGGAAGGTCTGCATCCTTAATGTAAATAATATCCGTCAAACATTTGAAACAAAAAGTAAATTGCGTCCATACGTGGATAGTTTGTTTGACGAGAAAGTAAGTGCGCGCGTCCGCTTTCGTTCCCGCGGCGATCCGTCAATCCGAACCTCCTCGGCGGCCGCGACGGGGTTGACATCCGTCCCGTTTAGACAAAAACCAGTCCCCACCACGACCTTCCCATTGTCTTTAAGAGTTGTCGCTCGCTGGTTTTTTGTTTCCCTCCCGATGCTTGGGAACACTGCCCTTTGTGCCGTTCTGTGAGGTAAATAAAACTCAACGATGCCCGCCATACATTTTACGCCGTCATAATTTTAGAACCGCTAAATACAGTCTTATCTTAAGACAACGAACGATTTTCTCGATAGATAAATACCTCGCCTCGGTATTTTTACAGCCTCAGCCCACTTCGTTTAGCGATGATAACATGACCTCCATATTTCACATTGAGTGATGGGTAATAAGACTAGTTTCGAAACTATTACCAACAAGGCTACACGTTATGAACCTTCATTTTAAAAGGCCTCATGTTTAATCTCAGTGTTGGTTATTTTCGTAATACTAATTGTTGTGTTGTGTTGTTTCAGATGGTATCGTTCACGAGTATACTGTCGAGCGGTTGCTCGGTGCACGCGCGCTTCCTGCTGTGCTCGGCGTTCGCGCCGCTGTGCTCGGAGGAGGTGTCGGGCTCGGTGAGCGCGTGCCGGGCGCTGTGCGAGACCGTCGCGGAAGACTGCAAGGAGCACATCAACAAGCTGTCGCCCACGGTGATGCTGGACTGCGCGGCGTTCCCGCTGCGCGCCGACAGGAAGCTGTGCATGCGGCCGCCCAACGCCAGCGAGTCGGAGCCGGAGCCGCCGCCGCCGTCCCGCTGGCCGTTCCACGAGCACGAGGTGCGCGAGCACGGCTGCCCGCCCGCACACACCAGGGCGCCCACCGGGGACTGCTGGCCGGCGTGCGGGCAGAACGCCAGATACAGCAAGACGGACAAGCGCACGGCAGAGATCTGGATGAACACGCTGGCGTGGTTCTCTCTATTGTCAACTTCGTTTGCGTTGCTAACGTTTTGCGCGGAGCCGTCGAGATACAGATATCCCGAGAGACCGATCGTGTGGATGGCGGCGTGCCACGCGATCATCGCCCTTGCTCACGTCACTAGAGGATGGTTGGGCGCCAAGATGGTGTCGTGTGCGGGGACCACGTTAGCCGTTGATGGGCTCGCATCTCCGACGTGCGTGGCTTTCTTCTCCCTCACATATTACTTCACGCTGGCGGCTGACGCGTGGTTCGCGAACGCGTGCGTGGCGTGGTACCTCACAGCGGCGAGCGAGTGGTCCACTGAGGCGCTGGAGCGAGCCGCTGCCTACCTACACGCAGTTTCGTGGGGCTGGGCTGGGGCGTGGACTGCAGCCGCTTTAGCGCTGCGAAGAGTCACAGCTGACGAGCTGACCGGAACCTGTGGGATATCCGACGCAGCCGCTGCAGCGCTGGTCGGAGTGCCGCGCGGAGCATTATTGGTGACGTCAATAGCGCTGGCTATTGGAGCTTGCCCCGGGATTATGCGGGTTCGTCGCGCGCTGGACTCGCGAGGAGCCAAGAGAGTGGGAAGACTGGCAGCGCGCGCGGCGGCGACGGGAGTTCTGTATCTCATCCTCGCTTCTATCGGCACGGGGGCGAGGGTCCTTGAAGCTCGGCTGCGGGAGGCGCAGTCCGGGCTGGCGCTGCTGGCGGCGGCGGAGGCGGGGAGCTACGAGGACTCGGTGGGTTCGGGCGCGGTGTCGGTGTGCTTGTGCTTGTCGTGCGGGGTGGCGGCGGGGTCGTGGGCGTGGTCTCGCAAGTCGGCGGTGGTGTGGCGGAAGGCGCTGTGTCCTCCCCGGAAGGCGCCGTGCTGCTCCCCCCCACTGCTGCGACCGCACCACCCCTACTATAAGAGACCCTTACACGTGTCTAGAGTATGACCTCGTCTCAAAGACTATATTATTGCCTTCTGTGAAGGCGCTCTCGATGTTCTGTACAAATGTGTAAATAGTGTAAATGTTTAACTATACAGTTGTTTTTAATATAAAACTTGATTTCATTTAATATGTGTTTTATTGATAAATTGTTATACATATGTTACATTATATTATGGTACATTTACATATGTCTCTCTATACAAACAACATTAGTAACGCAATTTACACGAGTCCGCTAATCAGAATAGTTCAGATTGCGGCTAGCTGCAGAGCTCAATTCTAAATTCATTAAATCCGTTTTAGAAAAACATTAGAAGTTACATTTACAAATCTTTATGACTTTTGATTATAAAATAGGAATAGTATTTTAAGACACCTATACACTACTGCATTTTAATCCGTAAACAATAAACCACAAACGAATTAAGTATGTGTGAACTAGGTATCATTTTACCAAATGTTTTGTCAATAAGGAAGTTTAGTCAAAATAATTTTGATTCGAAATTAGATTCATAATTTCATATTATATTTCTAAAATTAATATATTTTACAATAAATTATTTCACGTATTTTATAAACACAAATAAATAAAACAATTCATATGATAACGAATAATGTATTTAACCCTTTAGAATTGAGCTCTTCAATATTTTTTTACAAGTTATCTTAGAATTAATATGCGATCAACATTTAATCAAAAATAATTAAATAAAGTACAAATATCGATCGCACACTATCCCCAAGATATAAAACATTATCACAAAAATAAAACGAAAAATAATCACAAAATAAAAATAAACAGAAGAGGAAATTCTTATAGACGAAACGATAATTGGAATGTGTTAGGTATAAAAATAGATACGATATAGTTTTATTGCAAAGTATAAATTAAGCCGTAGTAACATACAACATTTAGCTATTATACACCAATAACCAAAACGACATCCAAAAATCGACTTTATTGACAAACGCGGTGTAACCATTTGGTTGCGTCTCTTTTCCTCATAAGGGTAGTATAGCGTGATAGAATGAGATGGAAAATATATTAATTTGTCTCTTCAGATTCAATATTTCTCGAGATAAAATAATAATTACACTATACTAATAATTACACCACATTGTTATTAAAGCAGTAAATATTATTACAAATTCGACTAATTAGTAATTGAAATCTGGTATTTTTGACATAACGATAGTCATAGACAATACACGTTTAGTAGATGGCGCTGCAAACGCTTTCCATAATAAATAGTTTTCCATTTATTTTTATTTAAATCTACAAAGATGTTAAGATATTCTTTTCACTTTGTAAGTAATTAAATTTTTCTACACACCAATGCCCATATTCACTAAAAGAGAGATTTCACCGAAAATGATACTTAAATATTTCAGTATTTTAAACATTTACTGGTTAAAACTTTACTCTTTTAAGTACTTCTTAATGTTTCTGATGAAAATGGGCATAAGCTAGTATAGGTACATAAGATAGAATGTCGCAAAATAGTAGAAAAATTTCATACGTTATATTCGATAGTCCATAGCTTTCAATATGGCAGACTGTAGCCGTTGACAGCCGATAGGTACTCATTAATATTCATATTATTAATATATTTATTTATATTATTAACTAGCGGCCCGTCCCAGCTTCGCCTGGGTGCAGATATCTTTTGATTCCATTCCAGATCAGATAGATGTTATTTTTCGTACTAACTCTTGTATACCTAAACCTCTTGAAACCTAAACTCGACCTAGCTATCCTACTGTCACTTATTTATGACCTGTCCTCCTCAATCCCGTCCCGTACCGTCTGTCAAGTCACTTCCCGATCCGTCCCGTTCTTTCTCTTCATTATCCTATTCACTGGTGGTAGGTCTCTCATATGTGAGAGGCCGCCTGGGTAGGTACCACCGCAATGTCTATTTCTCCCGGCAAACAGCAGTGTAAATGCACTGTGGTGTTCCGGTTTGAAGGACATTGTAGCCAGAGTAACTACTGGACATATCGAGACTTAACATCTTATGTCTCAGGATGGCGAGCGCAGTGGAATGCCAAGCATTGCCTTGTAACTCATGGTGTTGTTTGGTATTGCTACTGTTCATGAGCGGTCGTATCGCTTACCATCAGGCGAATGGCAGGCTCGTCTCGTCATTCATTGCAATAAAAAAAAATAAAAAAAAAATCCATCCTGTCTCATCCCGTGCCTTTACTTTTCATTCTATCCCATCAGATGAAATCTGTCAACTACCCAATCCTATCCCGTCCCTCTCACTCTATTCTATCCCATGTAGTCCGATACCCAAATAGTGTGCCTTACGATTTTTTGACATTAAAAACTTCAGCAATTGCGGATAAGGAAAATCGGATCAGTAATACGGACGCTTCAGCGATTTTGGTTTCCATACAACACGTCATTCCTTATTTCACCTTCATAATGTTATTTTCCAAAAATGTTGGTCGCCATTATTTTTCGTTTGTAATAAAGAGCTGAAATATAATTTTTCATAGTAATAACTTAAGTGGTTTTGATTTTCTATACAACATTCAAAAAGCTCATCAGTTTGATTTGCTCTTATATTTCTTTGACTTGCCGTATTTCGAGTTCTGCGGCCTAAATTTATTCGTCTGGTTGGTGGCATTGTTAAAAAAGAAAATCCAACTGAAAATAAAAAGCTCTTATATATTTTCTGTATAACCATGTATACCAAATTGTAATATTATGTAGTCACCAAAAGTTACCAAAAATCGATATGAAGCTGATTAACAAACACTTATTAACAAACAAAAAACTTCTTAGTCTTTAAAACAAAACAAACTTTATCAAAAACTTATTAAAATTATTGTTACCGCGGTTATGGATGTGATGCCACAGATTACTACAGATTTTTTTTTTAAATTGGCTTGACTGTTCAGCCTTTCGCTAATGTCAAGTTAGGGAAACAGATACTACCACAGATTACTAAATAGGTTATGCGAAATTTGTATAGGTTTACTATACCGTGGCGAGTTATTTTCAAAAATTAATAAATTAGTCCAATAGAATTTAATTAAGTAACCACGTTTCCGAACAAACTTAATTAAGTAACCACGTTTCCGAACAAACGATGCTCTTTCAATATAGTCTATGGCTGTGAATGACGTTGACATTCGTTACGCGCGTTTTTTAAAATATGCAAAATTAAATGTATATTTTTCAATATTTCTGAAAGATTTTCTTAATATTTTTTTCCGTAAGAACCATCCTTGGACTTCCACAAACATTTTAAAAAAAGAATTATCGAAATCGGTTCAGCCGTTCACACGTGATGCCATGACAACGCGAAACGGGTTTCATTTTTATATATATAGATGTATTGGATAGCTAGCAACGATAATTTTGGCTAAGGTGCTTTAATTTACATCTACTTTCCAACACATTTAATCAATAATAATTAATGACATAAATATTAAATAGACCGCACAAACATTCACAATCGAAAAGATATATGTTTAAATAAAATATGAAGAGCAAATAAATTCTACAATAAAACCCAAATAGAAAAACAAATATTTATATACACAATAATTTTCACAAATTGAAATAGAGAACATAAAATATATTTTCAAGAAATAAATAAATTTGATTATTATACTAAAATGTCTGCCAACCCGCACTAGGCCAAATTTGACAATAGAGAAGACTCATGCACAGTATTGGGTCTTGGTTTGGTCTAACCATAGATGTAGTATAACATAGATCGGCAATGTATCATTTTGAGTGAAACCAAAACGAAAATATGATAGTGTGCGTGAAGTTTGCATGTGTGCGTGACAGATAATGCTGCGCCATGCTCTGTCGATACTATCATATCGATATACCTAACGGCCCAACCAATAAAACAAAATTTTATAGATATATATGAGACATTTCATGGTATTTTAACAGAAAAATAATGATTGTGTTTATTTCAACACAGATACGTAAACACAAGTCAATAAAGATAAATCGTCATATTTGAGAATAATTTTATTTGACAAGTTTTGTAAAGCATTCCTTATAATAATATCGAATGTTCTATTGTTTTATTAGAATGGCAGCCTCCGTGGCACTGTTAATTTGAAACCGGCTCAGAAATGGTAAATTACGCACACGAAATATTAATTAATATTTAGCAAATATCAATAGTGAATAAATAAAGTGAAGTAATAACTGTTATTATAGAATTGATGTTATACTACGAGATTATAAAATGAAGTGAAACCTCTATGGTTATTGACTATTTTTATCGACATAATATTATTGATCGAAACTGTCAATCAATCTCTAGCAAATGTTGGTTGAAATTATTATAAATTCACGTATATGATATCATTTTATATAGGCAATGGATGCTTTCTACGCATTTAAATAATGAATAAGGACATTCTGTTCTACCGATATACATACAAGGTTTGTCTTACAATTCTACAATATTGTCACTAAACAACATTGAAAAAAGTGATACGATCTTATGAAAAACTATGATTATTCGGGTTTTTACACTAAAATCAATCACATCCAGGCACTGGACAACTCACCATAATAAATTACATTTAATAAAAGTAGCTCAGTACTGAAATATTAAATAAATCAAGAAAATAAGCGAAATTTGTCGTTCGCTTAAATGACATATTTTCACACAAATCTCTATAGAACGCTCTCCGTGTAAACGCATGGTCGCATCATGCGTCTCGCTTTAATGTATGATTTAAATCATTCTATCTCTTTCACATTGCCGATCTATGTTATGCTACATCTATGGGTCTAACAGTCGATGTTAATTTAAGTATATTTTTTGTTGTTCTATCATTACATAGTTATTGAAGTTTATGAGACTCGATAGAACTTCTATAAAATTATACACCTTAAAGTATAGTATAGTCTTAAAGGTGTAATAATTGATTACACATTTGCATCTTTTGGTAGCTTCTGTTCGTAGAAGAAATAGGAGAACAAATTGTTTTAGTTGTTATAAACCCCAATTACGCACAAATCGTGTCTTGAAAGTCAAGCATATAAACTATGATGTTAAGGGTTGGTACAGAGTCCCACTACATTACAATTTTAATTCCAATATTTGTCTGACACAGTATAATGACTCCATCTGATGGTGCTGTCCAATTTACTGGTGATAAGAGATTATGTCTCATTATTCGAAACAATAATGCCTTTCTCAATTATTACGAGATAAAGATATTTTTTGTAGGGTACCGTGTGACTATGTCGAATAGATCCACTGTTTACAAATAACACATCCCCATGTCGATAAATAGCAGATAATGTCTGAATATTGTTATAAAATAATATTTCCTACATTTGTCTAGAGCCAGGTACCCACATCACATTCACTCAGCTATCCTTCTTGTGTCGACATTAGCGTGTCGAAAACCTCGGAATCTCCCATACCTTGACTCGAACCGAAATAGCTCGAAAAATTGAACATACTAGACTCCTGCCTTACATTATCCGTCGATCCAAAATGCGCCTTATTACTGTGCATTGGAGTCGTATTTTCGCTGTACGATTTTTTATCGATAATTGTAAGCAACGGATTTTTGTGATTGGGTTCGTAAAGTGTCGCCTCTTTCATCGATAACTGTTTCTCATTGTAGGGATTGGTTAAATACTCAGCGTATAGTTCGGTTTGTGGTACAATTTCTGGTGTATTTACTTCGTTATTTGTGTCTATGATAGTGTTGTTTTGTATCGATATATCTGTCGGAATCGGAGGTGATGGTTGGTTTGGCGGTGTCGATAACTGTGGCTCGATCTTTTCCTGTAAGTCGATGACAATCGGTTCTTGTTTTGGTGGGGGTGGTATAGCTTGCGGGTACAGGATCGGCATTTGTGACTGCAGTGACACTCCGATCGGCGTCGATATCATCTGTGAAAATATACAATAATTAAGATTGATATATGATGTATATTTTTTTTTTTTTTTATGGGTACTTAATGGAATGATTTTGCGTTTGATGCCGCATATTGATACCGGTTAAAAGTATGCAAGCAATAAGTCTATAAAATAATCTTTATCGTCAAAATATGAGTTTATCAACAAGTTTTCGCATATAATATCTATTTAGTTTAAAAGACACATGCCTGATAAAGCAATTAAAATATGCAAATTTAATATAATTCTTATAAGCTAGTAATGTTCAATGGTACATTAAACTTGAGATTTTTAGCGAAATATTCAGTATCTGACAAATGTTTTGGCCAAAGCTGGAGGGAAATGCCAATAATAATATCATGCAGATCAATGTACAGACTTTCTTTTCTATGTAAGTTCTATAGAAGTTCACGATTACTTCTCATTCCTTCCAAACCAAGCTGTTAGTATTAAAAATACATGATATATACAACATACTTTCCGTTCATAATACCTCATTCAAAGGCTGAAGTAGAACCGACGATGTGAGCCCAGTTTGATCGTACAACGGGTTTCTTATAGGCACCATGCCGCTGACCGGAATGGGGGCGACCAACGTTGGCGTGTTGGCCATCGGCGGAGTCTGGGTCAAGTTGACGGGCGAATGTGCTGTTGGCGACATTTGGCCAAGGATTGGTGATTGGGTTAGACTGAGGGAGGTTTGGACCTGGATGGGGCGAGGCTGAGGCAGGATCGTGGGCGTGCTTGGACCCAACGGGACTAGAGTTGGGAGGTTGGGTGGCAGTGTTGGCTGCATGTGGCTCGGCAGACCTGTTGTTGGTTTGGCGTTGTCTTTCACTGGAACAAAAAATGTCGATAATTTTTTTTTATAAAAAATATTTTTTCTATAAATAACTCTTTTTTTTTTTGTTATAAAAGTCTTTGATGAACGTGGTATTTTTGATCCAAGAAAAAAGTACAGATCGATATTCCATTGTTTATAATTTGTTAGGAAATTATTTGTTTTTAGCATAGATGTAGTATAACATAGATCGGCAATGTATCATTTTGAGTGAAACCAAAACGAGAATATGATAGTGTGCGTGAAGTTTGCATGTGTGCGTGACAGATAATGCTGCGCCATGCACTGTCGATACTATCATATCGATATACCTAACGGCCCAACCAATAAAATTAAATTTTATAGATATATATGAGACATTTCATGGTATTTTAACAGAAAAATAATGATTGTGTTTATTTCAACACAGATACGTAAACACAAGTAAATAAAGATAAATCGTCATATTTGAGAATAATTTAATTTGACACGTTTTGTAAAGCATTCCTTATCATAATATCTAATGTTCTATTGTTTTATTAGAATGACAGCCTCCGTGGCACAGTTAATTTGAAACCGGCTCAGAAATGGTAAATTACGCACACGAAATATTAATTAATATTTAGCAAATATCAATAGTGAATAAATAAAGTGAAGTAATAACTGTTATTATAGAATTGATGTTATACTACGAGATTATAAAATTAAGTGAAACCTCTATGGTCATTGACTATTTTTATCGACATAATATTATTGATCGAAACTGTCAATCAATCTCTAGCAAATGTTGGTTGAAATTATTATAAATTCACGTATATGATATCATTTTTTATAGGCAATGGATGCTTTCTATGCATTTAAATAATGAATAAGGACATTCTGTTCTACCGATATACATACAAGGTTTGTCTTACAAATCTACAATATTGTCACTAAACAACATTGAAAAAAGTGATACGATCTTATGAAAAACTATGATTATTCGGGTTTTTACACTAAAATCAATCACATCCAGGCACTGGACAACTCACCATAATAAATTACATTTAATAAAAGTAGCTCAGTACTGAAATATTAAATAAATCAAGAAAATAAGCGAAATTTGTCGTTCGCTTAAATGACATATTTTCACACAAATCGCTAAAGTTAGCTCTCCGTGTAAACGCATGGTCGCATCATGCATCTCGCTTTAATGTATGATATAAATCATTCTATCTCTTTCACATTGCCGATCTATGTTATACTACATCTATGGTTTTTAGGAATTAGATTGTTGATTATATTTACCTTGAGGGAACAATTCCTCTTTCAAGTTAGGCAGGAATTCTCCAATCTTCTCCCACGTAATGTACCATAAGTCGTTGTACCCGTCGCCGTTGCTGAATATCTAAAACAAATAATTATACAAATCTTTATATTTAAATCTAAAATATGCTTACGACTATACTCTGGTTATTATAATCTAGCCTTAATAAAAAACATTATCGCAACGTATTTATTGAAATCTAAAACTACATCTTATACACAACAAATCATTATTAATAAATTAGGTAATTTGTGAATTTTAATATTTTATTAGAGGCACCTAAAGGCATATATACAAATTGCCTATTAACAGTGCATAATCGCTCCCCACTAAATACAAGATTCTACAAGTGAGTGTTTAAATCCGAGTAGGTGCGTAGACCTCTAACTGTAATCTGGACAACATTTGAGGTGCCTCCCTACAGATACCCAATATGAGAGGGTAGTACTTACCCTGACAGAGTCCATAACGAGTATCATGTTCTTGAGCGACTCCAGCACCGCCTCGGTGAGTGCGTCGTCCGCAGGGGGCGCCACCAGCGCGCGCTGCGTGTCTAGTACGCGCAACCATAACGCGCTGAATGTGGGGCGGGGGGATAGAGCAGATAGATGCTGAAGGAACACCTGGGAGAAATATTTAGATGTTAATATTGTAGTGTAGGAGTGGATCCGTAGTAAAACTGTGAATATACAAGGTAATTTTTTTATGTGGGCGTAGATGGCGAAATCCGAAACTATACGAAATAGCGAAAAATATTAAAGGGACTCACGTGCCCGATTTTTTAGCACATTAAAACTACTTACGTTGATTTTTGAAAAATTAACTTTTCTAGCAAGGAATCGAACTCGGCGATTTTACAAAACATAACACATGCTGTATTATTACGCCTTTCGATAATGTCACTGAGAAGGTGAATTATAGGATGACATTCGTTTTTTTTTATTACCTCAACATTTAACATCTTGCTTTGGGAATGGAATCAAATCCCAAATGTAAATAAAAAAACCTGTTACTATACTGTAATCACCTTGCACATAATAGTGTTAGCTCTTGCAGCGGTATCAGCTCTCCTGGGCAGCTGCTCCAGTAGTGGGAACAGGACGCTCTGGAAACAAGCCTCCCACCCCGCGCCGCCCATCGCTGAGAGACCAGGGACTAGTAATGCGCGCTGTAGGTAGGCTATAGCGCTGTTCGCCACCTGAGGAAATTAAATTTTAAGAAAATTGTATACATTATTTTAATTAACCTATATTATCCTATTATTGCGCATAGGTCTCCCTCAACAGTTCACACTCCAAAATAATTTCATGCCACATGGTCTCAAAAGCATCGTCGTCAGATCGTCTCACCAGCGTTTTTTTATCGAAACAATCCAGGTCGCCTAGTCAAACTTTTTTGATCTGCCGTGGCGGATATCCAATGCGTTGAATAATGGATTGAAGCTGTTGCGATTCACAAAATTTCAAAGTATGGACCCTTAAAAATGTATTTACGTATCGAATACCAACTACATCATATCCATTGTTGTTTTAATCGATAACTCTGCTACTATTGTACTGACTATTAACCTGTTTTCGCTTGTCAGTGCAGAAAGTAGCGATGCCTTGTAGTAGCGGCTTCCAGGCGACATCCCACAAGTCGTATTCTTCAGTACCCTGCTCCGCTTCATCTCGCCACCACTTGAAGATCTGCGCCGTGCGGCTGTGTAGTGTGTGCATTAGGTCTAGCAGCTGAAATATGGCGGGATATTAATATTACATCGAGCGGTAAAGTTCATGAACGCCACTTTGGACAATAAATTAACGATATTTCAAAACTTTTAAAGTTCAATCAAGTCATTATAATTGTATGAAGAGAACCCTGCCAGTACACAATTGTCGCAGTATGAAATAATATACAAGGACCGTTAAAGTACCGTAATAATGGTCATTACCCCTTCTTTCTCAATTAACAGGGAACAATTTATTGTGCACCACTTTTAAACAGTGATCGCTTTTATTTAAGTATAATAGGATATTATATGTATTATTCAGCGGCGAGTCGAGTGTCATTTTTTTGGTGCACAATTACAATATCTTAACGAATTTAACTAGATGTATAATTTAATGCTCACCTGTATGCTGACCATGTGGTAGTGATCAAGGGTATCGATTTCTTCATCGCTGGAGTCGTCGTATCCTCGTCGACGCGCTGAACTTGGTCTAGATTTTCTGCCTTCGCGAGTTTTACCTGGTTTCTTACCTGTATAAATATTAGGTTGTTTTAGTTCGTTTTATGATGTTTTAATAGCATTTTTAAATTATTTTTTACAGTCTTTTCGCAGGGTGCCGATTTCAAACACATCACGGCTATTGACAAATTCATAGCTAATTTAAAGATATTAGGATACTAATCACGTTTCTCTTCTATATTCATATTTAATGCCATGGATAAATGATTATTTTAGATATTTCATATCGATAAAATCAACTATACATAAAATCGATAATATTACCGATATTTAAGTTTTTTCGGTATATTGTTGCATATATTGATGCCTAGTAGGATAAAAACATTTTTTTTTGCTTTAGCGGTTTTAATTAATGGTATGTAATGCCCGCCAAACCGCACCAATTGAACTTCGATTGTGTCGGAGGCCCGTGCCCTGCAGTGGGACGTATATGGGTTGACACAGACATCTCGTCTACTATATCATACCTTGATGCGCAGTAGCAGCGGCGAATATCCGGACAGCCCGTACGGCGGCGCGACAGTTGTAAGGCGTGACGTGCGCCACGTCGCGCACCACGAGCGCCAGCGCCTCGGCGCAGCGAGCCAGCGCGCTGGCGCGGTGCGCGCGCCGAGACACGCCGCCCCACTCCGCCTCCCAGCCCGGCGCCGCCTCCGAGTCGCTCTTCACCTGTATGAGAATATCAACACTTTGATCTATGTTTTTTGATACATCGATGTTTTTACATTTTGTGCAAATGTATATTTTAAAATGTACGTGATGGCCTGTTGGCAATCGGATCAGACGCGGCAACCAACATGTTCACGGCGACCGCGGGTTCCCGGGGAAGCGGCCCGAGTCGCTCTTCACCTGTACCACCATATCGACACTTTCATACATCGATGGTTTTAGATTTAGTGAAAATGTCTATTTTAAAATATACTGTTGGTAAACGGATCAGACGCGGCTGCCAACATGTTCACGGTAATCGCGGGTTCAAGTCCCAGGGCACACCTCTGACTTTTCGAAGTCATGTGTATTGATATTCAATCGCTAGATACTATAACGATGAAGGAAAACATCGTGAGGAAACCTGCATACAATAGCGATTTGCAAGAATTTATATGGTATGTAAAGTCCACCAACCCGCACTAGGCTGGTGGACTATATCGCCTAACCAATCTCAATCGTACTCTCGATGGTATAGGAGGCCCGTGCTATGCAGTGGGACGTATATGGCCTGATACAGATATTTAAAAAAAGGCATTTGGTACTAAAAAGTCAATTAAACACGATTCAAAATATAAGTGCAGTCAGCACTTGCACAATATTGTGTACGAAAACCAATTATGTTTACCACTATATATTTTCGTAACTTAAGAAAAATGATTACGATTCTAGACGTAATAATAAAGCATAGTTTCGATAGTACTACATTTGGTACAAATATTGGCTCAATCGTTTTATTATTGTAACAATGACACAATCACTAACAAAAGCACAAATTGTTAATGTACAGAAAGCTTTTATTACCAATATCCATCCCTGTGTCTGTGGCGAGTGTGATAATTCACTTTCGGATGAGACGCTTGTAGGACGCCGGTCGCTCTCGTCTTCAGAGCCCTCCGATCTACTGGATGCTGCAGACAACGTTCTAATATTATACAAATGCAATTCAATATTAGTTAATTAAGATACCCAACTGAGGAATCATGTCCACACTTTCTTCGCTGGTATTTAAGGTTCAAAATAGAGAGAAAGAGTGAGGTGGGAGATTATTTCTTGCGCTATGACAATGCGTTTACAATTACCATGGCATACGGATACAATAGATGGTGATTGAGTGGCATACATACCATCAGGTCTCGAAGTTAGTAAAATAAAAAAGGAATTTATTTCAGGTAAAAAATACCCATACAAAATTACTGAAACAGAATATACAAATATACAAAAAAATCAAGAATACAGATGTCACAAAATACAAATATTAAAAAGATAAGTTAAGAAAAGTAAAGGTTTTCGTACGTGTGCGCATGAACTCATGCGTGCGCAGGCACGTACGTAGTTATGCGTGAATATCTATGTGGCTATTTGTAGTTGTTACGTGCGTATGCGTGTTCGTGTTTACGGGCGTGCATGCACGTGCATGTTTAGGGGTATAAGTGCATATCCGTGTTTGATGGCTCCAGACGATAAGTTAACTCACTGAAAGAGACGCGGATGTAGTGCGTGTACGTTATGCGTGTGCATACGTAAGCGTGCGTGCGTGTGATCGTTTATAGTTATGGGTTTAAGAGTACATGTGTGTGACTCACTAGAAGAGACAGCGTGTTGCTGGGAGCGCTGCGGCCAGGCGCCGGCGCCGGCGGCACACAGCAGCGCGAACACCACGTCCCACTCCGCCGCGCTGTGCACGTTCTGCGCCGACGTCTTCACCAGCTCGTACACGCCGCACGAGATCTACCGCATAACATTATCAACCATATTGTCTTAGATATAGACATCATCTTATTTGGCACCAACACATACAATGTAAAATCATATCGAAGTCTGTGTATTGTGTCACAATAACAGCTCACTGGCGAGCACGGAACTCCTTTTGAAGCCATAGTTAAATTGAGAGGGTTTAGGCCATAATCAGTTATACTGGCCAATTGCGGATTGTCGAAATCGCTGATGGCTTTTTATTCTGGTTTTAGCACATTGTAATATAAATACAGTACAATCTTGATGCAGTGCCGAATGTTGATACTTGATAGACAATAATAAGTCTCTGGTACTTCGACCTGGCTATGGCGATTTCTTAAATAGCTTATTTACTCACATAAAGGACTCTCTTAAGACCTTAGTAGTAACGAATATCATACTTGATGTAAACATTATTCAGATTTAATCAGTAATACTCCAGTACATATCAAAGACAACGTAAAATTTTTATACCACCAGATATTGCTCAAGCCAGACGACTCCATACACCACCTAACATAATGTTACACTGACCACATCAGCTTGCTGGTAGAAGAGCTTGTAGGGCAGCTGGAAGAGCAGCGTGAGGTGGTGCAGCACGGGCGCGGCGCAGTGGTGGCAGCGCATGAGGCGCGCCGCCGTGCGCAGCAGCGCCGTGAGCGCGCGCGCCAGCGCGTAGCCGCCGCGCGCGCCCGCCCACCACACCGCGCGCCGCCAGTGCGCGCCCGCCTCCTCCCACACCGCCGACAGACGGTCCCTGCACACACGGATTGTATAAGTACGAAAAATTGCAAATTAATTAATACTAAAAAAAATTAGGTAGACTAGTTGAAAAACATAGCTAACATCGAGATGTATAGAGTACTCACCACTGATAATATTTTGGCATGTCTTAAAAAATAGTTGCAGTAAAATAGAAATTCTTGGTGCATGTGTATATTTAATAACGGAGATCTCTTTCAGCCTTATTCATAGACAGTTTTAAAATCTATTTTAGTTATCGAATGTTTCGTTTTGTTTTTTTCGATCAAACTGAATTCAATTCGTTCGAAAAAGACAAAACATTCGATACCTAAAATGAATTTTAAAACTGTCTATGAATAGCCGATGATAAATAAAAGAGAGAAAAGATATTTACCTGTTCTGTATGAGAGTTTGTCCAAGCAGCTCCAGAAAGAATATGACGATGTCTTCCAGCTGCGGGTTCAGCTGGAGGCTGTCCGAGTCCGGCGGAGTGCCCACCGCCACCATCGCTCTCACCAGCTCCTACGAATAACATATCCGTTAGTATCAGGTTAATGATCGAAATGAACAATCTACTATCTAATACTATCAACTAGACTGCTGTCTAGATCGATTAGGAAAATTGAAAAAACGGATTAAGGAAATATCGATTGATTAAATTGATTTTTATTTTCAATTATTTACAAGACTTTGGTGTCTTGAACCTCTTTGGTCGAAAGACACAACCCTTGTGTATGTTATATGCAGTCTCGGTCACGACTTTAGAAAAACATCAAGAATGGTATTTCATTCCTCCGCATTATATGACACCTTTGAGAGACATTTACGACGCTGCATTGTGCGTTACCATCACAGCAACAAATCTTCAGCCAATGGTAGGAAAAATGTTTTTTTTACAAGGGTAGCTATAACAGTAGTTTGTGTGACTGACCTGCAAGCTCTCGATGGGCAGGAACTTGGTCTCCGTAATGAGTAGTCCGGGCAGGTTGCACTTCGCCACGCATTCCGTCGCTATGTCCATTAACGCCTTCTCGTGAGGAGTAGGGGCTCGCATACCTAGTCATTAAAAATGATTGTACAAGTGGCTTGCAGCAACTACTTTTGCCAAGTCGACTATTTAATCGACTTTTGCAGGTCGATATTTTTCAACGTTTTTTACAGAACGTAATTTTGGGTAAAGTTTAAGTTCTAGAGTAGATGTCCAGTGACTTATGATAATGATATTATTTTGTAAAAGACTGCAGTGTTTTAGTCACTGTTTTGATAAAACTAATTTATCTGTAATTACTTTATAAAAACACATTGTATTAAGAACCACGACAATGGGGTATTCTACCCATTTTCAAAAAGTCTTTTAAGTTGTTCCTAAGATTAAGACAAACTATTTAAAAAAATATCAAATTTTTATTCGCTCGGCAAGTCCAATAAAAATCCATTTAAAATTTAAATTTTATATTTATGCGCGCAAATATGCGAAAACGCTAGGCGCCATGTTCCTTTAAAATGATACGTCACTCAACCAGTAAACAACCTGTGTTAGTATGAGCTCTGGGACACCGGAGGGGGTATTCTACTCGCGGAATGACGTAGAATCGTTATCCATAATGGCGGCAGCCGTTTCACAACTTTTTAGGACAGATAAAAAAATTGAAATTTTCAAAACGAATTATAAAATTTTTTCCTTGTAAATAAAAACTGAAATTAACATATACTTATTGCATAATGCTCTACTATATACATTTATAGTTTTTAGATTTTTTCTTTCTTATAGTAAAATACCCCATTGTAAGTCGAAAAAGACGAAGATATACTGCTAAGAAACTCTTACAAACTCTCTACAAACACCTTACCACTTTCTCCAAGTGCGATGTAAGAATAAAGACTGGATAGAAGTCCAGCTTCGGAGCCCCGCGCCGCTTCCCTGATCAGCGACACGGTACCGTTGGGCGCCAGGTAATCTTCTGCTTCCACCAATGACTACAGGAACCAAATTACATACATACATACATACATACATACATAAAATCACGCTTCTTTCCCAGAAGGGGTAGGCAGAGGTGCTACCAGTACACCCATATTTCGCCTTGGATGTGCTGTCCCATGATGTGATAGGGGGTGAGCCTATCGCTATATCGGGCACAATCCTGACTCCGGCTGATAATGAATAGCAAATTAAATACGTCTTTGCCCGACCCGGGATTTAAACCCGAGACATCAGCTTTGTAATCGTACCGTAGTACAACTACGCCACCTACCCAATCACGAAAACAACATACTAAAATATAAAATACGAAAACGAAATATTATATTACCCTAATAAAACATGCATTATGTAGGAAATAGTTTATCAATGTCGGTGATTTGTTTCACACATCGCTTCATTGTATAGGATTTACTGAATATCACAGGCAATATAAAACTATACACATACTGGCAAGGATGTGGGTTTTAATATGGTTAGAACCATGCTCATTGGCATGCATTTGATAAAGCTTGTTTCCCATTGTAGACTATTACAGAACGACGATGACGTTAATAAATATGTAGATAGTAAAGGTGGTAGGGATGATGAAAGTGAGTGGCAGTGGTGATGATGATATTTACAATGGTGATGAAGGTGATGTGTCCTACATACAATGAGGGTGATTATGTTGAAAATGATGACGGTGATGATATTCACAATGGTGATGAAGGTGATGAGTACATACCTTGGGCAGCAGTCGGCCCACATACAAGGTCTTGAGTATCTCGAGCAGGTGCCTCCAGGCGGCGCGCGCGGCGTGTGCGTGGCGCGCCCACACGCCGCAGCCGCGCACCAGCGCCGCCTGGGCCTTCGCCGACCCGCCCAGCGACACGCCTGCAGACGCACAAACATACGTATATGCTTACTCATACAAAAATCATACATTGTTGATGAATTATGGAATTAATACCTGTAGTTAATGTGCTGTAATTGCGCCAAATAAAATACATCTTATACATATAATTACGATCTGACAACGCCAGTACTCGACACAAATACTTTTCGACAACTTAACAATTTTGTTGCGTTGTTAACATAACCAATTTTAACGGTTAACTAAAGTGATCTAGAAGTCATATATTGGTTAATATTTTGGTAAATAAATAATCAGCACCAACCAATAGCAATATAATTAGGGTGCTGCGGCGCCAGCAGCCCAGTAAACTTGCACAGGGTCAGCAGCAGCGTGTCCATATTGAGCGCGTCGAGGTGCGGCGTGCGCGCCAGCAGCGCCGCGCAGCGCTCCAGCCCCGCCAGCGCCACCAGCGCTGCGCTGTCGCTGCTACTGATGCTGCCGTTCAGCGACTCCAGCTCTTCAGCGCTGGGCGGGGAGGCGCGCTCGAACGCCGCTGACAGGGCTGTCACCTGTAATTGTATGTTTAATTTAAACTTAGCTAGTTCCTAAAATGTAGATTTATGAGTTGGAAATTTTTGTCTTTAATAATGTACTAGTTATGTTAATAGTAATATTGATTATAGCGATAATACAGGTTTTGATAGAGAATTTTTTGACTCGCCTACTTACTCACCTTTCTTTACACCTTACTCATAACGCACAACTCTATTCCCTATTCCTAGCATGTGTGGGTACGTACCGCGGGCGGGCAGGCGAGCGCGAAGAGTCGGTGTCGCAGGTGCAGGAGCTGGTGCAGCTGCCGCGGCGCGCGGTACTGGCCGGCGGGCGCGGCGCCGCGGCGCTGCAGCACGCGCCACAGGTACGCCTCGCGCACCTGCCCCACGCGCTCCGCCGGCATCACCATCTCCTCGTTCCTGCACACATACATATTTATTATAATGGATTCTTCCATTTACGCGAATGTTACACATTGTCATAAAAATATACAAATACAAATCCGCAATATAATTAGTTTTATTTCAACGCGTATATTATATTATACATATTATATACTTCATAATATTAATCTCTATTGTTTGGTTTGACAAAATCAACTGATATTAAATGCAGTGTTACCCAGATAAAAATAGATAATTATCGACCATCTCACTCAACACAATCACGAATTACGACAACATACTCAATATTTTTTACGCACACAAAAAATGAAAGAGCGCGGCGCTAGAGACCTATTACCACCAGACAACTTTTATTTTTCCATAGGTTTGGATAGCAAAATTACTGCAAAAAATTCGCCTCGAACACAATCAGTGCGTAAACAGGCATACCTTGAAATCATAACTTATTCGAGCCCATATACATCACCACTAATCAGAAATTCCCCAATCGATACCAAATCACAATCGATTAAGCCCATTAATCGATGACAACTCACTTGATCGAGTGGAATATCTGCTCCAACATGGTCTGGTCGAAGTCCCCGGAGCCGTTGCAGCCGCGCAGGTTCTTGACGAAGTCCTCCACCGTCATGGGCACGTTGAGTTTCTTCGCGTTATGGTTGTGTTGGTCCATGTTGAGCATTATCACCGCGTAGGCCAGGCGGAAGGCCGCGTCCGTGTTGGCGAATGGCTCGCCATTTGTCGACTGCGAGAAAGAAATTTTAGTATTAAAAACAGTAGGAAACCTAGTGCTGAACAAAGGGATGCAGATGATTGCTGTGACTTTATCTGCTATTGCATCCACTATCGAGACAGGTAATAAAATATGATATTTAAATATGCAGTGCTGGACCAATGACTTGATTGTTGCCTTGGTGGTCTTTATCGTTGTCTAAAGATCTTGAAAATAGAACCGGATAAAAAATATCGAGTTCCAAAATTTCAGCCATAAGGTTCGCTTATTAATTTCGATCTATAGAAACATCTTCTATTTAATCATAGTAACGTAACATCTTTAATTTGTTACTGTCATTGTAATATTACAATTTTTTACAAGAACAGTGACTAATTTAATCCCAAGGTCAATGTAGTGCTGAGCAAACTATCGATATAAAACTTTATACTACAATACTAACATGCCACCGCTCGGCGAATCTCTCCATGACCAGGAAGATGAGCGGGGCTTCACCCGGCAGGCGGAAGGTCTCGAGGTAGAGGCGGAGCGCCTGCTCGATGCGCATGCCGGCGTAGTCGAAGCTCTCGGCGAAGGCGCTCAGCACGCTGCAACCGCCTTCCTCATCCTCACCACCGCGGGACGAGCGCTTGCAGATAAACTCACCTAGGAAGAGAGTTTTATTGTCATATGATGTGCAAATAAAGGTGTATGGAATAAAAAAAAATACAAAACAAAATTAATGTCGATTTACGAAAAATAATGAATGGAGTGACTTATCTGAATAAAAGTAGTCGAATTTGAAGACGAAGATTTTTGGAAAATTTAGTCTCCCTTTCGAACGTCTTTTGAATTCATAATGGTTTCTTTGATTTAGGCGAATGTTACACATTGAAATAATACTATTTTTAACGGATTGTTACTTTGAATTCAGTTTTAACGAAGAAGACAACTAAAATACGTTTTAAAACTGTCTATGAATAAGGCCTTTATTATATAAACGCTTTTGTACTAAGCCTTCTTTAATTAAATAAATTTGAGAAAAACTGGCCACAAGATAAATCAGTAAAAATATTCCAAATTACTCACCAATCATCTTCTTGTCTAAATCCGGGTTTTCCCTCAGGAATATAGCTACTTCATGCGGGTCCAGCGGCGTGGACAACACTCCATGCTCCTGTAGGAATTCTATCCCTCGCTCCGGCTTTTGATTGAATAATTCCGTGCCTTGGGTCACCCACTGAAAAAAATATACATTTCATTGGGTTAAATTCCATGTTTATGGCAGTTTCATCAAAACAAAAAAAGCCTTCTTGCAAGTACTTATTTTTTCAAAGCTTTTGCAATCAAGTTCATTCATTGATATGTAAATGAAATATTTTTCGCAAACCCAAGCAATATTTCTATGAAATATCATATCATCCATAACAATCAATCGAGTAAATAGTTATATAACAGTAGCACATTGGAACTCTCAAACAAAAATAAAATACCAGTAAAAGCTAAAGGTGGACGGACGACCTGGGTAAGTGTCAAGTCGCTGGATGCAGGCCGCTTCCAACAGATCGATGTGGAGTTCTTTGGGGGAGGCTTATGTTCACCAGTGCACTTCCTGTAGCTAAATATTAAGATAGAAAAGCTAAAAATCAGCATTATAAATCAACCAACCTTCTTCATATTCTTGATATTATCCAACTCGGCTTCACTAGGCAGATCAGCTGACGGCTTGTGTCTCCCCGTCCTTCCACAACCAACGTACTGACTAATATCATGTGTAACGTGGTCACTGACCACTGACGCGTCATCCAGACCGCCCAGCTCCAACGTCACGTGACCACCGCGCCCATACTTCGTCTCTGTCTCTCCCGCATCACTCGATATGTCTATCTCACTCTTAACGTCCTCTTTGACCTGGCTGCCCGTTTCGATAGCTTCGATGATCGTTAATAGCGCTTCTAAGGATAGCGAATGGATGTTATAAGCTGTGGATGAGACCACATTTTTGGACAGTAGTTTTGTGACTTCTTCGAAGACGTTCATGCAGTATACATCACAATCGTAGTTTAGGTATAGCTCAGTGCATAACCCAGGTATCCTGAACAGTTGGATCAAGCTCTCAATGGCTAGGTGGTGGATTTCCTTCAGCTCGTAAATGGCTTTGGTGGTGTCCGCTGATACGATTTCTATGATCTTCTTGAAGAACGCTTCGACTTGGAATTTGAGGTGGAATCGTAGCGCTTCGAAGAGTAGGAACGATACTTGCAAGTCGAGCGCGAATATCGATATGCGCTCTGTGTTTAGTAACTGTAAGAAAAGTAAATAAATAATTATTAATGTATAGTCAATATTTTGTATGCAGTCCATATTTATTATAGTCAAAGACCCTAGACTTAACTTATAAAATTGTTTTTGCATTTAAAAAATAAAGTAACCATGACATTAGCTTTAAGTGATTTACTGTTACTGTGTTATTTTCTTTTATTTTGGTGTAAAATAAAGTGTGTAAATAAATAAATAAATAAAGTATGAAACTCAATTTATTGTCTGATGTATAAACCAATTTTATAAATAAAATCTTTAATTTTCATAAGAAATTGTTTATTATTTACTATTCAATTGTAATACGGTGCAAAAACAACATACAATGTAATAAATCTTCTATATTTCATCACATACTTACACTCAACAAATTCCTGCACAGCGGGTCTTTGACGAGGTACAGCAGTGAAGGGTAGGAGGCTATCTGGTCAGCGGACACTTCCAAAGCCGTACCCACTAGAGACAAGCCCAGGTGTACCATGGCTGAAGTGTTCTGTGTGTCTAGCGGGTTGCATAGAGATATCAGGAACCTGAGAACAGAGACTTGACATTAATCTCCTATTAATATGTAAAAATGGTTCATATTGAGAAGGCGACGACAACTACCTGCAGGGGGTCCAAAAAATATAATTAGGAGTCCAGCCTCCTAAATTGTAGATCTATTTTGAGAATGAAGAATTATTTTCCTTCTTAAATATTCATCCTACTAATATTACGAGTATAAAGGCGAAAGTTTGTTTGTTTGTTACTTCTTCACGCGGAAATGCTTAGACCTATTTTGATGAAATTTGGTATGGACGTTGCTGATACACTGGATTAACAGATAGGCTAACTTTAACCCAAAATTTTATCCCGAATTAGTACACGAAATAATATAATCAAGAAGCACTATACCTTACATCACTAAGACGTTAATGAATTTGCAAACATGAAGTATTATGTAAGCAGGGGCCCTATTCAAATTCGGAATGGTATGAGATCAATAAAATAAAATGTTTGGGGACCTATGAATTCTATATTAATAATATTGTACGTCACCTGAACAGCTCCCGAACACAGGCGAGTCCATACGGCTGCAGAGTGCTGGCGTCCTGCTGCGGCGTGAACCTGATGCCGCGGGGGTTCACGTACTCCTCCAGCTTCTCCTTGTCTGCTGGCGGCTCAGCTGCCTCCTCGGGGGGACTGGCCTGGCTGGGGGATACTCCATCTGGCTCGGGCTTCTCTGCAACTATGTATAAGTCCAATACTTTATATCAGAGTACTTGATACTCATTTGACTTATATTTAAAGCGTCAGTGTTTGCCAATTTGATTAAAAAAATATAGCGATGATCCTCCAACGCAACCACTTGCTATTGGTTCCCATATAAAACACTGTGACTGTTTGAAATTGGGGGGCAGGAAATAAGATCATTTAAATTTATAAGCTATGTGCTCATAGTGGGAGGACGACTAATGCTTCAAATCATTCTAAATATAATAAGCAATAAATGGCGAAAATATCATGTATTATAAAACAATACTCAATAAAAACAATTTTCCAGTTACAACCAAATACCACATTCACCACACTCTATCTTACCCGTCTCCTCCTTCTGTTCTACCGTCTCCGGTACTTCCTTGTCCTTCTCCTCTGTCCTCTCCTGTTCCTCCCCCGCCTCCCCTCCCACGCACTTCTCCAGCAGCTGCGTGATGGAGGTGTTCCCGTTGGCCGCCAGATCCATGGAGGAGTGGCGCCCGTGCTTCTTGGGACTCTTCACTGCGTCCACCGGTTCTATTGTTATCTCTGCTTCGTTTAACAGGTTTTTGTCTTGGCTGTAAGATAAAGATTACGTTTTAATAAGATTTACACTTAGTGCTTCCGCCGGTTGCCTGGGAAAGGCTAGAAATGATAAGCCGGTGTCACTAGTATAATAATGAAGTAGGAATCAAAATGAGGGAATAGTTCTACCTCCCTCTTTTTCCCCATGCAGTCTTTAAAGCTATGGGTATTTACGTGAAGCAAGGAAAAAAGTGCTTGAAAATAAATATAAAAAAAATATCGGAAAATGTTTCCTTTTTTATATTTCATTATGACATTGTCCAAATTTAATTCATACACTTTATGGTTATTGGGAATGTCCATAAACTTAACTAGCTGCATGGAGTCAATTAAATTGTCATTGCCTTTGATCAGATAAGAGAATACACTATAATGTATATTTCATAAATCATACATAAACTCACGCCTTTTTCCGAGAACAGACAAGCAGAGGTGCTACTAGGATAGCCATATTTCGCCTTGTATATTCCGTCCCACGATATGATAGGGGCGAGCCTATCGCCATATAGGGCCCAAATTCCTGACCCCGGGCTGATAATGAATAGAAAAATCCAATAACACTTTGCCCGACCCGGGATTTGAATCCGAGCTTGAAAGCTTTGTACCGTAGTACAACTACGCCATCCAGGCAGTCATTGTTACCATCCAAATACACAAAAGTAGCTAAATAAATAAATAAATACACCCAACAGTCACATACATAGTCCTAACCCCACACTAAGATCGAGTCTTGTGTCGTGGGTATCAGAAACTACGAGAGACTTTTCGGTCTCACAAACACCCAGACCCGAAACAAATACCTGTGGATCACACAAATATTTGTTTCGGTGCGGGGATCGAACCCGCGGTCTCACGTTTCACAGCCGGCGTCTAACCAACTGCGCCACGGAGGCCGTCATAAAGTAAAAAATGCTTCTATTTTCCTTGTTATCTGGTAAGTTAGTAGCTCTTTTCACTTTGCTATTTACTACATAAAGGAAATAGTTTACCTGTGAGCAATATTATCTCCTTTGTTAGCATCGCTATCCACTGTTGGAATGTTGTCTGTTATGGACGACTTCCTCTCCAATGAAGTTTGACCTGGATGAAGTAATATTATATTCAATATTACAGCTGCAGCAGCAGGCAGGTTTTTGGTTAAATATTTGTACTATAAACTGCGATATCTTGAATTCAAATCATAGTCCATACAATAACCACTAACAACTAATTGTTTTTCAGACATACGAAAAATCTATTAAAATATTTTTATAACAACATTTACAATCAAGAAACAAATACCACAATTTAAAAACAAAAACAAATCCGTACAGCGATCCGCATAGTTCCAATCTTCGTTAAGAGGTGGCGCCACTTGAAATCTAGATCGCGGTATGGTTTCGTTACAATCTTCCCTATATAGTCCCGAGGCGAGATGCCTTGTACAAAAAGGGTGTTTGCCGCTTCGATGGCACGCTCGCCGGCGACGGCGCGCGGGGTATGGTCATCAAGACATACTCAACACATAATTTTTGGAAAGGGGAGGCAGTTGGCTACCACCATGTACCGGCGCCTCGTCTCAATAAATACTTAAAAATATATTTAAATTGGGTAAATACTGAACATAAATATTAATTGGATATTTTTTATAAAAAATTTAAATACAATCTTCCGGCATAATGTTAAAACATTTAATAAAATAGAAAAATACATGTTCCTTGTTTAAAGCCATAACATAAAAATCGGACTGTTATTAGATCTGGAAGTAATTAGCTTGCCTAGGTACTTCGTGGGAGACAAAAATAAAATTTACGCTACCAAACCAGAATGAATTATTTAAATAACACAATTAGATAAACCCAGGATAACTTGCGTAATACACAAAGTTAAGTGTACAGACGTCTCGTTCAAGCTCCTCAATTTACTATAGCAACACCAAAAAAGTTTCAACCAAGCCTATTAGACTCACTATTAGCGCTAGCAAGCGTCTTCTTCTTTCCCGTCTTCTCTCTCTTCTTTAGCGACAATCCCACTGTGGAGAAGGTAGCCTCGGCGTTAGAGTCCTCTGGCGGAAACTGCGGCAGCCGCATGAATATCAACTGAGTCATGTCGCGGAGACACTGTTCCGCGTTGCGACGTAGCAGCTCTGCAAAACAACAAATAATGTATACAATAAATATTTTAACAGCCTCTGTGACGCAGTTGGTTAGACGCCACTGTGAAATGGTCCCGTACTGAGACAAATATTTAAGTGATCAACAAATAACACAAGAGATACTGGTTTTAAATTATAAACTCTACCTTTATAATAAACTAATTTACAACCATAAATAGTTGATTGAATAGATCAATAAATTTACCTGTAAGTCTTGTTTCGAAGCATATGCGGAAACAGCTGAGCATGATCTCACAAACGCTCTCGTCTGTCAGCATGGCGCCCTCGGGGCTCAGCATTAACGTGCGGAGTACCTGGGAATTCATTCCAACAGAAATTGTAGGTACAAATATTATCTCAAATCATAGGACAATTGGAAATTATAATTTTCCAAAAGTTCTAATGTCCCTAGGAATTGGATGTTTATACAAAGTGTCGGTGACATATTCACTTTTTTTGGGACCACATGTAGGGTATCGCAATAGTAGTGCGTACACCAAATATTATTAATTTATCATCAACCGTTTAGCCACGGGATATTTTTTTATTTTTACACATTTAACCACCTGCTGTAGCGATTTGTCTAGGTCATTGACACAAACGGGTAATAAACTGCAAGTGCGAAAAAATAGAACTCGGGTGTTATTATTACAAAAATTATACCAATAATTGAATTTAGACCTAATATCTATGACATTAAAACTCATATTATTATTTATGAAATAAATGTCTTTCGAGGCGCAGTGCAATAGCTAAGCGACGTTGCCAATTCGACATCAGAATGAGGCTAGGGTGGCAGCATACAATATCGATATTATCGATATAATTCAAACTTTATTATTGAAATTTCACATCAAAATCCCTAATTTATCCACAATATTAATAACAATTGTTTTGGATACATAACAGGAGATAAACAAAGCTCGCATCTACATTCTAAACCTACTTAAAACTTTTCCTGTATCTTTCTTTTGGTGTATCGATTTGTACCGAGGTCTTTTTAGCACGCATAAAATATGTTTTGATAACTGTGCTAATTAATATGATTTACACATTTACTGCCCTGAAAGTATTAAAATATTAATAGTTTCAGATTATCATATTTCAATTGTCGATATTTATTATCGATATTTTTATGTTGCATCCCTAAACGTGTATCCATCCCCGCCATGCCGGCTCCGGGATTCCCCCGCGACGTTTGGGCAGTGTTGCAAGGTAATTACATTTCGTTCCGTAATTACACTAAAACTGTATTTGTACTACATTTACTCCATTAAGTATCAAACAATAGTATGCAGTTAGTATCGAACATACTGCAATATGACTAAGGAGACAAATCTAAAAGCTATTTTTAACACTTACCAACCATTAATTGCTTCAAAATAATTTTATAGGATAATTATTCACCGAGCCATCCGTTTTAACCATGGAACGATATTTACAGTACTTTGTGACCGATAATTTAATAAAAGTGACACACACAGCGATTAACTATTTTTTTATGGAATACTTGTGATTTTTAAAAAAGGATGTTTATTTTCGTTTACTATGAAAAAGCCCAGTAAACGGTATTATCTACTGTATTTTACATCCGTCTACTGTATTTTTACGAAACTTTCACTGTAGTTTTCAAAATCTAACCTAGCAACACTGCGCTCGGCGATCGACGGTCAAGGTTCGGGGGTCGGGGGTCGAGGGTCGGGCGTGAGGGGCAGGGGCGGGGGCGGGGGTGGCGAGTCGGGTGTCGGCGCGCGCGCCACTCGTCAGTCGTCACTCATCAGTGAGGCGTACATGTTTTAAGTGAATGTGTGTGCGCTGCTCACAACTCATTAGGAATTACGATAGCATTTTATGTTCACGATGTCGTGATTTACAGCTTTGGAATACACTGATATGATTTTAATTTATGGCGAATGCCAACAAAATGCAGCGCGAGCTTTACGACTGTATCGAGAAAGATATGCTGCCTCTCGCAGATGTCCCGCAAATTCGAACACAGCATGTTCATTAGGGATAATGGAGGACCGTTTAAACATTTGAAAATTTAGTTTAATTGAGTTTTAAGTTATGTTTGGTGGCAGTAATATTTCGCGCGACGTGCTATTTTTATCCACCGGCGCAAAATTAATAGTTTCTGAGTTTGTGTATGCATCATAGCTCCCCACCCAATGAAACAATTTTGACCTAGTTTATTTGTGTAAATTGTGACTCGGCTGAGAGTGCTTTTATTGAATTTCTTATTCTACGAATAAAACTACGCCTAAAAACTACAAAGAAATCACCGCGCCGAATGAATCGCGGCGACGAAAAAAAGCGCTGTTGCCGCTCTTATCCTCGGGTCAAATGAGGTCAGTAAATACCTTATAAAGCGTGTTGTATTAAAATCAAATTATTTTATTATTTAGTTTGTTTGAAAATTTCATTTTTTCAATTTTAATTTGATATAAAATCTAATCATTTTAATTTGTTTTTATTGACTTTATATAATGACCTTGTGATTTAAAGTCAATATGACATCAACACTTTGTATAATCTAATATAAAAGTACGCAATTAAGGTAGCTATACAATCTTTATGTCTTTGTTCAACAGTGGACTTCCTGTGGTTGAACAGGAGAAATATAAAAGAATCTGTCATTTTGATATAACCACCTTCTAGTAAAGTTGGAAATAGCACAATACAGATGCCACATGATGTGTATATGTTACAGACTTGAACAGTTCTGCTAAAATAATATGCCGAGAAATATGAGTTATTCATTAGTATGTTTTTTTCAAATAAAGTCAGGCGTAAAATAAAGTCGCATCGCATGTAACTAGCGCGTCCCACACATCTAACCCTGAGATATACAGTTAACTAATATCTTGGGAATGTTCATTCAAATCATATTGATTTAACTAAGAGAGCTGTCAATCTAATATCATGTCTGATATTAGACATTTTAATTTATTGTTATTGTTTTGATAAGATTTTATATCTTGACATTACGTAAGCTAATGATAATAATGTAGATAAAATGATGACAAACAATCCATCCACTCATTTTTTAGGGTTGAAACACTGCATATTTGCGAACTATATGTTATTAGAATTCCTTTATATTAAGTTCTATATACTTCTATAAAATAACCATATTAAATCAAATAGTATAAAAGTTTTCTACTTTACCCTGATGTTCAATGGAAGATTTATTATTTTTTATTTAAACAAAATTTTAACTTATGCGAAAAACATCTGTAACACATGAGATTAGATTGTTTTTTTCGGTTTTCTGTCCAATCCCATAGTCACCTAGTTTTGAATATTAAAATTGTATAACTTACTTGTAAAATCTTCATAAGAACCACTCCATCTGATGAATGATCGGTGCCAACGAATCTGGCATGTGTTACTGCATCTGCTATGTCTTCAACCGTCGCTGGCACGCTCGGGTGTGTTGGATCTGAAAAAACAATCAGCTAATAAGTAAATACACACATACTCCTGAGTCCGGATGCCACAGTAAGAAACCAAGTCTAATATTGTGGATATCAGAAACTACGACACATTTTGTTGGTCTCACAATTAGATCCAAAAGAAATGTATTTGTAAATGTTTCGGTGCCGATATTGCACCCACAGACTCTAATTTTGCAGCTTGTTTTAACCAAATGTGCTACAAAGGTTGACAAAAAATGGCTTGTTTTCATTGATTAGAGTTAAGAGACATATGTTCATGCATGTGGAAAATGTTGCATCACGCTATGCATTCTGCTTTGTCGAATAAATTGATGATGGGTGCTTCTGTTTCTTTACAGGTGTGTCACATATCTAATGCTGTATATTTACTAACATGAAAACAATAACAAGATATACATTATCTAATTTTATTTCTTTAAACAAAAGGTCTTTAAATTATTAATAGGCTACAAATGCTACGTAAATTAATAAATTACATATTTATTTGACCTACAGATAATTCTTTGTTTGGGCATTTGTGCAAGTGAAACTTGTGTTTTATATACACTTATAGCATAAGAGACATATTAATACGATACACTTTGGGAAAACCTTAAAAAATCTTATTACACAATATAAATATGGTATTGGTTGATGAAATTATAAGGAAATATGTTAATAAATATCAAAAGAATTCATATCATATAGGGTTTTCATATTTTTGTAAATATAAAGAGTAAGATAAAATAAACACACATTAGAAAAATGATATATTTAAAAATAGTTAATCTTATTTGGTCTCAGAATATGAGTTAAACCACTCATTTGTAGCCTCATAGTTGTAGTGATGGCCCATGGAAGTCTATTAAAAATGGAGTCTGGCTCAAATACTATCACAAAGTCTTTGTAGTAGTGTATGATGTACATCCTGAATTATATTTTAATTCATAATTAATAGTATACTCTACAATAGAACAGATGTATAGAAGATGCTCATACTCTTAATTAGATGCTCTGTAATACCAAAAAATGGTGTAATATGTACATAAAAAAGCAATATGTTGCATCATTTTGAGAATTCATTACAGAACCTCTTCATTTTATTTTCTATGAAGTGTAATCATGATAGTAACCTGTCTTACAGTCATTAAATAAATAGTAACCAGATTCATTGACCATTTTAAAAATGTGAAAATAATATTGTGAATGAAGTCAATCTAGTCTACTCTCAGTTAACCTTTATACTGAACATTAAGTTAAATAGCTAAAATAATTATGTTTGGCTGTCGAAAGCATACCTACATAAATGACTTTGTATCTGAAAATCTTATAAGAATTTTAATACATAAGACAATACATTTGTTATAATTTGTTGGCAGGGACCAATACAATGTGTAGAAAATGCAATGAGTTTAAAAAATGCAAAAATATAATGCGAATGAAATATAAACAATACCTATGAGGCCATATGACAGGAACTTGTGGATGGCTGACAGAGCTAAGCTAGTGACAGGGCCTGTGGTCTCCTTGCTTCTGATCACTTCCAGAAACGGACTCAAGTAAGTCGCAGGGTCCAGCAGACGAAGATCGTCCACCTGGTTCAGAATATTCTTCAAGTCTTGGAACGTTCGCATCAGAACGTCGTACTCCTCGTTGGGGAAGGAATGAGAGCCCCAGCGGGTGCTCCGCCGCATGGCGGTCACCAGCATCCACATCTCACCCTGCACCACGAAGATACCATTTCCAGGGAGCGACATTTTCAACAATTTGTATCTAAGCTAGACACAACATCAACAACTTTCGGTTACTTGGAATTTCGTTTTCAATTCACAAAACACTACATATTTGATTTCCACTAAGTAACACACCGTGCTCCCTAAACATTCATTTTCAAATATTATACACCGATTTAAAAATAATATGAAGAAATCAGTGGAAATTCACAATTTGATTAGCAAATTCCATCACGATCATGTTGACGTTTCAGTATTTTATTTCCGCTATTTGCCACCAGAGTGCACTGTTTTACTTTGACTTTACTACGATGATATATCGTCGGTGATACTGCAATACCGCGTAAGCCACAGGTGCTAATAGCGCGTAACTGATGGGTGACAAATTTTACAGGAGAGCGAAAAAACAATATATATTTATCGTTATTACATCTTCGGCTGATTGAACTAGAAACTAATTGTAAATTGATGTACTTTAGCTATCAATATGATCCATTAGTAAGAAAACCTCATAGACGATTAATAAATTCACTTTCGCGGTATTGAATCATCGTAAATGAATTGTTGTTGAGCATTTTCACTATTTACGCTTATTTGTAAGAGGGATAAAATAAAAGATTGGGTATTCAAAAATATTATTTTTATGCGTCTTTGAACACGATATCAGTCTCATATATTTCAAAATAAGTAAAAATATTATTAACTTTAGATGTAAGCAGTTTTAAACTGCCTACAATAACTATAGAAACATCAAAAACATAAAATAAACATTTAGAAACAAAAAGTGTACCTACTAAATAAGTAACTTAATAAGTAGATACATAGAAGACAACAAAAACATAATTCTAACAAAGTTTAGAAACATATAAGTTCTACATACTACGTAGTAGTAGTAAGTAATGAGATCTTACATTTGGAAATACTCTTATTTAAAAAACATCTAACGAAGTTTTGGTAATAATTAAATAGATACTTAAACTAATGAGATCTTAAATCTTGATATAGGAACTTATTTTTTTTAGAGGGTAAATCATCGTAAAATTGATGGCAATCACGAGGAATAACAGTCTTTAATTGTTGCAAATGCTCATATTTACTTTCCAGTATAGGCAATCTACGCCCAAATACTGGAACGCAACTTAAATATAACTTGCGCTTAACTACGTTAATCCCGATTAAATGTACTGGCTAAGTGAGCCGTGCGCTGTTAAGAGCAACTTATTATTTGAATGTCGTTCCAGTATTCGGGCGTTAGACTCATAAAGCCTTGGTACGTTGCTTATCAATGTAGAAATATTCTTTGGTCTTCGAGGTAGTGGAGTAAATTCACTTTCGAAGTGCTTTTTAAACTCGATAGTCCCATTAGGATTATATTTCAAAACTCGCAAGTCCACAACACAATCATCGCCAGAAACACGCCCAGGGCGTATAGAGTCGTAAACTTGGTACTCTTTAACACTGTAGTCTTTGAAGAAGGTATGATCGGGTTGTTCGACTTTGTAAGGAAAAGGATTCTTTCGAGCAACTTTGGTAATAGTTGCATATTGCGATGGCAGGAAAATCTCGTCATTTTTGAGTTTTCTCTCAATAAGTGAATGCACCGAATCCACCTCCATTTGGGTGTGGCCCTTCTCCAGATACTTCTGTGTAATGGTAACTTTCTTATCCATCGCTAATCTCAGGAGAGCGTTAGAAACAATACTGTTCCTATTCTGCGCAGTACAACCATCCGTCCATATAATTACATCCTTAAGATTATCTTGTAACAATTTGGTTATATAATCTACAAAGAACGACGCATATGTGGTAGCTTTCAGATCACAGGCGGTCTCGTCGAACCAATAACAGGTAACATCGTTAGTACCAATGTTAAAAACTGTGAAATTATGCACTGCCAATTTGGTTTTAAAATATAGCGCACTAGCCGACAAAGTAGGACATAATTTCACGGCTTGCAAATCTGCAGTAATAGTATGAGCAATCCCTTGTTTTGCAATTTCTTTATCTTTAGTCTTTTCAGCTCGAGCTAAATTTTTCAATTCGACGTGACGCTGATAATCTTCTTCGGAAACATTACCCACTGCATACGAACTACAATAATCACAGGCATCTTTTTTTGGCTGAAAAAGAGCTATATTTTCCTCACTTAATATGTCAAAAAAGAGTTTTCTCGAAGCTACTGGCTTGGCTTCTGACGACGAATATTCAACGTATAGCTTGTACAATTGTGCTTTCGATTGTATTATCGGTTCTACATACTGTTTCGTGGTTGATTGGCGACAATAATGTGAGGGTAATTTGGGTAATAAAGATAAATAGCATTTGACAGAATCTCGTTTAGAATTATGCGAAATCGGAGCCGGGTTCGAATTAACCGAATTCACAAGGGTCTTATCACCAAGCCAGAGTCAGCTTTACGTTTTCTTTTCCTTGAGTCTCTTCCAGCTTCTGGTTCCAAATTTCTTTCTGGAAACCATTCAGGATCATTAGATTCCATAGGTTCTATGTTAGTAATATCAGATAACGGCACGTAGTCTGGATCGGTGGTGGAGTCATCGGGAGAAAAATGTACGATGGTTTCTTGAGCAACAGGCGGGACATCAGTGGACGAAGTGCTAGGATTTTCAAGGTGAATTTGTATAACTGTTTCTTCTGCAACATTCGGGATAATATTGGATGAAGAACTGGGATCGTAATGAGTAAAATCTGTAGCCACTTCTTCAGTGAATATTGGCACAAAAGTAGATGAAGTACTAGTATAGTCTGGAGGTAAAACAACAAACGTTTGTTCTGTATGTACATCTGGAATGGCAGTGAATGAAGCCTGACTGGGAGATATGGGAAAACATGTTGTTAACGTATCGCAATTAGCTATATCCTCATCAACATCTGTTAAGTTTTTGGGTAACTCATGAATTTTTTGAGGTATATTATGACAGGTATATATGGTTGGATTTTGAGAACGATTTTTGTCTAAAACACTCTGCCTTTTACGAAGAAGTTCTTGCCGTCGTTTTTGGAGATCCCTCAATGTTGTGACCTTCATACCATCATCATTTATCTCTTCCATAATATTTTTTTTACCTAAACAGAAGAAAAATGAGTTACAATGAGAGTGTTAAATCCGCGTAAGTAGGCAAATCATTATGCAAAGAGAATGTTAAAATACCGCGTAACTACCATAACAAAAATATTCACATTTTTAATATTCAATAAGATAAGTTTTAAATCAACTAATGCTTTAAAATTGTACCTAAGGTATTAAAAAATCAAAGTTTAACATTTACTTACCGTTTGATCCCAAAATATCAATGAAAATCACTTATATTACGGAGGCACAAACAACGACCACACGCTCCAAGTAATGCTGTGTAGATACGCGGTATTGAGGATAAAATCGTCAGTCCACAACTCACGCGGTTTCGACAAGTGTAGTTTGAAGCGATTTGATTGGTTATAGCGCTCGCGTTGTTACACGGGACGATGCCAATCGTTGTCTAGAATTCATAGGCGCGAAATTTCAATTTTGATTTTTTCGTACTTCCGCGGTATTTGCAATTGTTACTTACGCGGTATTGCAGTATCACCGACGATATAGCTTTCTTTACCAATTAAATCGCATTTAGTCGATGTTTGTTTTTTTTTTAGTTCGGAATAAGGATACGAGATTTATAGTTTTAATTTTCTTTGTGACGTTGGTAACATTGTTAAGAAAGATGTCGGACGACTGTGGTGTATTTCCCTGACAAAATTCCAAGGAAATTTAATTTTATTGATAAACGCGTGTTTCTAAACTCAGGAGCGTTTCATCGTATGTAATTGTAAGTGGACATTGTCGTTATACATAAATTGAGGATAATATTCAGCTTTTAAGGCACAGTTTCGTGATGAATGTGCGTTGTCACGCGTGCAATGTCTATCGACACAGATTTGACATTTTTTCTTTTTGTGCACGAGCGGTTATTCTTACCACATGTATCTCGTTACAGACAGTTGTGAAGTCACAACACAATGGTTAAGAAAAAGAGACAAAGCGACCCGGGGGAGAACGGGGACGAATCGACTGAGTCGTGCGAGGAGAACGTCAAATCCGCATGTCCTCACGTTGCGAAGGCAGTCGACTTGACCCGTCTCAAGAAGACGCTGAAGATCGGCGGCTTTGAGAAGGAGTGCTCGGAGTGCAAGAAAACCGCGAAAAGTGAGGTATCCGACCCAGATTTCGAGGAGGACCTTTCTTTATGGATGTGTTTACGTTGCGGGTCGCAGCTATGCGGGCGAACGCGCAACAAGCACGCGCTGAACCACTTCAACACTCCGCACTCCGACTGTCACGCACTCACCGCCAACACCACGACCTGGGAGATCTACTGCTACAACTGCAACAATGAAGTCACAGCCTCCACCGCCAAAAAACTTCACGAGTGCGTTGAGTATTTGAAGAAACAAGCCATGGCTGGCGGAAACCCCAAGTCCTCCCCTCCTATCGAGTTACCATATGACCAGTTGAAAGACCCTCCAATAATAGAAACATTAACAAAAGACTCCTACTCAAAGGCAAAAGACAAGTCTATATTGAATTTCCCTCGAGTCAGGGGTCTTTCAAATTTAGGCAACACATGTTTCTTCAACTCTGTGATGCAGTGTTTGGTCCAAACTCCGTATTTACTTCAAGTGTTGCAAGAGATGTCCACGCCTGGAGAGAGGTTCACATTACCAGGTGGAAAATTGAAGTTGAGAGGTGATGGGGATGATGGGAAAGAAGTGGATTTACCACCTATTACGGGACAGCTGGGGGAATGGGGAACACTCACTCGCACCCTAGCTGAGACATTGGAGGAACTGCAAGCAGGTAAGAAGTTTTTCTAAATAGATATGACTGATAAGCAATGTCGTTTTTATCCCTATCAGCAATTCATCCAATCTAAAATAAAATAGAAATGAACCCACTATATTCCAATCAAATAAAATTGTTTCACAATTTTTTAAAGCTATGGTTTCAGTTCAGTTCGATTCTCTCGTTTGTAGAGTAGGCCCGTGCCCTGCAGTGGGACGTATATGGGCTGATACAGATACAGATACAGATATGGTTTCAGTATTAGATACTTTATATGCATAGATAAAGCAGAACCCGAACAAATAACAAGTAATTAAATTGTTATCAGCAGATACCTTTAATCTATTTGTTGCTATTTAGATCTTATTTAAACTTTACCACTGCTTAAGTCAAACAGCTGATTATTTAAAAAAAACATGTGGACATCTAAAGATACATAAAAGAAAGCATAATTTATTAAAACACCTGTATGTGTCTTATGTTACACAAATACAGTCCACTTCTACAAATTGTATATTATAAATATTTAAATATTTTTTGCAAGAAAAAACAACAGCTATGATTTATACATCAAATGCACCATATTAAATAAATATTGTCTCCGGCCAGTTGACACAATCTGGTTGACATTGCACTTAAAATCAGGCGTTATAGTAAGTTTTAAAAATATTACGATGGCAATACGTATACATCACAGCAAGAACTTGATATACAATCTTGAATTATCTTTTGCCTCACTACTTCATGCATCTTTCCTCTCAATCAAAACCGGTTGTAATAGGAAATTATAGGCTGATAAAGTACAATATGCCATGTTTTAATTTTCTAAATAAATAAAATAATTATTTCAAACACTTGTTATGATTTTGTCATTTATTGTTTTCATTATGTAATTTCATCGCTTGGAAAGACCTAAAAATATACTTGATGATTTTCCATACATTTTGGTTACAAATTCATTGTCTATTTGTCTGTTATAAAATGAAAAGTAAAAGGGAACTGTTCACAAAAAATAAACGGGTAGTAAAGCTGGCGACAGTAGATAAAGTATTGTTCTGATGACCATACTGTGTTATTGTACCATAAAAATACCGTAAAAAAAACAAAGAAGTATTTTTCATGCGTCATTTGGATAGAAAATACTGTTCAAACAACTACAATTTTTAATAACGTAATGTATTGCTAATTAACAATCAGCTGATTGTTACGGTCAATGACACGCGCGCCGTTGCGATGTTTTGGACGTTTTACCAATGTAATGCGGGTTTACGAGTTATCAAATTATTAAAATGAGAAGTATTAACTTAAACGGCCTCAGCGGCGTAGTTATACTACGGTACGACTACAAAGCTGAGGTCTCGGGTTCGAATCTCGGGATGGGCAAAGTGATATTGGGTTTTTGTATTCATTATTTATCAGCCCGGAGTCAGGAATTTGTGCCTGATATGGCGATAGGCTCGCCCCATATCACATCATGGGACGGAACATACAAGGCGGAATGTGGGTGCCCTGTTTGCGCCTCTGCCTAACCCTTCGGGGATAAAAAGGCGTGAGGTTATGTTTATGTAAGTATTAACTAATTAAGTATTTTTTTTCATTTATGCTACGGTAATATATTCGATTACTAAATAAAGCAGTTTTGCTCCTGTTTATGAGCAGGCGTGGTAATCACCAACAGGCAAACTACTCGATCGTCTCTTCATATTCGCAAAGAAAATATTTATGATTACTACTTTTTGCTTACCTTTATTACTGTTTTCGTAATACAAAGAGAACATAGTTGATGTGTTTTACTGTTTCGATTACGGAAGTGTTCCTTTATCCTGTTTATATCTCGATAAACCTTGGAAATATCTATAAAGTTTTAGATGAACAAAGACAATAGATGTTATACATAAAGACATTCTTAGAATTCGGCTGGGTAATAGCCATAGTGGTCTATAAATATGTAAACTGAGTGTAATGTTATTGACCACATCCTGCCTAATTGCTGACTCGCATTTTAATAAGAAATTGCTGTTAAACTAAGTCTTATTTGAATTGTTAACGTTTGGACGTAAAATTTGTTTCAAACCAAAAACTTTCTATTTGTTACAGTAATAGGAATATCAATGGGTCAATGTGTATGAAAATTAATGTTCGGTTGCCTTTCTTGATAAGGGCTTTGTTCATACCATTCGTCATACGTTTGAAAAACGTTATGGGAGTCCCACTTCTACATAGATTTTTGACTACCTCAGTTATCTCAGATAGGGTGGGTTGACGCACACAGTACTGAAAATTGCGATGTATTTGGGGCCTTTATCAAAAGCCATATAAAATAATTTCAAAATTATCTTCCACCTACAACTGGATAATGTTGGATCCGGTCTCGAGAAAACAATGTTAAAATGATGACATCTTAGCCCAATGATACAGTATAAATCACCTCACGGAAATACAGTACTTGATATTTATCGATGTTTATAACAACCCGTTTGTGACAAAGAGGCAAAATAAACACGTTTATTAGATAATGGTCAACAAAGAATACTACGCGCTGGCCTTTGTGAATGATTCAGACGTCACAGATCTGTACAATTTATTTATAAATGCTTTTTTTATTTCTTTATTCAGATGTTTTAAGTACGAAATTGATGAAATTTTTGTGTTAACTTAAATTCCTTAAACGATTTTAAATGGTGGTAGGTCTCTCATGTGAGAGGCCGCCTGGGTAGGTACCATCGCAATCGCTATTTCTTCTGCAAAACAGCTGGCTTGAAGGACATTATAGCCACAGTAACTACTGGACATAATGAGACTTAACATCTTATGTCTCAGGATGGCGAGCGCAGTAGAATGCCAAGCATTGCCTTGTAATTCATGGTGTTGTTTGGTTTTGGTACTTTCCATGGGCGCGGTCGTATCGCTTACCATCAGGCGAATGGCATGCTCATCTCGCCACACACTGCAATAAAAAAAAAACGCGTGAAAAATTCCTGTAGGCGACTGCCATCGAGTTTATAAGTACTCTAATGGGAAGTTGTAAACTAATAAAAGCAATTGATAGGTCTATAAATACTTCTAGATGCTATCAGTTGCTATTAGGAAGCGAAACATGTCCCAGTTTACTTATTATGAAACTTGCACATTGATCATGCGAAGTAAAGTTAAATAATGCTTCTACAGACATCAAACTCCAGTAAAAGTGTATTCAATTATGTGAAATTTCCAATATTTAAAGTTATCTTCTAACATTTCAAACACAAGTTGTGAATAACTAAGTACTTAAACTAAGATAAAAAGAACTAGCTTAAAATAGGTCCTAACACAATCCAAATAACATACAGGGTATATCCAGACTGCGACCAAAAACTAACCAGGTGGTAATTTTTTGTGGTAACAGATACAATGCAACTAAAATTTTCGCGGTCTTGATATTTTCCCCCACATCAATAAAGATAATAACAATTTGTAGGTACATACTTGACCTACCATTAACGCACATACTCGTATAGTGATGTAATTAATTATTGATATTTATGTTTCCTTCGCTCCTACAATTTGTTTTCACTTGTGTGTTTATGCATGTGAGCTTCCCATTCGATAGGGCGACGAACTTCGAGCGCCGGCCGGCTTTATTTATTTATGCAGTCTGTCCCAAATGTCACGCCAAACGTAGTTTCTGACGTTGTTAACTAGCGTGATTAGTAGAGTTGTGGGATGATCTATATCAATGTACTGTAGTATACATTGTTCAGAACCGAGATTCTGCGCCAATCGACAGTTCGATTGAGATGGTTGAGTTCATAGTCATCCTTGCGACAGTCGAGAGTTCGATTTAGGTCGTAGTTCTTCACGCTGGCCTAAACAGAGTGGACAGAGAATATTGAGAATAATACTATGAATGATCTTGACACAAATTCTCGCCTCAAACATTTATACACAAAATGAAAGACACAACAAAATGAAAGAGAATTGCCCTGATTCTAGCTGCAGTGCAGTTCAAATAGTGTCCGTCGATTTCAGATCGATATCTAACCGATATATCGATAAAATTATGCCAGTCAGATTTTATCTGCCAAGCACAAGCCATTTCCGCAACATGTCAATGTATATATTTTTACATAAACGTTCAGACAACCCACATTTGAAAGTGTCTATATATAAATGGCGACCTCATTTCGCGTCGCTGTAAAGATGTCCTATAAATATTGTGTTACACGGTCTCGGATTCAAATTATCCGTGATTCACTCCAATGATTAGTGCTGATTTATTTGTTTGACATTCGGACGACGTGTGAATTGGATCTGTTTCCGTAATAACAATTGTAACATTACAATGTTCTCAATGAGTATGCAAATATGAGATGGTTAACACGCCGCCGCTAATCAATTATGCCGGGCAATTAGGAACCGGATATACAAAGGCTGAATACATTTCGTAACGGTTTCTTATATTTACGTGAATATTACACATTGAAATGAAACCATCGGTGGCGTAGTTGTATTACGGTACGGTTACAAAGCTGAGGTCTCGGGTTCGAGTCGCGGCTCGGGCAAAGTGATATTGGATTTTTCTATTCATTATCAGCCCGGAGTCAGGAATTTGTGCCCGATATGGCGATAGGCTCGCCCCCTATCACATCGTGAGACGGAACATACAAGGCGAAATGTGGGTGTCCTGGTGGCGCCTCTGCCTACCCCTTCGGGGATAAAGGCGTGAGTTTATGTATGTATGTTTGTATGAAATGAAACCCTATTTTACGAATTTTATCGTTGATTTTTTAAATGTTAGGTTCTTTAACGTCCCGGCGTTTTATATTTTTGCTTAGTTTAGGGATCTAAATTACTTTATTGTTAGAAAGTGGTATCTACACGAGCGAATGCGATTATCCAATTAACTATAAGGTCTCAGGTGATCTTATCCCATACTTAAGTGATGTTGGTGCACCGTGATTTCTTTATGTATGTGGCAATATGGCCCGCATCAGCGTGATGCTTACTATTTCAAACTATGGATTTTCAGACAAATAATTTAATTATGAAAAGATACTTTTGACGTGAAAATTGCAGTCATTCTCTTAGGCCATACAATTTATACACATTGACTGTAGCATTCACATATTATGGTGGTCTCTTTTCTGGTGTATTACATGCGCGGCTATGACGAACCAGATGTATTATTTAACTACATTTTACACTCCAAGTGCATAGCTGATAGTCGATATGTTAAACTTAAAAATATTGAACCTCCATGAAATGTTTTTGTTTCATTTCAGGCGAAGGGGGTGTACATACACCAAGAAAGCTCCTATCCGCATTGGTAAACAAGCTGCCTCAATTCGGCGGTGGTGACCAGCACGATGCCCACGAGCTGTTGCGACATCTACTTGAAGCTGTCAGGTGAATATCGACCTAATTTTGAAAAAAAAAGCCATTACATTTCAATTAAAATAGATCTCGACCATATTGATACAGTTCTTGTTTAGATACTTAATGTGCTAGTGCACATAGTCACCATACTGCAATGATGGTGGGTGTAGTCATCCACCATCAATCCAATGTGGTGTCTATTGAGAGTAAAAATGAAAAAAAAGTGAATATCCTTAACCTGTAGCATTTGATTGTACCCATTAATCCCTACAAAATATATTACGTTTAAAAAGAAACAAAATATATTGTTAGTCTATGCCGAGGTTCAGGTGTTTTATAAATAGTATAGTACATACGTATATTCATGGTAAACTTACTGGTTCGCAGGTCGGAAGACCTTCGTCGCTACCAGTCGGTGATACTGAACAGCCTGGGCATGAGCTCGAAGGTGGACCCCGCCAAAGTGGACGGAGAGGTGAAGCAGAAAGTCAAGTTTTACGGGCAGCAGGCTTCTGACACCATGCTTAGGCCAGAACAAGTAAGATATTCGCTACTTAGATTTATTCTAGTATTAAGATATTTTTCCCATTAAGATTAATTCATATTCGTTAATATTCTGTCTCAATAGTCATCGCCCAATTCATTTTTTCCTTTGCCCATTCTTTTTCCTGCACCTTCTCATTTTAAAAGGTTAGCAACGCACCTAAATCCCAATGTAGGTAACATAGAATATCATTGGTGCCAGTACTAGTTATTAACCGGTATAATAAGCCATACAATGTAATAAAAAACACCCTCTATTATTATTTTTCAATAATATTGTCACCAGGTATTCCGAGGGTTCCTAGTATCCACGTTGGAATGTCAAGACTGCCTCCATCAGTCGGACCGCGCCGAGTATTTCCTCGACTTGTCCCTCCCTGTAGCAGCTAGTCGGCCGCAACCTCCAGCCATAGTCCGGAGAAAAACACCCAATGGTAACCAACATTTATACTTGCTAGTGTTTTTTCTACCGCTGTAACTTTTTGTGCTTGAATCACCCTTTGAGTTATGTTTGTTGTGTATTTGTATATATGTGTCGTAGAGTAGATGTGTCTTTCAATTTCGTGGAGTCATTGAGTAACTTGACATAAAGTAACACTTTTTTTTTAATTGGCAAAGACCTATTGGCGTGATTAAACTGCATCTGATATGTACAGTGCCGTTCAGACAGTATCGAGTGACGATAATCTATTATGTATTATTGGACACAATCGTGCTGATGTCCTCAATTTCTTTTTAATTTGTTGCAAAGCGGTCGCCGTGTGGATTTTCCTAAGCCCTTTTTTTCTATGTAAAACATGCATGAAACACCCAACAAATGTGCTTCTATAGTTTTCGATGTTATTAATGCAAAATGCATGACCTTTATAAATCGCCCGTATTTTCAGAAGACAATATGTACAATACGCAAGAGGACAACAAACCTTCGAAACATCAGCTCAAGAAGGAAAGGATAGCCGCCAAGAAGGCTGCGCGCAAAAACAAAGGTGGTACTTATTGTGCTGTTGATGTCGCTTCTATGTGTTGTGTTTATATTAGCTTAGAATGTGTAGACAGAAGGTTGCGGGACTTTGACCAAAAGTTGTACTCTTGGCTCTTGATTTCATTAAATTAATTTGTTACATTATCATAAAGAAAGAAAACGTAATTACTGGATATATCGTTTCCCGACAATTTTCTGTCTACAATCCTAGAAGGCACACCTCGCAATTGCTTAGAAAACTGACTTTGATCTTCTCGTTGCAGGTAACTCCACCAGTAAAGACGACAACGGCACGGAGGCCAACGGACCCACCAAGGAGGACGGTAAGTCATCTTCCGAGCAATCTGATGCCGATGTAGAGGACAATCTGGAGGACATGCCGCGCCAACCTGACACCCATACCGTGTCTGTCGGCACGCAGGCCATCGCCCACACCGCTGCCAACTTCGCCGCCTACCACATGGAGTCAGGGTACAACTCCGAGAAGGTCATCAGCTCAGACTCCATCAGAACCAGCCCAGTTGACCTGGACAAGGAGAAGGCTGACAACACCCCAGAAAACGCTGATAAGGATAAAGTAGAATTTGCTACTTCTACAACGGCGATACCATTGGAGTACAAGCCTTTAATACCGCTCGAGAATTTGTCCAATCCAGATTCCGGTGTCGCCAGTCCTGAAGCGACTAAGCATAATTCCACAGAAACAGTGGATAATGTTGATTCACCGACTAATGGAAAAGAATTGGGCAGCCATAGTTCTCTATCTAGCGAAATAAATTTGGATCTATCCAGTCCCCAACATAATAAGCTGTCTCCAGTCAAGACAGAGTTCGAGAGGCCAGTGTCCAGGATATCTTTCGCACCAGAGTATTCCAATGAAGTTGTTTCGCGTGGTATAAGCGTACAAGGCTGTAGGAATCTTTTAGAGCACAGCGGAGAGAGTAGTTACGAATCTTTGCCCGAAAGCAAAACTCTTAACGACTTGAATAATCATTTGGACAAGTTGAAGTTGTATATGGATGACGTAAAGACTACGAAGCCAACTCTGCCATCGCCCGTGGCGACAGAAGCTGCAGTACCGGAGCCACCAGCCCCTCCGCCTGTGCCGCGACCCAAGGTCAATAACGTTGAGGCGGAGAAACAGAGGGACTTCTTGTCGTACACGAGACAGAGCCCGTTGTCGCCGCGCTACATCTGCGACGAGGATGAGTGCAGCATTCAGTCGTGCCTCAGTCAATTCACAGCCCTCGAACTGCTTACCGGCAACAACAAAGTAGGCTGCGAGACTTGCACCGAGCGAATAAATGGCAAGGACGGGAAGACGGTATACACTAATGCTACTAAACGCTTCCTCGTGTCCAGTCCGCCCGCGATCCTCATTCTTCACTTGAAGCGGTTCCAAATCGGCCCAAGGTGCATGTTCAGGAAAATGTCGAAGCACGTGGACTTTCCTACCATTCTTGACTTGGCGCCGTTCTGTGCCATGGATAAGGTTAGGAAGTTGCCGAACGTGAACCGCGGACAGAACGAGCTGCTATACTCTCTGTACGGAGTAGTGGAACACTCTGGCGGCATGCACGGCGGCCATTACGTGGCGTATGTGAAGGTGCGACAGCCGGTCAGGGCCGGAGATCCTAAATGGTGGTTCTTGCCAAAGAGCGCGAACACGATGCCGAACAACGCAGGCAGCGGGGACGGCGAAGCCGATTCCGAGTCAGATCTCTCCGGCTACGAGTCCGGGGAAGGTCCCACGTCGGCGGCCGAGGCACCGCCCGGCAAGTGGTACTACGTGTCAGACAGCATGGTGTCCGAGGTCACAGAGGATAAAGTGTTGAGGGCACAAGCGTACCTCCTGTTCTACGAGAGAATTTTATAAACGGTTTCCTATAAGTAATGGATTCGGGTCTGAGATGGGGGTGTACAGAGTTTTACTGCAGCAAAGGACTGACTGTTTATCGGGTGCTAGATCAGTAGAAAAAAAATAGTACGCCGTCGACGATCGCTTGACTCAATCATAAATTAGGTTATCATTTCACATTTGAGCAGTAAAACACTGGGATGATCCTTCATTCTCGGCAGGAGTGGCCTAATATTTGGGTTGGCATTTAAGTGGAAGACTGACGCTTGTAGGACCGGTTTATACTAGTAGAAGTATGCACTTGATTTGAACGCTGTAAATAGCTTGGTATATCGGCTTTATTTACCATTACCAACGCGTATTGATCGGAAAAAGTTGACAACCGACCATCAGAAGTTCATCTGAACTAAAATACTTTCAATGCTACTAAATATGACTTGACGTGACGCATTTGTGTACGCAATACACGTGACCGACTATATCTCATTTTGATTAATGATAGGAATTGATAACGAAGCGGTTCTTCGATTTAACTTATAGAATGATAGGTAATTGCCTTCGGTATAGTGGGGACTCAAATAATTGCAATTGAACAGAATAGTTCCCGTGCCAAAACGTTCACAGCTGAGAATTGTTTTGAAACGTGAAATGGTCAATTACATTTCATTTTTGGTATATTTTCTGTCTTATTACAATTATATGGGAAATGCTGTAACTTTTGGCATATACGTAGAAAGTAACTTCCTGTTTAACGGACTGCATTTTCGTAACGCATATCGCTTCTACAATTTCAATTTAATTATTCTAAAGCGATTGGGACTAAGAAAACGTTTTTTGTCATTAACTGCAGTTTTCCCCACTATTTCGATTTTTCAGATATATTTAAAAGTCCCGAACTATAGAATGACAAATTCTTGTACAACCCTCTTGCGACACAAATCTCTTTGGTGAAGACAAGATACTTGAAATATAAGAGATAAATAACAACATGGAAGGGTCAATAAAACGTAATTTGCATTGTCGGGCGCTAATATGACATTCGTTTTCGTCTTGCAGCGCCATGCAATGGCATAACGTTAAACGGAGGGTAGTTCAGGAAATTGTTAATCTATAAGCGAGTATCTTTACATATTAACGCAGTTTCGAATATAGTGCTCGTTCTTTAAGGACGTGAGCAAAAAGAAAAAAAATACATTTCAAATAAGAATAAATGAATCATGCGTTGATGCGTTTAAATTATTTTTAGTTTGTAACTTGTTGTGTATTTTTGTTAAGTTTTGTACACATTAACATTATTAACAAAGGAACGGTACGAAACCAAAAATCTTAAGTAATTAAAAATAAAGAAAAAAATCGAATCCAATCGAAATTCTAAAGTATTTCTGTTGGCAATAATCCTCACAATAATATGTGGACGATCATGTAATGTATGATTTTTGTGAATAGTTTCGTATTCCATCAATTGAAAGAATATATTCGTATTACTTTCAGAGTGAACATAAAACCTCGTGGATAAACATTTATCAACCCTGAGATAATTACATTTATAGCCCTGCGATTAACAAATCCTTTGTAGGATTCAACGAGCGACGCATGGCGTAACATTGTAATGTTCATTGATGTTTTTTTTTTGTATTAAATGGTTATTGTTAGTGTGGACAAAACGTAATGTATTCGTCCCAATGGTAAAGTCTTCCATTGAGGTGTCAAGCGAAATAAAGATTTTCAATTTTAGATATGATGAAAATTTCAAACATGCGTTACATTGCTCGATAGAGTGCTTTTAGAAAAAAAAACAACTAATATAAGTTATTTATTATGATTGTGTTGTCAGTGTACATTGTAGAATTGCTGTTTTCCACCTTTTTCTTTCGTAGATAATTAAAATGATAATTATGTATTTTATACCTGTCCGGATTAAGGAAGTCACAATGGAATAACTCCTAAGAAAAACTTATTTATTTTCAATTTGCTTATGAATTGATTGAGTCTGTAATTTTAAAAATCAATAACAGATAGTCATATCTGTTTATAATTCGACTTTAAAGTATTTTATTCTGAGTAAAAACTTGTGTTTTTGTTCAGTATTTGAGACTACAAGAGAGTTAATTTCGTAAAACATACGTACGATAAATACGATATTAGATTAAGACACCGATTTGCTTCTACCAATTGCGGTCGAAACTCTTATGTTCATTACTCAGGTGAATACATTGGTCAACTGAACACACGAGGTCCTCAGATCTCAGATTGATCTCGCATTGAAGTAATAATGTTATTTATTGTCTTTTAGCTGAAATATTTAAATATAAAAGATATACGCAATATCAAAAAATCTACATTGATTTGTGTCAAACAATTATAATGTCAAAAATATAATTATTTGACATAACCAGTGTACAGAATTGTTCTACAATACAAATATGTATCTATATTTTGCAATAAAGGTATCTGCTTGTAATTTCAAAACCATATTTTGCATTCACTGTTATTATAACTCACACTTATGTAGTTGATTGTACATAATGTTTGTATTGACTAGTTCCTGTGGATACTGTTGTATAATTTTCCGGCATTCATCGTCCGCTTTTTAAATACCATATATTTTAATATGTATTGTATATTTTAATTGCGAGTGCTCAATTTAGTTATGTTTACCCGCTATTGTTTAATTCTTATTATAGATTTGACCCTAATTAACATCAACGTGGAAGTATTTTTAATTATTACAGATATACTGCATTGTAACTAGTCGATGTACGGTCATCATCGATTTAAGTTTACATTGCGTGTCCTAATCAATATTATTGTCATTATACAGGGAAATAACTCTTTACTAGTCATTTAATATCATACATTTTAACAGTTAGAATAGTAGTGGTGAAGTAGGAATTGAAATTTTACCTGTAGCTCATTTTATATTTATTTTTTCTGTGGATTCCGTATATCGACTGTCGGCGTAATCATGAAAATATTTTACCAACTACGTACATATTGTTACATCTATTTTTTTTAGTTTGTAATATTAAAGAGGCCTCTACCAATTTTACCCAAAATCATTGGTAGTATTTAATATCTCATTTATGATTTTTATTAATTTGTAATATATGATTCTCATTTATTTTACCATTTTTCATTGTTTCTGGGCAAGTCACAGAAACCTTTTAAGGTGAAAATTTTCTTTGCGCTCTGTGGGTGAAATTAATTTAATTTAATAATAATTAATGTTTATCCGTACAAGGATGCATGCAGGACATAAAAATTGAAAAGTTTGGAGTTATTTCCCTGTAAGCTTGTATTTCCAGTGGGATTACCATCCCACGTATCCGAAAATGTGTTTTATTGTTTGGCTTTGTAAAAACCTACCGTATTATACCGATAGTTAGTCTGCGTTAATTATATTATTATTTGATATATTTTGTATAATAAACTTCACTATTATTGCGTTACGACCAGGTGTATTCAATAAATAGTTATAAAACATTATTTGTTTATTTTTATTCAACTACCCCTAGAAGACATCCAACAGCATATGAAAAGAACATTATATTCTCTAAAGCTCTGAATCGATATTAATGCAAATTGACAAAAGGGTTACCTGTAAAAAATACAAGTTACTTTCATATAAATTCCACCGCCTTATGATTGCTCAGTGGCGGTTGATTTCACCGCAAGGAAAAATAGTTTTAGGGGCCACAAAATGTATTTATCCGCGTCTGGACATTTAATACAAGAATTGTATTTATACTCGTAAAATATAAGAGTATTATCCGTGTAGGGCAAAATTCAAAATATTCATTTAATTAAAGTACTATATTCAAGTTTTCTTCATCCTTTTCTCAAGTAAATAGACATGCGATGAGTCAAAAGGTATCAGATTTGTTATAGTAGGCATGTTCAACATGGTTATTTCTATAATACAGTATAACACTTGCAATTGCTCCTTTGCTTTTTGCAAATCCTGAAAAGAAATAACTCACATTACCATCTGTATTAAAATTAGGTGTAAGCCCAATTCCATAATTTGTCGCTAGCTTCATTTTAAATTCAATTTATTATAATGAACTCACCATCTGGACTTTCTCTTTCACTTGTTTATTTGTTGTCATTTCTTTTTTCAATTTCATCATATCCTGTGGGGAATGACCTACTATTTTAGTGACCAAGTCACTAGCAAAGTCCACATCTAAGTTCCCCGTACCATCAGTAATGGTGCACTTTAGACGCCAGCCATCTGCACCAACCGACAAACGGGAAAGGAGCCTTATTATATGACCTTTAACTTTGAAAACCCGCCCGTTCTTTCCATCGGATAGATCATTAATTTGTTTTAAATACACAAAAGGTTCTGCGGGTACTATCTGTGGGCCTGTGTCTACTGGTTCATTATCAATGGGTTCGTCAAACTCTCGAAGCAATTCCTCATCTTCTAAAGTTAAGTCAAGATCATCTGTTGGGGGAGTCCAAGTTGCTGTTTCGAATTTCAACCTCTTCTCTGAGTTCTCATTGCCACCTTGCGATGGTCTCTTAACGGGATCTCTTACTATATTGTTCATAGGATCTTCGAAATCATCATCATCGACAATTTCGATATACTCTGCTATTGAGACTTGGTCTCGTGATGGTCCATAGTTTTGGTCTGGCTGCATAGATGGTGTGTTTGAATGGGGTGCTGGCACATCGACATTTCCATGGTGATTTAGTGTAGCATTTGTATTTGTTTCTAGAATAGAATAAATACGTAATTTATTACAATTTATCAGGTCAGTTGTAAATACTTGGAAATATTTGAGCAATCGAGAAATATGTATAATCCATCAATATATATTTCTGATCTAGGTGTTATCAGATGAATAGAACACTCTGACAAAATTTCCCAATTACATTTTATTGTACACTCATTAGACAAATGCATGTGTCTTGGGTTTGTTTTATTAATATTGTACCTTGAATCAATGGCAGGCCTAATTTAGCAGATAGTAATGCTGGGAGCGAGTTAGATACCGCAACGTCAGCAACATCTCCTCCAAACAGTTCGATGCAGCTTTCTGTTAGCAGTAGTACTCCTCTTCTACATTGTACGGGACCTGTAAAGTAAAATGAAATTATTTAATTGATTATGTTGGCAGTTAAACAGCGTTTGTAATAGGTTGGTAGAAAAAAAGTAATAGAAAACATTAGCATGGAAGTGAGGAATAGGTGAACTTCGACTTCTTTCGTTTTTAAACATTAAAAGTAGCCGGATGCAGGCGGCTTTCAACGGAGATCCTTGGGGGAGGCCTATCTTCAGCAGTGGACTTGCTGTGGCTGAATATATAGATAGATAGAAACATCCTTTTGGCGCACGGAACTGATTCCATCACTCATCCCTTTTGTTTGATATATTAAATTGGGTCCCAAAGAGAAGAACAAATACTAACATATAGAAACAGGATTTTTCTGGTCAGTTTTATTAAAGACTGATTTGGTCAAATTGATTGCCAGGGTCTCCCCAAGTTATAAAGTATTTAAATTACCTTTTAAAAGAACTTTGGAACCAGGTGGGATGTTGCAGCTGAGATTCTTCATAGTCTTATACTCTATTCCAGTTATGTCTTGAACTCCGTCTGTTAGATATAATTTTATCATTCTGCACAAGAGAAACATTAAGACTAGAATCGTTTTTATTTACGTCAATTTTTTTTTATGGAATTGTCCGGTAAATGAGCAATCATGTTATCTGATGGTAAGTGATCTCTGCCGCCCATGAACACAATCATGGATGTATTGCCGGCCCACCAAATCGAGAGGAGAGCGAGAAGGAAAAAGGATTCGAAGAGGAAAGGGGTATTGGGCATCTGGCAATCTCAATCACCAAATTTATGCTGAGTCGTGAATGTCAACATTGTGGCTTTACCATTTCTAAAGTAACAAAAATTTCACTTATTCTATTAAATTTATTAAATTAGTTGTTTGTTCTTTTGTATAGGGCAAAGTTAGTGAATTACAATTACCTGTGACTTGGTATTTTCTCTTCATGTTTAGCAGTTGCCTCAACATTATCCATATTGACTTTCAGCAACTTCAAATACTGTTGGTATGCAGTTGTTCCTGAAACAAAATATTATCATATGAAATCAGTATGTAAAGTGTGTCTATTACAGCAACTGAAAGTCCATTCTTTACACCATGTCAGTATCTGCTACCTATAAATACAGACAACACTTGGAGATATTTGGTACAATTCATGATTTTATCTGCATTCATCCTATACTTTCAATGTGGGCAGTATAATACTTTGTGTATGTCTACGATTTGGTTTATCTCTTAAAAAGTATTGATTAAATTAGGAACCATTATGTAAAACATAACATTTTGAATTCCTTGTAAGTTGTCACCTATCTACCAAGTAATTTATTTTTAAATGTAATAATAATAAATTTACCAATATCTAAAGCAGCGTTTATCTGAAGCATGTATCGTCCAGTTAACACAGTCTTTGTCATTGTTGCCAGATCTGGTGGAAGGGACCCTGGGCATATGTCTTTCAGATCATTCAGTAACCATTGCTCCTTAGCCAAGTTCTTTACTTCTGCTAAACTAACTCCACCATCACTTGTTAAATATTCTACACATCTGTAAATATAAAAATATGACTTTATATTATTTTTAAAAAGATTAAAATTAATTGTAGGTAAGTACACAATACTTGCATAGTATGATCAATAGATTGGATGTTCAATAAATTTTGTTTGTATTGTATTTAGTATAGGTACCCATATTCAAGAGTATATTATAATGGAAGTCTACAGAATAACTTTATGTGGTTATTGTTAGTGGACTTCTTGTTATTTTGATGATAGGAATACATAAAGAAAATTTACTACAGATTAAGTAATTAATATTGTTACAGATGATTCTAATAAACAATAGCAAATAGAATACTAAAGACTTAAATAGTAATAAAATCACAGTAAGCCTTGTCTTGTAAGGTGGGTGTAATAAATTCTGATAGTTCAATTTAAGATAACCCCTGGAGTAAGCATGTTTTGGAGTGGGGACCACTTCTTGGCAAATGTAGGGTGGGACACCCTTTGGCCAGTTGGCCGGGCAACATGCACACAAGGGCCGGCAGCAGCTGGATACATAAAGCAGCAGACCAGGTTCTGTGGGTCCTTGCAAGAGGCCTATGTCCAGCAGTGGCCTGCAACGGACTGATGATGATGACGATCAAGTTAATTTTCACAAGACTCAAACCCAATCATTGAACCTGCGTTCTCTCGTTTTACAGTTCCTCTCGTTTTAATTTGAATTAATTCTGTTTATGAATTAGTTTTTTATTAAATAAAAAAATGTTCTTACCCCTTCAACCATTCTTCATCGACGTACATATAATTAGAATTTAAAAAAATACGCACTTCATTTAACATATTAACACCCATATCAAAACCAGTAATAAATTTGGACTTATCGAATTATACTAGAAATATGATTTCCTTTTCCTATTACTACTATTCGTTGTTAAATGAATGGAAAAACCATGGCTCCATCGTTGCTCTTTATTTTCGTACACCTTGAATTTCTATATTTTGGAGCTTTTATTTTAATTTGAGCCTTTGTTTTCACTTTTGTCTTGTTTGACATTTGACATTGAGCCTATAACAATGATTAAAGAATATAAGAGGATGACGCACAAATGTAGTATAACTATATAATAAGTTATAGTTATGTTAGGAGCATCGACGCGGAATTGTACATTTATGTATCTGTCTCATTTACACAAAGCTAACTTGTCCCTTAATGAAAGAGACAAATAATAACTCCATTGTTCCGAATATGGCAATATTTTGTTCACTAACCACACTGGGACCGCCCTTGGCCCAAAATGACGCCATTTTTATTATCTGCATGTAATGTCAAACTGTGGCGTTATCTGTCATTAAGGGTGGGTTGCAGGAAATAACTTTAACATTAACTAAGGGCTAATCAGCCGTCAAATCGACGGTTATGCAATTTTCGGGTTGCATAAAATTAACAATTGTTAAAATTACGTCACGTATAACATTAACATTAACCGTTCAATTTCGGGCGGTTATTGTTAAAGTCACGGTTATCTTTCGTTATTTATGTGTGTTCTCTGTATTAATAATTGTCATTTGTGTATCGATTTCAATTATAACCTGTACTTTAAAACAATTTACAAAAATACGCTGATAAATTCCGACGTAAAATCGCATCGCATCATTTCACTGGTCACTCTTTTAACTTTAACTATAACAATTATGACAATGGTGCAACAAAAGAATTTTCTATCCCGTGGTCATTGTTAATGTCACTGCTAAAGTTAACTTTACCGTTAACAATAACGTCAGATTTTCTGCAACCCACCCTAAGAGTAAACAAATCTGCACAATCAAATAATTTCGATTTTTTTATTGTTAATCTCGTGTCTTAAGTTTGTTAAGTTTGCTTATTAGATTAATTGTAAAGTTTTTAAAATGCCTCGGTGTTGTGTGAAAGGATGCGAGTCGAGTTCAAGCAAAAAGAACCCCAACATTTCTTTTCATAGGTTAGTAACTGTTTTTACGAAATAATAACAAATATGTGTCTAAATTTACATTTTGGGTTTGTTTTTATCATTTATAATTGTTTAAGGATCTTGTTGATTAAGTTTTAGACTCTTCTAAGCGTTATTTATACAAGTAGTACGAATAACAACCGTATTGTTTGTTTACACACAAGTTTAGGGATGTGATACGAAATTATTCATATCGATATTATCATTTTTAAATATTTTGATGTTTATTTTTCAAAAAAAGAAATAATAGAATATATATATTCAGAACGATAAACAAAGTGAAATTAAAAATATTTTAAGATTACCTATAAACATACAAACCAGGACAAAATGGATACAAAAAATCGGAAGACACTATTGGAACCCTCCAATAAATACATTTATTTGTTCTTTACATTTTGAAAAAGACTGCATCATGCATGCATAAAACAAATTAATTTACCAAGACTAAAAGATCAGAACAGCTTCCCAACAATATAAGTGAAATTGTAATAATTATGATATTTTACCTAATAATCCTATTAATAATAGAACTGTTAATCAACAAAAATGACATGCAAGATAATTTTGACAATTGGTAGTATATTGTCTAATGTCCTGAAGAACCTTTTAATGAACAGAAATAGTTTTATATTTTATTATTAATTACTATAATTGTTTATCTTAACCAACACTTTCATATTCATTGATTGAATTCTAAGTGAGACATAATGATTTTCCTCGTCAAATAATAGCAATAAAAATCTACCTATGTTATTTTATTTTATTTAATATGTATTAAATGTCCTGATAGGTATTTTTGATTTTAGCAAAGAATGCTGCAACTGCAATGGTGCAAGCAAATTCTAGATATAAATAAAGTTGTATTTTATCTCACGTGTGTATTATTTGACACAAATCCAATCCAATCATCAGGTAAAACTTACCCATGAAATAAATCATACTATGAAAAAAATATCAAAACATCGACCTATTTTTATCGGATTTAATTTTTAATGACTTTACCGTCAAATCCTAAAATCCCCTGTTTATACCCAATTGACATGTAAAGCTACAATTAAAAATGTTATACAAATTTATACACTGATATTTACGTAAAATCAAAGTTTTTCAGTCGTATTTATGCCACTGTTGATGCATCGATGTCGATAGAAAATTTGATACTAGCGTATCACTATTTTTAGGGGCGGAGCCGCCGCCATGTTTTATATCAAAGTGACCCGTGTCACGTGACCTTATGCGTTATCCTCTATAATCTATAATCATTGGCCTATAATCATTGCATTGAGCTCATCACAGCCACAGAGAAACAAATCACAGCAGCTGACACGAGTAGGTAATATTTAAATATACGCATCTATATTAATTAGTTATGAACTCTCGATTTTTATATCGATACATAATATTATTATTTATAAGTTATTACCCTGCATCGTTTATTGCAAAAATTAAATGACAAGGAGAAAAATTACTTAGATCTACTTCATAATGTCATGGGCATGAATGGCAAAATAATTATTAAATTAAAGTAAAACTTTTATCGTTTTGTTTTGTCAACATGTCTTTTATGAAGCTTATTTTCTGCTAACAAGCTACAAAAAATATTTCTACAGACTTTATAATATAATATAAGACAATAAAGTTTATATAGTACATAATACACACTATAACGTTTTATAAGTGAACGAATATTTATTAAATTAATGTGATATTTAGCGATTAATCTCAAGCACGGACGAACAAGGTAAGTTTTAAGCCTTACTCTGAAGTCTGATTACAATTTGTATAAGAATACGTTTTAGTAAAGTGAAGAATACGAATAACAAATATAATCGTTTTCATTTGACTATTTTTTTTAATAAGAAATAATTATTACAGTACTAACTACTTATAGTTAACATGTCTTTTATGAAGCTTATTTTCTGTTAATAAAAAATATTTCTACATACTTTACAATACAATATAAGACAATAAATTTTATATATTACATAATACACACTATTAAGTTTTATAAGTGAACGAATATTTATTAAATTAATATGATATTTAGCGATTAATCACAAGCACGGACTAACAAGGTAAGTTTTAAGCCTTACTCTGAAGTCTGATTACAATTTGTTTAAGAATACGTTTTAGTAAAATGAAGAATACGAATAACATAACAAACATAACAATAATGTTTTCATTTGACTATTTTTTTTAATAAGGAATAATTGTTACTATTCGTTTTTTTCATATGGCAACATTATACCTGAGTGAACGCAAAAAAGCTGCCGATAATTCATCCATCTCCCTCGTAAATTGGACATAGGCTGATTGACAACAAAAGACACTATTTTGAGGATCATTGTTGTTTTAAATGTTTCCTTGTAAATTGGTGTTGTGAAACGAACGCCTGAAATAGGGATTCAAGCTGTCGATGTAAAAATATGAAGCGGCGAAATGCCGATGCTGGGAAGATGCGGCGGCCTTTAAAGCGCACCAAAATTACCGAAGGGATGTATGGAAAGTGAGTTGGAATCGTTTAAGGTGTTATCAGAGGTGCGCAGATATCTTGGCCGCAGTATGCGGCTTGTAATTCTGTGAGAAACTCCGTGAATAATTTGTGAAATGGTATTTGTATGTGGGTAGTGGGTAACATCTGTTTGTCACATCATACTGACGGTGGAAAGTTAAAAAACGCCGATTTTCCCATGTTTTTTTGTATTAATTTGCTTTGTGAACACTTCTCACATGCCTTTATTTGTCTCACGCGCACTTTCTTCAACTCTTAGTTTAGTAGCAGTATACATTATATTTATTGAAAGATAGCTAAATTTTAAGTTAGCTTAAACAGTTTCTGTGGACTATTTTCAGGTTGATATTAAGTTTTATTTAAATAGTAGTTCTTTACACAAGTTTTTATGATGCTATGATTATATTGCCATACCAATTTTTAAGTTAATGTTCTAAAATACAATTACTTTTTGGTACAAATATGTTGTACAAATAGAATAAAATAGAGGGACTTAAAATCCTTTGAAACTAAGTTCCTGGTTTAAAAGTGTTTGCATGATATATTTGACTCTCTTAGTACCAAATATGTGCGATGGAGTTCAAACTTTGTAAATATTGGAAAATTAGTTTAGTAAATAACATTTTGTAGTTTGTAGAACATAAGGTGTAAAATTATTTGTAAATTATGGATTTATTCTAGCCTCAATTTAAATAATGTATGAGTGTACACCCGCCTGCGGAGTGAACTGTACTGTACTTTATCAGCCCATACACATCACACTGCAGGGCACGAGCCTCCTCTACAATCGAGAGTATGACAGAGCGGTTAGGCCATATAGTCCATGGAGTATATTAAATAATAAAATATTTTATAAAATCAATCATTGCATTGCAGATGTTTGCATTTTTATGACTTAATCAAAACCATAATATATGTCCAATAGTGGACTAGTGATGATGATAATTATTTAAAACTTTGGTGCGGGATTATTTCCAGTTGATATCTTGAGCTTCTGTAATTTACAGTAATAGGAAATGAGTGTGTAAGCTAGACAGAACCTAAGCACACCCAGCATTTCTTGGCCATTATTGCATTGCATATTGGCATTGGCCTGATGACTAAAAGCAGTCTTATTTGAGTGCAATAATGAGTCATAAATTGTAATGGCTGCAACAATCATTTTAATACACCAAACCAAAAAAAGAATGCGACTATGTTTCAAGACATAAAGACAGTTCGGCTAAATTCACTTTGAATCCAAATGTTTGGTGTAAATAATGATAGCAGCGAACAAAATGAAAAAAAGCAATCTTATTCACAACAAAGCATTTGAATCTCATTAGAAACAGCTAACAGGAAGGCAGATTTGATAGCAATAGAAAGTGAGGGGCACGCACCATTGACTCATTACTGGGCCATAAAGACTGACTTACCATTGTCTTATATTAATTTCTGTTTTTCCTCAATTTAGTTCAATGCTGTACCTGAAATTTGTGATGCTGTGGGCAACTGTCGTCATGGCTGACTACATGTTGGAGTTCAGATTTGAGTTTCTCTGGCCCTTTTGGATGATGCTGAGATCAGTCTATGATTCATTCAAATATCAAGGACTTGTAAGTGTTTTATACTATAAGAAGCAGCAACGTAAACTTTGTAATAATATTTCAAAATCTTTTCATGTATCAACTTATTAAAAATTACAATTTATCAAAATATACATAATTCTACATATTAACTTAAAAAGAGGGGTAAAAGAGGAGATTAAGGGAAAGTTTGGATTGTTAGACATCCTGAAAAGAAACATGTGGAACACAATTCGTTTTTCTGTTAGGCAGAAGTATCTTTCTGGTCAATGTAGGCCATACATATTGCAGTCCTTACTTGAAGTGGCAGGGGAGAAGGGCACATTGCTTGGAAAACTCACGGTTCCTGGGATCAAATTTCTCAAGCCATATTGCAGTGTCAGTACTCACCCATAAACCAACAACCAAATAATGCTTGCAGGAAGTAACTGCATGCTGGCCACTAATGACAAAGCAATATGAAAGTCTATGAGGAAGCTTATATTCAGCAATATATTATTGAATAATTAAATATGAATAATGTTGTTGCAGGCATTCTCAATGTTCTTCATCTGCATAGCGCTGACGTCAGACATGATATGTTTCTTCTTCATACCCCTGCAGTACATATTCTTCGCGGCCAGTACTTATGTGTGGGTACAATATGTCTGGTACACATGTAAGTACAACACTTATTTTACTTATTATGTTTATATTGTGTTCGGTGACCCATGCTTTTTAGTGTAATTTTAAAAACAGGAATATGAATTTAAAAAAAATTACGAAATTAATTCGAATGTAAATCGATCATCAACACCAACCAAAACTGATTATCTATAAAAATAAAAATTGATGGAAATCTAGTACGCGGTGCCTTGTTGGTAATAGACCAGACGCGGCTACCAACATGTTCACGGTGGTCGCGGGTTCAAATACCTGGACACCTCTGACTTCTCGGAGTCATGTGTGTATTGATAGTCAATCACCATGCGCTATAACGGTGAAGGAAAACATCGTGAGGAAACCTTTACACTATGCATAGATTAGCGATTCGGAAGAATTTCTATAGTATGTAAAAGTCACCCCGCACTAGGCCAGCGTGGCGGACTATACGGCCTAACCCGTATCAATCGTCTTCTCGTTGTAGAGGAGGCCCATGCCCTGCAGCGGGACGGATGTATATGGGCTGATATAAAAAAAAAGGCAACTAGCTTATTAAGTACGGGTGCATTTTCAGTAAATTCATATTAATTTATGTTATATTTTGTTGGCATATTGTAAAACTAGTTATTGCTTTTGGTCATTAGGTGTATAGGCTTATGTTATTACTTTAGATATAATTATGCTGGTCCATAAAAATATCCCATAAACCTAAAACGCGACACAAGTCAGTCGCTCACTGTTCAATGGTTTCTTAGATTTACGCGAATGTTACACATTGAAATAAAACTATTTTTAATACCTCAGTCCGCCCCGTGACCACGAAAGCTGAAAAGCAATCGAAACGTCGGGAAGTTACAAAATGAAAAAATTAAACCAAATCGCGATAAAATCCGTAAAAATAGTTTTATTTCACCACTCACTGTTCCTCAACCACCATGTATGGTAACGCTATTTGGGATTAGAACACCCTACAGGCTACCAGCAAATTGAGCATTCGATAATCTCAGTTGCCAAAGAAACTGCAGTTTTAATACTTATGAATTTCTGTGAGACAGTGGTGTACCACTCCGGTTGGCATCGTTGCAATGGCGCCAAATCATAAGATTGTTGAAACTGCCTGACCTGGGAATAGAATCCCAAACCAAATGATTCACAGGTCATATAAATTTTATTTCATTTCAATACTCTTTCGCATGTTACATGCTGTTGGGCTAGAGCCTTGCGTACTTATCAATGTAGCAAAAATGACATAATAACGAACAAAACGTTTTTAATTAGGCATTCGTCACGCACCAAGATATCTTCCGCCAAACGCTCATTATTTGTATTCGTGCAGATTCATAACATTTGACGAACTCACCCAAAATAAACGTATCGTTTGGCCACACGCGGCATTTGTTTATTTACCTAGTAAATTCTATTTATACACCATCCGTGTATAATTTGTTACGTTTGCGATGTTTTGTGCGATTTGGTAATAGTTTCCTGAGTGGAAAGATCGCGAATTCCTTCTGTAGTTACATTGCCTTTGCTCCAAACAAGTTGGCATTTTCTTATTGCTACGACAACCTACAAATTACAATGCAATTGTAGTGCATTGTAATTCAAATAGAAAAACCGAATATGAATAAATTAAACACAAAATTATACATTTGCATGGCGGGTTTACCGCGTCTGTGTACATGGTCTTTATCCGGTCGGAACACATTCGTATCGGATAGAATACTGATCCTAACTACGACTGTTTTACTCAGAATAATACAAAACGTAGTTCCCGAATTCTCATTGCAAAAAATCAAGATTTGTTCTCTTCGTTAATCACATGGAAAGTAACAGAGTTGCAAAGTAATGCGATACGTTAATTTTCTTCAAGATTTTGTTCTACTCCGTTATAGCTTTCTTATGCGTTTCCCTTTCGGTAAAAAAAAACTCTTACTGACTGTATCCAAACTGGCTACAGAAAGGCTCTACCAACAAAATATAACTAAGAAATGACGTTTTTTTTTCATTGGAGATTATTATGTCGGCCCTCTAAAAAACCTATTTTTAGAATACCAAAATTATGTAAAGTAATTACTCAATTATACTGGAAGTTGAATTGGGTCATGGATGTAATGAGCGTAATTTTGTGAAGTGTTTGCACGGACCACGGCGTCACACCATATGCACCATGCATCTGTGCACAATCTATGTAACGTTTAGGGGTCTCCTTTACTATTTACTTCATTAAAATAAATATCTCTCTTTCTCTCACTCTCTCGTCAGCCACGACTGGCCACTGCTGATCATAGGCCTCTCCCACATAGGTACATAAAATATGTTGAGCTGTTATATTAGCAGTAGACTTTATGAAGCAGTATTACATTTTATTTTCACTTTTTTCCCATGTTTAAGTATTCATCATCAAGGTAGGAAAAATGATTTAATTTAGACACAAAAGATAGGATTGCAGACTTGTTATGACTTCGGCAAATTACCCTTTTGCTTGCATAAAGTTTACTTGATTTTATGTGTGGTATAGGTAAATAGGCAGCAGCGTGGCTGTGCTCTCGACACTGCCAAAGGCTCTGAACACTTGTGATGGCTGCTTGCCTTCAGGCGGCCAGACAACTCCTGTGTATTTAAAATACTGTCCGGTACATTGCTTCAAAAGTATAGAATGACTTTCTCACATCTGCCATCGTAATTCCTGTAAACCAGGGTCGACAGTGTTAAGCATTTTTATATTACCGGGCAATGAAGTTCACCCAATGACTGCCTTTAACTCGTCTGTTAAAAAACTTAACTCAATTAAGTTAATATGTTTGTATATGCAGTCGCGGAGAAAGGCATATGCCTGCCCACGGTGGCGATATGCTGCGTGGTGGTGTACGTGGAGGGCGCGTGGCGCGAGCGCGGCGGCGCGGGCGAGCTGTGCCGGCCGCTGGCGGCGCACTGCGTGGGCTTCCCGGCCGTGTCGCTGGGCTTCGGCGTCAAGTCCTACGTGGGCCACCGCCTGCGCCTGCGCACGCAGCGACACGTGCGCGCGCAGAACGAGTTCTACTTCCAGCTCATGAGGGACGCGCTGCCAGAGGCTGCCGTCGACCAGGTATAGCTAGAAATAGGGCTTCGAATCGTCTTATAATACAAAAGTCGATACAACACTAACAAAGATAAGTTGATTTTTGATTTCCGAGTCCATAAAAATATCAGAAACCCCAATTTCTTTTGTCATTACCACATCTCATCAGTATTTTTTACAAAAATAAAAAATACTTGAACACAAAAACATCCTCCTACACTATAGACTACCTTTTGAATAAACATTCAAAATAGTGTAACAAGAAAAAAATCATTTCAATAAATCTAATGTACATCATTTTCGTCCAGAGTCAACAGCAGCCTGCCAAAGAGGCGGCGACGGCGAGCAGTGCGGAGGCCGCGGGGGGTGGGGGCGGCGGCGGCGGGGGAGGGGGTACTACGAGTACAAGTACGGGCACAAATACGAGCGCGGGCACGGAGGCGCGCCACATGAATGGCTCGGTGCGGCGCCGCTGCAAGCCTGAGCTCAACGGACACTGCGGCCACGAGCACGCGCAGCTACACATCAAGGTCAATAACACGGGTTATTTTTAATTTAACGAGATATAGACCAGTGGTACCGAGAATCTAGCTTTGGATGCGCTGGATGCTTTAAAAGTATGTCTTCGTGAAAACCAAAAAAAGGAAAGAAATTTGTTAAACGATTCTAATTGTTCTATCTCGCTCAATATGTTAATAAATAAATATTCGTATAATAACAGTTAGAGAAACTAGAGAAGCACCTAGCGCAGCAGACAGCAGCGCGAGAGCGGGAGAAGGCGCACGCGCACAGCAACGCGAACCCCCCTACGCCCACTCCTGCGCACGCGCACGCGCTCACCAACGGCACCGCGCCCGGCGCTGCCACTCTACTGGACGACGAACACAAGCACGACCACAGTAAAGGTACTGATTACTTTAGGGCGTACAGGCATTTTATTAAATGTTTTTTGTGTGTACCTTTTAAAGAAGGGTATTCAGTATTTGTTTTATGTCAATAAAAAATCTTTGACTTAACTAAACAATTTTTGTACTATTTTTCAATGCTATTTCTATATGTTAATATGTTTCATTTTTTTTAAATATCCAGGTGGTGCTAAGACCTCAAAGTATGAAAAGAAAGAGGCTAACACATTAAAAGAAGAAAAGAGAAAGAACAGGCATAAAGATAAAGATAAGGAAAGCAGTGATAGTCATAAGAGTACAGAACAAGGTGAGTGTAAACATGTTTTAAATATTTTAAAATCTATAGTACAGTATTCGTACATCTGTAAATACTGAAATATATTTAAAAATAACTTCCGTCAGTTATGCTATAAAACATGCAACAGGATATATTTTTATTTCAGTAAAAGAACAAATAGTTAAAGAAAAAGATGTAGAAAGTACAAAAGAGAGTGTAAAAAGTAAAGAGTGTAATAATAATAATAAAGAAAAAGAAAAGGAGAAAGAAAAAGAGAAGGAAAAGGAAAAAGAGAGGGAAAGAGAAACGAGAGAACGAGAAAAGGAAAAAGAAAAAGAGAAGGAGCGCGAAAGAGAACGCGAATTGGTGAGTGAAATCAATAAAGTCGATTATTAAATAAAAATTCCCAAAAGTAATTTAAATTGCATAGTATTTTTTCAATATTTTGACTTTTAAGTCAGTCATGTGTTTGAAGTCAATCAATAATTCCTTTAAGAAATGGGAGTAAAGCTCTGGGTATTAATGTGAGTAATATAGTAAACAATCTTGTAGGCGGAGTGTATTTTCGCCAGCAGGTTTTTTGTGGTTGTGAATGATATTGACGAGGTAGTTAATGATGATGACGTGGCGTGCAGCGGTCGATGCGCTCGTGCGCGGAGGAGCTGCGGCGCGTGCGCGCGGAGCTGGCGGCGGCGCGCAGTGCGGAGGCGGACGCGCGGCGCGCGCTGGCCGCGGCCGAGCGGCAGCGGCGCCACCAGCATCAGCACCAGCACCAACACAAGTACACACTACTACCGCTTTTTTTTTAAAAAACAGGTCACCGTCACGCACATTAAGGGTGGCACCGGACGGAAGCACCCCGATTTACGTCCGCGTAACCGCCGGCGCATAACCATTGCTGGTCCTTCCATTGTGGGAGGCCTTAAAGCCCCAAATTTACCGCTGTTTTTGGAAGCCCGTATGAATGTTGTGGGCGTCCACAACAGAGACTAGCCCATGCGCTCTATCGCACATCTCGTTGTCGTAGTGAGGGCGCAATGCCGTCGAAGTTTGCCCAATCACACCGATGGCCCCTTTAGGTCGCCTCTTAAGACGGGCAGGGACACCGTGGCGGAATTCTTGCACCCCTGAACCACAGGGCAATCACTACTACTGCTTACTACAATACAAATAACACGTATTGGTCTGTAGACCACCATTGACCAGCAATTGTGGCTATTGCTTACTCTCAACATTATTTGACTACTCTATGATCTACAGTTACACAGTCCGTACAACAATATTCTTTAGTCGTAACTCAGAAAGGACAATATTATGGGAAAGTGTGAATGCAAACCACACTATTTTTTGGGGTAGTATGTATTAAAGAATCATTAGAGATTTTTGTTGAATGCATCCGAAGATTCAAGTCTTTGGAGTTGAGTACTGAAGATTACCGGCCACAGGTCTACAAATACATCCTTCTCTTCATTGTTAAACTTAAAAGAATATCGTGCACCATTTGTTTTATTTGAAGATTTTTCAAATAAAAATGCATTGCTTACAGAGCGTCATCGTGGCGCGGTGCACGTCCATCAGCAGAGTTGGCGCGCGCTCGTCCCGCGCCTCGCACTTCCAGGTATTCATTAAGAACTAAATACCATCATAATCATCACTCAATAGCAGTCTATGATCAGGAATAGTCTGCTGGCTCCGGAAATGTATATAATTTACTAAGATTTTTGGCTATCTATTCCACTGACATGTAATTCAAATCAATAATTTATTTATTTTATAGTAAAACTTGTGTGAAATGTTTATGGTCCTTCGAGCCGGATAACATTCCATAAAGTGTATAGAATTTGTGTCATTGCATGAGTTTTCTTATTGTAATGATACTAACCTATTTGCAAAGTATTAACGAAAGCCAACAATATAGAAGTATGTGATACAAATGGTGGAGTATAGCGTGGTTGGATGCGTGCAGCTTGTCGTGCAGCGGCGAGTGCGAGAGCGAGTGGTGCCGCGCGGCGCTGTCGCGCGCGGAGGGCGAGGCGGCGGCGCTGCGCCGCGACCTGGCGCGCGCCACCGACGCGCTGGCGCTGCTGCGCGCCGACCTGCACCGCGCCGCCGACCAGGTCTGTGCCCTGCTAACATTACTCAACTCCATGTACACCATTGTTTGGACTTTGGAAACTTTGTGTTGTAGATCTCAGGCTAATCAATATACTTTTTTGTTAAAAGTATTTTAGTACCTATCGACCAGCAATGGTGTACCTGTTACTTCACAGTAATTTACAGCTAACTTTTTGTTATAATGTGTCACTTCTATTTGGAACGTTTATGATCCCTCGAGCCGAATAGATTAAAAGTTGACATAATATGTATAATTGCATGATTTTTTTAAATTTTGCGTAAATTCCGTTTCTACCCGCTGTAAACCTTTTTAATTGGACATCTCAATTCAGATGTTCTTTACCACCACGGCTTTGTTTGTAAAGTAAAGTGTGATGACCAATGACAGGCGCGCTCCCTGGAGGCGCGGCAGGAGGCGCGGGGCGAGGGCGCGGCGCGGGGCGGCGGCGGCGGCTGGGCGGCGCTGCAGGAGCGCGCGGCGCACCTGGAGCGCTCGCTCTCCGCCGAGACGCGCGTCAAACTCGACCTGCTATCCGCACTGGGGGACGCTAAGAGGAAAATGCACTTGCAGGAAAGTAAGTACAACATGCACATTACTTCAATAAATATAACGCAGGACCGGCGTTAATGTAGGGTGCGGTTGAGCGACGGTCTAGGCCGTCTATGGCGATAGAGCGCCGCATACAGTCTTACAGTTTTTCGCATAGAATTGAATAGAAGTTAGGGGTTGCCGTAAAAATGTGGCCCAGGACGTTGTTAGTACTAAAACCACTGCTGATCATCGATATATTTCCAATCGGTATATTTGTCGATTCGAACTTTCCCTATAGTATCTTAGGTATCCGTGAATACTACACATTGAAATTAAACTAAATTTACGGATTATATCGCTGTTGTTTTGCATTTAATAACTCATTGTTTAAATGATTTTACAACCTTTATGGGTGAGCACAGGGTTATTACTCGATATTCACAGATAAAATTGATCGCACATATCTAACCCGTATAATAGGCATATTTTTTTAACACGTCTTTGTGGGAAGTTTAGACATTATGAACACATTTTTCCAGGTGTGATTTCGCGACAAGAGAAAGAAATCGAAGAGCTAAAGGCGCAGATGTTGGCAGTAATGCCGGCAGAGTTCGTGACGGCTGTCAGCGGCGCCGTGTCCAAGCTTCGACTCGCAGACGGATCCCCTCTCGACCCAAACGCGTCAGTGTACACGCCCAAACAACTCTGCTCCGATGCCTGAGCCACACACCGGCCCAATACGGTTAGAACACGTCACTGTTGCCACGTCACTAATAACCAAACGCGTAATATCGATAACCGCCAAGCCACTCGAAATAGTACCTTAAGATACAGTACTCAAAGTAGAGTATACCTTGACAGTGTAGCAGTGGTTTTTGTATTTGGTAACAACGCGCACAAATATCGATATCAAGGTTAGAACACAAAAAAAAAGTCGATAACAGTTACTGCGTAGTAGGGTTGTTGAAGCGGTTATAAATCACAGGGATTCATGAAAATTTACTTGATAGAAAACTACTTCTATAGATGTTTTGGTGAAGTCATGACGACCATAAATTATTTGTCGCTTGAACTTTTCTTTGGTTAGTTGTGGTCTATTTTATTGTGCTTCATTTTGATATATCATATTTTTCTTCTTGTTCTTCTTTTTACTGATGACTGCTGTCAAGCAAATGTTATGATCTTCGTGACGTCATTAATATATTATACTGTTTTCATTTTTCAATATAAAAAATTTAAACGAATAACTTAAAACAAATTACTAGCATGGTCAACTACCCTACTGTATGTGTTTTATAATACCTTATACAAAAAAAAAACATTTTTAGTAAATTTGAAGCAGATTGCAATAATAATGTTATAATCTATATCAATGAAACCATTCTGCCATCCAATTCAATCGTCCTTGACGCCATATCAAACTAACTATTTTTTTAATTCATCAATTAAAATTGTCTGTTATTGTTTTAGAACAATTTTAGAAAATTAGGAATAATTGAGATAAATTTACAGAAAATCTTTAGTTAATGAAAATGAAATTAAGTTTAGATCTATTTTTATTCAGGTTAGTAATCCAGATAAAAGACAAGAGTAACTGTTATCGAATATAATTAAATAAGTAAAAAATAAATAAACAAAAGTAGACACTTAAACTCATTATGGGGTTTTTGCCTTCAATTAATTATATTCAGAAAAATCTACCCAGTGCAAAAAACAGATATACATACCTATACACAATAAAAAATATACACGACAATTATTAAAATTAAAATTAAAAATGAAACATTATATTATGTTATTTGACAATTTTATATTTCATACTACTTTTATCGTAGAGCAGGGACTTCTGCCCTATGTGAGGTTTGAGTGTCTATTTTGGCCCCAATTGCTACATCACAAGAATCACATTTTCAATGTCGATAAAATAACCATGTTGTTAGCAATATTTGTGATGTGAATTATCGATAGTTACGTGTTCTAACCTAGAGGCAAAAAGTGGCTTAGTGATGCAGCCTCTGCGACCGATCGTGTTCTCGACATAAGCCTAGTACTGGTTTTTGTATGGGCGTTTTAATTGATCTCAATTTGTTTTTTATTTATCTCCTAATCGATAACTGACAATGTGTTCTTGTTAATTTATTACGTTAATTAAATTATTTTTATACGCGAGTAAACTGACACTTTATGTTAAGGATTTGCATAATAGTAAGATTTAGTTGTCTCAAAATAATTTGTAATGTGTGTCTACACTCGCGAAATGTCCATACAAACATCGGTAGTAACAACGGGATGATACTAAATAAATAAAAATAAAAATCGAGTGTATTAGTTTTGTAACCGTGTACGTACATACGTCAATACAGAGCGTTTATTTTTTCATAAAGGACAAATTTGAATTTCACATGGTACCTTCAACCTCGTTAGTAATGAATTTAAAAGTGTACCTAATCTTTTGTAGTAATTCGCGTGCCTTTGTGCGCCTAAGTGTAGATAAACGAATGGCGAAGGCCCAAGATTTCTTGCCGGCAAGAATTTCGAAAAGGAATTTACGAAAAACGATGTAACTTAATGAGACTTGATGTGTAATTTTATCGACATCAAAATAGTCTTGCGATTCGTTTTTTTTTGCATCTACTAAAATTACGCGTTTATTGGTGTCAAGATTGTAATCCATTGAGATTGACTTGATGTTGATAAAATGCTTTATAGTCTTACGAGACTTCTCTAACTGTCCAAAATTTAGGGTTGTCCCCTTGATCTCCGCGAATAATTGAAAATTATCGACTCACGGACAGCCCACGTAGATCGCTGCTGCAGTCATAATTACGTGTTCTTTTAAATTTATGTGATATAAATTGTACAAATTAAGATCTGAATCGAGTCTTCTTCCTCGTGTAAGTGTAGTTTTTATTGACGTTTTAGTCCAAAATTGTGGCGTCACTAGCGAGTTTCTTCGCTGTGGCGTTTTGTTTCTCTTGTTGAAAATTTAATGAGTCGCGGTGGACCGTGGAGGTGCATTTGACGTCCGACGGGGTCTTTGATTCTGTGAATATGCTGCGAAATTTAATTTGAAATTTAAATTTGCCTATTGTTTAGGAGAAAAAAGGAGATTAAACAATTTTTCTGTATATTATTATGTTTGTCCACCCTAAATGAAAAAACAAAAATGTTGAAAATATCTGCGTACCTTTGTAGCGATGATTTAAAATGATATTATTTCGATGGATTAATTTGGTTGTTAAAAGTTAGGATTTTTTACAGCTACCTTACAGAATGAAGGCCGAAGTTTGCAAAGCCATGACAATGAAAACAGGTTGAGTTTGCTGTTATTTCCTGTGAAACGTCACATATCTATCCTTGTTACTGTTTGATACTTGAAGGTCAGTTTATCGATATCGATAGATTTCAAAGCTATAAAGAAAATAAAACAGTTCAAACACACAGATAAAATTAAAAATACTTTTGTCTCAATGTGGTGTCATTTAGAACTAATTAAATATTTTTCGATATCGATAAACACGCCAGATTCTGTGCTGATAAAACGACTTCCCTATTTTAGCTTCCATGTTTTTGTATTCAATTTCTAGTTGCATTTACTGTTTACATTGTTTTTAATCTATTAAACATGTCTAGGAGTGCAATTTGGTTTTGTGATGAAGTAGGCTTAAAGGGGGAGATTCGAATGGAGGATAACAAAGTAAGTCGTTATCGCTGTTGTAAAGTTAAGAGCTAATTAACACGTTGGCAGCGTCACACACGTTTGGTTGTACACTTGGGTATTTTGTACTACGTGTTTAATTTATCTACACAATAATACGCCCGTAAGATCATTGCTTTGGCATTACACTTGGCGAGTTAATGATGTTGTGATACGGTTTTCTCATTTTGTTTGACAGATTGCATCACTTTTTTCCAAGTACGCTTTATCTATTCTAACATTTCTTTCTATTATGTTCTAAATACTTTAAATATTTCTCCTAGTGTTTGCTTATGTATAATCTCTTCGTTTTTCGATTATTCAATGTTCTTTTAAAAAACATATCCAACTTTATTTGTGGTGCTCGGTCTTAATTTTTATGCATGTTCTAACTCAGACATTTGTAATATTTATTTCCTCACTTAATTCAAATACAGCCAGACAAACGAATTTAAAAAACGCAAGACTATACAAAACAGCGGTAACGACGGCCAAACGCACATTGGATTCAGACATCAGGTTGTAAAATGTAACTATTTGTATTATTTTTTGAGATTGTGACAAGTTTACTCTAGTCTAGACCTAGGTCGATGTTACACCGTTGTAAGTGCCCAACACTAGTCAAAGCATATTACTATATAAATCTGACAGCTTTATTTTGTATTTTTATCTTTTCTGTTTTAAACGTAGTTTTTGGTGATAAACGTAAGTTTGGAGAATTTTTTATTGATACAAGTCACAAATTTTCTTAAACCATCAGAATTTATTTAAAGTTTCTTTTATTTATTTTTAAAGTAAATACAGTTACAAGACAAGAGTGAGACATCACATGCGGTGTAAATCGACCCAGGCCGCGTATGACCTAAGTTTTTAGAATTTTAAGTTAACACCAGACTGCACTGCCTTCGAAGTGTTACTTCCCGCTTTAAAGGTTGAAAACATGCGGAATTACCGTGAAAAAAGTACTTAAGTTAGTTTTAGATGCATTTTTTTTCGTCAAACCAGCGATACCTGAATTTTTCCATGAAAACGTGTCAAAATTGTAAAAAAATTACTGCAGCGTTGGCGCTTTTATCGAATGCAGATATCGATGTTTCGTTTATCGACTTCGATGAAATTCGGCAACGTCTACTCGAGAACGATGTTGTAGTAACAATGGTACAGAACGATCTGAATTCTAACTAGCAAAATGTAAGCGATAATATTTGTTTGTATTATAAACAGATGCTGTAACAGCAATAAAAAAATCAGACCTGTACAGTGTATTCTTTCGTACACATGCCCATTCTTTCCACAGGTACCTCTATAGTGGACAATCAGTAGTTCTTTATTAAAATGTAAAAATGCTCTTTTGTTCTTGGTGATATTGTTTTCTTATTTCACTTCCCTTAATAATATTTTAACATTTGACTTAACTCATACGAAGGTGTTTTTTCGGGGCAACGCGCGTGGCTCTATTTACTATCATAATATGTTTAAGCCCCCACTGGATGTAACTAGTAATTAATAAATGAAATAGAGATTTTAAAAACTTCCGAGTGTTTTGGCTCCTGCTTTCGATTAAGATTACTCCGTTGAGTAATTACAATCTCTTATGACTTAAGCCACTTGGATATGATCAAATTTCAATTTAGTTGGGATGACTATGAAAGGAAAAATAAGCTATAAGTTAGAATATACACTAAGCCTCATTATTTTTATTAACAAAACTAAATCTATATTTACAAATATAACTGCACTAAGTACTCAATGTTTGTCTCCCAAGTCTGATATCCTGGCTTCACTCACAAGACTTTGTATCTCAAGTTGTACTCTCAGAGCTTTTTGTAAATCCATTTTTCTCAACTGTGAAGCAATGTACTTTCCATATATATCAAACTCATCCTCTTTTGTTGAATCTGAAGAGTCCATACTACCTCTAAAAGTTCTATCTGAAAACTCAGCACTGGAACTTCTCTGTTTATTTTTTTTCTTTTTGACTTTAGACTGACTGTTTTCGTCTTTATATGAATCATTGTCTTCAACTTTCAGTACAAGATTGTAATCTTCGTTGTCTTGGAATGGGTCTATGTTTGCGTCAGAATTGTTGGTTTGGGCAACCCATACTTTTGATGAGTCTTCTATAGGGTCTTGCTGCTGAAAAGTACAATCAATAATATCAGTATCATTTAATTATTTACTGATTAGATCTGGAAATCAGTACTTTAATACAGTTAAGGCATTGGAGTTGCCAATTGACACATTCAATTGGGCCTTGTAATATTATTCCAGCTATTTTATACTATACACGCAACTAAGGCTCAAAATAAATATTTGTTATAAAATTTTTCTTTGTACAAAGACTGTCCCAAAATCACCCATTTGTCAGAAATAGTAAAATATCAATAATTTTAGAAGCAGTATACTAGCTTTTACAGATTACATGGGCATATTATGGATAAAGATATTACAAGTATTAGCTTTAATGAAAAAAAATCTTTGAAAAAATCTTTACAGTAACAGTAAATTGTAGATTTTCCTTCATTTTGTCGATTTATGCATTCACTAGTAATGCAGAAGTATAAAGTTTTAACGCAGAGTAACACTTACATCGTCATATGTGGTGTTGATCTCTTTCTTCGTTATATTTACAAAATTTCGGTGCCACAATGCGAACCATTTAAGGCTTGATCTATACGTGCTATCAGGACCAGATCTCCGCTTTATCTTCGCCACTTCCTGAGTATAAGTGGACCTGAGATTCTTTATTTTACTTTTAAGGTCTACTACATGAAGTTCTATGCCGGTAAGATCTCTAAACTCTGATATGATTTCTCTGTAAGCTTTCATTCTAAAACTCCTCACTTGGTAATGTTCGTGTTTTCGGTTCCATAAGTGTTCATGTTTCATGTAAGTTTTAACGAATTGACATGTTTGCTCTTCGCTCCACTTCATTTTTGTGGGATTATGTTTATTTAAAAGCTATGAAGCACATTGTTAGGAATTTGTTTGTTGACAATTTATGGATCATGTCACAAGATGTCAATTACAATTGTCAAAATAATTTCGTTTTCGTTCTCATTGAGCAAAGGAAGTTAAAATAGACAGTCTAGTGGTATATTCTTTGGTCTTGTTCAGTGTAATAAAATTATTCCAATAAAATTATCACAATACGATATAATAGAGTATTTAGTCCTTAATAATTCAAAGAGGCTCGTTAATGATATGTACATTGAAGCGGTAATAGATGTAGTATAAAGTAAAAGTGGAGTATTTCCATAGTATCTCAGAGAAAAACTAGATTACAACAGAAACAATGAAATGAGTGTCAAAAAGCCTTTGAACTTAAAATTATGATATGAGTTGTAATGAAACTTTATTAACTTCTAAGGGGTATTCAAGATGACATAATTCCAACAGCTACTCAATTACGATGGAGAAGAGTCAAGAGATTTAAGACCAGTAAAAGGATTTATGAATGATTCCCTTGTGATTACATTATTGTGATAATATTAAAACTATTATAAAATAATGTAAGTTTAATAATTTATTGTTGTTGGTATTTTATTGTATAAAAAAACTTATGTAAATAAAAATTATGTTTATCTAGAAATTATAATCTAAAATATACATAAATAATATTAATTATTTAAATCAGTTATTCTAGCTTCGCTGACAAGATTTTGAATTTCAAGTTGCAACCGTAGAGCTGTCCGCAAGTTCATTGTTCTCAACTGTGAAGCTATGAATTTTCCATATATATCAAATTCATCTTCTGTGCCCACACATTCAATGCTGGAGTCAGTTGAATAATCTTTTAAAGGCTTTTGATGTTTTAATTTTCTTTTTTTGGATTTTTTCTGATGTTTCTTTGAGTGCGGAGAGTGCCTCTCTAACTTTACTTTGGCCATAGGGATTGGTAAATTGCATTCATCATCAGTGTGCAGCATTAAGGCATCAGTGTTGTTCTCTTCAGAGTTACAATGAGGAAGACCATTATCAATCCACATTTCATTCGAATTTATGTCTGACGATTCCTGATTCTGAAATAATATTAAATATTGAGTAGAGTGTAGTACCATAGAACTGTTATTTATTTATAAGCCATTCAAAGAAATAGTTTGAGGTTTATTCTAACATCAAATCCTTAAGTATGCTAGAACATGAAGAGAATGGTAAAAAAATAATTTCATAATAATTTTTATCTGATTCCCAGTATGTTGTGTTTTCAATTATTGTGTTATATTGAATGTAAATTATTTTATAAAGATACAGCAAAAATTAAACGCTTTATTTTTGAACTTAAAATATATTGTACATTTTTCATTTAAACTGTAGGTATTGTATGTTCTTTCATTAACTGTACCAAAGACGAAGATTGTCCTTAGTAATAAAGGAAGTACCCCGTTATGTTATGTATTGTTGTGTTTACTTACAAATGACATAGTTTGGCGTATACTGGTTATGTGTTTCAAACACTGGTCCATCTCATGAAACCATACTAACGACGGTTCGTAAATGCAGTCCGGGCTGGATTTCTGCAGTATTTTGTGCACTTGTTGCACGTACGTTGTGCGGAGGTTCTTTATCTTCATCTTAACCTCAGGTACAGTCAAGATTTTCATTGTGGAAGATTCAAAATCAGTTATAATATCGTTGTATGCTTCTTGTCGTACATATCTCAGTCTGTAGCCCGAGTGGGCTGGGTTCCATAGACATTCGTGTTTTAGATATATTTTTACGAATTCCAATGTCACTGTTTCACTCCAACGCATTTCATTTATTTTGAAATTTTCGGAAAAAGCGCTTTTGTTTTTCAGTTCAATTCAGTTTTTCATTGACATTTGACATCCTATTGACAAATCAATTACATTGACAGGAATATACCCAACAACGCCATCTTTGATCGAATAGCTAGTAACTAATATTTTCTGTTTAATTTCGTTTATAAGAGTCTATTATTGTTTTGTTGTGTATTATTTTTAGTACTCCTTACAATTATACTTATTGTTAGAGATATTTCTTTTTTCTTATATAATTATTTTATTAAAGAGCCCATAAGTCTAATTCAGTAGCAGACTGTTCATCCCTATTCATATTGGAATTGTTATTATTGTTCTAACATTTATGTTGTTAACAAACTCTGTGCAAGTTGTACTCTCCTGTAATTGAAGATGCACGCAGAAGGATAAATATGTAGTTTTATATATATATGTTATGTGTTATCTTCGTTGGAGATATTATAAATAAAATAAAATAAAATAATGAATTGCTGCTGTTAGGCAGGTAACTTTGTCTCCTTTTTAACAACATTGGCCCACTAATACAGTTTGGTAGTATTTTAAATATTGTTTTGTTTTAAGAGTATGTAATATTTTCTCGGCTGTAACTTATGGGGGAGCGAGCTTAGGAAATGTAAAGTTTTTCAGGTTAACATTTTTAAGATCGACAACGACATTTTATCAACAGCACAGGAGCTTAGTAAGTCTCTAGGAATTTATTTCCTACATAAGTAATTTATAATAAAATATTTAAATAAGTTGGAGTTATTGTCCTTTTTCTTCCATTGAAAAATGTGGAGGCATATAATGAAATACAGAGGTAAACCTTAAATAAGAACATACAGTTGTTTACGCTAGCTGTTGAATACCTACTTAATATTTGGCTATTTTGTAATATTTGATTTCCATTTTTAGTAAATATGCACAAAACCTAAATGTTTCCAAGTCCTATATAAACTTTCTTTATAAATATGTATGTAACCCTTATTTTTGCGTAATTGATTAGTATATACAATTCGAGGGCCCTCGTAAATCCCATTATAACGCATGTAAGTATCAGATAAAGCTATTTTATGTGATGGTATCCGTAATGTAACCGACCGAACGTCGCGTCGCCTCAAATTGAATGGACGTCGTAAAATTTACCTATCCACTTACCTACTTAGCTACAAATACCATCAGGTACGTATCCAGAAGCAATACAGTTTGGACGGTGTTAAACTAGAAAATATATTTGTAAAAAATGTCAAATGTCCAATGTCTAGGTACGTCAAATTCCAAGAGAGATTAGGTCAATGATAAAAATAATTTATTTCATGACATCTAATTTAGATATATTAGAAATAGTCTATAGGTACTTATGAACCTATAGACTCATCTTCAGACAAAAGAAGGCTTGTTGAACATCTATCCGGCCCAACCCAAGGATTGTTAGAAGCGGGTTGTATCCATCGACTTCCTCCATTCCCAAATACCGGCACCGTACCTACCTACGATTTTCTGTGGACTTTAGCGACACGAGACTTCTCAAGCTTCAGATAAATCGCTCGGCTTTACGGGTCATTTGCTATAGCAAATCACGACCTATTTCAGAATTTCATAAATCTTCGCCAGCTAAACATTGTAGAAAATACGGGGGTCCAACCCCACGATACATGAGTTACACCCCTGCACTTATCCCACTATTTTACGTTCACGAATTTAATGCCGGGCCCCGCACTACGTCGATTTAAATGTTTACCCTTGCTTCCCTGAGTTATTTTATGGAAAATGGCGGTTTACACGCTGAATTTTTATTAGGAATCCAGATTTGAGTGCGTATTTACATCGGTCGGAATCGTTAAATTGGATTAAAGTTATTGCTATTTATTTATTTTACTTAAGGTTATGTGTTTAGGGTTTATTTGCATCTTAAGGTGGCAGTCTAGAGGTAATTCTTTGGTTATGTAAGGAGATTAATGAGCAATGACAAGGACAAGCTGTTTGGCATAGGGCGCGAAAAGATGGCTGTGAAATGAGAACCATCAGGTTCAATACCGTTTAGTTTTTTTATGATTCTTAAATATTTCTATCCCTTTTTATATCGAACATCCACAGAGCTTCTTGTAGTTTCTGATATCCACGACACAAGATGACACCTGCGTGTGGAGACAAAATTATGTGCGTTAATGTATTTGTTAATTATTTTAGTCATTATCAATAACATGAAATCGGAATCCATTAAGGTTACTATACAAACACATGACGTCATAATATACGTTTCAACAACATATAACGTAGGCTGTAAGACACATGAAAACACATTTACGCTCTCGATGCAAACTAAGCTGGTAGAGTGAGAATTAAAACAACATCGCGGCGCGACGTTTCTGTTTACCAACGAGCACAGAATGAAAATACCAAGAATTCAATAGGTAGTGATGTCATGTTACCTATTACCGATTAGATGAAAATTACTTCTAAAGTAAAAGCATATGTTACAAAGATGGTAAATGATTAACGCCGCTTTAAATTTCGGAATAAAAGCCGTTGCCTGGCTTAGGTACCCTACTATATTTTAATTTTAAAAAATATTTTAGAAAGTTGCTTAAAGTGGGTAATAACGCTCCTTTTGGTCAAGGAGGCAGTTAAAGGCCCCTATTAAATTACCGCTATTAAAGAAATTAAAAAGGGAGTTGCGAACAAACTTTATAGAATAAATTCCGATAATAAATCTCTTTACGCATTAATATTCAACACTAAACTTAAGCATAGCTAAAATATGTTACGTATTCATCGTTACTATTGTTTTATAAAATAATTGTATTGATGATTCGCACTGTCTATTTCTACTGGTGGCAGGTCTCTCATATGTAAGAGGTCGCTAGAGTAACTACTGGACATATTGAGACTTAACATATTATGTCTCAGGATGGCGAGTGTAGGACAATGCTAAAAGCATTGCTTTGTAAATCATGGTGTCGTTTTTTTTTGTTTGGTTTTGCTACTGTCCATGAGCGGTCGTGTCTTTTACCATCAGGCGGACTGCATGTTCGTCTCGCCATTCACAGCAATAAAAATAAAAAAAAACTCACCAGACAGTATAAAATCAAAAGAGGCATCTCCTGTCGAGGCAGCCTGCTTAAGCTGTAGCTGTACTTATCGACGAGTGTATACTGAATTTATTCCATTGCCTCTGAAAGAAATGAAATTCCATAAAAACACAATCGAAATAAATATCCCTAAAATAAAGATGGTACTTAGTTGTAATAAATATACAAAGATATAAAACTGAATGGTCTTTATAGCTGCTAGAGAAAGAGGCGCTTTAGTGTGGTAAATGCAATTCGGATAAAATAAGGAATAAACCTTTTATTTTTATAAGGGATGCAGAAAACGCTTTCGTTTATTTACGGCTGTAGTTTCAATAAACAGCCAAACCGAGATTTTTTATTTGTTAGGCCACACCTGCGAAATTATTTTGGACTTTTGTGTATATATTGTTTTTTTTTTATAAATATCAGCCATTAGAATCTCACTGTTCTGTACAAGTAATCTACATTTTTCTGCTAGACACAAAATCTATCAGCAATTTATCAAGTTCGTATTCTTTAATTTAAGCACCTTCATAGCGTAATTTTGACTGCACGGAACTCCACACCAACGCAAGAAAACTAATACATATGTATCAGATATCAATTTGTACTCCAGCATAGTATTTTTTGACTCCAGCCTACCCCCCCTCTAACGGTCCATAAATTATCATCATCAGCCCTGCCGCGTCCACTGCCTCAAAAAATCAAACATTCTGTCCTCATATCGAAGCTTTAGGCTGGAATCATATGGCATTTCTATTAGCTGTTCTTCTTCCTCTGTTGAAAGGGTCGATGTATCGACACACGACGCCCATAAGATATTATTGCAACACCCTAAGGCGTCGCCAAGCAGTTTGGGAAGCCCTGTCTTAAGGCTTAAGCAATTGGCAATGTTCCTAAAGCTTTAATCTGTCACAAAAGAAGCCAACAAATTCCCGAGATTAAATTAAATATAGATTTGCTTTTTCAAATGCGAAATTTTTATCGAGTTGTGCAATATATATTGTAGTTAGCGGCCTTGTTTCTAACTATCGGTTGTAAATCTCCGGCTACGCTGCTTTTTCCCTTGCCAAGTTGCAAGTATCCATTATTCATTGATATCCCATAAACAAATATCGCAAAACAAAGACTTTAAGCGAGACAGATGGCGTTAGGCGACATCAACCGATTTATTACTTACCATAGTCAGACGTTTTTATGTTTTGTATAGAGATGATACAACTGTGGTGGAAAATATTGCTGGAAAATCTTCAAAATAATTGAACATTAATTAGAATCATTTTGAAGTTTTACTTTTTTTAAACGACAGAACAGCAGACAGGATTTTAGTCATAAGCTGAATTATGTACATGTATAAGATTCAGGTTGCGGTGAAGGAAAGAAGAAGATAAAAGGAACTGAGAACAAACCCGTTTCTTATGATTTTTACTTTAAGTAAAAATCAATATTATAACTAAATAAAGCTGCCTTAATGACGTATAGTTAGGTTACTTTTGTTAATAGGTATGATCTTTGAGATTTAAAATTCGATATTGAAGTAGAGTGATCCATTTTAACAGGCTGACCTAATTATTATAAATTATTAAAAAACTCTTTCAGCAATGAAATGTTCTCTTGCTTATTTGTAATCCTAGGCTTTTTTATATCTTTGAACAAAATATTTTGTAAGGAGTTGGTTGTATCCACTCGATACAGATTCATTTATATTTGCGGACCTCAGAAAATGATAAGTTGCCGCCATTTCTTTGGTTTTACTTCACAATTTTGTTTTTGCTCTCAACAAAATCTATCTCGGAGCATATCTTGAACATTTCAAGTGCTTCTAGCTGTTCGGGTAAGATTGTTTTACGAGTTTTACGGGTGTGAAGATTTCCGGTTTTGTAGCGCTTTGCTTCTGATGGTTCTGATGGTTCGTTTGGAGTTTGCATACAATTTCGGATTTTTATAGATAGATAGTAAAGGAGATTGCCTATTTTTGGTATCGGTAAAAAATATCGTTGACCCCGATACCGATACTGCTTAAAATTCATTATAGCATTTTTATGGTTTGTCCATAAACGTTTTCCTATTTTATCTCAGGGTCAGATTTTTATAACATAAAGTGATTATCATCACACTTTACGATACGTCAGCCATTACTACAAATGGGGCTACAGGACTGACTGGACTTCAAGTTCATTTCTCCAAGAACTCCGGGCCTGGGTCGCAATTACACATTTATTTTCACGACATACTAAAACCATGGGCTATTTTTTTACAACATACGAAGTGGATAATTTCTATAGCCAAATATGGATAGTAAGCTGTTTTTGTGTAGCCACTGTGGCTGTATCAGAACCGTAAATATTCTTAATTACTGTACAACCAACTAATGGAAAAGTGAGCTTTTAACCTGAATAACACTGACGGAGATATAAAATAATTTTATTAGAATTTTCAATATGATGGATTTTAAATAACGTGAATTAAGAATAACGTTAATTAATATACTATTATACACTAAAATTCACAATATATTAGGCATTCGAAATGTACATTCGTTAGTCCAAATAATGAAAACTATAGCAGTGAAATTGTACACGACGAAAACCACATTAATGTTTGCCTATAAAAATGTTACGGTAGAATAAATCAAAGCATGAGTTAATTAATTTCATTTCACCACACGAGGCGGTCGGAGAGCGCTGAAGCATTTACGTTCACGAGCGGTAGGGGACCCGCTTGATTCGATGTACTCGGTATATCGAACATTTTCATTAATTAAAAGAGTACTCATTGTATTGTGGAAAATATAGAGACCTGGCTCAGTTTGTAATTAAGATTATGGTGTGAATTAGCAAGTTTTGTTGTCGTGGGTGTTTATGGGCGGCGGTGACTACTCTCCATCAGGTGGCCCGTCTGCTCGTTTGCCTCCTTTTCCTATTAAAAAAAAAAAATAGTCAAATTTATGGTCCATATTTGCAGAGTTTTATTGGGCTATAGTACTTCCTGAGAATGTTGTGTATGGCTATAATCTAAAGAGATGTTAAATATTATATTTACCGCAGAGGTAACTTTGCTTTGTGTATTCGGCTTTTAGCAGTTCATCTTAATTGTGTTGACTTGGGAGAAGCAACCATCTCGGATTGGGAGAAACTCGAACTAGATTATGCCATAATGGTTTCGTAGATTATGCCATGCCTAACATCAGATGTATTGTAGTTAGCCACTTTGCCACCACAAAAGAGCGGAGAATGAAAAAACCTCGTTATACCGAACTAATTCCAAGCTTCCGCTGTCTCAACAAGCCGCAGATCCGACACAATTAAATGCTACAGATATGATATTTCTAGCAATTAACATGGCAACGCGACTCCCAATTAACACGAGAGCCTCACTCAGGAGGTGACGGGTGGATTTTACTTAGCACTCAACTGATAAAAAATTACTAAAATTCAAGGGTTAATTTTTACTATCTCGGTGGCGTAGTTGTATTACGGTACGGTTACAAAGCTGAGGTCTCGGGTTCGAGTCCCAGGTCGGGCAAAGTGATATTGGAATTTTCTAGTCATTATCAGTCCGGAGTTAGGAATTTGTGCCCGATATGGCGATAGGCCCGCCTTCTATCACATCGTGGGACGGAACATGCAAGGCGAAATGTGGGTGTCCTGGTGGCGCCTCTGCCTACCCCTTCGGGGATAAAGGCGTGAGTTTATGTACCTATTTATGTATGTAATTTTTGGTATTTGTATATTTTGAGTTTTTTTTTACAATTTATATTCATTCCAAAGGTTTCATACCTTCGTTGTTTACTGGGGGATGGGTTGATGTTTTGTGACTTTTCGTTTGCTATTATAGCAAATGATAATTAACTAGTAACTACGAAATCATAGTACATCACATCGTAAGTTTAGAAATGTTTTGTCTGAACTTGGAAATGCAACATCCATAAACGAGAATTCGGTTAGAAATTCTTACAAATCCCTGTGGTATGCAGGTTTCCTCACGATGTTTTCCTTCGCCGTTATAGTGCGTGGTGATTGACTATCAATACAAACATGACTCCGAAAAGTCAGAGGTGTTCCCTGGGATTTGAACCCGTGACCACCGTGAATATGAAGGCAGCCGCGTCTGGTCCGTTACCAGCAGGCCACCACGTACTTTACTATACTGCCGTATTTAGGACAATTTAGTGATAATCAGGATTCCCCGATATTCAGATTCACACGAATATACTATATTTTATTGAAATCATTTTAGTAACCTCACCAAAATTTCCATTGTGAATTCGCGATTTCATAATTTCCACGTACATTGACGGCGTGATTAAGTTTAAGTGCTAGAACAACGTTTGCCGAGCGTCGCGATTGGTGGATAAATTGGCCGAGACATTCAAATTATCATTTTAACAGTCCTTAGTGGAAAGTTATGTAAACTGCCAGAGATGTGACACCGGCGTCGCACAATGGAAGCAGCGGGACGTGCGCGCCTGTGAGCAACATTTGGCACCTTCTTACGTTACATTGTTTATTTAGAACTTGGGCTTACATTATAGGTTGTGCGAAATTCGGAAAGATGTTTAGTCGCAAAAAGCGAATAAAAATGTTTGTTGTACATTTTTTATTTAGCTCTTCCAATTCTCAGTATTTTTTATATTGGCAGGGTAAAGTGTTAACTATAGTATAAGTCAAACAGAGTATCCAACGGGAACCGGATCAACACGAAACGAGATCGAATTCCAGGGTACAATATGACTGGTCTGCTAAAATGACATATTAGGTGTTTAAATAACTGATATCAAACATCATCTAAAACTTCTCACAAACAAATAAATTACATTTCTTTCTGCCTAGTTTTCTAAAGTCAAAATACTCTACCAAAATGTTGTTCACCCAGAGCGTGGGGTGAGATTCATGGTACGATGGCTTCAAATAATGACTTGGTTATACGCGTATGTTTCTATTCGCCAGGTCGCTTGGGGATCAGCTTCTAGCGGACAAAGGGGCCCGGTCTGTATCTCGCAGTAGGAAACAGACTTACATCGAAATCCCTTGTACATTGTCCATTGTCCTCTTATGCAGCTTACCATTAATCGATTAATTTAACAATTTGATTGATTTCGTTGCGGGTTAAAGACAAGTTAGACATTCCCGGAGACTCGCTGAGCTTCAATGCTCAGTGTCATTAAAATGCGTGCCACTGTTGATCCTGGCTTACAGGAGTTGCAGTGGCGGGTGTGAGGGCGGGACAGTCTCCTTACCATTAATCTAGGATATAACTTAATACAGAATATTCGGCAACAATCTGAAGTCACAAGCGACTGCCTCGGTGGCGTAGTTGTACTACGATACGATTACAAAGTTGAGGTCTCGGGTTCGAATCATGGGTTGGGTAAAGTGATATTGGATTTTTCTGTTCATTGTCAGCCCGGAGTCAGGAATTTGTGCCCGATATGGCTATAGGCTTCTTCCCCTATCGCATCAGGGGACGGAACATACAAGGTGAAATGTGGGTGTCCCGGTGGCGCCTCTGCCTACCACATCTGGAAAAAAGGCGTGAGTTTACGTAATCTGAAGCGAAAACGTTGCTAATGTCGCAGGTTGAAGTTGAATGCAGTAAAGACCGAGTAAAGAGGCATATGAAAGGATCGATACCCAGGAGAGGCATTGTAAATGACTACTGGTTTGAGGAGATACGTCAACAGTCTCTTTTTAAAAGCCGTCAACGCACTTATGAACGTCAATAATGTGATTAATGTCGATCACTCAGAATGAATCACTCGCACTAGACCTAGACTATCGAATAGTAGTCGATACTTAAAGGATTTATTATTAAATAACTCACTTTTCCCAAATAAAACAATCGTCTCCAATACAAGTGGTCTCCAAGTAGCGCTCAATAAAGAAAAATATCACTGAACAAAGAACAATCCAATATCATTCACAATTGAAACCGGCGCCATGAATACAAACCTTTATTTTCATTTTAAAACGCTAATAGTTACTCAGCAGAACGTGCTGTGTTGCTATCGACGGCGACTTAAAATATTAGCGAAAATACAACTGTACTAGAAGCAAGACTTTCTGAAACTTGGCATAATATTTAAACGAGTAATAAGTTTCTTACTTCTATGAATTGTTTGACTGTGTTGATAGACGAGCGATGGTTGAATAAGATTGGTCTCGGTACAATTACAACGCTGAGGTCTCGGGTTCGAATCTTGAGCAAAGACAGGGCTCTTGGATTTCCGTTATATGTATTATGTAAAAGGATCCTTAGGTTTTAGTCTGCAGCAAAATGATTGCCAAGCGGGATGTCGTACTGCGTTTGATGATAATTGCAATAGCATTGAGATGGAGTATCGAACAACGACAATTACCTTTCGCCTTTTGAGTAAATTATGCCGTCCAACTGAGAATCTTTTTAAAGGTTCGATTATGGTTCTTGTTATTCTAAGTTAAACATATGGTACGGGAGCTAGCAACGTTTGGAAAGTAAGAATTTTAGGTCAGCTGATTTTGTGATATGTCGTCCTTCTTGCACTTTCGGTTAGAGTCTGGGCTATCTGGCTGGCGGTAGCGGTTGCGTTCTTTAGTGCGCATCCTACCTGTCCAGGTAATAATCCTGGATTTTAAAAACATTTTAGAAGGCGTAATTTTTAATTTTTTGTTTTTAAATAAGTCTACCTGACATACTTTTTTTATTGCCAGACATTTTTGACAATGCTAACTATGTGCCATACGCGATTTTTATTTTTTTTTTATAAAAATTTCAAAGTATTTTATAATGTCTGTAATTTTAATATTATGTTATTTAAAGATAAGAAAAACTTAAAATAAATTTGCCAGACATTAATTCGATTGTTAAGTCTTGAATTAAAATGAAAAAGTCATGAAAAGTATTGCAGTATAATGCTAGTATTCCGAGAGAGTCAGTTGCAGAATAAGTCGAGAATGATACAGAGAACCATTACGACAGTAAATGACTTTTCATTGTCCATATAATAAAAAATAATAATAATAATAATAATTCTAAATTTATCAGACTCTTCTAATCATACATTTAATAGACTTACACCCCCAGATAAAGAAAAGATAGATCGTTGGAAAGCTAAAACACTACATGGTCGACACCCCCATGATCTTGAGCAAGCTCACATTGACGCAGAAGCTTCGAATAAGTGGTTAATTAATGCCAATCTGTTCCCTGAAACCGAAGGTTTTATAATAGCTATCCAAGATCAGATTATCAATACCCGAAACTTTAGGAAATATATAATTAAAGACCCCAACGCTACAGACGATAAATGCCGTAAATGCCATAGAGACCCAGAAACAATTCAGCACATCACAGGAGCTTGCCCTACACTCACTCAAACAGATTACACTCACCGACATAATCAAGTTGTTAATATAATTCATCAGAAATTGGCCACAAAATATAACTTAATCCCAGATAATAACACATACACACCATATTATAAATACACACCAAACCCAGTATTAGAGAATAATAATTATAAAATGTACTATGACCGCGCAATACTTACCGATAAAACTATACATTACAATAGGCCGGATATAACGCTGCAGGATAAACATAATAAAAAAGCATATATTGTAGATATAGCGATCCCAAATACCCATAATCTTATGAAAACTATAACCGAAAAAATTACTAAATACACTGAACTCAAGGAGGAAATAGCTAGGATATGGCGAATGGAAAAAGTATACATAGTCCCTATTGTAATATCTTCCACAGGAGTCATCCCTAATTACTTACACCATAGCCTGAAATTACTTAACCTACCCCCACATACCTATAACCTCCTACAAAAGGCGGCAATACTAAATACCTGCCGGATAGTCAGGAAGTTTATGCAATGTGACAACCTGGAACCTGACGTCACATTACAAGGCCGGTCTTAAGTTATGGTTACTTGGCTATGGCTCGTAACCATTACTAACAACCAGTTAAAACTGAGTTAGCCTAAGGTTAAATAATAATAATAATAATAAGCCCCCCAAAATCCTACCTTACGTCCGTGTCGAACACCAGACCACGTGGGGGGCGGGCAACGTGTATAACTTAAACCTACACGGCAAACAAGGCAAAGGTAACCCATTAATATGGAGACTCGTAAAAGAAATGTACGTATAGGGTCGCTACCCGAGGGTGATCGTCGGGGCACGTCTGTGGGCCACGGGCGTGACAGCATGCTAGCCAGTGACTCCCGGCTGGACGGCTGGGCGGGAGTCGGGGACGCGGGGGGTAGGGGAATGTCCTCAAGGACTACAGCCGATATTGTAGATGTACAAGATAGTAGGAGTAGCTGTGATGGTGCAGCTACACCAGCCGAGAGTGTTTCGCAGGAGGCTCAAGCTATTCAACCTAAGACCACCAAGGCTGGTAAGCCAAGAGTGCGCATGAAATGGAGTGATGATATTAATGTTTTTATCATGCACACATACTTTTATGTTACCAACTTAGAAACAGATAAAACCATGTACTGCAAGAAACTACACGATCAGTTTATTTTAAAATATCCACAGTTAAATGTATCCGCTCAAAGAATCGCAGATCAAAGAAGAGTCATTATTCGTAATAAACTATTGTCTGACGAAGTCATAAACAGAATAAAAAAGGAAGTTTCGGAAAAACTAAAAGAAGAAATGAGAGACAACCAGCCCCCACTAATAGTTAACAATTGTACTTCTGAGTCATTAATATCTTCTAATGTTGATAGCACCGAACCCATAAACACCGATACGGAAAATATTGGATCAGGCCAAATCCTGAAAAATAATATGTTAACCGCGCAGGGGTCCACTCATGCGTCAACACAAACAACCACACTACCTAGCATAAACTCAATAACACAACAAATAGAACAAGATCAAATCACTGATGATGCTGGGTCATTCCGTGATTTCGTGCAAATTACATATCCAGCCAAATAAAACCATGAAACAATGCCTTTTTTTTAAATATTTTTTTTCGAATGTACTTCATATCAAGTTCTCTAAAACTAGTATCATTGAAAGTTTCAATATTTTAGTTAAGTTTTGATTTATCGTAGTTTATCGCCTGAAATTCTCATTACCCTCTGTGTCCAAAGTGTGTCGAAATTGAATTGATTCTGTTTATTTCTTTTTGGATCAATTATTTTCTTCAAATTCTTCGATAATCTGTTAGTTTAATTAATTATTATTTTAATAATAGTATTTTTAAAAATAAAATCGTAGTATAAACGATTAAAAAAAGGTCCTAAAATTTTGTCACACAAAAAATGTCATTACCTTCCATCGCTAGGATAGTTCAATTCGTAGGCGCCTTTGTAAATCCTCACTCGTGAGTCATGACGCAATCTGCTCGTAACGGTCAGTTAGCCACGTCGGCAAAACAACGTGGCCGTATCTTACAGGCTGATGAAATTATATACGTTCTTTGTGTCTTCGAAAGTATTTTGTCCTAATATTGGTTCATTACATTCCGTTCAATTATAAAGGGGAAGTAGCACTTAATATTACTATAATTTCTATAAGTTACGCCTTGTCTATAGGCTATAATCCTATTTAATTGTGGATTAGTCATAATGTATATTTACTCAGTTATTTAAGAATTTCTTTCAAATTATCATTCATTTCCGTTGCATCCCCATCCGTACTATCCTATTTTTGTGGATGGTAATGAACGATTATGGAAGTGAATGAATGATTTTCTTATCAAATTACTATTTGATGTTCACTTTATTGTTTTAAGCCGTAACTGTAACCGTTGCCATATTATATGTAATCCAAAAACAATAACATAGTGAGTACGTGGTCCGCAAACCTGCTCCGAGCAGTACGCGTTGAGCTCTTTTGTATAATAATTGCCATCCTATATCTATAAATCTACACAAGATAGAAAAGTGCCTTCTTTTGAATACCATTAAAAAAGCATGCTAGATTTGTTTTATTGAATAACATTCTTGAATTTTTGTCATTTTTTTAACTCCCGCGGAACGACGAAATTTGCACGAAATCACGGAACGACCCTGCTAATACTTTCATGACTTTTTCATTTTAATTCAAGACTTAACAATCGAATTAATGTCTGGCAAATTTATTTTAAGTTTTTCTTATCTTTAAATAACATAATATTAAAATTACAGACATTATAAAATACTTTGAAATTTTTATAAAAAAAAATAAAAAATCGCGTATGGCACATAGTTAGCATTGTCAAAAATGTCTGGCAATAAAAAAAGTATGTCAGGTAGATTTATTTAAAAACAAAAAATTAAAAATTACGCCTTCTAAAATGTTTTTAAAATCCAGGATTATTACCTGGACAGGTAGGATGCGCACTAAAGAACGCAACCGCTACCGCCAGCCAGATAGCCCAGATTCTAACCGAAAGTGCAAGAAAGACAACATATCACAAAATCAGCTGACCTAAAATTCTTTCTCGAAAACGTTGCTAGCTCCTATACTAATAAAATTTACTTCAATGCTGTAGCTTTTAATTACGATCAGTAACGACAGAACTAAGAAAAGACAGAGAAAAAATTGTGTGATTGTTACCTTTGCATGACTTGTGAAGTGCATTGGAGTCAAAAAATAATTGCAGACAGACGAAGTCGAGACAGACAGATCTTTGTATACAAAACAACAATACATTCTCACGACGCTAAAATATCATAAACAAATTCTGCGACACTTAAAAGATGCAAAATTCTTTTGTGGAATTTTAAAAGACTTTTACTTCAAAAAGCGGTAACGTCTCAGATCCTCGGCGAACAATTGTCTTCAAATAACCGCCCTTTGATACCGCCATATCCAATCTGAATAACAAAGTGATTGCAAATTTTCACGACGAGCTCGAACACTGAGGCGATATCTCTGTGAGGTGAGAAAGAATTACTACAGAAGGTTCACACGTGAAGTTGAATCAGTAGTATAATGGTAAAATAGCTCCTGCAAGCGAGTACATACGTTGCCTGAGAGCAATGAGGTTCATTCAGTAATTAGTTTTACAGGTCCAGCAACAATTTGTAGACTTTACTCGATATCAAAGAGTGTTTTGAAGTTTGAATTCCGGCAGGCGGTCGATAGTGCAATATTAAATTCAAACACGTTTATCGCAGACTATAAGTATGTTTATATAGTTTAAAGAAAAAGGGACACCAAATCGCTAAAAATTATGCTGACAATAGTTATCAAACAATGCACCTTCTGACCTGAATTTTGTTTGTGCGGCAGGAAAGGGCACGATTCGTTCCCGTTAAGAATCTATTTATGGTTGAAAATGAGTGTTGGGAGATTTGTTTTAACATTACCGCCTTTTGGGTGCCATTTATAAACACAAACGGCTTTTAATACATTTTATGTGTCTTTTATGTGCGGTGCAAACATTTTACTCATAATGCAAGGGCAAAGTGATTTGATTTGGCGATTCTGCGATAAATATAATGTGGCACATAGGGATTTTGAGAGGATGATAGCGGGGATGATATAATGGTTTGGCAGTGGGGAAATAAATTAAGTTTAGTTATCAAGCCTTATTTTTATACAGGGGTGTGGGAAAATGATAACATTAATCGAAACAAAATTCAGGGGCGAGACACTGAATTTTGTTTGTCAGCAGTTCGTAAATCAAATTAATAAAAAAATAAAAACCGACTTCAAAGTGCCATTACAAAGTAACAAATAATATATATTTCATCGTACTAGTACCCAATTATTAATGTTCTTATTGACTTGACTAGCTAACAAATCTTAAATACGTAATATTTTGAAGGCGGGTCGCTAAGTGCCGAACATGTACGCCTTACGCTTAACATTAATTTGTGTAACTAATTATAGCGAAAAACACGCAAGATTTACACGGAATATTAATTTGTCTTAATATATCAGGCCGTAATCGTCCACTGTTGAGCATGGGACACAACATACCCTTTCTTGTACTTAAAGGCCTTTATGTCATGCAAGTTTCCTGACTATGATTGAAATATATCACTGTTAAAGAGTTTGGTAATTGAATATCATCAACACACAAGTGACTCAGATAATTCCGGAGGTGTATACCCTGGAATTATAACCGAGACGGTGGTCAACCGTCTCGTGGATCATATCTAGATAATTATCAACAGGCTACCACACACATGTAAGGCACATAGAAATTCTATTAAAACTTCAATAAATTTACACGTAGGATTATATTAATTTGTGTTTAATTTACTTATGTGCCTTTCTGAGCCAACATTGCAGGATCTACATGTAATATCAAATGGTGTAACATTTGCTTAAATTTATACGTGTTTGATATTTAGCGACCCGCCTTCAAAATATAACGTATTTAAGATTTGTTAGCTAGTCAAGTCAATAAGAACATTAATAATTGGGTACTAGTACGATGAAATATATATTATTTGTTACTTTGTAATGGCACTTTGAAGTCGGTTTTTATTTTTTTATTAAAAATTATTTTATTTGTCCCTTTTTAGTTTTGATAGGCATCGTAATGATGAGAAAGGTGATCATGATATAATCAAAACGATGTCTTTAAAATTTACGAATTCTTCAGACCAAACATGATATTATTGCTGTGAAATTATGAGAAGATTGTAAGTCATTATAATCATGATATCCGCTATTGTTAGACACTGACCAGGTCGGATTCTCTTAGTTTACGTCGGTAATTTACGTATCTATTTCTCTCACTCTCCCTCTTCTTCACCTACTGTTTATAGTAAAACTTTTATATTGAAAACTGAAATTAATTGTATCTATTATCTAACCCCCCCCCCTACACGCCTTTCCCCTTTTAACCCCCCCTTTGTAGTAACACACTTATACCGAACCAGGTGCAAAAAGAATTATTGCTGTACAGTTCAATTTTGAGGAGTTCTGCTCTTCAAGTCCGAAGATATTCATCAGGTCTTCACCATTATTTAATGACACCAATCTAACATATCATACTTGTCGACAAAATAGTTTATTTTTAATCGTTTAAGTACTGCCAGAGATATTGAGTATTTACATTAGTATCTATTTTCTCCCCCCCCCCCCCTACACTCTTTCCCCCTTTTAAGCCCCACTTTGTAGTAATACACTTATACTGAACTAGGTGCAAAAAGAATTATTGCTGTACCGTTCTATTTTGAGGAGTTCTGTTCTTCAGGACCGAAGATATTCATCAGATCGTCACCATATTTTTATGGGACCAAACGACTAGCACCAGCTTTCAATTAAAGAAAGAATTATCGAAATCGGTTTACCCAGTACAGAGAAATGAGGTAACAAACATAAAAAAAAAAAGCAACATACAGTCGAATTGAGAACCTCCTCCTTTTTTTGAAGTCGGTTAAAAAAGAATTATATAACGGTGTAGCTACTGGATTTATATTTACTAATAGCTTCTCTAGGATGTATCTTATTATTAAATGACGATTTGTTTCATTTAGGTTTTATAGTATTGATTTTAGAATTTTAAAGTTTTTTTATTGATCCATAATGATAGTGTTATAATTTATCAGCGTCACGTTTTCACCTTACTAATACCGTACTCATTAATATCTCCAGCAAGAAACCCTGCAGATAATAAAGTAAATGATGTAAATAAAGCAGGAACGGCGTACAAGGCATGGGAGGATCCTGTCGGATTGGTTCTCGAGGGACGCGCCGCTAACTCAGCGGAACGCACCGCGATCCCCTCGGGAAATCTTATTGCTAATATTATCTTTATGAATGACAAATAAGGATTATTATATCAAGACTTATTGGTTTAGTAGGAGTGAGCTGAGGTTGGGGATTCGATTACTAGATCAATTTGTATGAGTTTATAGACTTGAGACTGCAGTTGAACTGATGGTAAGCATCGCAGTCTGGATAGAGAATCTGTCGATGAGACAGTAACAACTGAAAATACGCAGTTTCAAGTATCAAGACCTTTTCTTAGTCACGATGGTTGATTTTATATCGTGTATTTCAAGCATTCGTGATTCGAGGCAAGAATAGCCTCAAGGATATTGTCATGACTCTTGACAGTCTAATAATTGAACTCCCATAAGCTGGCTTCCCAAGCAAGCTACAAATCCCATATCGAGATACGTGAAGAAAGCGTGGACGTTCCAACGATTCTTCCACTCTAGTAGTTTCAGTCGATAATGGAAGCCTCTATCTGCACGAAGAAAAACGGCACACGACTTGGTGGAATTTTTATCACTCCACGTAATGCGGTGTGAAAATTTATATAGATCCCACTGACGACTTGCCGACCCCGAATACCTCAGGCTTATTTATAGACTTACCGGCGAAATTGAAAAGATTTTTGCGATATTTCATACGAGCGCTAAATTATAATGTATGCATTGTGGGTGTTTTTATTGTACTGATAGAGATAATATGTGTTTAAAATAATTTCAAATATCAAATTGTGTCTGTATCAGCCCATATACGTCCCAATGCAGGGCATGGGTCTCCACTACAATCGAAAGTACGATTGAGAGTTAGGCCATATAGTCCATCACGCTGGCCTAGTGCGGGTTGGCGTCTATCAAATCTATCAAATTAATTATTATAAACTGGAAATTCACATGACTGCTGGATATATTGAAGAGACTTGCCCTCCCAAAAGAATGTCTTCAGACAATTGATGTGACCATATTATTTGTCATAATGTATTTACTTTTAATTCCTCACTGTTAACGAGACTATTCTACAATCGAGGGTGCAATAAGGCATAATAGCTTATTGCGGATTAGTGGACTGCAAATACTATAGAAATTGTTTTAGATTTTTTAACATACATACATAAACTCACGCCTTTATCCCCGAAGGGGTAGGCAGAGGCACCACCAGGACACCCACATTTCGCTTTGTATGTTCCGCCCCACGATATGATAGCGGGCGAGCCTATCACCATATCGGGCACAAATTCCTGACTCCGGACTGATAATGAATAGAAAAATCCAATATCACTTAGCCCGACCCGGACTCAAACCCGAGACCTCAGCTTTATAACCGTACCGTAATACAACTACGCCACCGAGGCAGTCATAGATATTTTTATTGCGATAAATGGCGAGACTAGTATGTCATTCGCCTGATGGTAAGCGATATGACCGCTCATGGACAGTAGAAAAACCAAACAACACCATGAATTACAAAGCAATGCTTGGAATTCCACTGCGCTCGCCATCCCGAGACATAAGAAGTTAAGTCTTAATATGTCCAGTAGTTACTCTGGCTACAATATCCTTCAAACCGGAACACAACAGTGCATTTACTGTTTGGCGAGAGAAATAGACATTGCGGTTGTACCTACCCATGCGGCCTCTTATATATAAGAGATCCACCACAAGTGAATGCTTCAATAATATCAATTTAGAAGACATTAATGCTTTACCGAGCACAGCAAATTGTCATAGTAATGTGGCATTGTTATATCATCGATTGCGTTCAATAACTAACGCGCGTGTAATTGGGCGAAAAATAACGCCGACGAACTATTGTGGCGCGGGTATTCAAATATTCATGGGATGGCACGTATTACGTGTGTGGATGGACATTGGCTGTGAAAATACAAATTTCAACCTTATTTGTGTATTGAAATAAATAAATGAATACACCCAACAGTGACATATATTGTCTTGACCCCACATTAGGATCGAGTCTTGTGTCGTGGGTATTAGGAACTACGAGAGACATTTTGGTCTTACAAACACCCAGACCCGAAACAAATACTTGTGGTTCACATAAACATTTGTCTCGGTGCGGGGATCGAACCCGCGGCCTCTTGTTGCACAGCCAGCGTCTAACTAACTGCGCTACGGAGGATGTCAGTCTGTCTGAAAGTAGGTTTTAAACGGTCGGTCGGTTTTCAGCTCGGCATATTATCCATGATGTGTGACTTTATTGAATAAATCTGAATATGAGTTCCCTGTGATTGAAATTGGTCCACGACATGGCAAGAGCTCGTTCCCTTTTACATTTTAAGATAGAAAGAACTTTACGAACCTTGGATGGTATTAAACGCACTTCTGTTCAACCCTAATAAAACAGTCGTAAGGTTACTTAATCAAGTAAAAATGGAAATTGTAAAGCTTTGTTAACGCTAGTTTGGCCTAAAGAATTGGTAACTTAATAGAGAACAGCTACAAACAAATCCAAATTCCCTTGCCTATCTAACCTAACTATCGCATACATACATACATAAACTCACACCTTTATCCCAGAAGGGGTAGGCAGAGGCACCACCAGGACACTCACATTTCGCCTTGTATGTTCCGTCCCACGATGTGATAGGGGGCGAGCCTATCGTCATATCGGGAACAAATTCCTGACTCCGGACTGATAATGAATAGAAAAATATATCACGGTACTTACTATCGCGGTATGTAATAACTGCCTTCGATCGACCTGCCCACAGACCATAAATGTAGAACGGTATGTATGGTTCCCGGACATCCGCAATAACCAAATTAAATGCTACATCATACACGCCACTCATACAAATTATTACACTTTTGAATTTCAATCCATCGCATACGCTTCAGGCGTTGCGTCAGCTTGTGCCTTTTAGTGTCAGAAAATAAATTATATCGTATCCGGAAATACTAAATAAAAAGAGATTTTCATTTTTGTGACCAAATATGCTCAAGCTTTGAGGCATTTTTTTTTACTTAAATGAAAATTTGTACCATTTTAGTTCCGATTGAAACATTAGATGGCGCTGGTGTCGGATTCGGCAATAGACAATCCATACGCCATATTTACGCTAATGCAATTTTATTCGAACATCCATTAAATATATTTTGATTTTTCTATGAATGCCCAAAGTATACGAACGAAGTCACGGGCACAAGTAAAGCCAGCATATAAATATTAAATGATACGCGTCCGGTTTTTTAATTAACGTACTTTTTTATTATGAAAAGAGAATACGGGCTTGAGGTGAATGTAAATATGGCAGAGCGGCACCGACAATATTGAAACAAGGGGATATTCAATAAGGGGGAATAAATAATACTTTTTGTAATACTTATTTTAAATTGTAGCATTGGCAGGCGTAAATGTTGTCGGGTGGAAAGCCTGGCGAGGATATATTGGATAAAATCCACATATTTTGCTGAATAACGATTTTAAAGAAATAATATTAATTCGATTTTCAAGTAAATTGTCGGAGGCCCGGCATTATTCCTCCTTCACGTCCGTCATGTCACAGTTATCTGTGGATATAAAGCTGATATTTTGACACCAGACGAGACTAATTTTAATAGATTTGTTATAAAACTATATTCATTCGATCGTACACATAGGTAGGAACAAATCTAGAGCATTGCACACAATCTGGAATGTTCCATCGTTAAACCGACTGCAAGATAAGCAATGTAGATGGAGCACTAGCGTCAAAGGCGTAATATCCTGCTCAGATGCCCGTCGCAGTCATAAGAACAGTTAATTGGACTATAACGGATATTGCCTCGGCGCAATCGAGCCTAAAAAGACCATTTGAATTGTGTGCTGGTTGCTTAGTTTAGGTTTGCTTCACACGTAGCGAATGAGCGAATGAGCGAATGAGCGAACGCGCGGAAACGATTTTGTTCAAATTAAATTATATTTAAAATTAGTTATCCTTTTTTGCTAAAAGTCTTGGATGCATACAAATGTCGAAGAGGTAAACTGGGAAACATTCTTGTTAGAAAAAATAATAAACGATATGTTATTAATAATTACAGGTCGATTCGTTTACCGCGCTATCCAACTACCTGTAGGTCTAGTAGCTGAATAATACGGGTTAAAATATAATATGCCTAAAACTTGTCGCCACATTGATAAACTATTTATATAGTTTATGGCACAATATATATTTGGTTAGGTAAGAAAGTAGGAGCCAGATTTACGCTGGTTCTCAATAGGTTGGTATTGAGTTCTTTGGTAAAGGCTTATGCTCAGCTTTCAATTCTCCGAGGATGACAACGATGAATCCCGAACTTCCAGAGTTTCAAGAAGATTACACATAATAACTAGAATAACTAAATAAAAAGAATAACTATTTTACTTTTAGTAACTACTAAATGCGAGGGAATTCGCGTTAAATGAATACGCGCATAATTCGCCTCGTTTGGACAGTCTCCTAACTGCACTGAAAAGATATATGGCTTCAATTCCAACTGTCTTTATGCAGTTTTAACGTACAAAAGGTACTTATGAGCCGCAAAATTGGCTTTGCCGTGGCTCAGGTTGAATAGGATTTTGCAATTTGGTCTCATTACGAAAAATGCAACTTGAAGTTGGGGTAATGCCTTTAATCTTTATAAGTTGAGATGAAACCTTATTCTAAAATTGAAAATAATTTTCATAAATCCCTTTGTGTTTGAATGGGTAAAGAGTTATCAATTGGCAACAATTATTACATAGCGTAGAATAACTTTCAAAGTGATTTGAGTCGTTCACAATAGTCTAATTTACTAAAATCATGGTAATTGTTTCTTTAAGTTCAAAATCAGTTCCTCGTTCAATGAAAAATCATTTTTCTGTTAACGATTTAGCTATTTGTAAGTATTTACTTAAGGCGTAATAACGCATATATTACGGTTTCACATAAAAAATACCTTCGTTTAAATTATGTATAAAAATGATTTTACTATACTTTGTTTTAGTATGACAAATGAATATATTTAGATAAATTACCCTTAGCAATTTGAATTCTTATTAAATTCACTCGACATTTTATATTATTGCTACCAATTACTGCAATTTATTTAAGTATAAATGTTGGTTTAAAAATATAAATAACAAGATATAAAGTCATTTGCAAATTCCATTACTCGAAAAAGATTGCGGCCCGCGGAAAAATAAAACCGCATAAAAGGATTTATTTCAAACACCTCTATAAAATGCTATTTCGGTTCAGATCCACGTTCTTATACTCATCTGCATTTAAATTATGGTTTAAATAAAACTCTAGCTGGAATAGGTGCGCGTAAAAATGTGGATTTAAAACTCCAGGGATCCCGACAAAGCCTTTTTATGGTGCGGTTAGTGGAATAATACGGGTTTCTAATTAATTATTTTTGCTTAAAGAGATAATGCCTTTCTTAGCAGGATTTTTGGTAGATTTTTTGTATCTTAAGTAATTAGTTTTATTGTTAGTTTCTGTGAGAATAAGTTAAGTACAAAACTTATTAGGTTAGATTTGGATTGAGTTAGGTTATAAAAGTAATTGTGCTTAATCAAATGAATAAAAAGTTTGTGCCCTTCTTACTAACTTTTGGTATGGTTGAAAAATTCTGTTTTGAAGTAAGAAATATGGACAATACCTGATCTATAATTATACATTATTTTTATTATACATCATTATTATTCGCCAAACTGAATGCAAGCTCTAAAACATTACAATTTACCATTCAAAGCATTCACTCAAACATACCACAAAACAATTTCCATTGAATCCACTAATAAAATATGTAAGCAATTAAATTGATCTGTCAAATGTGTAATGAATCGTGGACAAGTAAATTAATAATTTTATAATGCGCGAACAAATGTACGAATGAATAAATGAATAGACAAATAAACGAATGCCGACACAACCGCAGCGAGGCCCGACGGTTGCATGATTAAACCATGGCAAATGAATGTTATTCCAACGTTATTATTTGCAGCATTTTATAAGTAACAAACTCCAAATAATACGACGATTGTGTACTTAATCATATTTCCTGTATTCTTTTCCAACATGTTCATCAATACAAGGGCTTTCTACAAAATGCATATTAAAATGCCTACTCATTGACATATATGTACGTAGTACATTATAACTCAATGTGCCTACTACGTTTCTTCTAGAACATTCACAACGTAATTCCCGTCTCGGCCATCCTTCACATCAGCCGTTGACAACTCCGTTCTATATTCAAATCCTTAGTCCATTCTTCTTAATACAACGGCCAGCACCATCGTCATACTAGAATTAGGTTGGTTTACTCATCGCTTATAAAAATCATCCGTAACAATTTTGTTTCGTGATTTGTAGCATGCAGTTTTTACAGTTCGACAATCCGACATTCAAGTTTAGTGGTATGATGGTGATTTGTTAGCTGGTGGAGGATCAGGTGGTAAAATCACAACAGTGTCAACACTGTATAATTTCAGTTAGAATAACACACATAAAGTAAAACAAAGCACAGAAGGAAGAACAGTCAAGCTTGGTCATCTGACGGATATCGTTGCACTTTATTTATTTATTTATATATTCTTTATTGTACACCAGAAAAAAAAAACAGAGATTATAACAACATTTAACAATAAGTACAATCGGCGGCCTTATTGCACAAGGCAATCTCTTTCACTTCAATCACTCACTTTTTTCAATCACTTTGTATTTGACTTTCTATGAACGATGTGTGCACTGTGATTGGCGCACGTATGGGACTTAAACATTGTTACTGTATCATTCATATTTCATACTGTATGATATGTGGCGCTGTTGGTGGACCTTATATATACATAAGTAAATAACAATACTTAAGTCTCGTAGTTGTATTGTCTTTTGAAATATATGGGGAAAGATTTTCCCAATTTACTTCCTGTTTATAAATTAGATGTTAGCTCTTAAGCTCCTCTTTCGGTGCTGTGTAGAAAATCGAGAGGAGTATGTCAGTATCTACTACTGTTCTTTCAGCTATTGTTGGAACTTCTTTTTATTGCCGTGAATGGCGAGACGAGCATGCCGTCCGCCTTATCGTAAGCGATACGACCGCTCATGGACAATAGCATAACCACCATGAATTACAAGGCAATGCATGGCATTCCACTGTACTCGCCATTCTGAGACATAAGATGTTAAGTTTCATAATGTCCAGTAGTTACTCTGGCTACAATGTCCTTCAAACCGGAGCACAACAGTGCATTTACACTGCTGTTTGGTGGAAGAAATAAACATTGCGGTGGTACCTACCCAGGCGGCCTCTCGCAATGAGACCTACCACCAGTAAACCTGAACAGTATTGTTCTACCTGCCGTCACGCCTATGTGACCATCTGGCTCAGTAATATTACTGGTGTCTCTTGTCGGGGTGCATAGATTTGCCTCAGGCTATTTTGCTTTGATGCTCATTTGTTAGCGGCGTTCATGACACACAGAAAGTTCATTATAATCATCAGTTCATGTGCTTATATCTTGCAATAAGTATTAAATAACCGGGGTTTGGACCCGAGACTTCAGCATTGTAATCATTACCACCAAGTATTAAATAAAGTATCATCGAAATATTTCATCAATTTACTGAGAACACTAACAAATAGTATGTATACATGATCCCTTCTCTTTGTATCTTAACGGTCGATTTTAATTAGCAACAGAATACTTCCCAACTGGCAACTATGCGAGCTCCTTGTTTCCTTATTAATGCTACAAGGAGCATTAACTATCGGAAGAGCCGGACAATAGGGTTTTACTTCCATAATTTTGAGTCCCTGCGGGTAAATAGTATTTGTTTGTGGCCAGTACATACAGGGTATATCAAGACTGCGACCGAAAACGAAGCCAGGTGGTATTACTAGTGACTTCAGACAAAATGCAACAAAAATGTCCGCAAAACAAAATGCCATTTTCTTGTTAATTTTTTGGGTTATTAGTACATAGTTTTCCTAAAATTAGTACACCGTTTTATTTTAATGGCGCAATGGTACGCAAGGGTCTGAATTACTATTTTCGCATAAACTACGTATTTAACATCCAAACACGATGATATTTAAGTAATTGTAAAATAATGTCTGTCACATTTTTTGCGAAAATTTTAATTGCATTGTGTCTGTAAACACTGAAACTTCCATCTGGCTTCATTTTCAGTCTCAGTCTTGATATTCCCGTTATATAAAAGATACTGTCCTAAAAAGCATTCCAATTTTTACTTAAATTAGCAAATTTGAAAAATGGACGGAATCGATGGAATCTTATATCTTAAATGGCCGGAAATTGTAATAAAAATATAGTTCAGGTTTACTCAACGGTAATAATATTTAACGTAATCTCTAGCCACACTGTTAAGTTTCTCAAACGACACATCTGATTGAGAAGAAGCGCACTGGTAATAAAATAGTGAGCAACATGTCAACTAAAATCGCACAGAATCTTAATCTAAAGGAATGTAAAAAATCATTTACATATTCAACCGACAAAGAAATACTGCAGTTTGTCACAGCACGCTTTACACTTGCTACGCTTTCTGTTTTGTCCCGCCCTCACACCCGCCACTGCAACTCCTGTAAGCCAGGATCAACAGTGGCACGCATTTTAATGACACCGAGCATTGAAGCTCAACGAGTCTCCGGCAATGTCTAATTTGTCTTTAACCCGCCACGAAATCAATCATAAAGTTAAATTAATAGGAGGAGTTGGAAATATTTAACTTACCACGCTTACTTACCACTTCCAAATACGGGTTATAATTCGTCAGCCGAGTCGTTTTAACAGATAGCTTGACTATAAATATGCCAATGGACACAACCAATTTTATCGCGAGTTTGCCCACTTGTCTTTCGGAATGGCTCGCGGCAAAATACGGCCCTGCGGCTCTGTTCGCTGAATATATTAAAATACCACGTCACTCAGTACTAAGGGGGGGAATTTATGTGTAAACATGTATCAGATGGTTCAGAAGCGATAGCCAAGTGGGAAGCAACCAGAATGTAGCACTGTGAATGGTTTTCCACAATACTGTGGGGTGGTCGCTATTACAGCGAAACTGCAACAGTACGCGTATATTCCACCGCTAGTTTTTGGGACAATCCTACTCAACGCAATATTGAATCTATTTTTGTTAATCGGTTTTCATTAATACGGTGGTGCAATCCTATCGACCAGACTCATTATAATTGCAGTGTTTATGTATTTTCTTACTTTAGATGGCTTGACGCCCGGACGTCACTTAAGGTGTCCACTGAAAATTAGTGTTGTGTCGTGGTTTACACCACATCATAAGATAAGCTGCGTGGACAACTACAGCCACAGCCGCGACCAACCATATTTTTTATTTTTATTCTGTATTGTTTATAAACTATTGTGTATGTTGCGACTGTGACCAATTAATCGTTCTTCTTTCTTCCTTTTTTACTCATTTGTACTGAAGTTTTACCAACCTCCAAGGCTCCAATGCCTACAATTTTAAGATACCAACAACGAGTTGACCAATAGATAAAATTACATTTTATCCAGAGACCAAATACTACCAATGCACTGCAATTTTCCACTAAAAATCTACAAAAGCGCTTAGCAAGTAAAGTCCCCGGGGTAGATAGTCAAATGCCAATTGCAGTCAATTTGTAAGCCCCATCCGTTTGCTATGTAAATGGGCAGCTTTAACATAAAGAGACGTAATACTTCGTCGGCATCGAGTCCCGATTGTTTCGGATCTCTGAGGTTCGATCCTATTTGCATGCAAACGGGATCATTCTACACTTTCATACTAAACTTTGTGCGATATCCACCTTATTGACTGCAGCCGCTTTGTTTTGCATAATTGGAAAAAGTTAAGATAATTTCGTATGCGATTGCTCGGAGTGCAGTTTGGGCCACATATGCGTATATTGACAGCGTGGAAGCTATAGGATTTATCATAACGTGATTCGAGTTCTAAAAGAGAAAATCAACTAGAAAAGCACCACGACACGACAAATGACGTACGATTATACTTAGAAGCTACGGTATCAAAACTTCACATATATCCATGCAGTCCTAAATGGAATTGAAACTGTTGTCTCCGCCGATGTCATTTTATTCGCGAAAGGAGCAGCGCGGTGGCCACCATACCCTTCATAAAATTCAACATGCTTTTTCCCCACTAGTAGTATCAGTCCAAAGAATTCTATGATGAAAAGTTTACTCTTAAAATTGCTAAATTCCACTGAAATATTATGAATATTTATCTGCTGTTCTTCCCGTATGAAAGCATTATAGTGGAACAATTAGGCGGTGCGATGGAGGTTTAATTAAGGAAGGGTAGTGGGCAGTGGCGGGAGGGGGTTGTGGCAACTTGTTTGCGCGCCTCCGAGTAACTTCCAAACCTTACGTTTATTACCCACTTCACGGCCGGTTGCATTGTATTAACTTGACTGTTAAGTTGAAGAATATCGAGTGACGAGAAAACAATTAACTGTCTTTGTTTGGGACAATTTTTGTCTGTAGTCTACGTCGCATCTCATGTTTCGCTTAAATATCTTGTAGAGTCAAATATTTGATGCAAATTACCAAATTTCTGACAATTATAATGACTATAAAAATCCTTTTTTTGGACAATGTTCTATTGATGTAAATTACTGGTGGTTGGTCTCTCATATGTGAGAGGCCGCTAAGCAGCAGTGTATATGCACTTTTGTGTTCCGGTTTGAAGGACATTGTGGCCAGAGTAACTACTGAACATAATGAAACTTATAATCTTATGTCTCAGGATGGCGAGCGCAGTGGAATGCCGAGCATTGCTTTGTAATTCGTGTGCTGTTTGGTTTTCTACTGTCCATGAGCGGTCGTATCGCTTACCATCAGGCGAATGGCATGCTCGTCTCGCCATTCATTAAAATAAAAAAAAGCCTTAAATTGAGAACTAATGTACGAATGAATGTGAGTTAATGTGGCTACTTCCTCAAACTGAAGCTATGTACACATCAATTCTTTACCTCAACAAATATCGCCTTTATCTCAAAACCTTCACCAGGTTTTTACTCTCAAATTAGACTGGCAAATTCTGGCCTGAGACTAACGAAGCTCCAGAGTGTAGTGAAACGAATATTCAATAAGATTTCAGGCAGACACCTCCATCGGATCTGGCGTGGCGCCAGGCCGAGTGCCCGTGAGATATCATTATCGTTTCAAAGAACCTTCGGAAATATGGGAATTGGATGACTTTGGAAAGATATTTCTTAGGTGTGGGTAGTGGTGGGTGCGAAGGAATTTTCTATAGAAATATTATATATATACATATTACTTTATCCCAGAAGGGGTAGGCAGAGGCGTCACCAGTACACCTACATTTCGCCTTGATAATTATTAATAATTCAAAAACCACGCTGATGTTTATTCGTTTTTAAATGTATTTTTTAGTACTTGCAAAATACACAACAGCTTACACCTCTCGGTAGTCAATAGGTCGTCTATTTGAACGACACTGCATACCTCGCCGGTGCACACAATAATGCCATCCCATTACTACCGTGTGTTGACTACATTCAAATTACACCGTATGAACAGTGCTTACCAACCGGGCGGACTCATATCGTAGCTATTAACTACTCCAGATAACAGGAGAATTGTCCCCCAGTGTTTACCTGAATAGGCGCACGTATTAAGTGTAAATGGGTCCCACAAAGCCCCCATGCAGTACGTCCTCTGATCGCACCCGGGGGCCATATTTTATCCACGCCTAATTTGTCCCTTGCAGTCACCGGGAATCGTGAGCTCCTTGCAAAATGTGAAATTAAAATATACAATTGTAGCAAAACCAACGGTTTTATTGTTCTCGTCTGTTGAGTTTTAGTGTGGGAACAGAGGTGAACTCGAGTGAGGATGTTTGGGGGAATACAGTATGTTTGGCTTTTATCAAAATATTGGACGTGCCATTTAATTAAATAGTTCCTTATAGATAAACTCCATAGTTACCAATAGCAAGTCCTATTTAATTGTTTTTAACTATTAGTTTTACACTCGACTGCCTCGGTGCCGCTGTTGTACTACGCTACGATTACAAAGCTGAGGTCTCAGGCTCGAATTCCGTGTCGAGCAAAGTGATGTTGGATTTTTCTATTCATTATCAGCCTGGAGGCTGGACTTTGTGCCCGATATGGCGATAGGCTCGCCCCTTAGCACATCGTGGGACAGAACATACAAGGCGAAACGTGGGTGTCCTGGTTTCTACCAGGTGAAACTCTTTCTATCCCTTCTGGGAAAAAGGCTTCTGTTTATGTATGGATGTATTAATTTTACAATTTGATTATTAACATTTCAGGTTAAAACAAGCTTACTCTTTGATATATTCGCCAAGCTATAGTGCTCGGTGTGATTACCACTGTTGATCATAGTTGACAGGATTTGCAGTGGTGAAAGATGGGCAACAGTAAATTATAAACTGTTAAACTAAAAACTTATTTCAACATTATTTTTTGGTCTAAACCCACAAATGCTCGCCCAGAGTCCATCCCTGTAGCAGTTTGTTCTCATAATTGCCGAGTAATTCGAACATTAAGCCAAGTCCGGCCCGACGAGGAGAATATTGTTTCTTGCGGGACCCATGCTTTTATTATAATTAAAATTGGCGACGGCACAGTATATCATGGGATTTAGAACGTCTACGAGGGCTCTCGATGTCACTGCATACCCTCACAATTTGTACGGTTTAACGTCTTGGAAAATGCGGTCTGTAAAGACTTTATTAATTTCATCTTGAGTAATTATGTAATTGGCGCTTTTGAAGTAGATTGTAATGACAGATGGCGTTGGTTTTATTTGAGGGTTTTCGTGCGTGACAAAATTGTGGTTAGTATAGGCCAGATGGAGATTTTAAATCTCTCACCGTTCAGTGCTCTGAATTTACGGATACATGTACCTAAATAAATAATAAATGCACCCAACATTCACATGTACATAGTCTACACAATAAGACCGTATCAGAAACCAGGACTGAGAGACTTTTCGGTCTCACAAACACCCAGATCCGAAACAAATATCTGTGGTTAACACAAATATTTGTTTCTGAGCTGGGATCGAACCCGAGGCCTCTCGTTTCACAGTTGGCGTCTTACCAACTGCGCCACGGAGGCTGTCAAAGTAAACGGCAATTAACTACGAATATGTTTAGAGAAAACATGAACTATACGTGAACTATACATAAAAGCTCTTAATAAGGATTTTGAAGGTAGATGAATTCCATAACCTACATAAGAGCGTGGTTGACTATGGCTTAATTCAAACGTAATTCAAGACGTACAATATACGGCTATATTGATATAAACATTAACGGATTTATTCAGATAGTTGTAAAATATATTTTAGTTGTCGAATGATTTGTCCCTTTCGAACGACTTTTGAATTCAGTTTGAGCGGAGAAGACGAAACATTCGATAGCTAAAATACGTTTTACAACTGTCTATGAATAAGGCCTTTAGTACTAACATACTTTGTAGTGTTTTCTCCATAGTAAAAAGGATTTAAAGTTTTAAACTTAAAACGAGTAGAAACAGTTCTAAGTGTGTTTCGTACAGAAGTAGTTTGCGATCGTAGTTCGCGGGTCTGAAGATGTCGGTGCACTTTGTAGAATAAATCTTGTAGATTTGTTGTCATGCTGTTTCATAATGGAATATATTGATTTAAGTGTTTGATAGTTTTGAGACAAAGGAAGGGAGTTATTTATTGTGATAGGAATTTACTTGTTAAGTTTCATTTAAGGTAACATGAGTGACAGGGTATTGGAGAGTTATCTGAACTGCCAGATAATTCTGAAGGTTCGAGCCCAGGGCTCCAATTTTTCAGTCATATGAAAATTAATTGATTGGGGCATGCACCAACCGCGGAGGAAAATGTTAAAAGGACATTTACTTAATTTGAATTTCGGTAAGATTTTATAAATCTAACTTCATTAGGGACGGACATACCAGCAGTAAGAACATGAAGAGGAGTTAACATGCATAAAAATAATCTTGCGTAGCTATATAACTGTGGAACAATGAAAGGTATAAGACGATATTAATACACTTTCAAAAATTATTTTGGGAGCAAATCATCACTGGAGACCGTCTGTTACCTGAATGAATCATCAAGAAAGTAATTAAAAGGGCGAACGCGTCTCGCCGGCTTTTAATTTCGTCCCTAAACGCCTTAAAAGGGGACAATGGGGACGGACAAATAACTTCGCCTTCACAATAAAAATATTTTATATCCACATTTTTAATTTAACTTTCATTGTTCTCGGCAACGTTAGGATTTATAAACACTTCGATAAACTATTTTAGACAATTTTGCCGTGGTTATAGTCTATCTAAAACCTTAAAAGTTCTTATTCATAGACAGTTAAACCTATTTTAATTATCGAATGTTTTGTCCCTTTCGAACGACTTTTGAATTCAGTTTGAGAGAAGAAGATAATTCATTTTCATGTTTATTTTTGTACAGAAATCGTATTGAAATATTCATTTACGTGGAGTCATTTTGTCTTAGAAATTGACTTTCTATTCAATACGTCTGTATATTTGCTTTTATTACCAAAAGCTTATTGAGAAGGTAATTTAATAGATAAAATACTCTGATATTATGCTCACTCGTTCTAATTTGTCTTGTTAAATTTCTCTGAATTTAAATACCTATTTATTATTTTATTCGGGTTGGTGATTCTATTGCAAATACATGCTTAGAAATTTTTTAGAATTTTCTACAGTATCAAGACGTTTTGGACAGAGTCTTAACACCAAAATAATTTGTCGAAATTCTTATGTTAAGTTTATGTGGCTTATTTAGGAGAAAAATCTGCTCAACTATGGTAAATTTAAGTTAATAATAGTACATAGGGATAAATGTTTTTTTTTAGTATTAATACGTGTGTTTTCGGCTTTCAAAGGGTAGCAAAGGAGAAGGAGGGAGCTTTTAGTTCAAAGCCCTGTAATGCTTACTAGCTAAGCTCTACTTAAATAACTATTTCAATTACTAATAAATAGGTAACAAAAAATATCTACTATTTAGAATTAGGTGGTTTGCTTCGCCTGCCTCCACTGGAAAATTAGTGGGAACCTATACGTAAAAAGAATTTGATATAAATTAAAGGAAAAAAAAAACGTCTTCTACCACTGGAATATTTTATTCCTTCATCACAAATAACTTCATTAGTATTCACTCGAAGTGGTTGAAATTTAATATAAATGATGAAAAATTCAATTTTATTAACCGTCACAGCGTCCGATTCCCAGTTTTTTATCGCTCTTGAAATAAACTTAATGTTTATGAAATCAGTTCAGTTATTTGAAAGCAGATACTTTGTAAAAGGACAATTATTTAAATTGAATTCTACGCGGTGGGCGCTTGTGTTTCGGTTATTTGTTTTAGAATCTTTGTCAAAAATCTTTTGTTAGTCGCAAATCTTTTTGTGGACTTAAAGGATTTTTGTAGGTGGATAAAGCTACAATATTAATGGCTCAAGGTTGTATCTCTGTCTCATAGGAAAGGGGTGACAGTTTTCTTTCGGGGAGTGAATAGCCGGAGCCCGAAAATTTTGTGGCTTCCAGAATCCCACCAGATTTTCATATCCGTCTCAATAATGACTTACATAATTGTGGAAAACCAGTCATAGTAACCAAGTAATAACTTTATTTATTTTGGTTCCACAAAAGATACAAAATGCTCATACATAGCACTAAACCCCACACTAGGATTCCCTATGTTGTGGGATAGTGATTCGTCCAATACCATTTAGGTATATTAAAAAAGAAAATGATACGTGTTCTTAAATTTAGGTGTGTCCTGTTCTGTGGCCATTCGACTTCTAACATCAAGTCAATCTATATTCTATAGAACATAGGCATCACGCTCATTGATGGTAAAGCTTATAAAGATGCATGCAGGTCGTTTTCAAGTTCGCTATGGAAAGTCTTGGTGGAGGCAAAAAATGTGCAACGGAAGGCTTTCCATGGCTGAAGTTGATAGAGTTCAAATTGCTTCTAGCTTAAAGAGCAAGCAGTAACGTAATCATAAACTCAACCACCAAAAATAACTTCACATTTGACAGCCTCCGTGGCGCAGTTGGTTGAACGCCGGCTGTGAAACAGGAGGCCACGGGTTCGATCCCCGCACAGAGACAAATGTTTATGTGAACCACAAGTATTGGTTTCGGGTCGGTGGGTCTGGGTGTTTGTGAGACCGAAAAGTCTCTCGTAAATCCTGATACCCACGACACAAGACTCGATCTTAGTGTGGGGTCAGGACTGCGTATGTGGCTGTTAGGAGTGCTTATTATTTGTGTGCTTACATCCCAGAACAATGCACTTAAAATATGTATGGAGGAAAGTTTCAAAATCCAAAACACTCAGTGACTGCCGTTACATCTAAGTTAAATAATAACCCCAACTTAGTTGCAAGTCGGTAAGATATTAAACATTAATTGCGTCCGTGAAAAGAATAACTAATAGCTTCGCGGACAAAGCGGAAACTCGTTAAAAGTTACGTAAATTTGCACTGGCTGTATTCTCTCAGTTTACGAACCTTGTAAGAAACGTTCTGATACTTTCTGGACGTAAAAATATATCTTTATATTAATCTTTAGAGCTACGTTTATGAGAATTTTTTGTGATGTGAGAGGAATCAATTTATTTTTATTATTCAATGAAATTTTTTATGAGGTCCTTTATGAAGTAAGTTTAAGAAGTTTTGTAGGAGTTTAAGGATGTTTGTATGTCTATGTAGTTCCTTAATGAGCTGTTTGTCTTTAATGATAAACGATGTGGTAAAGCAAAAGAATAGTGACGCGTTTCTGCCATCATTATTTTTTATTGCCTACCAAGCATACGAGTGTAATAACGGTCTTCAGGTTTTCATATTACGGTCCTCTCTCTTTGTATCTGGATAGTTACACTTCTAGGAAATGTTTTCGCTGGTTAAGAATGAAACTCCGTCTTGTCCAAGTATTTATAATTTCCAATGTTTTACATCAACTTATACTACGATTCACGATCCAACCGAACTCATACTAAGCCATCAATGAAAAGACCACTGTTTTATATTTTTATATCCCTCATTCCATTTTTCACATTTTTAAATATTTCCTTTTAAAACAAGCCAACCCGATCTATACCTTAATTTCGAGAATTTAATATTCTTGCTTCAGAATTATATTAATCTGGAGAAACAATTGTAAAATGCTCAGTACTAAAATGCAACCTTACACGAGCTGGCCGCGTAATAGTGCAATATGAATTTATGCTCATGTAAACAGCAGCCACATATCTACAATAACAATCATATCTGCTGAATAAAAATTCCGTTCAGAAATCGCAACTTCGAAAAAATAGAAATTTAAATGAATCCCATCAAAAGTTGAAAAACACTTGGCTGTTAAATCCTCGCGAGGGGGGAGGGGGGAGGCATCCCAGCCGGACTAATTATAACGGAATGGAATGCTAATTCGTTTAATTAACGTCTCCTTACGAGTGATGGATGGGATAAGTTGGGTAATTTGATCTGGAGTGATCTGTGGATACCATAACCCTGTGGAATTCAGGCGTTATTGAGGATGTGATGTATTAATTGGAGGCATGCAAGTATGCTGGATGATTGAAAGTTGTACAGAATTGGTTGTGCTTGTGTATGTTTAATTTCATGCTCATGCTGGCAGTCTTAATTATAAACAATTTAACTTGTTTAAAAATACAAATATATAAAAATCAAACCGATTTTATGCATGTATTAGACCAATATAATTTATCATTGCAGTATATATACATGTATATGAAATCACAGCTTTGCTAAACTGGGGTATTAACTTATTTGCATTTCCGTTCTTCTCCCATCTCCATCCATATCTACATTTAATCTCTGTCATGATCTCTTAAAAAATTAATTCTTCTTAATGCCAATTCCAAATAGCGCCATCTATTTTAAATTTCCGAACTACTCCACTGACGTGATAAACAAACGAGACTGAACAATCCATCGATCGGCACGTTCGCAACACAAACAGTTACCTCAGTAACAACTCGCGATTTTCGCTCTGTTGCACTGCAAACAGATTCGAGATTACAGGATTATGAGCTTTAACATCCGTTTGTTTTGGCTTATTAAATTATTAATGGAGTTTTGTTTACCAGTGCATTATTTAGGGGATGTTTAGGCTTGTATTGCTGTGTGATATAGAGAGGTTAGGTTAATTTGTTGATTTTTTTTTTTGTTTATTGCAATGAATGGCGAGACGAGCATGCCATTCGCCTGATGGTAAGCGATACGACCGCTCATGGACAGTAGCAAAACCAATCAACACCATGAATTACAAGGCAATGCTTGGAATTCCACTGCGCTCGCCATCCTGAGACATAAGATGTTAAGTCTCAATATGTCCAGTAATTACTCTGGCTACAATGTCCTTCAAACCGGAACACAACAGTGCATTTACACTGCTGTTTGGCGGGAGAAATAGACATTGCGGTGGTCCCTACCCAGGCGGCCTCTCACATATGAGAGACCTACCACCAGTAAGTTTAGTAGTTTTTTATCTCTTACGGTTGCTTTTTTTATTTTTCTTTCATAATCTATGTTATATTAATAATTCCACCATTCAGGCCAAAAAGCAAATGTATATGTGGTTTTCCGCTCAAATTAGTTATTATACTTCCAACTTTAAGTTAACATAATTTTACAGGCACCTTTTGGTTACAAAGTTCTAAAAATTACCTTTGTGTAACGTAATTTTATTTCAAGCTAATTGCCAAAGCGTAGTCGCGTCTGCGTTCCGTGACGGCCATAAGTAATACCTCCTTTTGTACCTTCGGAACTGTTGAGACTTAACAAAAGCCAAGTTTCTGGAAAGTTCGTTGATCGACAGACTTTGATTGGGATTTAATAATCAGTTCAGTAACTTAGCGAGTTATAAATCAGGAAATCTCAGAGTTTCACTCTTCAAAGACTTCGGTTGAAGTGCTGTTTTGCTCATACTGTATCCGTTTTTAAAGTTTCGTGCCCAAGGCTTAATAATCCTTAATTTTCGTGCCTTTCCTTATTTATTTTCAAAAGCCGGTGTTGCAGCCATGATCTACAAGTATTTTCAGATGATCAGATGATTATTTGTCATTCTTTATGTTAAAAAAGGATTTATTTTATTTCTATGACACAGAATGAGAAATTAGGATATCTGTAGAAAAACCAAAGTTGCAGATGTATCTCGGCGAATAAGCATACTTAAGTAGCAGTAGGACGACTTACTAACTTGTGCAACATTGGACTTTTACCCAGAAGGTAAAAAACGATCTACAAAGTTGTTGGAAGTCGCTGGATGTAGACTGTTCCCCCTCGCTTCGTTGCAAGTATTTTTAAGCTTTTATAGCGATAACACAAAACACAGATTAGAGCATAAAGCTAAAAAATAGATTATTCCTATTGTAAAATTGAATCAGAAATGGTATCACAGTTTTATTCCTTGCTCGGGCTGTAAAAATGTTGTCGCGGCGGTGTAATGGGGCCGAGAGGATTTATCTGCAAGGCGACGCCACTCGCCACGACGTATCGATGTAAAATTCTTCAGCTCTATGTTTTCCTGGTACCTGAATTTATTTTACGAATTTTACTTAGCGGTTAAGCGATAGATTATTTAACTGTAACTATTAGGCAGATGTGATATAAATCTATGATATAAATGTATCGTTTTATATATGCTATTGTTTTGATGGAAAATAAGACCATTTTTCACTCAAATAGTTTGGCTGTCGAGTTTCCTTTGGTGACATTGCAGGTTTGCTCAACATTTCTTATCATATTCCTTCCTTTCTCTGCCTATTCACAAAAGGCCGGGAAATCATTCACTTCTTAATTATGCAGGTGTTTTTGGACGATAGTACTTCCCAGTTAACCTACCTAGAGGCTTACCAGCTACCACTATCATAAGTAAAACCACGAAAATGCAAATTCAAAACACAAGTTGATAATTAAATTCCTGTAGATGGGTAATGTTACTTTTAATACAATTTTTGCACGAAAACTCCCGTAAAGATACAATGCACGCCCATTAATGTAAACAGCTTGGCCGGCAATAATAATGAAAATGTAAAATGGTGGATGTAACACGCTTTAGAGGCTGTTACGTGGCGTTGTGAATTTTAACTGTTCATAACAGGACCGAGATTTTGGTAATGTGAACAACTTATATGCTGGTGTTTGTGTTTTGTAATGATAACGATTTTATATTTGTGTCTTTTTTTCTTTTTTTTTTTTATTGCAATGAATGACGAGACGAGCCTGCTATTCGCCTGATGGTAAGCGATACGACCGCTCATGGACAGTAGCAAAACCAAACAACACCATGAGTTACAAGGCAATGCTTGGCATTCCACTGCGCTCGCCATCCTGAGACATAAGATGTTAAGTCTCGATATGTCCAGTAGTTACTCTGGCTACAATGTCCTGCAAACCGGAACACAACAGCGCATTTACACTGCTGTTTGGCGGGAGAAATAGACATTGCGGTGGTACCTACCCAGGCGGCCTCTCACATATGAGAGACCTACCACCAGTAAAGTGTCTGGTATGGTCTGCTCGTCCGCTGTCTTATATTGGGATGGGAATGAATGCGATGAAATGAGAGTGGGATTTGTGCTTCTGCCTACCCTTTCGGTGATATACAGGTGCGAAGTTACGATGTTTCGTTATTTGTATACTATATCACCTAATACATGATGATAAAAATGGGTCATTTCTTGATGGAATACGAGATACTATTGTCATTTGTCATACACAAAACCGTTGGAGGTCTTGAATTCTTAATATATGAAGTCCAATCTTTCTGTTCTCAGTGTTTATTATTGTATCATTAAAATTTTTATTCCAGCAGCTTACACGAAGTCAGTAAGTACAAAATAACGTTATTCATAATGCATAAATAATTATAGTGAAAGCTTATGGAAAAACCTAGTGGCACTTGACGAGGCAAACTCATAAGCGTAGTGGAGTTAAACGAGGCAAGTTCGCTGCAAACAGATTAACAACGTATAAACTACGATAATCACCGATTAAGAGCAACCAAAGCCGCGCCAGCTCCGCGCCACCGAAACATAATTATTAGAAAACTTTCGTGGAAAGGTGAGTGCTTGGATGTGTGGGTGATAGAAGAGGCTTCATTTGCTGGTGGTATCTAGATAGCGACCATCATACGCAGTGCTTATGGAAAGTCTTGGAGAAACATGTAAGTGTCGCGTTTCATGTTCATCCTGTTTATATATATTTCTTTTATTGCGATGAATGGCAAGACGAGCAGACCATAAGCCTGATGGTAAGGGATATGACCGCTCATGGACAGTAGCAAAACCAAATAATACCATGAATTACCAAGCAATGCTTGGCATTTCACTGCGCTCGTCATCCTAAGACATAAAATGTCGAGTGTCTTTATGTCCTTCAAACTATATAGAAGACAACAGTGCATTTAAACTGCTGTTTAAATTTAAACCTTAAACTTAACTTAACTTAAACCAGCTTAGCTTAAACCAGTAAAATCCGGTATCCAGTATATCAGGATACAATTAGGTCGGTACTGTGTCAATCCGTTAGGAATGATCATTTCACGTTGGTGAATACTTAATCTAGATTACATTGCGCTTTAGAAGTCAGTAGATATTTTTTTTAAAACACGTCAAATGCATGGAAAATGTTTTGTACCGATCTCACGTTACTAAGGAATATGGTTATGTATAAAATAATTTCCTATACTTAGATATCCCCAAAAAATTCGGAATAAACTTCTGTTGTCATCGACATAACTTAATCCTTATTAACTTAAACTTAACTTAATTTGGTAACATGATTTTTAAACTGCCTCGGTGGCGTAGTTGTTCTACGGAACGATTTCAAAGTAGAGGTCACGAATTTGAATCTTGAGTTGGGCAGTGATATTGGATTTATCTATTTATTGTCAGCTCGGAGTCAGGACTTTGTGCCAAATATGGCGATAGCCGCCTATCACATCATGGGACGGAACATACAAGGCGAAATATGGCTGTCCTGGTAGCACCTCTGCCTGCCTCTTCTGGGAAAAAGACGTGAGTTTATGTATGATTTAAGAAATATACATTATAATGTATTCTCTTATCTGATCAAAGGCACCTCTCTTATCTGATCACAGAGCAGCCTTCATGTTCAATCTGATAAAGATTTTCATTATACAGCCTCTTCCATAAGCCTCTTATCTGTGGAGAACGTCTCACTGGCAACATGAGCTCCTTTGATGCGTGAATATATGCTCAGGAATTAACTATTGTTAAAGTTTCCCTTGCGTGTTCACATGCTCTCCTCACTGTTGCTTTAATTTGAGAAAAATTAAAGGACTTCCGAGTACGAAAACATGGAATAAATTGGACCGAGTTTTTAAATCAGAAATACTTTGAAATCGGAAGGGATTTAAAAATTAGAAATAAGTATTTCACTCATGTACAGCATATAAGTACAGAAACATGCTGAAGCGCAGACTGGATTTGAGAATGACTGGTGTAGGCAGGACCTGTGTTTCAGATCCCCAGGATCTTCACACCCGTAAGGCTAAAACACGTTTGATTGTATAATAAAGTGAAAGTCCAGAAAACTTAAAAACATAACCTAAACCACTTTAAAGGTAAAACTACAGCTACCTGTGAAGCTATGTTGATTGCAGCCGTCGAGATTTTTTTTCAATTTTAACACTGCATCGACACGCGGCGGGCCGGAACGGTAAACGAACGAAAAATAAAAAACACAGGGGCTCAGGTCGTCGGTTTACTGGCAGGCTTGAAAAAAAATCCTCTTTGAATATCGATAGAATGGATGACGGTTCAGGGAGCAGTTTAAAGGTTTATGCGAACATGTCTAAGTATGATTCGGATGGCCATGACAGGTATAGCCTAATATGTGCGTCACTGATGTTTCTATTTGTAAGTGAGGGTATCTCTCTCTCTTCCTCTCTCTCTCTCTTTCTCTTCAGCCACAGGAAGTCCACTGCTGTACATAGGCCTCCCCCAATGATCCCCTCATCGTTCTGTTGGAATTCAAAGTATAATAAAGGTTTATTATATCATCATCATCATCATCATCAGCCCGTTGCAGTCCACCGCTGGACAAAGATATAATACATATTATATAATACATTATTATATAAAAACATTAAATACACAGAATTTGTCACAGAAGTTGTTTAGACGCCCCACGCCTTTTGACATTTTTTCAATAGAAGCTATTATTAGGTCATATGCCAAATATTTAAACTTCGAATCGAGTTGGCGCCAACAGAATTTTGTCACTGACTTGGTGACATCATAGTACATAGAAAAATAATTACACGCATAGTTTCATATTTTTTAAGGAACTTGCGTCGTCTAGTTACGATTTTCTACATAAATGCAATTTTATTTATGAAAACCAACAATAAAACTAACAAATCCTAAATTGTATATCTACTGTTATCGATTTCTGGTCCAGGACATAAAATGATTAATTACTTAAATTGTCAGTAGAGTTATTATGAAGTTATTGTTAATTGATTTACAAATTACGATACATTGTATCGTAATTTGGTAATGATTCATTTCTCCAATGTTTTATTATTTTTTTGCCTTCCGGTTCATTAAATATTATTCATTTATCAAGTAATTATTATTACTAATTAAAATGACTAATTGTCATTCTTTTTGTTTTAAGTGGCTTTAAATGTAATAGCAAGTGTTTAATAAATAAATAAGATAGTTGCCGTCAACTTGTAAGCTTCCGGCAAACATTTTTATGAAATACATTTAAGCAAATATTAGATGATTAATTGTACAAATATTCTTACATATTGTTACTTCATATTATACGATTTATGATACTGAATTTATAATATTATGATTATTAATACTTAAATCTCCAGTTGCTTAATTAATCTCACCCGATCACATAAAAGACGGTAAGAATATGTAAGAAAGTTAGTTGTTCAATATCAGTTCGACAAGAAATAAGTGAAAGTGAGTGCCAATTGATGTAAGTACTATTTGATCAAAAACTGTGTGTATAACTGTGTAATAAAATCTGTTGGAGAATCAAAGTCGTCTCGCTGCCCGAAACCATCCTGACCAACACTTCACACTACGTTTAATTTTACAAAAACCAATGTTGCAAATTTCTACGGTATGTAAGTCCGCCAACCCGCACTAGGCCAGCGTGGTGGACTATATGGCCTAACTACTCTCAATCGATTCTCTCGATTGAAGAGTAGGCCCGTGCCCTGCAGTGGAACATATATGGGCTTATATAGATAGATGTAGAATGTTGCAAACCTATTCGGCCTGTTATTGCAGTAATGATTCGGAAACAACATTAAATTGATCCTAAAAAAAACTGATTTGGGCCGAGCTGGAAAAGCTGGAGGATTATGAAAAGTTCTTAACAAAGCCAGCAATTATCGGAATTAAAAAAAAGAATATAAAATATAGCATCATAAGTATACGTACATTAGTAGCTCTGATGGATTTGAAACTGTGACAGTAGGTTCAATTCAAAGGTAAATAAATACACCCAACAGGCACATACGTTGCCCTGACCCCCACATCAAGATCAATTAAGTTGTGTCGGAACTCGGAATTAGAAACTACGGGAGAAATTTTGGATCACACAAATATTTGTCTCGGTGATGTCTCGGTGCGAGGATCGAACCCGCGGCTCCTTGTTTTACAGTTGGCATCTAACCAACTGCGTCACGGAGATTAGACAATTTCGTTTTATTTGTGTTTTAAATAGCTCATAATTTCCTTGGCCTGGAATTAGCCTGGCCAAGGAAGACAAGACTATTAGAGACATAATTTATTATGTCTTATTTAATCATGTAATCTTAGATATAATATATTCCTCAGATTATTAATTTACGGTACATCAGTATGATTGTGTGTTAACAAAATTTTAAAGAGGAATTAGGTATACTACAATGCAGGAAGATTTTTCTTATTTTGAGAATATCGTTTACAAAGTCCTAAGATTATTTTAATATTTTAGTTTAGCTTGAAACTTACTTCGTATCTATGTATATGTTTTCTATTACTATAAATTAATTGTAAACTTTTTATTCAGGTACAAAAAAACAGCCTAACGAGAATTAAATTGGAGCACAGCGTGGCCAGCAATGTATTTAAGAGGCTACGGGACAATTTCACGGGCCATCGGGCACACGGGCCACCGCAGGCCTGTCCATTAGGCCAAACACCAGACATTCTCGTTAGGACCAGGAAATAGGAAACCTACATGTATAAAGAATACTGTTTTGAAACCTATTTATCTTTTGCTGTGGAAATCACAATAAAAATATACAACATATTGTGTTTTTGGTTTATTGCATGCTGTGAAGAGTTAAAAGTGTATTAAAAAAGTACAAACTAACCTTACCTTACCGTAGCGCAGAGACACCGGCTTTACAGCGAAATGTCGTAGGTTCGATCTCTGCAACGAGACAAATGTCTGTGACAATAGGATGTATAGAACCTCTGAAATGAATTTTAAGATATTAACCCCCGCACTGTCCATCGGTATTTTGGTCGATGTCAAATAATGACAGATATTTTCATGTATGAATTGCAATTTCCAAAATTGTAAAGAAAATATAGAAATATAATTCATTTAATTAACACTTACCGTTGGTCGATACTGGATTCACATTAAATCATCAGTTTCCACGACACTTTTACAACATGCACACTTCATTAAAATATTGTAACTGAATAATGACAGCTCGGTACTTCCTTTTATACTCCTTTAGTGATAACTCCATAGTGGGGATAGAGTGGGGAGAGTAAATAACGTAGGTAGACGTCGAATTGCACGTAGTTTTCAATAATTGTGGGTATCAAACCGTCAGTTGACTTCTAATAATAAAATAATAAACATTATTTAGTTGCATAGTTTACCTTTTATTTTGTATAATATTAGTAATAAGCATGAAAGTGTAATTTTGTATTCGCAACTTTACATGTGAAATGTACTGGGAAGAGCTCTGACGTCTGAAATACAGGTAAACTTCTTTATCTAGTTCAGACACAGTAGCCCCACAAATAAAGTATCAATTTTAAGATGTATTTAAAGAAATAAATAAATAAACAATTAATGGCGAGTAATTTCTAATCTGTATATACCTAATTTTGGTGGAATGAAAATAAGTTATTCAATGTATAAAATGTCTGTTCGGAAGTCAAAGCCCGATAGAGGCAAACGGGCAAATACTGAAAGATTTTTTTAGTATCAGCACTAATTTCTACTTATTTTTCAGGTTCAATTACATTCAAAACCCAGTACAATTGTATACATTTTCAATAGACCTAAAATACACAGCAACTTAAATCGCTTTACTAAATTTCAGGCTCCCAATAAATTGCCTATTGTCATGTATCAGGCGATGTAGGGCGGCTCGGAAATGAGCTATTTGGTAGCGGCTCGGCTCCATATACCAAATTGCAGGCTCTGTGCCTTTGTGCCGAGAACCATTCATGTACCCTCAACATAGACGCGGAGCTGCGTAGTTTGTTTTAGTCAAAGTTGTTAAAGGAAAGTCTTCGTTGATGGAGTAAGATATAATTTTAATTTAAATAGGTTTTAAATTAGGGGTAACTGGTTGATGATGTGCATAAATTCTACAATTATTATAATTGTTATTAATTTTGTTAAGTAAATAAATAAATACACCCAACAGTCACATACATAGTCCTGACCCCGTACTAAGATCGAATCTTGTGTCGTAGGTATCAGAAACTGCGAGAGAATTTTTCTCACAAACATCTAGACCCGAAATAATTACTGTTGAACATACAAATTTGTTTTGGTGCGAGATTCGAACCTTTCGTGTCACAGCAGGCGTCTAACCAACTGCGCCACGGATGCTGTTCAATATCTACAATGTTTATCATTTTTGTTTATTTAAGTTATCAATTTAGTTATTGCAGTGGCAACATAACTGTATCCCCGCAGTGGTTCTTAAGACGTGCGCCCCTGAGTTGACCCCCGTGCTAACGCGTCTTTATCGTCTTTCCTATAAAACCAACCGGGTTCCGGCTTCGTGGAAGGTCGCCCATGTCCACCCAGTCCCCAAAAAGGGTGACAGATCGGACCCATTGTGCTACAGGCCGATTGCTGTCACATCCTTACTCTCCAAGGTCTTGGAGCGAGTTATAAACACTCAGCTCCTGAGGTATCTTGAGGACCACCAGCTGATTAGTGACCGCCAGTACGGTTTCCGTCACGGTCGTTCAGCTGGTGATCTTCTTGTGTACCTCACGCACCGTTGGGCGGAGGCTTTGGAGAGTGGGGGTGAGGCGATTGCGGTCGGCCTTGACATAGCGAAGGCGTTCGATCGAGTGTGGCATGGCGCCCTTCTGGCGAAGCTACCTGCGTATGGTATCCCTGAGGGACTCTGCAAGTGGATCGCCAGTTTTTTGGATGGTCGGAGCATAAAAGTCGTGGTGGACGGCTGTTGCTCCGAGACCAAGACCATTAACGCTGGTGTTCCACAAGGATCGGTGCTATCGCCGACACTCTTCATCCTGCATATCAATGACATGTTGTCTAACGACAGCATGCATTGTTATGCGGATGATAGTACGTGTGACGCGCGATACATCGGCCATCAGAGTCTCTCTCGAGGTTCCATTGAGGAAAGACGGTCTCAACTTGTGTCTGAAGTCGAGAGATCTCTGGGGCGGGTCTCCGAATGGGGTGAATTGAACTTAGTTCAATTTAACCCCTCGAAGACACAAGTTTGCGCATTCACTGCGAAGAAGGACCCTTTTGTCATGGCGCCGCAATTCCAAGGAGTTACTCTCCAAAGATCCGAAAGTATTGGGATCCTCGGCGTCGAAATATCGAGCAATGTTGACTTTAGGAGTCATTTGGAGGACAAAGCCAAACTGGCGAGCAAAAAGTTGGGTATCCTGAACAGAGCCAAGCGGTACTTCACGTCGGGTCATAGATTGACGCTTTACAAAGCACAAATCCGGCCCCACGTGGAGTACTGCTCTCACCTCTGGGCAGGTGCCCCAAAATACCAGCTCAACCCACTTGGCTCCTTACAGCGACGAGCTTGTCGAATAGTCGATGATCCCAATCTTACGGACAAATTGGAACCGTTAGGACTGCGGAGAGACTTCGGGTCTCTCTGTGTGTTCTATCGTCTGTTCCATGGGGAGTGCTCCGAGGAATTGTTTGAGATGGTACCAACGTCGCCCTTCTACCATCGCACCACCCGTCACCGCAGCAGAGTTCATCCCTACCACCTGGAAGCGTACCGCTCCCGAACAGTACGTTTCCAGCGTTCTTTCTTACCACGTACGTGCAAGCTCTGGAATGAACTCCCTGCATCGGTGTTTCCTGAGCGCTATGACCTGTCCTTCTTCAAACGAGGCTTAAAGAGAGTACTATCCTTAAGGTAGGCAGCGACTTTGTTGTGCTGGACCCCTGGCATTGCGAAGGTCTATGGGCAGCGGTAGCCGCTTACCATCAGGCGGGCCGCTAGCTCGTCTGCCTATACGGCAATAAAAAAAAAAAAAAAAAAAAAAAATAACGCTTTCTTATTTCTATTAATATGATAGTCATGTCTTTATTAATTGTCATAACGTAAAAATAGTTTTAACTGATCCATTCTGAATGGGATTTTCAGTTAGTTCTACGAAGTATGGATATTGTACAGCTACGAGAAACTACGAACGGCTACGAGACTACGACAATCTTTTGCTACGATGCATGAACCAATATACATTTGACATGCTTGAAAAATGCGTCTAAAGATAGCTCAATAGCTATGACGAAATTTTCCGTCAAACTCGTGTATAATGGTTTGCCAGGCCATTATTAATCTTTAGATGACATTTTCGGCGAGTAGAAAATTTTTGTAACTAAAAATGGGCGAAGAAAACTACATGTTGCAGTCACTTTGGGTGTTTTAGCCATTTTAGAAAAAAAAATATCTATAAGGATATTTTTAATACCCACAGGATATGAGGCTCGTAGTGAACACAAGTGTTTGGTGTCCGGGATTAGCTTACGTACATCCGGTTTCTAATACATCGGCACAATTATTATCTGATGCGAGATAAATCTCTTGCCTTGAGTGCACTCGATCTGTCATCAGATAACTGACTTGATTGAATGACTTGATGAGGCATGACTTAGTCGAGTTGGTTTTAAAAAAACTGCTTCGCGCGGCGTTTCCTAGCCATTGAAAGGGAGTTAAGACTTACCACCAAACTGGATTCTAATGAGCTGATTGACTTCTAAATTTGTGAGATCTGTGAAGTATTCTAAAGTGCAAAAGTAACTTCGTCGCAATTTAAAAAAAAGAAGAATTCTCAGTTGAATAGGTTATCCTACAATCTACATTCGTTGTTTAAATAAGCAAGAGTAAAAACTAAATACAGTCACCCACCCACCCAACAGTCACATACATAGGTCCTGACTTCACACTAAGATCGAACCTTGTGTCGTGGGTATCAGGAACTACGAGAGACTTTTCGGTCTCACAAACTTTGTCTCGGTGCGGGGATCGAACCCGCGGCCTCTCATTTCACAGCTGGCGTCTAACCAACTCCGCCACGGAGGCTGTCAAATAGATGTAACCATGAATACTCCCGATTTGCTTCATGGATTTAATTCAAAGGAAGTTTAGGATATTTTACAAAATGCACAACTTTTCTCGGCTTCCTGCGGCATATGTACACGAAATGTTATTTTGCGACTTTATGAATTTATCGCATGACGGCGACACGTCCGTTGTTATAAATTTAAACCAGGTGAGCTGGCAACCTTGCCTCAACTATTCTGGAAGTGTTACTAGGAATACGCTTAAAGGGATATTCGTATCTTATATATTTCTATCCAGACGACCACGGTCCGTATAGCGACTGCCGTTCGCTGCGATGGTGGTGTATGATGGTACCCCACGTAAAGGTTTTTTTTTTAATTTAGATGTATGTATGTATGTGTTTGGCGAGACGAGCAAGCCATTCGCCTGATGGTAAGCGATACGACCGCTCATGAACAGTAGCAAAAGCAAACAACACCATGAATTACAAAGCAATGCTTGGCATTCCACTGCGCTCGCCAATCGCCGTCCTGAGACAAGATGTTAAGTCTCATTATGTCCAGTAGTTACTCCGTCTACAAGGTTCAGATTTTTCAACTAGATTAAATATTAACTAAAGAGTAATTAAGAAGCAGGGACTTTATTTGTTAGTGTCGTTTAGTTCCTTTTTATGGTGTGGATCCGGTCGAAACTATACTTCACTTACTGTCAGTCACTTTATTATACCAGTATAAAAAAAAACCCAATGTATAGCGATTTTTAAATCATATAAAATATTACGAAAACGATTTAATAATCTTAGGTAGGTATGTAGTTTCTAAGGATATTCTCCTTCACCATTGAACTAAGTGGGGTGACCACAAATTTATTATGACAGCCTCCGTGGCGCAGTTGGTTAGACGCTGGCTGTGAAACGTGAGGCCGCGGGTTAGATCCCCGCACCAAGACGATGCGAGGCCCACAAATATTTGTCTCGGGTCTGGGTGTTTCTGAGACCGAAAAGTCTGCCGTAGTTCCTGATATCCACGACACAAGATTCGATCTTAGTGTGGGGTCAGGACTATGTATGGGACTGTTGGGTGTATTTATTTATTAACTAAAAAAATACTCAAACGGCCAAGGCCCGAATACTCAAACGCCACTTAAATATTATGTTGCATTTAACTACGAAAGTCCCGCTTAAATGTACTTATTAAGTGGGACTTGGATAGTTAAGTGCAACTTAATATTTAAATGGCGTTTGAGTATCTGGGCGCAAAACTGTTTAATGTTATTCATTGTTCCTTCCAGAAGTTTCGAGTTCGCGTCAAAGTAAATAAATATAATTAGTGTGACACTAAAGACTTCGGAAGTGTAATGTAAAGAGAATTTGTTGTTCCGACAGATTTATTACTTAGGTAAATCAACTATTTAGTGCACAGGTTATGATTTTGCCATATTTTTTCAAGTATTGATTTTTTAAATATTTAATAGTTTCAGAAGTTAGAATATATATTCTACTTTACGAATCTGCATACAGCAGGGCACTTTTCTTTCAGAATTGGCTATTTTTAGCTTGTAAGCGCACTGAAGTCTTATAAAATCAGTCACCTGGACAACTAGTTCAATATTTTTTTTAGTGTGAATATTTTTTTATCTGTAATTTAACACTGTAAATATAAATCAAGTCGGGTGTATATCTAAATTTCAAAGTAGTCAATTTGAGATATTACGCATAGTACTCCTAATATTTTAAGAAATAGTGTCTCTTGGACAACCATCAATTTTGTATGACGTTAAAAGTTTAATTTACATAGTATTAAACCAGAAAATATTAAATATATATATATATATTTATTTTGCTTTTATACTTAGCTACCCGTCAATATATGAAATTTACATAATAAAATGTTTAAAATAAAACTATTTGAGATTTGATTCCATTTTTATATGGGGACATCATAGTTGTCCGATGGACTTTTGGTTGTCCATAGGAAAATTGGGTTTGATATAAACTCATTTGCAAAAAAAACGGGCACCTAAGCAATGAACCATTTCAAATGTTACTATTGGTTTGTTTGATAATTATAGGTAGTTTTACTTTCACAATTTTGTAAATTAATAAGCAAATAATCGTTTTCGTCAGTATTATCACAAAATTTTGATAAAATGTATGGGTTTTAATGCTAAGTTCACTAGTAGTGTATGCTCGCTAGTAGTGCATATGCTCGTGAAGTAAAAGTTAAAAAAAAAAGATTTTTGTTTGTTTTTTCTTTAATAGAGTAAAAGCAGATAAATGTTTAGTATCGAGTGTGACCCCCTCTAGATGAAATCACAGTTTGAATTTGTCTGGGTATGCTAGCGAGGATATCCCGGATACTTGCTTGCGGAATACGTTCCCACTCCGCGGTAATCACATTCTTCAGCTCTCTGATGGTCTACGGAGCCGGTTGTACTGATCTCACGCGCCGTTTCAGAACGTCCCAGACATGCTCTATAGGATTAAGGTCGGGACTTCGAGCTGGCCAATCCAAACGACGAATGCCGACCTCTTGCACATACGCTTCCACATCGCCAGACCGGTGGGCGCGAGCGTTGTCGTCCATAAAAATTGAGTCTTCGCCTAAAGCGGCCAATGCGGGTTGTGCATGAGGAATTAGAACTTCCGTTATGTATCGATGTCCAGTCAGTGAGCCGTTTTCAATGAAGACTAACTCTGTACGATCCATTGAATTTATTCCTGCCCAAAACATAACAGAGCCCCCACCATAAGGTGTGATTTCTTCAAAACAAGCCTCTGCAAAGCGTTCTCCTCGTCTTCGTAGCGCTCACCGACGTCAATCTTCACCGAACAGAGATATCCTGGCTTCATCGGAGAACAATACCCTATTCCAGCTTCTTGAGTCCATGACTCACAATTTCGAGCAAACCTAAGCCTGGCAACTCTGTGCTCACGGAGTAACGTAGGGCCGCGGGCCGGGCGATGACTGCGTATATTGGCCGCGACAAGCCTCCTCCTGACCGTCCATAGACTAATATGCACATTTCTTAGCTCTTCGAGGTAGTTCTTAAGGTACACATACGAAGACTTGCGATTTCTCAATGCGCGACTCACAAGAAACCGATCATCCCGTGTTGGGTACATGGTTTTGTATTTGTCCTAAGGACAACTTTTAAAGTCCCATGGACAACTGATTTAGTTGTCCAAAAGACTGGTTGTCCGAGTGACATTTTTTAAATTATGTGTCTTTTCATAAAGAGTATTTGTTTACTGTGCTTGATTACATTGTTAACATAAAGTGCAGAACTAAAGTGAACTGATCAATAGCAATTGATTAATGTAACTAATCTACTTACTCAATTTTCGCGCCGGTCCAGGGGACAAACAATAAACACACCCACTCCGCGTCACGATGTTCGGCCGCCTGCCGCCTTCGCTGACGTTAATTCAACATTGCGGCTTGAACTATTGTTTACTAGACAGACTTACTTGTTATCTCAGATACTACAGGGCCATCTCTGTTTTGGATTTGTAATCAAAGACTAGTTGTCCGAATGACTCAGTACAATGCACTAACTTTGTGGGACAAGAACAATTCACAAAAAAATAGATAAAATAAAAACATTTCTTTTTTTATAAAATGTTTTCCTAAAAATAAAAACCATAAATATCTGTTCTATGATTTTATATTCACTGCGTCTGAGGATTTATTTCGGTGTAGATGAGTTTCTAGTTTAGAAGGGGTGAAGGGGACACAGAATTTGACATAAAAATTACCCAAATGTCCCCCGGACCACTCTCAAATGAAGGTGACACAATAATAAAAAATATATTTTTGCCTTAAATACATTGATTTAAGTGTGCATTCATTGATTATGTATTATAAAGAAAATACGTTTTGGTATTATTTATATTAATACAAATCTGGGACCTGGTACGGTTGTCCAAAGCAAGAAAAAGTTGATTTACCCACTTAGTTGTTTCGCGAGTTATTTGTTAAATTCAAATTTACATGAATGTGAAATGTCATTAAATGTTGCTTTATTCATCAATTTATTGAAGAAAGTTTATTTTTTGAACTTTCGTCTAAGTGACTTTTCAGAGTTATGTGTGTATCAATCACGCATAAACGGTGATGGAAAACATCGTGAGGAAACCTGCATACCGTGGCGATTTGTAAGAATTTCTATGGCATGTAAAGTCCGTCAACCCGCACTAGGCCTGCGTGGTGGACTATATGGCGTAGCCCCTCTCAATCGTACTTTCGATTGTGTCGGAGGCCCGTGCCCTGCAGTGGGACGTATATGGGCTGATACAGATACAGATTTTTTAAACGTCGGAAAAATTAGTTCGTTGTGGTTTATTACGTCAGTGAGATTTTTTTGAATGACTTTCAGCATTGGACTTCTTGTCGTTGAAAATAATTATGACAGAATGCGATGATAGTATGATGAAAATGACAGTCACTGACCTAGTAATAAGAGGATAGAATTTTAGTTCCTTGTGTCCTACGGATAATACTAGATTTACATACCATTAATACATTCAAGCTAATTTCCTAGAAAGAAAAAAGTTGCCCAGTAATACTTAAAAAGTCCAGAATTTCGCCACTCTCGCCGTGAACCTCAGCTTGGGGCAGAAATGACTGATTAACTCTAACACTAATAGCTCTCTGCCTACCTCTAAGCTACAGGCGTGTACTTTACGGCCGGTTTTTATATCCTATCTATCTTTAACAAGAAGTTAAAATAGCTACCATTACTATGTCGGTACAATATTAAGCTTCAATAAACAAAGTTAAACATACAATATATTAACTTACATAGCTATCTATAAATATAAGCACCATATCTACTGTATACTGAAATATAAAATGCATTGAAATATCTAATGAAATCGCCTGTTAAAGATCGATTATAAAGACCGGCCGTAAGAGCGATCCGAACATTGCCCCCTTTCAGTTCACAAGGACGGGGTCCCCGACGATATTAAATTCTTCGCTGGCCTCTTGACACGGAGCATATTGGTTTTGCATCGAACATCGCAGATTGTATCGCATTCCCTTCTTTTGTTAACAGATTGACGTTTGATTTCTACGTCATCAATAAAAAAATACACATATATACACAAGAGTTACATAAATAGTCCTGACCCTACATTAAGATCGAATATTGTCTTATGGATGTCAGAAACTACACCACTTTATGTGTTACAAAAACCCAGATCAACCTAGTCAATAAAAAAATAAAAATAAATTATAGCTTGGGACTAAAATGTACCTGATGGCAACAGCATTGCAGACCAGGCAAGGTTTCCATGACGATCGAAGACTCCGTACAAAGATGAACCCGAAATGTGACATACTAACGTGGGTCTCTGTGAGTGATCCCTACGCGTCTTTACGAAAGACCAATGCTAGTTTGAATCCCTGTAAAAGGAATCTTTAGTTTATGCCTGTAAAATGTTTCTGACAAATAAATATTTTCATAATCTTTTTTCCGTTGTTCCCTTTTTGTTGGAAACTTATAAATGTAACAACTCGTTCATAGTTTTGTATGAAGAACACTATAGATTTATTTTTGCGTTGCCAATTGCGATCAACTATCAATTTTTGGCGCGACAGCTATGGAAGGTTGTCAGACGTTGTTTTTTTTCTTTGCTGTGAACAACACTTCTTTTTAACACCATGAATTACAAATCAATGCTTGGCATTTCACTGCGCTCGCCATGAGATACAAGCTAAGTCTCATTATATCTAGTTACTCTGGCTACAATGTCCTTCAAACCGGAACACAACAGTGCATTGACACTTGAAAAATATATTGCGGAGGTACCTACCCAGGCGGCCTCTCACATGTGAGACCTACCACCAGTAAATGATTAGAATGAGACTTTAAATGTGATTTGTATTTCAGGGTGTCTATCGCTTGTACAACCTGACAATTCCAGCTGAAGTTATCCCCAGTGTGGTCCCGCTAACAAAAAAGAGGTTATTCTTGAGTATGACGATTCCTGCCACCCAGGAATATTTAATACAAGGCCATGTAGACACTGAAGTAAAAACAATTAGAGGACGGAAAGCGAAAAAATAACATAATCGTTGTCCGTATTTATTACGTTCTTGTGAACTAAAATTCTAAATCTGACTATAATACTCACATAGCTAAGATATTAGTGCGATAAACACGATATTATTGTATTTGGATTTTTACTTATACTATAAAATACATGCTTATCAACTGTTGCGACTATTTCATTTAGGAATCAAACAAAAATAACTTTTTATATATAAATATTATCGTTTTACTATTGACACTATTTTAATAGAAGTCCTGCAGAGATTATATAGACTGAATGACTTATATTTTGTTTTAATTCCATTCTCATCAAAATTACGTAGTACCTATATACATAATGTTTACGAATGTTACAAATTGAAATAAAACTATTTCTTACGGATTTTATCGCGATCACTTAAGTGACCACGCAAGCTGGAAAATAATCGAAACGTCAGGAAGTGAAAAAAAAAAACATATCAGCGATAAAATCCGTGAAAATAACTTTTAAGTAAATACTACAGTTAAGAGATTACTCACCATTATTAAAAAGTCAATCGACAGTTTGATACCTACCCACAATTATTGGAAACTACCGGCATTTCGACGTCTACCCACATTATATACACTCTCCACTCTACCCCCACTATGGAGTCATTACTAAACGAGTATAAAAAGGAAGTACCGAGCTGTCATTATTCAGTTACAATTTTGTATGAAGTGTTGTTGTTGTGATAAAAATATTGTGGAAGTAAATGCGATGATTTGTGTGAATCCAGTTTCGTCCAACGGTAAGTGTTAAATAAATATATTTCTATATTTTCTTTACGTTTTTGTTCTATCAAATACTATTGTTAAAATCTTAAAAATACATTCCAGAGGTTCCATAATCCTAATGTCACAAACATTTGTCTCCTTGCAAAGATCGAACCTGCGGCCTCTCGCTGTGAAGCCGGTGTCTCTGCGCGACGGTATTTATATAATAGTTGTTTATATAATAGCTAGTTTGCAATGTATTTCCCTTTTTCAGGTCATATACATAAATAAAGCTTACATTCCCAAAAAATATTTATTCATATTTTTTGTATTATAGTTGAAAGTCGTGCGAAGATTTTCACAGAGAAGTGATGATTGGTTCCTTCCCCTAATTTCAAAAGCGAGACGGAATGGTCGGATTGTTAGTTTTTAGTTAACAAATATGAGTGGGTTTAAAGGGCTGTGTGTATATTAGTTCTTCTTGTTTCTATTGATGTGAGCCTCTTTCACTTCCATGTTGATGTACCCAGTGATTATGGTGACGGCAGGGTTACTAAGAGTTGCATTGCAATATATTCTGCCTTTCCTGAACGGAAAAGACCTCGGTATTTGGTCCAATGGTATCGTCATGTTGTACATGCTGTATAGACCCTGAAAATAATGTGTAAAAGATGATTTAATGGAACACACGACAATTAACAAACACATGAAATATTCAAATAGTTGAAAAAATATACGTATTTTAAAATAATTTATGTTAGCGATAAAATGTGGGAGGTCGCGTTGGACCGCGGTTGCTCTGGACCGGGATGGTCGACGCAGGCTACCGCGGCGGAACGTTGAGCTATAACTTACCGGAGGATAGGGACATGGTTGGTTAAATTTTCCTTGTTTCATTGCAGAGCCAAAGAATTTATCTTTGTGTATCAAATCACAAAACCCGAAATGCATCTCGACGAAGCCGCGTTTGTACTCATTGCTCAAGAACTCGTAGAAGTAGAAATGCACCTGGAAATAAAACGTTTAGTCGTCTCTAGTGCTAATTTCGACTCATATCAACTCCTACAACATATTATGTTTCTGCAGGAAGCACTTGCACGCTGAGTCATAGTAGATCTCTATCTGTACCGGATAGAGTAGCTGTAGTTCCTTGATGTTCAGGGATTATTCTTAAAGTCTACATACGGAGCGCGTGGTGGCCTGTTGGTAACGGACTAGACGCGGCTGCCTACATGTTCACGGTGGTCGCGGGTTCAAATCCCAGGGCCCACCTCTGACTTTTCGGAGTCATATGTCAATGAAAGTCAATCATCACGCACTTTAGTGGTAAAAAAACATCGTGAGGAAACCTGCATACCATAATTTTATTCTTTACTGCACACACAAAAAAAAAAACCATATAAAAATCTTTGTTAAGTCCACCAGCTAACGTGGTGGCCTAACCCCTCTAAATCGTAATCTCGATGGTAGAAAAAGCCTGTGCCCTGCAGTGGGACGTAATATGGGCTCATACAAGCACAAGTAAGTAATACGGAGCGGCCGACTGGTGCCTACTGGTGCGTATCTTCCCGTTTCCACGAGGGAGCCTGGGCCTGAACATTGCTGGCCTGATCCTAAAAAAAAAAAAAAAAAAAATGCGCTGTCTTGATGTCGCCAAGACAGATATGAGAAAGAGATAGCTTCGGGCAAAGTGATATTGGATTTTTCTGTTCATTATCAGCCCGGAGTCAGGAATTTGTGCCCGATATGGCGATAGGCTCGCCCCCTATCACATCATGGGACGGAACATGCAAGGCGAAATGTGGTCCTAGTGGCGCCTCTGCCTACCCCTTCGGGGATAAAGGCGTGAGTTTATGTATGTATGTATGTATGTAATTATTTTTAAACCAGTCCAGGATGTGTATCAGTTTGAAGTCGGAACTCAGTGATTGTTGGGTGTATTCATGTCTGGCTCGTGGGCGAAGAATAATACTTACGGAGAGGTTATTACCAAACCAAATTTTGAAATCTATATGCACATCGACATAATAGAATGGGTCTTGCCTACTGTGTCGCCGAGACGATATGTTGCCGTATCGTATATACTTGCGATCATAAGTAGCCGCGGGATGTTCCGTGCTTATGTATCGGATCTGCAATGAAAACACTTTGTTAGCATGGTGAGGATCAATCACTCTCTTTTTCTCTTTTCCTCCCTCTCTTCTCTTCAGCTACAGGATGTCCACTTGTAAACGTAGGCCTCCTTCAAGGATTTTAATAGCAACCTGTTGAAAGCAGCCTACATCCAGCGAATTTCTGCAATCTTAACGAAGTCGCCGATCCACCTTGCCGGTGGACATCCGACACATAGCCTGCCATTAACTTTTCATGACCGATGGAGACAAATTGTCATACAAATGGCGCATGACGCTAAACCCGTTGTCAATGCGATGCAAAGTCAGTTATTTCTCTTTCTTGCGGTACCATTACACTGTGGAATAGATTGCCGGCCTGTGTGTTCCACCTTCCTATCCTGGGTCCTGTCATAGCATAAGGTAATATGCTGTGATATGGAGTGGTCGAACAGAAAGGTACTCACCCGCACAGCTGCACATATTGCAAGTAACACACAGAGGAACATAGACCGTCTCACCGCCGATGCACACATGTTGCACGCGACAGATAGCACGGAACAACAAGGATAACAAATCAACTCGCTATTTATATGACTCAGAAATGAAGTCATTTATGTTAATATTGACTCTATTTTAGAGTAAAATCTATTGAAATATAGATACAGATCAATATTTGAAAACATTATGACTTGCATTCCAAAGGTTCCGTGACAGTTTCTGTATACTCGTATTAGTTACGTTTTTACTGATTTGAAAAAAAAAGAGTGTCTGACAGCCTCCGTGGCGCAGTTGGTTAGACGCCGCCTGTGAAACTAGAGGTCGCGGGTTCGATCCCCGCACCGAGACAAATGTTTATGTGAACCACAAATATTTGTTTCGGGTCTGTGTGTTTGTGAGACCGAAAAGTCTCTCGTAGTTTCTGATACCCACGACACAAGACTCGATCTTAGTGTGGGGTCAGGACTATGTAAGTATGTGACTGTTGGGTGTGTTTATTTATTTTATTTATAGACCTTTTGAATAACATTGTAATAGTGATTTTTTAGATTTACGCGAATGTTACACATTGAAATAAAATATTTTTATAAATTTTATATTTGATAAATTTGCGGAATCTTAAAAAAATATATCAAAATAATTATATTTAAATGATTCTTATTGTAACGGATAATGTTTTACGCATCTCATGGTATCTGTTAATCAATCAAATGTTTTTAAATTGTGCTTTTATTCCATTTGTTCGTTATATGTAATATTATCATGGATCCTCAGTTCAATGTTACTATGCAAGATTACCTTGTGAGGTACGTTGTTTATAGGAACATTTTGACAACAAGAGCAATAAGTAGCTAGCACTTATTCGTCCTTTCGATAAAATTGGTTAATTGTACCTATAAAAAAGTACATTCCATAAAAGAACTATTTATAACATTTTGGTTATCTTATGATGAATTAATAAAAGCTTAGGAGACAGTCCTGTCCTCACACCCGCCACTGCAACTCCTATAACCCAGGATCAACAGTAGCTCGCCTTTTAAGGACACCGAGCATTTAAGTTTAGCAAGTCTCCAGGTATGTCTAACTTGTCTTTAACCCGCAACGAAATCAATCATAAAGTTAAATTATTTGGAGGAGTTGGATGTATTTAACTTACCACGCTTACATACCACTTCCAAATACGAGTTATAATTCGTCAGCCGAGTTGTTTTAACAGATAGCTTGACTATAAATATGCCAATGGACACATCCAATTTCATCGCGAGTTCGCCCACTTGTCTTTCGGAATGGCTCGCGGCGAAATACGGCCCTACGGCTCTGTTCGCTGAATATATTAAAATACCAACCAAAAATCTATCCATCCATCCAGAAGTCTACTGCTGAAAATAGGCCTCCTCCAATGATTTCACAGTGACCTGTTGGAGGCAGCCAGATATTATAGCCTTATAATTTTTTTTTCGGATTTATGTGTATATTGATAGTCAATCACCACGCACTTTAACGGTGAAGGAAAACATCGTGAGGAAACCTCCATACCGTAGCGATTTTAAAGAATTTCTACGGTATGTAAGTCCGCCAACCCGCACTAGGCCAGGGTGGTGGACTATATGGCCTAACCGCTCTCAATCGATTCTCTCGATTGTAGAGTAGGCCCGTGTCCTGAAGTGGGACGTATATGGGCTGATATAGATATATATAACAATTTTTTGGAAGTGGTAGGGCAACTACATCATTCATGAATAACTTGTTGTTTATGATTTGTTTTCATAATTTAAACAACTTACGAGGTTAGCGAGCTGCCGACCGTGGCCGAGTGAACAGCTTAACCGTTGAGTGCGGATATATCTACACCTCATGAAGTATAAAGTGTGTTCATTGATTCCTAAACTACTACAACTAGTATTTATACTCGTAATCTAATAGTACTAACATGTCCAATATAATAAAATGTGAAGAGAGAAAAACTGTTCTTAATATTTTGTCAACAGCATAACAATAACGATTAAACCCTTATGTACCATTGCGTCTTTAAAAATACATAGGTGTACATCATTATTTTAGAAAATCTATGTATTTATCACCCAAATAATACAAGAAATCATGAATTAACAAACGTCCATTTTTTATTAAACTTTCAAATTAGATTGATTTTGTTTGCATAATTTTTAGTCGCATTGTGTCTGAATTCACTACTACCACCACCTGGATTCGTTTTCGGTCGCAACCTTGATATACCCTGTATATTAGCATAGATTTATAAAAAAGTATCTTTAGACAAACAAATTACACAACCTTCATGCTGCCATAGTTTATCGTTTAATAACAGATGCTGTAGGTAATAGAACAAAATATAAAAATATAAAACTGCTAATACTTTGATTAAATAATAATTTATATGGCATCAACGTAGGTATCAATATTATTTTAAATTGTGATTGCCGAAAATAACTCTGATATTAAATTTAAATTGCCACCAGTGCTACTCAAACTATCATTTCAAAAAGCCATATCCTGTATGAAAACGGAAAATGATAATTACATTTTGGTGTACTCCAGAAAGAAGCTTCGATAGAGAATTAAACATTTTGTAGGTATTTGCGATCTGATCTACGCAGAAAGACATCGCTGTGTCTTGAAGTCTGGCAGCTGGTTTTTTGAGTTCTGATTTAATTTGTATTCAATTCAATGTAGAATTATTGTAGATTCCACGCAAGCTTGAAACCATCTTCTCTATTTATATTTGGATGTTATTTAATTTCAATAGCCTCGCGAGTGCAAAATATGTCTATTTGGGTGATTACATCACAAGGTCATCTTTCATGGCAACATTGAACTGAGAATTACTGATAATATCACATATTATTACCAACAAATGTAATAAAATATAATAATTTATAACCATTTGATTGATTAACAGATAACACGAGATGTGTAACGCACTGTTCGTTACGATCAAAACATTTATACAGCGTGTTAGGTTAGACAAGTGACCTGTTTAAAGAGGTCATTCAGTGTTCGATTCTCATCCTAATTATATATTAAGTATATGACATTTTATAACAGGAACTTCAATTAAAACATTTCACTGAACATGTTACTATACAATTCTTCCATAGAAACACCCATTGCACAAGCCCAGTCGCTTTCTTTTGTTTGTACCCGATGCGCCGACAAGACGCACTCCCGCGCCTCCCGTCGTCTGCATTTCGTCCGCAGTCGCTTCTTTCCTGTGTTTCTTTCGTATACATAATAATATTCCCGCCGGCGCGTATCGGTATTCATATTGACAACCCAGCGCGTGATAAGTGCTGTGTCAAAGGGTATATCTTACTAATATTAAATAGACACTGATGATAAGTGGAAAGGGTCCTGGAAATTCCGTGCCACGGCCACGCCGCTCTCCCGATCTTACACCGTTAGACTTTTATTTTAGGAGTGGCGTGAAAAGACTAGTATACGCTACAGAATATTCTAACAGGGAAGAAAAAGTGAAAACTATATGCATTAAAATTCAATTTAAATGATGACATAATATTGGCATATATCCAATGTACTCCACAGCCTTCGTTGGTAGTTTAGCCAGCTACGGAATCAAAGGCCCCGTGCTGGTTCGACCCTCGACCCGAAAAAAGTTTTTGTGCTCCACAAGCATTGGTTGCTTGGCTGGGTGTTTGTGAGACACAAAGTATCTCGGAGTTGCTCATACCAATGACACAAGACTTGCATTTGTGGATGATTGTGGCGACTTGGGTTCGTACAATCTTCTTTGTATGAGTTGTTCAGTCTAAAAATATGACATTGTAAATGTTCCACGGCAATGCGATATGCCGCTCGTTGTATACTATGAACTGCCTGACAAATTCCAGAACTGATGAGAAGGGTCATCGAAAGGTCAGGATCTGTACTAATACTTTCTTAACCTCCGCGAGTGCGTAACAAAACCTTTGCTAGATATCGATCATTCTACCCCAGTTCCTTACTGGTCATGGTAATTTTAAGTGTAAACTGTTTTCATTTAGGCTCGTTGATTCGCTTTCGTGCTTATATTCAATTTAACTGCGAATACGCTCGCCATATGCTTTGGGAGTGTTTGCATAAACAATTATATTCTAAAATGTTGGATAGTTTGCAACAATCATCTATAATACATGGAGTTCCAAGAGAAAACGAGGAATTTCAATGCTTTCCGGCGTTTTTGCCATATCTATAATTTGGAATCAGGTATTACAGCAACATAATACATTGCAATTTAAAAATAAAATCATAATAATATCCGTGGTGCTTTATAGACCAAGAGCCCGTGGCTGCCAGACTTTCGTTATTTTATGAAGACTTAAACTTATCCTACCTTACCTATCAAAAGGTTTTTCCTTGGTAAGCCGACATTTTTTATGGTTCTTTTATCTTGCCAGACGAATTGGAGCTGATAAGTAACAAAGTCACCACGATCAGAACTTCAAAATAGCTGATCGTGTGATGCCTATGTCGGAGGCACGCGCAGACAAATTTTCTGCTTTTATAAAATGACGAAATTCTGGCGGCCACGGTTTGAGCTGACATCTAGGTTATTGTCTCTTTACTACTGCCTTCTATTTAGTTTTGTTTACTGCTGGATGAATGAGTCTTCTTTGTTCGGATGAAAGTGGGGCAAAATACTGCCAATTCTTCATTGATTTCTATTTCATTTATTTCGTTGCGGGTTAAAGACAAATTACACTTTCCTGGAATCTTGTGAGCTTCAATGCTTGGTGTCATTACGATGCGCGGCTCTGTTGATCCTGGCTTACAGGAGTTGCAGTGGTGGAAGTGAGGGCGGGATAGTCTCCAAAAATACTCACATCCAGTGAAAAATTTAGGGGCGAGGTCTTTATAGTGTGGGCACCGATCCCAGCAGAGGCAAGTTAGGATAAGACGCAGTTGAATAGCTTCCTAAGACGCTGGAAGTGAAGGACCACCGCAAGCCCAGTAACTTTGCTGTTTGCATTGTTATAGACAGTGGACTTAGTAGCAACGTCGCCTAGAGAATTCTATTTACCTTACCCACGGTAAAATAGGCTTTATAAAAATAAGCTAAATACCGAACAATTTAGATCTATTAGTAATTACTGGCTAAATTGGTATTTGAATTATATAGATATGACTTTCATTCGCCAGATATATTTAGAGCCATCATTACATACAGTAAACATGGCCAAGGATACAATGTTGCCACTCGTTTTTTTAGTGCTTATATATGTGGCTACGTGCGACAAGGTAATAAATATTTTATGTAATTCTATTGATATTTCAATGTTAATTTGGATATGATCGTGACACTTATTAGAAAAATTAAATAATATTTGATAAATCGGCCGTAGTGCACTTCCTGTGGCTGTAGTGCGCTTCCAAAAACAAATGGATATAATTCTGACGATCCTGGGATTTTCTCTATTTAGCCTGAACAAGTGTGAATAACTGAGTGAAAGCGTCCGTGGTGAAGTTTCTTAGACGCCGACTATGAAATGAGAGGCCGCGGGTTCGAACCCCGCACTGAGACAAATGTTTGTGAGGCCCACAAATTGTCTCAAGTCTGGGTGTTTGTGAGACTGAAAAGTCTTTCGTAGTTTCTGACACCCACGACACAAGACTTAATTGATCTTAATGTCAGGACTATGTGACTGTTGGGTGTATTTATATTTAATAACTAAATAATTATAATAACGTGTGTATTTCAGGATCGGTACGTAAGCCTAGAGCGGCCAGTGGTCACGTATTACAACACTAAGTATGTAACATACGCGAATGTTTCTGCGCAAAGATACGGGCGTCACGACCTTATGTATTATTCCAATATATACTTCCACAGTATAAATAGCATGAGCAACAATGTTACTGTGAGTCTGGATGAACTTAGATTTATTAGTTTTATACGCAGCGAACTCTATAGTTTATTTATATCTTCATCAATCATGTAGTACATTTTTCAGAATTAGCATGCATTTATGGTAAATAAATCTGAATAAGTAGCATTTATGATATTATAATATAGTATTCCGGGAATATCAAGACTGCGACCGAAAAAGAAACCATGTGGTAGTTTTAGTGGTTACAGACACAATGCAACTAAAAATTCGCAAAATAAGCGACAGATTATTTTTTGCTATTTTTTAAATATCGTCGTGTTTGGGTGGTAAATACCTAGTTTTTGCGAATATAGTAATTTAAACCCTTGCTTACCATTGCGCCTTTAAAAGTAAAAAGGTGCACATTATTATTTTAGGAAAGCTACGTATTTATCACCTAAATAGAACGATTAGTAAAAAAAAATGTATTTATTTTGCCCAATTTTTAGTTGCATTGTGTCTGAAATCACTTATAAATTATAATACCACCTGGCTTTGTTTTCGGTCGCGGTCTTGATATACCATGTATAATAGTACAATGAAACAAAATTATATTTTAGTAGTTACATAATGAAAATGAATCTAAGACTAAAACTACTTAAGTAAATTAAAAGTAAAACAGTGAACAATAAAATTAATAATAAGTTAAACAATAAAAGGACAGCCTCCGTGGCGCAGTTGGTTAGACGCCGGCTGTGAAACGAGAGGCCGCGGGTTAGATCCCCGCACCGAGAAAAGTGTTTGTGAGGCCCACAAATATTTGACTCGGGTTTGGGTGTTTGTGAGACCGAAAAGTCGCTCGTAGTTCCTGATACCCACTACACAAGACTCGAACTTAGTGTGGGGTTAGAACTATGTACGTGACTGTTGGGTGTATATGTATATTTATTTATTTAAAAAATAGAATATTGATTCCAATTGTACATATTATGTAAATCATTAGTATTTTTTTACATAGGCACAGAAAACTGACCGCACAAATTATTCCGGCAAATATATGTCTGAAATATTCCTCGTTTATCATTACACTTAATTTTCAGATACATTTGATTTTCTATGAATTTACTTACAACATGAATATGCGTGTGTATTTCGAAATGCACCACAAATTGTGCGATTTGATACACAAAGATAAATGGTTAGGACCTATTGTGAGACAGGGAAAGTTTGACCAGCCCTGCCCCTATCCCCCGGTGAGTAATAACTTTTAAACATTGACTTATATTCAACCGATAGACGAGACACGTCAAAGAAATAAAGTGCCCTCGTATTTTAAAAGCACACTGCAATATTACATCACTTACCTGGTATTTTATTAAAATATTGAAACTTCAGACGATTTGCTTTCGGTTTGACGGCGAAACATTTATTTATTACTTTTAAACGTATGCGATAAGGCGTACTGCACTGTCACGAAGCAAACTGATTCATGTGTGGTGCATGCACCGCAAGTAGGTAGGACACATTTTTTGTACTGAATGTCTTATCTGGTGTAACATTGATATCGATGCTTTTAAAGCTATTCGACTACATATTTTATATAGACATAAGCTTGGCTCAAGCGAATTGTAGGCCGCCCACGAACATTAGTATGAGAGCTGGCACCAATTTTTGGGTAGGAATTTGAGGCAAGCTGAAAACTTGTTCCATACCTCTCCTATTGTACCCAACTCGGAACTCCGAGTATACCTACCCAAAAATTGGTGCCAGCTATCGAAGAACAAGGTTGACGACTTGTTTAAATTTGCAGGAAATCACTGGATGCAGCCGCTTCCAACCGGTTGACATCGAGCTCCTTAGAGGAGGCCTATGTTCAGCAGTGGACTTTGTGTAGCTGAAGAGAGTGTCTGCCTACATCACCCATGATATAGGCGTGAGTTATTGTTTCAGGGTGATTATTACTTATACAACCTGACGCTGCCGGTGAACGTCCTGCCAAACGCGTTCCCATTCACAAAGGGCAGGCTGTACCTCAGCTCATCGGCTACCGCCACCAAGGAACTGATAGTAGGCGGACACATCGACATGGAAATAAAAACCTACAGCCAAAAGAAAAAGAACTAATTTCGATTAAAATAAAAATATTTTTTATTGAGTTTATTGCGGATTTTCATAATGGTATTGATTTTAATTTCCGACTTTTTAAAAACTACAAATTTCCTGATCACGTGGCGGTGATGTTAGTCTTCCGCACAGCGAATTTTATAAAGTTAATACACCTAAATGGTTTTATATACATGTGTATCATTCGCGTAATTATAAGAATATATCAAATATAATTTAGTGTTATAATTTATTTTGGTAGTAGCTACATTTATAAAGCTTCTTTCGCGTTTGTTACATTAAGTTGCTTATAATAATATTATAATTCCGAGTCTATCAGCCAAGTTCAGCGTCTTAAGCGGTCGTTACAAAGCGTGCTCTCTCCGCTGAAGAATTCAGCGCACCGCGCTGTTCGCGGCGGGTCTGAGCTGAACAAATTAGCACGTGTAGGATAAAAATATATTTGTCGTCATGCTATGCTTGTTTTCCGCGGAAGAAGCAAACACGCATGTTTTCTAGAGGTATGCTGAATTTTAAATACCCTTTATTCATTTATTGTGTTTAGGTATTTTTAACACAAGACCTGTTATTTTCCTATCAATGAAACATATATTTATGGGTTTAAATTACGTTCGTTTTATTTCAAATCTAATTTAGTTTAATGTATTGTTTTATGGCCATTCGTAAGAAAGGATTTCTTGGTGGCAAGGAAGAACCGTACTCATTGGATAAAAACTCGTCATTACAACCCAGATTATACATACAAGATTCATACAAGATTGTAGTGTTTCCAGTTCATCCCGTGTATACCGGGACACAACCATACCGACATAATAATATCGACCATAAAATAACCATTCGCTAATTCTTTCTTGGGCCGCACCGTCAAGCTGTGGAATGGTTCGCTGTCACACGCGTTCCCTCCTTCCTATCCTGGGTCTTTCCGCCGTAGCGTGAAGAAGCATCTCTGCAGGCCGGCGTAATTGTGTCGTATGCCTGCCTCCAACAGGTCACTGTGGAAATCATTGGGAGAGGCCTATGTTCAGCAGTGGACGTCCTTTGGCTGATGGATGGATGGATGCCATGGGACCGCCGTCTGATGCCATTCGACACTCTATCTGCAGGACATTGCGGTTACCATAAGGTGGTTAAAACTCACTATGCCATGCCAGATAAAAAATAAAAAACAAACAACCATATCTCACCAGTCACACACAGTCTCAACAGTTTGCATGGTGTTTTATTAATCACCAGCTACAATTAAATCATTAAATAAATAAAATAAATAAATACACCCAACAGTCACATACATAGTCCTGACTCCACACTAAGATCGAGTCTTGTGTCGTGAGTGTCAGAAACCACGAGAGACTGTTCAGTCTCACAAACAATCAGACCCGAAACAAATACATGTGGATCACATAAATATTTGTCTCAGTACGGGAATCGATCCCGCGGCCCCTCGTTTCACAGCCGGCGTCTAACCTACTGCGCCACAGAGTCATTAGACGTGGCCTTAACAAAAATATGTTCTTTATTTTTACATACATGCATACATAAACTCACTCCTTTATCCCCGAAGGGGTAGGCAGAGGCGCCACTAGGACACCCACATTTCGCCTTGCATGTTCCGTCCCATGATGTGATAGGGGGCGACACTATCGCCATATCGGGCACAAATTCCTGACTCCGGGCTGATAATGAACAGAAAAATCCAATATTACTTTGCCCGACCCGGGATTCGAACCCGAGACCTCAGCTTTGTAGTCGTACCGCAGTACAACCATTTAATAAATAGTTAAAGCTACATTTTATTAACGTATATATAAATTGCCACAAGTAACTGTAAATTATTGAGTAAGCCATCTTTTTAGCAACTTTTGGTAACGATATTTCATTTGTCAGTTTAACGTTGAGGACAGAAGTTACGTTTAATTTAGCAAAAAGCATTATCTGTGGACGGAGTTTCCGATAGTCGTTGTCATTTGTTTAAGGGTCGTGTCAGAGTGACGAATAGGTTCTGGCTCCTAGCCTTCCGTGTCCCAAGTTAAAGACAAATATACCTTTATATAAATATCCAACAGACACATATATACATAGTCCTGACCCAACATTTTTATACAAGTCTTGTGAACGGGTATCAGAAACTGCGAGACTTTTCGATGTCACAAGTAAATTAATTTTATCTATTTTGTGCGTTTACTTTATTATTATATTTATTCGTAATATCGCTAAGTATTAAAGTAATTCGAATCCCGGGTCGGGCAAAGTGATATTGGGTTTTTCTATTCATTATCAGCCCGGAGTCAGGAATTTTTGCCCGATATGGCGATAGGCTCGCCCCCTATCACATCATGGGACGGATTACGGTAAATACGAGGCGAAATGTGGGTGTCCTGGTTGTGCCTCTGCCTACCTTCTGGGATAAAGGCGTGAGTTAATGTATGTATGTATTAAAGTAACTGAATTCAAAATAAAAGATTTACATATTCCTAACAAAACCAAGTTTAAAACAATATTATTATGCTTTTGAGGAAGGCAGCAGAAGCCCCAAAACTGGTTTTATTAATTGGCTAATGTTTAATGAAAAAACTTATTCCAATGGCCTTTCTCTTATCTCTTGCGGACGATATAAACACATTTGTACATTGTTCATTGTTTTTGTATAATTTTCCATAATAATACAAACAAGTACTGGACATAAGTAAACATCTTATGTCTCAGGATGGCGAGTGCAGTGGAGTGCCAAGCACTGCTTTGTAACTCATGGTGTTGTTTGGTTTTGCTACTCTCCATGAGCGGTCGTATCGCTTACCATCAGGCGAATAGCATGCTCGTCTCGACATTTATTGCAATGAAAAAATCTCAATAGATAAATATAGTTAGTTACCTTGGGAAAAAATGAATAAATCATAAAAACAAGTTTGAAAAGTATCTGACTAGGGTAAACATAAGTTAGTTACATACTGATTGCTATAATCATGTTATTCAGACAATCATATCGGCCAATTTGAAACCGGATATATACTGTTTTTGTAGACCCTCATTATTTACATACATACATAAACAAACGTCTTTATCCCCGATGGGGTAGGCAGAGGCGCCACCAGGACACCCACATTTCGCCTTGCATTTTCCGTCCCACGATGTGATAGAGGGCGAGCCTATCGCTATATCGGGCACAAATTCCTGACTCCGGGTTGAATAGAATGAATAGAAAAATCCAATATCACTTTGCCCAACCCGGGATTCGAACCCGAGACCTCAGCTTTGTAACCGTACCGTAATACAAGTACGCCACCTAGGCCCTCATTATTTAGTCCTATTAAAACCTTTGGGCAAAATCGAGCCAGTTTATTCATTTAGTAGTAAAATGTCCTAAAATATTATTTCTCTACGCTCGCAAAGCGATCAAAATTGAAACTGCAGCGTAGTATCTGGTATTAAAATCTACAGCTGATTAAAGATAAGAGCTGTATTTGAAGAATAACAATGAAAATATTTTTGTTATATTTATTATGGATTTTTTGCACTCGTTCGATTATAATTTTATAACGTAATTTATTGACAGGGGGCAACAAATACATTATGTTATGTTAAACATAGATTGTATTAAAATTGTTCACATCAATACATAAAATAAATACAGTTAAATTAATTAAATTTTCTACTTTACAGTTTCTTAGCCACAGTCAACACCCAGCCTTGTAGTCCAGCGTCTACCCTTCGGATTTTGTCCAACCAACCGTTTTCTAAATCATCAAAGTCTTTCTGAGAGAATCTGCTCAGGAACACCTCCTTACTATCACGCAGCCTGTTTACCTCAACTTGGAGGATATTTCTCCACTCATTCCTCCAGTCTTTGACTTCAAAGTCTTTGAACCCAGCGGCTCTAAGCGTATTCCTATATTCTGTGATGGTTGCCATGTTATATTCGCGTTTCTTTAAATAATTACGGAACTCTTCGCTGTATTTGGTCTCGTTTTCTCCCCTGACGTAATCGGTGAATAGGAAGTATCCACCAGGTTTTAACCACTTGTAAATGTTTTTGAACAGGCTCACTTTGTCGCCAATGTGGATGAAGGAGTCTCTTGAGTAGACCATGTCGAAACTGCCTTCAGGGAAGGTGCTCTTCGTGTAGTCTTCGATACTGAAGGTGATGCGGTCTTTCAGATGAGGCCTGTTTTTAAGGTGCCTCCTGGCTATCTCCATCATGTTTATCGAAAGATCCACACCGACGACCTCTGCGTCGAAATTGTCGGCGATTAGGAACGAATGTCCTCCTAATCCTGAACCGATGTCCAGGACTCTCGGGTTCTCTTTCAGGTCAACGTGTCTGAGGACTTTGGGCGTGATGGCCATCCCACCGCTGGACAGGAAAGTCTCGCCGAAAATCCATTCGTACCGCTCCACGCCGTTTCTAGAATACTGGCCGTTGTCGAGGAACTGTTGGAAAGATTTTGAGTCCGTCATTTTTGATTTTTAGAATCCTGACAGAACTCGTTCAATATTTGTTCCTGTATGGTTGAAAGTTTCGCTAAGCGTGTTTTTATATAGATGTGTTATCATGAAATTAGTAGAGGTCACTATAGGTGAGTGAGATCGGTAAACAAAGCGGAGTTAGCGTGACAGATAAGCGGTAACTATGTAATGCATATTAGAAAAAAAAACAATTATTCAGCTATATTTATGTGAGATTATGTTAACTTACGGTTTCCTGAGGGCTTACTTGCATCATAATTTAAGCTTACACATTTGAACAAAATAAAATAACGCTTACATACTAAATAGAATATGTTGGTGAAATAAAAAAAAATAGGAAATTAATTGTCAATGAATTTACCTTAATATTACAAAATTATTAACTTCACTTTAAAATAATGTCGTGAAAAAGCAGTAGGAAATATGATCCTACCAATGAATGACACTAAAAGACAGAGAGATAAGAGTTCTTTGCTTCATAATTTAACATCATCGTCATCCTTGGCAACATAAATTACAACTACGCCCTTTCAAAAGATTATCAGAGCGACCTGTTGTAACCGATTTTCATCCAGCAATTGCTTACCTATAATTAATATTGATCGACTTAATTTCCATATATGTATAAAACAGATGTATTATTCGCTTACACTAGCTTCGCTTCTGACCACAAACTTCATCTGCGTTATTAACTTTGTTTGTCCCATACCATCCGGTTGAGTATAAAAAAATAACAAATATATCGATATTCCTTCCTCATCCTAAGGGAACACTATTTTTTTCGCGATACAATGTAGATTGTTAATCCAGGGTGTCAGTTACCACCATACTACATTTCATTGAAATCCATTAAGCCGTTTCTGAGTTCAACGCGCACAATCATTGTTTTATGTTCTATTACGGTATTACAAACCTCTTTATTAGATTTCTCATTTATCTTCCATGTACAAACATCGATCGGATACAAATTTATTATATGTATAGAAGATGTACATACAATGATGTCAATCGTATGTTGTTAGGCCTTTATCAGTGCAGCACGATACCTAAGCAGTATTGAAATCGTGCCAGATTATTGACATCAAGTTGTACGCGTGCCCAATATAGGTATATATATTTACTAAGTCTAGATTAGTTGCTAAGCGACTTTCTAGACGCTGGCTGTGAGATGAAGTGTCCCAGAGACGAAGGGAGTATACTGGTGGTAGGTCTCTTACATGTGAAAAGCCGCCAAACGGCAGTGTAAATGCACTGTTGTGTTCCGGTTTGAAGGAAATTGTAGCTAGAGTAACTACTGAACATAATGAGACTTAACATCTTATGTCTCAGGATGGTGAGCGTAGTGCAATGCCAAGCATTGCCTTGTAATTCATGGTGTTGTTTGGTTTTGCTATTGTCCATTAGCGGTCATATCGCTTAACATCAGGCGAATGGCATGCTCGTCTTGCCATTCGTTGAAAGCACATGAGTGTTTACAGGCAGTACTGTCCGACCCGGGATTCGAACGTCAGCTTTGTAATCATACCGTAGTACAACTACACCACCGTGGCAGAGAATAGTTAGTGATTCTCATAAGTGGGCTCCAATATTTTAAAACTTAATGTTGCAGCCCGCGAATTAGGTTGAAAATCATATTAATCATTTATTCGTATACAGTTTCACATTTTCGTAGTTTTGATATTCATTTATTTTTATCGTAAATATAATTCAGAGGAGGGTAGTTTGTCGTTGTCTCTCGCTGGGTACGTCGTTTTAGTATGAAATCTCGTGTGCGCTTCGTAACGCATGGCGTGTGCTCCGCCGCCGAGCTGGGTATTCGCCTAATTCGTTCGTGTATTTTGAACTATCTGGTGCTTGGTGTTTGGTGGGTCTATAGTCACCACCATGGTCGGCGCCGACCACCCAGCTTCGGTAACGGGACTCTGGTGAGTAAGCTTGATGTATTTACCTTTCGTCTGGATTACCGATTGTTGGTTTTCATATTGCTTCTATGTGCACATTTCGATTCACCTAATGAGCATTGACCAGTGCGTATTGAGTACAGACCAGGTTACATTCTTGGATGATGCTATCGTTATCTTTATCAGTTTTTGGTGGAACATGAACCAAAAATAGTCCATTAAAGATAAAGATAAAGATAAAGATATTTATTTTGTAAAACATGAGTGACAATAGATTTGTACAAGATGTTCAGTTTAAAAAAAGTTGCTACATGTTTTGCCTTTTATGGCGTACAAAATGTTGTATTTAGCGCATAGGCGCATAGCTTAGAAGAAAAATGCTATTTGGCCTCCGCCCTTATATCTTGAAAAGGGTTTTGCTGGGGATACAAACTTCTTGTCCTGTCGCGTACGGCACGTCATCCGCGGGGAGAAATTAGGTAGATCCCTAAGGGGACCCAAAAAATTTACTGTCAAGAGAAATAATGCCATGAAAAATTATCAGTCGTCTTGTTGGTGTTATGGCAGGGTGCCTGTCATGATTTCCTAATAGTCCAAACCAAGTCAAACCCCGATTGGAACTTCATAATAGCTGATCGTGCGATGCCTATGCAATCTTTCAGCTTTTATAAAATGACTAAATTGTTGCGGCCAGGGGCTCTTGCTTTTACAAGTCAGGTCAGGAAAACAAAGTGTCACTGTTTCGGTTTGAAGTATGCAGGGATAGTTTGTAGTGTGAACGGTTAAGATTATGGTTGCAAAAACCACAGGCTACGGGTTCAAATACCGCACTGAGGAAAATGTTTTAACATCCACAAGTATTCAATATGGTTTTCTATTTTGAAAAGTCTTGCCTTGTTTTAAACCACGTAAGACTTGCATCTGTGTGACTGTAAGGTGTAATAGGCGAGACGACAGTATCAAAAAATTAAAGAATTTATGTTTTTAAGGGAAAATACGTATTACAAGGATTTCAAATGATAATTCAGTTTTAATCTATACTTGGAGATTAATAAGATTTTAAATAAAATACAAGTACAAAATATAGCAATCGGCCATTTTGACAAAAACGCTCTTCACAACGCATGATGTCACGCCTATGTAAACATGACGCATTCGCTGCGCATAGACCACAGATTTAGTAGTACACAATGACATGTTTACCTAGTAGTGACATCAAAGCGGACGCCATGACACCTACTAGCGTTTTTTGTGCACTATTGAAAAATTATTAGAAAAATGGCTTAAAACTGTGTTAAGCCTTTGTTAATTCTTGAAATATAGATTTATTCGTATATAATAAATGTGTGCCCATATTTTAGAATATAATTTGAAAATCATTCGTCTCGCCTATTATTGTTAGAAAAATATGTAGGGCATTACCCCCGGGTCTAAAATCCCTGGCAGAGAAAACCGTATTGCCATTATACGGCTCGAATGGCGAACACAACAGAAGGGAGTCTGTGCCTGGAATAATCTCGGCAGTAAATAAATATTTGCTGTTGTGCTATTGTGTTATTCGCCCTTTTTGTGTGTGTAAATATTGTGAATTGTAGTGAGTATGATATGGGTATGATTACTACTGATCAAGTTGAAATTGCAAGTATTTTGGGCTTCGGTAAGCAAACTAAATGTACTCTTTACGAAATGTAAAATTAATATTGTTAGTAATATTTTCTGCAGGCCTTTATCCGACATTTATATGGGTCAATAAATAATGAGTTTTTACCATATACAGAATAGAAAGCATATTGCAAAATAGAAAAAGAAAAACTTTTTTACGATCGCTATCTCCACAATTAACCCTTTCGAGAGAAGGCCTTTTAGTATTCCGCGTTGGCCTATTTGACCCACCGTGGCGCAGTTGGTTAGGCGTTGTTTGGGAAACATAAGGCTCCCGGTTCGATTCCCGCGTCAAAACAAATGTTTGTGTGATCTGGTTGTTTGCGAGACCGAAAAGTCTCTCGTAGTTTATTCAGTATAAGTCAGGATTATGTATGTGACTGCTGAGTGTTTTTATTTTATTTACTACTTTTTTATTTTATTTTTGCTGCTAGACTTCACATAACTAATTTATCTACTAACTAACACCTCAAACATTTATTTCTCTTTCTCAATTAGATTAGAATTAGCCTTGTATATAAGTTTTAAAGACCCATGTCTTATTTCGCGTTACAGTAAAGTGGTTTTGCTATTACTTTAGTGACAGGCACTATTTTCTGTGTTAAAATATTATAAATTGGTTGAATTAAAACGAGTTGATGTGTGTATGTATTAAAAAAAATATTTAAATGTTAAAATATAAAAGTTCTGGATTAAACTAATCAACGATTTTTAAATCATATTATACAACATTATCTTTATTACTCTTTTTTGTACACCAGTTTTCGTCCTTGGTTCGATAATCGTGCTGCGGAATAGAAAAGTGGAGATAAAAAATATAATCTTATAAATATTTTGTATGCAGGTTTTACCTAATTTAGGGTTCAACACCCTTGACCATGTTAATTCCACTGCTCAACATTATCGCCAAAGAAAACGAAATACAAACGGTATTTATTTATTTATTTTTTATTCTGTAAACGGCAGGAAAACAATGCATGCGCCTTCCAACTATTAGTGGCAATATATTTTTACATCGATATACATAATTATGTATGTGAAAGGCGACAGAAACAAATTTCGCGCACCCCACCTCTTTCCGCCCAATCGCTTAGCAAATTTTCTCCAACCGAACACAAACAAAAATCCCAAAAAAGTCCCCTTTTATATGCGTATAAAGTCTTGTGGCCGAGGTTCTCAATATTTTTATAATATCCCCTATTTGGGTTGTTTTTTTGAAACTTATATTTTGTAGGGTGTAAGGAGCTCCAAGAAACATCTTTTGGAGCTCAAGTAGTTGCTGTAAAAGTTACATGTTGTTGTGTGTCTTGCTAATAAACAGACAAACTTCTTTCCACCGATTACGAATTACTGTTGTACGAAGGTGTGACAAATAACCGGTTAAATCGAGTTAAATAATGCACTTTTCGTTATTTTGTCTTGATAGTAGATAGTTAAGTGACAAAATATAATGAAATATTGTTGTGTGGCCTAAGGCTTCATAATATGGCATAAATTTAGGTTTAAAGTTCAACGTTAATGGCTTAATATGCCTCGTTTGCAAGTCAAAGGGCTTGCCTGACCTTATGAAAATGCGTTTGTTATTGCCATAAACGCCTCAATTATGCCTTGATGTTCATCTTGGCCCGAAAATATGGTCGCGACGAATGATTAGGTCGTATGGGCTAATATATTACAGTTAATTTTTTTTTGTTGTCCTTGACATATTGCTTGGACTACACTTCTACTAGGCTAAAGGTTACTGGAGGTAAGATATTTATATGCATTCCGATTCCCGACAGACTTCATAGTATACAAGGGGTAAAAACTTTGCCCATGAAAGTGCGTCGATTTTTGGGATCACCTTATGTTGGTTAGTGCGGTGGTATGTAGTATGGTATTTGAATAGGGTGGTATAGTCATATCATGAAGATAGATTTCACGCCAGTTTATATATTTTACTTGACCTTATTGAACTCTCCGTCAGGTGAAGTGCGGTCAAGTTGCCGTACGAGCTGAAAAAATAGAAAAAACCAAGTCAATATTGTAAGTTTTTTAAGTTGATCTAAAAATCCCATAATTTGTATCGTGGTTATCCTCTTTGCTTTATATTTGCACAAGTACAAAAAACATACAAACTTTCCTGTTTATTTTTTTATGATCAATATGTTGCTTGTGCAAGACAAATTATTTTTTGCATGTCTCTTGATCGTATAAGTTGAAGCGTAGTTGAAGTTAAGAGTGTGTGGATGGTATAGTTTCAGTAGAAGTATAAGAAAATGTAGCCTTTATTTTAATTCTATTACATTTCGTACTTTATAACTGACTGTTGTTTGTTGTTTGGTCAAGATATTACATAATTATTACCTGTTTTTTTTTCATATAGCGGACATCGTAAATAGTTACGGCTTTATTCATAGATAGATTTAAAACCTATTTTAGTTATCAAATGTTTTGTCTTCTTCGCTCAAACTGAATTCTACAGCCATTAGAAAGGGACAAAAAATTCTAACTAAATTGAGTTTTAAATCTGTCTATTAAAAAGGCAGTAAGTGTATTTCGATAATCAAGTCGACAAGACATAATCCCACATCGGTGAATACTCTATCTGGCTGCACATACCATCAGGTGCATTCTTTATCGTTGCAATAAAATAACATTAAAATAACATAATAATAGAGATTGCCTTAGTGCGATAAGACCGCCATTTGTACTTTGTTATTTTGTTGTCTCTATACCTATTGTTATATTTGTTGTGTACAATAAAGAATAAAAATAAATAAAAAATAAATAAATAAAATAAATATCTTTGTTTTAGTTTAGTTTGAGAGCCGCTGTCTCGCCCGCCTCGGGGCCAATGTCCTTTGCGTCTCCCGCAGGCTGAAGCCCGGATCAAATGTTGTCCGGAACATCCCGCCAAGATAAAAAAAAACTGACAGAAAGTGCGAATAATGTGATTGTAATGGTTTATGAAAAAAGTTTCCGGTGAATATCTTTGTTGGTTTGTTGCGAGGCTTCGGGAAGTATATTGACCGTTTTATCGGTATTCTATGGTTCCATTGTAATCTGGATAAGCGATCTTTTGGATTTTAATTTATCATGTTTTATTATTATTATCAATTTAATCCCTTATTGCACTATATAGAAACAATTACAGTAAAGAGACATAATAATATTTGTACAAGAGGTGGCCTTATCACACTAGGCAACGTTTACAATATTTTTTCTCTAATTTGTTGTTTGTGTTAATTGTAAATACCTACTTAATTTTTAAGTGATGTTATTGTACATATTATCAATCTATATATTACTACTTTTCAATCGAGAGTGCGGTTCAGAGAATTTCGTTCTTAGTCCATCACATTTGCTTAAATCGGGTAAAGTTAAACTTCACATACCTAAACTTTATTGTCAATCTCTTATGATATCTGAACAAGGATATCCCAGACATCACGATTTCCTTCTAGATTATTCAGCTTAGACGTAATGAAGACTTGACCGTCTCCGTGCCTTAGTTAGTGAGACGCCGGCTGTGAAACGAGAGGCCGCGGGTTCGATCCCCGCACCGATGTAAATATTTGTGTGAACCACAGGTATTTATTTCGGGTCTGGATGTTTGTGAGACCGAAAAGTCTCTTGTATTTCCTGATACCCACGACTCAAGACTCGATCTTTGTGAGGGGTCACTATGTATGTGACTGTTGGGTGTATTTATTTACTTAGATGCCAAACTTTTACATGAAATTAGCATTATAACTAATATCTAGGAGTAGGGACTGTCTTAGTTCTGTTTCCAGAAGGTCTGTTCGCGAGAAAGTTGATGCTCGCTCAAGTTAGTTCAGAAACTGGTCGCCACAGCGGTCATCAAGTTTCCTGTTTGATAAACAAAGCCGAGGATAACTCTGATTATGCATTGTGCTATTATGAATGGATAATGTAGGCACTTCAGTTATACTCATAAGTCATAACAGGTATTATGAATAAAATGTAGTACATAATGGCTCGCCCCCTATCACATCGTGGGATGAAACATACAAGGCGATATGTAGGTGTCCTGGTAGCAACTCTGCCTACCCCTTCTGGGAAAAAGGCGTGCGTTTATGTATGTAATGTAGGCACTTCAGTTATATTCATAAGTCATAACAGGCATTATGAATAAAATGTAGTCGTACATAATAGTAAAAAAAAAACATATTATACCGGGTGATATAGACAGTTTCTCATTAGGTAACATTGTACAATTTTTTTTTTCGTCCTTTATATTCCATCTACAATCGGCTGTTGAAGCCGTAATTAGATTTGGTCTCGGTGGGGTGTTGCTATTAGTTATTCTCCATTGAGAATTAACCTCATAATATTTCTCAGTTTCTTGGATCAAATATATGCAGTCTCTTTAATCTTTTAATATATTGCCTCGGTGGCGTAGTTGTATTACGGTACGACTACAAAGCTGAGGTCTCGGGTTCGAATCCCGGGTCGGGCAAAGTGATATTGAGTTTTTCTATTCATTATCAGCCCGGAGTCAGGAATTTGTGCCCGATATGGCTAGGGATTGCAATCCCGCAGCTCTTTCAATCCCGCGGGATCGATATGCTGGATCGATCGATCCCGCGCGGATCCCGCGGGATCCCGCATTATTGGTATTATATTTTAAAACCGAATTAAATGAAACTAGGTTTTCTTTAAAAAAAAAATTCAAAATGTCTTACATTATGCAACATGAAATAATTTATTTCCTAATAAAATAAAATTAATTAAGTTCAAGAAATCAGTCTTCAATCAACCATTAAAAACTTAAATTTGCCCTTTTTTAACCGACTTCAAAAAAAGGAGGAGGTTCTCAATTCGACTGTATGTTGCTTTTTTATTTTTTTTTATGTTTGTTACCTCATTTCTCTGTACTGGGTGAACCGATTTCGATAATTCTTTCTTTAATTGAAAGCTGGTGCTTGTCGTTTGGTCCCATAAAAATATGGTAACGATCTGATGAATATCTTCGGAGCTGGAGAGGGGAACTCCTTAAAATTAAGTAGGATTCCAATGGTTCTTCTTGCATTGAATTAAGTATAAAAGCAAAATTACAGTGGTGGAGGAAAGTAGGGGTAGGGGCGAGGGGGGCGGTTAATAAAATGAACAAACACGTAAATAGTCAATATCTTCGGCAGCTATACCAATAAATCATGAAGATCTGATGTAATAGTGACAAAGAATCATATTATTACAGTTTAATAGTATGCCATATACCATTCCGTAATGAAACCGATATCGGCAATTGGGGGCATTGCCGATTGTTATGTGTTGGTGAACAAATTGTACATGACGATAATAACTTTTGTGAAAACATGGAAGAACGAGCCAACATGTCGGATGAATTGTTCCTAAGAAGCATTCGAGGATTAAATATCCAATAAAAGAATGTTTCAAAAAGTCTCAACGGCAATCAAAATCAATTTGCAAGGACGATTCAAAACTTTTTCATGTAAGCCCGCATTTTTGAAAGCCTATTATTGCGTTCTTCACAAGTATCTTTTGAAATTACTCTGGAGATAGATTCCCTTATTTGAGACAGGCGTTGCTCCCTTTCTCCGTTTGTCTCATTTAAACGGCGCTCTCTCATACGAGCAGCGCGTTTACTAGGTCTACCCATATTCAGGCTATCGAACTTTTAAGTCACTAAAAATAAAAAAATAAACCAAAATTTTAACAAAAAAAAATAACCGACTTCAAAAAACTGACAAAAATCATACTAAAAATAATAATCTAAAAAAAGACAAAAAAATGTGACAAAAAACAAACTAAAAATGCACTAAAAAGTAAAAAAATAATTGCGTATTCTAACGTCAATAATTTACAATCTATTCAATGTACATATAGGTACGATCTATGTGTTTTCCTCGCAATATTGTATTTATATATTATGTATCCAGTTAAACTTTCCATCTAACTCAACACATACCTATGAGTAACAAATAATTATAAAAACATTTATTTACAGTTCACCTAAGCTAAAATTTGAAATATATGTATGCACTACTTAAAAGACAATCAAATTATTAGAATAATGTACAATTATTGTTATTTTTGGAGTCGGTGTCAGCCAAATTAACTCGACATTATACCTGACAATATTAAATGACAACTTTATGAAATCTATTTTATACGAATATCCTCTTATACTATTATGTGGTTTATTAACCTTAATTCAATAATATATAATATCTGACGTTTATGTAGTTACTAACTCATAAAACTTGGATGACACCGACTCCAAAAATAACAATAATTGTACATTATTCTAATAATTTGATTGTCTTTTAAGTAGTGCATACATATATTTCAAATTTTAGCTTAGGTGAACTGTAAATAAATGTTTTTATAATTATTTGTTACTCATAGGTATGTGTTGAGTTAGATGGAAAGTTTAACTGGATACATAATATATAAATACAATATTGCGAGGAAAACACATAGATCGTACCTATATGTACATTGAATAGATTGTAAATTATTGACGTTAGAATACGCAATTATTTTTTTACTTTTTAGTGCATTTTTAGTTTGTTTTTTGTCACATTTTTTTGTCTTTTTTTAGATTATTATTTTTAGTATGATTTTTGTCAGTTTTTTGAAGTCGGTTATTTTTTTTTGTTATTCCATTCTAATAACAGTTTTATAATATTTTTAATTCAGTCTCATTTATACCGGGTATATCAAGACTGCGACCGAAAACGAAGCCAGGTGGTAGTTTTAGTGGTTACAAACACGATGCAAATAAAAATTTCACCAAAACATCGACAGATACTTTTTTAGAATTTTTTTAAAAATCGTCTTGTTTGGGTGGTAAATACCTAGTTTTTGCGAAAATAATAATTTAAACCCTTACGTACCATCGAGTGTTTAAAAATAAAGAGGTCTACATCATTATTTTAGGAAAACTATGTATTTATCACCCAAATACGACGAAAAGTAAAAAATTACAAAAAATAGTAGTCGATTTTTTTTGCGAAATTTTTACTTGCATTGTGTCTGAAGTCACTTATACTACCACCTGGCTTCGTTTTCGGTCGCGGTCTTGATATACTCTGTATAATGACTAATAATACAATCACAATCTAGATGCTATTACTACTAGGAGTAACCTATGGTGATAACTTATGAAAATACGCTCGTAAAAAGCAAATGGTATAGTCTCATCTCCGAGCCTTCTGAGTGAACTGCAAATATATCCTGATGCTCAAAATGCTGAAAACTAGCTACATGTGTGCTTGAGGCGCCCTCTAGTCGTCGCTCCTTTGCGAGGAGCGGCAAAGTCACGCGCGCGCCACTCGCGATTTTACGCGAAACTTCACGAAAGATTTAGCGCCAATTTTCAAATATTTGCGGGATCCGCGTTTTGAAGGTCCGGGATCCGGCAGACCAATAAATGCAGCGGGATCCCGCGGGATTGCGGGATCCCGTTTTGCGGGATTGCAATCCCTAGATATGTGAGTGAGTTTATGTATGTATGTATGTAGTTGACTATCCTGCCTTCATACCGCTGCTATTCATGCAATAACGACAGTGATATTATAGATATATTAGTATTCAATTAACAGACAAATAGCGATATTTTAGTATTCAATTAATATAAGATAAATTGGATAGAATTATCTCTGGTATATATTCACTATAGAAGCAGGAGCGCGAGGCGCGTAATAGACCCCGAATACTTTACAAAATTACTCTATCGGATGCTCAAACTTTGCGCAGAAGTTATCGAAGGAAAGGATGGGTATAATATTAATAATTTAAGGAAAGAATTTGTAAAACATCAGGTTTTTGGTTTGATGTAAGGTAACTTAGTTATTACGAAATAAAAATATATAAAAAGCTTACTCAATTTTGTTTAATCTTTATTAAAATCATCGTTTAGTCAAGATAGGCAAATACTTTTGAGCGGTAGTATGTGTGATAACAAATTGATTATAGGGTTGACAATTACAGATGTTTTTAAATTGACCTTCAAATAAATAAATAAATACACACAACAGTCACATACATAGTCCTGACCCCACACTAAGATCGAGTCTTGTGTCGTGGGTATCAGAAACTACAAGAGACTTTTCAGTCTCACAAACACCCAGACCCGAAACAAATACCTGTGGATCACACAAATATTTGTTTTGGTGCGGTAATCGATCCCGCGACCTCTCGTTTCACAGCCGGCGTCTAATCAACTGCGCCACGGAGTCTGAATGGGGGAATAAAGCAAATAGGGGAAATAAAATAAGCATCTTACTCAAAGTTATTTTAATTAGTTAAAAATAAAGCTTTATTAAAATAAGTGGATAATTAAACTGTTTGAAATAACAAGAATAATGGGAGGAACTGCATAGTGACATAGTCCGCTGGCCAGATGCGCCCATGACTTGCAAGCTGGAAGAAACTTGGCAGGAAATAAATGAACTCAACTTTATATTGGTGTAATTAACTATAGAAACAATACATGGGTAGTTCATTTAGTTGAATGGCTTCAAAACAAAAACTATGTTAACGTAAATTGGAAAAAATGGGAGAAGGCAAACCTATTTAGGATTTAAGGCCTGGAAGGAAAAATATCAGTCAGGGCTTTGATTCGTTAATTTAGATTATGATAAGATATATTATATTAGTGCATAAGAAGAGGAATCAAAAGAAGTGCGTGGTGGCCTGTTGGTTGACCAGACGCGGCTGCCTAATAATGTTGACAGCGGTCGCAGGTTGCAATCCCAGAGCACACCTCTGACTTTTCGGAGTTATGTGTGTATTAATAGTAAATCACCACGCACTATAACGGTGAAGGAAAACATCGTCAGGAAACCTGCATACCATAGAGATTGAACCCGTACTAGGCTAGCGTGGTGGACTATATGGCCTAACCACTCTCAATCGTACCTTCGATTGTAGAGTAGGCCCGTGCCCAGCAGTGGGACATATATGGGCTGATACAATATCATATTAGGCATAAAGTATTGAATGAAATGCTCATCCTTAATTTCCAGCAATAAAGAAAAAACATCACCTCACTCTTTGCTCCTTTGTGTAAATATTTGTTGACTCAACAATTTGATTGGGTCTAAATAAAGTTTGTAGACTGCGATGCAGTTTTTTTGCTCGGAAATACCTGCGGAAGCGGTTGCATTCGTTTGCAGAGTGGTTGCCATGGCAACCAGCTAATTACATCGCTCCTGCCCCGCCATCGATTTTGCTAGGCGCTGAACTTTTCTCAACATTTGATTGGAGTTTTATAGTTTTAGAGCCGATGAAATGGGAATAATTTGTCAGTTTGAGGAAATAAACGATAGAGTTTTTGGTAGCGCGACGGATTAATAATTCAGAGGTTGCTTACAATTTCAATTCTAGTTTAAAAAGTGGGGCCATATTTTAATTACCTTAATATTGTATCAGTAGGCATAGTGGGTACAGAAAGAAAGAAAGCTGACGTGAAGCAACGGCTTCACTGTCGTGATCTGTACGGTGAGTGAGATTCTGTATCTGTATCAGCCAGAGGCTGGGAATGTACTTAAGATCCAATTCAACAGCAAACAGACAAATCTATTGCATTATGTATGACTACCTCAGTGGCGTAGTTGCACTACGGTACGACTACAAAGCTGAGGTCTCGGGTTCGAATCCCGGGTCGAGCAGAGTGATATTGGATTTTTCTATTCATTATCAGTCCGGAGTCAGAAATTTGTGGCTATGGCGATAGGCTCGCCCTCTATCACATGGGACGGAATATACAAGGCGAAATGTGGGTGTCCTGGTGGCCACCACTGCCTACCCCTTGTGGGATAAAGGCGTGAGTTTATGTACGTATCTATGTAGGTCATAGATAAACTTTTGTGAAGCTCCTTTTAAATCATATTAGAGGCTCGTATCCAGCATCGGAATATTTTTAAATGAAAACAACAACTGCGCTGCATTTTATTTTTAGTGCACTGAGAGTAGCAAATATACATCTGAAACATTCTCATGTAACCATCGATATCAACGTTACACTAGATAAGACATTCAGTACAAAAATGTGTCCCACCTACTTGCGGTGCATGCACCACACATGAATCAGTTTGCTTCGTGAGAGTGACAGTGCAGTACGCCTTATCGCATACGTTTATAAGTAATAAATGAATGTTTCGCCGTCAAACCGAAAGCAAATCGTCTGAAGTTACAATATTTTAATAAAATACCAGGTAATTGATGTAATATTGCAGTGTACTTTTAAAATACGGGGGCACTTTATTTCTTTGACGTGTCTCGTCTATCGGTAGAATATAAGTCAATGCATGTAACCGTTTCATTGATTGAAGACTAACTGATTTTTTTAAGTAAATCGTCACGGAACTTTACCCGTTGCATGCTTGTCGAGGGTAATTGATGCGTATGTACGTAAAAACGGTCAAACAATCGGATCATGGGTCGAGGCGGTATTAATTAGCTATGATAAATCAATATATCCTACATACACGCACGGTATGTTGCATGCTTAAAATAACGTAATGGTGATCAGAGAATCCCTTCTAATAATAAATTAAATTAATAAAATTCTTATAATATATAAATAATCTTCTAAAAATCTCTATTTGTGGAAACTTTTAATTGACCTTCCTTTAGCTATAATATTTATTACTTGTTATTTTTAGTTGTAAGTTTTCCTAAAATAAATTAAGAAAAATACTATCTCGGTGGCGCAGTTTACTACGGTACGATTACAAAGCCGAGGTCTCGCGTTCGAATCCCGGGTCGGGCAAAGTGATATTGGATTTTTATATTCATTATCAGCCCGGAGTCAAGAATTTGTGACCGATATGGACATAGAATCGTCCCCTATCACAACGTGATGAGCCGGCAACACATCCATGATCCAGCGTTGTGGATTTTCGTAGGCGGGAATGATCACCTACCTGTGACCTGTTTGCTTGTTTGCCGAACCTATGCAATAAAAAAAAACACCAAAAACACATTTATTTATGTTAAAGTCTCCTTATTGCACATGTAAGAAGCACCTCGCGTGAGTCCGAAAAAGTGGTTTAAGTTTTTTGTAAAAAAGTTTTGCAAGCAACCAGCTAGAGATCCTACATTATTAGTAGTTTTAACAATATCAACACTGGTGGTAGGTCTCTCATATGTGAGAGGCCGCCTGGGTAGGTACCACCACAATGTCTATTTCTCCCGCCAAACAGCAGTGTAAATGCACTGTTGTGTTCCGGTTTGAAGGACATTGTAGCCAGAGTAACTACTGGACATATTGAGACTTAACATCTTATGTCTCAGGATGACGAGCGCAGTGGAATTCCAAGCATTGCCTTGTAATTCATGGTGTTGTTTGGTTTCGCTACTGTCCATGAGCGGTCATATCGCTTACCATCAGGCGAATGGCATGCTCGTCTCGCCATTCAGTGCAATAAAAAAAAAATCGTTTTCTTTTGTACAGTACACGACTGTACTGTGAATATTTCGCGGGCATATATTGACCCTATATAAAGACCTTCAGCTAATTGCGATATTAATATTCATATGCACGAGCATTTTACGAGGATGACCTGCTAATCTTAAGTAAAAGGATAAACACTGCTTATGATAAAATAATAAAACCATATGAACGTTATGATATGCGTTTTAATTAAAATGAGGTACTATTATGGTATGGGTTACCCCATACGGGTACTATGACAGCCTCCGTGGCGCAGTTGGTTAGACGCCACCTATGAAACGAGAGGCCGCGGGTTCGATCCCCGCACCGAAACAAATATTTGTGTGATCCACAGGTATTTGTTTCGGGTCTAGGTGTTTGTGAGACCGAAAAGTCTCTCGTAGCTTCTGATACCCACGACACAAGACTCGATTTTAGTGTGGGGTCAGGACTATGTATGTGACTGTTGGGTGTATTTATTTATTTATTTATTTATTAGGCGCAAGTCCATCTGCGATTGAAAACGTGAATATCCGTCGTACTGCGTGTAAATGTTTCGTGTTTTGGTTTTAGCCTACGTGTATAAAACGATTGAAAAAGCCAGCATAAGTTTGTGTTATTATATCCGTTGTTGGATAGACTATTTCGATTGTATTGCACTTACAACCAGATGCAAAAAATTTGTGAAGCCTATTCTCAAGTATTTAACTATAGTATGCGAAATTCTACCAAATGGATGGAAAATAAATTCACGGCTTTACAAAATTAATGCGCAAAAGCATACAGACGCAAATATATCATATTTTGCAATGGTGCAAGTTCGGCTTGGAGGTCTGCATAATTGTGCTTAAACCTGTGCTTATCATTACTCATGATACTGTCATACCAATATAATAAACAGTGAAAGTATATAATTTAACGTCACATTCATGCAGAGTCCAAAAAGTTGTCTCTTCGTCTCAGCCTGCAGGTTCTATCTCCGCATCGATATTTTAACGAGTCTGAGGGGTTTCTCTATGATCGGAAACGAAGTTCGAACGTTCGAGTTTTTCACTTCTGAAAATCAATATTAGGTATTCTCTGTGACACTTATCATTCACTCTAAACTCAGTTTATAGTTACGACGATACAGGATTCGAACATTTTGTGGAGTATATGGCCTAACCCCTCTCAATCGTACTCTCGATTGTAAAGAAGGCTCGTGCCCTGCAGTGGGACGTGTATAGCTTGATACAGTGGAATACCCAATCACATTCGTTAAGTTTTACGAACGACGTTCAAACATTCGAATTTCGTTTTGGATCATAGAGTAATTAGGTGTTTAGATTCAAATATTCCGTTTGTATTTATACACGCACTGATGAAACAGGAGCAATCAAAGGAAACAATAATAAATAGTTTAATATTTAGTGCAACACGGACAAAGCGTTTTAAAGTGTCTTCAAGGGCAAGTGTTATTGTCAATGATAGATGGAGTCGCATTGTTGTTTTTGCTGCGTTTTTTCCTCATGATCATTGACCGCATAGCAATTGATCGGAGCTAACATCGGGGCCTCCTAATAGAACAAAAGTGCTGCCGTATCTCGTCGATATACAGGGTATCTCAAGACCGCGACCGAAAACGAAGCCTGGTGGTAGTATTAGTGACTTCAGACACAAGGCAACTAAAAATTTCGCTAAAAAAAGTCGATTTTTTTTTCTTATCGCCGTATTTGGGTGAAAAATACATTTTTTTTCCAAAATACATAATGATGTATACCTTTTTATTTTCAAAGATGCAATGGTACGTAAGGATTTAAATTACTATTTTCGCAAAAACTAAGGATTTACCACCTAAAAACGATGATTTTTAGAATATTGCCAAAAATAAACTGTCGCTTTTTTTGCGAAATTCTTAGTTGCATTGTGTCTATAACCATTAAAACTACCACTCGGCTTCGTTTTCGGTCGCGGTCTTGATATACCCGGTATGTTGTGTGAAATATAATGCCAGTGTTTTATGCAGGGGCTAGACAAAAGGGCAAATGGATTATCACACATTGTACACGATAGTCGGATTATCAGATAAATGAGGCTTCGTTTATATATTGTCATAACACATGAAGATTTAGTTGCTATACAGGCATAGAAGGCTGTTTAAAATTTGTAGAGAATTTAATGCTCTTCAATTTTGCAGCAAATGCAAATAGCATACAAAATCATAGGACGCCAGAAATTTGTAAAAAACTGAATTTTGGGGCCTTTGACCTTCGATATCTCGCGACGCGGCGCCGAGATATTATGAGATTTTTGAGACACTGCTTAGAATACCAAAATAAAGGTTTATAGTTTCCAGCTTATTATCCCTCATACCGAGGTTAACTCTTTATTTTGGCTTATTTGACTGGGATAGTCTTGGATTTACAAATTCTGAATCCCAATCGCAAAAAGATTGTGGTTTAGTATAAAGTGTATCAAATGTTTGTGTAGCGTTGTCTCTATTTGGGCGAAATGCGGATACTATCCTATCACCATCAATATATTTAAAAAAGTCGCTTGATGCAGGTATATCTGTATTGTTCAGTAACTAGGTGACCTCCACAACGCCTTTGACGATGTGAATTTCATGAGGTTCGGTAGTCTTATTGGTCGATATTTTCCTTGAACTGCACTGCAGTTTAAACATAGGTCACGCGATGCATGTATTTAATTTTAACAAGCATTTATTTGCAAATTAATAACGCATTTCTTCCTAATGATTTTCAAGAAGTATATATAATAATGCATATATACATAATTGTTACGCCTGGTTCCCATGTTCCCATGTTCAATGTCCAAAATATGTAGGTTTAAAACATTGTTACAATGTAGACGAATGTAGAAATATTATAGTTTTCCGCTTCAGCCAAGGTTATTACAGCAATAACATTTTATACATGTCATGAAATTCTCTTTGCAACACGCAAACAGCGTTATATGAAAAGAATCGCTTTTACAGGCCATTGTATTCAACTGCAAGCTAAAATAAAGTAGTCATTGGTATTCTCACAGTAAACTGGCTTTGGTTACGTGGCAGGAAGTCGCAAGACTCAGGCCCCTTCCAACTGGTCGATGGGGGGGGGGGGGGGGGGAGGCAGCATGTTATATGTTCAGCAGTTAACTTCCTGTGACTGAAAAGAACAAGAAGAAAGTGACACTAATAACTAAATACACTCAACAGTGAGGGATATTATAGTTCTTATATTATACCCCACAATTAGATGCTAGTCTTGTGTCGTGGGTATCAGAGAAAGTCTCTCGTAGTTTCTGTGACACAAGACTCGACCTTAGTGTGGGATTAGGACTGTGTATGTGACTTTTGGGTGTATTTATTTATTATTTATTATTATATATTAAACCAATCCACATAGTAATGACTAACGAAGGACGATTATCTCTTGCTAATCCGGTTAGTAAATGTCTTTTAAGATTCAATTTGAAAATACCCATTCACCGGTTCTATTAAGACTGCAATGCACTTAACATCAGGTGCCCTGTGCTGTAAAAAGGTATTAGATTGAAGATGTATTTTTATAAGCGCCAGTATATATGTTCTGTATCCTATAATAACAGCTTTGCAGTTGCGTTTCGTTCTCACAATATTTGAACACTAAGATTTGAGGATGAAAGCATTTTCTATTTGGACTATTATGTCTCCAACCCCTAATAGCTGATTTTGTTTTTGATTAGTTCAGTTGCCGATTAAAGACAAGCTAAATTAAGCTGTTTCTTTACGTAATGTTGATTGTGGTTGACAAGATTTGTAGTGTAAATAAGCTAGTCTCCTTGTAAGAGATTTTCCTTTCGTGGGTTTTTATGCGCAGTAGATATTGGTCATTAATTAAGCGGGTTGCTTGCTCATCTATCCGATGCTAAATTTTATACCTCGATACTGCCCGTATATTTCCGATAACAATCACAAGACGTCTAAGCGATGCAAACTGTAATTCCACCGCCCACCCACCACATAGCTGACTCGACAACACCTGTGCCAGCCGTGTATACAAAAACATCACTATACCAACTGTTAATTGCATAATTACTGCCATATTATTAAAATATCATACTGTATATACGCACCGACAAGTGAATTTAAGCCCTATAATTATAAATTCAGTGTTGTAAGTTGCATGGCAAGTGCACGACGTCGGTTAGGTTGATTTGTTATTACAAGAGTTGAATAAGTCGTGATTGCGTTGCATACTTTGCTCTGACCTTCAAACACTCACGCTCTGTGTGTACAGGTAGGTGGAAAACGGTTATTATATTTTTATCATTGTTTTTTATTATTATTTTGTATTAAACGCAGCGTTGGACGTTGATAAGGACAAACAGGCAGACAAAGGTAGTATGAGATAGCTGGATGAAGTCAAGCCAGCAGAAATATTTAATAATAATAAATAATAATAATTTATGACAACGCTCCCAACATTTATGACAACTGGTGTCACTCACCTACTCTTTAAATCCGGTAGTACCACGGAACCAAAAAATTATAGACCCATTACATGCCTACCCACAATTTATAAAGTACTTTCGTCGATAATTAGATCAAAAATTCAATGTCATATTACAACTAATCAAATTCTTTATTCCGGACAAACAGGTTGCAAAAGCGGGTCCCGTGGTACTAAGGAACTCCTTCTCATTGACATGGCCATTTGCCAACAGGCTCGTCAGAACCGAAGGAATTTATCAGCTGCCTGGATTGATTATAAAAAGGCATATGATTCGGTGCCCCATACATGGCTCATGAGAGTGCTTAATTTGTATAAAGTTGATACAAAATTGAGCACTTTTCTTGGGGCATGTATGGGACAGTGGACAACTGTTCTTAAATATCCAGGCGCTACCAATCCTTCGGTGAATGATGAGCCGATTAAAATCAAGCGGGGTATATTCCAGGGTGACAGTCTGAGTCCACTGTGGTTTTGTATGGCCCTGAATCCCCTCAGTACTCTGTTGTTGGATTCAGGGTTAGGCTACCGTCTGCGGAGAGGGTCTGAGCCTATCTCTCACTTGCTCTACATGGATGATCTCAAGTTATTTACATCAAAACAATCTGAATTGATTGAGTTGTTAAAAATAGCTGAAAGATTTAGCAACTCAATCAATATGGAGTTTGGTGTAGATAAATGTGCGGTTATCCATGTAAAGCGAGGCGTGGTTGCGGTCTCTGATGACATACGTGTCTCAGAGACTGTAAGACTCAGATCCCTTTCGCCGACGGAAACCTACAAATATCTGGGTATGCCTGAGGCTTTAGGTATTATGGGTGCAGACGTAAAACAATCGATAAGGGAACGTTTCTTTAGCCGCCTGACAAAAGTACTTAACAGTTTTTTGTCAGGTGGAAACAAGATTCGCGCCTTTAACGGTTGGGTTATGCCTGTACTTACGTACTCTTTCGGCATACTCAGATGGACTCAGACTGAATTGGACGCCCTGGATCGTAAGGTCCGGACTCTCATGACTGCACATCGTATGCATCATCCACGGTCGTCAGTGATGAGATTGTACATCCCGCGGAGATGTGGAGGCCGAGGCATTCTTAATGCTAAGGACTTGCATAATCGCGAGGTGTGCAATCTCAGGGATTATTTCCTTCACAGCGACGTGGATATGCATGGGATTGTAGCTATGGTAGATAAAGGACTTACCCCGCTCTCTTTGGCGAACGAGAACTGGCGGAAACCTCTGGTGGTAAGCATTAGGGATCGCTTGGACATATGGAAAAGCAAGGAGCTGCATGGTCGGTTTTATCGAGCCCTCCATGGGCCTGATGTGGACCGGCTAGCGTCTGTATCTTGGCTACGTTTCGGTAACCTCTTTGGGGAAACTGAGGGTTTTGTCTTTGCAATTATGGACGAAGTTATTAAGACGAACAACTATAGGAAATACATCCTGAAGGACGGTACGGTCGACATCTGTCGGGCATGCCACCGTCCTGGCGAATCCATCAGGCATGTTATCTCCGGTTGTTCGTATCTTGCTAACGGCGAGTATTTGCATAGACATAACCTAGTAGCCAAGATCATACATCAGCAAATTGCTCTTCGATATGGACTTGTGACTCCTGAAGTTCCATATTACCAGTATGTTCCCCAACCAGTTCTTGAAAATGGTCATGCAACGCTGTACTGGGATCGATCTGTTATCACAGACAGGACTATTGTTGCCAATAAGCCTGATATTGTGATAATAGATCGATTGGCGCGCCGGGCTATACTTGTTGACGTTACCATTCCGCATGACGATAACCTTGTAAAAGCTGAAAAGGACAAAATGTCCAAATATTTAGATTTGGCACACGAGGTTACTGACATGTGGAATGTCGACTCAACAATTATTGTCCCGATTGTCGTTTCTGCTCATGGGTTGATACCGAAGAGCCTCGACCAACATCTACAGAGGCTCTCAATTGGCTGTTGGGCCAAGAGTCAGATACAGAAGGCAGTATTACTGGACACGGCACGTATTGTGAGGAAGTTCCTCACTTTGGGGTCCTAACCACCGGTGGCTTGGGTCTCGAGCCTCGCCATTGTTGGGTAAATCTCTTTTTTTATATTTTTATATGTATTTTGATTTTGTATTATATATATAAAAATGTAAAATAATTGTATAATAAATAAAGAAAGAAATAATAATAATAAATACACCCAATAGTCACATACATAGTCCTGACCCCACACTAAGATCGAGTCTTGTGTCGTGGGTATCAGGAACTACGAGAGACTTTTCGGTCTCACAAACACCCAGAACCTAAACCAATATATGTGGTTCCTTGGTTCACACAAATATTTGTTTCGGTGCGGGGATCGAACCCGAGGCCTCTCGTTTCACAGCCGGCGTCTAACCAAATGCGCCACGGAGGCTGTCGAAGGAGGTTTGGACGGAGTTTTTCTCTGTCACGACATTTTACACTCCACCATAAAATATAGTCAATATAGAGTAATTTTCGCGGGAGATTAGTCCTGGACTGTTTTTTTTTAAATCCGATTTATGGCAAGACGAGCATGCCATTCACCTGATGGTAAGCGAAACGACCACTCATGGACAGTAGAAAACCAAACAACAACGCGATAAGTTAAACACTTTCAAAAGAAAATTAAAAGATAATTCTTCTTAAGAACTTTTAAAACAGCCTCCCTCCTCACATCGCTTGTGACTTTACGTATAATTATTCAGAAAGTCTTAGTAATTATTGTTACCTAGTATTAACTGTTAATTGTGTTTGTTTTTATTTTATTTTTGTTTTTGTTCTTGTGCATTTAATTGTCATTGTAATTTTGTCTGTAATAGTTGTTTATATTTCATTTCATTTTGTATCCTTATTTATAAAGTCACATTGATTTAGCCAATAATGTTGGAAAATTTTATGTACACTCTAATTGTCTTATGTATCAGAAATATTTAATTTAACATAAATAACACTGTGTAAGGTTTAAATATATAAGATGTAGCAGTACTTAATAAAATAAATAAATGAATTACAAAGCATCGCTTGGCATTCCATTGCTTTCGCCATCCTGAGACATAAGATGTTAAGTCTCAATATGTCCAGTAGTTATTCTGTAATTGTAAGTACTTACTTCTTGTAATTGACACATTTACGTGACCAAATACTGAAGGTTTTACATTATATCATGTAGGAGATAGTAGCTGTCCGGTCTTTGACGAATATAATATAATTTCGCACGTGCTTTGTAAACAAGACTTTCCCAAAACTCATTTTCCAGATAAAAATAGCGTATGTAAGCCTCAAAGTATCCAGCCAAGGCTACAAAGGTAATTTATTTTGGGCAGGCGCGCAAACAGGGCTCATCTCGGCCTGGATATAAAAATAAATATCTTTAGGCAGTAATTACATTAATTTGGTAATGCCCGAATATTGTAGGTTACCTATTATTTCTCTTTGTATGGACGTAAATACCATATGTAATTGGGTCGTGGGTATAAGGGAAGCTTTTTTGTGAAGATACTGTTTGGTATATTAGTTAATAGTTTGTATGTAATAAATAGGGTACCGTTGTAGCGTAGTAATGGTGACCGGACTGACAAATCGGAACTCACGGGTTCGATTCTAAGAACGTGTTTTCAGTCATTTGACAACTTCGTGGCGCAGTTGGTTAAAACGCCGTCTGTGAAACAAGAGGCCGCGGGTTCGATCCCCGCGCCGGAACAAATATTTGTGTGAACCACAGGTATTTGTTTCGGGTCTGGGTGTTTGTGAGACCGAAAAGTCTCTCATAGTTCCTGATACCCACGACACAAGACTCGAACTTAGTGTGGGGTCAGGACTATGTATGTGACTGTTGCGTGTATTAATAATTATATCAATTTAACGGTGAAACAAAGCATTGTAGGAAAACCTGAGAGACCGCAAAAACTTCTTTCCGTAAAGTCCACTAACCCTCACTGACACAGCATAAAGAACTGAGACTTAAAGGTTTCTTCTATATCATAGTGGGCATTTGTGCTTCTGAGCACAATTGTTCAATTAAATATAACTTTTATAATATTATGCACAAAAAATGACCAAATACACTTATAGTAGGAAAAAACTTTGCTTCAAAATGTTCTTTATGTTTAATACAGAGATTATCTTTACTCACTCAACACGACTCAAAGAACGCTATTTTAGAATGAAACTTTTCCTATGTACCTTTGAGTTAACAATAGTGCGATTAATAATTCCAAACCTTTGCTAACCTTCAGCGGCTTACGTACCGTCAAACTCCAGAACTTATCAGTTCCGAGACAGCTTAATAGTTTCAAAATAAAATACCAACTCGCTAGTACAACTTTGGAGTTGCGTCAGTGTCTTAGACAGTCGGAACGCTGTTTTCATACAAACTACGGAATACTGAGATCAATGTGGAATGAAAGCTACTATTTGTTTCGCCTGGTAAGTTTGAAGTTAAAACTTTAGACTAAGGGTGGACTGGGTTGTTGGTGACAAAATGAGATTGATCTTTTTTTTTAAGCGATGCTAGATAGCCAAGAAGAGCTGCTAGAGTAACTACTGGACATATTGAGACTTAACATCTTATGTCTCAGGATGGCGAGCGCAGTGGAATTCCAAGCATTGCCTTGTAATTCATGGTGTTGATTGGTTTTGCTACTGTCCATGAGCGGTCGTATCGCTTACCATCAGGCGAATGGCATGCTCGTCTCGCCATTCATTGCAATAAAAAAAAAAAAAAAAAAAAAAAAAAGAAGGCTATTTTTCTATTTAGCGTACCAATTTCAGTTCTGCTTCACTTCAATGTATTTTATAACATAAATGATTTGGATGAATATATCACTGATAGGCTCAGTACAAATTGTTTTCAAGTAATTTTGAATTTAATTTTTATGGATTTCGTATGAAACAGGCCGAAATAAGTTCAGTTACTTAACTGTCTGTGCGCGAGTGTACCGGTTCATCAACAAACTTGGAAGTCAAGTACACAGGCTTATGTAAGTGAGATGACGACCTGGCTATAGAAACCCCGCCAATTCCGCGCAAGCAACCTTCGCCCTTAATACTCAGGTAATAAGGCCTAAAAATGCCCTCTTTGTTTACGTGGTTACTTTGAAAGATTCTTTTAAATCGGACATTGAGATTCGACGTGCCACGGTGTCTGTGTGACGCGGGTTCGAGTCCAAGTTGAAGTACCATTGAATATTTAATTTTTTGAGTGGTTTTTATTGTTATTCATTATGCTTTGTACCTATATCACAAGTAGCTTCAAAAATTAGCGCAGCATTTTCAATAGAGATAGAAAATTAAGCTGCCCAAGAGTAAATATTTGAAAAGCCTACAATGGTGTTTGAAGTATGGGTGAGAAATATGACTTAGTATTCTTTACAAGAAATTAAATACTAGATTTATCAGGAACCTAATACTAAATTAATTAATACAATTTTCAACAACGAAGTATCTTTACATTTCAAGTGCATCATCATATAATGCTACAAAGCCACTCATTAAAATCTTTCTTTAAATGTCCACAGCGAAAACTTTCATAATTTGTATGAGACTGGATATTTTCCCCGGTCACTCGTGAGCCCCTCTACCTACCCTTCAAAGATATAAGCGTGAGATTATGTATGTATCACTGGTGGTAGGTCTCTCATATGTGAGAGGCCGCCTGGGTAGGTACCACCGCAATGTCTATTTCTCCCGCCAAACAGCAGTGTAAATGCGCTGTTGTGTTCCGGTTTGAAGGACATTGTACCCAGAGTAACTACTGGACATATTGAGACTTAACATCTTATGTCCCAGGATGGCGAGCGCAGTGGAATTCCAAGCATTGCCTTGTAATTCATGGTGTTGATTGGTTTTGCTACTGTCCATGAGCGGTCGTATCGCTTACCATCAGGCGAATGGCATGCTCGTCTCGCCATTCATTGCAATAAAAAAAAATGTATGCTATATAAAGCCTTACTTCGACACTTCTCCAAGGCAAGCATTTATTGGATTTTCAGTGCAGTTGTTATTGGCTGCTAAAAATAAACTATTACTGCAGTTGTTTGAATGCAACGGTTTCACAGCAAAACCTTATTTTAGCTGATCTCATCCCATGTCTGGTAATATAAGCTCACCTGTGTTACAGAGTGGTAGGCAGAGATGCTACTCGTGTCATCGACGGTTTGACAAGCATACGTGCAAGCTCTGGAATGAACTCCCTGCATCGGTGTTTTCTGAGCGCTATGACCTGTCCTTCTTGAAAAGAGGCTTAAAGAGAGTACTCTCCCTAAGGTAGGCAGTGACTTTGTTGTGCTGGACCCCTGGCACTGCGAAGTTATCTGGGCAGCGGTAGGCGCTTACCATCAGGCGGGCCGCTAGCTCGTCTGCCTATAACGGCAATAAAAAAAAAGCATATTTTCATCCACATGTGATAAGGGCGAGCCTATCGCAATACCGGGCATAAATTCCATTCACTGGCAACCTGTTAGATGTTTTATTTCATAAACACATATGGATTGCACGAAATGTAAATCAAACTTAAGCCCTCACATTTCACAGTCTGTATACTTAACTAAATCTATTTTTTTATTTATAAACATCAACTATTTTAAAATGTAAGAATAGAACCTAACACCTCGCATTATAGCCCATACAATAACAAAACATCACACAAAGCAATTCACGCAATTCAATTAAAACTTTTATTGGCTGTAATACAATGTAACTTTTGCGCTTCGGAAATTAATCTTCTTATGTAATTGAAGGTGACTTGATATTTCCAAGGCGGTAGGTTAACGTTTGTTGTGTTGCGAGTAAAAACAAAGGTGTGACGTCGCGTGTTTTTTTTCTCAACAACGTACCTGGCAGTGCCGGTGTATAACATCCTCTTTGTAATGATATTGAAGGTTTATCTTCACGCTGAAACAAATACAGTCTGATAAAGTAAAAATATTGCATTCGATTTTATTACTGGGTTCGCGATTTGGACGGAAAAGGCACATAATTCACCTTGGACTTTTAAATAATATTAATAAAGCTTTATATTCTAATTTATTACTATTGCAGAATAGCCAATAATTACTAGAGTAGATATGAAGAAAAAAATACAATGTATTGTACTAAAGGCTGCATGACTTAATGTTCCTTTGCTTGTTCATTCAACAAAACTTAAAAAACAGAACGTCAAAAAATTTGCTATGGCGGGAATTCTAATTGTCTAGTCGGCATTTTAATTGTATTAATAATTCGTTTCAAGTTTTTATTCAAAGTGCGGGTTTATTAATAGTGATGAACTGTGGTATTTCCTCACAAGTTGCAGTAAGAAGGAAAGATCCGTAGCTCAAAAGTTTCACTTCTGTCGTGTGTGACTTGCACACATACACACTTTTTTATTTTCTTCAGTTAATGTGCCACTGTTCGGCAAAGGAGAGATCTAGAAGAATAGGTAAGCTGTATAAAAAATATTAAGAAACTTAAACCGTCTTCAAAATTATAACAAAAAGAGAGAAACAAAACTAATCTTTTAATAAACCTACAATACCTAAATATAATTTTGATATAATTATAATATATTTTTGATATTGCCAATTATTAAGTTTTAAGTATTCGTACGGGCCCGAAAATTTACGACAGCTTACTAGTTGTACTTGTAAAGTATTTGTTATTTACATTATGCAAACAAGTCGTTAATTAATTAATCGGTAATTGTAACACTTCCCTATAAATCAAAGTGTGAGCTAAATTACATCCTATTACTTTAAATATAAAGTTTATTTTGAAATGTGTGGTATTGTATAGTACGGGGCAGCGACCAACCTTCATGTTCATAAAAAGTGCTGATTCAATACATTACGAGAAGACATTTAGATGATCGATGTGTCGCGGACAGTGTGGGGATTCAGACTTTAGTCGAATTATCCTTTTGACCTTGATCGTAATAGTTTTGTCGTTTGATAACGCATAACATTTTTACACAAAAACCGAATTAATCTGAACATATTGATACGGGTTTACACGAGAGTTCTCCGTGAAAATATCCGTAATAGATTAAACTTAGTAAGAAACGCAATTATAATGCATTGGACCAGGTTTCTAACTTGCAGTGGTAGACCATGATTGACAGTGGAACGAATATAAGCCGTTAGATTTAGGTAGGGCAAGATAAATTTAAAAAAAAACATCAGAATTTGACCAAAATGTAATAAAAGAAGAGACTTTTCGTACAAGCAAAAACAGTCTTAGCGTCTTAGCTTTTTAGGATCCTCCTAATCCCTATTATAGGAGCGACGCTAATGGAACCTATAAGTACGGCAATTTCAGCCGATATTCAAGTAAAATACTAAAGTGTGTGTGTGTGTGTGTGTTTGTTGGCGTGACTAGACAAGATTCAGTACGCTGCCGCGACCGCAATAGCAAACATTATATCATGAGGACCTACTTAAACAACAATCTAGACATCACAATAGAATATGTTGTTGGAAATTAAATGAAGAGGCAGTTGTTTGTGTTGTTAGCAACACTGCTTGATAATGCTTTATGTGTTTTAAGATATTTGTTTGCACTTTATGTTGTCTTAACCTAGCAGGGATGAGTATTCGAGGCCAACTAAAGAACATTGGATAGTTGACGTCAGGGATGATGTGAAAACCAACGGTCTTGTTGTTGAGGATCCTGAAGATAGAGGTTTTAAATCAGGAAGGTCGACAATGGCATTGTCGAAAGGAAGTGTGTTGTAAAATGAAGCAATCATTGCAATGGTAACAAAATTTTAATTAAATAGAGAAGATTCTTTAAACATATATACATACCGTCACGCCTGCATCTCATGGGGGTAGGCAAAGACTATAGATAAAAAATACTAATTTTGTAGTGGAGCGTCATGCTGGGCTGAATAGCGAAATAAATTGAATACCCTACCACCTAGGGTGATCAATTACTGTTATATGTACTTTAAATGTCCGCATTTTGATATAAATTTTAGGTAGATGATTGACTGCACGAGTAAGGAAAGTAAAAGATGAAAATAATCATTGTATTTTAAATGGGTCAATTGGTGTTACTATTTAGGTTAAAAGGGAGAAATTAATGAAAAAGGTGATAACTAGAAGAAGAATCATTCCCTGTGGCCATTTCCACGTATCCCATACTGTATTAAAATAAACAAACGAAAATAATAAAATAAATAATAAATACACCCAACAGTCACATACATAGTCCTGACCCCACACTAAGATCGAGTCTTGTGTCGTGGGTATCAGGAACTACGAGAGACTTTTCGGTCTCACAAACACCCAGACCCGAAACAAATACCTGTGGATCACACAAATATTTGTTTCGGTGCGGGGATCGAACCCGCGGCCTCTCGTTTCACAGGCGGCGTCTAACCAACTGCGCCACGGAGGCTGTCTTAATATGTCTCAAATATGTTTAGAATTGAAAAAAAAAAATGTACTGCAGTTATCTCGTATCATCATTCTTACACTGAATTTTTATTAAATCTCTCATTTGACATACTTTTAAGATTCAGTTCTGGTATTTACATATTTCATAGCAAATAAGCCACAAGACTTTGCAATACAAACGACTTTATCCTACATTGCTGCAGAATTTGGGGGTTACGCAATGAGGAATATAATGTATGCCATAATTTACCCATCAGTAGGTAAATAATTCTTATATATTCAAAATTTCAACACCTTCGTTTTAGTTAGTGGGTAGTGCATTACGAAATACGAGTATGTTAATTAATATAGGAGTGACAGCACCTGTGTATACGTACACTTTTTACTAATCACTAAACCTGAATTATATTACGTTTTGTTGCCAGCCCTGGCGGCACGACTTGCTTGTTAACCCTGCTTTGGTTGGTAGCATTTGCATTTTTTGTACTTGGACAGCAAGAAACCAATAAATAAGTGGTTTATTTGATGATGAATACCATTCATGGATACCCTAAGTAAGAAGGGTTTTATGATGAGTTTTGTTTATTGAATAATCAAAACTCAAGAAAGAAATCAAGTAATACTTGGTCTTAATTTGGCGATTGCTGAGTCTCCGACATTCTAGGCCACTAAATAAAACTTAAAACCACAATAAAATATTGAAAATAGTATTAAAGTACAATAAGTGTTTTCTAGATATATGACACACATTTAGTTTAATTCTTTTTAATCGAACTGAAATCCTTTTGTTCATAATATTACCAACAAACAAACGGAAAAACTATACCCAGCAAGATAAATTACACCTAAACTTATTGATTTGGGTGATATCGTAATTGGACTAAATACATCACGGCCCAAATCGCAACTTAACCGTGACATTACGAATGGAAAGAAAAAACCGGCTGTCCTCGGCTGGTATCGAGCAATGATTTTTTTGTTATCACTGTTTATTATCGAAATTATTTGTGCTTTGCTGGGCTTTGATGGATTTAACCTAGCCATTTGGTATAATAGAAGATGATTTGGAAACAATATTGTTATTATTATGTTACGACAGCCTCCGTGGCGCAGTTGGCTAGACGCCGCCTGTGAAACGAGAGGCCGCGGGTTCGATCCCCGCACCGAGACAAATATTTGTGTGAACCACAGGTATTTGTTTTGGGTCTGGGTGTTTGTGAGACCGAAAAGTCTCTCGTAGTTCCTGCTACCCACGACACAAGACTCGATCTTAGTGTGGAGTTAGGACTATGTATGTGACTGTTGGGTGTATTTATTATTTATTATTATTTATTTTAAATTATATTTTTAAATATTAGAGGTCACGCGTTCTGACGTAGGGAATACTGCACTAATTTTCGAAGCTCACTGTGTACTTAGTCATAATCGTTTGCTTTAACAATAAAGGTAAACATTATTAGATAATAAGCATACCTGAGCTATCTCTACTAGAATCCCGAAGGTATAGAAAGTCTCCCTACCACATAAAGCCAGGGTGAAAGGCTAAAAAAGGCTTATTCTTAAAAGACTTGGTCCAAGTAGGTGTAAAATTGAAAATCATGTCACTTTAATAACATCCTTGGAATACGTGTAAATATATGTATGTGTATCTTCATTTCCGCCACGTATGTCACTCGGATATGTAGGAAATGAGCTTATGATGTTTCATATTATCAACATAACATGGCTTGTATATGTTGCGGTTTCAATCCAATCTTAAATGAGAATCAAAGGCTTTGTTACATACATACATATGTACATAAACTCACGCCTTTATCCCAGAAGGGGTAGGTAGAGGCGCCACTAGGACACCCACTTTTCGCCTTGTATGTTCCGTCCCAAGATGTGATAGGGGGTGAGCCTATCGCCATATCGGGCACAAATTCCTGACTCCGGGCTGATAATGAATGGAAAAACCCAATATCACTTGCCCGACCCGGGATTCGAACCCAAGACCTCAGCTTTGTAGTCGTACCGTAACACAACTACGCCACCGAGGCAGTCGCTAAGGCTTTATTAAGCTTCTTTATTATAGAATTATTTTGTTTTAATTCGGAACTATATTGAATTATTTAGTTTAAATTTGAGTGCTTATATTTTACTTAATGTGTGTATAAATGCGTGCACATGCATACATTTTTCACTTACTACTTTATTTAAACGCCTGTTGAAATATTCCACCACAGATAACGCCACGCGCCGTATTACCCATATCGGAGTCATTATTTGTGAGCACTGCCTTTGGAGAATGCGCAGAGACAACACCTTTAAGTTGCCTTTTATGATTGGTACAGGATACCATGCCGGAATTTTAAATACAATCTATCTATATGTTGATCTATTCAGCCACAACAAACAGACAACAGAACTGACAAATTTATAACACAACACAACAATTTTCGGTTACAAAGCTGTGGTCTCGGGTTCGAATCCCGGGTCGGGCAAAGTCATATTGGATTTTTCTATTCATTATCAGTCCGGAGTCAGGAATTTGTGCACGATATGACGATAGGCTCGCCCCCTATCAAATCGTGGGACGGAACAGACAAAGCGAAATGTGGGTGTCCTGGTGGCGCCTCTGCCTACCCCTTCGGGGATAAAAGCGTGAGTTTATGTATGTATGTAAGTATTCAGCCACAGGAAATCCACTGCTGAAGATAGGCCTCATCCAAGGATCTCTACATCGACCTGTTGGAAGCGGCGTGCATCAATTGACTTAAATACAATACGCTCTTTAAATACAGAGCGGTTGTGTCTCCTAAGCAGAGTTGGGAACTAGACGCCTAATGTATGCTGTGGTATGCTTAACACATTATTTACTAACTACAATCATCATGAATCCTTTGACAGCCTCCGTGGCGCAGTTGGATAGCCGCCGGCTGTGAAACGAGAGGCCGCGGGTTCGATCCCCGCACCGAGACAAATGTCTGTGTGCACCACAAATTGTTTCGGGTCTGGGTGATTGTGAGGCCGAAAAGTCTCTCGTAGTTTCTGATACCCACGACATAAGACTCGATCTTACTGTGGGGTCAGGACTATGTATGTGACTGTTGGGTGTATTTATTAATCTGTAAAAAAAAAGAACCTTCGTATACTAACCTAAAATACATGTAGATCAACAACAAATATGTTTCCAAACACATGCAACAACAGAACTGGTTTTTAAATATATCATTATTAAATAATCAATACAAAATGACCACTAATTACAAAGCAACGGTAGAAGTCATTAGCCGCGCCGGGTTCTTTAGAGGTGACTTCCAAATTCTGACATAAGACTGTTCATTACCTCAAAGTTCAAACAAAATCAATACGTCTACCTTAGAACATTTTACCTTAGAATTAAACTAGATTCAGGGCTAAGAGCATTGACTTATATTCTACCGATAGACGAGACACGTCAAAGAAATAAAGTGCCCCCTTATTTTAAAAGCACACTGCAATATTACGTCACTTATCTGGTATTTTATTAAAATATTGTAACTTCAGACGATTTGCTTTCGGTTTGACGGCGCAACATTCATTTATTACTTTTAAACGTATGCGATAAGGCGTACTGCACTGTCACTGTCACGAAGCAAACTGATTCATGTGTGGTGCATGCACCGCAAGTAGGTGGGACACATTTTTAGTACTGAATGTCTTATCTAGTGTAACATTGATATCGATGGCTAAGAGTCTATAATCTCACAAATGTAAAAGTAGATTATTTTTTAGGAATAAGTCACATATCGTGTATGCTGTTGTTATGCTATTTTAAGTACTTATCTAGTCTGTGAAAAATAATCATACATATAATTTCTCCATATATTCTAAGTAGAACAGGCATGTGTCGAAGGTTTGATTTTGAGCAGTATTTAATGCTTCCTGAAAAATGTCGCTTATAAAAAACATCAATTCGAAATTAACATCAAAATTGGTTGTAAAAGTCTATTAGAAACAAAGGAAAATTTAAAACAGTTGTAACAGTTAGGATGTAAGCGTAATGGGACCGCGCATTATTTACAAATCAAGATAATTGATAACAAATGACGAGTACTTGTCGAACCACAAGCAATCTGCACGACAGTAATTACTTATAATTAGACTGTAATTGGCTGCTTCATTACTACTCTATCTCGGCTTCAGAAGTAATTGTTACGACGAAATTAGCTGTACACCTGTATTATCTATAAATATTTATCAAAATATTGTAATTTGTTCGCCTCAATTGTAAAGTACTGTTTTCCTATGTGTTATTGTTGTACTGTTGTCAGTAATGTTAATACGAATGTTGCGATATTCTGCAAAGGAGCACTTAGCTCAATGTACCTTATTATTTGGAAATTTGACGTTAAAACCCTATGTATCATATAAATAAATACAAATTTAAGCTGCACAATAAATAAATAAATCTACTGGTGGTAGGTCTTTTACATTCGACAGCCTCCGTGGCGCAGTTGGTTAGACGCCGCCTGTGAAACGAGAGGCCGCGGGTTCGATCCCCGCACCGAAACAAATATTTGTGTGATCCACAGGTATTTGTTTCGGGTCTGGGTGTTTGTGAGACCGAAAAGTCTCTCGTAGTTTCTGATACCCACGACACAAGACTCGATCTTAGTGTGGGGTCAGGACTATGTATGTGACTGTTGGGTGTATTTATTTATATTTATTTATTTATTGTATGTGTGAGGCGGCCTGGGTAGTTACCACCGCAATGTCTATTTATTCCACCAAACAGCAGTGTAAATGCACTGTTGTGTTTCGGTTTGTACGACATTGTAGCTACAGTAAATACTGCACATGAGGCTTAACATCTTAGTCTCAGGATGGCGAGCAAATGAATCCTTGTACAAATATCTATGCAGCTTCCGTCATGGCGTTTTTATTTTACTACTTATGATTTCTATTTATATAGATGAATACATTTTAAAATAGAGATTTAAAAAGTGTCCAAGCTTATACAATATATTGTGATACTAAATTTGTTTTACCAAAGACAAAGTATTTAGCTGTTTTGTTGCGGATTAGAAGGCGAGTACTTGCGGAGAGTGAAAAATAGAGGTGATCCCGGATTAGAGCGGGATAATCCCGGATCACATTATTAAGTCTTTCGCTTAAACTTACCTTGAGTCAGGAATACAAATTTTGTTGTATCCTTTGTGAATAATTTAGGTTCCACCGTGAAATATGAGTTTAGTGGGTATCGACCAAGTAAATAATGTTTGCGGGTAATGTCGGTGCTGTATTTGTATGGGTTGTGAGCTGTCAAGTCTTAGGTTCGCATCTCAGGTGGAGCAATCTGCCTTGTGTGAGTGCTTGATTTATCATAAATGAGTTGGCTACGAATTTGTGTCAGGTATGGCAAGAGGCTTGCCTCCTACGATAAGTGGAGACGGAAATAAACACGTTGAACTGTTTTCTTCTTCGAGGATAAATCCATGAGCTTCTGTAGGTATGTAGATTTATATGAATATCCTTTCCTCCGATATCTCACCAAGGCAAGCAATCAAACGATTTTTAGTAAGTGGATTTTCCACCAAATATCCGAACCCAGACCAAATTTTCTATCATTTTCAGTAGCCTCATCAACGAGGCGAACAAAGTCAGTGGATATAACACATTACATTAATAACAGCGGTGTCGATAGCATCACAAAATTAATTAGTTTTTAATTAGGCTGTTGAAGAGGAAAACACCAATGGCTATTTGCGTTATTACTTTTAAATATTTACAGCGCTAATACCATGTTTGCACAGTTTGAAGTTTGATAAATTATGTGTTCCATTTAAATAATTTAAAGCTCAAGAAAAAAGGATTTATAAAATAAACACGAAGAATCACTGTTTAGAAAACAGATTACCTACGCTAATTTTATAAATAATTTACTGTTATGTTATGTTACTTATTTACTTATAGGTAATCATATAGCATCGGTGATTCTTCAATTTTTATTGCGGTGTAGTTACCATTAGACGCATTAAATAAAAAAACGCATTAACAAAAAAAAACGTTTTTGTTTGTTTTTGACGTCATGTATGAGTATAAAACTCCACATAATTTAAAAACTTAATTACTTTCAGAAAGTCTAATAGCCGAGGTCTAAATTACAAATAGACAAATACAACACACATACACGAATGTAACATATCAAATTAAATTATATTAACAAACGTAGACACGGGCACCCAAAACACCGCACGTCGGCCATTTTGGAGGGTTTATTAACAAGATGAGTATGTGGCGCGGCGCAGGATATGACGTGCGTTGCACTCCCGCCGTTTGTTCACGACTTATGACGTAATATCCAGTTAGCTGGGTAATAGCTCCGTGGATTGAGCAATAAAGAGCGGGCCAGGTTTGTTTACAGTTTGTTTGTATGTATGATGTATGCAATAAAGATGGTATTTTGTCGTCCAGTTTCCAGTAAAGTGTATCGCGAAGAAACTACTAGTGCAATAATTGAGAGTTGCCTGTGAGAATTTCGAAGAAATATGCACTCTTTTTTCTGGTTTTTAAAACTAAAATCGTCAATATTTCGTAAAAATCTATTCAGTGGATTGTTTTTTTTTTCAATTTTGTGCTAGTAAATCATTACACCGATTACTCGTATAATGAATTATCACATATTCACCTATGATGTTTTCACGGGCTCTAGTTATAAATAGCATTTATATGGCGGTATCATAATAGCGTAGTGGCCTAAGCCTCGCATAAGTCATTTTAATAGTAAAAGTGGGAAGAGTGTTGTCTAAATAATCCACGCCCAGACAATCAAATCGCATCGATTACAAAGTAACTGTCAATTATACAATAATTGCCTAATTCACCCATAGAATAAATAATAGAATTCGCATTTTGCCAGTTGAAAGCAGTCTCCGGGGCAGTGTGTCGGCCCACTGCGCGCGACGCGATCCGAATACACACGCACCTTGACGTAACAACTACGAAAGTGTTTTACACTGCTGGACAATGGAGGTGGACACACAAAAAAAAATGAAGAAAATACTTGAAACTGTCTTCGGTAAGCTGCTAGCATGTAGTATTGCAGTATAATATACACATATCAAAATACAAAGGCTTGTATGGTAGGTGTGAAAAACTACGAGAGAATTTGGTTTCAATACACCCAATCTAGAAAAAAATGTTTGTGGATCACACATTTGTCTCACCGCAGGGATCTAACTAACGGCCTCGCGTTTCACAGGACCGGCTCCTTAACCAACTTTTCAATATAGATAAAATTATGAGCAGACAATTGGACGGGTCCTCTTAGGACCAACTCCTAGAGGGTTGTGGTTGCATGCTCACGCGTATCCCACGACCCCTGTTTTAAAGGAGATAGCAGTATATCACGGGGTTTTAAATCCGTAAAGGGATTTCCTCGTGTGAGGAAAAAAAAAAAAAAAGACAATTGGAATATGTAGATCATTTTAATATCAACCTCGAGAACAAACAGGTCGTGACAATCGCGTTCGCAGCGTCCTCCAAAAGTTAATTATTTTTATAAAAAGTGTGAGTTCTGCGCGCGGCGGTAGATTTTCATTAACCAAGTTAAAATAGAGTTCCGCTATTACTCCATGGTTTTTATAAATGTAATTTGGTTTCAAACATCTGGAGAACCACTGAGTGTTTTTTGTTGCGATTTTCACTGAAAGATGGTTACTTCCATCAAAGGTTTTCCATTTACTGAATAAAGATATTGTTTTTATTAGCCTTATTATCAACCGCTGTTGAATATTCATCTGTCCAAGATCTCCTGCAAATTTTACAAGTTGTGTCTCCAATTATAATTTATCACAATGTATAATAACAAAATTACGTGAAATTGTTGATCTCGACAGACCGTAGTGGTAGTGGGTGTGTGTGGGCGAGTGTACCCCTTCAGTTATTTTTAAATACAAAATTATTTACGTACAAAGAATTTTATGTTTTCATCATAATCCTTCTATAGATTATCTTGTTAACTTGATTTTTGTTTTCCTCAATACTGTCTATCTAGTAACAAACAGTAGATTTATAGAAGCGAATAATCAAGATTTACGCCGCGCCGCGTCCTTTTAAGGCATGATTACATACTCATTTGCATGTTTTATTACAGTAGTTATAAACGTAGGAAAACTTGTGCATTTTTATTAAATGCTGTTATTATTTATACATAAAACGTTATGACGTTTGAATGTTATAATAGTCCAAAAATGGTAATCATTTGATTTTTTATTGTTTTAGTGCATTTATACACGGTGATTTGTAAAAATAAAACATCGACGGTGTATGTAACAAAACGAACATATAAAAAAGTAATACTTAACACAAAAATACTTGAAAGTATTTACTCAAACTCCCATAATATTTGAATACTTTCATGTTATTAATTTAATTCTCATATTTTAGGTAGAATTGTATTTTCTAGGGCTTCTACCAATTATTAACATTTAAACTTTACCTCGCATGCAGTAAAGAGCGATATGTTTTCAATTTATGTAAATTGTAATAAATACTTTATATCGTACCGACATATTTATAAAATTTAACGTTAATTGCCGCTCTCATTAATCACTTTATAATACATGGTCAAATTAATTTACTAGATGACGTACATTTTTTGGCCAGCACTGCACGCACAAAGGAATCATAAGGTTTTTTTTGACATGCCAACAGTAATCAGTCACGTCGTAATAAATCGCGAAATTCAGACTGTGTGCGAATATCTAGGTGCGTTATACAATTGTGGCCGAAGTGTGGCAACACTATTACAATTTCCTTTCGATGGCATTTTTATTTGGGTGGCCTATAGTTTGGTCGCGTCTTTGGAATAATTATAACGTGTTAGGAATATTATTTGATATAATTTTATTGTATGTTATCACTTAAAGAATCCAATAATTGCATCCAAAACTTAATCTATATTTTTGGTTTCTTTGTACAATATATAGAAGCCAATTGAGTTGTAAGAGTGAAAAATGAAAACTAAAGTTTTATTTCCGGTATTCAAAACTCATGAATTATGTTGCCAGATAGAACGTTTGCAAACAATTCCAGATCATTGATTCAGCATTAGATTACCAATTACCTACTAAACTTCTTTATTATAAATTGCAACTATCAGCATAACAATATTCTGTTACGCCTGCGGGCATGCATGCCTCAAGTTTAACATTCCATGTCTCCCCACTATTTCAAATCTTATATTCAATAAAAAACATAATCATTATATACCACGCTACACATAGACTTTTCTTTTCAAAGTCACCAATTACGTGTAAAAAATCACTTTCCATGGCGCGGGTGAAATCGATAGCGGTCACGGTGGGCGCAATCGGGCCGGACCATCGCTACGGTTCGCCGGCTATTGTTTTACCGAATAAAGCCGTGGCGCAGCGCTGCGGCGCATTCGGCGCTGCGCTGATACTGTTGTGTCATTACGTGATTGTAGATTGATGGATACTCGCATATTGGGTTTTTTTAGTACTGCAATGATGTGTTAAAGACAAGGTGATTGAAATACAACTGGTGTTTAGTACAGTGAAATTAGATGAGAGATAAAGAGGCATACGTTAAGCAACTAGTTAATGTGACATGTTTCGAATTGAAATCCGGTATGAAGTAGATTGCCCTGCACAGAAAATGAACCAAGGATATGATGACCTCAGGGTTGATAGTCTAGGCTGCCACTAAACAAAATAGGATTGTAGTTATTACAAATGTTTTTAAATAAAGATTGTGTTTGTTGTAAACTAAAACTCATCAAAGCTACATTTGCCAAAAACATGAACTACTTTTTTCACATTTTATTCCGAATAAGCAATTCTATTGATGATAAAATAAAATGAAGTAGACATGTCACAAGAAATATTGCAATACCAACCTTGCCTACATAAATAACATGTCAAAAGTGACACTTAGCGTGTAGCGACCTCTGGCGAAGGTCATGACCAACTCGTTGCAAGACTATAAATATACTTGCAATTATTTGTGTCTTCACATCCTTGGCTATGGATGTTGTTACGCAAACGATTGTCGTCCGCTACGATTTCACATAGTTCATAACTGCACTGTTAAAGTGACTGCTTACGGCTTAGTTAATCGGTTTTAAGTTGAAAGAAATATACATGAATAGTGGGACTTTGAGATCGATTTCCATTCTGAAAAATTCGGTTTCAATATTAAGTCATTTTCTGAATGGAAATTCTAGCTGCATTTGGTGGATGGATGTACCACCGCTGTTTATAACATGCATAGAAATGATATTCAAGAGTAAAGAAAAGGGCTATTTCACCATCCCTTTCTAAGTCAGTTAAGTAAAATGAATAAACAATCCAACTAAATATATAAGCGCGTTCATTTAAAAGTGCGTGGTGGCCCGTTGATGACGGACCTGACGTGGCTGCCGACATGTTCACGGTGGTCGCGGGTTCAAATCCCAGGGCACACCTCTGACTTTTCGGTGTGTATTGATAGTCAATCACCAAGCACTATAACAGTGAAGATAAAGATCTTGGGGAAACCTGCATACCATGGCGATCTTTAAAACAATCCATTATAATATGTAAAGTCCGCCAACCCACACTAGACCAGCTTGGTGGACTATATGGCCTAACCCCTCTCAATAGTTCTCTCGATTGTAGAGGAGAACCATTCCCTGCAGTAGGACGTATATGGGCTGATGAAGAAATATTTCAGCATGCTTAGATTCCTTTAAATGTCGGACAAACGGTAACAGAAAATGAAAAAAATTCTATAAAACGCAGGCAACTTAAACTCCGAAAGCGATATATGGAATAATTTAATCCCGGGAAATCGTCAGCGTTCCAGGAAACGATAAACATCACGTGGTTCCGGCAAATGGTACTATAAAGTCTGTATTTTATCCCTCAGTGCTATTGGGTGGATCAATCTCGCAGTGTATTCATGGAAACCATATTGACAAAACGCGCGGGGATCCAAATTCCAAACTATGAGGTAAACTAAGAATATCTAAAACAATATTTTGAATACCGTTTTAGCATTAAATATTTTATAATATAGTTTTCAGAAATAATAAACAAAATATACACGTATATTGATTTACGGACAAAATTAATAAGCGATCCCAATCCCTATCTAAGGATCGATCCGGAAAATAGACCAATCAGAACACATCAAATGTGAATACCTTGAGCCCATTGGTCTATTTTCACGATCGATCTTTAGATAGACATGAAGATTGTTTATTAATCTCGCCCATAATAACAATGATGATAAGTTTTTGGGAGATGGTAACTGAGTTGCCTGCCTGAATTTTAGTGCGAGACAGTATGAATACTCCGGTATGGCTCCTCTTGGCCTGCTTACTCTCTTTGTTAATAAAAAGTCCAAACCTGCTGGACGAACGCTTTACCTTCCATTTCTATAGCCTTAAGTGTTTTCTCATAGACAAGATCAAAGATAGCTGTAAAATTCCTTTCTCGGTACTCCCCCTCAGTATGCCTGGTGATCCTGATAATCTTAAGTCACCGACAGGCAAAGTATAAGGCAGATCTCTTACTCCTCCTAACCACAGGGCGAAAGCTGATTTACCTAAGATATTCGGTATTCAACCTAGTGCATTTGGCGTCAATTAATTATTTATACCGGGTATATCTAGACTGCGACTGAAAACGAAGCCAGGTGGCAGTTTTTGTGGTTATAGTTAAAATGCAACTAAAAATTTCGCCGTGTTTGGGTGGTAAATACCTAGTTCTTGCGAAAATAGTATTTTAAACTCTTACGTCTTTAAAAATAAAAAGCCGTACATTATTATTTTAGGAAAACTTTCTATTTATCACCCAAATACAACGAAAAGAAAAAAATCCAAAAACAAAATGTCTTTTTTTCCGAATTTTTTGTTGCAGTCTGAAGTCACTAATATTACCACCTGAGCTGGCTTCGTTTTTTATCGCAGTCTGGATATACCCTGTATGCAAATTATTCAGGGTTACAGTTGGTGATATAGTCTCTATTAATGAACATAGTTCCTACGTCACAAACAATATAACCAAGTGTTTCTAAGCCCTATAACCGAATCCAATTAGTAGAAGAAATGATCCATCGACACGTGTGTGACCTTGCGCCGGCTCTGCATTATTCACTACACTTGAACTTGGGAATATCGGTTCGTTTCAAACCTTTATGTTGACACCTTCAATTCTGAATTCAGATGGGGTAGATTCTAGTGGAAAATATATTGCTAAAATGTTTGATATTGTGGTTACCTTAATGTCATGACATCTTGCCTTTGATTTTAGACTACATTTGTTTGTTTAAGAAATGTCTATAAATATTATGAAAATTAAACTGGCATTGTGCAGACCACACAAGCCCGATGCACTGGAAAAGTTGAGCAAGATAGCAAAAATATGGCTTCATTTTTTTAAGCTTTGCTTTACTATAGAAAATATACGTATTATAGGGCACTTGATGGTCGTACAGAAAGAATATCGTTTGACGACAAACTAATGTGGACTCTTCCAAATCGTCACAACTATGCCAAACTGTTTTGCTACTTCGCGTTGAAAGAATTGAATGAATTGCTCAGCTGTTAGGTTAAGAAAAATGCAGGCTACGTAATACATGTTTATTTTATTAAGAACGACAATAATAGTTCATATTGCCTATAATGAGCTAGTTTAGTTGAAACGGGTCAACTTGCGTAGGTTGTTTAGTGTGCTGTTATATTTGAGGTACATGTGTCTTCATAGTTAAACACGTCATACTGAACCACTTAAATGAATCACTTCAGGTTCAGCATGAGAATACCAGATTGCAACCATGCCAGCATAATTCTGTCGATTGATAAGAACCAGATACGAAACTTTGTTATAGCCGTTTAAAAAAAACACGTATGTTATTAAGTACTAGTAGTAATAAATATTTTTACGTGTGACGTAAACCATCTTTTTCTTTAAAACGGAAGGCTGAAATCCAAACAAAGAGATATAAAAGATAAACAACAAATACATTGTTACACGTTAAATATAAATATAAGTAATAATTATTAGCGACATGCAAAGTCGACTTCTTATCTACAAAGTCATCAAGCTGAAAATCTTAAACAATTCGCATTGATACAAGATTTCTGCATAGAGGGGAATCAAAAACAAACTTTTTTAATTTTAGATAAGGATGTCATTATTTTAATGAATATTCGAAAACTTGGCTGTATGTTTTTATTGCCTTAGACAAATTAATAATGCATTAGGTATTTTTCATGGCGTGTGCTGATAATATCAAAACGAAGGGTGACATCAATTACTAATACTTTTATAATCATTCGAAAAAATAAAAACAATGTACAGTGCTTTATCCCAGTAACTACACTGATCCGAATATGCAAATAGTATTAAATCACTTTGAATAAGTAATAAAGAGCAAAAGTAGGTACATTATAATAATCCTACAAACGATAGAGTTAATAAAAATTGGTGTTTGCACCAAAAAAGTTTTTTTTTAAACAATGTTTTCTGCTGCAGCAAGGCCGAGGCATTCATGACGCGAATGAGTTTTGCGTCAGGCCCTTTGATCAACAGAAAACGTTTAAGTCGCTCCAGACGGAACGAAATTGGAGCAATTAGCTGAAGAGCTGGAGCTTGGACCTTGGATGGAAATAACGGTGGAACCTCAGTCAAGGGCGCATGAGAGTTCCAGAAACGATTTTTGAAGCATTAAAATTGGGTACACCGGAAAATAAAATATGTTTCGATTTTTTTTCGAAATCGTTGCGTTTTATTTAGGCTTTTGTTTATGAAATACCTATTTTGTATATTTTTTGTGGTTTTAGTAACTCGGGTAGTTCGAAAAGTGATGTTGAATTTTCAAAATGGTTGGTTCTGATTGTATTTTATTTACGTAATAAAAGTTAAATAAGCAAAATCAAAGTTAATAAAAATGAGCATTGTTCACGAGATACCTCAGCTCGGGAGGTAAATTACCTTTGTTATAATGAATTATGATAAATAAAATTGTTTTTCAGCTTGCGCGGAAAACCGATTGGTGTCGATGCGCCAAACGGCTAAGCTTGAGCCGCTCCGTCAGTAGTCTGCTGTCGGCTCAACGACGCAGACCTTGGCGCGGCGCGACTGGTGCACGACCCGCGTCGCCGACCGCCGCGAGTGTTCCTCTTTCAAATTGTGTTTTTTTTTAATTACAAAAATTTCTGTGCAGTGTGCCAGGATTTTTTTAAACGAAAAAGGTTGGTAATTTTTTATTTAATATCAATGAACCTTGCAACGCCGATCTTAGGTAACAATGAATTACCGTTCGAGTAAAAGTAAGGACGAAATATTATTTACCTTCGTACAAAGGCGGAATTTTAGATTGGCAGGTTATTGGTATTTTATAGTGTAACTATGTTAGTAAATATTCTGGTGAAATAGAAATAAAAATAGAGGCTTCGATCTTTAAAAATAATGTATTTTTTACTTGGAGATAACAAAATTGGAAAATAATTTATCTGGTATTTTTCCGTACAACATAACAACGCATTAAACATATTTTGACTTCAAAAACTAGATTCTAGAGGCACAATAAAATACACTGCAAATGTTTATAAACGCAAAACATGTATACGACATACGTACTGTTGTCTTTTTATTTTTATTTCTTAATTCGATCGTAAGACATTGGTTTTATTGTTTTATTTTTATGTTGAAGTCGACTATAGACGAATACTTCTTTATATAAGTTTTTTGTCTATATTTTAATACTAAAAAAACACCTGTAATATACAATAACGCACCCAGTAATGGACAGTTATTAACAATAAAATTTATTAATAACTGCCGATAAATAGCATTTTAGAGTCCAAATAATGTGAACGTAGATTTAATATCCTTAGTTCAAGGCCCACCTGACTCATGCAACACCGTTTCCTTCTAAAGGATATTTTAGTTAAAACTAAGTTTTATCTAGATGTAGGAAACACCGAATTTGCATTTTAGGACTTGATTTTATCCGTTTTATTTTTATAGCTAACTCAAGAATTAAAAAAGATTTTCAAGATGTTTTTTGTAGCTCAGTGACGTACATTGATATCACATAAAAAATTCAAGCTTGTGTTGGTATTTATTTATTTCTGAATTTTAAGAGTTTGCATTTGTCTACCATTCGAAAAAGTGGAACAACATAGGCTGTTTAATGACAACAAACTAGGAATTTCTCAATGCCTTTTCTATGTATTTTTTGTCTTTAAAGATATCACAAGTATGATACTTACAAGTTTTACAAGGCATTGATAATTGAAGAAACATTTTTGAATTGTTGCGCATTTAATTATAGCATATTATGTGATTTATATTTTTGTCTTGTAACTATTAAACCTGTTTATTGTTTTGTTATATTTGTTCCAACAATAAATGACTCTTTCTTTGCTTCTATAAAAATGATGTAATGAATGAAAAGTTACGTTATATCACAGAATACTAAGTACGTATATCGTATAACTGAAAGATATGACGATGATGATGAAAGATAATTAATTGGTGAATAATTTCCTATCTAAATCTTTTTTTACATTTATCTTAATCTTCCCCTTGTTTTTTTTAATTATTTTTTCTATAAAAATTACAATTATTGCAGATTATAGATACTTATTACTTAGCAATTGGGTATTTGACTATAATCGAATTTTTGTATTATTTTGCAGACAAACAGAAGCGCCATTAAAACAAAACAGTTTTGTGAAAACAGTGATAAAGTAGCTTGTAACATGAGGCAAATATTAGTATTTTAAATGAAAGAGTGGGGACGTAGTGGGGACATCTTACCGTCTCTTTCACACCCGCACGCTATTATGCACTATAATGCACAGTGACGTCACTTACTTTGTTTTGCATCCCTTTTCTATTACCCCCACTACTAGATTTTAAAAGTTTCTAACTTTTTTAATTCTGAATGGATTTAGAAAATTCTTTATTTGCTAGATTTCGGATATGGATACTTTTTGATTAATCCAATAAAAAAAAATGAGTCAAATACCCTATTGTCTGACAATTATTTGTTAAACTGCTAAGCTGCTTATGATGCGGTTCTAGATTTTTCTTGTATGTTTTCTCCTTATTTTTTTTAACCTGGCTTTATCTAACACTTATATTGAATCAGTGCAACATAGTTTGTTTGAATGTTGCAGATTCAACTCTTTTGTGTGTATCATATTTTTCAAATTGAGACATATAAATTAGATAACCTGACCCGAGAACCAATCTTGGGACCTCAGTGTTAACATTCAATACAAATTTCCGGTAGTCAGTTAATGTAACAGTAGAATAGGTAACAAGTTTGAAAACGGTTTGAAATAAACATTTAAGTGTGGAAAATACGCGTAAAACTTTTTGTACCCACGAATTATTTTGACTCAAAAACAATTGTTAAACAATTTTCCTACGTTGAATTGTATATTGTTTTCCATGTTGATTCTTGAGACGTGGAAACAAAATTAATTTCAACTTGAGAAACGTGTAGATCTTCGCAATGACAGTAATTTGTTACAACCTTATACTTAATACGAGAACTTATGTTGGATGTATTTTTAGACGCTATTAAACTTCTTGTTTGTGCTGTCCATTACTGGTTCCATGAGCTTTGTAATTATAGAATAGTCCCGCCGCTTTTAAACTAATAATTCGAATGAGTTCGAAGTATTATAACTTTTTTGAGGTCAATATCCCCATTTGAGGAAATCTATATCCGAAATTAGCATAAGCATTCCTTATCGTTAATATTTAGTAGATTATTGCGTGTGGTGATTTTTTTTATTGGACTTTGGGTCAAAGACCTCTTTTTTAATATGTCTCAGTTGAATTTTTTTACGTTTTCTATGGGCAAGGGGTCAAAAACCTATTAAATTTTTAAATATTATTATGTTTTATCTGACCCGGGCTCTTCAGTCGTGGAAGTGAAGATGGGCAACGATTTTGAATTGCAATCGTTATGTCGATTGAGTACCTAATTAAATAAGTTCTATTAATGTCATTAGGATTGTTCCAGTGTTCTGTGTTCATTTGAAACACCGTTTTTACTTGTATTTCTGGGACTGTGAGGGATTTAGGCACTAGCCCATGTTGGCTCAGTACTAATTTAAAAAAATAAAATTCTTGGTTGAAAACTTGCAAGTATGTAAGATTCCGCTAGATATGGTCAAAGTGATAAAATTAACGCACAATATTTTTTCATCTTGGTCCGAGGTTCCAATCCGTATCAAATTTCATTGTTCTACATCTAAGTTTGGAGGTCAGATTAGTTTTCAAGTTAAAAATGCACAGTTGTCAACTATAGCCGATAACTAACTCACGGTCAACCGGTATTAATAATAAACAAACGGTACAATAAAATAAATATAAAATTAGTTATGTAACAAGTGCGTGGTGGTCTGTTGGTAGCGGACGTAGTTACCGAGACGGCGGGTTCGAATTTCACACAATTCCAACTTTTCGAAGTCACGTGTGTATTTATTTGTATTTGTGACACCCCATATACGTCCCACTGCAGGGCACGGACCTCCTCTACAATCGAGAGTGCGATTGAGAGGGGCAAGGCCACATTGTCATATTATGTGTATTGATAAATAATAAATAAAACACCCAACAGTCACATACATAGTCCTGACCCCACACTAAGATCGAGTCTTGTGTCGTGGGTATCAGGAACTACGAGAGACTTTTCGGTCTCACAAACACCCAGACCCGAAAAAAATACCTTTGGATCACACAAATATTTGTTGCGGTGCGGGGATCGAACCCGCGGCCTCTCGTTTCACAGGCAGCGTCTAACCAACTGCGCCACGGAGGCTGTCATTATTAAGAAAATCTGCTTACCATGGAGATTTGTAAAAAAATCTATGGAATGTGAATTTCGCCAAGCACTAGGCCAGGTTGGTGGACCCTGACCTTAGCCCTCTCAATCGTACGCGAGGTTTAGCAGTGGTATACGAGCTGGAATATTATAAAAATTAACTTTCTCTGCCTACGGTTCTTTAAAGCGTAAATTGAATATATGCATAAGAATTCCATTGGATAAAGATATCTAGTGGAACCTCATTCGGCCATTGTGTGTCGCGGACAAACAGACAAATAGGAATAGTTTACAAACACTCGATATAATCAACATTAGTGGTCACCGCGCTGATTCAACACGCCATTGTCTCGTGTTTTTAATTTGGATTTATTTTTTGATTGTCTGAACTGTGTTGTATATATATCAGCCTATATAAAAAAATAATAAATAAATTGTCCCGATTGTCGTTGCTGCTCATGGGCTGATACCAAAGAGTCCCGACCAACATCTACAGAGGCTGTTAGGTAAAGATTCAAATACAGAAGGCAGTATTCCAGGACACGGCACGCATTGTGAGGAGGTTCCTCACTTTGTCTCCCTTACCGCCGGTGGCTTCGGTCTTGAGCTTCGCTACTGGAGCGAAAATCATATTTCTTTATTTTTTTCAAATATACCTATATGGAAAAATAAAAAAAAGCGATGAAAAAAACAAAGCAAAAAAAAATGAGTGCGTTTGAGAAGGGTTAGGCCGCATAGTCCACCAAGCTGGCTTAGTGCGGGTTGGCGGACTTCACACTCCATCATAGATTTTTTATAAATCGCAAAAAATGCAGTATACAGGTTTCCTCATTATGTTTTCTTTACGTCATGCAACTGTGTTTTTGGCGGATTATGTTTAATGTAAAAGTAAATGGTTAACCTGATGGTAAATGATTGCCGCTAATTAAAGAGTACTTGGATCGTAAATTCATTGAGTGCTTTTTAAAATGAGAGGGGAAGAAAAGGGAGGGGTAAGGAATATTGAGCCACCGGCAAAATTACTAATTAAAAGATGATAACAAAACCGTCATTTTGCGTGAATTGTCTTTAATACTGTAGGTAAGTCTATAAATCCTGCTGCATGCCATGATTAACAAAATGTGGCTCTACAATTTTTATAATTTTGTACTTATCTGTGTTCGCCATGATCAGGGTAAAAAAATATTAATTGCCAAATTAAATACATACCATCTATAAAACGACAGCAAATAGTTTGTGGTTTTAAGTCACTTAAACAAAAACATGTGACTGTGACGTCAATATTCACATAACAATTCTTATGTTTCAACAATCAGAATACCACAATTATAAAAATATTTCCATGTCTGAACAATTTTAGCTCAATAATGGTACAATGTAGAATACGCAAAAACAGGTATAATCTTTAAAAATAGGTAATTCGTGTCGACCTCGCTAAAGAATTAAACTTAAGAGTTTTTTTCCTGTGCTTTTTACTTCGGAATTCATTAGCACAATCTGACATTGAAAATGAACGAGCAATATATATTACAGACGATTCTTTACTCGAATTATTGTTCTAGAAATATTGCTGATCACATTTATTTTGCATCTAAAATTAATATGAAAATAAATTACTAAAAGACATGATTTTAGTTGCGCGTTTTAGCCATATTTTTTATAAAAAACAAAAGCCTTGTCGATCCGGAACAAATATTTGCCAATAATGTGATTAGACAAACTATCAAAGAATGTAGGAGGTTTGTGGATGCAAATCTACCCTTAGATACCTGTGAATATATTTGGGAAGTTGATCAGCAGTGGCAATTCGTTTCAACGCAACCTAAACATTTAGGAATAAGATCAAGCTCGCGTCTTTTATATCAAAGAGTGGTCATTCTGTAGTTCCCATCGAAATAATACACCAGTTGAAAATCAAATCCATAGCATAATTTCAACTAGGTTTTTTTGCGCCACAAAGTCGTGTCTATTGTAATTCGGTATATTTAATGGTGGTAGGTCTCTCATATGTGAAAGGTCGCCTGGGTAGGTACCACTGCAATGTCTATTTCTCCCGCCAAACAACAGTATAAACGCATTGTTGTGTTCCGGTTTGAAGGACATTGCAGCCAGAGTAACTAAATGACATATTGAGACTTAACATCTTATGTCTGAGGATGGCGAGCGCAATCGAATGCCAAGTAATGGTTTGTAATTCGTGGTGTTGTTTGGTTTTCTACTGTCCATGAGCGGTCGAATCGCTTACCATCGGACGAATGGCATGTTCGTCTCGCCATTCAACGCAAAAAAATCCTTTATATGGTGGTTACTGGGTGTAAATATCTGAAGTATCCAGCGAGTGGGGTCCCTATGTCGTCTCTTATCGAATGCGAGCAGTTGTCAGCGACTAATGAGTGTTCTGTCGACACTACAATGCGTGTATGAAATATAATTATGGTAAAGTAAGAGAATAAAATATGACTGCGTTTTTATGATTTGATTTAGAACCATTTGTATTTACTATAAGACATATTTACTGGTAAAAATATACATTCGAATGATAAATAAATAAATGAATAAATACACTCAACAGTGACCCCATACTAAGATCGATCTTGTGGCGTGGGTGTCAGGAACTACGAGAGATTTTTCGGTCTCACAAACATCCAGACCCGAAACAAACACCTGTGGTTCACACAAACATTCGTCTCGGTGCGGGGATTGAAACTGCGGCCTCTCGTTTCACAGCCGGCTAACCGATTGCGCCACGGAGGCTGTCAGGATGATTGTAGGACTAATTTAAGAAATTAAAACATTGAAATAGTCATAATATTGAGTTGGCGGTATTTGGTTTGTAGCATTCGTTCGTGGAGCGATCACCATAAGTAATATTAACATTAGAAGTGACTCGATAACGAGCTTTGATTCCAGCTCGTTTAATTCAGCTTTGAAGGGCAAGAGACGGTTGTTATCTAGCCTGCACTGTACTGAGCATTATAATAAGCTTTTAGTAAAAATGAAAGTATTTTTAATAGACATAAAGAAAGGAAAGAGGATGGAACGAAGTAATTTCTTAGTGGTGCCTCAGACTTTTCCCGTCAAGGTTTTTCTATAACACGTCTCCCCACCTTATATTTTTGTCACAATACCCAGTTCATAATGCTAAGTCCAACTTTCCAGATGAAAATATGAACAGACATTTCATTGTTGACATTAACAAAAACGCGTCTTGCTGCGAAAGACGGCACTGCATCTAACTCGTTAACCTAAATGTCTGCGATATGGGTGCCGCAGTATCATTTTAGGTATACGTATAAATACTATCAAGTTAAATAACAGCCTAAGTTAATTACAGTTAATGACAGTCTCTGTGGCGCAGATGGTTAGACGCCGGCTGTAAAACGAGACGTCGCGGGTTCGATCCCCACACTGAGACAATTGTTTGTGTGATTCACGGGTATTTGTTTCGGGTCTGGGTGTTTGTGAGACCGAAAAGTCACTCGTAGTTTCTGATACCTGCGACACAAGACTTAACTGATCTTAATGTGGGGTTAGCACTATGTATGTGACTGTTGGGTGTATTGTTATTAAATTTTTTAGTTCGAATTTGTGTATATCGGAGAAAATTGAGTTGTTACACGTAGTTGGGTAACCAACCAATTATAGTAATATAATCTAGGTGTGGGGTAAGGGCAGGTAGGGAAAGAACACTACAATCTTTGAATAAGCCGTATTTGTTACGCAGTTAAGCATTTACGTTTCTTAAACACGATAAATAAAGTAAAATTGGAGTACGTCGCTGCATCGTTTAATCTGCAGTTCGAATGGCAATACTTGTTCTTTCATATTTAATATATATTAGCAAAGACCGGATCAAAATCCGCGTAGTAGTTCCCAAGGCATTCATTCACTTACAAAAAAACCCCAGTTACTTCTTTTTTTCAATAATAACTGCAGTCGAACACGCAGTAATTTCTAATACTTATAGTAGCAACCAAAGTGAATTATTTTCAATCGGTTATAAATATATATACATACATACATACATACATACATAAACTCACGCCTTTATCCTACAAGGGGTAGGCAGAGGCGCCACCAGGACACCCACATTTCGCCTCGTATGTTCCATCCCACGATGTGTTAGGGGGCGAACCTATCGCCATATCGGGCACAAATTCCAGACTCCGGGCTGATAATGAATAGAAATATCCAATGTCACTTTGCCCAAACCGGGATTCGAACCCGAGACCTCAGATTTGTAACCATACCGTAGTGCAACTACGCCAGCGAGGTTATATTATATATAGAAATATAAAGAAGCCATATAACCGCGCGTTGCAACCCTGCATTATTCTGCCGGTCACTGCGTCCTCCTGTATCTTGTTACATACACTTAGCTACATGCTTGTGGCCAGGATATCAGACCTTGCCTACGACCTTAGGCAATACATTATGTAAACAATGGCACGTCACCTTGACTATATTTATGTAGCAGACATTATTATATTTAATAGTAGTCGTAAATCCATACTAATAAAGCTGAAAGGTTTGTTTGTTTGAACGCGGTAATCTCAGGAACTACTGGTTCGAAATGAAAACTTATTTTTGTGTTAGATAGCTTATTTATCGAGGAAGAATATAAGCTATATAACATCATGTTGTCACCAATAATAGCGGAGCATTGATGAAAAATGTTAATCTGTTACCCTGTTGAAAAGTATCAGCGCCCGGACGAAATATTTGTATTGTGTTGAAAAACAGGAGAGACTTTTTGAATTTCAGCTCTTGTGGCTGAAATAAATTTTTATTTCTTGCGAGTCTTCGTGACTTGGTTATAACCAGCTGTAAAACTAGAGGTCACGGGTTCGATCCCCGCATGGAAACAAAGCCTTGTGGGAGCAATGTATATTTGTTTCGGATCTGGGTGTTAGTCCATAAAGTGTCTTGTAGCTTTTTTTAGCTACGATGCAAGACTTGATTTTATCTTAATGTGGGATCAGGACTATATGTGTGAATATGGAGACCAATTATGTATTATTACTATTCGCGAAGTAGACAACTTTTAATGATATAATTTGCGGGAATCAAACTCGAGGCTTGGTATTATACAGCCGGCTGTACCTGTTCTGTGCCACTGAGTACAAATTAGGAACCTTTGATGTTGATCAGGAGAATTGGAACAACAAACTGAGAAGACGTTTTCCCAGAATAGAACCGAAAATTGCTGCTCATCAATTAATTAATATAATAAAATATTTCTTTAAATAAATTCGTATTATAATCGGCCTTGGTTCATGAAAATTTTATTTTCCTGTTTTATGATATTTTTAGTTAATTGATGCCTAAAATAACATTAATGGAACAGCCTCAATTTTGTAAAAGTAGCATGGTTTATTTTAAATCAATTATTTTTCTACCCACCATGTCTCGTACAAAAATAGACGTAAAGTGACGTAACGGTGTTATTTAACGGGGCAACTGTAATGATTAATCATATTCCTATATTTATACTGAAAAAATCAACATGACAATAATTCACTTCTAAGTAACTGCAGTGCGAGCCAGATAGAGAATCCCTTTGAATTTGATGAAACATAGGTTTTAGTACACCACACTATACCCAGGCAAGTTGACAATCGCACTTTCGTAAGCTAGTGTCAGAATAATATGCAAGCCAATTGCACAAAATAACTTTGGCTTTGAAAACGTCAATCCCATACATTAGCAATGTCAAAATTAAAGTTAACGTCAAAATTAGTTTAAGCAACTGGGTCTTATCATTAGAGGTTTTGCAGTCACATAATGATCTTTCAACAATAAAACATATACAACTATTCCTTAAAATATATAGAGTTACCTTTGTTTCGTACAAGGTTTTTTGCTCCCAACAATTCGAGGTGAAACCTTGCAACAAAATGAAACTTTGAATTTGCAGAAAAAATGAAATATTATTTTTTATTTAGTTATTGGATAGTGTTGCCGCTTTTATTCGGAGCGTGAATCTAAATACGATTTATTTATTGTATTTTGTTTTTTTTTTTTTTACACACACCGAATTCGATTTTTATAGAATATTTTTAGTTCTTTTATAGAATATGTTCTTTAACGCTGGCTAGAATTTATTTTTTGACTAAGGATTAAAAAAAGGTTTTATTAGTCGGCGTCATTTTGAAATTTGAATTTTGATTCTTTATGTTGGTGCAAAATAATTTTAGAACTAGATTTTAAGTTATTAAAGGATAAAGTAAACCATATTTCTAAATTTATGTAATGCCGACTGCAGTTTGAAAATATGCTTTCCAATATTGTAACCGCAAAATACATTTATTTCTTTATCCTTTAAATAACACTAATTGCTACAAAGAAAGTTAAAAAAAAACACATAGGCTACGTTTCCACGCAGAAGACCATAATAGATAAACCTAATAAACCCTTCCAAATAAAATATTCCATCAAAATTTGCTATATTCAGCCATATTCCCGAATCCCTCGGATAAGTCAACAGAGTATTGTCAAACAGTAGACAATGAAGTTTATAATCTTCGGGGGAGTTATATTTGCTCTCGGGCTGCGGGTCCTTTCGCCACTAAATGTTCTCTTGTTCAGGTAAAGGGTTCGTTTGCTTAGTACAGCCCCGTTTAGATTGAGGTTTTACTTGGGATAGTTACTGGAATTATACTGACAGATTTATATTGAAGGCAGGAAAGTGTTTGTTTTATTACTAAAATGTAAAAATGTTGGTAGTGAGGTTCTCTGCCCAATATAATGTAGCACATTGCAATGAACGTATTCGACCAAAATATTTTGTATAGACGTCGCCCATTAGACCGTATGTTACCGGTCCATGGCTTCCCATAGCATCGTCATGGTTCGCTACTTTGTTGTTACTCATTAGCCTTCAAAACAAAATGTTATTTTACTATAAGAACGGCAATCTATCAATTAGATTATCAGAAAAGAAGTGATATCTGCTGCCTATGAACTTCCCCAATTCTCGAAGATTCACAGGCTTGAGGTGGAGGATGAAAGCATTGTGGAAGAGAAAGAGGATCATTTTAGTGTAGCTGTTTCTTTGATGAGAACAAACTCAACAGCAATATTTTCCACGTATAAAAATACATCAATCAATAGTATATTTATGAGACGTGTTCTTCAACAATCAACTTTCTACTTACATCCTTTGTTCTTGCAAATGACACATTGTAAATTATTATTCCAATAGCGCGGCGGTTTACTCAAGATGGTTGGCTGGTAGCCAGCAATACAATAGGTTATAACTCAAACTATATTCCAATTACCGTAACAGTTAATTACAACACATATTTGATGTTATTACTGCTGCGAGGACAGATGATCCACGGGTATTGAGAATTGTGTGTATATTGTTACAACTATAATACTGACATGTGTCACTGGTGGTAGGTCTCTCATATGTGAGATGCCGGCTAGGTACGTACCATCGCAATGTCTATTTCTCCCACCCTACAGCAGTGTACATGCACTGTTGTGTTCCGTTTTGAAGGACATTGTAGCCAGAGTAATTACTGGACATAATGAGACTTAACATCTTATGTCTCAGGATGGCAAGCGCAGTGGAATGTCAAGCATAAATTTGTAATTCATGGTGTTGTCTGGTTTTGCTACTGTTCATGAGCGGTCATAACGCTTACCATCAGGTGAATGGCATGCGCGTCTCGCCATTCATCCGAATAGTAAAAGAAAAATGTTGCGAATATTGTCACAACCACCCTAAATTAGGAACCTATGTTCAGCAGTGGACTTAGTTTTATTGAACGTAATAATAATAATATTAGTTGATATGTGTTCCATTGCTTGGTAAGAGATTCCTTTGAGATTGAGGCTAGTCCACGCTGGCCTGATGCTCTTGGTAGACTTTACATACCTTTCAAATTCCTGTAGAAAACTCTCCGAAGTGCAGATTTCTTGCACATTTAAAATGTAGAATAATGGTATCTATGGTGAGTGAAATTTCAGTTGGTAAAAAACGGACTATGAAACCAAAGGTCGCGGGTGAAAACCTATCCAAATTATTGAAATATCAACAGCCTCCGTGGCGCAGTTGGTTAGACGCCGGCTGTGAAACGAGAGGCTGCAGGTTCGATCCCCGCACCGAGATAAATGTTTGTGAAACCCACAGATACATAAGCATTTGTTTTGGGTCTTGTTGTTTGTGAGACCGAAAAGTCTCTCGTAGTTTCCGATACCCACGACACAAGACTTAATTGATCTTAATGTGGTGTCATGACTATGTATGTGACTATTGGGCGTATTTATTTTATACATTTATTTATCCATAATTATAACAAAATGGAGTTTGCGTTGTTGGAAAAGGGCAGTTAAAAGAAGAAGAAAAGTATATAGGTAGTATTAATTTTCACTTGTGATTACTATCCTACGACCAGTCAAGTTCATCTTTAGTTGGAACGAAGCATGAATCTATTAGAGAACTTTCAAACAATAGGAAGTTATGGTATTATTAACTGAGGGTTGGATATTCTGATATCGCTGGGATTTCGTTTTCGTGCGTTGTGTTGAGATGTACGAATTCAGACAATACCTGCTAATTTCAGTATATAATGTATAATCTAAATTCCCAATCATGAAGATGATGTGATACTAAATTACATTGTTATTGAATGTTTTGTTGAAGACAACAGCCGTACGATATTGTTGTTCCGTGCTTCTTAACATGATTGATACAATTATTTTAATCATAAATAAATAATCTTAAACACATAATTAAAATTGTATAATTCAATTTTCCTATCTGACAATTACTGTTAAACATAGGCTTTCATATTGTGGTCAGCTGTCAGCAGCTGGCTTATTACGAGCTAATGGTCTCCATGCATTTCTAAAATAGCTAGATAAACTCAGTTGAATATCAAAATCATCGCTAGAAAAACAACGAAACAAAGAAACATGCAGAAAAACCTTATTATAACACACACGGCTTCTCCGTCTGCGGCTATAAAAAGCCCGAAATACTCTGAAATCCGGACGTCTACGAGCTTGCTTCACAAAAAACATATTTCAGCGGAACACGGCTTTCAAGAACACCTTTGGTGTATTTCATAAGGAATTCTCTCTAGTTTAGTCGCGTTTGCGAGTTTGGTGTAGTATTGTTAGTGTTTTCAAAGAGTAGAGAAAACACAAGACGCCAGAGCCAGAGCGGTTTAAAAACAATTCAATGAGCGTATAGAATATGGCAAATACCTGCATACCAGCTTTAGAGAAGATAAAAAAAAACGCAAAAGTATTCATCCCATATCCTTCTACATTTGATAGATTTAACAAAAGAATATGTATCGTAAACGCACGCATTAACGACAATTTCTTATTTACTGCATAATTACAACAACTGAGAATGTTCCCATGTATACAAAGAGCGTTCTCAGAAGTATGCGACACGAATGTTCATCTTTTTATGCTGTCTGTATTATAATATTGTACTAGGTCAGGGTGACGGTCTTATTCTTTACTATAGACCCTACAGACTAAGACTCATGCTATCTAGGCATCTGCCTACCCCAATAATGATATATAAATAAATAAATACACCCAACAGTCATGTATACACAGTCCTAACCCCACACTAAGATCGAGTCTTGTGTGGTATCAGAAACTACGAGAGACTTTTCGGTCTCACAAACACCTAGACCCGACACAAATGCCTGTGGTTCATATAAATATTTGTTTCGGTGCGGGGATTGAACCCGTCGCCTATCGTTCGGCGACTAACCACCTGCGCCACCGCGGCTGTATATGTATGGGATGATGATATTAGCTTTACCAGGAAATTTTAAATTTAATAACTGGCACTTAAACATGAGATGTGAAGGGAGGGAGGGAGGTGAAAGGGAGGGATTTCTACCATGTTCCCTTCTGTTTAGACTGAGTCAATCCTGTAGTCAAAAATTTACTACAGAATTGACTCAGTCTAAACTGAGTCAGTCTCAGTCGCCTCCAAACAAAAGCGGAGTAAATTTCGAAAAAGACTATTTTTATGTTAAGCTATTTTTTATGCTCGTCATACCAAACTGCAATTTTAGCTTTAACTAGTCACTAAGTTACGTACTTGCCCTACTGCAAGAAACAAAATAAAAGAGCGAGCTCTTTTGCTCCCTTCGCGACCTTATTTAGCGACATCTCACGGCTGGTAATTAAACTACTTTTTACTCTGAGCGTAGCCTTTGAATAAGGAACTTTAATTATTTTTGTCATACATTACTTTGTATAGCGGAATGTGGTGTAATATTTTTCATAAGCAAAGCACGGGCGGTGGGTTTTCATAAAACTGTGCGTAATTTAAAAAAAACTAGTATGAACTGTGGCAGAAGTGTGAAAGAAACGAAATGATCTTGAGTTCTGTAATTATGAGGCAATATTAAGAAAAAAACTGCTATATTTCTTTTGAATCATTACAGATGTACACTACAATGTATGCTAGTTTTTATTTGTCAATTTAATCTTCGTTTAGAAGAGCTACAGTTACATACATACATAAACTCACACCTTTATCCCAGAAGGGGTAGGCGGAGGCGCCACCAGGACACCCACATTTCGCCTTGTATGTTCCGTCCCATGATGTGATAGAGGGCGAGCCTATCGCCATATCGGGCACAAATTCCTGACTCCGGGCTGATAATGAATAGAAAAACCCAATATCACTTTGCCCGACCCGGGATTCGAATCCGAGACCTCAGCTGTATAGTGGTACCGTAGTACAACTACGCCACCGAGGCATACTTCCGGTTCATAAAGTTCCATATTGTTTTCATTCATATAATTTTTAAATGTTTCGTGAATTTTCTTACGCAATTACTACCGCTATTTTGACAAGTGATGTAGACAAATCGTGTTGTTCATTGAAGCATGTTAGTGACTGAAACCCGTATCCGATATTGTAATAATATAAGTCTTTCATGCCTGTTACTTTTATACGATTTTTTTTTATGTTCGCCCAAAAAAATAATTAATTAAACTTACTATAGGCATTAATAAAGTCAGTCGTAATTATAATATCCTTTTTTATGCCCAGTAAATAAATTATATTATCTTACTGGGCATAAAAAACCTTGCTATAAGTTCATAATACATATTTTCATAAACTCATGCCTTTTTCCCAGAAGGGGTAGGCAGAAGTGCAGGAAACCCACATTTCGCCTTTCCGTCCCACGATATGATAGGGGGCGAGCCTATCGCCTTATCCATAAGTACATATTAAAAATGAACAATTTTATGCATATGAAATAATCTTAGTCTGATCACAATCCTTTTCTTCGCATACCTTCGAAAAAAATTCTGGAGAACTCTTAGATGCAGTTTTATACACGCAATGTTTTTCAACATTGAAGCGATAATAATAATTATTAATTTTACTTATAAACACAAAAAATCATGATGTTCATACTAGAATTCATTGTCTTGACAATCCATTTCTAAGTTAACACCACTTTACTTCAGATACAATAAAAAACCACAAACACTTCACGTCCGATCCTTATTTCTTCCCTAACAAGGAAACTCCAAACGAAATCCCCTTTCCACTCATCCAATCAAATTCCACATTGCAGAATCAATTTTTATGTCTCCAAAGATTGTGCCCATTAGAGCTATTAGCCGACCGACAAAAGACGGTGGCAAGGTTGGAGTAATTACGATGTTGCCAGCGTGCAGCCAACGCGGTCGCGTATACTCGTTTCGTAAAATATTGCAGAGGTACAATCGATATTCCTTGGTTGTGTTCCAGCGAATGCTATGCTGTTGATTTAATTATTGACTGATATTAATATATGTTCGGCTGGACCATGCTTGTCTGTTTTGGGTTCAACCTGTGTTTAGGTTTTGAGCAGATTGTTAAAGGAGAATGCCCATTCATGGTATCGGTAAAAAATATCTTTGCCCCGATACCGATACTGCTTAAAATGTATTATAGCATTTTTTGTGGTTTGTCCTTCAGTTTTATCCCGGGCGACAGATTTTTAAAGCTAAATATTATATTCAAGATTACCACTCACAATGAATCGCCATATGTTTTCAACCCATGTCGGCTAAGGTTTCCATTTAGGGCCAATGTAAACCGCTCACTTATACATTCAAACTATAATTTTACAAGATGATTATGTGTCGTCTTAATCGTCTGTTTAGTTATAGTGCTAGTTTGAATTTTAATGTCCTATGTTATTGGTTGTGTATTATGTAATTATTATAAATATCTTTATAAACAGAAATTGATAATTTGCAAATAGAAAGAAAGGAAACACATATTACAACAGAAATATAAATAGAACATTATTTAGATTATTAAAATAGATAATTATATAAAAATAGACAAATATTTGGATTTACGTAAGTTTCAATTCGAAATATGTGTAGATCAATCCATGTTAATTCCTTGTTTACAAAGTCCCCTTCTCTATTTCGATCCTACAGCAATTCATCCATTATAATTCTGATTTTCTAATGTCAATGAGCGGCAGAGATATACCACCAGGTTATGATCAGTTAGTTTTATTAACAGAACGAAATGCAAGCAAACCGTTTCCAACCATTCACTATCACTTTTGAAACAATTAACAAAGGTCCGTTATGGTATGTATGTGTATATTGAATCTTAGTTTTAAAGTTAGTATGTATACCGATTGGAAGTCCGTGTGTAAGTTGGGTTTCTCTTTGAAAACTAGCCCTGCGGTATTATTCAGGTCATACTATTACAGCATACAAGCGGAAAGAGTAGCCTAGTGATGGCACAATAATTAGATGAAAAATGTAAGTAAATATAGTTCAAAGAATCATTTCATTTCAAAAGTAGCATCATAGTTCATAGCGTGAACTGCAGTTCAAACCTAACATTACCACACTCATAAATGGAGCAATATTACGCCAGACCACGCGTTCGTGTTAATTAATAAGTCGCACGCGAGTTAGTATTGTTCCCGCTGGGGCGCGTGATTGTGCATACATATTTATATGCCGATGTGCCGACACTGATAACTTTATTGATCTTGTATTGGTGTCTGTTTGTCTTCGGTTAAAAATAAACCGTGACTTCCAAAAAGATTATTTTTATTGCCTGAATGACGAGACGAGCATGCCATTCTGATGGTAAGCGATACGACCGCTCATGGAATCCAAACAACACTGAATTTCAAGGCATTGCTTGGCATTCTGAGATATCAAATGTTAAGTCTCATTATTTTGACAGCCTCCGTGGCGCAGTTGGTTAGACGCCGCCTGTGAAACGAGAGGCCGCGGGTTCAATCCCCGCAGTCCGCACCGAAACAAATATTTGTGTGATCCACAGGTATTTGTTTCGGGTCTGGGTGTTTGTGAAACTCAAAAATTCTTTCGTAGTTTCTGATACTCACGACACAAGACTCGATCTTTGTGCGGGGTCAAGACTATGTATGTGACTGTTGGGTGTATTTATTTATTTATTTATTATGTCCAAAAGTTTCTCTGGCTACAATGCCCTTCAAACCGGAACACAACAGTGCATTTACACAACTGTTTGGCGAGGGAAATAGACATTGCATTATTATAAATAAATTCTTTGTTTACAATCCTCCACGTTATTGAATCTGAGTGAGACAATGCGACTCACAAACCACGGCAATGATTAATGAATTTGAAGGTATCATAAGAGTTTCTTGTTAGAGTGGACGTACATTTTTCATTTCTCATAGTATTGTTAAAGGAAATCCCGCCAACGGGAGACCGACAATTCTCTAGGGTGTGGCGCAAGGTATTACAAATTAGCGGTGAATTCATGTACTGTAATTAACTTTCTTTCTTATAATCCTATACGTCGTGTGGATTTTTTTCAAAGACTGCGCATATTTTTTTGAACACGAGAGAGTAATACTGATTAATAAATTATAAAAAATATTCTTTAATCATACGGTGACGGACCAGACGCAGCTGCCAGCGTGTTTACGTTGGTCGCGAGTTCAAATCCCAGGGCACATCTCTGACTTTTCAGAGTCATGTGTGTATTGATAGTCAATCACCACGCACTAAGACGGAGAAGGAAAACATCGCAAGGAAACCTAAAAAAATGCAAACTAAGTACTCATGTTGAATAACAAAAAGTATAAAAAAGGTTAGAGCACACTCCACTGAAAGTGACACTATTATACCGGGTATAGCAAAGCCAGGTGGTAGTTTAAGTGGTTACAGTCACGATGCAAATAAAAATAGTTTTTAGAATTTTTTAAAAATCATCTCGTTTGGGTGGTATGTACCTAGTTTTTGCGAAAATAATAATTTAAGCCCTTACGTACCATTGAGTGCTTAAAAATTAAGAGGTCTACATCATTATTTTAGGAAAACTATGTATTTATAACTCAAATACAACGTTAAGTAAAAAATTACAAAAAAAGTTGTCGATTTTTTTATTGCGAAATTTTTACTTGCTTTGGGTCTGAAGTCACTAATACCTCCACCTAGCTTTATTTTCGGTCGCAGTCTTAATATACCCTGTATAAGCCCTTGTAGTCAGACTAATACTGAAACAAATACGAACATCTTCCGGCAGATGGTTTCTAAATTCCCTTGATTCTTCTTCAGCACCAGCAATCGCTATCAATCAGGTGATCTTGCTTTCTTATTTTTATCTTTAGGTATTATTTAGGAACTTCTGCTCATTATAGGCATATTTATTACATTGCTTAAAAATTTTGCTAATTCGCCGATTTACAACAAAAAAAATTACTATACATAATAGAAAATCAAACAAAACCTTTCTTGTTTGCGGACTCTGCTGTAAAATATAGCAGCATTCCCGCCACATCTTATCACTTACACACATCTGAAGCGGCGAAGCAAAAACCGTATTCATTTTAATTTGTCCTCGAGAGGATTTGTCCCCCAGTCTTTAGGCTTGATTTATAGGCGGCTCCATTCTATCCTAGATCTGTAGGACATTCGTATCCTTTTTGCAATTCGCTTCCAAATTAGTTTTAACTCGGACGTTCTGACGGTCGTGAATTTGCGATAGCGTCATTTGAGTTCGCTCTTGCACTATTTTTTATTAATCTCTTTTATATTATGTTTAGAAAGCCTCCGTGGCGCAGATGTTTGAACGCCGGCTGTTAAACGTGAGGCCACGGGTTCGATCCCCGCACCGAGAGAAATATTTGTGTGATCCACAGGTATTTGTTTCAGGTCTGGGTGTTTGTGGGACCGAAAAGTCTCTCGTAGTTCCTGATACCCACGACACAAGACTCGATGTTAATGTGGGGTCAGGTCTATTTATGTGACTGTTGGGTGTATTTTTTTTTATTTATTTATATGATTTCGTTTGAGATGAACTTTTCTTGTGGTGGTATAGGCCTAACCGCTCTAATAGGCACTGTCGCATAGCAAGAATACAGCGCGTGAATGTACATACATATGTACTGCCTGTGTCCGAAATTTATTATTTCAAAGGAGCCACATTCGTTATTCGTAAACTATAGCCAACTTTGCGAATTTGCCCTCTACGCTTTTGCTAACTTGACTGTTGATAGCCTTTCATTAGAAATGACTGAGATTGATACAACAATATTTTTCTTAATGGTTAATGAATTTGGTATATACTAAAAATATACCGCTACCTAATCTTTATTTGTTTCCTCCAAAATAATATCTACTAATGAGGTTAAAATAGTTATCGTCAAATCGGTTGATTAGCATTATTTCATTACTAATTTTAATGATTAAACGACTTTACCCATGATTTTGTCAGATAAAAAAATGAATTCTAAAAATAGTTAAGCAATGATTTTATAACCGAAAATATTCTATAGAAAACCAAACAAAAGAGAATGTTAATGCACTAAAACCCGGTTCATTCGAAAGTGATGGATTTATCCGGGCGTTTAATTAACACGGATATAGATTAGGTCATATCTTAAGCGTTATCACGTCCGAAGTAATATAAGGAAGCTTCTTGTGTGATCGATTAATACCGTTTTTGTTTGATGTGGATTTTCTGCGAAGAATGAGTTTATTGTCACGTTCGTTCTATAGATATTTTATGAAATAGATAATGTTTAAAAATAGTGTTTTATTGTTAAAGTAACTACTGTAGCCAAATGATTAGCAATGGTTAATGGATTCTTAAAGCAGATGTATACCATATCTAACAAGCTTCTTATAAAATCTTTTAAACTTATGTCATCATACATAGTGGCTATTATAATAACAAAGTCGATTTATTTTTATACATCGAGGCAGAAATTGCATACATATAATTGTATATCATTTGAGGAATCGTTTTTACTTTACAGAATAGATTTTAACAGGAATTGTTAACACATAAACAAAATATTAAATTAATCACCAAGCACTATATTTGTGAAGAAAAACATTCTGAGGAAACCTGCATATCATAGCGATTTGTTAGAATTTCTATGTTCTGTAAAGTCCATCAACCTGCACTAGGCCAGCGTGGTGGACTATATGGACTAACCCATCTTAATCATACTCTCAATTAAACAGGGTATATCAAGACTGCGACCGAAAACGAAGCCAGGTGGTAGTATTAGTGACTTCAGACACAATGCAAGTAAAAATTCAGCAAAAAAATTGACAACTTTTTTTTTGTAATTTTTTACTTATCGTCGTATTTGGGTGATAAATAAATAGTTTTCCTTAAATAATGATGGGCACTATGGATTTTATTGTAGCCACAATGGTAAGTTAGGGTTTAAATTACTATTTTCGCAATAGTTAGATATCAACTACCCAAATACAATGATTTTTAAAAAATTGCAAAAAAAAAATCCAATTCGAAAAATCGTTTATTTTGCGAAATTTTTATTTGCTTTGTGTCTGTAACCACTAAAACTACCACCCGGCTTCGTTTTTGGTTGCAGTCTTGATATACCCGGTATATCAGGCACCTTGCAGTGGGGTGTATATGGGCTTATACACAGTAAATATGAAATAAGATTCATATAGCTCTACCATTGATCTATTCGGACTAACTTAACCAAAACTGACATTACCATAACCAGATTAGAAAACAATAAACTGGACCCTAACGACCTTATTCATATACAGTTTTAAAACCTGTTTTTGTTATCGAATGTTTTGTCATCGCTCAAACTGAATTCAAAAGACGTTCGAAAGGGACAAAACATTCGATAACTTAAATGGGTTTTGAACTGTCTATGAGTAGCGGTAACCATACACAGCTTGTAATATCTTAAGCTTGATTAGTCATTATGGCCAGCTTTGGCTGCAGTTTAAATCTGGAAATTATGCTGGAGCATGACTGCTACTAGTAACCCACAAATCAGGCTGAGAATTGTGACGTCATTAAACTGTGCACAGTTGCATACCTAAGTATTGTAGAAAGAAATCCCATCTTTATTTGTCGGTGCTGGTCTGGCTTGCCTTAAAATTCGGATGACTTAATCTCAAAACTCAATGTGTGTTTATGAACTTCATATATCTTTGAAATTATTGTATCAATCGCTGAGAAATAAACTATGTTCTTCATCATTAGAGAAAAAAGATACAAAGGAAAGTTTTTATTCAATAAAAATAACAAGGAATTAATATAAAAATTATTTACTGGATGCGTAAAGCAACAGACCGGGCTCTGTGGCGTACCTTGGGAGAGGCCTATGTCCAGCAGAAGATGCAACGGGCTGATAATGATGATGATGATGGTGAATTACAAAATTCTAATACGTTGACCAAGCAAATCATAGTTATGAATAAATATAAAACAGACCTTATCGTACAAAAGTAACACGAAACTTCCCAACTTTACAGGCAAACTGCGCGCTACCCACACGATATTCCACGTTTAACTTTTCAAGGGTCGTATATTTAAATATTGAATATAAATCAAGGGTCCGCTGGAAAGGCGTTTAATCCATTAAGACTAGGATTATGGTTATTACAACAAAATACGTTTTAATGCTCGATTCGCATCTATTTAACCTGTCACGGCTTAAGCCTGTAAATTTGTCATGAGCATGGCGAATCTTAAATTATTTTGTTGGATTTTAGAAGCTCTAAGATCGTTTGTTTTGGAAACAATGAGATTATAGCTTGCGTTATTGCTTAGAGGATACAGATGTTTTTCAACAGAAGATTATTTACATTACTTTTTGGACATAAACACCTGTCTCTGGGTGACAAGTACAGTTTCAGTAATTCTCGTTGATAAAAATAATCTAGTTCTGCAACATTAGGTAACCTTACACTTATATACGCTGTCAACTGTAAAATAACAAACATCGTTGAATTTTAATTTGTTAAATAAAAATTCAAATTGAAAGTTGCATTTAAAAGTTTCTTAACTTGATATTGTAGAATGGTTTCTTAGATTTACGCGAATGTTACACTTTGAAATAAGAAGAAATTTATGGATTTTATCGCGATTTGGTTAATTTTTTTACATTTTTTAACTTCCCGACGTTTTGCTTTATAGCTTTCGTAGTCCGCCCCGTGACCATTTATTTCAGTTGTTTATTTCAATTGATATTGTAGTTTAATTGACAAAAAGAGATGATTAATTCGGATACATCAATGAAATCAATGTTAATTACACAATTAACATTGATTTCATTGATGTTGGCATCATCCTCTCTTAATCGAACTCCGCATTGTAAAGGAGTCACATCCACAGTAGTGAGCAATAATGGGTTAATTCGGAACACTTACATTCCCTAAAGAAATAAAAACTCTCTCTTATTTCACAGTTTTCTCGCGTACTACGCCACACTGTCTTTACCCTTTCACAGCAATCGTAGTTAGTTTTGTGGCTGTCATTCGTAATGCATACGAAATATAGACAGACGGCTCCAATCTCGCAGACTTGCATATATTCATGAATTCGTTTTATCATCTCTCGTACTTGAGGCAACATAAATTCATTGCTTATTCTGTTGTTAACTTAATCTTTTACAATACGCTTTTCCGAGATGATCAATCTTCTGAGAGATTGCAACTTGGTTAACGTTTAGAGTAAGATTTTTATGCTAGTACGAAAAAGTGACTAACCTAACATACATAAACTCACGCCTTATTCCCAGAAGTAGGAAAGAGAGAAAGTAGAGGGTAGGCAGAAGTGCTATCGTGACACCAGCGATTCGCCCTGTGTGTTCCGTTCAGGATGTGATAGGGGGCGAGCCTATCGCCATATCGGCCACAAATTCCTGACTCCGGGCTGATTATGAATAGAAAGATCCAATAACACTGTGCCCGGAATTCGAAACCGAGACCTCGGCATTATAATCGCACCGTAGTACGACTGCGCCATCGAGGCAGTAATGTAATCCAAATAGAATATGTTAATGTTACAAAATTATGCCGAAGAACTCAAAAAACAGATATACACAAAGAAAATCCAAAACTCGACACACACATATGGGAGTGGTAGTATTAGTGACTTCAGACACAATGCAAGTAAAAATTTCGCAAAAAAAAATCGACAATTTTTTTTTGTATTATTTTATTTGTGTCTTTTGTCGTATTTGGGTGATAAATACATAGTTTTCCTAATATAATGTTGTAGATCTCTTTATTTTTAAACACTTTATCGTGACTGTTACCACTAAAACTACCACCTGTCTTCGTTTTCGGTTGCAGTTTTGATATACCCTGTATAATATATGGTGGACATTATTCGATCGGTTGCGAATATCCTGCCTCCAGTTTGTATTAATATTATCCTCTTCATATAAAAAGGAAAAATGTTTTTTCTTAATAAATGTCGTAGAAACATTAGTAGCACTTGCTCCTATTTGTTGGTTCCCGAGCGTTATAATTTTCCTAATTGTCGCCAACAGTTGTTAACTATTGAGCCTCATATTACTAGCACTTGAAAATTAAGGAACTAATAAGAACGACTGGACGTACAAGAAAAACATAATTGTTTGTAAAGGACAAAATTGGAAATAAAACTAGTAAATCATTAATTGAGTAATCTGTATCAGCCCAAATACGTCCCACTGCAGGGCACGGGCCTCTTCTACAAGATTGAGAGTGGTTAGGCCATATAGTCCACCACGCTGGCCTAGTGCAGGTTGGCGGACTTTATATACCGTAAAAAAATATCAAAATCTCTACGGTATGCAGGTTCCTTCACCGTTATAGTGCGTGGTGATTGACTATCAATACACATGACACACGTAACTCCGAAAAGTGAGAGTTATTGAGTAGGTAATGAATTATATTAACTATTCTTCACAGCGGCTTTACTAAATATCTAAATTAAATAACAAACGAAATCATCAAATGACCTTATAGTTATAACAGAAGACAGTTTAATGCGGACCATTCTCCTAAAGATACTGTGAAAATGTTAATGGATGGTGTAAGGTTATTTTTGAGTGATGGTCAAACAAATATTTTACAAATCTCATGGTAATATTAGTAATTAAGCAACATACACGGGAATAATATAAATTGTTTGTAATAATGCGCTGAGTGTGATACATATGAATCCAAAATTAACTTATAAACAAAGCTCGGCCTTATTCATATACAGATTTAAAACCTATTTTAGTTATCGAATATTTTGTCTTTTTCGCTCAAACTGAATTCAAAAGTCGTTCGAAAGGGATGAAACATTCGATAACTAAAATAAGTTTTAAATCTGTCTGTTAACAAGGCCGTAAGAGTTTTGAAGTTATGTTTTAGATAGCCGATCAATCTCTCAGTTCTAGTCTTCATAACCTTATTCATCTCTATAAGGATAAGGGCAAGCAGAAAGACAATCTCATTATCGTTATATTAATCGCTCTGCTTATGAATATGATCGTAGTAGGAACCCTTCAGTGTCTGCGTCACGTATTAATAGCGGTGCGAGTAAACACTTAAGGTTCGCGCGTAAACTGTACGCGGCGTGAAATTGCGCAACCTTATGAAATATTTATATGTACCCGCTGAATTTTACTTCAATGAGCAAATAAACATGTGGAAAATAAGCACGAATGAAGTACGTGTCACGCCTATATGCTTTAGGAGTAGCCATTAGGCAGAGATAGTGTTTCATCACGTTTTATCTCAATGCATTTTTATGTAAAAGCTAAGATGATAAATTCACTTTTCGGTACCCACAAAAGGAACATGTTCATATAACAAATTAAAAAGTAATTTCTGTGGGTAAGCCGGTGTGACTAATAAGAGTTGCACAGTCCTTTTAGTATTGACTGGGAAGAAACCCATAAAACTAGGCTGTACAGGTTTATAGCGTTATACTGCTATAAGGTCAGTAAGGCAATTGGAAAAATTACAATGCAATGCAATCTTCTTAACATATTTGGCTTTAGCATCGGCTGTGAAGCGCGAAACTGCATTTCGATTCTTTCAACGATCACACCACAACTATTGTGTGATCCACAAAATTTTTGTTTTGGATCTGCGATTTAACATCCTAAGATTTTTACGATTTTTGATACCTATGACACAAAAATTGATTGATTTTAATATGGAGTCAGGTTTATTAATAACTGCTGCGTATTTAGTAAACATAAACACACAAGAAATAGGACTCAAAGGCACAAAGACATTAAGAAGCAATCGTATTAGCAAAATTTAATTCAATTAAATAATCATTTATCGCCCAAAATACTCAGTCTAGCCGTCTCTGCACTTAAGTTGTCTGTAAAATCCATCCTGTTCTATTTCTAGAAGTGCAAATCAGGGTAGTGTTTTAAAATTCGATGGCTAATACTGGGATTAGTAAAGCGGTCGGCGACGCCGTACGTGTATTAATGGGACATATCCTCTCTGCGGTTAAATGAGGACACTCCACACTTGAGGTCGGAGGAACAGCGTGGGGAGACCTGTCTGCGTCTTGTTTCCAATCCACTTGTGTTCACGCCTACACGTCTGGAGGGCTGGGCAGATGAGACGCTGTTGCATACAATATAATTTTTGTATTGTAGTACTTGCCATGTTTTCATTTAATCTAATTCAATAAATAAATACATCCAACAGTCACATACATAGTCCTGACCACATTAAGATCAGTTAAGTCTTGTGTCGTGAGTATTTGAAACAACGAGAGACTTTTCGGTCTCATAAACACCTAGACCTGAATCAAATACCTGTGGTTCACACAAACATTTGTCTCGGTGCGGGAATCGAACTCGTTTGGAAGGCTTAGTCTATCTCCATAGTCCACCACGCTGGTCTAGTGAAGGTTGGCGCACCTCACATACCATTATATTCTCGTAAAGATTTCTATGGTATGCAGAATTGCTCACCTTGTTTTCCTTCTCCGCTAAAATTCGTGGTAATTGACACAATACGCAGACGTCAGTAATGGAAAATATCATGACTCAACAATTGTTTCCAAATGTGACAGTCCCGGGCAACGCGTATTGTAGTGGATTGCTCGACCTGGAACTCGAATCTAGGACTTCGCGGTGGCAGTTCGTGCCCGCTCCTAGACCAATGATGAAGGAAAAAAATGCTATATTGCACTATATTAGCAAAAAATGAGTGCTAAAATTCAAAATCCGGGTTCATTGCCTTCATACCTAAGACAGATCCTTGACAGAAATTAAGTAATAATATTACAATACTAAAACCAATTTGGCCAAGTTTCAAACGTACGAACGACCGGATAGCTATAACATCGATAAACGAATTACGCATTAGATAAATTAGATCGTAAAAATCTCGAGAAGTCAACGACTCAAAGAGAGATAAATTTGAAACTTCTAAAAGATTTATGTTCCGAGGTTCAAGAACCGAATTAGTTCGATCATAAAAAATAGACCAGTTTTATATTAATATCAATTTGGAATTTAATAATTAACACGTAATAGTAATTCGTGCGAGCATTTCAATGTCATGTTTCAAACACACAATAGTTCAAAATTTTATACCGAATTTCTAGTTTTAGCACTCTTATACTGGCATGATAATTATAGAATCCACAATGCTGGTGAAAAAACCTTTGCAATTGAAATAAAACAATTTTTTACGGATTTTATCATGAAATTGGTCGCGGGGCGGACCACAAAAGCTGTAAAGTAGTCGAAACGTCGGGAATCGTCGACATTCTAGACTCTCGTCGAATTTTGATGAATGATTTCGTTTCTTTCTTCTTCTTCTTTCTTCTTCTATGCATATCGCTATCGGTGCTTACAGGAGTTGCAGTGACATTAATGAAGTCAGGATAGCACCATCTTAGAGAAACATATCTATTTTATTAAATATAACCGTATTTAACTCCCAATATCCGAATGTCCCGATATTAATAAAGCACACATCGGTGGACAGAATGTTTTTCCACTTACGTCTAATATCGGGCCATGTCGCGCCATCCATTACAACTGGTGACATCGCGACGGACGGGGTGGAAATATAAGGGTCGCGCCACGAGGAACCAAATATTTCGGGGGTAAATTACATATCACATGGCGTTTGAGGTCTTATTAAGTTCCTCGAAGAAATTCCTTGTGTATATGTGTTTTGGAGAGGTCTCAAAGATTATTGGCTGTTACTTTAAAATCATTATACAGGTTGTTCATTGTACTTACATTATGTTCTGCTTAAATTAGATCTCCTCAAACTTCAAAGTAGTGACACGTCAAAGTGGCTATAATTTACCGGAATTTTAATGCACAATCAATAGAAACGGACCATACAGCTGCGAAAAATAACTATCTTTTGTCGACATAATAATGCCAGGTCGTAACCAACTATACAAAGAACCCGAAACACACTTGCTTAACTATGCCGTGTTACCTACTTTTCTACAAGGTGACCAGGCCGTATAGGTACTAAATCTATTATATCACCCTACTAGTTTTACATATATAAACTCACGCCTTATCCCAGAAGGGGTAGATAGAGGTGTTACCAGGACACCCACATTTTGCCTTGTACGTTCCGTCCCATGATGTGATAGGAGGCGAGCCTATCGCCATATCGGGCACAAATTCCTGACTCCGGGCTGAGAATCTATATCAGCCCATATACGTCCCACTGCAGGGCACGGGCCTACTTTACAATCGAGAGAATCGGTTGAGAGTGGTTAGGCCATATAGTCCACCACGCTGGCCTAGTGCGGGTTGGCGGACTTACATACCGTAGAATTCTTTGAAATCGCTACGGTATGCAGGTTTCCTCGCGATGTTTTCCTTCACTGTTAAAGTGCGTGGTGATTGAATTGAATTGGTGGGCTGAGAATGAATAGAGAAATCCAATATCACTTAAACAGTTTTAAACTTAACAATTTAAAAACAGTCTCTAGCTTAGTTAGAGTGTCCCACAGGTTAGAGTGCGAGAGTGGTTAAGCCGGAGCTCGCTGCCAATTTTTCAGCAAATCCGCGTTATGTATGCAATCACTCGCCGCGCTTGTTTAACGCGCTTCTGTTTGAACGTGATAGTGGTTTTTATCAGGTTACACTGGTTTATTTGGGTTTTATGGTTTATTTGTAATACCTTGGTGGTTTTTAAAATTAATGCATTAGACGCGTATAGTCCTGATTCAACTAAGATTAGTTTTGTGGCCGGAGGGTCAGAAAGTTCTGTCTCACAGACTTGAAATACATGGTAACATACAATAATTTTATTTATTTAATCATGCTTTTTATACAAAGTATAAAGGCGGACTTAATGCCCAAGGCATTCTCTCCCAGTAAACCTTTGGGTGTCGTAGAGAAATAGAAGTAGGTTCATAAACTAAATAATCAATAATTTGTGTCATGGGATCAAATCCACTCTGTCTTTTGACAGTCAGCATCTTAACAAGCTTCGTGGTAGGAATGGTCTGTGCTCCAAATTTAAAAGATTGAAAATTTAAATAAACATTATTTTTCCAAACATATTAACGATTTTTTTTGCCAAATTTTTAATTACATTCTGTCTGAAGTCACTAATAATACCACCTGGCTTCGTTTTCGGTCGCAGTCATGATATACCCTGTAGATTCCTTTACTCCATATTTTAGTATTTACTTATATTAAACGTAATGTGTTCCGTAATCCGTACAATTTGCTTACTTGTGGTGAAACCGCACTCATGGAACTAAAGAGCTGTGGTTTCCCGACATCTAGTCTTATTGAGAGGTGTTATCTATATTATAATGGAAATACATGCATGAATAAGATTTTAGGAACAATTGTTTCAAATTCTAAATAATTATCTATGTGATAAATATTAATAATTTCTATTAAAATATTCGGAGATCTGTGTTTAATAATTAATTGATATTGTGCTTCCTCTAACATGATGACTAGTATATTTTAGGCGTAAAAAGTCTATAGAAGCTATAAGGCTAATAAGACCTGTTTTCTTTTTCTTTAAACGTTATAGAATAAAAATACTGCCTGGGTGGCGTAGTTGTACTACGGTACGACTACAAAGCTGAGGTCTTGGGTTCGAATCCCGGGTCGGGGAAAGTGATGTTGGGTTTTTCTATTCATTATCAGCGCGGCAAATTTTGTGCCCGATATGGCGATAGGCTCGCCTCCTATCACCTCATGGGACGGAACATACAAGGCGAAATGTGGGTGTCCTGGTGGCGCCTCTGCCTCTTCTGGGACTAAAGGCGTGAGTTTATGTATTTAGAATAAAAATAAACAGGCGGAATTAATTCTGTCGGTATTTTCTACCAGTCAACCTATGGAAGATACAGAAATAAATCAGTAATAAACACAAAAAAATACATAAATCACCATACATTATAAAAACACATGAACCATCTTAAACATCATAACATTCTTATAAGAAATCTTTTTCGTGAGACAAAGGGTGATATTATGACATCCCACCTAATATCGGATGACAACCCTTAATGCGGGCGTTAGGGGTGATGTATGACGTCACAGCTAGGACAAATAGCTAACGCAAGAGTGATAGATGGCCTCGTATCTTGAGTGTCAGGTTAGGTAACCTCGACCTTGAAGGACTTCTGCGCTTGAGGCTTAATTTAGATTTGCTTTTAATAAAGTATATAAAGTCATTTTTTGTTACGATAAAAGTTTACCGCCTTATTCATAGTTTAAAACTTATTTTAGTTATGGGATGTTTTGTCCCTTTCGAACGACTTTTGAATACAGTTTGAGCGAAGAAGACAAAACATTTGGTAACTATAATAGGTTTTAAAATAAATAAGACCGTTAGGGTTTATGAAAGTAGTGTTAGTGTACACTACATTGTACCACGGTTATAGGAGTTTTGACAAACTACATATACATTTAAAACTCTCTCTTCTTTCCTTCTCTCTCTCTCTTTGCAGCCGCAGGATATTCACTCTAGAACTTGGGTTTTCCCCAAGGGTTTTGAAAGCAACATAAGTCTACATACAACTTATAAAAAAAATTGCAATACGTAATACTTACTTGAAATACTTTATTTACTAATTGTCATTTTTTATTTTCAGGTACGTACCTACACCAACCAGTCCTATTGACTGCTCGACTGTGGTAGGTCTTTTTATATTTGTTTATACCTGTATTTAAATATATAAGTATAAAATACCTGAAATCACAAATGTATTTGCAATCGTCAATCATCGAAGTGGGCGTATTGACTTCACACGGCTACGGAAGCAATTGACCCAAATAATATCGCTGAATGTATTACAAGTTGGATTTTACACTTTATTTTCGATTATAAAAACATATATTAGATATCGAGTGAAGGATTGTATTGCATTAATTCTTGTATTATATTATATAAATTATTCATTTGAATGAATTTCATTTGGGATAGAAAAGTATGCCCGATATGGCGATGGGCTCATCCCCTATCACATCGTCGGACGGAACATATAAGGCGAAATTTGAATGTCCTGGTGACACCCCTGCCTACCCCTTCCGGGAAAAAAGGCGTGAGTTTATGTATGTATGTATGTACAAAATAATGTGTGCACCTAGTTCTAAGATATGCGACTTCTGTGAAAATAATATGTTTCTTTTCGTACCTACACAATAAATAAACATAAATACAGAAATTATTTGAGTATCCATCGGTCGACTTATTGGTTCAATGCAAGTATTTCCAGAACGAGAACCGTGTTTTCGGTTTGATTCCCAGATTAGGCTTTTGGTTTGAAGAATCTGTTATGACTTGCTCAGAACTCGATATTATAAATAAATAAATACACCCAACAGTCACATACATAGTCCTGACCCCACACTAAGATCGAGTCTTGTGTCGTGGGTATCAGTAACTACGAGAGACTTTTTCGGTCTCACAAACACCCAGACCCGAAACAAATACCTGTGGATCACACAAATATTTGTTTCGGTGCGGGGATCAAACCCGCGGCCTCTCTTTTCACGTTTCACAGGCGGCGTCTAACCAACTGCGCCACGGGGGCTGCTTATGCTCACTAAGTCTTGGAACGGAGTTGAGGTTTTCAATTTGTGTGATACTTCTGGTTACCCCTATATAATAGCCTCGTGGGTTTATGTTATGAAAGTACATAGGTATTAATACCTTATACCAATTATTGCCATTTATTGAAATAAACAGTAGCTATTAACTACAAACCTACTTACAGTTACATAAACAGACAATTAGCGTAGTGCCGGAAAGCAGTGTTGGATGAAATACAGGTTCTGTTGCGTCTGGCTTCCATGCTCTAACGCGTCGTGCAACGCAGGTTTATAACAATGCTACTGGAAGCTAATGATCGTTGCAATAACAGAGTTAAAAGTACATCTTTATATTAAACTTTATGAAAGTATAATAAAATGATAATTATAGTGATAGAGTGAGTAGATAAACCTACATAAATACATACATTCTTAAACTCACGCCTTTTCCCCAGAAGAGGTAGGCAAAGGTGCTATCAGGGGCTCACATTTCGCCTTGTATGTTCCGTCCCACGATGTGATAGGGGGTGAGCCTATCGCAATATCAGGCACAAATTACTGATTCCGGGCTGATAATGAATAGAAAAATCCAATATCACTTTGCCCGTCCCAGTATTCGAACCCGAGACCTTAGCTTTGTAATTGTACCGTAGCACAACTACGCCACCGAGGCAGTAAAAAGTAAAGAACAAATATAAATAGTAAAGAAATATCATTCAATAATTTCTACGATTGAGAGAATATGCTTAGATCCTAAGGTATAGTTACTTATAAATGCGAAAGAACCTGCTTCGTTTACTTTTTCTAGGTTAATCCACTGATCTAATCGTAATGAAATTTTTGTACATAGCTAGCATAGAGCCTGTAGATGAACTTAGGTTTCGTTTTTCTTAACAAAATGAGTTTCAAAGCACAGAAAATTAGGGTTTTTTTTTTTTATTGCAATGAATTGCGTGACGATCATTCCATTTGCCTGATAGTCAGCAATACGACCGCTCATGGATAGAAGCAAAACCAAACAATACCATGAATTACAAGGCAATGCTTGGAATTCCACTGCGCCATCCTGAGACATAAGATGTTAAGTCTTAATATGTCCAGTAGTTACTCTGGCTACAATGTCCTTCAAAACGGAACACAACAGTGCATTTACACTGCTGTTTGGCCGGAGAAATAGACATTGCGGTGGTACCTACCCAGGTGACCTCTCACATATGAGAGACCTACCACTAGTACGAGAATTACTAAAATAATCAAATTAAATTTAAAACTTGCTGTTAATTAATATAGAGTGTGCAGAAGTAATCTTATCCGGGCGAAGCCGCGTCGGACCCGTATTATATTATATTAAAGGATTTCTACACAACCTGCCCTCTCAGGTTCAGCACTTTGAGTGTAACAATCTGTGTGTGTGTGTTAGTTGGGAGTAGTTGGCATCAAAGGCTCCTGCAATTGGCAGCACTGCCAGATCTACTTGCAAGTTTAACTGAGTTAACCTCCACAACTTTCGACCGGTTTAAACACGCGTTGGTAGTAATTCTGTGAACTTTCAATCAATCTGATGAACTCTGGCTTTAGTCAAGAATTAAGAATTATAAGAATTAAGCAGTTCGATTGTGGAACGCGCTTCCTACTGTGGTGAGACAGGCGCAAACACTGTCATCGTTCAAGAGGCTTACTAAAGAACACTACCTTTCTCTTTAAACTGATTTTATTATTATTTCCTACATCTGAATTCTCTTTACATTTTGTATATAAATTTATATATGTATGTATGTATGTATGTACATCTATTTATTATGTATTTATTTTATTTGTTATATAAGTATGTAATGTCTGTGTATTTATATTTATATGCTTATTTAGTTTTATTTGTCTTCCATTCTTTATTTATTTAATTTCTTCTTTTTTACACTGCCCTCTCTTTCTCCTTCTCTTAAATCCATCCCATGGTTGTCTGTAAGACATTGCTTTATGCGATAAGACCGCCATTTGTACTTTTTTTCTGTTTCTGTTTGTTATTTTACTGTGTACAATAAAGATTTAAATAAACAAATAAATAATACTCCCAAGAGTGACAAAGCCCTGACCAGTAAGATACAAAGACCAGTGTCGATTGTATCAGAACCTGCAAGGGGCTTTGTGGTCTTACAACACAGAGCTAAAACAAAGAGTTGTGTGGCAGACACATGTTAATGTCGGTGCAAAGACTGAAGCACGAAACCGATTTTTTTAAGTGATTCGTTGATTGTTTTGAGATAATTAATTTTGGGAATAATGTCTTTCCCTATTATAATGTATTAAGGGGTAGAACTTTGCTGTAGGGACTGTCAATTGCAGTACAAACGGGTTGGCTTCGTCGGTAATACGGTCTCACAGAAAGGAAAGTGAAATGACTGAGATAGTGGGAGATCCAAAAGAGTATTGCATTTCGGATTTAGTCTATGTTCTTCTGGTTTTGACCATGCTGGTGTAATGTTATGAAGATAACAATATCTAGCCAGAGGATTATTTTGACACAAGAGATTATTTTGGAATAGTAATAATTATCATCTGAATCTATTTTACGCTTGCAAATTCACGTATAGTTATAAATTCCTCTCTCGGATTCAAACCGCCACCTCTCCCAATTTGCTCCTTCTAACAAGTAACAAGTCTTAGGTCCCACAGGATACGCTCATTGCGATATATTCCTATACAATGTCCAATATCCTCGTCCTTTGTGCCATTGTATGCGCCGTCTCTCTTACACTAACGATGTTAATCATTAGCGAGAAAGGGACAGACATAGCCGAATTATGACCAACTTTCTTGGGAACAATTTGGAACTCCGCTCATTATTGTTTGATTTGTAGATGTATATGATGTGTTTTATTATGAAAGCAATTGTCAGGTATTGGTTTTCCGAGTCAAAGGTTGCTGGTTCAATCGCTGTCGGTGTGTGTAGATATTTACTTGATAGTAATTTGTTTGTTAAAGTAAAATAAAATAATTTTTAATAAAAAAATAAAAACCGACTTCAAAGTGCCACTACAAAGTAACAAATAATATATATTTCATCGTACTAGTACCCAATGATTAATGTTCTTATTGACTTGACTAGCTAACAAATCTTAAATACGTAATATTTTGAAGGCGGGTCGCTAAGTGCCGAACATGTACGCCTTAAGCTTAACATTAATTTGTGTAAGTAATTATAGCGAAAAACACGCAAGATTTACACGGAATATTAATTTGCCTTAATATATCAGGCCGTAATCGTCCACTGTTGAGCATGGGACACAACATACCCTTTCTTGTACTTAAAGGCCTTTATGTCATGCAGGTTTCCTGACTATGATTGAAATATATCACTGTTAAAGAGTTTGGTAATTGAATATCATCAACACAAAAGTGACTCCGATAATTCCGGAGGTGTATACCCTGGAATTATAACCGAGACGGTGGTCAACCGTCTCGTGGATCATATCTAGATAATTATCAACAGGCTACCACACACATGTAAGACACATAGAAATTCTATCAAAACTTCAATAAATTTACAAGTAGGATTAGCACATTATATTCATTTGTGTTTAATTAACTTATGTGCCTTTCTGAGCCAACATTGCAGGATCTACATGTAATATCAAATGGTGTTACATTTGCTTAAATTTATACGTGTTTGATATTTAGCGACCCGCCTTCAAAATATTACGTATTTAAGATTTGTTAGCTAGTCAAGTCAATAAGAACATTAATCATTGGGTACTAGTACGATGAAATATATATTATTTGTTACTTTGTAGTGGCACTTTGAAGTCGGTTTTTATTTTTTTATTAAAAATTATTTTATTTGTCCCTTTTTAGTTTTGATAGGCATCGTAATGATGAGAAAGGTGATTATGATATAATCAAAACGATGTCTTTAAAATTTACGAATTCTTCAGACCAAACATGATATTATTGCTGTGAAATTATGAGAAGATTGTAAGTCATTAAAATCATGATATCCGCTATTGTTAGACACTGACCAGGTCGGATTCTCTTAGTTTACGTCGGTAATTTACGTATCTATTTCTCTCACTCTCCCTCTTCTTCACCTACTATTTATAGTAAAACTTTTATTTTGTAAACTGAAATTAATTGTATCTATTATCTAAACCCCCCCCCCTACACGCTTTTCCCCTTTTAACCCCCCCTTTGCAGTAGCACACTTATACCGAACCAGGTGCAAAAAGAATTATTGCTGTACCGTTCAATTTTGAGGAGTTCTGCTCTTCAGGTCCGAAGATATTCATCAGGTCTTCACCATTATTGAATGACACCAATCTAACATATCATACTTGTCGACAAAATAGTTTATTTTTAATCGTTTAAGTACTGCCAGAGATATTGAGTATTTACATTAGTATCTATTTTCTCCCCCCCCCCTACACCCCTTCCCCCTTTTAAGCCCCCCTTTGTAGTAATACACTTATACTGAACCAGGTGCAAAAAGAATTATAGCTGTACCGTTCTATTTTGAAGAGTTCTGTTCTTTAGGACCGAAGATATTCATCAGGTCTTCACCAATTTTTTATGGTACCAACCTAGCATATCATGCTTTTCGACAAAAAAGAATTTTTGAAATCGGTTCCCTAATACCAGCGTAATCGAGTAACAAACATACAAAAAAAAAAAAAAAAAATTCAGTCGAATTGATTACCTCCTCTTTTGAAGTCGGTCAAAAAATATAAAGTAGTGTAAAAAAACTACCTAATATTATACACTAATGGATCTGAAAGCCATTGTATAGTCATATTAAAATTTAATCAAACCTAACCTCGAGACGATTTCGTTAAAAATTAATAACCTTTTTTTCGCCAATCAAAATAAATGCGAACTCCATTACATTTTTTATTTAATTAGAAACTAAAATATTCTTGAGTAAATTAACACTGGCTTTTAATGGATTTTTTAAAAATCTAGTTACTTTTAATAAAAGTTAAGTTAACTTTGGTTTATTGTTTTTTACAGTTTAATTGCGGCTTTTTTAAGGTCAAATTTGTTTCAGTCAGAATCTCTATGATTTAGTACAAGTTTTGTCAATGCCGGAGTTAGAGCATAGCCCATAATACTAGAGCAAACTTGGTAAATTTGCTGGGACAGCCAAGGCTATATTGCTACGACCGTTATCCGTCTAATTTATATCTGTATCAGCCCATATACGTCCCACTGCAGTGCACGGGCCTCCTCTGCAATTCAAACGATTGAAAGGGATAAATAAATAAATACACCCAACAGTCACATACATAGTCCTGACCCCACATTAAGATCAATTAAGTCTTGTGCCGTGGGTATCAGGAACTACGAGAGACTTATTCGGTCTCACAAACACCCAGACCCGGGACAAATATTTGTGGTTCACACAAACATTTGTCTTCGTGCGGGGATCGAACCCGCTGCCTCTCGTTTCACAGCCGGCGAAAGGGATCCATCTAAACCCTTGCAAAGCCAGGCAAAAGACAGTAAAAAGTCTGTGATGTTCCTTTGGTTCGCCACCGGGCGGGCATCCAATCATGCCCATATCAAATACTGCTTCTATGCTCTCCATGTGACACAACTTATGCTCCGCTTGTGACAGAGTTTGATTTACACTCAGGTTTCATGAAGTTACTCGTCTCTTATATATTTGATAAAGGAATTTCAATATTGGAGCTTCAACAGACTCTTTTAGTGATGTTGTTCTCTTTTGGTAGCATACACGAGTGTCAAATATATGTTTATTCGTTTGCTTATATCTGGAAATTTCTTTATAACTTTTATAGTAGCGGTCTCTCATATTAGGTATATGAGAGGCCGCCTGGGTCGGTACCACCGCAATGTCTGTTTCTCCCGCCAAACAGCAGTGTTAATGCACTGTTGTGTTCCGGTTTGGAGGACATTGTAGCCAGAGTAACTACTGGACATGATGAGACTTAATATCTTATATCTCACGATAGCGAGCGCAGTGGATTGCCAAGCATTGCTTTGTAATTCATGGTGTTTGGTTTTGCTACAGTCCATGAGCGGTCATATCGCTTATGGTAAGCGCGAATGGCATGCTCGTCTCGCTATTCATCTCAATAAAAAGAAAATAGTCGTGTTACGTATTCTCTAAGATCATATTATACCTGGATTCTAAACAACTTAGAGAATAATTGAAAAATCCAAAACAACAAGTAAATAACCTCTTCAATATATCATAAATACAATAATAATTGCGATCAAATGTGTTTACCATGAACCCGAGGTGTCCCCTTGTCAGTCGTTCATAAATCATCGGCTTTGAGAATTTCTGATGGCAGATTCCGGCGGAAGGCGATCGGAAGCGGCGACGGGAGAATAAAATTATTGCTAAAATTATTATTGAATGTGACATGCGATTTCACGTGAAATTGTGGTTTTATTATTGTTTTTACGGGGATATTTAAGATTGGACTCTGTTAGCTGAAGTTCAAAGATTGGTAAAGTTATTAATAACCCATTTTCATAAATACTAAATAGGAGCATTACCAAAAATTCAGTTTGGGTAGCGCTCTGGATTTCTCGTCTCTAGAGACTTAAGTTAATTGGGCATATCACCAAAATTGGTTCCTTTAGTTTAAAGGGCTCAAATATCACAATTTAAAAGTTAATTTGGACGTCAAATATGTATATTTTCGTACGATGTTTACTTCTCATAAAATGAGCCTACAATTTTCCTTCACAATAAAGAATAAGACACTCAATATTCTAAGAAAAACACTTTAATTTACTCAATATAAATACTTACTTTGCTTTGAATAAAATAAATTAGGAAACTATTTTTAAATATCTGTATTCGAAGCGACGTTCCGACGGAAATATTTCAACGTAATTAAAAATATCTGGCTGGTATTAAAATTCTTGAAAAGTTTCACAGTCTTGGGCATTATTTTCAAACGTATTGTTGGGTATATTAAAATTCTGTTCGTGTAGCGACGTTTTTATATTATCCGACACGACTGGTATAGCAGTACGATATATCGGATTGACTAACCTGGCATCTGATCCTCAACAGATTTATATTTCATAATAAGTTAATTTCACTTAAATGATTTGGAAAACACTGGTATAATTTTATTAAATCCAAATGAATCCAAGCTTTTTCTAGATAACTTTCAGTTAACACCAGATGCAATGCAACATTGCCGTTTAAAATAATATAATTCGCAAACTATACATAAGTTTAGGATAAGGGTACTTTTAAGGGTATTACTTAGTTAGAATAGTTTTATAACTTTGGCACTTTTTTGAATTAAGATTAAAGGTAAAGTAAGCCTTGTATCGTAGCCATAAGAAACTTAGAAGTCTAGACCCTACTAGTCCTTGCCTAGACACCCAAAACACAATTTGATCGTCAAAAATTTTCGAATATATTAGTATTTCACGTGGAGTAAAAATCTAATGAATAATGATTGACTGACAACCATTTGTTTTGATCCTCCCATCCTATTCTTATGACGTAGCTATCCCATCTAATGATCCATGTAGTATCTAGATAAGTGAGATGTGCATTGGTTAGATTCAATTACCTTTGCTTGGATAATTCATTGCCTAATCACTGTGAACATTCCCTCAATTAAGATCAATTGCAATCACGCGAGTGAATTTCACTATTTTGGACTTCTACTTAGTACTAAGTTAGTAGTTATAATGTTGATATATTTCCAATTGCTATAATTGATAGTCTTCTATCATTAAAACGAAACTCGTTAACTATCTATTCAAAAGCAATTATTTCACGAACTGTTCACTGGAAGCTATCAAAAAAGCGGAGAAATAAAGGTATGTATTTTATCAAAATGATCTCAATATTGAATCAGACTACTTAAAATAGATCTCATTGGAACTTATTGGTGGAAGTTTATATTCAGCAGTTAGTCTTTTTTTAGCACAGGATGAAAATTCCGATATGTTTTTTCACCCTAGAAAATACCGACATAATATCTTCTCCCACTCATTTATGTTGAGGTAAAATTTACTTACCAAATTTTTGTATACAAAAAAATTACCGTCATACTTAATGGACAAGTAGAGAAGTTAACTATTCAGTCCAGAATGTAAAGACCAGGCGGCGATGATTGAGTAGGAAACCAGACCACAGCACCGGCCATAATAACGCTTGGTAAAACGAAGTCTATAAGCAAAAAGTATGAGTAAGATGCTCTATTTTCAATAGACAATATAAGCGCAATTTGCCCTGTTATATGAAGTTTTATAAACGGGTATATATCAAGGCCGCTCGAGCAATTTTCTGAGACGCTGAGTCTTCGCTGCAATGGCCGGACAAATGATGACAAAAACGTCTTTATTACTTCCAACATGTGACAACTTACTACATTTTTGTTATATTTTGTCGGAAACTAAATCATTTGAAGCTTGGCTTATTGCTCTATTCTTATTGATGACCAACATGATGAAATTGATAAAGTAGCGTTGTTAAGCAATCATTGCATGTCTTAAAAGGGTAGTGCACAAGTGACACCTTGACTCGAGTTTACCGGCGTTAGTACGACATTGTACTATCTTTATTTAATCACTTATTTATTTTATTTTATTTTTATTTTATGTCGTGACATGGAAGACTTACAGCTATATATACTTAAAATAAACTCTAGAATAAAAGACTGATAGCCAATAACAAGACTTCACTTATAGTAGTATTTTAGCAGGAGTTGAGCAAACAAGTACTGTAGCTAATAATACAGACAATAATTATGATTAAATTATTAAAAGGAATAGAAAAAACTTAAAGATAGAGAAAGAGAAAAAAATAGCAAAATAATACACTCATAATACATTCTGCTTAAAGTAGTTAAGACTTAAGCAATTACATGAATAGATGTCATTAGAAGTGTGACTGGACAGTGAACTTCGAACAGGTCACTGTGGAAATCCGTGACGGACGCTTATATTTCGCAGTTGGTATCTTGAGACTGAAGATTGAATTATTGCTACGAAAATTCATATACAATATTTGCATGTCCACCTCTACATTGCACTAAGCCAGTGAGGAGGACTACTTCCTCACCCCTCTCAATTGTTCTCTTGATTGTAGAGGAGGCCCGTGCCCTGCAGTAGGACGTATATATATGACCTGAAACATAAATATGTATGTATGTAACTCTCTTTTCGAGAACGCAGGCATGAATATAATATGTGTGTGTTTTGTGCAGATATATGTGTTAATAGTCCCAATGACACATATATTAACAAGGATGATAGCGATCTGAATCCTTGCTCCATTTAATAAAATAGTCATTTATATCTTATTTCGACGTACACTAAGAAATTAGCTGACAGACAGTCATCAGACGCGCATTATACACGATTGTACAACGCCTCTGCGCTTATTATCTCATCATTTATTTAAACCGATTCATCCAGACGCACCAGTTTACGTAATATTACATTATTTTTCCTTTTGAATGACAACGTGTATATAATATATATTTTTTGATAAGGATTTATGGTCTAGGTTCCTTGGGTTATTGGGAAATAACGGAAAATTTGTAAATGCTGTAATTGCAAGGCAATTCATTTCTGAATAGTTAAATACAACCCAGTTGACTATTGGGAAACGATGATATTTTAGTAAATTAATCAAAATGTAGGCAACATTTATAGTCTACATCCATAGACTATTTTGATATTACCAGGATAATATTCTTTAAAACCCCTTTTCATATTAAATTACCTATTTAATTTTCGACTAACCAGGAAATGCCTATTATTGTCAGGCCTAATCACAGGAACAGATGTGATTAAGCAGAATTAGCCTCGACATTCCGCCCGCCATTTTGAACACTAGGTATTTTGTGACGGCGGCCATTTTGTGGTCATGAAACAGTTCTGCGGTCTACAACTTGTCATTGTGACAACGCATCAAAATGCATTACTGGCTCAACGTTGCACTTGGCAGTAATTACTGATACAAATTGTCGTTATTACTGTCGCGAAATAATTTGTGTAATCGTGATGTTTTATAGTGTAGCAAGGACAATGGATGAAGCGGCAGCTACATTTACCTTGGGTTATGGCAAGGGTAATGACCGAAGTGGTACCACTATATCTCAGAAAACGGCTGTACTGTTCTATAGCGATTGGTGAGTGAGATTTTCACAGATCCAATGTATTTCCTACTCCCTTGTTTCTTAAAACTTAAAGCGATGACTTTGGTGTCGTTTTCTTCCAGTGAGTAAATTTGCCGACAGTTTAATATCGCTTTCCTCACCCCGTCTTTTTTCCTTACCTGTTCCTACTAGTTTTGATAGGCCAGCAATACTATTACGATACACGTGGGTGTTTTTAGGCGGCGGTAATCAGTTGCTTTCTTTCTTTCTTAAAACTTTTCTTTCCTTCAGATAAACCCTTTCATTGTTTGCCGGTTCTAAGTAAAGAAACATCTTGTTTATATGCTGGCTTTCTATTAAATCGTCGATGTTGAGTCTAGATTATTATAAAAGTATAATACTTATCAGCTATTCGAACACTTTGAAAATCAATCACAGATGTTGGAGCTATTGGTTTTGGATGTCCATTCGATCCGAAGTCTTGGCACCGAGCTGTGCCAGAGGTTTCTCTTAGAAGCATAACCGATAAGTTGAGCGTCTATTGAAATGCTGATGGAGATGAATATTTAGAATGCATAATAAAATATATTGCACAATGTGTTGGTTTACATAGTTTTATTACAAACATCGTAAGGTCATAGATCATTTGTAATTTTTATATATTCTTATATTTCTGATTTTGTAAAAAAAAAAATTGTTTGTGAGAATGCTGTCTATATTAATATGTGGTCTAGTATAACAACATATACATTGCAAAACGTAAGGTGAAGGCGTGAAATTTGCGTCCTTCAAACACATGACAATGTATTTTGTTCGGCGGTAACTTTACATGCAAATATGCCTTTTGTCACAGAGCATGGTTTATCTTAATCTGCTCTTACGAACACAACGCTACCTCGCAAATTCGTACTTCGATACAATGTTGAAGATAATTACTACAGTTGCTATGTTGAGAGACAGAAGTAAATAATTTTGTATTTTTATAGTATGACGTTTGGTTAATGAAATTTACTTTTATTTTAAGTGGTAGACCAGGTTAAATAGCGCAGTTTTAGTGACATTGTAGACCCTGAAAGTGGCCGAGATAACGCTGGTTAAAAAATTCCGTGTTCAAAGACCGGCAATGCTTCTTCTCAATTATTTTGGTGTTTATAAACGTCCTATAAGTTTAAAATGTTACTTCTTTGTGGCAGCAGGATTAACTATCTATCTATATAAACTCTCGACTATGACATGAATGGGTTAAAAAATATAGCAGGAATTGTCTCCCACCTCTATATTTAATCTAAGGAAATCCCCTAGAGCTTATACCTTGTACCGTTACCTTAAGAAATCTTTGTAAGACCATACAATAAGGCTAAATATACATGCATTTTACCTTAACAACCACTGCACAGACCGTAGTGTGCACATAAGTATTTATTGAAAAATAAGTTTCTACGGCTGTGGTTAAAGTTTTTTTTTTTTCATTTATGGTTGGTGTTGGCTATGGTGTATTTGTTTTTATTAAGTTGAATATTGAATTCGAGATGTGCGTTTGTTTGTATACCCCGAAGCAAAATAAGTACCTATCCTGCAATTGGCAGTAAATGTAATGTTCTCTCCGTTCGACACAATTTGTCAGCCTAATAAATCGATCCTTCAAGCTCCTTTTACGCGGGGAGAGTTTCTCGTTGCGAGAATCGTATGCCATTTTCGCATGACATAACCGCCATAAGATTATCGCGTTCTAACAATGTTTACACGATGCAACTTTTTCATATCCTTACGATAATCGTATGTTCGAGGCGAGAAACTCACTTCAACCGGGTTCACTTCTATGTATGAGATGTTTACTTATTTTTTAATATGCTCTTTGTGGTACTATTAAGTTGGAGCGAGGAGTAGATTCGATTCCAGATTGTTATTCTTTGTCTAAATATCGACCAGTCCAAACATCATAAATAACTTATACAATTCCTTAACAATAAATATGTATATTGCATTTTTTTCTCGTTTAAAACATAACCATAGCAGCAAAACGCAATAGCAAAACACTTTTAAATGTTATTATTGTCAACAAAACGCTTCGAGCATTCCATTTTCAAATTTCAAATCACATTTTATTACCCATGTTCCATAGACAATTTTTTGTTATTTTTTTAATCTGGACACGAATTAGCAATAACCTTAGGATGTGGCCACTAGATAGAGTTCAATAAAACTATCGAGATGGCAATGATCTTGTTTGTACCCGTCCAACTGGTGTGTGTTCCACTGACACGCGGACAATGACCGGCCATTCATGACTTTATTGATTCTGTAACGTTTTTATTAACTGACTATTTAGACTGATGGAGTGATATGAGCGATAAAATTTGTTTTGCGTTTTGTTATCGCTTATATAAGCTTTTAGTTCGTGTGTTTATTAATCTGTACGATCATTATTGTTGCTTTTATTTGTGATCGACGAAAAAAGATTTTGTTTTTCGAATAGTTAACAAGATGTTTTTTTAGACATCGAATTCTATTTGCTTTTGTAACAAAGCTTCTGAGACGTAGACGATTAAGACGCAACTTGTAAACCTAGTGGCCGCGGATTCATTTCCAGCAACGAGACAATTCTTAGTGTGTAACAAAAGTACCTATTTGTTCTATTTTCGATGAACAAGACGCAAAACCTGTATGTCACTATCGGATCAGGTGTATGTGTATAATATTTGGGTAGTGGATGTATTTAAATACAGTATATTTAAATATACATTAGACTGCTTCAGTGGCGTATTTGTACTACGGTATGACTACAAAGCCGAGGTCTCGGGTTCGAATCCCGGGTCAAAAAGGGATATTGGGTTTTTCTATTCATTATCAGCCCGGAGTCAGGAATTTGTGCCCGATATGGCGATAGGCTCGCCCTCTATCACATCATGGGACGGAACATACAAGGCGAAATGTGGGTGTCCTGGTGGCGCCTCTGCCTACCCCTTCTGGGATAAAGGCGTGAGTTTATGTATGTATGTACGTTAGTCTGGATTAGTAATGTTACAACTAAATACTTTTTCATATTGTTTCAGGTACGTACGAAATTCCATTCCCAATTCCAACGAATTAAACCTCATTTAAGTAAGTACAAACTAATAGGTTTCAATATATATTTACGTTTATCGGGACTTCCGGTCCATTTATTCATTACAAATTATATACAATAGAATTAATGCGAGGTTCCGGGTTCGAGACGAAGGGAGTTACCCTCTCCCTTGGTGAGGGGCTTAGATGTTAATGACCGTAGATCAGTAGTGCCTTTGAGAACATTACAGCATGGTGTGACTTGAATGATGATTTTGAATTCACAATCTACTCCTAATTATTCGTAATTGCATAATTCAGTGCGGTCAATGCATATGTAGTGTAGGACGTCCTCCAACCAGGCGGAGCGACGATATTCGTGGGGTGGCTGGTAGCGGTTGGCGACGATGGGCTGAAGATCAAGCCCAGTGGCGTGCTATGGGAGAGGCCTATGTCCAGCAGTGGACGCAGAAGGACTGATGATGATGATGATGATGAATGCAAATATATATACATTGTTATATTGAAAGTGGCCTATGTGTAAACTGTACTGAACTCTGCTTTATCATCCAATCCCATATACGTCCCACTGCAGGGCACGGGCCTCCTCTTCAATCGAAAGTACGATTGAGATGAGTTAGGTTGGATAGTCAGCCACGCTGGCCTAGAGCGGGATGGCGGTTAATCATTCAATAAAATTCCCAAAATTGAACTCGGGACTTATTTATATTTGTGAGTGTGATTTAGATAGTTACTGTATAGTACAACACGCGGCTTATTACGAGTTTGTGGCCATATAAATGTAATTCTTGCAAAGATAGGTAAATCATTTAAATAATATTCAGGTTACCTCGCGATGTTTTCCTTCGTCGATAAAATTTCTAACCAATATTATTTCAATCGTAAAAAACATTTTATATACGCCAAAGTTCATTCGTTTCTATTACTACAAGAATAAAAATGATGTCATCTCTTAAAATATGTTTTACATCATAAAATCTGTGAACCAGATTTATAATCGCAGGATTCAATTTACTTGAAGCATCTTGACAGCAGCGACGTCTCGAATGTGCCGTATTACGTTACTTAAACTCAAAAACCACTTCTTACATATCGATTATTCTAATCCTTGGCCACAAGTGTTCTTTAATAATATTAATGTACCGGAAACATTTTGCATTCTTTGGTGTTTTTGAGTTGAAAGTCTTTAAAATACTCTATGAATCCTTTGATGTATAAAAGCTTTAACTTAATAATCTAACTAAAGTAGAGTAGTAGAAGCATATATGGGTTGTGGACCGTGAGGTTATGGGTTCGAACTCCAGAGAGATTAATCTATTTTGCACGAGTTTCCAGTTGAAATCCCAAAAAACCAGTGTGGTAATTGGCTTGGTCACAAGGAACGAAAATGTGTTCACCCCTCAGGAAACATAGCCATCGGTATATGTATGGAATAATTTGAAACAAACATATAAAAACTCTCAATTAACCACCGCTGCGCCTAAAATCTGTCAAAGGTATTCCTAATAAGCCCCCTTTAAATCACAATACAGCTAATTCCTGTAATTAGCCAGTTCAAAGAATAATGCACCAAAGACCTTAATGCTTTGAACCTTTTCGCAGTTTTCGAAGAAATGTTCTTCTAACCTAGTTAGAGCCTACATTTACTCTTAAACTCGTAAACAGAGTTAAGAAATTCTAATCTGAAGCCATTAAACATGTCCCAAGCCACTGGATGGGTTATATCAAGAAATTGTCGTTAATTTGTTTATCAACACTCGAATGATCCCGTTTAATTAACAATTCCGGAGCAACATCGTAAATTTCAACCCTTTCGTGGTGCCCCGGCGTCGGATGGAGTTTTAGCGGGAATATAATAAGATATATTATTCTTAAATCTATCGAAATTAAACGATACAGGTGCCTTGCTGGCCACGAGGCTCCAATAACTCTGACGGCCTTATTCATAGGCAGTTTTAAAACCTATTTTAGTTATCGAATGTTTTGTCCCTTTCGAACGACTTTTGAATTCAGTGTGAGCGAAGAAGACAAAACAGTTAATAACTAAAATGTGATTTAAAACTGTCTATGAATAATGAGTGTTTAGATTCTATCTCATAACGTTGACCTAGTATGGTAATGAAAATACTTTACTTTATGGTAATGAAAATACTTTACAGTGGTTTCTTTCTCTCTCTCTTTCTCTTTCCCTATCGATGTATCCTGGCCAGAAATCTGCGCCCTTCTTGTAGTGTAGAGTAGGACATACAAGAGGTAGTACATTTGTCCCGTACATGACGTCAAAATGTAAGAGCGGCTCAACTTTTTGAAATGTACTACTTCATATTTTGTGTCCCGGTACTCGTTACACTACGTCATTAACTATAGGATGAGAGCGAGAGGTACTAATACCTTCAAACTATCTAGTACGCCTCACTTCAATTGAAGTGGGACATTGTACTAGCTCAGTACAAAAATGAGGCTACTCTTACAAACACTTTTTCAAGTCATGTCCTACTCAACACTACCTTCTTGGCAATTCTTTCCGTACTAAACTACGTCACCGTCTTCTATAAAAAAACCTTAACTATTGGCACAAAATTATTACCAATAACAAATATAATAACAACATTCGTTGTTATTTAAATCCTATCACATGGTAGGAATCACTTTAGAACGCACGGATTCGATCATTTTGTCGAATATCCAGCCACGAAAATGTCCTCGGAATCTCGATTACCCATAAGTTCTGCGGCTGTGAAGGCTGCCGTCCTAAATAACACAATCTGGCGGATAAGCTACTTATCTACGTACCGTCTAGTTTGAGGGAAAAATACAACTATAATGTATTGAAGATTGTACCTTCGTCGTCAGTTCCTTTACTTACTTACCTTTAGTCGTTTACCTTCATAATGCAAATGGACCATTAATTCTCGTATTTGATGCGATGTACTTTTAAGAACTTCTTCATCATAGGTAGATTTTATTATCTCTATTTTATTCTCGGTGACTTGAATAATAATTTATTTTATTTTTCTCCTACAGTCTATACATTTTTTGATGTTGTAAACGCATTTTTTAACCTCCTTTTACACCTACTATTAAAAACAACAAACAAAGCTGTTATACTTAATTTATTATAATTTCCGATTCCATAAATCATCCTAAACTTTTTAAAACCTTATAAAAAGGCGATATCTTATAAATTTCAAATTCAAAAGTTTAATTATGTTGAATAGTCCCCGCTCGCAGTATGACCGCGCCGCACGCGTCATCGCTGAAACAATCTGACGACGCATATTTTCGCCTTACACTTTTACAAAAGAGGAAATTGCTTTAGAAAAAAACTGTGCATTCTTTTACCTTCAGGTTTTGTGCGGAAATTACAATTTGCGGCGGTGATTCGACAATTTGGTTGTGTAATGTTTCTTTTTATAATGTAGGTCCGACAACGTGCAAATGGCCCACGTGCTGGTCAACGATTAGCGGCTTTAACGACTTTAAGATCTGGATTGTAGATGCGTTGCCAGATTCCCAAAACAGGAGGGGAAGAGGTAGTGGTAAAGACATATTACAGTTACCTTCGAATAATATGGCGGCTCAAGTCATGGTATACGCCACTATATATATCACCAGGGTCCCATGGTATACGGAGGTGAAGCATTAGCGTTGCCGTCGATTAATAAAATTGTCGGAAGAGCAATGCCTTTCCTTTTCCCTTTTATTCTTTCTACATTAAGAGGCTAGCAATTTTAATTCATTTATTTTATTCCTTACTGCACACAAGAAGAACAAGAAACTTAAAAGATATAATAAAAATAAAGAGTTCAGATAGCGGTCTTATTTGTTTATTTATTTTATATTATTTGGGAAACATACAATATTATTATCGCTCTAGTGTCTAGGGGATTTGTTACAGAAAACCTTTGGGTGGATATAAGAAAGGGGAAAAAAAGAGGGCAGTCTAGAATATAGAGGATACAAGCTCTAATAAAAATAGATAAACGAATTATTTATAATTAATGTATCCACAATATTATATGATAAATTATAATATACACCTGATATAAATAATTCTATAGATCCAAGTGTTTTAGATGTTAATATAGATATTGTAGCATTCACTTACGATCAAATGAATTGTTCACTTTGCCGGACCAATGCAATACTAACACATAATCTCTTTCCCACAATGGATCGTTCTGGATTCAAACCCTCATCTACAACATGACGCTTTACTTACCGAGTTTTACTGCGCAATTATCCTATTGGGTCGTATTATGTGATCACATTCGTGCCGAGATGCAGCAGGAAAACGATCATAATCACAAGCTATCCTTGACTACGATAAATGGCTGCGTTCATTGTCTATGGTTACATATAATTTTATTGAATATTAATATTTGCTGTGAAGGTGATGGGGACGTGATGTTAAACATCATGGTTGTTAGGTGTCATACAAAATACTAAAATTGGTTAATTGGGTGTCGCCATCGATATCAATGTTACACTAGATAAGACATTCAGTACAAAAAATGTGTCCCACCTACTTGCGGTGCATGCACCACACATGAATCAGTTTGCTTCGTGACAGTGACAGTGCAGTACGCCTTATCGCATACGTTTAAAAGTAATAAATGAATGTTTCGCCGTCAAACCAAAAGCAAATCGTATGAAGTTACAATATTTTAATAAAATAACATCATGGGCTACTTCTCGATATAATGAGTCTAACATCTTATGTCTCAGGATGGCGAGCGCAGTGGATTCCCAAGCATTATTTTGTAATTCATGGTGTTGTTTGGTTTTGCTACTGTCCATGAGCGGTCATACCGCTTACCACCAGGCGAATGGCATGCTCGTGTCTCCATTCATTGCAATAAAAAATGTTATAGGTACCTATCGCCGCATTTGAATAATCTAATAATTATTTATATATTATTACAATTATTGCACAGCTACTTGAGACCAACAAAATGTGCTCCATTGCAATTATTTAAATCAATAATAGGCACCAATCGCCTGCATAAGATCTATCCTTTATAATTTTCTCATTAAATATTTTTTTTAAAGAAAATACTTTACTAGATAACCTAGAAATCGAACTAAGAATTCTTCGGTTTAAAGATGCGCATAGCCATTAGCCACTGCACTAGTGATACGAAAAAGTGTTACATAAATAAAAAAGTTACATAAATTATATTATTGCGGTAGTAGTTATTTTGTCAGTACCGTTGTTGCTAAAATGCGCATTTATACACACTGTCCATTGCGTCATAGAGAAAACATACATACATACATAAACTCACGCCTTTTTCCCAGAAGGGGTAAGCACAGGTGCAACCAGGACACCCACGTTTCGCTTTGTATTTTCCGTCCCATAAAGTGATAGGGGGCGAGCCTATCACCATATCGGGCACATATTCCTGACTCCGGACTGATATGAATAGAAAAATCCAAGCAGTCAGGCAGGCGTAATAGAGAAAAACTGTGAAACAAACTTTTGTTTAAAAAAACGGTCTTCAAATATAATCTTTTTAAATCAATATTATTGATATTGGACGCAGACCGTTTCCCAGAGTTTATGGAAATCCTCGGAAAAAGCGTATTAGCAGGGAATTTCCTTTTACTGAAAATGGTGATGATAAAAGTGATATATACAATAATTGCTTTCCTCCTCCGCTATGCGATTTCCAGCAGGCCATGTTTTTTTTTAGCCGAATTCTTTAATGTGGACAGCGCTGTACCTACTTACCATTGAAATTCATTGCCAATAAAAAAACACTAAAAATAAAATTACAAAATAAATTATTTCACCAAAACCTACAAACATCAAGCCATTCAGCTGTTACTTCAGTTTTCCGCTGCCCGCTCACAGTGTGACCGCGGACAAATGTTTTATGAATGCACATAGCGTGTCCGCAATTGAACATGGAAGGCAACACGTGTGACACGCCGCTGCCCGAATGGAACACTTTCTTCGGACTTGTAATTAAACTTGACGCCCAAGTTAGGAGATGTAGCGGGGTTAATAATTGTAATTAAAAGGAATAAAAAATAAGTTGATTCGAGTAACTACAACTAGGTGCCTTGAAACATTTTTAGGTGCGGTGATGTGTGCACAACATTCTCTTTATTCAATTAAAACTTCGGTACATTAATAATGCCCATAATACAACTAGTATTTTTTTTTTATTACTTTTATTATTTCCTTTATTTTATTTATTATTTTCGTACACCTCATGATTCCCCCAAATTGTCGTTCTGTCTTATCCATCCTATGGTAGGTTGCCTGGAAGAGATCGCCTCGAGCGATAAGGCTACCATTTTTACATATTTTTCATTTTTGCTAAAAAAAAATTGGTCACTGGTGTACAATAATTTAAATAAATAAATATAAAAATAATCCCCAAATGCTATTTAAAAATAATTCGATCATCTGTCTAATTCCTTGCTAGCTACTGTTGATTCTGTCTTAAAGTTACAGTGGTAGACGCGTAAGCAGCGTAGTTGCCTCTTCTCTAAAACCTACTCTTTATACATATAAATACTTAGCAAAAGAAACACGACTTACAAACACATTAATTCCTTTCTCACCTACCTTCATACTCAAGCAAACTAACCTACATTGCAATCCGCCATCGCCTCTCACTTGCACCGCGCCATCAATCAATGTTTATCGGTTAGCGAGTAGCGAGTAACGCCGGGTGCGCGGTAGTTATGTAAGCGGGAAACACGCGCAGCCGACACTCGACACTGAGCCGTATTTGGGTGTACTGGCGGGGACCTTGCACCATGGTCGGTATCCGGATGACCCACTGCTGGACTCTCTTGTCGTCTCCAAAATCCATACTATTTTATAAAGAATAACTTCCGGTTTTTTTGATTCTCCGACATATCCTCTCAAAAAAAATTGTAAATCTTTCTTCCTCTGGTTGGTCCCTCATGTCTGAGGATCCTGGTCAGCATCGGGGTTGCATCTGGAGCGGATGATCTTCCTCCACCGGTTTCTGTCCAGCGCGTCTCACGGATGTATAGAATTTTGCGGACGAAGAAGTGTTATGAAAATAGGAGTCAGGAAGTCCATTGCTGAATTTAAGCTGCCTCTGAGGACGAAAGGACATTTAAATACAAAATATTCAGAAATCCATTGTCTTTAAACATACAATTTAAAAATAGTATTGTCTTTAATCGTCTGTACGGTCATCACATCCTTTACAATGCCCCAAAAATCTACAGAAATGAAGAAAAATAAGATACATTGAAATAAACAGAAGCAACATCTCACAGCTCGGATAATGCCGCGATTACGCGCCCCAGTAACTGCATCGCGAACCGTTAACTTTTATCACGTGAATTCATTACGCACGCTGTTCAAGAACCATTTCACTTACAGCTGTTGTCTGTAGTTATAGAATACGGATGTCTAAGACTGCATATAGTAGTAAAGTTACTTTTAAACGTTTATGATGGTGGGTATTCGTACGCCGGATGGCGATTTATGAAATGGTGGTAAAGGTCATACATCATAGTATGCACACAATTGTCGTGTTTTGGATCGAACAAGTGTATGATTTCAAGAAGTCTGGAATAATGATTTCAATGACGAAAGACCACCGTCTCTTGCAAGTCGACACTATATGAATACTTCCTGCTTCGGTGTTTTCCGAGGGCTATGACTTATCCTTCAAACAAGGCTTAAAGAGAGCAATCTCCTTACGGTAGGCAGCGACCTGGCTCTGCTAGACCCTTGGCATTGCGAAGGTCTACGAGCGGCGGTAACCACTTTCAGGCACATCAGGCAGGCCGCATGCTCATCTGCCTGCGAAGGGAATAAAAAAATTTGGATTAAACTTACCATCATGTGTACATAATAGTCATATTGTCGGGCCAGTAAAGAAAAACTATTTCGTAGAGCTTTTTCCCGTTCCGAGATGTAATAGAAAGCATATATGTCACAACGAAAACTCGTACAATGTTGAACACCTGTCTTGGGACTCAAACACAAGATTTCATATTATTTAACATCTCATACATATATTCTGATACTAGGTCAATAAGGAGACCTTTACACTTTCATTACACACATTTCTTTCATCACTTTTATTTCATTTACGCTTTCTTTTTTTACCTAAAATACTATTAAAACAACATCACACCGAGTCTGACTATGTACATGACTATGTACATATTATGTCCGTCTATTTATTGGCATTCTCAAGTAACAAGGCGTCAATAGCAAGCAGTTTGATTACACAAAGGTGCACAAACAGTAGATACACAATGTACGCGAATGTTCCTCTAATTTCCTGCAAACAGCCCGTTCGCCAGAACATAGTTTGCCAATTTCCGTAATCGGCCAGATAACATTGGTTTGTGCGTCATTAAGCGCTTTAAAGCGCTTCGGTGAACTCGCTTTAGTAGATATGTACACAATAGAGGTCTAAGTAAATAAAACAAGAAAGGAAATAAACCGTTATTGATGGAACAATCGTTAGAAATAGTTACAGAAAATAAAAATGTTACACGTGCACAAAAATGGGGAAAACCTCTCATTCAAAGTCTCGATTTGAAAGGAGTTCCGTGCTTAACTATGCCTATATATGCGATAATATAATAATGTTAGAATTAATTAATATTAGACATCTAAAACAAACAAAAAAAATCGTCTAAAAGAAATCTAAAACATACAGATAACTGTCCATATATACCACAAGACTACTTTAATTCAGAAGCCGAAATTAAAGCCAAAGCCCAATGAAACAAGGCAAACATAATTAAAACAATGTATGTACACGTACCCTGTGGATTTACAAAAACTAATCAAAGTTGAGAAGAAAAGTTCCAACGACTAAAACCCAACTATGAAAAACTAATTATTTTGCTCGCACTTAATTTCTCTTATTTAACAGATATCTTCTGCCTGGACTTATCTCATAGTTAAATGGGATCACAACATTGCTTTGTACCTTTGCAATACTTTCCATCACAACAAGCTTAAGATTTTCAATTTGAAAGAAAATTCTTACTGCATCAAATCCGAATTTTGTACAATATATAAAAAAAAAAACTTAATGGTTTGCTAATAGTTACATGATTGTTAGACAAAACATTTTTCCTTTAGTTCGGGCTTAAATTCCGGTGCTGTAGTTTCGTAAGCACGCATTGATGTTCTAATAAGGAAAGGAATATAACACTATTGCTGTATTGGCCTTCATCCGTTACAAATTTTATTATAAACCATCTTTATATAAAACTTTATCTTTCAAATCAAGCAAACCATTTACTACATATATCTAATCTATATGTATTTAGTTAACTCGGCCTATCCACTTCAGAGTCGGATCCATTACCATTAGTAGTTGCCGGTTATCGGCCCCCGAATCAATCGTCTGTAATATTATAATTACTTTGTTTGTGAGACCGAAAAGTCTCTCGTAGTTTCTGATACCCACGACACAAGACTCGATCTTAGTGTGGGGTCAGGACTATGTATGTGACTGTTGGGTGTATTTATTTATTATTATTTATTTACTTCGGATTTGGGACGAGCTGAACTTTGTTGTCCAGTCCCGTCGCTTCGGGTGTTTATTTTGTAATTTTCGAGCATATTATTTTTAGAGCTCTGGTTGGTTAAGAAACGATAGTGAGAGGCCAGCAATGGAACGAAAAGTCTGATAAAATTTAAAATCTAATAAATTTATCACAGTCGAATCGGAATTGTAAAGTAGGAAACCAAATTGATGATCTTAGGATTATCACACATATCAGAGAAAGACTAAAATTCGTGTACTCGAAACCTCGATAGCGACTACAAGGTGAAAAGGCGTAAAACCTCCTTCATTTGTGTCGAGTTCCCATATCAGCCACGTTACATGTTTGTTCGGGTAATAATAATTGTTTTAATGAAGCTATCTCTTACCGATCGATATTCTATGCGCGTATAAGTACACTTATCATGAACTTAGCAATCCCTTTACTAGTTACACAGAATTGCATACATACACAAACTCACGCCTTTATCCCAGAAGTACCCCTTCTAGAAGTAAGGCGCCACAAGGACACCCACATTTCGCCTTGTATGTTCCGTCCCATGATGTGATAGGGGGCCTATCGCCACATCGGGTACAAATTCCTGACTCCGGACTGATAATGAATAAAAAAAACCCAATATCAATTTGCCCGACCCGGGATTCGAACCCGAGAACTCAGCTTTGTAGTCTAACCGTAGTACAACTACGCCACCGAGGCAGTCAGTCGGAATTGCAATGTAATTATAATCAGATTCCCCATCCTTTCATTACAAATAAGAACAAATAACTTTCTCTCTTTGTATCGAAAGATTATAGACATGGTCGTTGGCGGCCGATAGCCAATGCTTTCCAAATTAGTTCTTGGTGTAATTGTCTCCGCAGATTTTGGAGAAAAAACAATAGGACAAGAAGCAATAAAAGCGGCTGCGTACCGCTATAAACAACGGAGTGTCGGCTCTGTGCGGACACTAAAATTGTTTTTCTCTTTGTGTTGACAGGGCTGGAAGTAATCCTAATTAATTTTGTACTATTTATTAGCAAGAAATATAGATAGATGTGACTTTAAAGTTCCGAAAAGCGCAGTGTATATCCGCCAGCAAATGTTAATAAGGTTTCTTAGATTTAGACAAATGTTACAAATATAAAAAAGTTATTTTACAGCTTTTATTACGTTTCGATTACATAACAGGTTTCGTGACTGTCCGCCCCATGATCACACAACCTAAACCGCGATAAAATCCGTAAAAATAGTTTTATTGTAATGGATAATAATGGTCGTAAGTAGCTAGATGCTTGACGATGTTAATATTTTTGCAACTTCGTGCAACCTTAGCTAGGTCGTCCTTCACCATGTAGCTGGATGATCGACGCTTCGCTTGTCAGTGCCTGGCCTCCACTCGTGACTTATCAGGCATCCATGCTATGTGCCTTGCCTACTATCACACCAGCTCAGCAATGTACTGGGCTATTGCTTTATCTACGGATCTTATCCTCAATGGATTTCGTAATACTTTGTTTCGGGTCTGGGTATTTGTGAGACCGAAAAGTCTCTCGTAGTTCCTTATACCCACGACACAAGACTCGATCTTAGTGTGGGTTCAGAACTTTGTATTTTTTTTTTTATTGCAATGAATGGCGAGACGAGCATGCCATTCGCCTGATGGTAAGCGATACGACCGCTCATGGACAGTAGCGAAACCAAACAACACCATGAATTACAAGGCAATGCTTGGAATTCCACTGCGCTCGCCATCCTGAGACATAAGATGTTAAGTCTCAATATGTCCAGTAGTTACTCTGGCTACAATGTCCTTCAAACCGGAACACAACAGCGCATTTACACTGCTGTTTGGCGGGAGAAATAGACATTGCGGTGGTACCTACCCAGGCGGCCTCTCACATATGAGAGACCTACCACCAGTAACTGTTGTGACTGTTGGGTGTATTTATTTAATAATTTATTATACTATCAGAATCTAGAATATCAGATAGCTAGAGACAACCCTAGTGTAGCGGATAGCCGCGGGTTGCCGGTTTACGATGCCGCCACGGATATTGGGAATTTCATTGTCATAACAGGACAACACTAGTTTTATTGCTCGCACACATTTTACGATCGATTTGTTGATATTTTGAGGCTTGTTGCGGTGATGTCATGCTAAAGGAGGAACACACTAATATGTGAAAGTTTGTTTGTTTATTTTGAACTTAAAATAAGAAGGTCTCACATATTCTGTAACTACTGGATATAATGATATTTTATGTCTCAAGATGACGCGCGCAATGGAACGCCAATACTACAAAATTCATGGTGTTGTTTGGTTTTCTACTGTCCATGAGCGGTCGTATCGCTTACCATCTTGCGAATGGCATGCTCGTCTAGCCATAAAAAATAAAATATAAATACATATATATCGCAATAAAAAAATATATTTTCTTTGTATGCTACGTGATATCTTAGCTAATTGTGAATAACTATTTATTATTATTCCTGCATCAAATTCAGTGTAGATCCAGAAAGGTCCTGTTTTCATTTTATCGATATTGACACACTTCGGAGTAACAGAGGGGATATCCTTAAAATCAAATAACATTACCACGATTATTTTTGTGTTGGGATAGATATGTTCCTTATTACAAAAGTGTTTGAGAGGTGAATAAATTATGAAGGACGGGTACAAAATTTTAAAAGAAAATATATACACGAAACCAGGTTGAAAAGATAGCAATACAATAAAAACGACATCCTCAGATAACGATCACAGATTTACGACATTCAAACCAATAGTACATTCCAGAATATTTAAGGTTTTCTTTTGTACTATTTATAAATCCAAGTTTATTGTTTGTGATCTCATGGAATTATTACGTAGTATACTAGAATGTCTCCTGTGTTTGACAAATGTATCCTTCTTCCTTTGTTAAATTGTTTTTACTTTGCTTTACAAATAATAGTTCCTGGCTTTACAAAATCAGTTAATTTTGCAACGTGCTCTAAATGTAAAATAGTATTTTTATATTTCGATGCAGCAACCTCTTTTTCTCCCCCTCTCTCCTACGTTCTCAAATTGTTAATTTCAACACAACATTTCTCTACGCAAAAAAAACTTTGATTTAAAATTGCTCGAAAAAAAAACGAATAAAAAACATCTATTTTATTAAAATAAAACACTTGAGCCGTTAATCTCGGTGTCAAGTAAATATTAACTCTCCAAGCTTAAAAGGTATCTCCGATGAGGCTTGTTTCAACCCTTCACGGTCGAGATGTGTCCGCTGTCATGGACCTGACAGACCGAGTGGCTCCTTGATATAGATTTGAGTGGTGTAGGGTTAGTGTAGCTCAGTTGCGTTCCTTGATTTGAATATTGTTTTCGATTGTTCGATTGTTGGAACTTGAAGGGTTACAAATCTATTTTTTATTGACATACAGGGTATATCAAGACCGCAAATGAAAATGAAGCCAGGTAGTATTAGTGACTTCAGACACAATGCAAATAAAAATTCCGCAAAAAAAATCGACAACTTTTTTTTTGTAATTTTTTACTTATCGTCGTATTTGGGTGATATATATACATAGTTTTCCTAAAATAAAGATGTACACCTCTCTATTTTTAAACACGCAATGGTACGTAAGGGTTTAAATTAGTACTTTCGCAAAAACTAGGTATTTACCATCCAAACATGATGATTTTTAAAAAATCTAAAAAAATGTCTGTCGCTGTTTTGGCCAAATTTTTATTTTCATCGTGTTTGTAACCACTAAAACTACCACCTGGCTTCGTTTTCGCTCGCAGTCTTGTTGATATACCCGGTAAAGTAAACTAAAAAAATAATTAAATGATATTTAGCATTTGGTGTAATGTATTGTATTCGTTTTTCTTCTTGATGAAAAAAAAAATAGTTTAATTTCAGTTTCCATACGCTGTCCTTAGAATTGTTTATCTTTGAACAGAATAAAGCATGAACCTCCCTTAGTAACACAAAATATTAGGTTTTAAAGTTGTATAAAGATAGAATCAATTGCAATTATATGGTTCATTTATATAATCTTTTACATCAGATCAGATCGTTCATAATAACAGCAATTTAATATAGTTGATGACAGGAAAATATATTTGTTTTGCAGTTTAAATTAATAACTCTTATTACTTTCGTCTACGCCCTTTTTAACTTCGACTAAAATAATAATATAGTACAGAGAAGAGATAAATGTACATTATATGACAAACGAAATAATTTACAGTAATACCTTATTTGACTTTTCAACTTAAATTGTTAGATATTATGTGCACTCTAGATACATCAACAACTTTCGCCACATTTTCTTTTAAATAACAAATATCTTATGTCCTGTCTGAACACCCCAACCCGAAACGAAATCACACACATTTCATCTCGTCACTATCGATCTCGCACTCCAGCCCAGTGCCCCGGAAGCTGTCGATTATACGAACAGCTGTTATTAGGGTATCACGCACATCCGGCTGTCGACGCCATTGTTCATCTGATGCCTGCATCCGGTAACCAACACGACTAATGTCAAGGCTGTGTTGCGCAACTCTGAAACAACGTCAGAAGCTGTGTTAGTCCATAAACGTCCAAATTGGAGACTTGTATGGTTGAGAGGTCAGAGGGGTCACAAAAGTGTTTTTATTGCTATAAATGGCGAGACGAGCATGCCATTCGCCTGATGGTAAGCGATATGACCACTCATGGACAGAAGTAAAACCAAACAACACCATGAATTACAAAGCAATGCTTGGTATTCTACCGCGCTCAGCACCCTGAGATATAAGATGTTAAGTCTCATTATGTCCAGTAGTTACTCTGGCTACAATGTCCTTCAAACCGGAACACAACAGTGCATTTATATTATTGTTTGGCAGAAGAAATAACCATTGCGGTGGTACCAGGCGGCCTCTCACACATGAGAGACCTACCTCCAGAAGGATTAATGGTTTTATTCACCACGCTATCCTAGAGTAGGTATGCGGGCTTGCTTTTGAGACCTCGTATACGCTACGTTTGGTGAGTGTGACACATGTATTTTTATAGACCAGCAAGGGCACCTACAAACCCTTACGCATTTGGGGGACTACGAGCAACATGTATATTTTTCCCTATCGTCACCAAAGTAAAACTTTGTCCAAAAACATAATACTGTTTCTTACACTTTTCATCACTTAATTTGGGTAATGGCACTTGAGGTTGAATTTGATAGTAAATAGTAGACCGGAGTATCATTATAATCTTTTTTTTTAAATCCCTATACGTTTTAACACATACGTACGGTACCAAAATCCAGCTAAAATATTGTAGCAGGAACAATTCTAACGACAATTAAGAAAAGCAATAATATTTTCCGTTTTTATGTATCTCTCGCCGATCTCTCGCCGTGTTTACATAACATCGCCGGTCAAGTGACATAACACGGGGTCGTGCACTCCTCTCAGCGAGCTTTGTATTGTAAACACACTTCCAAAACATTTGCGGACGGGAAAATTGGTGACAGCGCAATATTTTGGGAAAATTTAATTCAATACTGCGTTTATGAGTTGAGAGTTTTATAATAAATATGAGTTTTATTTGACTTTAAGAACAGCTTGTTTATACTGGCAAAATTACTACTGTGATCATATCTGCAGTCTAATCCATTTTGAACGGTATACATTAGACAGGCCGAAAGAAGTTTCAAGAATAGCATAGATATAAAGAAAGTAACACATTATTTAAAAAGTTTAATGATTAAATTTTGTTCATATTTTATCTAGTGAACTAAAAAAAAACAGAATTAAAAATACCATAGTGATCCATGTGAACGAGATGATCTTTTAGATATAATTTAATACAGCGCTTGTTAATATTTATCTTATTATCATACTAATATTATAAACCTCAAAAATGTGTCTGTTTGTCCGCAACAATCTCAGTAGCCATGAATCCGTTTTGGCAAAAACTTTATAATTTATATAGCCAATTTATTAGAAAGGTTGTACACTATTTAACATTACGCTGTTACTAAAAATAGGGGAGCAGTAACTATAAACGCTAACCAAGCTATATTGGTAACGTAACAAAAGTTTCCAGTCTTTTGTAGCAGACGAAGCTACAACACAAAACTAGTATATTTATAATTGCTAAAGGATGTAACGACCTCTCAGGAATCATAATAAAATTTGTAACATTACGTTTAAAGTCATGACCGAATGACAAATCAATTTCCTTAATTTATATTCTAAATTTAACTTATGGTGCATTTGCTTCGTTAATTCTCACGTTTAATTTTTAAATCGACAAAAATGAAATTCTCTAAAATTGGCTGTGAGAAGTACGAGAAGAAACAAGCTTATAACGGATGTTAGACAAAAAAGTTAATGGTAGTTTCTGATTCTCAAGACACAAAATACGCATCTTGCTATGTAAATTAAGTGAATAGTCTCTCTCTCTCTCACACACTCTCTTCAGGCATAGGAAGTCCACTGCTCTCAAAGGATCTGCACATTGACCAGTTGGCTTGCATCCGGCGACTTCCTGCAATAGTCTTTACATACATATATACATAAACTCACGCCTTTATCCCCGAAGCGGTAGGCAGAGGCGCCACTAGGACACCCAGATTTCGCCTTGCATGTTCCGTCCCACGATGTGATAGGGGGCGAGCCTATCGCCATATCGGGCACAAATTCCTGACTCCGGGCTGATAATGAATGGAAAAATCCAATATCACTTTGCCCGACCCGGGAATCAATACAACTACGCCACCGAGGCAGTCTTTACGCATACTAAAATATAAAACAAAATATATTACATTGAAATAAAACTATTTTTTACGGATTTTGTCGCGATTTGATTTAATTTTTACATTTTTTAACTTCCCGACATTTCGATTGCTTTACAGCTTTCGTGGTCACGAGGCGGACTGTGTCAATGTGTAACATTCGCGTAAATCTAAGAAACCACTAAAAAATATATTAGATTTAACCAATTCAGTTTTGAAAAATATTTTGAGCTCCATCAAATAGGAAGCTATTTCCATCAACCTCCAAATGTCTACAGCTAAACATCACCTTCCATAAAAGTTCCCACATTTATAAAACTATTATCGCACCTTAAGTTCCACTACTCGCCCAGATAAATGAGCGACTAGTGGAACTTCAGGTGTGATACCTGAAGTTCCACTAGTCAACAGTTAAATTTCATCTTGAAATCCAATAACTGGGGCGTCACTTCGGCCGAGTAATTAGCCATCAGCCGTTTGTAATTTTCAAGTTTCAGGTGGATTTTGCCGGCCCAGATTATACGATGACGAAGGTCTGACGCCGCGCCGTATTAACTAAAGTGATTAGCAACTGATTGCTTACGTTGACGACGTTTTTATTGGATCGCCAGTTTTTAGATATTACGAAGTATGAAATGCTTTAAGGGTTTTTTGAAGAGATGTATGTGTTTTTAGTTATTCTTTTCGTGTTTATAAAAGGTATTATGATTAATATTTTACTCGCCTCCTATCACCTCTTGGGAGGGAACACACAAGGCGAAATATGGGTGTCCTGGTGGCATCTCTGCCTACCCCTTCTGGAAAAAGGCGTGAGTTTATGTATGTATTTTATTAATAAGCGTTATATTACTCGTTTTGTAATGGTATTATTATTGACAAGTATTAACAAATTCAATATTCAATTACAAGTAATTTTATAAGTGGTAGGGCCGTAGAGAACGAGTTGGCTCTACCAGGTTTCAATTTGCTCCGCTGTCGTGTTTTGTTCTGTGAGTAAGATTGAAGGCATAATATCCTTTTGCTCTTTCAATCTCTTTTCCTCCCATTTTGACATGCCTCTATAGCATCTAGTATCCAAATGCTATTGATATTTATAAATGGTGTTACCAGTTACCATCATTGATCATATGAACTGTTTGTTCATTTGCCGGAGATACACAATAAAGAGACGGTTACAATCTCGACCTCTTTCATAGCCAGAAATATTCACGAAATACCTGTTTTGTAATTCCACTTGTCTGGCTACAGACAAAGGCAAGAATCCTCATTACTACATAAGGAAGAAATCTGTCGTCGAAGCCCTAAACGTTTCTAAAACCACACCTAGACCTTAATTAGCATTTTTCTAATGAAGCCCTTTAGAAAATAATTGTTTTCACGTGCTTCAAAGAACAATACAAAATTCTTAACATAATTAAGATTCTAACAATGTAATTGTTCAGTGTAAGAGCTGTTAACTTTGTAATTACAGCTACATTTTATTAACAATTGTTACGTTTCAAATATCGAGGACATTTTCAATATACTTTGGAGTCGAACATACTTGGATATTTTATGATCTGTTATCGTTCGTTTAAGGCGCAATACTGATAACATTTTTCTAAGAGATGGTTGACAAAGTCATAAAATATCAACACATTATCTTAAGCTACATTGTACTCTTATGTCCTGGTTACGATTAAGCCTGATACGGGGCAGTGACGTCACTGCGTTATGAATGTGTAAGGCAAAAAAATTCCAAAATTACTCTGTAATTCCACTATTTTTTTTTATCATAGGCCTATAAAATTCCGTTTAAATCATACAAAGCATATTTTTGCCACAAACTTTCATAGCATGGCGTGCTAGGTTTTAGTGAGCAGAGACTTTTATTTATAGCTGTGTTGGTTGTAACTAGACGGCTACTATCGACGAAAGCCTTAAATATTTGCATAAGAAACCAAGAATACTGCCAACAGTCTTAACAGTTAAAGGTTGAACTACAGTTAATACATAAATAATATATCCAACAGCCACACATAATCCTGGCCCCACATAATGATTAATTAAGTCTTGTGTCATAGATAGCAGAAACTACGAAAGACTTTTCGGCCTCACTCCCAGACCCGAGACAAATACTTGTGGGTCTCACAAATATTTGTCTTGATGAGGAGATCGAACCCGGCTCTCGCTTCAAAGCTGGTGCCTAACCAACCGCGCCACCGAGGCTGTCGCTACAGTACAACAAGGAAAATAAATAAACAATTCTCAAAAACCATAACTGTTTTTGTAAAGCTTCACAACTCTGTAAAGGCGTCCACACAATAGCCCCATAAAATTCCGTGGCGAACAACAATTATTTGTGTGTGAACAAGGAACAAAGCAATTATGCCATTGATGATCGCCACTTACTGGCATTTGGCCAATATCCGCAGTGTCCAATGCCACTGCTTGGCCGCAAGACGACTGGCATGCATTCTTGGCTCAGCGGTGCAAGTCATGAGATTAAGTCCTTGCTCATATTTATATTAAAACACACAAATCTACTATTGAAATTATCTATATTAATATCATCATCATCAGTCCGTTGCGGTCCACTGCTGGACTAGGCCTCTCCCAAGGTACGCCACAGAGCCCGGTCTGCTGCAATATTAATATAAAAAATGAGAAAAGGTATCTGTATGTTACCTTTTCACGCCTGAACTGTTGAACCAATTTTGATAAATTTTGGTATTCTGATAGCATTAAGTTCTTTTTTACTCAAGGGTAAATGAATTTTGAATTTTCCAAAGGTATAAGCAGCAGTGTGAAGGTAGCATTCTTTAACAAATTATTGAAATAACACAGGTCCATTCCACTCCTGAATCATTTCTACAAACTGTTTTTAAATGATCATGAATGGTCTGTTTTCAGCTTCATCCTAAATATGTTAACGGATGAGCTTAACAGTTTTCCTCTTCTTAAAAACAGCAATTAGCCATAGAATAATAAACAAAGCTTAAATCACCATGACACGACTTCAAATATTTTGTCTCCACTAATACCGCTGCATCTCATGATCAGCTGGGCGTCGCGAACCCAGCTTCCTTGCAAATATTAAAAGCAGAAGGTGTTTGTGTTGCAGCCGTCGGGTTTAAACATTTCGCAGTTCCTGCATGCAAATGCTCGTGCTATTTAAATCGTGTAGCTTTTGTTTTAACATGGAAATATAACACACCAGTACAACAAGATATGTGCAATGATTTGGGACGTAAAACAAGATCGTTCTTCGTATGTAAAGGACGTTTTGGGTAGGTGCGAACGATTTTTCTATTTCTATTTAGGATTTGACCAATTTGAAGTGAAGATGACTACCTGGGTGGCGTAGTTGTACGATACGATTACAAAGCTGAGGTGTCGGGCTCAAATCCCGGGTTGGGCAAAGAGATATTGGATTCTATTCATTGTCAGGAGACAGGAATTGTGCGCGATATGGCGATAGGCTCGCCCCCTATCACATCGTGGGACGGAACAGACAAGACGAAATGTGGGTGTCCTAGTGGCACCTCTGCCTACCCCTTCTGGGAAAAGGCGTGAGATTATGTATGTATGTATAATGTATGTATGAAGCGAAGATGAAATATATTTAGAAAAGCAAGTATTTTCTCCTGTCAGTTACAGGAAATCCACTACTGAACTATAACAACCTCTTTCTCGAACGCAACTGATATATCGATTAAGGTCATTAATCCCTCGTGTTTTAAAAATAAGTTCCACGCTTTGTCTAATTTTAATAATCAGCACAGTGTATTGAGTTCAAGTTCTAAAGATATTCTAGCCTATAATGAATACCTTATATCTAGAGGTGACGAGAACTAAGCAGTATCATGCAGTGCTAATAAAAGCTCTGATTGGTTTTGCTCCTTTTTTTTATTGCAATGGCGGGACGAGCATGCCATCTGTCATCATTGTTTATATAAAAAGGACAGCTTTGTTAGTAACATTATTTATCGATATCACAATAATCAATCATTGAAAACATGCCAATAGAATTACACGTGTTCACACAATAACATTCTTAGTATTATGTTAATATCGAAGGGATTATCATTGACAATATTTACATAAGCATTGTATATTAATCATGCTAATTACCAAGCGTTCAAACAATGTCGTGCAATATAAATAAATGAAGGGCCTGTCTGTGTGTTCGTAGAAGCGGTAATCCAGATTAATTAAAGCTTAATTGATAAACACGATCGGGGATAACAGCGCGCCCAATCTGAATTACAATTTGTACATAATACTTTTTAATGGGGCGACTCGTTTGATTGAATACGTTGAGTGGATTCATATGACAGCCCTTGTGATGCATTTGGTAATGTGAAATGAGAGGATGCAAGTTAAATCCCTGTACCTAGACATATGTTTGTGTAATCACGTTTTTATAGAGATTCAGTTGAGAAAAAATCTCTTATAGTTTTTGGAATTTGCGCTACAAAACTTAGGGGTCAGGACTATGTGTGTTGAAATCTATCTACTTAAATGTATTTTGTATCTCAGACAGTGTAACAAATTCTTTATTATCTGGGAACATCACTAAATCAATCCCATCCAACTACCCTACTAAATTCGTAAAAATATCGCACATTTTACCAAATGACCAATACTGAATGGCGTTACAGATAAGAAAGCCCATAGCTCGGTCACATCCCTCGAACAGTGAGCGAAACCCCACAAATACACCATAAGGGGCCGTATATCATGTTTATTAGTTCTCGTTAGTGTCGCATCGGTGGCAAATTGGCTGGAAACAGAAATATGAACGTCTAACTGAAGGCATTACGCGACGTTTGTACTTTCCGATTGCGTTTTGATACTCGTAACGCGCGGACTGTAATTTATTTGGCTAATGTTATATGTCAAGGCTTCGGAATAAGAGGATTAAAAAAAATTTGACCCCTCTGAGGGTATATTGATCATGAAAAACATTGATATACAGTGCCTTATTGGGTTGATAGATAGCGCTGAAAAAAAAATTACAATAAAATTATAACCGCACGGCCATATAACCATATAACCTTCCTGCTATATCTTCAATCCTTGCTAAAACATCGCACCCTGAAAAAAGACAATAGTGTTGCTAGATTTCTTCTTTACAACTGTAACATATTTCGAGACAGTGGTACCATTGTTTATCGATTCCAAATACCTAATCAAACAGACAGCCTCCGTGATGCAGTTGGTTAGACGCCGGCTGTGAAACGAGAGGCCGCGTGTTCGATCCCCGCACCGAAACAAATATTTGTGTGATCCACAGGTATTTGTTTCAGGTCTGGATGTTTGTGAGACCGAAAAAAGTCTCTCGTAGTTCCTGATACCCACGACACAAGACTCGATCTTGGGTTCAAGATTCTATATGACAAAACTATGTATGTGACTGTTGTGTGTATTTATTTAAATACTTTTCGATTAAAATAACAAACAGAAACGTGATATAACAAAGGCTCGAAGGACCAAAATGCTTCACTCGCCGACCACGTGATCAAATTGCGCCGTCGTGTTAAGTCATCGGATGCACTGCGCAGTTTTTGATCTATAAACCGCGTTTATTATGCATTTTATCGACACACCGATGAATAATTTATGTCTTGTGTCAACATTACGTGGAACTTCAGAACGTGTTTGATGTTACAAAAGAATTGTATAAATGAGGTCTTATGTTTTCTTTGTACTTCGACTTTTTTTATCTCGGCACGGAGTTAGCACCAGACCTGATGGGAAATTCGATACCCTCAAGAATGACGATTGGCTACAGATCATCTCTTGCTAATCGAAACAGTTATGTCACCCTATTTACCAATATTTGTTGCAATAAACCACTCAAGCATAAATGTCACTTACATCAACTCACGCCTTTTTGCAAGCAGAGGTGCTACCAGGACACCCACGCTTCTTGTGTGTTTCTCCCCACGATTTGATAGGGGGCGAGCCTATCACCATATCCGGAACAAATTCCTGACTCCATCCAGTCTGATAATTAATAGAAAAATTAAACATCACTTTGCTTGACGCGGGATTCGAACACGAAAGCTCAGCGTTGTAACCTTACCGTAGTACAAAAGCGCCACCGAGGCAGCGTAAATATCCAATAAAGTTATCATGAATTCTCTATTTCAATATCGTTTTAACACGAAACCCCACAAAGGCCAGCTCATGAAGAGTCTAAAGCCGAGCACAGCGACAATATCACGCTACAATGTGCACAAGACATTACTGACGACCTCCCGACATGTCGGCAGTCATTATGTAATCACGTCACATCACAGTCGCTCTTTGATCTAAGAAATCAGCCATTTAAATGAGATTAATTTAGTCGTAATTGTAAAGTAGGCATTTGTGTAGAATTAAAGTTTTTGCTGTGTCATTTGCATATGATTTGATTCTTTGCGTGAATAGATTGTAACTGCATCAGCCCATATACGTCGCACTCCAATGCGTGGGCCTTCTACAATCTAGAGAAGGATTGAGAGGGGTTAGGCCATATAGTCCACCAAGCTAGCCGAGTGCGAGTTAGCTTGAATAGATTGCTTTTTGATATTTGTCTTATTAATTTTGTCAGTGTGTCTTGAAACGTTTTGGGTACATTGCTGTAAAAGTAGTGTCGAATAGGAAACATTTATCGTCTGCCGCCAATCGATAGTCTTTTTGACACTTTTGAACTAATACATAACACTTTGAATGTCACAAAAGTAACTATTTCAGCCTATTGACAGCCTCCGTGGCGCAGTTGGTTAGACGCCGGCTGTGAAACGAGGCCGCGGGTTCGATCCCCGCGCCGAAACAAATATGTGTGTGAACCACAGGTATTTGTTTCGGGTCTGGGTGTTTGTGAGACCGAAAAAGTCTCTCGTAGTTCCTGATACCTACGACACAAGATTCGATCTTAGTGTGGGGTCAGGACTATGTATGTGACTGTTGGGTGTATTTATTTATTTATTATTATTATTTCATTCATTCTTTGTACCCGGCTCTATCCCGACCAATATTACGATCCATTTACAAAATATTCTTCAACAACTTCCAATCTCAAACATCCTTAATTTCATGATAATTCACAAAACCTCAAGGTAAAATACACAACTAGACGAACAACAATTAAATAACACACAAGTGATTCCACGGATGTTATTTACGATACATTCAAGTGACATTGGTCATACTATGTTCATATTTAGACAGTTATTGTACTCGTACTAGAGACACACATAGTGAGGGAAGGTCGCTCTTTGTCTGCACTCTTCAAATTATGTAATACAAAAAATGAGTAAACAATTTTAGAAAATACCGTGTGAATTGTGTAAAGGAAGTATATTGTTTATTACGAATTAAAAATGACTACAGAAAATTATTAAAAACCTGCTCAGAGTTTTAAGATATTAATCCTTTTATCCACCATCACAATATAAACTTATAAAACAGAAACAAAACTCAGACACAAACATTAAATTTTAGAACTTTTGGAACTATTCGTTTTGTTAATATTCCATGCTCTAGTAATTTCTTGTCTCGGTGGCGTAGTTGTACTACAATACGATTACAAAGTTGAGGTCTCGGGTTCGCATCTCGGGTCGGGCAAAGTGATATTAGATTTTTCAATTAATATTATCAGCCCGGATACAGTTTGTGCCCGATATGGCGCTAAGCTCGCCCCCTATCACATCGTGGAACGGAACATACAAGGCGAAATGTGGCTGTCCTGGTAGCACCTCTGCTTACCGCTTCTGGAAAAAAGAAATTAGTTTATGTTACATATCTGTATGTCTAGTAAAATCTTGTTTTCTTTTTACTATTTTGTCTTTTAACTTGGCTTCTTAAAATCGAAGCGTGATGTGTAATAACACATAACCTTAAAAATAATCAGACCACAAAAACCAAAAAGTTTTTTGGAATCCGACGATTACATTCAGTGATTAACACATACAAACAAATAATTAATTAAATCATATTAGTAAAGATAAATGGCATTTAACGATAGTGAAACCACAAAATACCTGTCTAAATTATAACCCTTTGTGGATCACATAAAGCCGTCGCGGCCAGATGTTGTCAGATAAAGCAATTTCACCGTGGAACTATTACGTGGTGCTTTGAAAACTCTGGCAATTGACTGGCAACTGGCAAATAATTTGCAAGTTAATTATCGGTAAGTTTAGTGACTGGAAACTGTATAAGGGAACCTGCATAGGGAGAATTATCTATAATAATTTTAAAGGTATAAAAAGTATTGTCTCGGGTCTTGATGTTTGTGAGACTGAAAAGCCTGTCGTAGTTTCTGATACCCACGACTCTTTCTCCACACGCCAATAGATGATAAATGACTTATAGGTTAGTATGCGATTCATAATAATGCTGTAGTTTAAGGAAAAAGGGTCGAATGCAAGATCGAAAGATAGAAGAGTTACTGAGTTACATGTAAAAAAGTTTTGCGTCATAAAGTACGGTAAATTTGCATGAGAATCCAAATAAATAAGTAGCATAATATATCTATCCAAGGTCGTTTTGTTGTTAGGCTATTGCAAAAATTGAAGAATCTATTCAATTACTGGCGCTTTGTTACAAAATAGCTGTTTATGTCAAGGCTCGGAACCGGTTTAAAGGGAGCGGTTAATTTTGATAAAATACCGGTAAATTATATCGCTCCTGCGTTTACCGGTTAAACCAATGAACGGTTTCAAAATAACCCAAACGATAAGGGTTACAGGTTATTTACGCAAGAACGTTTTAGCACCCAAATTAACCGGTTAATTCCATAATAATACGCAACGCAAAATCAGACTTGTACGGTTCGGGTGGATTCGTGTTGTGACGTGTTTATGTCGATACCGCGCTAAGGTGAAAATACGGGACAGCGGAAGGTATTATTACAATACTTGGTTTTAACCGGTTAATTATCACTCCCAAAACCTAAATTCGTGAAAAACCGGTATTCAACATTAACCGGTTAAGCAAAACCCTTAACCGAAATTGATTTTTATTTGGGGTCAATGATCGAAACCGGTTTAGGAATTAAACCGGTTTCAGAGCCTTGGTTTATGTACTTGTTAACATCTATAAAGTTCATAACCTTTTAACTCTATATGAAATAGTGTATATGAGAAATCTTGTCCCACTTATATTATTGGTTGTTATTCAGGTCATGTTCTCAATATATTACGTCACACAATATCCTTATATGAACACAATAATTTAATCCGTCAAGGTATTTTAACAAAATTAATATTTCCCATTGTGATACTTGAAAAGACATATAAGCAACTGATTCATTCTTAAGACGCTTACCTTCGTAGCTTCAAACATTCGTGAAATACGTTATTTATTTTCACAAAATATCTGCGAAGTATAATCTCGTTTATTTAAAAAATAAAGACACTCCTTTTGCGAATAATTTTATTTTTCTTTATAAATTATTCCAGTAAAATGCATGCGACCTAATATTTAAAGGTCAGGTATATACATTATGTTTATTTGTATTTATTATGATGTATTACGCTTTTAGGAATTATTCACCTATGTCGAGTGTTTACATATTACTATTGTTAGTAAGGAGAAAGACTAGCAGGATCGAACTCTGAACCAAGACGAATGGAAGGAGGGTAGAGGCGTTTGCCCTGCAGTGTAACAGTGGAGGCTGATGTATGTATGTATAATTATTAAAGAACTACCGAGACATTGCCTACTGAGAAATATATTATACAGGGTATATCAAGACTGCGACCGAAAACGAAGTCAGGTGGTAGTATTAGTGACTTCAGACACAATAAAACTAAAAATTTCGCAAAAAAGTCGACATTTTTTTGGTAATTGTTTACTTATCGTCGTATTTGGGTAATAAATACATAGTTTTCCTAAAATAATGATTTACACCTTTCTATTTTTTAAGACGCAATGGTAAGTTAAGGTTTAAACTACTATTTTCTCAATAACTAGGTATTTACTACCCAAACACAATGATTTTTAAAAAATGCAAAAAAATCTGTCGCTTATTTCGCAAAATTTTTATTTGTTTGTAACGAGAGGCCGCGGGTTCGATCTCCGCACCGAGACAAATGTTTGTGAGCGCCACAAGTATTTGTTTCGGGTCTGGCTGTTTGTGAGACCGAAAAAGTATCTCGTAGTTTCTGATACGAACGACACAAGACTCGATCTTAGTGTGGCGTCAGGAGTATGTATGTGACTGTTGGGTGTATTTATTTATTAATAAGATATTTTTAAACGAAAAGAAGAAGAGTGATAGAGCCACACTTTGCTTAACTTGAATTACTGTAAGGTAATATAATAATACCGGACTCGTACCATTGTCTTACAGAAAACAGACTTTTTTGTGGTGGTATTACGTTCAATGAGTAATCTTGCCCGGACTTTATTAGCTCTATTCTTTTCCCCTCCTTTTTATTCCCATTTAATTTATGTTTCGAGGCCGACAATGCAACTTTGATCCAAGTGTTGGAGTTGTTAATTGCTGCGATATGTAATTACAATGCCATATCAATAAATACACATATGAGATAGCGAAACCAGATTTGGCAAATTAAGTCATCTTGTATTCTAGCCGTTACAACTATAGAGATACAAAAATAAAAAAAGCTGTAATATAAATAAAATTGACGCCTCCGCGTTCACACGACAATACATTGAATTTTTGAACGTCGATGCATATTCCTTGTCTGATTTGCAAATCTACGTCGCAATTCAATTTACATATGCTTCTTACTAAATTTTTAAATATTAAATAATCTGTACTAGTTGTTTCATAGTATACAGGCAGTTCTTTCAACTAATATACTATCTAAAAGACAGTAACTGATACATTACAATATGTTTGATAATAATGAATGAGTAGATCCTTGAGATAATACAAATTACCAACATAGCTCAGGATTACCAAATTGAAGTATTAGTGAGCAGAGTACATAGCGCGGAGAACCCATGGCCGCAGGAGCTGAAAATGGAGAGGAAGCACAAAATTTGGGAGAGAAAATGTCGCAAAGACTAGAGCAAAAAGTAGTCTAATTTCTGCCACGAGACCACCTAGTGAGATACCATTACCTTAAGCCCATAGTCTGCATTTAAGAAGACCTTTCCAATGACGAATCACTCGTTCATCATCATCATACATCGTTATTGATCGATAACCTGAAGTCCATATATGTTTGCTCCTTCTCCTTTAAGGGCATAGATGTCCTTATAATAATCTGCGTCCACACCTTTATGTTATTTATTGCATTTTGTCGAGTTTCGCGGCTGCATTGGCAGACGAGCTGGCGTCCTTAACACGGTTCATTCGACACAATTCCCTACACACTTGCATGCAAATAATCGTGACACATATTATGCTTATTGTCCGATCGTGATGGTGTTGGTTCACCGATTCTCGTTTATACACATGTATCATACACCGATACAAGATTCGATCTTAGTGTGAGGTCAGAACTATGTATGTGACTGTTGGGTGTATTTATTAATACAGCGGGCTCTCTTGATTCGAATCGATTGTCGGTTTCGATTTCGTCTTTGTGGTGCTGGTATTTGTCAGGTGTATTTTCTAGGGAATAATAAGGATAATTGTGATAAAGCATCACTATAGGTATACTTATTTTTGAACTTCTTGGACTGAGGTATTACGCACATAAACTTACGTCTACGTCCTTAGAAGGTTAAGCATATGTTACACTAGTACTATGCATAGTTCGCCGAGCCTATTTTAGTCCTCAGATGCGACAGAACCTTTTGCCATGCACCAATTCCAGACCCGGGTAACTCATATACATGTTATTTCAAGCCCAAAAAAAACACACGAAGTGGAGTACCCGACTTAAAAATCGAACCCAGGACTTCTCAACTACTGCCCATCTCTACACCAATAACTTGACTTGCCATTACACCAATGAGAACCAAACCCTGCTCAGGATGAACCTAAAACGAACCCTATTCACCTACATTTACGATCTCAATTGAAACCATCACGAGTCTCACCACAAGCTACTAATTACTATAGCAATAAACAAACCGCAATATTACAAATACAAATAGCCTTTATTACTGATAATCTTCAATACAAATTGCAATTTAATTGAAATATTAATTTCATTTTAGAATTTAATTATTATATGATGAGTTCAGATGTCATGTATTAAATTTTGGATAATTGTTGTAACGTTATCAGCTTGCCCTTTGGCATTGGCCACTCCTAGGATTTTTCTTAAATTCCTTTCTTTACCGTGTCGTTCCTACCATTTTTCTTAAATCATCTTCTATGTTATAACTGCAATATTAGAACATACCAAATTCAGTAGGCACCAGCTAGTTGTGTATTTATACACCGATTATTCTTAGCCGATCACTTAACATATTGAATCATCAGCGCATCATGTGACAAACCGGTATAGTCATCAACAAAAACTATAGTCACAAGGTCAAACAATATAACACAAAGGTCAATAACACCTCTCAAAGGTCAACATAAATGCCGTGACCTCTATAAGGAGATGCGACCTTCCTACCATGCTATTGGAATTGCATTTTATTTTATAAAGTGTTATGAGGCCGTTTTTATTTGTATGTTTATTAGCAATATTGTAAAAAGGATATTGTGGAGTGAGCAATAGCGTGGTGAGTAACGAACAAAACTGAGAACTCAGAGGTCAGTGGATCGACCCGAAGTCACACCTTTGATTTCAAAATTTATTTAATTATTAATCATCGTTCCTTCACTACTGAGGATCGCGACCACATGTGATGTTCCTCCATTGTGTTCGGTCCTGGGTGGCATGGACCGCGTGGTATAGGCTACCAGCAACCGCCTTCTTCACGATGTCCGACCATTTGGCTGGTGTTCTGCCTCTGGCGCGCTTGCCTTCTATTCATCCCAATATTATGAGCTTCTGTAATTCATGTCTGGGAGACCGCATGAATTTAAATTAATTTTTTAAAGAATTAATTTAAACTCGCATCCTAATAAATTACCAATTTCTTAAAATCAAATAAATTAATAATAAAGGTATTATTAGGAGCTAACAGTTAGTGCTGTTTTAAACCATTGACATCTAGAAACAAATTGATTAAATCAATACACCCACCAGTCATAAACATAGTCCCTACGGCTCCCATGTCCTGGATATCAATAACTACAACTCTCTTCGGACCAATTTTCTGATACACAGCGAACAATAGCTGAAAAATACATTTAAAATCATTCCTAAGTGACCAATTTGAGGGTGACATCAATTTACCAACTTAGAATCTTAATTTTGAAAGCTAAGGTTCAATTTAGATTGTGAAGAGCCTGTATCATAAACTGCCGGGTCGATCGGATGCAGAACATCGTTTATAATCATTATATTCGGTAATGTCTGACCTTTCGGCCGTGATGAGGTCATGTATTGTGTATTTACATGATTTAGGGAAAATGGGAAAATATTTTAATGTATAAAGCTTAATATTTACCAAGGATTTTTTAAGAATAGCCTTCTAATGTATCATCTGCGAAGAATTACAGTCATATGGTAATAAAGGTCAGTGACTAATTAACACTACGCTAAAAGAATTGTTACGGCCTTATTCATTGACAGTTTTAAAACCTATTTTAGTTATAGAATGTTTTGTCGCTTTCGAACGACTTTTCAATTCAGTTTGAGCAAAGAAGATAAAACATTCGATAACAAAACAATTTAAACTGTCAATGAATAAGGCCATTAGTAATTAAAGAGGAAGGGAAGATGACAAATCTCACTGATCGAACAAGATGCCATAACAAAACTGTTACTTCGGCATTTAAATTTGAGATTGAATATGTTACTTACTAATTATTATTATTTATAACAACAGTAAGTCGTATGGATAGTAGACAATTTACAGAGAAAAATAGAAAATGAATAAAACGACATCCAAAAAGAATTTATAAAGACAAAGTTAAGAGAAGAAGAAAATAAGTATACCTATTTTTATTCATTTAATGAACTGACTTAGGTAATGGCAACAATAAAAAGAAAAGTAAAGGTGCTAACGACTAGAAGTAAAGGGGCAAAGATAAAAAGGACAGAAAAATAGCTACAAATTCGAAGCTAGATCCCGACAAGTTAATTTCACGTTGTGAGCTGTTACTTGAACAAATATAAGAGATCGTTAGTGTAACGCCTGCCCATTCATTTGAGGAACGGAAAATGGACGAGCCAGCTAAATTAGATCTAAAGTGCAGACGGCGTGATAGAGCAGACTTCTAAGAACGAATTGCTGGCGTTCTTACTTCGTTGTAAAAACTAGTTACGTCAGGTACTTGTAGTTCTGATGCTAGAAAAATACAGATATGAGTATGGTAAATGGAGGGTTTAGTTTAGGATGAGGTTCAACTATGATTATTTTGTTTAGTTGGGAAGAAACCAAGTTCCTGTACGCCCGGAAGTGTAAATTGCAAACGAAAGATATTCGATCTTTCCATTCTTATTTAGTGTGAATGGTAATATCCTTACTAATACTAGCTAAATTGGTATATTTAATCTTTGTGATGTCACCGAGATTAAAATATGTATCCTAGTAAATGCAATAAGCTATCTAAGTTAGCCTAGCACTAGAGCTTACATCGTGCTATAAAGAAATTCCAGTTTTAGGGCTATGTGAATAAATTATACCGATTTGAGGTTATGTTAGTCATCAGGCATTCCGTCAGGCACGATCTGTTAGTCACACAGATAGTTCGTGTCCTGATATCACGTTTAGATCAACACAGGCCGTTTAATTATAATGTATTACTACGCTAACATACATTGGAGTTACGAGGAGTGCTGCTATCAAAACATTTACGCATTGAAGTTATAATTATGAATAAACCGTGCATATAGTTCTGATTCTAAACTTATATTTGCACCGAATAATGACTACAAATTGGCAGCCTTCGTGGCGCAGTTGGTTAAACGCTGGGTGTGAAAGCTGTGGCCGCGGATTCAATCCCCCAAAAGAAAAATATTTGTGTGATCAACAGGTATTTGTTTCGGGTCTGGGTGTTGGTGATACTGAAAAGTATCTCGTAGTTTCTGATACCCACGACATAAGACTCGAACTTAGTGTAGGGTCAGGACTATGTATACGACTGTTGAGTTTTTATTTATATATTACTCCGCCTTATTGAAAATGCATTCAAGATAAAGCATCCATTAGAGATATGTTCGCTCGACTGTCGACAAAATTATGCCGGCTTACTTATAACTAGATATACATTAGTTAAACCCAAATTGCGACATCTTTACGTAAGCCCATGTACCTGGTTTTGCACCATAGTGTACATTTATTTTTACTTCGATCACTATGTATAATACGGACATCTGAACACCAAACAAAAATATCACTGAATGTGTAAGACTTCCGTCTGATACTATTCGATACTCTATCTGGACGGCATTAGCACTTATCACAAGGTGCAATGCAGTCATTATGCAGTGACAGATTACAAAAAAAAAGTATTCTCTAGACATTGAGCTCAAACAATGTTAAATTCCACTTGTCTCTCAATTATATATAAATATAATTACCACGGCACACAATTCAATGGCCTCAGTACATTCCCATGGCACATCCTCATAATTAAACAATCAAACACTTCCGCGTGCACCCGGAAGTACTCATATTTATTAAATTTCAATGGCAAGTGGTGCACGCGTTGTCTTTACCATGAGGTACCATCAATTTGGTGCCTTATTGATAACTCGCAAGTAACGAATAACAAAGCCAGTAAGCCTAAATTCAATAAAAAACAAAGTGTTCTTTATTCAAGTAACTTTTCATAAGTTTTCTATCATTAAGTAATAATAGAACCGCTTCGAATTGTGATTGCGAATATGAAACAGACCAATTAACTTCATTTTTATCTTTTCCTTTTTTTAATACCTTTATACATTATTCTCATAGAAAATGCAATGAAAATGACATCTTATCGAATTTATAAAAGTCAATAATAATTCAAAAATCTTTACCTTCCCAGTACATTTTCACCACCATATTCAAACAATGATATCTCACATCCAATTTTTTTTTTTTTTTAAACTGGCACGGCATAGTGACTGCATTGCACCTGATGGTAAGTGCTAATGCCGTCCAGATAGAGTATCGAATGGTATCAGACGGTAGTCTCATACCATTCGACACAATCATGCCGGCCCGCTGAGATGCCTCTTCACGCTACGGCGGAAGGACCCAGGATTATAGGAAGGAGGGAACACGTGCGGTGGCAAACCGTTCCACAGCTTGACTGTACGGCAAAAAAAAGAATTAGAGAACCTTTTGGTTCGCGCCGAAATGGATTGAACAGTCAAGCTATGGCTCCGCAAGCCAGCACGCGTGGTTCTGTTAAGGAAAGGAGAGGAAGGGATTAAATTGAACAATTCCTCAGAGTATTCGCCATGATACAGACGGTAGAACACGCTTAGAGAGGCGACATCCCTCCGTAACTGTAGCGACTCTAAGTTGCCCGTAATGCAATTACTATAATTATATATATTGACTATTGCTATTGTTAGTCTGTTACCTTCTGTTGGTATGTATTAACTTCTGATATTGCATATTTATTAAAAAAACAACTAATTTATCACAATTATAAACAAAAGTAGGTACCAAATCCTTATTCTTCATGTTCAATTGTTCCGGTTTGGAGGACATTGTGGCTAGAGTAATTACTAGACATAATGAGACTTAACATCTTATGTCTCAGGACGGTGAGCGCAGTGGAATGTCAAGCATTGCTTTGTAATTTGTGGTGATGTTAGGTCTTGCTACTGTCCATGAGCGGTCGTATCGCTTACCATCAGGCGAATAACATGATCGTCTCGCCATTCACTGCAATAAAATTAAAACAAAACAATTGATATCGTAATCTTCGAAACAGCTAAAATCTACTATTATTTGACTGCTCTATCTGATATAAAAATGCATGCTTGGATATTCGAAAATGAGTAGACAGAAGACATTGAAAATTAAAACATTCATGTTGCTAACGTATTTCAAGATAACATTTTAAAAGCCCAGCTATATTGCTAATTGAAGATCGCACGGCCATCAGCGATTCTACCAAATGACTACAGCACAATTAAAATGCACAATAGCGATAAGAAATCGTTGTTGCGGTAGTATTAAAACGTAGGGCAGATTTTGAAAATGCTGTCTCATTCAGTTGTTAAAAGTGAAATTATTTCATGGGCCAGACTAATGATCGCGTTCTATTTATCCAACGTCAGTGTCTGCGTATGCGCGAATTTAATTGTTTGTTATTTTTCTTTGTTTATCTTTTATTAAACATAATATCATGGTATTAAGGAATATTCCCAGAAATAATGTACGATATGCCCGGCACATATCCACCTTAAATAACCTCTCTACACTTCTTTAACTAAAATGACTTCCAATGAAAGAGATTTCAATGTCATACCGAGGCGCGGTACGTAAAAAATCTGAAAATAACATTTGGAAAACCAGATGCATAAAAAACTCAAGCGAGACATACTTCATGGCTACTCATACACAGATAAATCCAAAACAATCTGTAGGTTGTTACCAAACTTACGGCTTTAAGTTGGCTAAGTTGAAATCAACGAAGATAATTATCCCGATCATTCTTTTTATCCATTTCATTCGTGTGTCAGTCGATTTTCTGCGATTAAAATTTGCGGGCAATACATCTAATCTATAAATCTGGACTTTAAAACGTTTTACAAATTGCACCGTTTAGCTGAAACATCCGCAAACGCGGAACTGAATCGTCGTCATTACTCCGGCCGTTCACGGCATTGTCCTGTTGGAAAATGGACCTTTTGTGTTAGATCCTTGAATTTAAAATCCTCCAACATCTTAGCTCGGTATTAATGAGTTCTTTTTTAACTCTAATTCGCGCCGAATCTCATTCGGATCGCTGTTTTATTGCTCGGTGGACTTAATTTAATTTTTTTAAGGAAGCGCGGATTTTCAACTCTTCAAGGTGGGTTTTGTTAGCCATTACGAGAATTGGTTTTAGAAACGGGCACTAATTGATAGCATTAGTGGATTTGGATAGGATAGATATTGCGAATGTTTCTTTGGGAATAAAGGTGCGGAGCTTTTTATACTAGTACTGCGACGTGTTGATTGCACTTGATATTAACTGCTATGGAACTGAAATAGAACATTCGTCGATGAATTATGGTTAACTCTGATTGGTTCTCACGTCTTGGTTGAAACGATTTTTTTGCGATGAATGGCGAGGCGAGCATGCTATTCGCCTGATGGTAAGCGATACGACCGCTCATGAACAGTAGCAAAACCAAACAACACCACCAAAGCAAAGCTAGGCATTCAACTGCGCTTGCCATACTGAGACATAAGATGTTAAGTCTCAATATGTCCAGTAGTTAGTTATTCTGACTACAATATCCTTCAAACTAGAACACAACAGTGCATTTACACTGCTGTTTGGCGGGAGAAATAGACATTGTTGTGGTACCTACCCAGGCGGCGTCTCATATATGAGAGACCTACCACCGGTATGCCGATCTTCTTGATATACCACACTCGATTGACTACAAAATACAGATATTTGTTTTCGGGTTCGATCCCCGCACCGAAACAAATATTTGTGTGATCCACAGGTATTTGTTTCGGGTCTGGGTGTTTGTGAGACCGAAAAGTCTCTCGAAGTTTCTGATACCCACGACACAAGACTCGATCTTAGTGTGGGGTCAGGACTATGTATGTGACTGTTGGGTGTATTTATTTATTATTTATTTGTTAGGTTCATGTTTAAAACGATTAATTAGTTTCTTTAGAAGCGAAATTGTTAGGTACCTAATAATAAATAAAATATTTTCTTACTTGTTTTTATCATCGCATAATGATCAACTAAATTATAAAATGAATATTCATAAAAACTTTTTGAAAACGTTTAAGCATTATCTGCTCTTTATAAACGGCACCATAAATCTCCACTTAATTACTGATAATTTGACTTTTATATGCTCTTTAAAATATATATTGAAATTAGGTATGTTTATATTGAAAATTTGCATAATGGTCGTAAAATTATAGTTATATGCTCGTCATACAACTACAATAAAATGAATGTAAACATATTATTGTTTACAGAGACATAAACATTTATACTAGTAAATATTCAACAACAAGTGCCCATTATTTTAGATTTTGTTCGTGTGCAATTATCTTAAGACCGCGACCGAAAACGAAGCCAGGTGGCATTATTAGTGACATCAAACACAAGGCAACTAAAAATTTCGCACAAAAAAAATATGTCAATTTTTTTTTTTGCTGGTCGTCGTATTGGGGTGATAAATACATAATTTTACTAAAACAATATTGTACACCTGTTTATTTTTTAAGACGCAATGGTACGCAACACTTTAAATTACTATTTTCTCAAAAACTAGGTTTTTACCACCCAAAAACGATGATGTTTAAAAAAATCCAGAAAAATAACTGTCGCTTTTTTTGCGAAACTTTTAGTTGCAATGTATCTGTAACCACTATAACTACCACCTGGCTTCGTTTTCGTTCGCAGTCTTGATATACCCGGTATAACCGTCTATTCCAAAATCATTGACACCAAGTTTTAAATAAATCTCATATATTGATTCTTATAATAACTTATAACCACATCCCTCCTTTGTTTAGGGATTTAATAAATAAAGCCAAAGTGCATTCCCAATCCTCAGATATTTGTGTCAAATTTCATTACATTAAGTCAAAAAGTTAAAAAAAAAAGTATTTATAAAGTCGATTTCTCAACCCGGACTTCGAACCCAAGACAATTCAACAACACTCCCACTGGGCTATACATATCAATAGAATCTTTGCTGCCATCACCTTGTACTATAAATAAATCACAAAGAATTCGAACCTAGACCTTCGTCATCATCCTCCTTTTAAAGCAAGACCTCGCGGTCCTTAAAGGGCTGCCTTCCTAGTTGGACAAAGCGATGCCAAGGCTTCGTTAGATAACACAGTATTGTCTCTGTAATTACGGTTCCACGCCGCTTGAATATAATTGTTTGATTAGCGTATGTGATGTTTATTTAAAATAATGTTGAGTTAAGGCCACGAGGTTAGAGAAATAAGCGTTGATTTATGTCAAAAGTGTTAGGACACTATCTCGCAACTGCTGCTTAAAGATGCGTAAAAAATAAACTATGTACTTATATGTACATATATTTAAGTATGTATATTTATGTATGTATATTTTGTTAGAGACAACCTCCGTGGCGCAGTTGGTTAGACGGCGGCAGTGAAACGAGAGGCTGCGAGTTCGATTCGCGCTCCGAGACAAATATTTGTGAGGCTCACAAGCATTTGTTTAGGTATCTCGGGTCTGGGTGTATGTGAGACCGAAAAGTCTCTCGTAACTTCTGATATCCACGACACAAGACTTAATTCATCTTGTGTAGTCAGGACTATTTTTGTGACTGTTGGGTGTAATTATTTATATTGAGACGCCGGCGACGTATGTAAGATTAAGATAGATGTTCATAGGCAGTAGTATTCACTTGCAATGAAGTGAACTGTTTGCTCATTTGCCTGACTTATACAATAAGCTGCTCTGTAATGAACTTCTTGCTTCGGTGTTCTCTGACCGCTATAACCTGTCCTGCTTTAAACGAGGCTTAATAAGAATTTTCTCTTTAAGATAGGCAGCAACCTGGTTATGCTAGACTCCTGACACTGCGAAGGTCCGTGGCTGGCGGTCACCGCTTACCATCAGGCGGGTCGATCGTCTACTTGCGAAGGCAATTAAAAAAATGTAGATCCGGCACTGGCCATGATATAACTTTATCTCCGAAAATAATTTCATTTTTATTTCATCTCCCCAACTCCGCTATAGTGATAATACCTGTTTACAACATTTTTACTGCTCTTACACTACGTAATTTCGTGTTACGCGACTACTTAAACAGTTAACAACTTAACTCTCGGTCTTGGAACCCTTGTTAATTCTGCCTCGGTTGTAAACTGCGGTAATTACAAACTATGGAGCAGGATTAGAACTAGATTGGGCGTTAACTAGAAGAAATATTGTATGTAGCATACATGCCATGGAATAGTTTGGTGGTGACGTGTCCTCATCTTTCTACAATTTTGGCCCCTGTATCGAAAACTTAAGAAGCAAGAAATCAGACGTGCGTATATGCATCGATTAACTTGTCATAATCGTCACATGCCGTTATTTGGACGTTGCACTCCATAAGTTGAGATGGTGGGACATCAATATCAGTGGAGTTATTTGGCTGTCCTCACAAACACTATTTTATATCTAGATCTATAAGTTTCAGTATCATAGAGAATAGAGCAGGCAATAAATTCAATATGCCGACCGGTAAAAGAAGGCTGTTTGTCTGATAACTACTCTATTTGCCCCTCATAATCGTTTATATAATAATAGCTATCTTAAACAAAAGTTCCTCTAGGCTTGTCAATGAAAGAACTAACGTAACCACTAGTGAACGTCACACAAGCCTCTCTTTACCCACGTCCGCTTCTCTTGATTAAGAAACATCTGTTAACAGCGCTCTGTTTGACACAACATGAACATTAGCTTGTTCACGCATAGGTTGGAGGTCGGCAGATAATATCAGGCACATGCGTTTTTGTACTTGAACTACTTTTGGAGATGTGGAAGTTCCCATACGACTGTAAGCCGGGTATATCAAGACTGCGACCGAAAACGAAGCCAGTTGGAAGTTTTAGTGGTTACAGACACAATGCAACTCAAAATTTCGCGAAAAAGCGACAGTTTTTTTTTTGCAATTTTCAAGTATCATCGTGTTTAGGTGGTAAATACATTATTTATATTTATATTTTTTTTTTTGCGAAATTTTTAATTGCATTGTGTCTGAAGTCCACTACCACACTGATACCACCTGGTTTCGTTTTCGGTCGCAGTCTTGATATACCCTGTATAAATAAGGTAACGCCTTTATTTAAAGCATGAACATAGGTGTCACTAGCGCTGCCGACAATCCGTACAAAGACGTGATGGGGCTAGTGATATTAGGCACGAATTTAAAACCAAACTCATACTACGTAATTTTTCAAATTGGATAACACACGCATGAAGTTAATCATTATCGTTAGATTAATGTTGGCTCATCCACGTTTGCGTCATTAGTTTTATTATTCTCTTCATCGACTTTCCCGCAAATTAATACTTAAGCCACTATGGTTTTACCGATAAATGTCAATAATCCATCCAAAAATTTGCATGTAACATCAAAATAACTTCTTTCATAACTTTCGCAACACGGAATGGCTTTTAAAATGATTTTTCTGTTTCGAAATGAAAGGAAAACACACATTGTTCTCGAGCACAGATCTGTGATATCTCTTTCATCCGTCGCCATTGTGTGCCCTTTATGTTGAGTCCATTGAGACCAAGGACTGCTATTCAAAAACCGATTTAAAGGAATTTTCAATCGACCAATATCATGCTAAAGCCCAAAAGCCTTCGTAACTCTGCTGGTTTTGGTTGGCTTTTGAAATAAAATTTATGTTTTTGGAAAAAAAAATTACGTTTATTATTTTTATTTGGCTATCTTATTGATATTTATTGTAATAAGTAAATTAATAAGTTAAGTGTACACAAAGAAGTGAACCTGTCAGATATAAAATATTACAGAAGTGAATTAAAACAAACAATAAAATACATAGTGTCACTACGTCTTAAATGAATTTACAAAACAACACAATTCTCAAAAATCCGTAAAGAATTAAGTACCTAAATACACTAATTATAAGTAAAGATCATACTTGCTTTTAAAACAAATACGAAAAATCGAAACGTATGCAAATTCTAATTCACGAGGCTAAATAGCGTCCAAATAATAAATGAAAACAACACAAGACACGAGCCAGCAACAAAAGCTTGACATAAAACATTTAAGCATTGGCACCAGTCCAGACCGACATTGTTTTCTTTTTATTTATCCTGTGAAAAACGCAGCAACGACTCCCTAATTTCACGTTAAACAGAGACTGAAAAATCCGAATCTGGGTCGCCATATATTTTTCACTAAAGGCAGCTCTTAAAAATTGCATCTGGCCGCGGATTTTATGCGAGCGAAACGTGACAGCTAAACTTTGAAATGCAAACTAGTTGATGGAAAGTATGGCGTTTGGTTTTTTATGCATGTGGTGGATTTCAATACACACATAACTCCGAAAAGTCAGAGAGAGTCAATCACCACGCACTTTAACGGTGAAGGAAAACATAGTGAGGAAACCTGCATGCCGTAGCGATTTTAAAAGAATTTCTACGGTATGTAAGTCCGTCAACGCGCACTAGGCCAGTGTGGTGGACTATTTGGCCTTACCACCCTCAATCGATTCTCTCGATTGTAGAGTAGGCCCGTGCCCTGCATTAGGACGTATATGTGCTGATATAGGTGGATTTCATTTAATTGTAGGTACTTGTTACTGATTTACAAGAATTCCTACGACGTGTGAAGTCCAACCCATTCTAGGCTAACATGGTCGACTAGGCTGACCCAATCTTAGTTGTGGAGGAGGCTCATGTTTTGCAATGGAACGTATTACGTATATGGACATTTTTGTGTTTATTTATCATACTTGTTTCTACGTTTTGATAATTATAGTCTCAGCTTAGTAGAGTCTAGGTTATAACCGTACTGAGATGTCCGAGACAATAAATAAAATAATGTTAATCCAAAGGCTTTATTGTAAAAACTGAAGTGACATAAAAGTGTAAACCAAAACCAAAACAAAATTACACGTACTATGAACATATAAAGGTAAAATATATTCTTTGTATCAATAACTATAAAATGCAGTCCAGTGTCACTAGACCATCACTAAGCGACGTTCGTACTAATTAATACAATGAACAATTTTTTGCCTGACACGTTTACAGCACGGTCCAGATCAGCTACGTCTCAGTTGGCAAAGACCCTTAGGCATATAAACATTATATAAAAGGGTCACTGAAGCGACATTTAAAGTAAATTTTATCAACGTGGTCACCTAGCACCTAGAGAAACCAAAGAAAAGTTTTTAAGACCAAACAAGAAAGAAATATATGTCTAAGTCAGAAGTGTTCACGCAGAAGTTAACATCAATAAAAAAGGAGGAGTCAGAAGTTCAATTTCGCCCGCGCAAATCGTAACAAATACACATACCACTGTCAATTCTAGGCTTAAATTAAACAATCGCCGAGCATTGTATGTGCTGTATATTGCAAAAACAAAGGGATTTGACAAAGCCAATAACATTCTGAAAACTATTTTTGAAACTTTTCCAATCACGCCTCTGTAAATATTATTTTAACTAGGGTTTCCACGCGGCTTTGGTTATAAAAATACTACTGTAATATTTCTAATATTTTCTTGTCAACCCTAATTATCACTTGTCACAAGCGCTATTGAATTGCCTACATGGCCAATTAAATAATTTAATTATATTTCATTGAATGGATTTTAAAATGAACAAACACGAATAGTAGAGCAACTACAAACACGATCTTATTATTATGAAGGTTTTGATAGTTTGATAGACAGCTTACCCTTGTGAAGGGTATAAAGGGCTTTACGCTATAGCTAAAAGTCCCGGGAGTGTAAGAAACACGTTAGCCGGCGAACCTGTGTATATAAAACAAAAGCCTATCGCAAACCTATTTTAGTCGTTTGAATAAAATCCAGAAGTAAATTAGAACATGTCGAATTCACAGATATTCCACCGTTGATGCAGCGGTGCGAAAAATTGAAATGTAATACCGTCATCCCGGAATATTCGGACCGTACACAATTTAGGGCGGACATGTTTTTTATTAAAATTCTAGCGTGCGACAAATGAACTCTAGTTTTATTTCTAGTTATAACGCTTTATTGTACGGGCATTTGTTTTGCAAAACTCACAATTCATTTTTCTTCTAGGTTTCCGAGGTTCTTTAATTTTGTTGCTTTTGTTCATTTTAACGGTGATGCGAAACATTGAGGAAATCCTGTCGAGATTTTTACAAGAATTTATATGGTGGTTTTTATGTTGGTATCAAGACGCAACAGACCAGGTCTGGTATGGCAAGAGACCACTAAAGTGTAGGAGAGTATATAGGTTGATAATTTTCTAAGTTTTTATCACATTTCATTCAGTCCTAACGCTCCTTTCGAAATATTTCCCTTCATTAGATATTGATTCTTTTCAAAGCTATATCCTGACCGATTCAATCCATTATCTCCATATAAAATGCGTATTGAAGTTTAAGTAATACGCATAAAGAATCTCGTTGGTCATGGCAGCAAACACAACGATTCCGATTAAGTGACATTAAACTGACATTTTCTTTTGTTTTATTGCAACGCGGAGTGACATCATAAAACCTGATGATTTTTAATAAAAAATACAGTCTTGCCTCGACAATACGTGTTTTGTTTGGCATCATAAACTATGTTTTATATATTACAATTATTTATTTCGATGAGGACTTCGAACCAGCGACCTCGCGCTGACGAGCTGTCGTAGGTACGTCCTCAAGGTTTCGTCGGCAAGCAAGAAATATTTATTCTGTATTCAGACAGAAACTCAGTTAAGTTTCGTTTTTGAACTATTAATATACCTACTTAAATTGAATCGAGTTGGGATTCGCGCCAATACACGAGTATTTATTAAATTGTCACAGTCAAGATTTTAAGATTTGTTTTTTTAAGTACAATTTTTTTCGTATAACCGTGTTAAGAACATCTTAATAAATACAAAACAGACAGACAAACCAATGTTATTTATTAATAGACGCCCTTCCGATTTCACGCAACAACTGTCAGTTGTAATTCAATATGGCGGCGATTGAATTAAACAATAATTACTCGTATATCGAACGGAAGGCCGCGGATCCTGTGACACTAGATTTCATGCTTCGCTTCATCCGTTTATATTACTCAATTAGTTCCATTCATTTAACTCCAAGGCACTTGGAGAAACTTGTGTAATAGAGCTGAACGCAAAAGACACCGAAAGATAATATCATAATATGGAAAACGTGATCTAAAACAGTTTCAAGATAGGCTTAGATAATAATTAATACAAAAAGTCACGATAAACAAAGTAATTACGATTCTACTTGTTCATACATAAACTCACGCCTTTTTCCCAGAAGGGGTAGGAGCAGGACTACCACATTTGGCCTTGTATTTTCCGTCTATATACATCCCATTGCAGGGTTTGGGCCTCCTCTACATTCGAGAGTACGATTAAGTGGAGTTAAGCCATAGTACTCCACACGGCGAACTTGGCAAGAAAGGGAGACTCTGGGACAGATCTGAACATCTTCAATAAAAATAAAATTGCAACTTAAATTTGGCTACAAAGTATACATTGATATTTCGGATTAATATTGATCCAAGTCCGATTTTCGGCTGCTCAAGTACGGCGTAATTTACAGCCTCCGTGGCGCAGTTGGTTAGACGCCGCCTGTGAAACGAGAGGCCGCGGGTTCGATCCCCGCACCGAGACAAATGTTTGTGAGAACCACAAATATTTGTTTCGGGTCTGGGTGTTTGTGAGACCGAAAAGTCTCTCGTAGTTCCTGATACCCACGACACAAGACTCGATCTTAGTGTGGGGTCAGGACTATGTATGTGACTGTTGGGTGTATTTAATTTTGTAAGAAAGTTATGCCTTTAACTCCGTGCACAGACGTGTTCGCGAAGTCCTGCAACCCTCATCACTGCCCTCCGGTGCAAATACTTCACGGACGATTTAAACTCGTATTACATGCACTGGGTTTTAGAGGTTGTAAGGAAAAGACGAAAAGAGGAAAGTATGAAAAGCGCTGTTGACCACGATTCCGTACATGTTTAATTATTTCAACTTTTTAAAATTAAGACTGCCTCGGTGGCGCAGTTGTAGTACGGTACGATTACAATGCTGAGGTCTCGGGTTCGAATCCCGGGTTGGGCAAACTGTAAGTTCTTTTTATTAACAAGAATGATGAGTGAGCGATAAGACCGCCATCTGTCCTTTTTGTTAATCTGTAATATCTCTAAGTGTTTTGTTCCTTTTTTATGTGCAAAATCTTGAAGGCTGTTCTCTCAAAATACTATACAAAGTATGAAAGTCACACTGCCTCGACGGCGTAGCTGTACTAAACGGTACGACTACAAAGCAATTCTTGCACACCAATTCTAATATTTATCATCTTTCACTTTAGGTATGAATTTACGATTAAAAATAAAAGATCGTCGTCCATGTTTCCAATCTCTGACAATATGTCACACTCGCGCAAACGCGTGGTGGCCATCGTGAACACGTCAACCGCGCCCGCGCCCTCAAGTTAACGTGAACAAGCACTAATAGTGCCCAGTAGTTACTCTGGCTGCAATGTTTGTTAAACTAGAACATAACTTTACACTGCTGTTTGGCGGGAGGAAAGACTTTGCAGTGGTACCTACCCAGGCGACCTCTCACATGTGAGCGACCTACCAGTACACGCTTTAGACTAAGTGTAGTTCTTGTAGCCGTAGATGATGATAAAATAACCTAGACTTGTTGATTTGCGTATTGTGTTTGCTTGTTTCTGACTAACAATGATTTTATGATGTTACAAAGCAATGAATAATAAACAAGCTTCTATTAAAATAACCAGGCTTGCTCAAATGATGAACCCTAAACACACACACCACAAACTATACAAAGCAAACAGAAGGTTGGAACATAAAACACAAGCGCTTTACTTCCATGTTTTATTTTGGGTTAGAAACAGTCTTCTAACCTATCCCGAATTTATCTGCAATACAGTCAATGTTTTCATGCCAAAAATCGTGTAATAATTATACGTTAAAATAAAAACACGCACTGGAAAACCATAATTACCTGAACACATTGAAAGTTTTAACATCAAACCATTAAAACACACGATGCTTACAGGTAAATGGTATAAATATTTATAATCTCCCAAATTAAATTTCACCAAACATTATTACTTAAATCCAATACCAATGAATGTATTTGTCAAATCACATGATTAATTGTTTCCTATTTGATAATAATAATTATTTTCAACAAACCATCACGAACACAAGACTTACCCACAGTATCACAAAAGTCTTTCAATCTCCTCCGACTTAAAAAAAATATTTGTATAATTCACCGGGATATATGTGGCAAAGTTTCTTCATTTAGTTCCGAGCCACGTATTTATGAGATGGCTACAGCCCTTGTTTTTCTCACGGCGTCTCGGCAAGCGGGAATATTTCATGAGGGGAATCCAGATCCATTGTGGAAATTAGAGAATTTTAAAACCTAGGACTAATGGAATGGTCTGGAAAATTCCTTTTAATTCAATTAAGAAGTGCTTGTATTGGTTGGTAATAATTTATTATGCTACTTGGGTGGCGAAACTTGGTTTTTCAATTACGATCACATTAATTTCATTTCAAATGTCCTTGCGATATTATTGATATCGAACTATGTACATATTATATCGTACTTTACATCTGGCCTAACCTACTGTAAAAGTCTTTTAATCAGTGGTTTTTGCGTCTCTATTTCATAATTTTCTCCACCTCTTTACTACAGCGGGGAAGTGGACAATAAATTATTGATACCTATTCATTTTACTCTTTGATTATTTTCGTTGCAGTTAAACACAACTTAAAACATCCCCTTAGTGAGCTTCAGTGTTTGCTGTTAGTAAAATGCTTTCCTAGCTTTTTGTTTAACCTCCTGACTACAGAAACTTGAATTTTTGAATTTTCTTCTCAATTTTTTACTGTGAACTTCTGAGGGCACAAGAATACAAGGAAAATTTTGAGAAAAAAAATGTATCGTGAAAATTTGGATTTTCATTACGTTCTTTGTATAGGACAAATTGATTCTATAAGGTTGTACTACACATAGAACATAAAAAAAATTATATTAAAACTTATTAAATTCTCAAGAGAAAAATAAAACATTTTAATTACTATAAAAGCAGTCTCATTTATTTTAAAAAAATCATCTTGTAAGTACAAATCTGTCAAAGAAACTTAATTTTTTTATCAAAATCCACAAACATCAACTTTCTTCAAGCGAGAGTTAACATTTTTATTTAAAAATAAATTTAAAACAAAAATAAATTCTTACAAACCTCTTACTATGAGTTTTCATAGAGATTAAAATTAATACACAACTATCAAACTTCACAAAATAGCATCTTTGTTCAACTAAGAACTGACATTTTCAGTCAGGAATAAATTTTTAACAAAAATAAATTCTAAAAACTTCTTACTAATCAAATTGAGATCAACGCTTATCCATATAGTTTTTATTAATAAATATTCTTAGAAAACAGTACAAAAAAAAATATTGCAATCATAAGTAAATCTAGTTATCTAATCAGTCTCATGAAAATGAGTAAAACAGTTCCTATTTGGTATGAAGCATAAAAAAATATTACACTTCTTGCAAAAGTCAGTGGTCTTCTTGTCACAGCCAGGATTTCTGCAACGCGACTGTTTGGTTGCATATTTATTTATGCAACCAAACAGTTATATATGCATATTTATATATTTTCATCATATAACCCTGAAAAAGAAAAAAAAATTATACTATTGATATCTGACAATGTTCTACACGCAGGACATAAAATTGCCTGACCTTATCTCAATAGGCTGAATACGTTCTACCCAGAGGACGTAAAAGAAACCCGTGTCACAAAATGTACGATATTGCTCTATTTCAAAAAATAATGCTGTAATTTATATTTTATTTAGTTTATCAAACAATTGGTGCAAAAATTTTGATAAAATTGATAAAAATTACATATATTAAATAGGATTAAACTTACCTCTGCCCGAGCGCACGTTCACACTTCTGCTCCTCGACGCCATTTTGCAAAAAAAATCAACTGTCAACGTGTCACATGACTTTTGTTTACTTTCCTAACAAACCAATAGATCTCGTTACATGTTACTTTCTCAAGCAAAACCTCATATAAAAAGTGTAGATTTTTTTTTCTGTTACGTTCTATGTGTAGTACGCAGGCGGTCACGAGGTTAATTCAGTACAGTATCTATATGGTTGTGATTTTTTTTTAAAGAAAAAGTATGTTCTTTATTTCATGTATTTTATATTCAGCTGTGCAGGTCGTTTATTATTAGTTCTATCTCTGAAAATCAGCAATTTACCATCAACTTAAACAAAATTAGACTTTAGAAAGCCTCTGACATCCCCGATAATTCCCAAAGAGCGCCCCCCACTCCAACACAAAAGAAAAAGATTCACCCGAAGATTTCGCGCTCCCATCACAAAAGATCATGATTGACCCATTAAAACGTACTTAGGCTTTTTTATCTAAATTCCGTCAACAGGTTACAAAAACCCTTCGAATTTCGCAGCAGCCTTTCAGCTTTCGATTGTGGCTGGTGAGAATGTATAACAATTTTGTCAGGGCCCAAGGGTCCGACCGCGACCCGGGTCGGAATACATCGGCGATTTATTTCTATTACGTTCTGACCGCGACTTTACGGCCGGGACACAATGAGATAAGCTATATATTGAAATAAAACTGGTATGAACGACCGCTTTATAATCTGCTGCGAATAATAATGAGATCTGTTCTTCCGCGTCGGTAAATTGAAATGATCTTTGGGTTACTTTTGTCTTTTGTATTCCGTAAGGGTACGGACCCTATATACATATCTATATAGGTAAATTAAGGAGATCCTGTGATGTTGTTTATTAAGGTAGTAAGTATTATGTACCTACCATATATTTTATATACATCCTAAAGGAATACTTAATTAGCGAGTGCACAATTAACTTATAAAAAATAATATTTAAGTTACAACCTCTTTATAGGGGAAATTGTGTATTTACCCAACTAGGTTACTCCTTCACCAATTTTAATGTTATTACCACTTTTTTGTTTTATAATAATAATAACACCCAAAAGTCATATACATAGTCCTGACCCCACACTAAAATCGAGTCTTGTGTCGTGGGTATCAGAAACTACGAGAGACTTTTCGGTCTCACAAACACCCAGACTCGAAACAAATACTTGTGGTTCACACAAACATTTGTCTCGGCGCGGGAATCGAACCCACAGCCGGCGTCTTACCAACTGCGCCACGGAGGCTGTCAGTTTTATATGTCTATCTATTGTCTACCCATCTCAATCTACTTTGTTGTTATTTAAATTTTACATCAATACCCCTAATGTATTCCAATCCTATGGTTTTACCTACTGACCAAGCGCAAAGGTCAAATTGCGGCGGTGGGATATCTTATACATGGAATTTCGATTTTGCCGCTTGACGGAAATTTCCGCGTGCATGCACCAGACGATACGAAACATCATTGGCTTTCTTATTGGGTTTATTTTTATTTATAAATTGAACAAAGTAGAATAGTTACGTTTATTTCGGAAAGAGACATCTTTCATAGATGGGACCTTTGAATTTCATACTCCTGGAGGACAGTCATTGATCTTTACATAGTTTTTTTCTCAATTTCTGGTGTGGATACTGCAAGAAAATTAAAAGCATAAATGTTTCGTTTATTACCTACTATTCAACCGACCTGTTTATTGAATATGTACTGAAACACACTGCAAATATATTTTACAAATGATAAATTTTACAACCAACGTCACAAGATCTTCACTATTTACTATATATGACAAAACTTTCAAGAAAAATATTTTCTGCAAAACATTACGCAACCTACAATCCATACAATGAAATGAAATGAAATTCGTTTATTAGTCACGTAGGCAATTAAATAGCTCTTATGACAAGTCAATACATATAGTACCTACTTATTTTCTATTTACAAAATATTTCTTATAATATTTATATAATTATATTGCACAGCTAATGAACTGACAACTACCAAACATACCACCGATCACACATCCTTCCGAAACAACAAGCAGTTTGCGGAACTTCCCATGTTCAAACTTGCCTCGTTTAATATTCTGCAGTTGGCACCAACTTTGACCCGTAACAACGAGCCCTTTGGCCATAGTGGCACAATCTTTGCGCGTATACACGATATAACTAACCATAGTTTTAAAGATATTGAAGATTGAGTTCTGTCGGTCGTATGTTGGGTTTAAGTTTATTTTAACAATTATTTAATAAAAAAGTAAATAATAAAATGCTTTAGTACCCATAGTACATAGTCACATAAATTCTAAAATTATACAATAGTATAAATATTATTATTATACGAGTATTATTTAATTAATTAGAAGCACATTAGTCTTAAATAGCTTGTGTACTTAGGCATTAGTGCTTTTAAAATATGCATGAAAGACGAGACGAGCAAGTCACTGATGGAAAGCGTCACATCTGCCCTTAAACAGGAGCAACACCTTTCAAAACTTGTTGATTCTCTTAATAATTAATAATCACTGGCTTCAATATCCCTCAAATTGAAAAACAGTGCTTGTTAGTGCTGAAAATAGACGGAACAGTAAAATCTAACCCAACGACCCCACGCATACTTAAGACATTCCATTTCGTAAAACGCTTGCTTACTGAGAAGATTATAACGTTAAATTTGTTTGTTTTCAGATCTCGCATGCAACCGGAAAGTTAGTTGCTGACAACATCGGGTTCTGAACCCTACACCAAAGGTAAGCTTGCTTTTATAATAGCAACCTTCTTTACGTAATTGGCAATAATGTACTGGAGATTGTCAGATTTGGGGTCACCGCGATAGATGAGAACGGTCTATACCGTTCCGTATGGACATACGAATGATTCGTTCATTTTCTTATGTCATTCACTTAATCAGCACATTCCTTTATTTTCACTTGTGAAATCGACGGAAGATACTCTGCACATGTACTTGGCAATAAAAGTTAAGCAAAAAGTGTCTAATCAACGGTTTACTTGAAGATGGTGAACGAGGCCCTAAGTCTATTAACGTCTTGTTTAGCCAATCCTGTTACAATTTTCCAACAATTTGAGTGTTTGACTGCGAATTGCTTCCAAAAGGCAACAAAACTGGATCAGGCCCTCCAGGGATCCCATAGATAGACGATAAAAAATACAAACAAGGACTTATTAAGTCAATTCCATTCTATAATTTCGGATTCGCGAGGTCACCGTGTTCCTTTACACGGTACCTTACAAGAGGCAATCAGCACATAATATGACAAAGACAATGTCACATTGTGAACGCAAAAGTAACCAAGGTGATACGATATTTTTCCAAATGCCAACAAAGTCACGACTCTTGACATTCCGTCTTTTGACCCTCTCGTGTTGAGGAGTTCGCAAACAAAAAGCCACGAGTGTTCTTTATAACTTTGTCGATAATTTAGTTTCATTGAAAAGGAACAAAGACATCAGGAGCGTTTGAAAGACGAATTTAAAATATACTCAGATTTTATAAAGCTTACCTATATATGTTAATTAGTAGGACCTTGTAGATCGTTAAAGCTAGTATAAGGTCTCATAGAAAACTGATGTGAAAAAACCTTTATTTTTGCGTTTCGTTTGACCAAAGAGTTTGGTCCCACTGACCAGTTAGACATCTCACGTCTTAGGATGGCGAGCGCGGTGGAATGCCAAGCATTACTTTGTAATTTGTGTTGTTTGATTTAGCTACTGTCCATGAGCTTTCGTATTGCTTACCATTAGGCGAATGGAATGCTCTTCTCGCAATTACTTGCAATATTATTAAAAAAGTGAGATTGCTAGAGACTCTATAGCTGGTTAGTTATTCGCTTCTTTATGGATATCGACCTCCGAACACAATTGGAAATATCGTATATGCTAAAGATTCAGCCCGAGCCCATCCGTTTTCGATAGGTATGGCATAATTACATCATGTAAAAAGATACAAAAAAGGCAATGAAGGCATTTAAATTGACACAAAATATAACGTAAAATATTCAAGACGAAATAAAATTTAATGTATATCTTAAGGAAAACACATTAAACGTACTTATCTCCACCCATAGCAAACACTCAAATTTCCCTAATTCAAGGCAAAATAAACACACTGAAAGCCTTAAATCCAGAGACCACAGCACAATAAATCCTTCAAGATCTTGTGACGAAGGCTCGCCGAAATAATATAAATTTCACGGAAAGAAACTAGAGGAAAAAATCGAAGGGAATTCTATTTATTCACCCTTACTGTGGCCACCATATTTCACCCCAATACATCCCCGCACAACACGTGAATTATTTATATTATCGCGATAGAAATAAATTTATATCGTTATCTTGTAGTCTCGGAGCTTGTGGACGTCTTATTAGAATAATTTTATTTTCCTAGCTCACGGAAAATTAATAACAGACAGACAATATTATATGTTAGTTCCTTGCCTATTATTTTAAAAGGAATACCTTATACTATATAAACTTACTCAACTTACTGACACTATAAGAAAATTATTAATGTGTTCTATGTATTCGTAAACATAAAAATAGAGAAATAGGAATACATCGAAATTTTTACTACCGTATTTTGCTGATAACCAATGATAATTCGAAATGCACTTATTATACCACAACCGTATAAGTAAAATACATTATTCTTACTAAGCTATAAGACCATAAGATACAATTTTATTTACAAAATGCTTCGGACTTAGCTTTTAAACTCGGTGCAGAGGAATCGGATAAAATTGTGTCGAACGGCTTACCGTTCTCCGGTGGTGTCTTAACACCACCATCACTCGCCAGTTATTACCCTTTTGTTATAACCCCCCTCACCTTTGTTTTTCTCCCACCAAACAGTAGTGTAAATGCACTATTGTGTTCCGGTTTGAAGGACATTGTAGCCAGAGTAACTACTGGACATAATGAGGTTTAACATAAGGTTTCAGATTGGCGAACGCAGTGTAATGCCAAGCATTGCTTTGTATTGCATGGTGTTGTTTGGTTTTGCTGTCCATGATCGGTCGTATCGCTTACCATCAGGCGAACGGCATGCTCGTCTCGCCATTCACCGCAATAAAAAAAACCTACCATTACTTACCAGTGCATTGTAGTCACTTAGTCGTAACACTAAAAACCCAATTACGATAAAAAAACAATTGAATGCACCCTGTCTCCTCGACAACGATGGTTATTTATCACGCCAGCGACCTCTCGATACTACGATAGTGTTAAAACTAGTTTAACTTCACCCAACACCCGAAGCCTTCCATTAAATGGTTTGGTTTTTAATTGAAAACTAGTATTGAGATGGATTGTTGGGTAGTTTTTATTTTGGTCGATGAAGAACAACTGTGTGCCTCATTCAAATGCTATTGTTCGACATATGAATAGAACGATTTGAATAAGCCGACATATTGTATCGATCGCAAGAGCTAATTGTCCCACGCTGGTGTACCGCATTACGATGGCATTAGATAAATAATAATAATTAAATAATACACCAAACAATCATATACCTTGTCCTGACCCCATATTTAGATCAATTAAGTCTTGTATCGCGGGTATCAGAAACTACGAGAGACTTTACGTTCTCGCAAATACCCAGAATCGGGACAAATATTTGTGGGCTTAAAAACATTTTTGTAAATCAACTTAGCTTTATCGTATCAATATGAGCTACGTACCATGAGTCTACCGTCTTTTAAATAAAAGATAGAAAACCTTTGAAGTGCCTATGCCCTATGCATATTGGCATATCTCGGATATTCGTCGTAGTCTGTGGAACTATTTGAACTGTTCTATTAGCCACAATTCGCTAGCTCAAACGTGACCAGAATTTATTAACACTCCATAAACAGATTGGAAGAAAATTTTATTTCCCTCAAACTATTCTGCGATTTATCGCATAGTAAACGATAAAGATTTATCTGCTCGCGAACAGCAAATGAAATGCTGTGAATAACCAATATCCTTCATTTTATTAATTTTTCCAACATCAAGGGGCTTCGGGCGGGGCGTATCGTCTTACAAGAAGCAAGGCAAGTAGTCCCACTGATATTTATATTTTATTTTTATAATGTTTAATGGGTAATTATATATTTGGTTACATAGATGTATTATCAGATTGCTAATAGTTAACCTCTGCATAAAAAATCACACTTTTTATTCATATTATTTAAAATCATAATATATTATTGTTGTAATAATGAAACGCCTTAACGTATCTCTTAGCCATTTTGCACTACTAGAGCTACGACACACTTGCTATTACAAATCCATCAGGAGCTTAAAATAAACATTACCAACTTAACATCACATTGAAACGATCCACCTTAAAATTTTAAAATATTACCCCCGGGATTGTCACTTCCTATTTTGTAACCAATAAAATGTGTGCTCTGGCAATCTGTGCAGTCATTGACCTTTAACTATAAAACAACAAAAGGAAGCATGAACCAACAGCGACGCAGACTACAAACGTAGCAGACGTTAAACTTTAATTGAATCACAGCACTGCCTTTGTGTTATTTGGACAGCAGCCAAGAATAATAAAGAAAATCTTTTAATATCTCGATTAGCGAAACAATAAAGGCTGCATTAATTCAAACAAACGGAAATAAAAACAGCCCGTTGTAATGAAACGCGCATTATTTAACGTTCGAAGTTTCCATAAACGCTTGTATCAATCGCTTAATCCTTTGCATTCAATATATCCGTCATCGATATACAAAACAGAAAAATACGGAGGGTAATTGGAAATGAAACAATGATCCGACACTGTTTACTAAAGTGTGATTGAGTTTGCATTTGATATTCAGCTTCGGGACTAACAGAATCAATATTTTTGATTATTTTTTTATTCCATCCGCACCGCGGAACTAAAGGCTAGAAACCTGAGACTTACGAAGATTTGATTAAAGCAATATCCAATGATGATGTTGAGGGAGAGCATCAAATTAAATGTAAGAGATTGCTTGGGGCTTGTATCGGCTTACCAGTAAGATAATAATTCTATTGGAATTTCCACGTTTTCCCTTATTGCCCTTTATTGTCATTGCTTTCGAATTTTCGAAGATATTTAATAATTCGGCTTGCTTTTAAAATTGGGTTAGTAATTTCATGTCTATTATTTTACTTAAAAATTGTGATTACAACCCGTGAATATTTCTTGAGAAGATGATAAACGGGCTGGAAAAATATATTTGGAAGTTCGTATAATAAAGCCGAAAGCTGCTGAATTTATAATAAATGCTTAAATAAACATAAAAAAGAAAGTACGTATGTACCTTACAGTGTGCATGCTATAGAATATATACTTCTTTGTCTTTATTTAACTCATATAAAGGACAAAGAGTGACATAAATGTTAAGTTATTCCCCAGTATACCGTACAAAGGTTCCTGCCTAATAAATTGAACCACGGGAATTTTTTCTCACAACCACAACAGCGAAGTAGCTAACAAAAGTTAGTTTCACAAATGCATGCTGTTGTCGGATATCACGTTAGATTTTATCTGTATCTATACCAGCCCATATACGACCCACTGCAGGGCATGGGCCTCAACAATCGAGAGTACCCTTGAGAGAGGTTAGGCCATATAGTCCTAAGTTCACTACGCTGGCCTAGTGCGGGTTGTTCATATTATGTTTTAATCGACTTCAAAAAAGGGAGATTATCAATTTGACCTATATGTAAATATGTAATATTGTCAGAATTCCAGTTTCTGGATATGTCTATACCAGTATCTGATTACGTATGCCAAATTTCATAAATGTATGTTTGTATATGTCGGAGTGATTGGAAAATTTAAGAATTGTAATGATTATTTAATTATGATGTAAGCTTCTTATTGTAAACATAGATTATAGATTTTCAAATTATACAAAATAAGTTGTTGATTTGATGAATTTAAGAATTGTAATTATTATTTAATTATTATTTAATTATGATTTAAGCTTCTTATTGTAAACATAAATTATAGATTTTCGAATTATGCAAAATAAGTTGTTGATTTGATTTTTAGTAAGTTGGGTAGTTTGAAATAATGTAGAGGGGAGCGTACCAATATAAGGAGCGTGCAGACTCACTACAGGGCATTCGAAGTCTCGTCGGCAAGCTCTACAGTAGTTACGTCATAATTGTGCAGTAACAAAGTACAAATAAATTGTGTTTATCTGTGAAGACGACGTTTGATTACTCACTTCATAAGATGAGCCAAGACGAAGACTTACATAACGACCGACCGCCTTCACCTATCCTAAACCCTTCTGTTCACTCCGAAATCAGAAGTGGGATGGTCCCAGGCACTTCAAGAGGAGAAAATATGGATGTAAATTCGCAAACCTTATTCGCACTTGTAAATGCACTGGAAACGCTAACAAGGCAAAACCAAGCCGGTATGCAGGCGAATCAAGACTTTATTTCTGGTTTTCTTAACAAGACAACAGCTGCATCAAAGCGACCACGATTGAGTGATATCTATATAGCACCATTTGACCCAGATGGAGATGTACCTATACAAGATTGGTGTGAACACGTTGATCAAGCAAAGAAGCATTGGGATTTAACAGATTATGAAGTCTGTTCTAAAATTGCTAGCCTATTACAAGGAAGAGCTAAATCTCTTGGAGATACGTGGCTAGTAAAATCTCCAGTATGGAACGATATGCGACAAGCCTTGATACAAACATTTGAGCCGGAATCAAGATATTGCAATGATATACTGAAATTTCGGAGTTTTAAATTCAATACATCAAACCCCGTTGAATCTATCACTAAAGCCTGGCAAATTTGGAAGCGAGTGATAAATGGCAACAAAGAAACAGACGCAGTTGAAGCGGTTATTGGGTGTATTGACAACGAGTTCCTCAGATTACGATTGTTGTCCAGTAAGTGCACAAGTATCCCAGAGTTAATATCTGTCGCTTCGACTTTCAAACCTCGTGAATCAAGATTCGGAGAACAACCATCTAAACGCCCCAGATTTAGAAGTGGTCGAGAGGATACTGTGATCTGTTTTAAGTGTGGGAAACAAGGACATTTGCAATCGAGCTGCAACTTGAGAACTGGCGAACTAAGACCCTTGTTGAATATTGACAACAATGATGGACATAAGTCAGCTACCGTACCAGCCGATCATCGTAAGCCTAAATGTAATTATTGCAACAAGATTGGTCATATGGAATCTACATGTTTCAAGAAAATGGGAGATGAAGCGGAGAAGATCAATTTATTAAAAGTGGATAATGAAATACTCACACCAATGGAAATTAATATTGATGGCCGAAGCTTAGTTGCTTTGTACGATAGCGGCGCTTCTCGATCCCTGATAAGACGGTCACTCGGTTACAGTTTGCCGGGAAAAAGAGAAGAATGTTCCGTACTGCTAAAAGGAATTGGTAACGATAGTATTCCTTTATTATCTTGTCTACGAGTGATCGTTACGTGTAACATCAACAACGTATTTGTCGAGATCGCTTTTCACATTGTTGAAGATCACGAATTACCCTGCGACATACTTATCGGAGCAGAGATTGTTAAAGGTACCGGATTGAATGTCCTTATTACTCAAGAACGCGCAATAGTCTTCAGACAATCTATTATACATAACGTCCGGACTGTGGAAGAGTATTTCCTACATACTGATTTAACAGATAATCACGAAAAACAAAAGTTGAGGAGCCTACTAAAGAAATATGAAGGCTCTTTTGTAGAAGGAATCCCCAGGACTAAAGTAACGACTGGCAGTTTAAATATTCAACTAAAGGATCCAAATAAAGTTGTTTCGCGAAGAGCCTATCGTATGACACCCGTGGAACGACAAAAATTAAAAGTCATAATCAAAGACTTAATGGACAAAGGCATAGTACGAGAAAGCACTTCTGATTTTGCAAGTCCAGTGATTCTTGTAAAGAAAAAGAATGGCGAAGATCGGATGTGCACTGACTACCGAGAGCTCAACAGAAATACTGTTCCTATAAAATATCCGTTACCAATAATATCGGATCAGATAGATCGACTTTCGGATGCCAACTACTTCATCAGCCTCGATATGGCACAAGGATTCTATCAAATCCCGATAAATGAAGAATCCATTTCAAAAACCGCTTTTATCACACAAGATGGTCTCTACGAATATGTGAGAATGCCGTTTGGGTTAATGAACGCACCAGCAGTATTCCAGAAAGCAATAATGACTGCACTTCGACCCTTGCTTGACGATATCCTCATCTACATGGACGATGTGTTAATAAAATGTAAGCAGTTTTCTGAGGGCCTAGAAATTTTGGACAAAGTCCTTGCAGCACTTACTCAAGCAGGGTTTTCAATCAACGTGAAGAAATGTTCGTTTTTTAAAACATCTATTGAATATCTTGGTAACGTGATATCTAACGGCACTGTCAAACCAAGTCAACGAAAGGTCGAAGCTCTAGAAAAATCGCCAGTACCGACAAATGCAAAACAAGTTCGCCAATTTTGTGGTCTAGCAGGCTATTTCAGACGCTTTGTTCCATCTTTTTCACAGAGGATGATTCCTCTGTATAATTTGACTAAAAAGGACGCCAAGTTTGAATGGACTCCTGAATGTGAAAATGCTTGACTTGATATCATTCGACGCTTAACTTCAGCGCCCATTCTTATTATTTTTCGAGAAGAATGGCCAATTGAACTCCATACTGATGCCAGTAGCACTGGATTGGGAGCTATTTTAATACAAATAAATAATTTACAACAACACGTAGTGGGCTATATGAGTATGAGAACTACGACACCCGAAAGTCATTACCACTCATACGAGCTTGAAACCCTAGCTATTGTGCGAGGAATTAAACACTTCAGACAATATCTTTATGGAAGAACCTTCACAATAGTTACTGATTGCAACGCCATAAAGTGTTTATCTCGAAAACACGAACTCTTACCAAGAATCCACAGATGGTGGTCATATCTTCAAAATTTCAATTTTACGATTGAATACCGTCAGGGTAATCGAATGAAACACGCCGATTTCTTTAGCAGAAATCCTGCGAAGTGCATCAATTTAACGCAAAATATGGACACATGGCTCAAGGTCGAACAAAGACGAGATGAAGACCTTGCTAAACTCATTAAGCAGTTGGAAAATGGTGAGAATATTGAAGAATATCGTCTCCATGATCAAGTGCTAGAACGAAAATATGATGAAGAAGTACCTGGAAGTAAGAAATGGAAAAAGATAATCCCTAAATCATATCAGTGGAGCATTATTAACGCCTACCATACGGCATTGAAACATTTCGGATGGGAGAAGACTTTAGCAAAAATCCGCGACAATTATTGGTTTCCTGAGATGTCCACAACAGTACGGAAATTCATCGAAAATTGCGTTGTATGTAAAACCAGTAAAAGCGCTTCTGGATCTAGACAGGTTCAAATGCATCCCATAGAGAAGAAACCGATTCCATTCGACACTATTCACATTGACATGACTGGACATCTTACAAAAAGAAACAACAAACATGAGTACGTCGTCGTTATCATAGATGCTTACACCAAATTTGTTACTTTGACGTACGCGACAGACAAAACATCAAAATCTATGTTAAATGCACTTAAAACTGTTGTGTCACTTTTTGGAGCACCAAGGCAAATCATAAGCGATCAAGACACGGCTTTCAAAGCTGAATTCGAAGATTTCTACAAAGCCTTCGGAATCCATCAGCATTTCATAGCCCCAGGCGTAAGTCGAACTAATGGGCAAGTCGAACGAGTGATGGCCATAGTCAAAAATGGACTAACTATAATTCGCAACTACGAGACAATAAATTGGAGAAAAGGACTGGATGCTTTACAACTAGCAATAAACTGCACCAAGCATAAGACTACAAACGTGAGTCCAATGAAAGCCTTGACTGGAAGACAAGGCGCAGTACCAGCAGAAATAGTTTCCTTAATCGACGAAGAGGGGACAGTAGACAGAGCACAATTGGATAATTATATTCATAACAAAATTCAAACAAAGGGCAAAAATGATAAATTGAGATTCGACAAAGGAAAGGCTAAAATTGAGAAATTTAAGAAAGGAGACATAGTTTTATTTAGGACTAATCCTCGCAATCAAATTGGACTTGATCTTAAATACCCTGAAGCCTATGAAATTTGGAAGGTGTTACCCAATGATCGCTACCAAGTAAAGAAATTAGCAAACAGAGGAAGACCAAAGAAAGTTGCACATGATCAGTTGCGATTAGCTCCAAAACCAAGTAATCAGCAAGTAAACACCATTTCTGTGTCAGATCACCAGGGAAATACAGAATAGAATGACATGCATAAAAATAATTACATTTTGTTAAAGTGTGTGCGTTTTACGAATGACCGTGTCGGAGTATCATTGTACAGAATTTGGATTTAACTGTCATTGGGCCTCCGAATCGTATTGTAGTTCGTTGAGGACAGGGGCCTCCGAATTGTATTGCAACTCGTTGAGGACAGGGGCCTCCGCATTGTGTTGAAATTCGTTGAGGACAGGGGCCTCCGAATTGTTATAAAGTTCGTTGAGGACAGGGGCCTCCGAATGTGCTGGAATTCGTTGAGGACAGGGGCCTCCGAATTGTTGTAAAATTCGTTGAGGACAGGGGCCTCCGAATTTCCAGATTTATTTTTCGGTCAGAGGCGACCGTATTGCAGAATGGCCGTGTCGGAGTGATTGGAAAATTTAAGAATTGTAATGATTATTTAATTATGATGTAAGCTTCTTATTGTAAACATAGATTATAGATTTTCAAATTATACAAAATAAGTTGTTGATTTGATGAATTTAAGAATTGTAATTATTATTTAATTATTATTTAATTATGATTTAAGCTTCTTATTGTAAACATAAATTATAGATTTTCGAATTATGCAAAATAAGTTGTTGATTTGATTTTTAGTAAGTTGGGTAGTTTGAAATAATGTAGAGGGGAGCGTACCAATATAAGGAGCGTGCAGACTCACTACAGGGCATTCGAAGTCTCGTCGGCAAGCTCTACAGTAGTTACGTCATAATTGTGCAGTAACAAAGTACAAATAAATTGTGTTTATCTGTGAAGACGACGTTTGATTACTCACTTCATAAGATGAGCCAAGACGAAGACTTACATAACGACCGACCGCCTTCACCTATCCTAAACCCTTCTGTTCACTCCGAAATATATCTGTATGTTTTTACTTTTTTGTTATCAATATGATTTGCGGTACTTCCGCTTTGAAGTTTAAACTCCTTTCTAATATAAGCTAAGGCTAGTAACTTCTACTACTTTCTAGTCGGGTTCCTTTGTCGAGTAATTTATATTGCAGATTAATGGATATAAAAATCTAATTCTCTATATTTTCTACCTACAATGGAACTGAAAAGGTATAGGTGTGTATGTGTTAAGGGTTAGAGCTTGTTTATGCAAAAACCTAATGTTGATTTTTAAAACTGCTTGACTGATTTATATGCGGGTTTCTGTTAAAAGCTTTTTGTGGCAGGTGGTTCTAAGATTAGTATTATAGTTTAAAATCATCAGAGGTCGCTGTAGTATCTAGTTATTGATATATTCGGTATATCAATAAAAGTAGCTCAGAAGGATGTAATCGGAATATATTTATAGGCATGTTAAAAAAAATTGTCTTTTATAAATCAAAATATTAAGTCAACGTTTAAATAATAAGCAAAAATATATATTTTTAATAAACCCACCACGGATGCAAACGGTAATCAAAAAGGATTAAATAAATTCAAACAAAATTTTCTCTTGTAAAAAATGCGCAAACGAAGCTAGGTCAATAGGTCATATACATAAGCAATCCACACAATACAAACAAATTAAAACCGAAATTATTCCCGCGAAGCTTGTGTGCAAACACACATTAATCATGTTTTTAATCAGAAACGCTGTAATTAAATTTAATTATTTTTTTTTTTTTTTTTTTTTTTTTTTTTTTTTTTTTTTTATTTTAATAAGGAAAAACTAACAGTTGTACATTGTATATGAGTATTTTACATTTTTACATTAAGAGATATAAACGCACAACCTACCACGTTCTTCGCAGTATATAAATTAAAATAACTTTCAGGTACAAGCGAGTAACTAAATATAAACAGAAAATACAAAATATAGGAATTTATACATACTAAAAGATTGAACTTAAATCTAATTCCAACAGTATTGCAAACAACTTTTTCCGATAAATATGCGGTGATGAAGCAAATATATCCAATTGTGAAAAGCAGTCGTTATATGTTTTAGTAAGGCGGCGGAGAGGTGCACGAACCCCTGCATTAGTGCGACAAGTGGTAACACCAAAGACAGGCCTTCGGCAGACCTCACGCCTTATCACAGTCCTTGGCACAATATAGCATAGGTCGTTAATTAAACTCACACAGTCAAACTTGCCACCAATTATATTATAAAGTAACATAGCGTCAAGATAAGTGCGCCTAGACTTTAAACTTAAGAGTTTATATTGGTGAAGAAGGTCACTGTATGGGACGACATTGCGATGGCACCGGTAATGCATAGTTTTTAAGTATTTGCGTTGCACGGCCTCTAGTTCATCAATGTATTTATTATAAAGAGGATTCCAAATTTGAACGGCATACTCCAACTGGCATCTAATAAGAGATTTGTATAGGTGAATGTAGGTACGGCTATGCTTGAAATCCTTCGATGACCGCATGACGAAGCCATACATGCGATAGGCATTTTTAATAATCTTTTCCACGTGTTGGTCTAGGTGTAATTTATTATCAAGCAGTATTCCTAAGTCCTTTACTACGGACACCCTTGACAACGCGACATTAGAAATGCTGTAAGTGTGGGTAATATTATTAACATTTTTGGTGAATGAAATTGCCAAACATTTAGGAAGACTTAGTTGAATTTTGTTTTTAACACAGTAGCTAGTAAATCGTATAAGATCATCCTCAAGCAATTTGCAGTCGTTTTGATTTTTTATGCATTTATACACTTTGAGGTCGTCAGCATATAATAGAAATTTCGAATGTTTAAAGCAGTCATTAACATCGTTAATAAATATCGTAAAAAGAAGAGGGCCCAGTATCGAACCCTGGGGAACGCCCGAGGTGACGACGGCTGTACGGGATTGATAACCTTTGATGACGACCTGTTGCGACCGATTAGTAACATACGAAGTAAACCATCTCAGTAAATTTCCACGGATTCCATTAAAAGCAATTTTGGAAAGAAGCAGCTCATGATCTACCTTATCGAACGCCTTCCGAAAGTCTGTATACACGGTATCAACTTGCGTTCGTCGATCCATACTATTAAAAAGGTAATCCACAAATTCTAAGAGGTTAGTAACAGTTGACCTCCGTTTAACGAAGCCGTGTTGCTGTGGGATAATTATATTATGCAATATTGGATAAATTTCGTTATGTACTAGACGTTCAAAAAGCTTCGACAAGGCCGGGAGAATCGAAATTGGTCGGTAATTTTCTATATCTTGTTTAGAACCAGATTTATGAACGGGCGTTATATTTGCACTTTTCCAGATGGTAGGAAACACACCTTCGGAAAGACATTTATTAAAAATAATATGTATGGGTTTACATATATTAACCGCTGTCATTCTAAGAAAATAAGCATGCAAACCATCCGGCCCCGGTGATTTTGATATACAGAGGGATTTTAACTCTTTTAAAATTGTAACAGTGCTCAAATATATATCACTAATAATAGAACAACCGTCAACATAGTCTCCTGTGGGTTGCCAATCAGTTGTTAGTGTAGATGCTTCATAAACCGAATGAAAGAAATCAGTGAACAAATTGCAAATTACACTAGGATCACTAGATCGTTGGCTATTGTAATACATGGTAGGTGGAAAACCGTTAGATGTTTTACGATTAGAGATAAAGCGCCATAAATAGTTGACATCCTTAGTTAATACATTTTGAAGTCCTCAAACATTCGACGGTTACTTTTAATTAATAAAAGGAAACTTAAAGGCGTACATACAAAGATTGTGGAAGAATAATGGCAAAGAATAATGGCAAACTGTTTACACGACCTTAAAGTTATTCAGTCTATATCATAAAAGTTTTCTTTAGTATGTAGCTATAAAATCAGTCCTATTTTTAAGATGCGTACTTGAATACTTATATAGCATTACTATAAGCTTAAGTAGTTTTAAATGCACTGTTGTGTTACGGTTTGACGAACATTGTAGCAAGAGTAACTAGTGGACATACTGAGACTTAACATCTTATGTCTCAGGATGGCGAGCGCAGGGGAATGCCAAGCCTTGCTTTGTAATTCATGGTGTTGTTTGGTTTTGCTACTGTTCATGAGCGGTCATATCGCTTACCATCAGGCGAATGGCCTTCTCGTCTCGCCATTCATCGCAATACAAAAAAACTCAAAAAAGAACCAAATAAATCAGAAATCACAAACAAAAAAAAACTATTAGCGGTCTTATCGCTCATAGGCAGTGTCTTACAACCATTATTGTGTTTGTAGGCATATAAAAATAAAATGATGTGTATGATATTTAGCAATACAAAATAAAACGTATGTACCGCAAATAACGTGCAGTACATTGCTATGTGAACGTAGTCGTAGTGTCTCGAGAAGTGCTCGAAACTTTGCAAGTAGTTTTTAAAGTTGATATGATTCAGTATGGAAGCACAAATAAATGCGGATGTTTTCTACAGTACGCACTTAGAGAAATGAAATAATATAAATTGCAAGTTAGACGGAAATCTGTGATGTGAAAATAAATTGGAATTGAGCGTTGTTTGAAAATAGATTACTTAGGCTCAGTTGCACAAATTACTTTGACTTTGAAAACGACAATCCCATACATTAGCAACGTTAAATACATCCGAAATGTATGGCGATGATATTGTTAAAATCAAAGTTATGGGCAAAGTTAGTTTGTGCAACTGAGACTTAATCTTCCGCCACAAGAAGTCACGAGTAAACATAAGCCTCCCACAAAGCTTAGCTCCGTGGCGCAGTTGGTTAGACGCTGGCTGTGAAACGAGAGGCCGCGGGTTCGATGCACCGAGACAAATATTTGCGTGATCCACAGGTTGTTTCGGGTCTGGGTGTTTCTGAGACCGAAAAGCCTCTCGTAGCTTCTGATACCCACAATACGAGACTCGATCTTAGTGTGGGGCCAGGACTGTGTATGTGACTGTTGGGTGTATTTATTTATTTATTTACATACAAACTATTTAAAGACATGTATATACATTAAAAGGCACCACATGCCTGTGAAAGAAGAAACCGTCAATGCAAATCAAGTTACCACAACGCTCGAGTAAACTGAAATTCCATGCGGGTCACTCGGCTAGTCCCGATTGCTTCAACCGACACTCGCTGAAACGAACCAATGGCCGCTAATTTCTTTTTAATAAATACTGGAATTTCTAAAAGTGGTGAGGTTTGTAAAAAAAGAATTAAGAATTGAATAAATTGATAAATTGGTCTCTGGAGTCAGGGCACTTCCGACAGGTCTATATGGCGAGCTATGGGGGAGGCCTATGTTCAACAGTGGATTTCCTGTCGCTAAAAAGAGAGGGAAAAAGAAGGTTGGTACGGAATTTGACCTCAGGAAAGCACTTTTATATTACATACATAAACTCACGCCTTTATCCCAGAAGGGGTAGGCAAAGGCTCCACCAGGACACCCACATTTCGTCTTGTATGTTCCGTCCCATGATGTGATGGGGGCGAGCCTATCGCCATATCGGGCACAAATTCCTGACTCCGGGCTGATAATTAATAGAAAAACCCAATATCACTTTGCCCGACCCGGGATTCGAACCTGAGACATCAGCTTTGTAATCGTACCATACAACAGCGGCACCGAGGCACTTTTATATTTACACTGTTATAACCCGAAAGGTTCGGCCTCAGGCAGTGTTAGGCTCGAAAAGGTCGACTACGAAAAGCCACTATCAACCCTTCCTCAAGCTTAAGTTAAATATTTACCAGAATGTATTTCTCCATGCCACACCTACCGATATTTTTCGACTGTGCCTACTGCTAGCCAGAAGGGTAATATCTCAACACTGTTTTTATAAGGTTTAACTAATAATATGAAATACAACAGATGAATCCTATTTGTGAAACAAATTTAGTTGTAATAAAATTGTAGGATATTATTAGGAAATAGAAAATTGCCTCTTTTGCCTGCCATGACTTTACGAGAAGCTCAACAATCTTCAAAAAATACAACGCTTACGAAATATTATACAGCATGTAGAGAACATGTTGTATATCTTCATGGAAGGATTTGTTCAATAATATCCGAGTGACCAACTCGCTAGTTTCTATTATAACAAAACAATGACACTTTAAACCTGCCTCCTGGCTACAATATCCTTCAAACCGAAACACAACAGTGCTAAATGCACTGCCGTTTGGAAGGGAGAAATAGAGATTGCGGTGGTACCTACTCAGGTGTCCTCTCACATATGAGAGACCTCCCACCAGCCCCATTATAAATAAAATTATAAAATACAATACAATATTCTTTATTGTAAACCAATACAAACAAGTAAATTACAGAAAGAAAGAAAAAACAAAAATGGTATCACGTGGCGGTCTTATCGCTTGGAGCGATCTCTTCCAGACAACTTTTTTATTTTATTTATTTATTAATTAGAATCTCCAACGAAGATAACACATAACATATATATATATATATTACTACATATTTATCCTTCTGCGTGCATCTTCAAATTACAGGAGAGTACAGCTTGCACTTTTGTATGGATAGTATCAGAAGTTGGTGGCGAATTATCCTCAATAGAAAAGCAACTTGAAACGAAGTAGTCTTGAAGATATCGCCAGTTATAAGACCTTAAATCAACGTCTGATTCGTCAGTTATCAAGGAACAGTTCCGCGCCAACTCACACAAAATTAATCATGCGGGCGAAAACCATCCCCTGTAATTTATATTAAGGGTTGGTAGTTGGTATACATTTCTATGGGATTTTTGTCCTTATACCTAGAACATGTTTAATGAGAAGACTACTGCAAGAGATATTTAAAACTATAATTAAATGACTTAGTGTAAATTTTAATATTTTCCAACAAGCCTTAATTATTATTATTCTCTTGAGTTCAATAAAAAATGTGCAGTATTTAATAACAAACCTGTATAAAAATTAATTAGTTATTAATTAAAAACGCAATATTCTCAACTCAAGTCATTACTAACTTCACCCGCGGATTCAGCTTAATACATTGCAATAGAAAGCACCTAATTAATGAAATTTTCAACTTTATAACAACATTATTCATTTTAATGCATTAAATTGTGAAACTTTTCACAATTTGCCGCTCTTGTGGTCGCAATAAATCCATCATATCGCGTATGTGTTATTTATTACGAAATAAATGAAATATGGCGTCAGGAAAATTAATCCCATTAAAAATACATACATACATAAACTCACGCCTTTCTCCCAAAAGGGGTAGGCGGAGGTGCTACCACGAAACCCACGTTTCGCCTTATGACAGAAACATGAAAAAATCTGACAGAATTTTACTCACTCGCTATGTACCATAAACATGACCTATTATGGACAGATTTTTTAAAATTTAATTTTAACTTTATAAAATAAACATGGTTACAATCAGTTCACAAAAAAATCTTCACCAAACCAAACAAAACACAGAAAATCTCTCAAATAAAATCCCTATTCACCCGCTCCCGTTCTTTCCTGTGGGAGCGTGCAGATGTAGCGACCGTCAAGCGCCTACCGCGATGTTGCCGCGTCAGTAACTTTGTTAGTTTCCCGATTTGCGGCGCCCCCTGTCGGCGATTCCCGTAGTTTATGCCCGGGAAACTTCTCCAGAAGTTTTATCACGACATTTTTATTCCAGAACAGGGGAGCAAAGTGTATTGTTTATTGTGTCTTCGGCAACTGTTCTGTTGTAAAACGTGCCAAATAAAACGTTGGGTTTTTGTTTTTGTTTTTGGGTAAATAATACATAGTACAGATGTTGAATACGTATGACTAGACTGTGACTCGGGATCATAGAAAACAGATGTTTTGGTAAATATATTTTCCTTGTGCGGTTTGTACTTAGAAATAGTAATAATGCGAGCTACATCTAGATTTGTCTATTATTTGAACAAGTTGGACTTCGTTATAAATCATTATTAATCCTAGCTTAAATTATGTCTCAATACTCCTCATATAAGGCAAATACGGCTAACTAACTACGTGTCCTGTGAAGTAATTAAAAGACGCAAAGATGGATATTTCGATCTTACACACAAACTAAAATGAAAAGTAAATTATTTTCTTAATTCTAAGGCTGTATTGCAACTTCCTTTAAATTACATGAAAATAATATTATTAAGTTACGACAACAAACATCATATTATAAAATGTACTATATCTAGCTAAGAGTATGTTGAAATAACATTTATTATAAAACAGTGGAGATATTGTGTGATACGCTTTAATTATTCATGTATTTAAACAGGGGTTCGGCTTGTAGAAACCACTTAAAACGCTTATAGCGCTCACATCGCTCAGTACCCTCCCAACGCTCGATCTGCTTAAGTTATGGACAGGACACAATGAGTACAACTTAAAAGGAATATTTTTAATGGATTTGAATATAATAAACATATTGACCACTGCGGCGCATACGTCTCTTCAATTATGATTAGTGGTTATAATAAAAACAAAATTCAAATCAGAAAAATACGGTTTTATACCTAGCTACTAGTAATCACCTCGTGGAAAGCTTTCGTTCCGGATCAAAAGCATTCGAAAGACCTGATCGATCTCAAATTCGTTGGCAGAGTTTGATTATGGCGGCAGAGAAGGGTCCACACTGAAGGAAACAATAGGGATTATTGAGGCTCCAGCAATCTCTCTGATTGCATGAAATGTGAAGACGAAAATGATATTTTTCTATGAGTATCTGTAATACAGTGGCATCTACCTGTTAAACATATTCAGGAGTAGCGAAAAGACAAGCGAGATTAGCTTAAATTGGAGAATTCCAGTTTTTTTAATTACAAGGAATGACTAGACAAGCTGCAGGTTAATAAGTATTAGTAAGCGATATGATCGCTCATGGACAGTAGCAAAACAAAACAACACGATGAATTACAAAGCAATGCTTGGCATTCATCCTGAGATATAAAATGTTAAGTCTCATTATGACCAGCAGTCACTCCAAATACAATTAAAATAAAGTAGACGGCTGTTAGTAAAACATACTCAAAGATTTTTCTAAACGAAAAAACGCACTTTTAAAAGAAATTTCTCTAACCTAACCTAACCTGAACGAAGCTTCATTCAAAATATTGTAAAAAATATCACGAACATTAATCATTCGCGAACCTTGTAATCCGGAGCGTTACGGGTCGCCGCTCATAAAACCAGACGAGCGGTCGAGTAATAGCCTTAAAGCAACAATATTACTCCCTAACAATATGCAAACATACAGACCGAGCACTCACTACATTCTAAGAGGTGCTCGGAATATCGCGCAGGAAAGCGGACAGAAATTACTCTTGTACTACACGATGAAATGAATAAAATTCTTTGTCATTTTATGACATAATCGTAGGTAATTTATTATTACAGAATCATTTATTTTGTAAAATGTCGGGGAAAATGTAATGAAGTGACGGATTTGATAATCAATAGGTGAGATTACCGAAGGCTCAGGACCCGTTCTCTTATTTATTTTGGGAGGTTGGCAACGCAGTGTCGTAGATATTCAAGATAACTATAGTGTCCTTCTACTATTTCCTATTCCCTTCTATATTAACGGTAATGACAATTCTCTAAATGATTCGTTACCCCATTCCCTCCAGTGATCTAGAATATAAAGAACGTTATTATGTTGGTAGTGCATCTTTTCATTAGCTAGTAGCACTTTCCCTTCCCATGGCTACTAATGGATTGTCGAAGTACGTCGGTTTGCGCTCCCAGCTTCACAGACATTAAACAGATTACACTATTTACAGCAACCCTGTGACTGTTGCTCTTAGCGCAGATTTTCGAATGCGCGTTGCAAACGATGCATTTGAGTGTGATCCTAGTTTTGTATACTTTGAAATGTCTTTCCTGATTGATAGAATATGATAAAGAAGATATACTCGTCTTCATACAACAATCAGAACTTTTTTATCTTTAAAGACCATAACATTAGTTACACTTTTAATTTATTAATTAAAACATTCTCAAATAACAATTAAAAATAATAACCACTATTCGAAATTTCTAAAGTAATTGAATATCTCGAAGAACAATCTTTCAAATCGCAGAGAATTCTCAAGGCGCGGGAACTTTTTAATGGCGCCAATAAGGGTTCGGGCGCGTCATCAGAATTAAACCGACCACGTTCAGAAGTTGTCATTGCCAGTGAAATAAAACGGGCTAGTCGATTAATACGAATCGGTCGGTTGGCCTTGCACAGCGCCCTCTGTGATTCGAATTGAGAATGTTTTACACAATTGGTACGATCTCGCGGTCGAAATGAGGTCCTTTGTTAATTGTTATTTTAAATTACAGATTGATATTTCATTTGAATAGTCAATTTAAATTAACATTAAAGTAAAATTAAGCTTTCAAATATTATTCAAAGTAAATAGGGTCTTGATATTAATAAAGGGTACATAGCACGAAGAACTGATGGCCGCTGGGGGCGAAAGGTTCTGGAGTGGAGGCTACGTAGCAAGCGAAGTGTCAGACGCCCACCCAGTCGGACGACCTGATTAAGGTCCCAGGAAGTCGCTGGTTGCAGGCCACTTCCAACAGGTCTATGTGGTGATCTATGAGGGAGGCCTATGTTCAGCAGTAGTCTTCCTGTGGGAAGAAGAAGAAAAAGAAGATGAAGAATGAGGAAGAAGATTAAAATAGAAACATTAAGACACAATAATTACGATTTTTTTAACGGTGAAGGAAAACATCGTGAGGAAATCTCCATACCGTAGCGATTTTAAAGAATTTCTACGGTATGTAAGTTTGCCAACCCGCACTAGACCAGCGTGGTGGACTATATGGCCTAACCACTCTCAATCGATTGTCTCGATTGTAGAGTAGGCCCGTGCCCAGCAGTGGGACGTATATGGAATGATACAATGAAAAAAAATTACGATTAATACAATTCAATACACTGAGAACTACTTTTCGATCCCATACAACTCAGACCCGAACCAAATATTTTGATATTTTATATCACACAAACATTTCTCTCAATGTAGAGATTATAATAGCGGCGTTTTGTTTCACCCGCCACTAATTGTGTCCAAATTAATTTTATTCAAACATTCCACAATATAGTCAAATAACAAAGTATTAAATACACAAATTTCATTACACAATTAAAAGTTTCCGCGACAATCACAATAATTATTGTCTTGGACCCAGTAATTAAAACTTTTATAGAAACAAAATCTGGAATTCCCAAACTAACCTATTATTGTTTGGGTGCGCAGTAATTATATAAGGATTTGAGACCGCTGATATAATTTCTCGCTTAAAATTGCTACTATTTGCCGACGAAAATGGAACATTTGTCCAAGAAAGGACTATTTTATATAAAACATTACTGAAATAAATGTACACTGGTCAACAAAGTCTAGGGAACAAGCCAAGTATATAGACTTATTTATGAGCCTTCTTTTAAACATGTACTGGCCACAAAAAATTAAAAATGTAAGTTGAAAGTGCAATAAATAAATGTTCGAAATATAAAATAATAAAATCATAGACCCAAATCTTTTCGAAGTATGGAGGGAAATCTTCACTTGGTCGCAGGTTAAGGGATTAGCTTACGTTAAAAATTGAGAGTTTCCTGTTTTGGTTTTTTTTTTATCTTGTGAAAAACAAATATGTCTACTTCCTTGTATTTTCGTGACTCTTGAGCGTTGTGACGTCGTCATTTAACTTAAAATAAACACTATCTTTCCCTTGTTCCCTAGGCTTTGTAGAGCAGTGTAGTTTAATCTAGAATTAAACGCGAATTCATCGTTTTCGCACTTGACAGTCCAAGCTTTGTTAGGACATTCCTCAGTGCGTTTCACATAAGAGTGATAGTTATTAGTTACATATAGTTCTAACATAACATTATTTTATAACGTTTTGGGTACAATAAAGAATTGTAAATAATTTGAGTTTTGTTTTCAGATGAGATTAGCTTCGTGGGGCACGGCGCTGGTGGCGCTTTTCGTCATCGCATTAGCTGACTCTGCTGAAGGTAAGGTTTCCTACATATCCTATTTATTTTTCAATTATAGGAAGCCCTTTGCTTACCATAGACCTCCATCAAGGAATGGCGGCGACTTGTTTGAGACCAGCGTCATGACTTCTTGCAATATTTATTACGAGTAAAGCAATCCTCAAATACTTACATTTTATTTTAACATATTTATAAAATTGCTTTCAATATTCAACCTTATTCAGTAATTTCGAGCCCTTATGCATGAGAGTAATAGGCGGCTTTGTTAAGACTACACCAATCCACGTAATGGAGAATGAATTACATTTGCAGCCGTTACAGTATCGAAGGCATTACCTGGCTGGGAAATATTGGCTTAAAATAAACTCATATTCTGATAGCACAATCACTACATTATTAGACAAACTACATACTGCTTATCAATCTCCATTATGTCGGAATAATAAAATACCCCTATTAATTAAAATTCATAACTCCCATAATATGCTTCCAATTCACATAAGTCCCCAATTAGAATTATTTTCGTTGGATACCTGGGTTCATAATATAGATCTGTCCAAAACTATAGCTCTGAACATAAAAGGTTTGCGGGAGGCCAAAAAATGTTATCCCAGTGAAGCAATTAAAACGTTATGTAGGTCATTTTTAAATGAAACGTATCCTGGATCTTTTAGAATTTTCACAGATGGGTCTAAAGATATCGATAGCTCTGGGGCGGCTTTTTTTGACTGTCAGACAGGCGGTGTTCTCCGATTAAAGGTAAACCACTATATTAATATTATGTCCACGGAACTATTAGCAATTGAAGAAGCGTTGTCTTACATAGACTCCGTTAATTGCGATAATTCTGTCATATTAACGGACTCCAAGAGTGCTCTTCAACATTTGATCAGATGCACAACTAGCTATAGAGGTTTCCATATAGCCTACAACGTAATTAGATCTCTACGTAGTCTTAAAAATAAAGGGAAAACAGTTGTGTTGCAATGGGTTCCAGCTCATGTTGGCATAGAAGGTAACGAAGTAGCTGACCGTTTAGCAAAAGAAGCGTGTAGTTTGGGCGTACCCTGCTTTTATAAGCCAACCTTTTCCGATTTCCTTTGCGTAATCAAAGATCAATGTAACAAAATGTGGCAGGAATATTTTGATCAGAGATCACTGACTAAAGGCATTTGGTACCGAACGATACAACCCACTCTCTCTAGATGTTCCTGGTTGGACCAAACCAATTTGAGTCGTACCGTTTCTGTCATGGCTGTCCAGCTTCGTTCTGGACACATCCCATTAAATAGCTTTGGTTACCTTATGGGTAAATCCACATCACCTAATTGCCCAGACTGTAATAAAATTGAAGACGTCTATCACATCTTGATGGAATGTGTCCGGAATGAAACTGAAAGACTTACTGTGTTTGGTAAGTCATATGATATTGGTAAATGCAATAATATATTAGCTGTACCAACATCCGAGGAAGCAAAAGTTCTGTATAAAATAGTTAAGAAGGGATATAGAAGTTAAGTTTGTCATTGTTATGTACCAATGAGGGTGTCATAATCACTCAGTGATTAAACCCTCTAAAAATAAAGAAAAAAAATTCGAGCCCCAGACTAAACCAGACATATCGTAGGCAGTCATTGGTAGTGTTACCTAAATCCAGAATATTAGAATTATATTAAAATAGATATAAAAAAATACACAATTACGAAATACAGACGGCAATAATAATTATAATTATCAGAAAGGATTTATACTGCATATACGTTACGCTTTATGTTTGAGTGAGTTTATGTATGTCCATGTGTTATCAATATCCTCGCAAATAATTCCAATAACATCCTACACAAAATGGATTCCGAAACATTTCCAAAACAGATTCCTATTTACCGACCGCATAATGTTTGCAATGCATCGCAGCTAAAACCAATCAAATGCCTAAAAGTTGGGAGCGGAAAGTCTATTCCGAGAGCCACAGTTTTCATTTTGCGGGTCGTTTCCGTGTCTATTAAGTTGAACGTGTACAAAGGTGGGAATGGCTTGGAAATATTCCTGACGTATGAAACAAAGCCTTCAATGTATTGATGAGCGATAAGATCCTTGATAGATATCATACTTTGCCAGCTTTTTATAGATACGTATGCGTATCAATAAATCACAGCGGCTGAGTTGGTGAAAACCTTATGAAACAATAGACCGTGAATTTGATTTAAAATAAAACTTAATATAATGTGCGTCATCAACACATATTTATTTATTTATTTAATTCTTTATTGTACACAATTAAGAACAAAAATACACAATACAGAAACAATAACAAAAAAACGGACAAATGGCGGTCATTATTAATGTTTTTAAAATAATTCACTAGCCATCTTTACATTCTGCACACTGGCCTTTTTGCTATTTGAAACTATGATCGTAAATCAGATATTTCTTTGTGTTTCCGATAATAAAACATAGATTTTTTGCAATATAATTTATTAAATTAAATGTTTGACGCGTAGCTCCACAAATTAGCATCCTTGTTTCCAAAGTATAGGGATTAATAATGCATTAAACAAAATATACTTAGCTACTTGTACAATTTCATTTCACAGCATTAACAAGGATTCTCTGTGCACTTGTATATCGCATAAAGATTATTCCCTCTGCACTGACCATTCCGAGCACAAAGAAGCGATACATCCACGTTGGCGTGTTACTCACACCCCACTTACTCTTAGACACTCGGATTTACTTGAATATTTTAAGATATCCGACGTATATTTCACAATGTTACATGCAAAGGCATATTTTTGTACAATTTTCTAATTGGACCGACGTTTAAAGTATTAAAAAAACCTTCATGAAGTAAAAATTGGTTGGCTTATTTGTTTCATTTTCCTATCTCTCACTTTTTCCCTTCCCTTTGCATCGACTGGTCACTGTACCTCCGATCTCAAATAGGTAATTGTAAATGTGTGTGGTAATTTCATACTATCGAATGAACCAAAATATTTGTTTTATTTAATTGATATTTCAACGGCCAATGTACATGACGATAAGTGGAGCATTGTTCAAACAGAGTATCCACATATTCTAACACTGGCTACAGTCTTCGAAACTCTCAAACAGCGAACAATGAACCGTAAAATAACAATAAATACAGCACAGAAAAACCACACCGCATCGGAATACCGACACATCGACAGGAAGAAACCAGATTTTCATTTTACGTATGTGTACGCAAATTGAAACGGGAACACCCTCCCCAACGCATTATTAAAATCAGCCGGCGTCATGCCAAAAATAACCGAACGCTCAAATATTGATGTCATCCGCCGTTTTGGATTCACTCAATCGATGTGCGTGGTGGCCTATTCGTAACGGTCCAGACTCGGCTGCCTACATGTTCACAATGGTCGCGGGTTCAAATCCCAGGGCACACCTCTGACTTTTCGGAGTCATGTGTGTATTGATAGTCAATCACCACGCTCTTTAACGGTGAAGGAAAACATCGTGAGGAAACCTGCATAACGTAGCGATTTAAAAAAAAATCTACGGTATGTAAGTCCGCCAACCCGCACAAGGCCAGCGTGGTGGACTATATGGCCTAACCACTCTCAAACGATTCTCTCGATTGTAGAGTAGGCCCGTGCCCAGCAGTGGGACGTATATGGGCTGATACAATACAATACAATCGATTACTGCGATTGACCTGAAGTTGGTTTTTGTATCTAAATCAGCCTAAATATTTTCCATATGAAAGATATTACCATTAGTCGTACAACTCCCAGTCTCGATAAAATAAAGGGTTAAGAAACATTGCTTCGTTTTGTTGTTGTGTGGAAATTAATTGTGAGAATTTATCAGCCATAATTATGTCACAAACCATGGGAAACTGAGTTATCTAACTCTACCTTGATATTTATCCAGATAGGGCAAAACAGATACATTATGCGAATTTTAGAAAATCTCATGTGATTTGCTCACGTCTTTTTACAAAATATTGCGATAATATTATGCGCAATGAAGGGGCCACCACTAAGGGGACACTGGCGTGAAATTATAATAATGATTACAAAAATAAATATGATAATACTAATAAAAGCAATAGAATCAATAAGACATTTTTATTCTTCAATTTTTTGTCACAAATATAATCACAAATATGGAGGGTAGCTTGAATTTATTTATTTCTTGCTTAGTTCGTACTTCGTAGTTCAGTCTCGCCTGTGCTTCCAAACGCGTAGCGCATACTCAATAACCTGCGCTAGACTTCTTTTCAAATTAGTTATATAATGCTATAAATTATAGTTTTGTCGTGGAAAATCTTGTGTGATGTCGTAAACCATTATTAATGGTGCTGACCAGCTTCGTGAGTAAGGTAAGTGAGATATGTAGATCTATGCAATTGTCTTTTGCTAGTTTATAGTTCGTTGTTATAATATTCATCCGTCTACGCAACCCTAAAGCGATTATGGAAAACCAATCGTTGATTTTTTTTTAAAGTTACCTTCGTATTCTATGGTTGACTACAATTTGATTCAACATTCACCTATACGTAAATTGAGCATTAGGATAAGTTTGAAATAGAAACTCCCATATCTGCCATTTACCGCCCCAATTTACCAGTCTAATTCCCCAACACAAACACCTCCGCTTAAAATAACATTACATATTTACACATTCGCAACAAACTAATTCATATACGTGTATTTTCCGTGAAACAAAGCGCGGCTTTGTTTACCCTCGCTAGCAGCTAGGCGCTTTATCTGCTCGAACCACGCCCAGAACCCACCACTCAATCCGGACAACTAGTGGATTAACTTTGACGTTTCGGTTATTATGTACTATATATTTTTATTTGCAAGACAAAGAGACCTGATGTACAATGAAATTGAGATTAACTGACGTAAGCTGGCTATATTTCGCCGGTTAGCAAACTATGCCTAACTTATGTATTAACAAAACTATGCCTAATCTATATATTATCCTATATGATATATAGGATAGTATATAGTAAATAGGAACCCGACCAATCTGAAAGCTACGAAAACCTACGTGGGTCGCTGTTATCGGTCCTGAACTATTTATTATGCACGGTCGTCAGTAACCGGGCAATTATGTAAAGCATTTAAACCATTTATTTTTTTTACACATACAATACAACTAAATAACAATATAAAACAAAGAAAAGGGCTTTTGTTATCGGAATGATAGTTACAAACAGTAATTGCGATACTGTACCCGCATTTTTTGTTACAATTATTTTCTTTGTCGTATCTTCTCTAGTATCTAAATCTTCATGAACGGAGATCATTCGATTATTTGCATTCGTGTGATCCGTTATTAAAACAACTCACATTATAATTTAATACAACAATGTGGGTTCTAACATTTATAATTTAATGCACAGCTATTTCAAATGTTTTAATAATTATTTTAATTAAATCTTTACACTGAAACGCTGGAAATTATGTTTTAAATTTCAACATTACTGATTTAAAATTAAAAAAGTTGAGAAAGACTTTTCAAAATATTTGAAATGGCTGTACCTACTGTAAAATATATCAAACGTGGGATCAGTTACTATTCTATGACTATAACCATATTTATGTTGTATTATTAAGTATACTTACATATTAAAATATACATAATAATGGACAATGATTGAATCATATGTATTCCCTATAAGTTTGAAATACCCTCGACAAGACACTTATTTTTCAGGACTATCTGAGATATACTTCTTCATTGTTCGATCGTTACAAATATTAAACAAATACCATAAACAGGTATAATTACAGCTATATAAATATACATTTTAATAAACCCTAGCTGTTTCCCAGTAGGGTAGACAGGAACTATAAATCCGCAAATACGAAACATATCTCTTTTGCTCTTTTACCTACAATTAATTTTATTATGACAACTCGTCAATTAGTAACAAATATGTACTTATTAAAACGTATAATGATCTGTAATTAAACGACAGATGTCTACATATGTCGGTTTTGTATATGAAATTAATGTAACAAAACGAATTAATTATTCAGCAATCGTGTTTAATTGTTGTTGGCAACAAACGATTGCAACAACACGATTTATAATCGATTATGTAGGGCTGGTATGAGAGAGCCAAATATAATTTAATACAACTTTTATTTAAGATATATTTGAAAGACTCCGCGGAGGCTGCGGGCTCGATTTCCGCACCGAAACAAATATTTGTGTGAACCACAGATATTTGTTTAGGGTCTGGGTGTTTGTGAGACCGAAAAGTCTCTCGTAGTTACTCATACCCACGACACAAGACTTAATTGATCTTAATGTGAGGTCAGGACTATGTATGTGACTGTTGGGTGTATTTATTTATTTATTTAGTTATACTAGGTATCATTGCTTCGGAAAGTATATACATAGCTGTAAAGAACAAGAAAGATAATCCCTCAACAATACGAAAGGCTTTGTAAAGTACCGTTTTCACACTCGTGTTCGAATTCCGGGTCAGGCAAAGTGATATTTGATATTTCTATTCATTGTCAGCCCTGAATCAGGAATGTGTGCCCGATATGGCGATAGGCTCGCACCCTATTGGCTATCACATCGTTGGACGGAACACACTACGCGAAAGGTGGGAGTATCTGCCTGCCTACCCCTTCTGGGAAAAAAGCGAGATGATTAATTATGTGTGTTTTCTGACACAAACTAATTACAACGCGCGATAAGTGCAATGCAATTCGAATAGATAACACATTTATGCCGGCCTGAAGCCAAAGCCGGCAAACTTACGCGTCACTAACATAGGTTTTTACGATCGTGTAGCATCTATCCCGGCTTATACTCTCTCTCTCTCTCTCTCACACACTCTCTCTCTCTCCGACCACAGGAAGTCCACTGATGGACATAGGCCTCCCCCAAGGTTCTCCACACCAACTTTTGTACATACATATACCATCTACCGCCAGCTAAAGCTTTCGAGGTTTTCAATCTAATCTGAAAATCTACACCCGTCGCGTTCATCCCGTGTCCCGTGTATATCCCGTTTTACGTTTTCTACTTTTAGTCGATGGCTTTTACAGCCGCTGTGTAACGGAGAGCAATTTTGGCGTTAAAAAAATAAAGAATACGAAAAACCGGCTCAAAGGCTACCGAGATCGGGTTTTGGTTTATGTCCACCGAAAGACCCGGTCTGAAATATATTCCACCGTATGTTTTATAGTGTTTATAAGCAGATCTATATTTGCGAGGAAACCTGCATACCATAGCGATTTGTAAAGAATTTTTACGGTATGTAAAGTCCGCCAACCCGCAGTAGGCCAGCGTGGTGGATATATATCGAAAATATTTTATCCTCCTAATTATTTAACTTTATGATTAATTTTATTGCTGGTTAAAGACAAGTTACGAGTAGATATTCCCGGAGACTTGTTGAGCTTCAATGCTGTCTTTCAAATGCGTGCAGATCTTTATCCTGGCTTACAGGAGTTACTATAGGTACCTAAACTGCAAGGTACTTTTATTATTATTTTTTTGAGTTACAATAAAGAGTTTTGTATTGAATTGTATTGTATCTTTCCGATCACTCTCACGGTTTTATTTTATTCAACACAAAATAAGTTGAATTTACTATCCCGTAGGGTTTCTTCAATCCTTACTCACAATACACATCGTATTGTCCGCTTCGTCGCCAATGCAATTTATATAAACACGCCAATTAATTGTTGCTTGATACAAGTTAAACAAGAATTCGAGTATTATTTATTCAACAATTATGAAAAATGTATGTATTTTATCTACATATATTTTACAAGGCGATGTTACATTATATTTATACATATAAAAGTAATTTTTATATATTGAGTTCACGAGCTGTCACCTACCTATAATCCGGCCGCTCAGAGAATGCGTTCCTGAAAGGTTGTAATCGAACGGACGACGTAACTTTGAAGTGTCGTTGCAAATGCAACGACAGCAAATGTAAATACATTATCGAACAATTTTATTTATTTACCCTACTTACGAAATAAAACATCATAAAAAATTAAATAATATGTAAATTTAGGTTAAATTTTATCACTTTGGACTAAATTTGACGGTTAATAAAAATAAAAATATTATATTTATAAGTTCATACCACGCCGTTACAAGGTTATGTCAACTGTTCATTTCTGGAGTGATGTGGCCAAAAAATAGCAGATTATTATAACGTTATTTTCCGTTATAATACATTTGTGTTTTTAATAATGTATAACGTAATAATTAAACGGATCTAACTCTTTATTTCACCTGGCAGCAATGTAATATCTTTCACATTAGTGAATTTTATTTAAATTTGGCATTGAAGTTTACGTTTTTATTAAAATATTTTAAATAAGAACATTTAATATTAACTTATATTATTTACTTATAATTGATTTAATAATAATAAGAATCAAAATTAAAATCCGATCTATAATTTGATACTATTTAAGCGGCTCAGTGGCGCCTCCTTTTCTTATTATTTTTTATTGCCAAGCTATATCTATTATTCTATCCAATTATTCTAACTTGCTACTTTTACTGGGAATAATTCAAAAGTTTAGCAAAATGATAATTATTTCCCATCACTACTCATGATCAACTGACATGTGTCAGGAACGCATTCTCTGAGCGGCCGGATTATAACAACCTTTTCAGCATAATAAAAAATTTCGGCAAATCTTTAGAAATGTTTTTGAAATACTTGCACATCATGCATTGTCCAATATTAGAATTAAATCCATGGGATCCCTTCATATCTCATTTACACTTCCACTACAAAAACAACCTATAAAAGAAAAACATTCAATAACAAAGTATCACAACAAAAAGCCATCTGGCGGAATCAATAGGTTTCAGTTAATATAGTAAATGTTACCAAATGAAATCCGGCAACAATACATCATTCCAATCGGCAATGTATCTGACCTCTTTCAGTTTCGGCTTCGATGTCGGCAAATAAAGTTAATGGATCTCCCCTTATGTACGGACACACGGACAGTCAGAACGGACATCGGATATTTTAATATTTCATCAAATAGGCTTCCATGGATTCTTATAAATAAATATATAAATACACCCAAACATACATGGTCCTGATCCTACATTAAGATCGAGTCTTGTGTCGTGGGTATCAAGAACTACGAGAGGCGTTTCGGTCTCACAAACACCCAGATCGGAGATAAATACCTGTGGATCACACAAATATTTTTCTCGGACAAATACCTGTGGATCACACAAATATTTTTCTCGGACATATACCTGTGGATCACACAAATATTTGTCTCGGACAAATACCTGTGGATCACACAAATATTTGTCTCTGTGCGGGAATCGAACCCACGTTTCGCAGCCAGCCTTTAACCAACTGCGCCACCGAGGCTGTCATCATCAGTTGAAATGACTTTGATGTCTCTTTGTCGAGACAATATAAAACATGCAGAAGTTGACAGTAACACCCACAGTCCGTGTGAGCTTAGTTCCGTCCTAAGATGTGATAGGAGACGAGCTTATTACTACGCTGGGTATAAATTCCAGTCCCGGGTGTAAGATTTTGAAAACCGAAAGGCTTAGAAGCTCACTGTTCACCGTCCAGCCAAATTTCCTCTAGCTCAGAGAGAGACTTAACTTTGTTTCTATGATATTACAATGCCCTTTCCTTACAAATCCCACGCCTGAGCCTCTACCAGTCCGTAATGGATTTGAACTACCGTGCTTTTAGTTTTTCCATCGTGGTATAATTAGGACCAACCTTTACTATTAAGAAACTCGTTTCACCACCTACCAAACCCTTTGCAATAAAGAGTAATTTATACTTTATTACACACACACCTGCAATTTACAAAAGATCCATTTTAGCAAAGTGATACGACGGAAATTCGCAGTAAAATATGTTCACAACTCCCATAAAGTGAAGTTTCAATTTAATAAAGTACGGAGCAGTTTGTCCGAAATAAACACGAGAGACAAATAACTAAACCATTTGCTTTTACGTATTTACTAATGCGCCGACCGCGTTACTGAATCAACGGGGTTTAATTAATTTCACACGTTGTTTCAGGCTATTACGCTTTTTGCGGATTCATCTAACTTTTTAATGCTGGGTTGTGCGGTCTGAACTTTTGTTGTAAATCTTGCCGTGTTTAGATACTTTATAACAAAAGATTGGAGGGTTGGAGATACGAAATGTTATAAGACAACGCCGTTTTCAAATCATTTGTAGGTATTTCAGCAGTAAATCTGGCGTACCCTGTTTATCCTTGGTAGCAAGGTTCCAAGGTAAACAGGGATCCAAGAGGATTTTTGCCGTGTTAAAAAAGGGTATTTCAGCAGTAATGCTAAACTTTATTATTATCATTTACTGATGAATTAGCCAAATCGACCAGACCTCACTGTCTTACTAACTTTGATATGAAATAACAAATTCGATTTCGCAGTTCGTTATTCTCTAAAATCTAGAACATCAATGATCAAAATAATCCATAGCCTTCCTTACCACAACCTCTTCTTCTATTCTAAAAACTTCATGATCAAAGAAGAATGCAATGACTATTTTTAGGTTATGTAAATTTTCTTAAGCAATGATTTTGAACTTCTCATGACATACACATCTTACAACCCGCGATTTTCTATTGATGTTTACGATTACTTAAGAATTTATCATCCCAGACTTGTACCAGTAGCTTCCATACATACCTAAATAAACTCACGCCTGTGTCACATTGGGGTAGGCAGAGACTATAGAGCGCCAAATGCTACATCCCATGCATATGTACCTCTTTATATACCTATAATATACATAACCATACGATTTTTGTGTAATTTATGTTCAACCAAAATTCAAACAAAGCAACGAACATGCGGCTGCCTATCCTAAATACCCGTGTATCACAAACTAGACAAGGAAACAGAAGCCACGGCGTGTAGAAAATCTTTCATTTCTTATCGACAGCGCAGAGAACACACCCTATCAAAGAGACGAGATATGAGCATTGTGAGACGTGCACATATAGTTCTACTCTTGATTGAAAGTCTGGGAAAAAAATAGGTTTTTGTGTTTCCAATCTTTCTGTTGTGTATTATCGTTGCTCTTTTGTGGCTTTGTTATTGAACGTCGAGGTTTTAACTAAATGTTTCTTGAAGGTTATACTCGTAGTAATGGTTATTTGGGTTCCATTCAATAGTTTCAATCACAGATCTCGATATATTTCTGTGGTTTCAATATTTCAATCAATTTTTTATCACTAGAGGTAATTTAACGACCTTAAAGCTTTTGCCTAGTTAAGCGAATTGAAAGTTCTAACAATCTGTTAAATGCGCAATTTACTTTAGTTGCTTAAACGACTATTTTAGACTACATTAGCAATTCGATCTAAACCCCAATCTTAGCGAACCACCAAATCCCTAACCAATCTTACTTATATCTTATTTTCTGATCTCAAAGATTTCGGTAGTCAATCCCGAATATTTTTATAACATACGCCTCGATGATCCCTAAAACAGATCAACCATTTCCCGTCGAAGATTTTCTGCCATATTTGTTTTGTTGAACTTGACAAATGGAGGAACGAAGGCGACCGCTGTCTCACACATCCACCATATACATCATAACACTGACATTTTGAACGCTACAGTATTTATTTTAACTGGTGATTGATATACTGCAGAGCTTTGAGTTTGGATCTTGCAAAACTACAGATTTTGTGGTCAAAAAATTGAAAATGTTTCATAAGTATGTTAGGTTCTGATAAAGTAGTACTCGTAGTAAACGTGTAAGTATCAGATAGATCAGTTGTAAAAATTTTCATTTTAATTAGATTTTACCATAAACCCTGAAGAATATTAAACACAATAACTAAAATACAATATCTCAAAAGCAATAAATTAAATTTTAGAAACATGCCTGATACCAAACAAAAACGAAACTTCAAGAAACTAGAGCCCAGGCAAAGAATGAAAGCGATCGATTCTCTATTGCACATAAACAAAAAAAACACAACAAATGCTGGAATCAAAAAACGATTAATACAAGAAATCTGTTCAGGTACCTAATTATTAAATAAAAGAATTAACAACTTACCTTCAGACTTCAGTTGAAGCCTTTTAAGCAACCGCACCTAATAAACTCAGCTCAAATCCTTTCTTGCCTTAATCCTATTATGGAATTTCTTCGTATTTCGCTTTTTAATAATTCAACAGTGGCCTTACCTCCGGCAGTTAATTTAACAAACATTTGAAACTGGCAGCAAGAGTTTTCCGTGTAAAAATGCCCATGCAATGCTTTCGGAGTTTTATTAAAGCGTTTAATGAAAACTCGCGCCGTCTGTATAATTTACACTCCGTCGCGAGGTAGCAATGAGTTTCTCACAGACACTCCTTTTCACTTCGTTATTTGTTTACCTTGCTTTGTTTATTGTCTCGCTTTTGTTATTTGGATGGTTAATTTTGATAGATGCTTTTAGCACATTTACTTGTTGAATCTTGTTTATACCGTTACCATAAATTAGCTGTTTGTGAATCGCGCTGCAGCTTGGCTGTTCGAGTCCAAAATACACATTCTGACTTTTCCGTTGTGTATATTTATATTTAACTAGCTTCTGCCCGCTAACTTCGTCTGCGTGATTAACTTTATTTAAAAAAATATACATGTAAAGATTATTTGGAATTTCCTATCCCGTCCCGTCCCGTCTCGTTATATCCCACCCGTCCCGTCTCATTCTCACTCATTGCATACAATCCAGTCCCATCCCATCCCTTTGAGTATAAAAAGTAACAAATATATCGTAATAGCTTTCCTCATCCCACGGGAACACTGTATTTTTCGGAATAAAAAGTAGCCTAAGTGTTAATCCAGGGTGTCAGCTACTTCCATACCAATTTCATCGAAATCCGTTAAGCGGTTTTTGAGTTTATCGCGCACAACCGCACAGACAAACAGACAATTATTCTACAATTACAATTCTTGACAATAAATCATTGTTTTGGGTTTTATTACGTTAATACAGACCCTCCATATTAGTTTTTCTCATTTCTCTTCCATAATACAAAGAAACACCCTGTATGTAAATGAAATATATACAAATTTTCAATTTGGACCTGCACCAACATAACTGTGAAAACTGCATCTCATTTCGTGCGGTAGTTTTTGAGTAATGTGCAAGCAAACAAAAATAAACATCCTGTATGTAAATGCAACATATAACAGCTTTTTAGTTGAACCTGCAGCAATACAACTGTGAAAAGCGCTTCTCATTTGGTGCAGTAGTTTTTGCGTAATGCGCAAGTAAATAAAAAGAAACATCCTGTATGTAAATAAAATATATACCAGTTTTCAAGTTGGACCTGCACCAATACAACTGTGAAAACTGCATCTCATTTGGTGCAGTAGTTTTTGCGTGATGCGCAAGTAAATAAAAAGAAACATCCTGTATGTAAATAAAATATATACCAGTTTTCAAGTAAGACTTGCATCAATACAACTGTGAAAACTGCATCTCATTTCGTGCAGCAGTTTTTGAGTAATGTGCAAGCAAACAAAAAGAAACACCCTGTATGTAAATGCAACATATACCAGTTTTTAAGTTGAACCTGCAGCAATACAACTGTGAAAACCGCATCTCATTTGGTGCAGTAGTTTTTGCGTGATGCGCAAGCAAACATACAGACAGACAGACAGACAGACAGACAGACAGACAGACAGACAAAAATTCTAAAAAAAATTGTTTTGGCTTCTGTTGCTGTTATATGGACCCCTCGCGTTAAAATTTCTTAAATATCTTCCATGTACAGACATCGACCATTTACATTTTTATTATATGTATAGATAAACGCTTACTTCAACGTAAATGGAAAATAAGAGAGGAAACCTGAAAGTTCCGCATTTGAATTTCAATCGTTTAAGTCCAAACCGTACTAAGCCAGCACGATGGACTAAAATAAGAAGGCTAACGTACCTTACTACAACTAAAGGAATCAACATTATTACCAAAATTCTAGTTATTTCTCGGTCAATTCTACACTTCACTAACTCTATGTCATCAAAAGGTTAATAAGTGTGGAATTCGCTCCCTCTAGCGGGAGATTTACGATTGTACTAAACATTATCACGCCTGGCATCGGGTGCCACTGATAACAATACATTTACGCATAACGCTTAGAGCACGCCCTCATTAAACCTGCTCACGCTACCTCCATTAAAGCATTTGATAATTGAAAATGGTAGTATTTTAGGTATGTAGTTTTACGCAAGGTATTATTTTGTCGTAATATATGTATGTAGGTATATTTTGTCGCGTTCGTAGACCAGACAAATGAAACAGATTTGGATTTTCGGCATTATATCTTTATAAAGACAGAGCACATATTTTTCAGTTTTATTAAGTGATTCGAAATCTAACCGCCTTATTTAGAGACAGATCGAAAACTTATTTTAGTTATCGAATGTTTTGGCCCTTCCGAACGAGTTTTGGATTTAGTTTGAGCGAAGAAGACAAAACATTCGATAAATAAAATAGGTTTTAAATCTGTCTATGAAAAAGTCTACCGTATTTCTGCCACCTACGATATTGGACATTATTTTGCTTGGTATACCATTATTTACGTTTATTAAATCTTCTTGCAAGACGCAAGTTATCCTTCTCAAATTTCTATCAGTATTCTATTCCATCACCCAGTAAATATGATAAAAGTAATTTAATTTGTCCTGTTAACCGCCGCGCTCCATAAGTAACAACAAATTAATCCGACCTCTAACGTCGCTGTCGACGAACACTTCGACGCTATGCGGTAGGGTTCCCACATTACACAAACTCAATTGTTAGATATTAAAGAGATAACGTGTAATGTCAATTAAAAATAATTTTGTTGTTATACAGACAGACAGACAGCCTCCGTGGCGCAGTTGGTTAGACGCCAGCTGTGAAACGAGAGGCCGCGGGTTCGATCCCCGCACCAAGAGAAATGTTTGTGCGGCCCACAAATATTTCTTTCGGGTCTGGGTGTTTGTGAGACCGAAAAGTCTCTCGTAGTTCTGATACCTGCGACACAAGACTTAATTGATCTTAATGTGAGATCAGGACAATGTATGTGACTTGGGTCTATTTATTTATTTATTATTATTATTATTTATGTAAGTTATGAAAAAGTTTTTGTACAACATAAATCTATTAATAAACCATTTTATCAATAGTTGTAATTACCTCCCCCATTTTAATTCCTCCTTTATTTGTGTTATCAAAATGACTGCTTTTGGGCAATTTATATACAAAAATTCGGGCAATCTGGACAAAAATCAATTCTTCTTAATCGTAAAGATTATATCTACCTTTAACACCTGCCTATACTATTTAAAGTTTACCGACAGCAGACAACCCTGCCATCTCAAATGTAATTTACTAAACATTATTTACCTGAGGAGCACATAAACTGCTATCCACGGCGTCTCTTCAACGGGCATCTTTAATACGTGCTTTGTGCAATGTTTGTCTCTGTTCGTTCGTTTATGTTACCGAATGTTATTGCGAAATATCTGTGTTATATTAACTGTTGTGATGAGGGTTGATATGCTGTTTGCTTATTAGAAGAAAAAGGTTTGGTTTAAATGCGCTGTTTTGATAATCTACATAGATCATTTATTGAAGCAGAGTAACATTGTAGCCATGGGACATCTTATGTCTCAGGATGGCGAGCGCAGAAGAATGCCAAGCATTGTTTTAATTCATGGTGTTGTTTGATTTTGCTACTCTCCATGGGCGGCCGTATCACTTACCTTCAGGCGAATGGCATGCTCGTCTAGCCATTGGTGGCTATAAAAAAAGGTTAGAAATCTTTGTGGGTGTCTGAGTCTCACGCGAAAATAATCACAAGCAATTCAACCCCCTTCACAATCCAATAAAATAACCCGAGCTAAATAAACTACCGGTGTAAATGTCTACAAACAAGCAATCAATAACATTCATTGTCGAATTCTGAGACTTACCTATCACCAACCCACTTCAGATGAATCTCAAATTTGCTGATCGTCTAAAATCTAGATGGCAAACAGTAAACTTCAATTTGAACGGGAAGCCTTACATTAGCAAATAATTTGCGGGATTATTAAAAGCAGTCGCGGATCAGTCGAGCGCGTCTAATCTCTGGGATATGATCTCGCTGTGATGCCAAATGAGTATTTCATGTTTGTGGAATGTTTTGTCTGAATGCGCTGGTGTCATTCCTGTATAAACTAGGCTTTGTTTTCGACGTCTAAATGAATAGTATTTTATAGGCTATTGATTTATTTGTTGATTAATTTTATTTTACTTTGTTTTTATTTTTATTTTGTTGTTTTCTTCTTTTTACATCTTTTTTTTATTTAAGGAATGTTCAAATAAGTCTCTTTTAAATAATATATATATTTTTATGACTTTTATTTTATAATTAGATATTTTATTATTGTTACTCTTTTTTTTCGTATTTCCTGTTCACTTGATGTTGTGCTTATTGATTTTGTTTGTCTGTTCACTGGGAGTGAAACGTCATTAATGTAAGCTTTTTACAAAGAATAAAAGTTTTCTTTCTTTCTTTCTTGATGCAGTCATTTTACCATTTCGGTTAAAAAACTAAAGCCCCATTTACAGGGGGAGAGTTTCTCGAAGATATGATTGTCGTAAGGATATAAAAAAAATGCATCGTGTAAAAATTTGTCAGAACACGATAATCTATGGCGGTTATGTCATGCGATAATCACATACGATTCTCTCTGCGAGAAACTCCTCGTGTGAATGGCGTTTGAGGATAGACATAGGTGCAATCAATACACAAACATTTCAGCTTATGGAACGTAATAGAAGCAAAATTATGCATTATCTAACTACATGCAAATCAGACTATTCTAAAATGCCTGATCTAAAATTCAATTTTTGAATGAAATTGTAGAATAACACTAAACTGATTACGTTAGAATTAATAGATAGATAGAATTACGATAAACTGGATTTCTACAAGGTCATCTGATGGCACAGCGCATATTGTAAAATATTGAACTCAAATATGCATTAACTTATCAGAAAATGTACTCATCATTTTCGCAAACCGCATCGCATATTCCTATAGTATCTCTATACTTAAGGTATTATTAATCTATGAATAATTTATTCCGAATAATATAAGATTTATTTTAAAACAAAATATTTGACTGAAGTGACTAGGTTTGTTTGCAACTTTTAGAAGCTATTCAAATTTCGCCAAGTTTAATAGTCAATTCATTGCAAGTTATAGTTTTGAGACTCAAAACTGATATTATTTCTAGAATATTATCATCCTTTTCAACGGAATCTTTTGTAACACGAAATAGATGAAAGATAAAGATATCCAAGTCATAATTGTCTATTTCGTTTGATTAATGGTCTAGACTTTAGACTCTCGTTAGTATCACAAGTTTTAAATCATCTATTGATTATTTAAAACTAGAGAGAACTTTAACAGCTACTGCTCCATTTATTTAAGTTTTCAACTGTAATTATCTAAGTTACTGTCAATAATTCGACTTACAAGTTTCTCATTTTTGGAGCTCTTATTTACTCATTAAACGAGAAACTAAAATGCATACATACGTACATAAAAGTCACGCCTGTATCCCATAGGGGTAGGCAGAGACTATGGATCTCTACTTTGCTCGATCCTGACATACTTTCGCTTCGTGATTCGTCCACTTTATTTCATCTCTTCACAAATATAATTCAATATAATATCAATTATTCATTTTCTCGTTTTTTTTTTTGGAATGACAATATAAACTCTACTTCAAGACATGTTAAAGCTTGAATTGGTGCTATAAACTTTATTTTTCTTCAACTGTGATGAATTAAGAAGGCGGGCAAAGTTGTTTATAAATTTACATACATACATAAACTCACGCCTTTATCCTCGAAGGGGTAGGCAGAGGCGCCACTAGGACACCCACATGTCGCCTTGCATGTTCCGTCCCACGATGTTATAGGGGCGAGCCTATCACCATATCGGGCACAAATTCCTGGCTCTGGGCTGATAATGAAATTAGTTTATAAATTTATAAGTGCTTTATTGTTCACCACAAATATAGCATAATTAAAAATGAAAAGCGCTTAAAATTAGAGTAACAATCGGCGGTCTTATCGCTTTCGTTGATCTCTTCCAGACATTTAGATGAACTGGATTAAAAAGAAGCAAAGAAGAATGCTGCTTCGATTAGCGAGAAATGTAGTCACATTACAAGGAATGGGGGATTACGGACTGATACACTACACTACAACACGGATGAATAACCCAATTCATCTCGCATACTGTTGATTCAAAGCTATTTAATCCCAGTCTTAGCTCATCATGTACCATGCTTACAATCTAGCTATATGGGGCCTGTCTAGATATCTAGGATTTGCGAATCATTAGCAAAATGCAGTCTCATTACAATTCTGTGGAGTAATTACGATAATTACAGTATAATACTAACATAGGCGACAGAATATATTGATAGTCAATCACCACGCACTTTAACGGTGATGGAAAACATCGTGAGGAAACCTGCATACCGTAGCGATTTTAAAGAATTTCTACGGTATGTAAGTCCGCCAACCCGCACTAGGACAACGTGGTGGACTATAATATGGCCTAACCACTCTCAATCGATTCTCTCGATTGTAGAGTAGGCCCGTGCCCAGCAGTGGGACGTATATGGGCTAATACATACATTCATATTCAAAAAAGTGTATCTGTATCCGAGTGGAGCCGGGCCGGGCCGTAAAATCAATCGTCAAAAAAAAATCCGACGAATTGATATGAATGATACCCTCCTTTTATGAAGTTGGTTAAATACATACCCTTCGCTGTTGGAATTCGGAATCAAAATTTAATTTAGTAGTAGAAACTCGTCTCGCAGCCAAACGGAGCGCTCTTTTTACAACGCTCTGGCTTTGCAATGGATTATTCTATAATTTAAAACGATATTCATATCGTCATAGCGTCGCACTTGGCAGCCTTTAATTATTTCAACGTGCATGTGGATTTTAAGTTACTTTGTAGCTGGGTGTAGGTTTTTCGTGTTTTGAATTGCATTTTTTGGTAATGTTTATACGGTTTAAAACAAGATGCTATGGTGTAATAGAACTATGTTGAAGTAAGCTTGAGAGTAAAAAGCCCAAAAATATGGAGTTTATTTTTACCAAAAGTCATATTTTGAATTATGATATCATCATTTAAAAGTTTAATATAACATAATATTATGTTGTACATCCTTCTACAAAACAACATTCACAAAGTCATACTGGCGATGTTATTAAGTTATAACATTATATTAAATTTAATATAACATAATTGCAAGAAGATCCACTTTAAAACTTTAATTTTGTTTTATATAGTTTTATATATCTCTTTGTTTATTTTAATATAGCGTCGCATTAACCTCGGCTGTTAGAATGTTGTATTTTTTGCAAATAAATAAATAAAAAATAAACTACCGGATAAACTAACGTGTTGCTACAAAAATATATAAACTATGAGTGACCGCAATTAAATCACAAAACCATTTCCTGCATTCCTTTCATCTCAATTTTGGCCATTAACCACCACAGCATCCATCTGACCACTCGCCTTACACAACCCTCAATCGAATCATTACTATTCATGAACACCAAGGTTTTCGGTCAAATCTACCCCCACTTTAGATTCCATTAAACCGAAATTCACTTTCAACCCGTACGCGGCCTAAAAACCCCCATATAAATATTTACCATCTACAAATGCACACAACGTTTGCGGGAAATCATACTTTAGCTCTCATATTACAGAGTCAGTTTTTGTTTGGCTGCATTTCCTATTTGAAGAATTACGTGCCTACGTTTTTACATTATATTATTTTGAAAAGGGTTGATGTGTTATTATGGTTTTTGTTGCATGAGACGTAAAATGACGTCTCGGGGGAACAACGTGTCATGAAAAGATTCCTTCATAAAACCCTGACTGATAACAATGTTAATGTAAAATAACCCTTCAGGTATAGACAATAGACTTTTGACAGATGCTACACAATAGAGAACAATTGGAGAACAATGGAGAACGTCACATAAATCTTGACGGGGAGCCCTATATGAGCTTCTTGGACACCGGAGGGTTAAATTGAGCTTTGATAGCAGTACTGTATTGAGAAAAAGCTGGATGTAAAATGAGAAGTAGAGAGTTCGATACCCGGGCCTGTATTATACATATGTATAATACCTATCTGGATAATTTGCTGATTGTTCAACTACCTACTCCTACTGCTGAAATTAGGTTTCTCTTGGACAGTGAAACTTGTTGGTCTAATTCATAGTCCACCACGCTAACCTGTTACTGGTTGGTGGACTTTATATACCTACCATATAAATTCTATGCTAGGCAGGTATTCTGAGAAAACATTTGTTATTTAATATTTAATGATCGAAAGGATTGAAAGTATTTAAGGATTTATATTTAATTATGTCAGGACTTTCAAGAACTCTTATAATATAAATATAACGCAGACTTAAGATTTACAAAAGCCATAGAATTTGATTCAATACCTATTTAAAGAGAATCCGAAACAACTCGAGCGAATTTAAAGTAACAAAACAAAAGAATAAATAAGAAAGAATCGTCTTATTTGAATAAATATCAACATTTAATACTGCCTTGCGAGGCGTGGAACAATCGAGTTATAAAAGAAAAGATAAAGAAAGATCAAGAAAAGATAAAGTAAGATAAACGAAGCAAGTTGCGATCGACTGTTCCATTCCTTTTCAATTGCCGTAGATTGTAGCTGACAGCAAAAATGGCGGGTTATTTGTTTGAATTATACATTACGTATAAAAAGGGCTGTAAAATTTCCTTTTACGCAGGATTTGGGTAAGCCAAAATACTTTAGTTTTTCCGTAAAACCTTTATTAGTTACGTTCACCCGGGCTTACTGAGAATCAAATCCTTCATATTGTGAGTTCTTTTATTATTATTATACATATGTTTTTTGTTTAAATGAACAAGCTATCAACATATATGTTATGAAGTATATCATATGTGAGAGGCCGCCTGGGTAGGTACCACCGCAATGTCTATTTCTCCCGCCAAACACCAGTGTAAATGCTTTGTAATTCATGGTGTTGTTTGGTTTTGCTACTGTCCATGAGCGGTCGTATCGCTTACCATTATGCGAATGGCATGCTCATCTCGCCATTCACTATAAGAAAAGGAGAAATTATTGGTGAAGTAAACACGATGACAAGATTTCGTTATCGAGTTACTGAATGAGTTAGTAAATAGATCATACACAAAACTCCTTAAACGATCTACAGTGTTAGTAGATAGTGTTAAATAGTTGACACAAATTCTTTTAGTTTAACAAAAATTAGCTGTCCTCGAGAATATTACTGTTAATAACATTAATGTAAAACTTAAAGTAAACAACTTTAAAATACTTCTTTAAAATTCACCTACCAAGCTTACAAATAAGACTCAGCCATTCACATTTCACAAACATGTTAAAAAACAGAGTCAGAAACACGGCAATTTTATAAATTTCAATAAACTCTGCGTGCATTGAAACCCGAAATCAAAAGAGAACTGTGAAAAGACTCGCTTCAACTACAAACTAGTGTGAGAGCCACTTAAACACCGCGCAACATATTTTGAATCGCCGATGTTATACAAGTAAAAGGCTGAATTTTAAAACTTCAGGAGCCCTTTTCATAGTGGCGTCGAGGATACGCGTGGTGAGAACTTATGAAATGATACGAACACTACACAATGCATGCGGTTCTGTACGATGGAGAATTTAATAAATCCAGCTAATTCACACAGAGAAGACTGACGCGAAGCAACGGCTTTGCTGGCGCGTTTTTCGGATAGAAGCTATAACCTCCTGCTATGCTGCTCTGTTCTCATCATTTACCCATCCCGTTTTGAGCGACTATACAGTTCTACCACTGTGTAATAAGTATTAAATGGCGGTCGTAACCACTGAGTACCATATGGACCGTTTTCTCGATTGCTGGGCATGTGTGCATCGTCACCAAAACGAAGTTTTCATGTGTAACCAAAGTCTAAGTCTATGGACAAAATTTTAATACAAACATAATCTCACATCTACACTCCAGAGAACGTAAGCAAAGCATATAGTGCCTCCCAAATATCACTTATTTCAAGCTATGACAGGGCATCCGAACCCCTTCCGTATTAAGCCATTGGATATAAGTAGCCAGAGTAACTACTGGACTTAATGAGACTTAACATCTTATGTCTCAGGATAGCGAGCGCAGTGGAATGCCAAGCATTGCTTTGTAATTTATGGTGCTGTTTGGTATACTACTGTTCATGAGCGGTAGTACCGCGTACCATCAGGCGAGCGGCACGCTCGTGTTGCCATTTATCACAATAAAAAAAAAGTATCAATTAAACTAATTGCTTTGCCTTCTGAAACCGTGTGTCGCAGTAGGTAAGTGTTTCCGCGTGAAGTTTTTCTGTGACATACCACTTTCCTCGCCCCACCTGCATTGTACATGTAATTTCCTTCCTCCACTTTGAGCTAGTAACTTGTTGAAATATACCTACTTAATGCTGTGTTCAACTTCACTCGTGGCTGTAGATTGTCTCTTTGATTTATATGTAGCGTTCTGAATAACTTTCTGACGTTCTAGTGCAACTAATGTGGCATGAAAACTAGCTTCTAATCGCGGCAGTGTTTACTTCAAGAGACAAATATTGATCGTATCTTTATAGTTGCTATCGCCGAAAAAGCAATCATCAAAATATAAATCAAAATGACTGAAAGAATGCCTTTGTAGCACAATGTTCCCCATTGGCGGAAACATACAAGTCTCAAGAATTTTATCTATCATTCAATAACAGGTTGCTCAGATCAATTTTACGGTATCTATTCAAAATCATATTTCCAATTATAGACTCATACGGGTTCTCCAAGCCATAGTAACGAACACACATCTCGGAACACATCTAACTACACCAAAGAAAATTATAACCAACTCAAAACCTACTCGTAACATTATATCAGCCTCATGGTTTCTCAGCCCAGGTATTTTATAATATACCAGTGCGAGCATTTTTAAAGAGCTAAACGTGCATAAAGCGGTTTTACATAATATGCAAATAGAATGCGTGAAAACTGTGGCTGAATAACGCTCGACTTGCGCTTTATACGGTTGTTAGCTCGTGCCACGCTGGCCTAACGATTCGTGAGCGAAATACAGCAAAAAAAGCACTGCAAGCGTCACCGAACCGAATGTAAGCGAACGGTCGCTTAATGGGAAGTTTTGTGAAACTACACATTATGCGCGATCGTGCTCGGAAGTTTTCGAAATTACAGATTCGAATTTTCGTTTTGTTCCGGGTCTTCTTTTGAAATATGCCTTCGGTCGTCTTTTAGATGTCGGATTTATTTCCACTGGATTGTAGAATATTGTTATTTGTATTGTGTTTGAATAATGCTATGAATAAGATACTCATTATTAATACTAGCTGTAACTCCAACCATAACCATAGCTATATCCGTTCCTGTATAAAGGTATTATGGTGCACCTACTAGGTTCGGCGTCTCCTCGCCAGAATAGAGCTAGCTTGAATTTATAGTAGCATCAGAAACTACGAAGAAACTGTCGATGCCATAAGCGGCAATCTTCACAATCCATGAAATAAACGGATATAAAAGTAAAGTAAGACAGTTAATATTGCCCAAGTAGATCCTTGCTTTACTATAATTCAAATCCACGTAGCTATTAAAAATATCTCGCGAAAGACTTGAATAAAGAACACTTCATTCTGCAAAACCACAGATACCGAAAAAATAAGCCCTAATAAGGAAGCATCCTCTGTTATCATACAGATTGTTTCATCTCTATAAAGTATGCTGCGAATGCTGGTGGAGTTTCGCTCAATTTGCGTTGATTTCTTTATCCGGCGGGGAACGTGACCGAGTGACTTGAATGTGAATGAGGTGGAACAGGAGCAATTGAACCAAGCGGTTTATGAAGGTATTTTAAGGGAACTTAAGAAATGACTGCGTGAATACGAAAAAACATAAATATTTCTTGAATTTGGGTACTTGACAGGCAATTTTATAACTCATGAGATATTACTTGTGAAAAATACAACGGTTTATTATAAAAGCTTGTTCTCTGATGAAGCATCTAATTATGGTTTCACTTATAATCAAATACAATTTCTAAGAAAGGATTAGTGGAAGGATCAGTGCAAATTATTTCTCTAAAATCACTCACTGAATCATATTAAAGAGGTATTTTATGATATTATCAAAATATAATTTACAAAATCCACGACAGAAAAATATATTTGTCCGTCACAAACTCGAAGTACCCACAAAACACAATTAAAATACCCAAAAAAAATATCTCACGCTGACATCTTTATTGACGTATTTTGTTTGTCACCAGACCTCAAGAGCGAGTCAGTGGAAAGCGCCAGCGTGTCCAAAGGCAGTTCTCAGGAAGATGAGGGTCCCAAGGAAGCCTGGATGAGGGCCCCTGCAGGCGGAGTTGCCGTCAGAAGTGGAGAAGACGCTCTGCTCACGTGTGTAGTCCTCGGGGCTAGAGGCAAGCCGGTCTTCTGGAAGCGGGCGAGAGACCTCCAGCTCTTGACTGCTGGTGGTGTCAGGGTTACCAGGGATGACAGGGTACAGGTGCTTCATGATGACAGTGAGTATCTTTTGTGCTGTATTTAAAGATCTTTAAGTTGGTAAATATCAACAAAAATTAATATGATTTGATTACATAATAGTAAGAAAGATTTTATTGATGATTTTACAATTGGAAGCGTGGTGGTAAGCCTTTCGGTAAATTATTCAACCTCACATATTCTTAATGAAATAAAAAGAAAATGCAAATGTTATAGTACAATAAAATACTCGATTCTACGATTTTTTGTTAAGTCCACTAAATACTTATGTGGTAAATATTTTAAATGCACCCCAAAATTAATTTATAAATACTATAACTGAAATTTCGTAATTAATATGTGTACATTACACCTGTATTTCGCCCTCTAAAAACTACTAATTACTTATCCCAAAACATAATTTCATTTCTACAGTCCCAACTACATCATAAACGTTAAAAAGGATTAAATACAAATATGAAATCCGTCCATCGCAATACGCTAGTGATATTCGCTTCAGTTAATATTAGCTCTGTGTAAGTATTTACCCAGTTCTGAAGTTTCATGGATATATTTTTGAAGGCAAATAATGCATGCAGTTCTAAATGAAATCCCGTTTGTATGCTTGTTTTGAAAATATCATTTTATACGAGAAACTCCTAGAGTTTATTCACGAACTATATAAATACAGAATTGTCGTATACATATATTTATGTAGGTATTTCCAATTGAAATTATGGTCGTTTCGATTTTGCATATAAGAGCAAATACCCAACCCAAGGCAACTTACAAGATTCTTCAAAGGTCCAACCTGGTATCGAACCCAGAATGTTAAGACACAAAGCCACTAGATTAATGAGGCGACCTTAACCTTTAATGTCTAAAAGATAGTTTTATTAAAATACGCGAATTGTTTATGGCTTTCATTATGCATTATCTAAAATTATGTTTTTTGATTATTTTGCACATTGCTTTAGATTTCCATCGTTTTTTCAGAGATGAATTCGTTGCCTAAATCTTGAGTTTTAACCATTATTCCATATTTTGCGAATCTGCACTAAGCATATTAATTGGAAACTCATAAGATTTCTTGAACCCCTATATAAAGTATAGCGTTTCAGAAGGGTTGTGGTTATGACGGTTCCCTTATTAGGCGTCCTTTAGAAATCGATATCTATACAAGTTCGTATTCAAGGAGCTAGCTGGCTTTGCAATACATTTTGGCATTGTTATGAAATTTTACAATTAATATGATTCAGTGTAGGTCAATAGAGAGTTCGTACACCAAACTGGTAAAATTGTTGAAATAAGATAATATCAATTCTAAAGTCTTAATAACTTGGAAATTCCGATATAAATCCCTCTACACAACGATAAACAAGCATATACCTTCCAGCGGACGAACCAATCCAAGGTCCGGGCATCAAGAAGGGCGGTGACGTGTGGGCGCTGGTCATCAAGTCGGTGAAGGCTTCAGACGCTGGCCTCTATATGTGTGAGCTCAACACTGAACCTCCAGTCAGAAGCTTCCATAGACTTACTGGTAAGAACATGGTTCTAAAATTAGACCACCTCTTTGTATCTTCTGCACTTTTAACCTTATAGTGTGTGTTTATTTGAAAGGAAGACTCACTATCTAAGATTCCTGCAATGATTATTCTTGCAATTCAAATTATGATTTATTAATACGCTTTTTTTTAAACGTAATTTTAACAGTATTTCCATAGTTTCAACGAAGTCATTTTATCAAACAAAGAACACCAATTGGCACGGAGGATTTAAAGGTCACATTCTGCGCCGGTAATTGTAGATTCAAACGTGCATGGAAAATATTATTCTAGTCTAGAGATATTTGTTCTAGACTCAGTGTTTTAGCATGTAGAATTTGTGTAGGTAAAGAAGTACCTCAAGTGTGAAGTAAAAAATAAAATATGATAGCACTACAGACTTAACAACCAATTTACCTTAAAAATATCCTTTAGTAAAGAAAGATAATCATCCCAACGGACCACATTTTCCAAAACTATTTCTTTTTGCAGTGATATCACGAGGCCTAACACCTCCAGAAAGCCAGAACGAAACGGACACGTACTCTTCCAACACACCGACATTGTCCTCTGTCGCCATGGCACACAACTACACCGACTGCTGCCTTAACGCCAACGTCTCCAAGTCCTGCCTTGGCTTCTGCAGCATACAGACCATTCTGGAAGGAACTGGACAAGACCCTGAGACGTGCCAGCCTGACTTCCCGGCTATCGTCAAGTAAGTATCACAATTTAGGAAGAAAGTACTTGCGAATTAAGCCCGGTATCGACATCGCGAGGCTGCCTCGCGATGTGGAGATGCCTTTGCCTCGCGAGCCAATTTGAGCGGTGCGGCGCGCGAGCATCGCTGTCGGTTGTTGGCGGTGCTCAAAGGGCGCTCAGAGTGAGCCGCTCAGTTACATGGGACGTATTTGTATTGCCTCGTGCGCTCGCAACATAGACGTATACTATCAAACGTATACAGACGCGTCGCAGGCTCGGCGTGGATCGGACAGACTGTGTTAACGCTAAACGAGCGCACCGCGAGGTTGCCTCTCGACACACTGCTCAAACGAGCCAACTCACGAACTGCCTGGCGAGCAGCCTCGCAATGTGGATACGCGGCTTTCTAATGTTCGTTTAATAGAAATTAGTGATATCGTTTATCTTTAAATAATATATAAAGAGTTGCTACATTCTGTCCATACATTTTGACGGGTTAAAGATTAGAATCTCCGGACAAAGTAGCTTTCAACAGGTCGCTTTAGAAATATGTGACACCTATCCTCAGAAACGGATATCTGAGGGCTAATGATGATGATAAGGGTTTGCATTTCACCACGCGTATTATAACTTTTCATGTTTCCGTTAGGTGCATGGCGGATGGACGAAACCACGTCCCCTGTTGCATCCAAGAGCACGTTCCAGATATTTGTCAAGATGTCTGTCGAGGAGAGTTCACGCCAGTCACTGATAATATCAAGACGCACTACTCCTGTGCTACTTACATGGAAAAGACTTTGGCGTGTATCGTTGAGGGTATTGGTAAGTTAAATTTCATCCTTACCTTTTTAATGCAACATTTTAGAGTCTCAAGATATTAATTTCTATCTAGAAATTACTTAATATACCTGAAGTAATTATCCCCAACGATATCGTTTAGGTCTAAACTCACATTATGTCTGCGTTTATTTCTGTTACGAAAACTAATTAATCAGTCTTTAGTTTCATATTTCTCTCGTGTTTAATTTATTCGTTGTAAGTTATCAATTATTTTGTATTATTACTTAAATCTAACATTATCGAAACATTAAACATCTACCCTACAGAACTGCTGCCAAGTCCACCAGAAGAAGTAGAAGTGGAGCCTCTAAACGAGAAGCAACTGAACGTATCTTGGAATCCACCCGTGGAAAACACAGACTCAGTCACAGAATACGTGGTCAATGTCACCACGTTGAGATCCTTCGACGCTCACTTAATAGACCCATCGGAGAGCTCCATAAAGAACAACAATACTATGAAGATGACGCAGTCGATGACGTTCAAGGTGCCGGCAAACAAGACGTACTTCATCCTGAATGATTTGCTACCGTTCACTATGTATGAAATCACTGTGACTTCGTACAACATCCATGGGTCTAGTTTGCCGAGTTACGCTATTAGGTAAGTTTTTTTTTAACATTACAGTTTTTTGTTTTTGCTAATAGGTAAATAATACTCCATGACCCATTTAGAGTTCTATTAGGCATAATTTTATCGGTATTTCCGAACTACAATCTGATCTAAAAGGCGAATTTTTCATGTTTTATATTCGATTTCTTGAATATTTTTCATGATTTAGGATTCGAGAGCTTGCATGTGTTGTTTTTGCAAATTGTGTTGCAATAAAAAAAGTTTAGGTGTAGATTAATATTAATGTGTATGTAGATTTCATGTTTTGATAGTTCTTAGGGCGCTAAAAATACAAAAATGATAGGTCAAAAAATTAACGACCCAAAGTCCATTTTTCTTCATATCGAAATGGCACCTCAAATAACATTTAAACTTTACCTCAACTAGATCGCTAACACTAACTCCTGGCAAGATGAAGACTACTGAAGTAGCAGCTGCTCCGAAACTGCCTGACGTGAGGAAGTGCTGTGCTTCAGGTGGAGTCACTCACTACGGCTGCATCAACAAACTCTGCGACCCCACCAAGACCTTCGAGATTGGTGTAAGTACATTCACTGTGTTTGTATTCATCAATCACCACGCACTATAAGGGTGAAGGAAAATATCGTGAGGAAACTTGCATACCATAGCAATTTGTAAGAATTTTTACGGTATGTAAAGTACGTCGCGCTAGGCCAGCGTGGACTATATGCCTAGCCTCTCTGAATCGTACTCTTGATTGCAGAGGAGGCCCGTGCCCTGCAGTGGGATGTATATGGGCTGATACAGCCACTGATATTCACTGTAGATGGTTTAGTAGAAAACACTGTTGGTCATGTGGAATCGGTAGTTAATAATACTGGGAAAGGAATATGGTTTGATGAAGAAGAAAATTCATACACGAGTGATAAATGATTTGAAATCAAATTTGTGTTTTGTACTAAGTAAGTAGTTGGAATCAATAGAGTTTTGCTTCGCATGTGTAGTTGGCGAAGCTTTTGCAGTATTATTAGCTAAATGATGGTTGACTATTGGGAATGCAAATCTGTTATTATGACGCGGTGCACATTTTCTAGCATTAATAACACATGAAAGTTCTGTATTAAATAAAACAACAACACTTCCATTCTTATATCTGTTAATATTAATTCAGATCACTAAAAGAATATTCATTCCACAATAACATATGGAACGAAAATTTTGTTTACGAATTTAAGATATTCCAATATCGTTACAAATTATTATCAAATTAAATTAACGTGAAAAGTATTCGTGTATAATTGTATGTCTTTATTTCATTTTATGCCGATGTTTCACTGAGAAATTAATAACTTCAACGTTGATAAATAATTTTGCTTGAATGCGAACGAAAAATGGTGAAAATAATTTCAGATATAAAATATTTGAAACTGATCAACAATTTATATTAAAAACGAGACACTAATTGATACGCAGTCCATTTGAAAGCACTTTAATTTGCAAATGAAAAGATGTTTTGTGCAACTTAATTCAAAACTAGATTCAAATAAATTGCGTCTAATTGAAACTAATTTTATATCTGCTTCTTTGTAATTTGTTTGAAAGGCTTAGAAGTTATGAAAGAAACCTGGTTGATATTATAATAAAATTAATCTCACCCAAGCTACGTTAGGCTTAGGTAGCAATCATAAGGTTAACGTCCTTTATGCAAAATTGGGACATATATTATTTATAAACATACCTACTTATTAACATCAGTTTTAGTATTATAGTTTCAGGTGAAGTCTAATTCTCAAAACAGAAAATTAAGTGTAGTTTCTACTCAATCACAAAACACAAAACCCGAATTATTCAAAAGCATAAATTCACGAGCACTTTGATTTTTCGTATTCCATTTCACGACCTGCAATTGCGTTTCCACGCACCAACACCTCATCTGCCGGAATTTTCACATCAACTCCTTCAATTAGTGGGTATTCTGCATCATAACGGGTAAAATTCACTTCACCACCACTATCACTAGCATTTGTGACTAACGCACCATCACCCACGGAGCCCGTTTTAACCCTCAGCTGCAGGTAACAGATCTGATGATATGCGCGCCCTGGGCCGGAGTGACCTTCGGCTGCCTAGCCAACGGCATGGACCACACGCCTTGCTGCCGCTCCAGAGGCTTGCCTGAGTCCTGTCTCCCGTTGTGCAGTGGGAACATCACCACTATCGACTTCAATCATTTTAAGTGAGTAGTTTTGTACCATTATGTTTTTTTATGTTGAGTTGTATTAAAATGAGAGGTTTCAATTTTGCTCATGAGGATTTAATTGGATTTAAAAACATAACATATGTTTATTTCAGATTACTCATGGGAACTAGTAAAATAGGATGAAAGACAAAGTGAAGAATGTGATTTTCTCATGTTTTGCCACGCAATACGACATAGAAAATAACTTTATGTACTATTAACTTACAAAATTACTTTAAAATTTATTTTATATTGTAATACAAAACTTGCTTAATTAGAAAACTTGTAGCAATGCAATTTATTACCAGAATATCATCAACAAGCCTGTCTTCCACTTCCTTACTACCCAAAACATTAGCCACCTCCAAACCTGAAGTTTAATATAGACCATGGTCAACCAATTCCTTCCACCAGGTGCCTCCGCTTCATGAGCTCGTACACCAACTGCCTGCTCCAAGGCTACGGCGTGCTCCCCGGGGCTCCGTCGCGGCTGTACCTCACCAACATCGACACCGACTACGCTGTGGTTCACTGGTCGCCTCCTGCCGCGCTGGCTGATACCGTGCAGTTCTATAACCTTCACTACAAGACTCTGCAAGCTGGCGATGACTACCGGGTTTTGGAAAGGGTAAATAAAAGAGATTTACTATATTATGACGTCACCTGAAAATACAACCGCTGTCACGATCTTTTGTATTACTCGTCGGAAATATCTGTGGACCTGAATAATTGACGTCATTAGAACATAAGTTCAGCAAATTCAAAATATAGGTTAAACAGATTGAAATAAATAGATAAAATAATAAAAAATAGAATTCGCATCCATCTCACAACGTTTTTAATGTAAAATAACATAGTAGATAAGAGAACACCAAAAAATTAAATGTGAACCGCATTCCAGCTAGATTCACAGATATTTCCGACAGGTTATAGCAACATAGGAGAATGACATAGTAATTTAAACTGTAGCAGTTCAATTGTAGTAATTGTCAGGCTTCAAATAACAATTGGCGTATGTAACTGTATTAATTATCTTACCATCAGGTACATTCACCATACATCCTGGAAGATCTAGAATCTAACACAGATTACGAAATCTATGTTGAAGCAGTCAATGAGCACGGTGTTGGAGATCCTTCACCGAGACTTATATTCAGAACACAGAGTCAAGTAAGTCAGCAAGCTTTCGCCAAAAATCATAAATTTATTTTAGTGATATTTTCTTTTCTTTCATTCTTAATCATTTGGCAGTTGAATAATACTTCTTTTTAATAAACATTTACAAAACTGTGTTATATGTATATCTTCGACTATTTCATAAAACCTACATGTATACAATATAAATATGTATGTCTATATACAATTTGATTTCATTACTCTGACCAGATCTCATCGTCTAATGCCCATATAACCTTAAATTCCGAATTCTACTAGATAATAGAAGAGGAAGAAGAGATAGCCAACGCGTACAACGTGACAGCGTGTTGCGAGAAGGTGCAGCTGGCAGGTGTCTGTATGCCACTTTGCTCCTACGACGCCAAGATGTCGGACCTGAGGATGCTGGCTCCCCTGTGCGCCCAGGACTTCCACAAACTGCTGAGGTGTGGCGCTGGAGGTAAGAGTCATGAGTTACGAGATTTGTGGTCTTTTGTTCGTCTTTTATAGTCTTCGAAGGTTAAGCTTGATGCGCTAGTGTATGAGTACTTGGATATGTGTATTCTTGTTATATTAGCGATATTGTAATTCATCTAATGCTATTTTTAAACATACGTTCAAGAAACTACGATCGGTCTAATCCTTTGAAAAAGAAAATTGAGTTTATTGAAATACTTTTAGATAAACTACTTATTTAGTTTTTCAGTTCTAGGTTACAGTTCAGGTAATTGGAAGGAAAACAGTATTCTTACATAAATCTATAATTAAGTGACTAGAACCTAATACATTGTTTCAAGCTTTATTTAGAATTTATTACTTTGTTATTTTATCTTATTTGGAAATGTATAGTCTATTTTGTTTTATATCCCAAGGATTTCTTATGTTTTCTTTTCGATTATTTTAAGGCTCAGTTGCACAAACTGACTTTGCCCTTAACTTTGACTTTAACAATGTCATCGCCATACATTTGTGACTTTTTTGACATTGCTAATGTATGGGATTGACGTTTTCAAGGTCGAAGGTATAGGTAAAGTTAGTTTGTGCAATTGGCCCTAACTGTATTATTTTTAAACTACCGTGTACCTGTGTGTAGTCAGTGACAATGTAAAACAAAGTGTCGGGACCCCTCGGTACAGGCTTGCCTAGTGAGGGGACCACGTATGATTTACAATGTTTAATTCCAAAAATTACAAATGTCTTATCCGTATTTTGTTTAATGTCGACATGCTAAAATTCATGTAACTATTTGTGATTTATAATAAATATTATTTTTTTTTGTAATTAATTAATTTGAAGATCGTCCAAAGTGAAACCCTACCGTCCCTAAAACATAAATGAATACAATATGTTACCGTTATCACAATCTTTAGCTTACATCGCACCTCTGTTAATCATTTGTTTTATTTACTGTATTCCTTGGACCTTTTCATGCATTGAAGGAAATAGAATAATATTTTGTATCTATATCAGCCCATATACGTCCCACTGCAGGGCACGGGCCTACTCTACAATCGAGGGAATCGATTGAGAGTGGTTAGGCCATATAGTCCACCACGCTGGCCTAGTGCGGGTTGGCGGACAATATTTTGTATAACAATGATCAGGTCGGAACCACGAAGAGTGCTGCGCGCGGCGCGGCGTGCCCGCCAACTGCCGCGGCGTGTGCACCGGCGCCTACTCCGGCGGCGTCAACACCTGCGTGCCTTACATCGGCAACATCGTGCAGTGCTTCGAGGAAGGTAGGGAATTTCATATTGATCATTTAGAGACTGCCTGCCTTAAATGACTGCCTCGGTGGCGTATTACGGTACGACTACAAAGCTGAGGTCTCGGGTTCGAATCCCGGGTCGGGCAAAGTGATATTGGGTTTTTCTATTCATTATCAGCCCGGAGTCAGGAATTTGTGCCCGATATGGCGATAGGCTCGCCCCCTATCACATCATGGGACGGAACATACAAGGCGAAATGTGGGTGTCCTGGTGGCGCCTCTGCCTACCCCTTCTGGGATAAAGGCGTGAGTTTATGTATGTATGTATGTACCATTTAGAGATTTGGGTTGTTTTGTTTGGAAAATTGGCAGGTGGTGAAGACGTGTGGATTTATTACAAGTTAATGCGATTGTGAGTTTTATGCTGTTTTGTTTGGAGGTTTGTCGAGAAGATGCGTGTTGAGATCTCGACTATGCTCGATTTAGGGATTTTGATAATTGTCAATCAAATATTTTTGAAGCGTTCGGTAGGAATTTTGCTGGTAACATCAATTAAATTGTTTGAAGCCATCAATATAATGTTACCTATTTAAATTTATGCGGCGGTGAATGTGTTCAATAGATTACTAAATGAAATTATAGCGTAAAAGGCAAAAAAATGTGACAAAACTTTGAATAAAGTTAACTTCTTAAAAATCTAGACCGTAGTTAGATGTGATGCGGGTGTTTCAGATACCCTTGCTCCTCCAACTGTAATTATAGATAAGACGATATTAGTACTTTTGAAGTAAGTAAATTCTTAAAAACCCGCAGTCGCGAAAAACACATATCAATAATATAGTTAACTAAAGTGCTGTAATAAAATTAACTGGAAGACGCGTGTAAGCAATCTAAATATGAATATGAACACAACTTATACAGATTCCTTCTTAGAAGCAACTGTCTGCCGTTTCAGACATTTCGTAGGACGAATAATTATGTATGAATACATACAATTTAGCTCGAAAGGCTTTACTAACACGATGCTCCTTACATAAGAATTCCATCTGAAGTCTAGAATATTCTAGGATTTATAGCAAAGCATCAACATATTACTTTTCTTCGTATTTTGTTTGGTATTGGAGTGTAAGTGGAGTGATGTCTAGTGATAATTGATCCGTTTATTCGTATACCAATCCAGCACATAAAAACAATTACGCGCAATGTAACATTTTTATGGGCTGTGTATTATAAGGTCAGAACGCTAATTAACGGCCGCATTAAGTGAACGACAAGATGCCGAGATCATGTGAGATATCTTGAACACTTTACAACCAATAATAAGCACCCAATAGCTTCTATTTGATACCTCTAATCTTAGAATTGGCACCTCAATGTGTTTGGAGATCAACAAAAATACTGATCCTGCCATCTTGACGTTCAGGGCTTTAGGACTTATACCACTACTGGCTATACCCACGATTACATATAACACTATCTATCATTATTATTAACACTATCCATCATTATTTTAACACTATCCATCATTATTTTAACACTATCCATCATTATTATTCTAAATTATCTATGAACTGCTCTGAATTTAACTGCGCCGAAACCTCTGTATGATTATTGTATTGCAAACTTATTTTGAAAAGAGCAACGCTAGAGTTTCTTGCCCGTTCTTCTCTGGCGAAAACAGCCTTGTGAACCGGGTGGTAGTGGAAGAAAGTGACTGAATCTAAATAATGTATGACATTTCATGGGTTCAATAAATATTTTCATTTCATTTCATTACATCATAACTATACTCCTGAAAACTTGTTCATCAGGTTCTAACATTTTCTTTCTCCTATCCCTAGATACAGGAATCCTCCCGGGTCCTCCACGGGAGTTGCACGCGCTGGTGACGTCAGAGAAGTTGTACCTGGACTGGGCTCCTCCGCAAGATGGCGCTAATGCCACCTCCTACACTGTCTACTGGCAGAAAGTGGACAATAACACGCAGCCGTACAGCTACAATACTATGCAAGCTAATTATAATGTAAGTATCTTTGTAAATATATTTTTGTTTTCATTAGATGAGAATGGTGATGGTGGAAGCTCGCCTTATGGTAAAGTGACACCTAATTATAAACAGCCCAATTCTAATCGTATTTACTGTTTTATGAGTTTTTCGGACCTCCTATTACATATTGAGAAGGAACTTGTCAAAGTGTGGTATCTATAGTGCTAACTTTGCCTACCCCTTCGGCGATACATGCGTTATGTTATGTGTATGAAGAATACCTATAATATTTCGCGAAAATAATTTACGTACGCAATTAACTAAGCATTGAGCATATAATTGGGTAATTATTTCATTAATTTTACGGCTATTTGAGCCTATAAAAAAAAGTACCACGCAGATTCTATTCAATAACTTTAATAATCTATTATGATTTAGCTTTAAAAGGATCGTGTTTTATCTAATATCTTTCATCATTAAAGTTTCTTAGAAAGTATTTATTAAATCAAAACGAATAAAATGCTGTTTTAATTAGTGAAAATTTGTATGAACAGAGAATTTTAGTTCAAGTTCTTTTAGAAATTTTTATTTTTTATTTTGACACAAAAGATTATTCAGAATACCTTGTTAAACTAGAGGGTACTTTCAACCAATGAGAAAACATGAAGAAATTGATAAAAGTGGTATGTCAGCATCGAGCAAAGTAGATTTCTTGTAACGTTTACATCATTTGATATATTTTATACCACCGGCATACAACAAACCAATCTTGAGTTTAACGCAATCGTAGTTTATTTTGTGTAATTACAAGTGGCGCTGTCGGTAGGATCCATAGTCTCTGCCTACCCCCATGGGATGCGGCGTGATAGCAAAGTATTTATAATTGTTGCATGCAGCAAGTGAACGTGACCGACACAATGACCACGATCGACCAGCTGGAGTCTAACGGCACCTACCATGTGTTCGTGGTGGCCGTCAACCAACATGGCGCTTCTCTGCCTTCCAGCATGCTGTTGTTCAATGTCACTGAAGGTAAGATACCATTTTCAGTTCTTATTACGTAAAAACTTAATTTCATAATAATTATTTTATTTATTTATTTACATACTTTATTGTACACCACAATAAAAGAGAGTAACACAATAACAGTTAAGTAACTTAAAACTAAAGTCATGGTTACAATTGGCGACCATAGCGCTACCTGCGATCTCTTCCAGGCAACCTTTGGATGGATTAAATCATTATTATAGAATATGGGGTAGTACAACTGATTAAATAAATAAGGAGGATAAAAATATGACAGGTAAAAAAGTTATTGTAGTGACAAATAGTGAGTTTTATTTTTTAATTACTATGAAATAAATTTACGTCATTTCTTCAGCACTGAATTTATATAACTTTATGGAATTAGGCCATCGTAATAGAGTAATATCTAGTCTTTATCCTGCAAGGCTTGGCATTAGGCAGGTGGACATTCGTAATTCATAAGTCAAATAATTCTGCGAGACTGATGCGCCGGCAGTGTTTAGTTTGTCTAGTTTACGGCAAACCACAAAAAAGAAAATACAAATTAAAATACTACAGCATGTGTTTTACCAACGAAGGTATAAAAAGACAATTGACATCTTTGGTGTTTCAAAAAACGATAGGCTACGGAACTGCTTACCAGGCGGGCCGTAATCTTGATAACCTCAGTGGTATAAACAAGAAACCAACACTAATACTTTTTGTTGCAGAAGAGAAAGAAGTGGGTGGTATTCCATCGCACCCTCACTCGCTGTCAGTGTCGTCGCACTCGGCCACGTGGCTCACGCTGACGTGGCAGCCGCCGCAGTTCTCACACCCCGACGAGAAGATCTCCTACACGTTAGTACTTCTGAATACTCTGTAGTGAATGTATGCTTCTTAGGGTACGACGGGATGTGATTAAAGTAGAAAAATAGTAGGTTTTAGAATTAATCTTCTATTCGAAGTATAGTACAGCCTCCGTGGCGCAGTTGGTTAGACGCCGCCTGTGAAACTAGAGGCCGCGGGTTCGATCCCCGCACCGAAACAAATATTTGTGTGATCCACAGGTATTTGTTTCGGGTCTGGGTGTTTGTGAGACCGAAAAGTCTCTCGTAGTTCCTGATACCCACGACACAAGACTCGATCTTAGTGTGGGGTCAGGACTATGTATGTGACTGTTGGGTGTATGTATTTATTTATTTATTTATTTATTTATTCGAAGTATATTAGCAGAAAACCTACTCTTGATAAATAAGATTGTCTTTTTGTCCTAAAGACAGTTTAAAAAACAGTATCCTGGATCTAATTGTATGTTGTGAAAATCTTACCATGGGTATTCTATGATCAAATAGATCAATTTTGAATAAGCTATTGTAGTACGCTTACTTCCCATCTCATATTTAATTGCATTAAAACTAAATATGAATCGAAATATTCTACTCTTTCTAAAAATATTGTTAAGTAAATCTAGGGTCCACATTGTACATACAACAAATTATTACACATACATGCATCCATAAACTCACGCCTTTATCCCCGAAGGGGTAGGCAGAGGCGCCACTAGAACACCCACATTTCGCCTTGCATGTTCCGTCCCACGATGTGATAGGGGGCGAGCCTATCGCCATATCGGGCACAAATTCCTGACTCCGGGCAGATAATGAATAGAAAAATCCAATATCACTTTGCCCTACCCGGGATTCGAACCCGAGACCTCAGCTTTGTAACCGTACCGTAATACAACTACGCCACCGAGGCAGTTTAATTAACAAATTATTGTAACATCCGTATAATATGTGGCGTGCAATAATGATTTTGAGTATTGAGTATTGAATATTAACTTATTTATTCTCAAATTAAGTTCCTTAAATCTATCACAACCATTCGCTAATACACCCATCATTCCACAGGTTGTTCTACAAATCACCATCACAGCTGGGACAGAACAACATAACAAACATCACCACGACGGTCCCCGGTCATACCCTGGAGAAGCTGTCTCCCAACACACAGTACGTGATCTGGGTGAAGGCGCACGCGGCCGCCGGAGACTCGTTGCCTTCGGAGACCTTGCTCGCGTGGACCGACCCGGCCTATCCTGCGTATGTTGAGGTGAGGACCCAAATTTTGATGGGGTATTCTACCCATTTTCAAAAAGTCTTTTAAGTTGTTCCTTAGATTAAGACAAAGTATTTAAAAAAATATCAAATTTTTATTCGCTCGGCAAGTCCAATAAAAATCCATTTAAAATTTAAATTTTAAATTTATGCGCGCAAATATGTGAAAACGCTAGGCGCCATGTTCCTTTAAAATGATACGTCACTCAACCAGTAAACAACCTGTGTTAGTATGAGCTCTTGGACACCTACTATTTATAGTTTTTAGATTTTTTCTTTCTTATAGTAAAATACCCCATTGTGGTGACAAAAATGTAGTTTTTTGCAGTTTGAAATATGTGGGTAAAACTAGGGATGCCCTTTTGTGAACCAGGTGAATCGAATCTGAAAATTTATTTTATTTTTTTGGTGATTACGTAACTAACATCACGGTTTTTTACTAGCTGAATATTATCCTGAAACAAACAAAAGTAGGGATGCCCTTTTGGGAACCGGAAGAAATTGATATAACTGTTCTTTTTTTTATTAAATTAAGTGAAGGAACACGTTAATAATATCACTGGGTTTGTTTAGTACCTATATTTTATAGGTCATCGTGGTTTTAATAAGACACGTGTGCCTACTACAATATTCGTTGTAATAGATTCAAAATAATATAAAGGTTATATTACAAATATATGTACAACTCATTGTTTATTGTTTGTTCGAATAATACAATAACTTTTCCTTCTAAAAGAAATAAACAAAAGAAAATCAAAATTTCAAACTTATTTGTTATGTTAACGATTTCTTTGTTAACGAATATCAAAACCTTCAACATTTGGGCCATTATTTATATTTTACGGAAAAATGGACCGTTTGATCTAAAAAACATAAAGGAAGAGGAAAATTGGTTAATAGAATGGAAAATTAGTGAAAATTACTGTGTGTTACTCCCAATTCGAACATTTGAACGTTGATTTGTTAAAAATAATACGGTATTCCTTTAAAAGAGAATGTTAATATTGTATCTCGTTGTAAAACTTTGATACAGGTAAAATGACTTATTTAATCTTCCCTTTGTGAATTATTTTTATGCTTAGTTTCAAAACAAACGATTACGAATAACGGTTTCTTAGATTTACGCGAATGTTACACATTGAAATAAAACTATTTTTTACGGATTTTATCGCGATTTGGTTTAATTTTTACATTTTGGCGGACTGTCCGCCCCGTGACCACGAAAGCTGTAAAGTAATCGAAACGTCGGGAAGTTAAAAAATGTAAAAATTAAACCAAATCGCGATAAAATCCGTAAAAAATAATTTTATTTCAATGATTACGAATAACCTTTGAAGCAAAAGGAACTAATTGAGCTAAAGCTGATCATAGCAACTCGGTAACTCGGATCTGCGCTGATTTTCAACCTGAGAATTAATACTTAAGAGTTTCCCTTAAACATAATGAATCTTTTGTCAACTTGGTGATATTTTTTTATGCAATGAATTTCACCTGATGGTAAGCGATACGACCGCTTATGGTTAGTAGCACAACCAAAACCATGAATAACAAAGCAATGCTTCGCATGCCACTGCGCTCGCCATCCTGAGACATAAAATGTTAAGTCTCAATTCTGAAATCCTGAAACATAAGATATTGATATATTCACATTCCCCATTGTTCATTTTACAGTTGTATGATATTCATATACACGTATCGTTCAAAGGAATTTACAATTTTTTCTGCGCTGGTATAAAAAATAGTTGTTTATTTTGTGTTAGGTTACGTCCGTATTTCATCCAAGGTGATCACTGAAAATCAGCATTGCTCTGTGGTCCGTACCGCAGCGCAACATTTTGCAGAGTGATCACCTACTTGTCACAGCCACGACGTGCAAAATTCTTCCTTCTTTTTTTTTTAATTTTTTTGTGTTTTTTTATATCTGTATATTATGAACGTCATTTTGTTCGCTTGTGACAAATAAACAGTTATTATTTCTTCTTTCTTTTCTTTTTAAATAGCCACCAACAGTGAATCCGGTCAACCTAGTCGTGGAAGGTTCCAGCATGACAATCCTCTGCATCGCCATGGGAACTCCAACGCCCACGATATCTCTCTACATTTCTGGTAAGTACTGAAAAACAATCTTACATTCAAACCCGATGTTGTATTAAATCTTATTATTTAAAATAAGGACGCGCTTCCACCATATGGAGAAACGATATATAATAACGTTAATTGATCAATTTGAATAAAGCATGTTATAAAAATAAGACTACGTATTGAGGAAAAAAAATATACCTAACTATCTTAGCATTAAACTCGTTTTGTTACAATTCTACCGGTAAAATCTGACACATTCTGTATCAGCCCATATACGTCCCACTGCTGGGCACGGGCCTACTCTACAATCGAGAGAATCGATTGAGAGTGGTTAGGCCATATAGTCCACCACGCTGGCCTAGTGCGGGTTGGCGGACTTACATACCGTAGAAATTCTTTAAAATCGCTACGGTATGCAGGTTTCCTCACGATTTTTTCCTTCACCAACATCAAATCTGATCAAATCTGACACATACTAAAGTAAAAAGAAAATTCAAAATCCTCTTTTTTTAAATCGTCGTCACAACTATTCAAATTTGGATAAAATATATCTTCTAACACATACTACATAAAATAAACAATTCCAATATACCAATTAACTTTATCACTCCGCCACAGCAATGACAAATCTAAATCTAAACAATTTGTTCGCTAAACAGAAATGTGAAATAAAGCTGCGTTTCTTTCGTTAATAGTCTCATTCCCTATCTTCAAGGCTCAGGAATCAATACAAAATGATATTGCGTTGTACGTCTAGACGGGCTGAAGCTATAGACGACTCTGGAAATAGGATCAGTATTCGTTTGTATATTTATGAAGATAGCGTCCATATAGATTTTTTCAATATAGCCTACCTCGTCAGTAGGATGGTATTTTAGAAGTACTTTTATATATTTTTAGTAAACATTCTAAATTGATTTCTATTTTTTATTTTTTATGTCATTGCTCCGATTCTCTTTGTATTAGTATAAGTAGACAATGCTTGCTCATTCGAAAATAAAAATAAATAAATAAAAAGTAGCATGGTTTACTCAAGCCAAGAAAAGTAATACAAAAGTTGTGCTTATTATTACCCGCTGAACCACATTAGGTCCCTGGATAAAGGGTTTTAAGCTGTCAATGTAAATTGTTACCTAAGAGCTAACGCAATGTCATTAACCTAAGTCAAAGTCTTAGATATAAAATCCTTGTATTTCTCTGCCCATTACTTACAAATGAAAGTGTAGGTTCCTATATGTGTGTTAAAAATAATCCCAACTCGGAAATTGTAAACTCTAAAGAGCTTTATTTATAAAACTTTATAATTCCGAAACTCAGATTAAAATTTTAAATCACAAAGCGCTGAAGCTTGAATATTTTGACAAAAAGCACGTGTTAAGTGTAAAGCGTGACTAATTTTGAAAACTGCAAGTTGCAATTACAATAAAAGGAATTTTTATCTCGTTAGCATAGACAGAAGCCAGGCCATATCAAAATTAAAACTCATTTCTGCCTTTAAAACGTTGTTGCAACTTCACGTCTGTTGGAAACTAAATTAAAATGCAACATGACATTATCTCAAAATGAGAAATTCGGAGCTTAGTCGGAATCCGTTATACTCGTGTTTTAAATTGCTGAAATAGCGACATTATGTAGTTATACTTTTATAGGAGATAATCAAACTTGTCATTTACATGTATCTTTTCTATTACGCCACTATAAAGTCCCATTTACACAGGGAGTTTCTCGCCTCGAAGATACGATTGTCGTAAGGATATAAAAAAGTTGCATCGTGTAAACATTTGTCAGAACACGATAATCTATGACGGTTATGTCATGCGATAATCGCACACGATTCTCACCGCGAGAAACTCTCCAAATATAAATGGCGTTTAACTCATTGTTAAGAAACTGACTTACTTAATAATTATTTCAAGAATTTTTAAAATAAGTGAAATCTACCAACTCGCACCATTCCAGCGGGACAAAGACCTGAATTCATCTCAATAATATAGAAACCCCATGCAACTGTCCTAAATTGTGTAATATCGTCTGTCTAGTACTGGGTTTGAGTGTTTGTGAGACCGAAAAGTCTCTCGTAGTTTCTGATACCCACGACACAAGGCTTAATTGATTATGTGGGGTAAGGACTATGTATGTGACTGTTGGGTGTATTTATTTATTTGTGTTCCTAGGTCGCCTAGTTCGTCAAGAAGTAACCCGTCACATGGTAACAGTGATCCACAACGTGACTAGAGATATGGACCAGATATCTTGCTACGCCGACAACGGGTACGGCACTCCCATGCAAGCGTCGAGGAAGATCAATATCTCACGTAAGTTGTTTATTTATTGAGATTTAGATGTTTCAATATGGGTATTGTGTGCCTTTCGCAATATTGAAGGATATACTTGAAGGATTGAGGATAAACTTGAAGAATATACTTTATCTGTGTCTTAATTGTAACCCACAATTGAATTGTAATATAGTTACGATCTAAAGGAAACTGGTGTTTATTATAATTGTCATAATTTTATCTACAAAATTTAGCAAAAGTTAATTATTAAGAATAAAAAGATATATACTAAGAATAAAGTTATACTCGTATACTATTTTAGCAGTCTTTAAATAGTAAAATGTGTTTGATATGTTTAGTCAAAGTTCTAATGAAGATTATCAACATTTATATTAGAAGTTATTCAATATCCGTGAACTCACACACGATTCAGCGTATCTAAGGCCCTGCGCAGACGGCACACTTTTTGTGCGATCGAGTCTGCGGCGCACAAAAAGTCTGCATGGCGCGCAAAAAGTCGGTCGAGGATTTTTCACAGACTCAACGCACACGACGCACATCTTCGATCATTTTTTCGGCAGAGCTGTAGGGACGTAGACGCTATGGAAATCGTGCAGTGATCGCGAAGTATTATTTTGTACATGAAGTACAGAAAAAGAAGAAGAAATAGAGAATTTTGGGTACATCCTATACTTTCGGAAAGATTACTGAAGGGACAAATAAACATTACAGCACACTTCTTCCCACATTTTTCTTTTTAATTGTCTTAGAAGTATCATAAATTGCTGGTCAGTTTTGTATTTCTTGAATTAACATAGTTACATCGACCTCTGGCGCCATGATAATAGATCGCGTGCGTTACGTCCACCCACCCCTAGCAAATGCAGATTGCCGACTAAAGAGTGCGCCGTCTGCGTTAGCGCGCGTTGAAGCAAACGTTCAATTTTTTTCACACACTTTTGTGCGGAGCGGCGCGCCGCGGCGCGGTGCGGTCTGCCCGAATTACACGGATTTTTTGTGCGCCGGACTTTTTGCGCGTCGTGTGCGTTACTGCATATGATTGCATAGGTTCTATTTTCACAGACTAAAAAGTGCGTCACGGATAGTCTGTCGTCTGCGCAGGGCCTAATGTATTGGTATATTAGTTTCGTGACCTGCCAACACGTAATATCAGGCTTAGAAACTGCTCATATTACTGGGTTGGGATCTTGTTCTTGGAATCACAAATGAGCAGTGATATCCCTTTGACAAAATTCTCCGAATGGTGACTGTGTCCAAACTTTATCTCTTATTAATAACCTAGAAACTAACCAGTATTCATAATGAGATTATTACTTAGAATGATAAAATCTCCGCAATTTACGTCCATATTTTGAGCGGCGAAACACTCAAAGTTAGACCAAAATCATCACAAGATTCCAAGAAAACTGTATTTAGAAATCATACATATAACCCATTTCAATAAAACAGACAAAGACAAAATATTTACCTAAACTGAAGGTATATACTATTTAATATTTAGAACGAATTAACTTATTGACATTCCAAGATTATTTATCAAGACTTATTAAGAATATTTAATGTTAAGAACGAATTGTCTTTATTATTACTATTTTAACCCATTATTGCAAAGGCTATAAGATTTAAGGAAAATATAATATATCTTTTCGTCCGTCTAGATGTCCCAACAATACAAGCCTCGGGTATAACGATGGCCGCTGCTGGAGACTCCGTGATCCTGGAATGTCGGGTGGAAGCGCTTCCCAAGCCCACCATAGCGTTCTGGAGAGATCCCAACGGCAGAACTCCTGTTATCGATGGACCTAATTATTCTATACAGTTGCAGGCAGATCCTGAGGTGAGCAACGATTTCAAATGCCTATATTCTTTGAAATGTTCACAACAGCTGTTAAGATGAAAATATTGTAATGGCAGTGAATTAACTAATCGCAGGAATTTTAAAAATATCAAAAAATATCAGATATAAAATTTTGTGTTAACAAAGGCCAGCAAAATACTAAGACACGATAAAATACTGCAATCTGTCAAGACATTTGTAATGATAAGCCGCGAGTTCGATCCCCACAGCCAAACAAATCAGTAGTATACCTAATTCACAATTTGTTTAATGGTTTCTTATATTTACGCGAATGTTACACATTGAAATAAAAGTATTTTTTTACGGAATTTATCGCCATATGGTTTAATTTTTAAATTTTTTAACTTCCCGACGTTTCGATTGCTTTACATCTTTCGTGGTCACGGAGCGTCACGTCACAATTTGTTGTTTTTGTCTAGTAAGCATTGTGTGACCAAAAAACCTTTTCAGACATCCTAACGTGGAATCAGGACTACCTATCTTGGGTATTATTTTAAACAGTGACTAATGCACAATATTTTTCTGCACAGGATCCAACGAAGTACACAATGCGGCTTATAATAAGAAAAATAACAGAAACAGACGAAGGAGATTACTTCTGTCACGCAGAGAATGCATTCGGAAAGACCTTAAGGCCGGTGTCTGTGAGACTGCGGCCGACCACGCCACATCATAATGTTACTGGATGCTGCACTCAGGTAAGAATAGATCACATTTTCAATATTTTGCACAGGGAATTTAAAGATAAATTCAACGTTAATTAACAACATGAGATGACAACGTGGCCTTTCATTTATTTGACTAGTAGGTACTATTTTTGTATGTGTTTTAATGCTACTTTTTTAACTAAAATAGATATTACGGCTTTTTAATCTCTTTGACTATTGCAAATGGTCATTAGTTCATTACGTTTAATGTTGGAATTGTGTCGCTATAATAAACCAAGAAAACGCGAAGTAAACCTAATATTTCCTACATCATTAAAGGCACATTGTTGAAAAATAACAAAAAGATATGTTATAAATCCAATTGATCTATTTTAAATTAAATATTAAAGCATAGATCCATTCATAATTATTCAATTTAGAATTTCCGATAGCCAAACTCTCCGTAACAGTAAAATCGATAATAACAACGAGATTAAAATTACAGCTTTGGACGACTGAAATAACTTACTCCATCAGATCGGCTAAATACAAACTATGCGAAATACACGGCTGCACTCTGCTTCTAATTTAGCAACATTGTTTGAATTATACAAACGGAAACTTGGTCTAGCTGGCTATTTGTTGTTCTTCTATGCTGCGGTTTGATGGAGTTTTAACTAGTTATATTCCCTCCTGCGCAATCTTCGCAATTGCTTTTATTAGTTAATCTGTTTAAGAGAGTCTAGATGGTAAAATTGCTAACATACTTTAAATCTATTGTGGCCTCTTTATGGTCTTATAATTCAATCATATTGTTTTTCTAGTAGATTTATAACCTGCCTTATATTCCGAAATGGCTCTAACACGAGTTTAAATCTTCTATGGCAATGAGAAAAATGAAATCATGGCTTTCATTTAATGTAAACTTAAATTGATTTTTTATAAGAAATACAACGATATAGAAATACACGTTAAATAATTAAACATGAGTTGGCTTTTTGTTTTTCTTCTGTGCTGCGGTTTGATGGAGTTTGAGTTATAAATTTCTCACAATATCGCTGACTTTATTTAAATCTCCTTACCTTCCAACTTCTAATAGACCAGCACGTTCAGCCAGGAATTCATCCCCAATTCATCCACATGATTTCATAATCAAATCGAAAATAATAATAGCATGTTCTCCTTTCTTAACAATTAGATGAACGTGTCAGCAGCGTGTATCGACGCGTGCAGCTTCCACCTCGACATGGACAATATCATGGACCGGCCCGAGTGCATGAACGACTTCGACAAACTCATGAGGTGTGCTGCAGACGGATCTGGTAATATATTTCGAATTACTCTCATTCCATTAGTATCTGTCTTTATTATCATCCCAAATACGTCCCACTGCAGGGCATATGCCTCCTCTGCAACCGAAAGTACGATTGAGAGGGGTAAGTCCACCACACTGGCCTTGTGTGGGTTGACGGACTTTACATACCATAAATTTTTACAAATGGCTATGGTATGCATGTTTCTTCACGATGTTTTCCTTCACCATTATAGTGCGTGTTGATTGACAATTAATACACACATTTCGTGTTCATAATGGCTTTATTAATAACCCAAAAACAACAATAAAAACATTGAGCATGTAACACTTGTAATAATTATTTTTCAGACCACCGAAGTTGCTGCGCGTCATGGGGCGTTCCTCGCAGTTGCCTGGAGCTCTGCAGAGGAGGTTCCGTGTCCAGGTCCTGTGCCCTGCAACACGCCAGGAGAGCCCTGGCTTGCTTCAGGGACTCTGGAGCCAAGCTGCCTGGACCTCCGAGGAATCTGAAAGCTCATGTCGCTCCTACACCCAACTCTGTTCTTTTGAGGTTAGTGGCTATAAAATAATACAGTTCTCTATTCAAGTGATAAAAGACTCAGTTTGCTATGTATTCAGAAATTAATAATCTTTTCGGTGATGTATTATAATAGGTTGTTCAAACAAACAATGACACACTATTTCTACTAAAAACGAAACTAGGCTTATCAGGGATTGGGTGCTATACAGATAGTATATGTATAAAAGATAGAAATCTAACAAATTTTTTAATCAAATTATCTATTTTTTCGACTCGTATTGCTTCGGTAAAATAGCAGTCACACAGGCGAAGCTACATTTATAAGCTAATTTAATAACCATATTATCTGACTAGTTGGGAGCCTCCACTGAAGAACCCTCAAACCGTCTACCTATACCGCGTGTTCTGGCGGGCCTACGGTGCCAAAGTGCCGGAGAAGCTGGACACGAGCGAAACCAGCGTCGTGCTCACTGGCCTGAGAGACGACGTCAAGTACGAATGCGTCGTGAAGGCCGCTAATGATGTCGGTGAGTTGAAACACCTACTGTGAAAGAAGTAATTATAGTTGTTAAGGATTCTGGAAACTTGTTTCACATAATTAGGTAGTTTTGCGTGCGTGAATTTTGTACTAAAATTACGCTGATAAAACATTTAATATACGAAATATTATTAAACCATAGATGTAGCATAGAATGGTTAAGACATTATGATATTCTAGTACTTCAGCAAATTGGTTTACTTACAATTATTTTATCACTCAATTAAATTAGACCCATATAATCAATTGCGCTTTCTACAAGAACCATTACTAAATGAATCGGCGATAAAAATTCAACTAGTAAAATTTTTACGAGGTCAAGAAATGGTATTACGTCTTTTTTGTGGCTTCTTTACAATAAATCCTTATCTTTTTCTCTAGGTACCTCATCATTAAGCACATCAATAATGTTCACGACAAGTGGACAGGAGTCGGGGGCCGCGGCCGCGCCTGTATCAGGCGGATCCACAGCATCGGCTGTAGGCGTAGCTGTAGCTTGTATACTAGTAGCTGCCTTACTGTTGGCAGCTGGACTGTATTATAGACATAGAAAGGTATGCGTTGGAATTATGAAAATTTACTTTGTTATTTATTCATTCCTTAGTACATCCGTAAAAGATTCTAGAATTGTTTTCCTTTTTTTAAAACTAATTAAGTATAACAATTGCTGAATTGTTTTATGTTCAGGATGTTAAAGTTCTTACTTTGTTTACAGAATCTTAGGCTTAAGGCGCAAGGAGGAGTTGCATTCGAGAATCCTAGCTACCTTAGGGAGCCAAATCCTGACACCGTTATCAACGTAAGTTATACATAAATTTTTTAACCTTTAGGAAAGCGACTTAAGCTGCCTTTCTGAGAACCAGTTTGCTACCGACATCATCAACGTCTTTGGCAATGGCGACCCCGGAGGGTACGGCCTCGGGAATATCTCCAATGGACCTCGATGCGGGAGTGCTGCAGCTGCAGAGGTAGAATACAACTCCGAGGCTCCACGGCATCCCAGAACGTGTCTGGGTGCTCGTTGTGCAGTACTTGGAGTCGAGACTCAGCCTCTTCTCTGCGTGCCTGAAGCAGGGCCTCTTTCCGTCACGTTGAAGCACCGAGAAGTTGGTACAGCTCAGGAAAGAAGGACGACCCGCAGAGTCACCGTTGGCTTACCGGTCTATCGTGCAGCTTGACGAAGTAACGACTCACAAAGATGTTCGAGCGCATGAATGTGTGCCTTATCGAGCACATTGAGAGGGTCGGTCCGGACCTTTGGAAAGATTGCCAGTTCGTGTTTCGGAGAAGCCCATCCTCCGTCTCGGTGATGCTGCAGGTGAAGGCACCCGCGGATGTGGCAGTGACCCGGGCTCCAGACGCCGCAAATACGGGGGCACCTCTTGGTGCCATAGTGACTCTTCATTGAAGGGCCAGTGCAAACTGTTGAAGATGTTGGCAATGTCTAGCGATACCGCCACGACGCAATTGCCCCGGGCTACTGCACCTGCGCGGGTGCCTTCACCACAGGATCTCGGGAGATGGTGGATCAGCATCTCCGGAATATGAATTGGCAATCTATCAAGGTCTGGACCGACCCTCTCCAAGTGCTCGATGTCGTGCACGTGAATGATGCGCTAGTAGAGCTTTGAGCTAGAGTCGTAGTCGAGCAGCACACTAGGTCGGATGGCCTACGGCTTCCCTCCTAAGTCGCTCTTTCCTGAATAGAACCAACATACCGGATCTTCGAACATGCCGGGAAGAGACCCTGCTCCAGGCACGCGGAGAAGAAGCTACGGAGGATCGCCCCCAAGTACTCGGTAAAGAGCACCCATACACGTCCTGGGATGCTGGCCGCAGCACTGCTACATCGAGCTCCTCGCGATATACCCGAGGCTTGACACTCCGGGTTGCCGCCGGGTACACCTTCCTTGCCGATAATGTTGAGTGTCACCAACAAACCGATCCTCACCGAGCACGAGCGCGGAGAAGAAATTCCACCCTAGGGTTCGACGGCATCCCAGGACGTGTCTAGGTGGGTGTCACTTGTGGTGTACTTCCACGTTAGAAGACCCGGTATGGTCCTATACAGGAATGAGGGACGACCCCCAGAGTCAGCGTCGATCTACCAGCCTATCGTGCTGCTCGTCGATGTCGCGAAGCTCTTCGAGCACATCTTTCACGTGCGCCTTGACGAGTACTTGGAGGGGCTCGGTCCGGGCCTGGCAGACTGCCAGTTCATGTTCCGAAGAGGCCGATCCACAATGAAGAGGCACTGCGGTACCATGAGGTGCCCCCGCATCCTTTGGCGTTTGGTGCACTCGTATCTGTCCGACAGATACGTAGTATACCTGGGCGCAGTTGGGTGGCAACATAGAGCCATATCGTACGGTGTATCGCAGGGGTCGGTTCTCAGTCCCTTGCCCATATAATCTTCGGCAAGGAATGCAAGGGCCCACGAGGTTGGGTAGCAGTCTAGGCAACGCACCCAACCACCGTAGCCTACACACCACGTTGCTTGATTCCAACCCGGCGAGGGAGGCATCTTCCTAGGTCTCGCCACACGCTGTGACCAGCTTGTCGTCTTCGTAACATATGACGCCGACGCCCCGGAGATTGGCACCACGGAGTCCCCAGTCGTAGCCGATGTTGCATATGACGGAACGAGGACCGACCCCTCGTGATACCGCACGACATGGCTCGTCTGTGCAACCCGTCCTCACCCGGGTACTCTACGTATCTGATACGAGATACGCGTTCACGAGACGCCTAAGATACGGGGGCACCACGTTCTACCGCAATGCCTCTTCGAAGGCCAGAGCAAGGTGTTGAACGTCTAGCAACACTGCCACGACGTATTTGCCCCCTCCACTGCCACCTCCGCAGGTGCCTTCATCCGTAGACTCACGGAGACGGTGGATCGGCTTCTCCGAAACACGAACTGGCAATCTGCCAGGTCCGGACTGACCCTCTCCAAGCTCGTCGAGGCGCACATTTATGTACTCAAAGAACTTCGTGACCCCGTCGGAGCAGCACGATGGGCCGATAGGTCGACGGAGTCACTGCGGGTCATCCTTCTTTCCTGAGCAAGATCAACTACCTGGTCTTGGAAGGTCACGTGAAGAGGCCCTGCTCTAGGCATGCGATGAAGAGTCTGTCCGCCGGTGATGGTGCCTGGAAAATCGGCAGCTCACTTCTACGCAAGCGGCACGTAGCTGAGCAAGCTCCATCGACCACCAGAGTACACTTGCCGACGCGGTGGACTCTGGACATGGCGCAGTCTACATTTTCCGACCGTCTTTCTACCTGCTTCTATGAACATAATATTTTGTTAATAATTGATTATATTAAATGTATATAACATGAGGAATACTTACATTACTCGCTTTACAGGGCACCGTGCCAAACGGCAACGCAAACGGCGGCAACGGAGTAGCAAACGGAGTCTCCAACAGCGCGGCGTGGAGGCAGGAGACGCTACAGAACCCTGGCACGGTGGCGGGCGCGCCGCAGCGCGAGGTGGAGCCCACTCTGTACGAGGAGCTGAAGCTCGGCCACGACGGCGCCGGGTTCAAGCGGCTGAAGCCATAGCAGGAGGCACCGACGCGCTCGCCCCTGCGCTCGCCGCGGCTGACGGCGCGCGTGGCGCCGCGTCACTGAGCCGCCTCATACGGCACTCTGCCCTCTCGCTCGCACATCTCCCCTCTCGCTCATACTTCTGCGGAAAACATTCGCTCATGTTATTAACATGAACATGTAATGTATTCGTAGCGTTAAGGACAGTACACAATTATGTATATAATTTCTAAGTGTGTTGCTGAGTGAAAAGTCACGCTTTTCACACGAGGAAAGCTACGAAAGCGCTTACTGTTCGTGCTTGGTATCTTATTTATGCATATAATTTATTAGTATTAACATATTTCTCGAAAGCGAAGATATGCGAGCGTGGTGTTAAAAAAAAGTATAAAAATTTTAAAGTGTAGTGTTTCTGAACAATGAATCAGAGTACCTACTGTTAAAAACGCGTGACGAAAAATGATTGTAGATAAATAATGATAAATAAAAGAATGGTAATTATATTTTCAGTATCGTAATCGTTGTGATTTTAACCAAAAAAAAAGACCTCATTTAAGCTTCTCGTCATTTCATGTAAATATTTATACTAACGGACGGAATAAATTAGGGATGATAATTAATCTTATGCAGATCGTTCGGCTGGAGTTTCCTTTACGCCCTCAAATGAACCCCAAAAAAACTTTGCATTACATTTTTTTTAGAATAAAATTAAAAAGTATTCATTATTTTCTACGTTATTATTAAAAAAAAAATTAGGTAATAAAAATATTTTTTGAGAAAAGACAATAATTCTTTTAGCAATCACAAAACGCATAAAGGGAATTCTCAGCCTTAAAAATTCTTAGATCATTTAGTATCGATGTAAAAACAGATTTGATAGAAATACATAGGTCATTCTATGAACAAAATGTGCCTTCGAAAGTATGAAATAGTTAGTATTGTAGTGTTAGTGAACCTTTTGGCCCGTGTATATTGTATTTAATGTATATATGTCTAAACTTACATTCCAAATGACTTGCAGGTTGGGGAAAAGCATTGTTCTAGAAATTTCCTTTCATAAAACTAAAAATATTAACTTAAAATATATTTTTTTCTTAGGTGCTATTCATTAATTTAAAAGTATGTATTTATTAAAATATTACTAATATTTATACACAATTGCTTCTTTACCGCGGAACAGTGGATTCAATTCCCAGACCGGGTAATTTAGTTTATTATAACTTTTAATTTAAAATTTATTAAAATATAGAGTAAGACATAAGGCCGGCAGTGCAATCATAAAAAAGAATATCTATGAAGAATTATCCGCAATAAACATACAATATATATTTATTTTTGATGTATATTATTTTTATTGGTCAATGCATTTCCCCCCACGCAAGTCAGTAGCTGAAGTTACCCATAGATAAATGTTTTTATAAAAAAGTAAATTTGATGTATTGTAAAGAATTGTAGAGTTTTGTAACAATCTCGATTATTCGAGACATATCAGTTACCTTTCATTTATGCTACTTATGTATTAAGAATATGTAATTTCATTATAATTAATACAAGTTGATACAAAAAAGGAAATTTTATCGATATTTATATATAGGCATTTTTTTTAAACTGCTGAACTAAAAAATGTGAATCCAGGACAAATAATTAAAATTCTAATGTTGCTTTATTTTTGTTTTGTACTTTTTTATTTTATTAAAGGCAAAGTAGTTAATAATTATTAAATGGAATTGAATTTACACAAAAGTGTAAATTTAAACATTATTTTTCTATTAAAATTATGTATAAATATCGATAAAATATTACTGGAGTATTACCTAGTAAGTTATATCGTCTGTCAATTCTAGAAATTTCGATAGCTGGTATTTTGACATCACTTAGAACTACGATCACAGTATAAAACAAATGATCTGAAGAGAAAAAAAAAACTAATGATCTCATATTGGATTTTTATTTCGAAACGGCCCTTTTCAATTAAGATTCAAACAAATAGCGTACTTTTATAAGGGCCATAATATTTATATTCCATTGTGTTGTAGTAGACAAATAAACATTAATTATCTTTTTTATATCGACTAAAAAAACAGCAAACTTGTTTCATGTCATCACGATGTCATTGTATTTTGTCTTACAATAAAAAATAACATCTATGGTAATCTGAACTTGTAAAAAAAACTTTGTCTATGCTCTTACTTTAAAGGAAGTGTAAATAGAGAAGGGTTATATCATACTGTGATGGTATTTTTTGTAAAAGCTCACAAAATGTGGCGCGAAAGGTTAGTTTCAAGTAGAATTTCTCACTAATTATAATTTTTAGACGAACAACGGATGTGATTAGATTTGTAAATAATATTAATAAAAAAATAAGAAATTGTACGCGTTTTTTTTTACCATTCTACCTTAACAATAACGACACACATTTGGATTAACACAACATTTCAAATTTAAAACACTTATTGAACTCCATTCGGTTTTTGCCTATAACTCCAGAGTTGTACGAAGTACGCAATTGTTATGTATACACGTCTATTCATCTAGTCCGACTTACAGGCAGAAACCGAGGACAAGTGGGGTTTTATCATCGGTATTCCCGTACATGCTAACTAACAGTTTTCATCGCTGTTCCGCTGCGTTCAACGCTGCATGCACCGTATATGTGTGATCAAAATCATGTTCAAGGTGGTCGCGGGTTCAAATCCCAGGGCACACCTCTGACTTTTCGGAGTTATGTGTGTGTTGATAGTCAATCACCACGCATTTTAACGGTGAAGGAAAACATCGTGAGGAAACCTGCATACCGTAGCGATTTTAAAGAATTTCTACGGTATGTAAGTCCGCCAACCCGCACTAGGCCAGCGTGGTGGACTATATAGCCTAACCACTCTCAATCGATTCTCTGGATTTTAGAGTAGGCCCGTGCCCTGTAGTGGGACTTATGTGTATAGGCTGATATAGATATCCAGACTGCGACCAAAAACCAAGCCAGGTGGTGGTTTTGGAGACATTTTTGTGCTAAAATAATAATTTAAACCTTTGAGTACCATTGCGGTGTCTTTAAAAATAAAAAGATTCATATTTTATATTAATTAAAATAAATAAAAAGATAATAAAAATAAAAAGATTCATATTTTTAAAGATTCATATTCATTCATATTTACTTTTGGAAAAACTACGTATTCACCACCCGAACACGACGACAATAAAAAAATTACAAAGAAAAGTCGTCACTTTTTTGCGAATTTTTTTGTTGCATTATGTCTGAAGTCGCTAAAACTACCGCCTAGCTTAGTTTTAGGTCGCATTCTGAATATACCCTGTATAAATAAAACATATAATAAGCATTATTGGATGTGGCCATTGTTCCAGCATGCTTACCCAATCGTGGTTGGAGGATTGTCAGTGATTTTATAAGATTAGAAACAATTCTAGTAACGGAATTAAGAAACCACTTATTCTGAGGCAGCTACTAAATAAAGTAACGAAAATCTACAAATACCAGCACAACACAATTCAATATTATTAAACAGTTCTGTGTTAATAAAACCAAATTTTTAAATGACGCGGTGACTACATAATTGAAATACTTTGTCAATAATATAAATCAACAACCTACCGTCTTGCGTCCCTTGTAACCTTATTTGAAGATTATTTATATTAAATTCCACTCAAACTCGTTTTAGAAGGATAATAACTAAATATACTTTTGGTTACCGACGAAAATTACAGCAATTTGTTGTTAAATAATTAATTAAATTTTCACTAATATAGCAGTGCTACCAAAATTACGAACAAAAGATCTCTACGTTTTTGAAGACGCAAATGTACGACATGTTATGTATTATAAATAATCTAAGACATTAGACAATCAAGTAGCCCAAACTAAACACTACCATACATAAGTATAATAATTAAGATCAGATAAAACCTAAAAACTATGAAGACACCACGACTCAATCCCAATATTTGTTCCAAAAACATTTGCCAAACATAATTCATTGACCTAACATCGCTAGTCAAACAATCTTAACAAAATCCTTATAAAAATCAATTATATCGGCATACCTGCTTCAGAATCCATTAGTTCCTACAAAATCCGCCGTAAAACTAATTCGACGGGAACAATTGGGAACAATGTAGATCCAATCGACCAATCCGTACGTCCAATCGTCACTCGTATTTGCCCGCAAACTCATTAGAGGCCAGACAATTGGACTTGTAATAGAATTCAAATGGCGAGGGGCGATTTGGAACATTTCACATCTGCGAGTCTGTATGGGTCCTGATTGAAAGCGAAAACGAGGTTTCTTTTGTCAATTTTATCGTTTTTACAACATTTAGAGTTTGAATTAAAATTAATGATTCTTTTTTTTGGTTGGTGGAAAAATACAAAGGACACAAATCCATGCAGCCTTTTTCGCGGCGATATATTTTTCTTACAAAAAATTTTCATTTTAAAATTTATCGGCACTTAGACAGTAGGCATAATTAAGTTGATTGGCGAGAAAAGACGGTGTATTATAATTAAAACATAATCAAATTAAAACAAGTTTCCTATAACAGTCATTATTCTCAAAATTCTTTTTAAACTATACTATAACGAAGGAACCCGTCTCGTAAATGTATTTGATCCAATTTTCGAAAATAATTTCAACCACCATCGCTAGCCAACAATAATCACTCCTTAAAATCCCAAAAACATACTCATACGCTTATTTGAATACCGCATTCCTACCAACCCTACCTTAAAAACTAGCTCACAGAATCGTGTAAAGCCTAGAGATCAAAGCTGAAAATAGCTTTGTGTAATTTGCACTGCAGGCTTCGTACGACTCACGACTATTACCTCTTTCTGCGCCATAATACCTTGTTACATTTCGTAAAGAGACGCTTGGCCTGAGGGGAAATTTCAGCAATCTGGTTTTAACTTCCTTTTCAAACTACCTACCTACTTACTGGATAATGCAGAAAGATGTGCCTCAATAATTTACGACTAACAAAATGTCTAATTTAGGTATACTTTTCGAAACTATAACCTGACAAAACGTTTGGTTTTACCAAGAAACCGAATACAAGGCCTCACGATTCATAGATCCTACACGCTATAACAAAAAAAATTACATATACAACATCAAACTATACACTAGGATAATCTGACTTACCGGAGTTATGCTCCCAAAGCTGGATCATCGAACAGACAAGAATATTGGCACATTGCAGCGCCGTACACATTGCAGTGGTTACACACTTTAACGGTGAAGGAAAACATCGTGAGGAAACCTGCATACCGTAGCGATTTTAAAGAATTTCTACGGTATGTAAGTCCGCCAACCCGCACTAGGCCAGCGTGGTGGACTATATGGCCTAACCACTCTCAATCGATTCCCTCGATTGTAGAGTAGGCCCGTGCCCTGCAGTGGGACGTATATGGGCTGATATAGATAGACACATTGCACGAGATCTCGAGATTGTCTGTAACAGCACACATTATTTGAAATAGTCTACGACACAAAATAAATACTTTTTAGAACAAACTACGCACTCGACAGCTAACACGAGACTAGATGGTCCTATACTCTGGCTAACATTACAAATAAGCAGAACTGCAAATGACTAATCTACCCTCACGTGGATTAATGCAAAGAATAAAGCATAAAAATCCTACCTACCCTAATTTATAAATAAATAAATAAATACACCCGACAGTCACATACATAGTCCTGATCCCACACTAAGATCGAGTCTTGTGTCGTGGGTATCAGGAACTACGAGAGACTTTTCGGTCTCACAGACACCCAGACCCGAAACAAATACTTGTGGTTCTCACAAACATTTGTCTCGGTGCGGGGATCGAACCCGCGGCCACTGTCAATTTGACACTTACACGACGTCGACGAAACATACTTTTTTTTAAAGCAGAATTTTATTTTTGCCCTATTATATTTACCGATAAAGCAAGTAAATTAACTAGGATTACAGAGTTAATTTTAAAAAGATATAAATCTGCATTGAGGTTGTAATGCCTCAATGCAATTTAAGTCTGATTCGAAACCGGAAACTCTGATTTGACAAGCTGGGTCATACATAACTTTCAGAAAAACACCACTTACAAATCGAGACTTAGTTATATTATATAAGCATTCTAAGCCATATAAATACAAGATACACAACTACAAAAAACCGTCAATTTATTTTTGCATTTTCTTCAATATTTGTATCTTTCTCAGCAATTTTTATATTTTTGTTCCAAGATAAGCTTACTCAACAAGGCATATGTGTGTATCCTTTACTAAAAACCCTTAGGTAAGGGCTACATTTCATTTTCCGGGAGTACAATCCCGGTGACCCCTAGCCTCGAAGGAGTGCTCGGGACGATGCCAGGTGAGGGACAAATCAAGGAAAAATCATATCAGCGATTTTTAAAATGACCTCTGCTTTGCTTGCCCAGACTCCAGGACTCCTGATTGAAGATTTATTTTTTTATGCTGCTACAGCTTTAGATATTTTATTTTTATATCCTTGGGATAAAGGTAATAAGACAAACAAGGAAATGTACTTTTACCGAATATATAAAAAAAAACATTTATTAATAGTACTAAACACACACCTAAATGTAGTGTCAATATTTTCATGCCACCTGTGTTTCTCAAGAATGCCATCATTATCAAATTGGTTCCACAGGGTCGAAAGGGATTTCATACCAAGGTATGAAAATGTACAAATGATTTCATACAACTTTATTTTTATACCCGAGACCGCTAAGAAGCTGACGGTTCCCCTGATCGAAAATTACAATTGCAAACCATGAACACCTAAATATGACATACATACAGACATACATTTACGTCTTTATCCCCGAAGGGGAAGGCAGAGGCGTCACCAGGACACCCACATTTCGCCTTGTATGTTCCGTCCCACGATGTGATAGGGGGCGAGCCTATAGCCATATCGGGCACAAATTCCTGACTCCGGACTGATAATGAATAGATAAAACCAATATCACTTTGCCCAACCAGAGACTGGAACCCGAGACCTCAGCTTTGTAACCGTACTGTAATACAACTTCGCCACCGAGGTACCTAAATATGACGGAATACACTTATAGACTATACCTAAAATTGGATCGTCATGTATTTCGGTATGAGAATTATACCAACGGTCTGTTTTACAGATGGCTTCTCGCCAACGTCATAGAGTTTGTCTTATGTTACATCTCAGAGTATCCATAGATTTACGTTAATCGGCTTCAGTGTAATCCTTCGCGCATATTACAAGCTCTAATTAAAGCCGTAACAGACACACAGAGATAATCAATATGTATTATTATTAATATAATGTATTACATTAGAAAAACATCGTCAAGAAATCTGCATACGATAGAGGTTTACAAGGTTTTTTTTTTTTTTTTTATGAATTTCTATATGTGATTTCCGTTAACCCGCACTAGGTCAGGGTGGTCGACTATGACTCTCTCTCTCTCTTCAGCCACAAGTAGACCACTGCTGAACATAAGCCTTAGCCAAGGACTTCCACATCAACCTGTAAGACCTGGAACCATGAATTCAGCGACTTCCTGCAACCTGTGACTAAGTCTAAATCTAGTTTTCGGTTGTAGAGCATTAAAATGCTGAACAAAGAATCATTATGGACTGAAACAATAAAACTCCACCTTTGACAGCCTCTGTGGAAGTGGTGCAGTTGGTTAGACGTCGGCTGGGTAACAAAAGGCCGCGGGTCCGATCTCTGCAACGAGGCAAATGTTTGTATCCAAGTATTTGTTTCGACTCCAAGTATTTGTGAGCCCGAAAAGTCTCTAGTAGTTTCTGATACCCACGGCACCACTCGCATCTTAGAGTATGTAGACAATATTGTATGTGAAAGCTGATGGACGCGTGTATTTTGTAGACATGTTTTATACTCATTAGATTACGCGTTAAGGTTATATCAGATTAGTATAATGATAAAACAAAGCATTGTTTTTTCCAAGTATTGTTTCTTCTTGAAGTTAAGACAGTAGTTTACATCAAAGTAGTATAAAGCAACAGTAATTAGTATTGTTTCTTGTCTATGTTAAGATAGTGTATTTCTATTTAGGGAATAATCTCTTTGCTCCGTACAGGCGCGTGTTATCAGAACAGGACTTAGCCTTATCGTCATTAATTTGGATTAATCTTGTATTTACCCGGCGCTGATTCCTACTAATTGATTTTAATCTCACTAATTGACATGTGCTTCACGCTTTATGTCGCTAAACTTTATATAAAACTAATTTCCTTCCCTAGTAGGGTTAAGAAACTGACTTTGTTCTAATCTTCATCGGATGCCATCGTATTAGTTTAATTTTGTAGAGTGAATAGGTACTAGTAAAATAACATCTATGTATTCTAATATCAAATTCCGCCAGGTGGCTCTCTTCAGACAGTACAATATTAACGAAATGTTCCGAAATTTTTAAATGTCAATTAATTTTCATTACTGACTACCTCGGTGGCGTAGTTCTACCACGGTACGATTACAACGCTAGAGTTCGAATCCCAGGTCGGGTAAAGTGATATTGGATTTTTTACTCATTATCAGCCAAGTCAAGAATTTGTGCCTGATATGACGATAGGCTCGCCGTGACTTCGTGGGGCGAAAAACGAAAGGTGAGATGTTGTTTTCCTCTGCCTACACCTTCTGGGAAAAGGCGTGAGTTTATGTATGTTTGTACACTTGTTTTTTAACCAAGCATAATTGACTTGGAAAGAAACCACAAAAACCTAAGCGGAAAAACGTTCTTATTAAGAAGAATTTTTTCTACTAATCTAATTTTAAATTTTAATTTACAACATAATTATTTCGTTTCAATTCTTATTAGATATCGAAGCCTCACTGCCGATATACGAGTAATACAACTATTTTAACTGTCACAATCATAGATGTAGTATAACATAGATCGGCAATGTGAAAGAGATAGAATGATTTATATCATACATTAAAGCGAGATGCATGATGCGACCATGCGTTTACACGGAGAGCTAACTTTAGCGATTTGTGTGAAAATATGTCATTTAAGCGAACGACAAATTTCGCTTATTTTCTTGATTTATTTAATATTTCAGTACTGAGCTACTTTTATTAAATGTAATTTATTATGGTGAGTTGTCCAGTGCCTGGATGTGATTGATTTTAGTGTAAAAACCCGAATAATCATAGTTTTTCATAAGATCGTATCACTTTTTTCAATGTTGTTTAGTGACAATATTGTAGAATTGTAAGACAAACCTTGTATGTATATCGGTAGAACAGAATGTCCTTATTCATTATTTAAATGCGTAGAAAGCATCCATTGCCTATAAAAAATGATATCAAATACGTGAATTTATAATAATTTCAACCAACATATGCTAGAGATTGATTGACAGTTTCGATCAATAATATTATGTCGATAAAAATAGTCAATGACCATAGAGGTTTCACTTCATTTTATAATCTCGTAGTATAACATCAATTCTATAATAACAGTTATTACTTCACTTTATTTATTCACTATTGATATTTGCTAAAATATTAATTAATATTTCGTGTGCGTAATTTACCATTTCTGAGCCGGTTTCAAATTAACTGTGCCACGGAGGCTGTCATTCTAATTAAACAATAGCACATTAGATATTATTATAAGGAATGCTTTACAAAACTTGTCAAATAAAATTATTCTCAAATATGACGATTTATCTTTATTTACTTGTGTTTACGTATCTGTGTTGAAATAAACACAATCATTATTTTTCTGTTAAAATACCATGAAATGTCTCATATATATCTATAAAATTTAATTTTATTGGTTGGGCCGTTAGGTATATCGATATGATAGTATCGACAGTGCATGGCGCATTATTATCTGTCACGCACACATGCAAACTTCACGCACACTATCATATTCTCGTTTTGGTTTCACTCAAAATGATACATTGCCGATCTATGTTATACTACATCTATGTATTATACCCTCTACGAGATACTATTGCAAAAACCAATGAATACTATTATTTTTAATTTCCAATAAGTACATATTATGTAAATATAATAAAAAAACTTGAGAGGTGTCAAGGGACACCCGGATGGAACGAAGTTCGATTTTTTATTTTTTATTATTTATTATGTACAAAAAACCTGTATACACTCAACATAAAATAATCGTCGCGACACCACACTGTTCAATGCGAAATAGAAAGACGAGACGAAAATAACTGGCTTGCTTTCTATGAGAGAGAGAGAGAGAGAAAGACAGAGAAACACGCGAACGACGCACGGCTTACAACTATAGCAAAAAGTGTCGTTACAACTTTTGTTTTAATTTTTTCCGTCTAGCCCCTTCTCGCAACGCGCGATAAGGAACTTCGTTCCAATAATAACAGTCATCACGTAGAGTATATATTAGAACTGTATAGCCCATAGATGTAGTATAACATAGATCGGCAATGTGAAAGAGATAGAATGATTTATATCATACATTAAAGCGAGATGCATGATGCGACCATGCGTTTACACGGAGAGCTAACTTTAGCGATTTGTGTGAAAATATGTCATTTAAGCGAACGACAAATTTCGCTTATTTTCTTGATTTATTTAATATTTCAGTACTGAGCTACTTTTATTAAATGTAATTTATTATGGTGAGTTGTCCAGTGCCTGGATGTGATTGATTTTAGTGTAAAAACCCGAATAATCATAGTTTTTCATAAGATCGTATCACTTTTTTCAATGTTGTTTAGTGACAATATTGTAGATTTGTAAGACAAACCTTGTATGTATATCGGTAGAACAGAATGTCCTTATTCATTATTTAAATGCATAGAAAGCATCCATTGCCTATAAAAAATGATATCATATACGTGAATTTATAATAATTTCAACCAACATTTGCTAGAGATTGATTGACAGTTTCGATCAATAATATTATGTCGATAAAAATAGTCAATGACCATAGAGGTTTCACTTCATTTTATAATCTCGTAGTATAACATCAATTCTATAATAACAGTTATTACTTCACTTTATTTATTCACTATTGATATTTGCTTAATATTAATTAATATTTCGTGTGCGTAATTTACCATTTCTGAGCCGGTTTCAAATTAACTGTGCCACGGAGGCTGTCATTCTAATAAAACAATAGAACATTAGATATTATGATAACGAATGCTTTACAAAACTTGTCAAATAAAATTATTCTCAAATATGACGATGTATCTTTATTTACTTGTGTTTACGTATCTGTGTTGAAATAAACACAATCATTATTTTTCTGTTAAAATACCATGAAATGTCTCATATATATCTATAAAATTTAATTTTATTGGTTGGGCCGTTAGGTATATCGATATGATAGTATCGACAGTGCATGGCGCAGCATTATCTGTCAGGCACACATGCAAACTTCACGCACACTATCATATTCTCGTTTTGGTTTCACTCAAAATGATACATTGCCGATCTATGTTATACTACATCTATGGTCACAATCCATTTCAAACAGAGGTATTTAATTATAGCGCTTATGGAAGTGGCTGTCAAAATGTAATATGTTACCTATAATTACGTTACCGGGGAACGAGGTGTGAAAGCGACAGTAATTACACACAGAGTAAAACAATGGGAGGACACAAGCCTTTTCCAACCATTTCGTAAGAAGGTTCTGAAGAGAAAGGGCTCCAAACATACAAATGAAATTCAGGTAATTTTTCAAACAAGATTTTGTTTTAATATTTTTTAATATGTAGTACTACTGTTATATCTTTGACGCAGTTTTATGAATTCATTGATCTGGAAATTAATAAAAAAAGCGTTATTCCAATTTTATAATGCAATCGGTTTACATAGATCATGATATATGAATTCTATTTAACTACCAAGTAAAAACTATATACAACCGTATTAGTATGAGGAAAACAACACTTACGTGCAGCCATCCGTTGTCTCAAAATTAGACCACACATCACTACATCTCTTTCATAACAGTCAATTCTGTTAAATGCTTAAACATCTGCATCGTACCTGCTCGTGTCTAAAATGAAAATTAAAAAAATTGGCAACAAGGTTTTTATTCATTCAGCCTTTAATTATAATATCTTCAATAAATTAAACAAACAAAAGAAGCGAACAACATTTCAAATATTTTTCTTATTATTATCTGTGCCATTAAAAAAGGGTTCGCAAATTACGCGCAAACTTTGGCCCGCCTCCATAGACTTTAAATACAAAAATTTTGCTCCAACAGCCTGTTTAACTTCTCCAACAATAATTTCATTGTTTTTGAAGGAAATATTTCTCTTTTATTATAACGATTTTGAGTAAAATCCTCCCTGTTTTAGTACTTTATTCAGATGTTAAGTATAATGTTACATCTTGGCTCTTTGTAATTTGGCGATTTAAAATTCTTTTGGATTTTATTAAATATTGTTAGAATTTATTTAGTATTCATTGACGTTGTTTGCAGAATGTTTACAAAAGTGATGGTTAAATAGTAGTTATGTAACTGTTAATAATCATAAAGTAATTATAATGTACCTATTACTCAATTAACACACTTTTAACATCGTGAAATCCTTTTTAATTAAATATTTAATTCAGTTGAGCTAAAAATCTACTTTAAAAACATTTATTATTCGACTTAATTATATTTAATGTATAATTTGATTTAATAGAGATTGTTTCAGCATGTTAGAACCGGTCCGCAAGTTCGGCTTGGGGTATTGCGACTTACCGACAATGCTTTGGAACGTGGCATTCCTTCTGCGAGGAATTACTCTAAACATCGACAGCCGGCATAAGAAACGTATGTTTCCGACATTTATTTAAATAATTATGTTATACATATAAATTGTATTGGTCATTATAAAATCCACTTTGCGTCTTCAATTATTGCACTGCAGTAAAAAAGATTCCGACGAATTGAGAACTTCTTTTTATTGAAGACGGTTAAAATTAGCGTCCTCTTACACCATACCAAATTCAATTAAGATTGGTTTGGTGAAAAGATAACAAAAGGCCAGATAGATTTTTTTTATATTATACAGATAGAATAACAACTGATAAAAACAATCTTCGATCAATTGTCGCAATAATACCGTCCTACACAATACCTATTCCCGCTTCTAAATAATCTTTTGCTTCCAACTATCTCGTTTCTTCCAGGAATCCCGTTAATCTTCTACATAATAACCGTTGTAATAACTCTGTCGTATTTCTACGTGTTCCTTGTATCAATGGCTTGGTTCGTGTTCATCCGGAGTCCTGTGACGGGAGACTTGCTTGCCGCCATGGTGGTACTGTCTCTTGGCATCTCCAGCGAGATCGGGACGCTCAAGTTCTTCTACACTTTTATTTATATGTGAGCATTTTTATACGAGCACGATAAATACAATGAATCTGATGTCAAATGTAAATTAATAAATACACCCAACAGTCACATACATAGGTCCAGACCCCACATTAAGATCGAGTCTTCTGTCGTGGGTATCAGGAACTACGAGAAACTTTTCGGTCCTACAAACACCCAGACCTGAGACAAATACCTGTGGATCACACAAATATTTGTCCCGGTGCATCGAACCCGCGGCCTCGTGTTTCACAGCCAGCGTCTAGCCAACAGCGCCACGGAGGCTGTCAATATAATACAGTGCAGATAGAATCATTGATGAGATGCAACAAATTACCATTTGGTCAGCTCTTGGCTCGATCTGGTCTTGTAATCAAGTACGAAAAGACCGAAAATGGCGTTTATTGGGTAGGAGAGCAGACCGTCGTACCGATAACGTGGGTAGAAAGAAAAGGCCATGGCAGAGCCTTAATAAAACGAATTATATGTCAAGCTATACATTACTAATTAAAAATACATATCTACATACATAAGCTCACACCTATGTTCCAATGGGGTACGTAGGCAGAAACTACAGAACGCCAAAATAGGTCCATTCTTATTTCTTACCTCTTTCGCTTCTCAACTAGGGATTGCAATCCCGCAAAACGGGATCCCGCAATCCCGCGGGATCCCGCAATCCCGCGGGATCCCGCTGCATTTATTGGTCTGCCGGATCCCGCAAATATTTGAAAATTGGCGCTAAATCTTTCGTGAAGTTTCGCGTAAAATCGCGAGTGGCGCGCGCGTGACTTTGCCGCTCCTCGCAAAGGAGCGACGACTAGAGGGCGCCTCAAGCACACATGTAGCTAGTTTTCAGCATTTTGAGCATCAGGATATATTTGCAGTTCACTCAGAAGGCTCGGAGATGAGACTATGCCATTTGTTTTTACGAGCATATTTTCATAAGTTATCACCATAGGTTACTCATAGCAGTAATAGCATCTAGATTGTGATTGTATTATTAGTCATTATACAGACTATATCAAGACCGCGACCGAAAACGAAGCCAGGTGGTAGTATTAGTGACTTCAGACACAATGCAAGTAAAAATTTCGCAAAAAAAAATGGACAACTATTTTTTGTAATATTTTACTTTTCGTCGTATTTGGGTGATAAATACATAGTTTTCCTAAAATAATGATGTAGACCTCTTTATTTTTAAACACTCGATGGTACGTAACGTAAGGGTTACATTATTATTTTCGCAAAACTAGGTAGGTATTTACCACCCAAACAAGACGATTTTTAAAAAAAATCTAAAAAAATATCTGTCGATGTTTTGGTGAAATTTTTATTTGCATCGTGTTTGTAACCACTAAAACTACCACCTGGCTTCGTTTTCGGTCGCAGTCTTGATATACCCGGTATAAATGAGACTGAATTAAAAATATTATAAAACTGTTATTAGAATAGAAATAAGGGCAAATTTAAGTTTTTAATGGTTGATTGAAGACAGATTTCTTGAACTTAATAATTTTTATTTTATTAGGAAATAAATTATTTAATGTTGCATAATGTAAGACATTTTGAAATTTTTTTTAAAGAAAACCTAGTTTCGTTTAATTCGGTTTTAAAATATAATACCAATAATGCGGGATCCCGCGGGATCCGCGCGGGATCGATCGGTCCGGCATATCGATCCCGCGGGATTGAAAGAGCTGCGGGATTGCAATCCCTATTCTCAACTGACATTAATCTCTTCATACACGTTGGTCGGTTTCCGGGACTCCATACATTGCCTTAAATATAACAAAAATACATCTAAGTGCTGATGAACATAAGAACTTATAGGTACATATAACTTACCTCAGAATAGTCTCAGTAGTTACTTAAAGCCCCGAAAAGAAGCTAAAATGATTACGTCTTAAAATACTTATATAATATTATCTTAAGCACTCGCAGTACTCCTAAATGTCTAAGAAAGTCTTTGAGATCCATTATCTATTTACCACTTCGTAACTTGCATACATCTCCGAAGTAATTAAGAACCAAGAGACGAAAATTGAGAGTAAATATTTAATGAGTCAAATGATTTTATGCTAACTGCGTGTGGGCGAAGTTACTAACTTTTACAGACTAATTACTAAAGTGTGTAATCTACTTACATAAATAATTTAGTTTACTCATCAACGTAACGGAAAATATTCATAAATGAAAAACGTCGAAAGAAAAGAAAAGCTTTAAGAAATCAAGTGTGAAAATTGTGATGCCCGCAACGATTCATTTTGGACAATGAACATTCATTTGAAACATGCATTTTAAATAATGTTGATCTTCTTCAACAGAAAGAAAGTCCAAGAAATTGTCAAAGAATACTTGATGTGCGATGCGTTAACCGTGCCTGGGAGTCGCTTCTCGAAGAACCTACTGCAGGCATTGAGGCAGGTGAAGAAACGGGCTATTATTTACTGGCTGGTGATCATCATCAACGGAGTCACGTACGTCACCAAGCCGCTGTTCATGCGCGGAAGACACCATATGGAAGACCGATATGTGATCTATGGTATGATACAGACCTGTAAAGTCCTTTTTATTAGACGTGACAAATAAACAAATTCGACGTGATCAATTTCGTAATATTCACTAAGATTTTTTTTTAATCAATTTTTATTTAGGGGATTTTAGACAATATTAGTCTATGCCAGCCCCATCGTAACCTAATTAACACAATGCAAATAATTAGCACTAGGCCTTAACTGCTAACTTATATAATAGAATAGCTGCGTCAGAAAGAGGTTTCGACAAAATACTTTGTACAATACCAACATCCATAAGGTTTATATCTAGAGACCTTAAGAGAACCTCCCTGGCAACTTTGGTCCTGGCGCACTCCAACAATATGTGATCGACATCTTCCTAAGATTTTTTGCAATTTAGAAATAAGACGCAATGTAAACGGAAAGAGATTATCATTCATGAATTTAAACCACAACGTTTGAGAAATTTCGCCACAGTGTTTCGTTTCAAAGAGGGAAAACCAAAGGCGGAAGGGGTGAAGAAGAAGATGGGCAGGAGTAAGCATCAGTCAGTGTTACTAGCCAACCAAAACGTGACAGCACAACTCACTTGTTGTATTTAATGGCCGTGAAAAATAGTTCGTATTGAATCATCCAATTCCTGCTAGTTAGGCGAGGCTGTAAAATTTATATTTGTATTATAATTAGTTAATATTTCAGGTCTGGAGCCGATGTTCGAGACGCCGAACTACGAAATCGCTTACTTCCTAATGACCGCTGGCCTTTGCTTCATCTGCTACCCTCCAGCCAACGTCACTGTGTTTCTCATAGTCGTGGTTGGCTACACGGAAGCACAAATGCTCGCCCTTAGCAATGAACTTCTCTGTCTTTGGGACGACGCCAACAAACACTACCAAAAGAATGTACAATCGAATGAATTCACCGATTTCAACCAAAAGAATAAAATTATCAACGATTATGTCAGGTACCGTCTCAAAGAAATTATAAAAATGCACGCCATTAACATCCATTTGGTGAGGCAAGTAGAATCTGTTTTCAGAGGAGCTATTGCTATCGGTTATATCTTTCTTACTCTGGGACTAATTGCTGAATTGCTTGGTGGATTGGAGAATACGTATTTGCAAATCCCATTCGCGTTGATCCAAGTGGCCGTGGACTGCTATACTGGGCAGAAGGTGACTGACGCAAGCTTGATCTTCGAAAGGGCTGTGTACGATTGTAAATGGGAGAATTTCGACAAAATAAACATGAAAACAGTGTTGCTGTTGCTTCAAAACTCGCAAAAGACTATGACACTATCCGCCGGTGGGATAACCTTTTTGAATTTCAGCTGCCTGATGTCTGTTATCAAGTCTATTTACTCAGCTTATACTACACTGAGAACTACAATGAAGAATTAAATAGTATTTAGACATTGTAAACGTAGCCACAAATTGTTCGCAATATTTGTTGTAGTTGAAATTGTATTGTAGGCAAATAAAGTTAAAGTAGAAATAAAATAAACATAATCTCATATTTATAACTCATCCACGTCTCCCTCCATATTTTCTTCCCCTTTAACTATAAGACATGAATTACATCATACATACAAAAATAAATACATCATTGAAAATTGATTTTATTAATAGATAAGTAATTAACCATATGTAAATATACTGTTGTCATTGTTATATATGCTTGAAGAGTTAAGCTAATAACTTAAGTACTGGTTATCGTCCTCGTAATTCTAACATAATAAGCATTTATGCAGCCATTGTATACTTACAAGGTTAGCGAAGTTGGCAAGCAAGGTTCGAAGAAGTTGTATACTTAGCGAAGATAACTACCTTTGCTAACGTATTCCTCTCCATATTACATTAAATAATGCTTAAATAATTCATCAGATGTTATGAATAGTTGTTCACACCCACATCTGACCATTTGATCAAATTCACGCCCGCAAGACTGCTGAAATTCCACATTCATCGACTGACAAAGTGGTACACATTTGCCTAAATACGAAAGTCAGAAAATTCCGATAATCACTAAATTGTTCTCGATAATTCCTTTAAAGCAATCTAAGTCGACCGAACCAAAGAAGGCGAGCGAGTTGGCATGGCGGTTTGATGAATGTTGTTCGAGGAAAAATCTGCCATATTTAGACCTAACATAACCTAACATCAAAGGAGAAGAGAAGAGAAAACCACAAGAAAAGCAGAAACTGTTGGTGCTTAGACAAAAAAGAAATTTAATATGTATATGGTAAACCTACTTGTAATAACTAAACAATTATGACCCCATATTAAAGTAAACAATACATTAATTATTCAACTATAGTTCGTGTGAAACAGCAGTGTGAAGTATCACATGATATAATATTAACGGTGTGGTGACAACTACATAATTGTAGTGTACTTGAAGTGGTAAAGTAGAAAATTACATGTTTGTATAAAGCCGTGACTGTGTTTTCTACTTCACTTATTGATACTAGCAACTCGGTCTGGCTTTGCCCAGGATTTTTTGACCACTCCACACCAAAAACGTCTTATTGTTCGTACAAAATGTGTTTACCTAAAATCAATCTAACTACTCCACCATTCCTTTCCCCTTTCTTCCCACCGTATATCTTAGCATCTCTTCCCATCCTATATGTCCCCCAAATTTTTTAATGATATCGATATACGTGTACATTTATTTTGGAACCAAAAACAGGTTACTTTAAATGTAGAAGAGTCAAATAACACGACTCACTGTGTGATTCAAACCCGTGACCAGCGTGTCCGCAGCCTCGTTGGGTCCATCACCAGGTCACCACGCACTTAGTATTTAATTACAATACTCTCTACGAGTTTTATGATTACCATTTTTTTACTAATGCCGGTACCTACATAATAATAAATCAATACACCCAACAGTCACATACATAATCCTGACCTCACAATAAGATGGAATATTGTATCATGGGAAACTACAAGAGAATTTTCGGGCTTATAAACATACATATTACATACATACATACATAAATACATAAACTCACGCCTTTATCCCAGAAGGAGTAGGCAGAGGCGCCACCAGGACACCCACATTTCGCTTTGTATGTTCCGTCACATGATGTGATAGGGGGCGAGCCTATCGCCATATCGGGCACAAATTCTTGACTCCGGGCTGATAATGAATAGAAAAACCCAATATCACTTTACCCGACACGGGATTCGAACCCGAGACTTCAGCTTTGTAGTCATACCATAGTACAACTACGCCACCGAGGCAGTCTTACAAACACCCAGGCCCAAAGCAAATATCTGTGGATCACATAACTATTTACCTCGGTGAGATCGAACCCGGGACCTCAAGTTTCACAGCCAGCGTCTAACCAACAGAACAGATCATCTACAATCAATAGGAGTGTGGCGAAATTTGGAACTACAAATAAAATTATTAATGCATTGTTCGAGATATGTTTAATAATACAAATAACAAGCATTTATGTTCGCAATCTAATAGTATTATAATATATCCGATGTAATAAAATTTGAAGAAGGAAAAAAAGGACAGAAGACCGTAGAACTGTATTTGAAATTTGAATAATGTTGGTCATGTCACTAACGCCACGCTTATCATCAAGATAATTACTCGTCTCATAATTCTCAATAATAGACATTTAAAATTAATTTCATTATCAGCGACACTCAAACTAAACAGCCTAATAGTCACGACACATTACTAATTATTAGAATATAAATGAAATGCATATCGCCTCCACGGTTTATTACGATAAACGCCATCCTATTACACTTAAAGTAATTAAACAATTAATGGCGAAATACGGGCTATAAATGACTACGGTAGATTATATCAGCGTACATTTTACTTTGAAATGGTGAGAAAGTAGTAAACTTACATTGTATATGATAATAATAATTTTACTTTACATATTGTAAGAAAATATGAGGTGGAAAGAAATGGAATATCCGAAAAAAAAGTTAAAAGCCTGACTAGTGAATAGTTTCGCATCTGAGCCCAGAATTTAATTATTACAGCCAAAATTACCATCTGAAAAAACTGTTCATGATGATAATTGCAATTTCGTTTACATAGTGTACTTGTAAACTTGTAATAGTACTTGTAAAAAAAATATAAATTTATCTTTGATGTTTCACATCCGACTTTTCCAGTTCCAAATTTTACTTCTACATAAGGATCATCATATTTCTTAGCACATATTTTGTCTCGCGATTAACTATGGAGTGAGGGAGATAATGATTAATTTGCTAGAAGACACGGCAGAGTCATCAACGGTCTCGCCGATAATTCTCAGTGTAAATTCTTCGCATACCGTTGATACTAGCAGACAGGAATTGCAGAAGTGAATTTGTGCCAAGTCTCTCTACACAAAATAATACATTATTTACAAATAATATTAATCGAAGCTCAGTATACTTAAAACGTGCTATTTTTTAATACTTAAATTAAGGAAAAGAAATAATAAAATTACTGATTTACTAGGCTTCCGAAATATGGAATGGTGTTCGCAAGTTCGGTTTGGAGTTCTGCGACCTGCCGACGATGCTATGGAACGTCGCGTTCCTTCTACGACCCTTGACGCTTAATATCGATAGTCGGCATACAAAACGTAAGTATCCTGACGATTTAGAGTAGTGATAAATAAGAAATTGTAAGAAAAGAAACCTTTTAGTCGTGGTAGAGCCACTGAAGTCACCCATGACTAGTTTAGAAGTGGGTCTTACCGATGACATGCCGAATTGAAGCGATGGCTGTTGTATGTCGCTCGATGAATTACATACCTCGTGAAAAAATTACTAATAGCTAGATATCCTTACAGTTATACCTGTGGAAATCTTTGAGAGGGTCCTATGTTTAACATCTGTCAACTTGCAAAGGATGATAAAATCCGGCACAAAGTTTTCTGTGGCAGTTTGAAAGACAAAAATTCTGAATAATGATTTCTCTTTGCCAGCCATACCAGTGGTGTTCTACTTGCTGACAATGGTGATCACGTTCTCTTATTTCTACGCGCACCTGTTCTCCATGTCCTGGTTTGTGTTCGTGCGTTCTTTGGAGACAAAGGAATTAGCTCCAGCTATGGTGGTCCTCTCTCTTGGAATCTCCAGCGGTTTAGGACCTCTCAAATTCTTCTTTATGTTTGTTTACATGTTAGTTTATGATGAAATTATTTGTTAGTAAAAGAAATTCTACCGACAGAAGTTCATATGTAAGAACAGACGACCTGATAGAGGTGGTAGGAATTCTCTGCTTGCAAACAGCCTCTTTATAAGTTGAATTGCGAAACCGCCTCTTAGTTAGTTCTCGCGGACTATTAAGATGAAGTGGCAATGGGCGGGACACATAGCGCGGAGAACTGACCAATGGGGCCAAAAAGCTCCCGAATGGAGGCCACGTAGCGGAAAGCGCAGCGTAGGATGTCCACCCACAAAGTGGTCAGACGACCTGGTAAAGGTCGCGGGACGTCGCTGGATGCAGGCTGCCTCCAACAGGTCACTGTGGATATCATTGGGAGAGGCCTATGTTCAGCAGTGGACTTCCTTTGGCTGATGAATGGAATGAATGATACAACCGCCTCTAACACGTTGCTGTGGAAATTCAAAAGGGAAGCCTATATTCAGCAGTTGACTGCTTGCGCTTTTTGCGTCAAACTGGTTTTTTGTAACGAAATATAGGTAATTAAACAATACTTCGCACAAAATTTGCCACATAAGCTAAAATAAATTGAACATAAAAATTATATTGTAATTTGAAATGTAATGCTGCGAAAATCATAATTAACTATATAAAAAAACTTATAAATAAGATTCACTAATGATATTACTTAATATTGTTTTTAGCGATAAAGTTCGTACTATAGTAGATGAGTACCTGGAATGCGACGCTCGCGTTGTGCCAGGAAGCCGGTTCTCCAAAAACCTTCTCAGAACCATGAGACACGTGAAGAAGCGAGCCATCATCTACTGGCTAGTGATCATCGGTAACGGGTTTGCTTACTGGAGCAAGCCCTTGTTCATGGAGGGTCGTCATCACTTGGAAGACAACTTAGTTATTTATGGTAAGAATTAATTACCCTGTGTCTACAGTGTTCTCGCTATTCTAATTCTTTGAATATTAGAATCACTCGACGTACAAATTGAAAAAATATATGAAGGCGTGAACGAAACACAAAAAATATAAGTTTCCGCTTTCTTCCCCTTTACATTCCAAAATATTAAGCAAGAAACAAAACAAACTTTTGTATTTTTTGGACTGAGGTCCTTCTGATTTATCATGGCTTATTGGTTATCTCTTTGTAACTAACATTCACCGTTTTGTTATGGTGGCTTACATGCAACAATATTCCATGACTAATAGGTGAGCAGCTTGATACACAAAACATATACTAATTATTTTTTAAGGTTTGGAGCCTATGACGGAGTCTCCGAACTACGAAATCTGCTATTTCTTGATGTCCGCTGGAGTGTGCTTCATTTGCTATCCTCCAGCGAACGTAACAATACTCCTGATTGCCGTTGTCGGCTACACTGAAGCTCAAATGCTTGCGCTTAGCGAACAAGTTCTCAACATTTGGGACGAAGCCAACATCCTCTACGAAAATTTACCGAGATCCAGCCAAGCTGAAGACATCGTAGTGAAGGATAAAATATTGAACGAATACGTAAAGGAACAATTGAATGAGATTATCAGGAGTCATGCAACAAATATCAATTTACTTCGTCAAGTCGAATTTGTGTTTCGAGGCGCGATAGCTATTGGCTACGTATTATTAATACTAGGTCTTATAACGGAGCTGCTCGGTGGACTCGAGAACACGTTTCTTCAAATACCTTTCGCGTTGATCCAGGTTGTAGTAGATTGTTTCACAGGCCAAAGGGTTATGGATGCAAACATAGTTTTCGAACAGGCTGTTTACGGTTGCAAATGGGAGAACTTTGACAAAAATAATATGAAGACGGTATTGCTTCTACTGCAAAATTCTCAGAAAACTTTGACTTTATCTGCGGGTGGAGTGACTATGCTAAATTTGAGATGTTTAATGTCTGTCATTAAATCGATTTATTCTGCTTACACAACTTTAAGGACAACAATGAATTAGTTGTTAAGTTAAATACACCAAATCGCTTCAATAATAAGCACTGTGTTACTTATAACAAAATAAAGAGAGATTTACGATTTTTCTCCGAAATAAATATCGACACCGCATGAAATAAACCACTCTTCAAACAAATTATAGCAAAAAATAAAGTAATGAATCACTATTTAACTAACTGTTTTTAATTGAAATATTCCCTTTCTGGGTATAACAGTGAAAGAAAGTAGTTCCTAATGGTGAATACGGTTTTAAGTAATTTAAACATCTATAACAAATTTCATTCATATAACAAACAACATATATCAATCATATAAATATCTTACTAGAATCTTTATGTCTAGAACTTACCTAACAACTCAATACTTTATAATTAACACGCTTTTATTAGTTTTATTAGTTTCCACACTTATCAAGGACCGATGATAATACAATTAATTAAAAAGTTTCTGACATTTTCTTTACTGGGACATTCAGAACTACATTACAATTTAAAAAAAAAAACGTGGGTGTTTATCGCGCAGCTGCCTTCCTTGGATAGGATCCGTTATTTTCCAGTAAAATAAAAAAATAATAGTTTAAAAACTAAAGAACACACTTTAGTAAAAGATCCAACATAACAACCTCATTTACAAGTTCTTCTTCTTCTTATTTTAAGCCACAAGAAGTCTACTAGTGAAAATAATTGTTCAGGTCTCAACAATTATTTTCACTATTTTAGTTGGGTCTTTTGTGTTTTTTAAACTATTATTTATTACATTCTAGCGTCAGAGAGCCATTACTAATTAACTTTCCTAAATAGATTCCTTTAAGAGACAATTTTTTATTCAAAAAATCAAGGAATATACGACAAATGTTTTATTAAACAAATTATGTCTATTTGATATTATAGCTAACTAACTTGTTTAATGGATATTTTTATTTGGATCTTGAAGTTATTTACGCAGTCGCACTTGTATCTGATGTCCTGATATGGCTCGTAATGATACATCCACCTTCATCTCCATATCCTGAGCCTCGGACACAATCTCAAGCTCTCTGATGCAGTGAGCCAGCACTGTCTTCATTATCGATAAGGCGTATTTCTTGCCTGCAATAATAATTGATATTAAGTTCATTTAAATAAATAATAGTTAAAAATAACTGAAATACACGCTTTAGTAAAAGCCTCAACTAAAAAAGGAAAAAAATGGATAATAAGTTTAAGATTAGAAAATGAACTGAAATGCAATCATTTTATGGTTAAAAAGCTAGGATGCATGGGATTAAGTAATTTTCGTAAGCACCCCAAGCTTTGTAACAAAAAAAAAATGTATTTCAGTAAGTTTTCTAATCTTAAACTCATTATGAATTATTTTAACTTTTTTAGTTGGGTATTTTGCTAAATCTTTGTTTTTTAAACTATTATTTTGTTATTTTTTAAAGGGATGGTAAAGGACTGGATAACACGCTTTGAGTGAGTATGAGACAGGACTGGCGGGATATAACGGGACGGGACGGGATAGGAAATTCCAACTAAAGCTAATCACGCAGACGAAGTTTGCGGGCAGAAGCTAGTTCTAAATAAAGTTTAAGGAATGTATGATTACCAATGCAAGACCTCCGTCCGTAGCTGAAAGCGAAGAAGGAGGCTGGGTAGCCAGGTGGTGGTTCATCTTCGAGCCATCTCTCAGGCTTATACTCCTCGGCATCAGGTCCCCAGGCCCTACGCGACCGACCAGCGGCCCACGCATCTATTCCACACATCGCTAAACGAGGTACACGGCATGATCCTAAAAAAGTGATAGACAATAATAATACAACTAACAGTCGCATGACAACGTTTATACAAAATATAGTAATTCCTGATTTTCTTTTGAATTGTACGAGTCCGATAAATAAGTAAACAAATCGGAAAGAATGGCGGGATCGAGAGGAAGCCTATACCTAGCAGTGGGTTGATACGGGCTGAAAGAAGAAGATAAATAAACATACAGCTAATCTAGGTAATATGAGACTACCGTCGACCAGGTAATTTTATATCATTTTCGTTGTCAGCATCTGAAAATAGCATAGAATAAAAGAAAAATAAAAGAAAAAATAGTATTGAGCATCCATTATTCCTTCCTTTTGTTACAGTTGTATCAATATCTGTATCAGCTTATATACGTCCCACTGCAGAGCACTCCTCTACAATCGATATACATACATACATAAACTCACGCCTTTATCCCAGAAGGGGTAGGCAGAGGCCCCACTAGGACACCCTCATTTCGCCTTGTATGTTCCGTCCCATGATGTGATAGGGGGTGAGCCTATCGCCATATCGGGCACAAATTCCTGACTCCGGGCTGATAATGAATACAAAAACCCAATACCACTTTGCCCGACCCGGGATTCGAACCCGAGACCTCAGCTTTGTAGTCGTACCGTAATACAACTACGCCACCGAGGCAGTCGCAAATACGCAATCGATATAGTACGATGGAAAGGGGTTAAAACATGAAGTTCACCATGCTGACCTTGTGCGGGTTGACGGACTTTAAAGACCATTAAAATTCTTAACAATCGCTGTGGTATACAGATACCAAATTTGTATGTTTCATCGGATGGGACTTTACGATGTTTTAACATGTAAAATGAACGTACTTAGTTGTAATTCTTTATCAGCATGTCTGAACACGACAGGCAACGGAGGATACAAACGCAATGTCTCATACAGAACTGCTTCACAATACTGCATTCGGATCAAATCTTCCTTCTGTACTGGGCGGTTGCTATCACCAAATATTTCCTTCAACCTGGAAATATTAAGCAAGTTTGTTTTCATCAACTAATAGATCTTTATAATATTAGTTTTGATCAACGGCGATTTAGTCAAACTTCAGAACTTAGATTAGATTGATCGTGATCAGTTGGCCAATTCACGTCATTAAATAAGTTCAGTTGCAGTGCAGTTGCAGTTAAGTTTCGATCAAAACAGCCCTTTGCGGCGGGTTTAGAGGCCGCCCGCAGATAGGAGTAGGTAGTTAAATATTAACTCAGGGTAATTACGTGGTTCAGGCTTTAATAATTCGCATCACCGTCTTACACTCGGCACTGTTGCTGGTGGTATGCAACTAGAGTCACTGGCCTTCTGTGGACACTGATCCGGGTCTTCTGCACGTTGCGGGTTCCCGACGAGCTCCCGTTAGCAATTGTAACACTCACCCCAGCGGGTACAACAAACACGCGTGGTAGCACGCAGTATATTAGGAGAAAAGTAGAACGTAGTGATTACTTACTCTATGGAGAAAAGAGGACGCGAGCGACGTTGCACGCGTATTTATCCCTTCCGGTGTCCATGTATAGACAATAGACTTTTGACAGATCTACACAATAGTCTACACAATAGAGAATAATGGAAAACGTCACATAAATCTTATCAGGGAGTCTAATAAGTAAACTGGCAACACCGGGACACCTAAAGGGGAGCTTCTTGGACACCGGAAGGGTAAGCGTGCGATTAGAGTTCGCACGTCACTTTTGAGCTGTCAAGAAATTGACCAAACAGCGCAATGGAGGCGTTGATTGGCACAGACAATAAGATCATTGCCATAGACCGCAACTATCACGGGTGACATTCTCACAACGTCACACCTTTTTGTATTCTCGTAATTAAGACAACCGCTGTCAGATACGCTTGTATCAAGTTCGCGTCACGCGAGCCCTTTAGCGTATTCTACAGCTGCGCGTTTTATACATGCATGATTCAGATCACAATTTGATTGGTATTTACCTATTCATTTGACGTCTCCAATGACAGTTTAGTCCGACCAACGTGCAGGACATGCGCAGTTTATGCATATCTTACGCGCAGCTAAACATTAACAAGAATACCATTTTGACGTACGTACCATTACTATCTATCTAAACTAAGAAGTTCCATTTGACAGTGTGAAATAGGGATGATGTCAAATAAATCGGTTTGCACAGTATCCGATTATTAAGAGATATCGATACCATTTGTTTGTATTTCTTAATCGATTACAGTTTATATTTTTAATTTACATTATTTCGTTTTTTTATGATCATTTTTATTCTAATGAGTCATCCACAATTGCATAAGTCACTTTACTATTTAGGAACAAAAGGAGTGATTTATCTATTACTAGCGACCCGGCCCGGCTTCACCCGGGTGCAGACACTTTTTGAGTCCAGTCCACATCACACACATGCCTATGAACACATGATACATACATACATAACACATACACTCCAAAGTGAGGAACCTCCTCACTACTCGTATGTTAGCGGTATCCAGCAATACTGCCTTTTGGATATTATTAATTTAATAATATCCAAATCTATTAATTAATAATAAATTAATTAATATTAATAATATTATTACATTATTTATTGATATATGTTCGTTGACAGTATACCTATTAATAGCTGAAAGTTCAGTATTTAAAAACATAAAAAAACAACTGGATGAACTGCTCGATTATTTATATATTTTTACCGATTATGCGTACACAAATGCGTTTGAATAGTCTCGACTCTATCGGTAAAAGATCCAACGAGATGACTTTGTAATGACGTCTAGAAAAAAGTATGTTGTTTATAATGGTTATTTAGCGTGAGTTATGTCTGCACAAAGTTATTTACTTTAAAAGTATGAAACGTCAAATGGAACTTCTTAAGTTAGATAGACTGTAAGACGTAAACCTAATCGAAACTGCATCGTAATTTGATCGGCGCGCAGATTGATTTGATCAAATATCGGTGGTATCCATGTTCCTGACATGACCTGTTTCCAATTATGTACTCTTATTGTCACTTAAGATAATGACGTTCGAACAAGAAAGCGAGTTTGTCACCACCAATAATAATTATTTGAGTAGCCTGTGAAAAAAGTCTGTTCTGTGGTCCCAGAGAATAGTATTATGTGGCATGCGTTTACTCCAGAAATAACAAACGCAATTTTTCTCCTTTCTATATCATTTCACAATACCACCCTTATGTTTAACTATTACATAATACATATTCAGCAAAATAAAAATTACTCACTCAGCGTACAATTTGTCCTGCACGTATTTATTACGGCCCAGCATCATAAACGCGAAGTAAAGTGTAGTAGCAACATTCTCCTGACCTCCCAAAATGATAGTATTTACTTCAGCCCTAATTTGTTCTTCTGTGAATGTCCGATCTGACTCGTGTAGCTCCATTAAAATATCTAAATATGATTTAAATTGTTCGCCACCTTGATCTGTAAAAAATTGGTAAGTAAGTACTAAGTTTTTAAAAACTTTTATACTGTTTAACCTGCCCTAACATATAATTTCTTCACTTATCTATACTAATATTATAAATGTGAATGTAAGTTTGTTTGTTACACTTTCACGCGTAAACTACTCAACCGATCATCATGAAACTTTGTACACATATTCTTGGAGGTATTAGAAGTAACATAGGCTACTTTTTATCCCGAAAAGTTTAGTGTTCCCGTGGGATGAAGAAGGAATTCCGATATATTTGCTACTTTTTATACTCAAAAGGATGGGATGGGACTGGATTACATTCCATTAGTGAGAATAAGATGGGGCGCGTGGGATATAACGGGACGGGACGGGATGGGAGATTTCAAATATAGTTAACCACGCAGACGAAGTTTGCGGGCAGAAGCTAGTTCTCTATAAATACTATTGGACCTACCTTGTTCGTACCCGTTTCTTCTTGTACCGTCTCTTTCCTTTTTTCTTTTCGCAACTACCTTGAAAAGTAACAGTCGTAATTATAGAACGTCCGTGACATTTTTTGTTCGAATTCGCTTCTACAGAATCGATTAATGTACAATAATAAACCTCATAATTTCAGTTTATAATACATTACATGTAAAATCTCTGGATATTTTTTAATGCCCTATTCAGAAGAGAATCATTCTACCCATACATGACAGCCTCCGTAGCGCAGTTGGTTAGACGCCGCCTGTGAAACGAGAGGCCGCGGGTTCAATCCCCGCACCGAAACAAATGTTTGTGTGATCCACAGATATTTGTTTCGGGTCTGGGTGTTTGTGAGACCGAAAAGTCTCTCGTAGTTTCTGATACCTACGACACAAGACTCGATCTTAGTGTGGGGTCAGGACTATGTATGTGAATGTTGTACTGACTATGTATGTAACGTTCCTTTGTTCTTTAAACCACACCAAAAATCTGAGTGTGGAGTTAAAATTAGACCTTGTTTTTGAAAACACTTACGGTATTATAAACTTTGTCGATGAGGGAGACGCACTGACACAGCTCCCTATAGGCAGGAGTGAGACGGTAGATAAAGTCAAAGTACATGAGCACATTGAGACCCCGGCTAATGAACAGCTCCAGACATCGGTTTACAGCATAGGTATACTCTTTTGTAATCATGCTCTCTGATATGTCAGCACCAAAAGCTATCTCTGAAAAGTAAGAATTTCAGTTTAAATATATATAAGAAATACATAACATCACGTTAGTAACTCACTAACTAGCACCACTAGTGTTTTGACAAGGTTACTCTCATTACAAATGTGGTGAAAGGTAGCAGGCCACCACCATGCCGGGACATACATTAAAAAATACACTCAACATTCATATACCTACAGAGCCATGACCCCACACTAAAATCGAGTGTTGTGTCTAGGGCATCAGACACTACGAGAGGCTATTCGATATCACAAACACCCAGATCCGAAATAAATACCTGAGGATCACAAAAACAATTGTCTCGGTGAAGGGATCTAGCCCACGACCTCTTGTTTCGCAGACAGCATCTAACTGCGCCACGGAGCCTTCGTAGCAAGGCTGGCAATTTTATGTAAAAGATGCGGCACGACGCGACGCTTTGACTAGATTACTTACATTACCTTTTATTATTTCTACAAATAATTGTTTCGGGACTGGGTGATGGTGAAACTGAAAAGTCTCTCCTAGTTTCTCATAACCCCCACACAAGACTACCTCATCGTCAGAACTATTCATGTGACTGTTGGGTGCTCTTTTTTGAGTTTGGTTTCATGAGGTTTATCCTGGGAATTATTCGTATGATACTAAAAATAATGGTTAGCCTTTAGTTTTAAATTAAACTAGCGGCCCGTCCCAGCTTCGCCTGGGTGCATATATCTTTTGATTCCACTCCACATCAGATAGATGTTATTTTTCGTACAAACTCTTGTATACCTAAACCTTTTGAAACCTAAACTCGACGTAGCTATTCTACTGTCCCTTTTTCTTTAATCTATGACCTGTCCACCTCAATACCTTAGGTATACCTTTCTAACGGTGTAAGAATTTTTAAAATCGATTTAGTAGTTCCGGAGATTATGATAATGTGTGATTTTAAATGATACTCGCAGGTGAAGGATAGGACATTGTACAAAATTGTGATAAAATAACTTTCGATCTTAAAAAGAAGTTTAGTTTAAACAAAATAAATTTCTGAACTCACGCATAAATATTTGACAACCAATTTAAATGTCAATCCTTTTTCATTAGTGACATTATTCTACATATTTAAAATAAAATATACGCCATTATCCGAATATTGTGGATATATGTTGTCGATTCGAAACATTTATTTAAATACGTTCTTTAATTTGAGGGAAGAGTTTACTGTATCGACAGACTGAACATTAAATGTTTGGCAGTTACGAAACCTATGAACATTTTGTATGCGAAAATATTTTATTTTTATTTATTGTCACTTTCCACGGAAACGGGATAAAAAGCATTCTATGTCCGTCTCTCCTGGCTCTAAGCTACCTCCTCACCAATTTTCAGCCATATCGGTAAAGCCGTTCTTGAGTTATAAATAGTGTAACTAACACGACTTTATTTTATATATATAGATTACCAATACTTACGACAAATAGCTACCAGCGTCGTACGTTCTAAGTCATGGATCACATCAAATGGTTCCTCCACTACCCGGGTTTTTAATTTCTGTACTAACTGGTGAGCTTGCGCATTGAAGACTTGTTGGTAACCCTCTACAACGGAGGTCGTGAACGTACCACCCAGTTTCTTAATAGTGCTCTTCCATAGATTGACTGTGAATTAAAAAATATATGCCTCACATAATAACAATCCCGAAGCAGTGATGGATTCAAACCATTTCAGTATTCCAAATTGAATCCAAACTTTACCATACAGATTTTTTACATTTAGTTTCGTTTTGATAGGTAAAACGTAAAATTCCTAGCAATTTCACAGATTATTCATAAATCGAATTCGTAGACAATTCTTCCAAAGTGTCTGGAAGTATTCGCATACTCGTACTATGAATAGAAACAATAGTGGAAGTGGTCGAGCCACGCTTTTGTCAGTCCTCACTCAGCATGAATGGGCAGGCTCGTTCGGAGCGGTAGCCCTGTCTCACAGGAGAGCGACGAAAACAGCAGCTTTGCCATCGCGCTTCGTTCGGTTATTGAGATTTCCGAATGCCCAATATGTTTTTTCTCTTCCCGCCCTTTTTCCGCATTTCCCTCCTGATTTCATGCGCCGGCAACACTTCTGTGATATAAGCGTTATGGATGTTCATGGACGGCAGTGATACCATTAGGTGACAAAAAAACGCACTACTTACCAGGCGCTGTAACCAAACCATCACCGAGCCAAATTCGAAAAAATCCGTAGAAAAATGTTTTTTCTAGAAAAGTAGTAGTAATAGCTTTGACGTCATCAGGCTCACTGAACACTAGAACAAGGAGACTTTGTAATAAGTAATCTGAAACACAGGTCTAGACTAAACCAGTTCTCAAATTCCGTCTGCGCTTTAAAAAATGTTATTGTACTTCGAAAACATAGTTATTTTGAAAATATGTTTTTATAGACATTAGATTAAGGCATTTTGACGGCATTCATGAAGAAAAACATATTACTGTGTGTTGATTTATGAAATTATCTTGCGACATCATCGTCAACTATTTTTTCGTCAACAGAAAAATCGAAATAGCCACAACTTTATTGAGATAAAATAAAGGATTCATTTTTAAATGTTCGCTTCATAGACTATCGCTATAAATGATTTTATCTTTTTATACATACATAAACTCACGCCTTTTTCCCGGAAGGGATCGGCAGAGTTGCTACCAGGACACCCACGTTTCGCATTGTTTGTTCCGTCCCACGATGTGGTAGGGGGCGAGCCTATCATCATATCGGGCACAAATTTCTAACTCTAAGCTGATATTGAATAGAAAACCGTAGAACAACTGCGCCACCGTAATATTTTTATTTTCTACTTTTACCAATATAAGATTTGGCCGAGCATCATCCAACCATCGACTGCCCTTTAAATGACTGCCCCGCTATACTAGACGTCCAATTCTCAAAGCCTAAAGAAAATTAATACACTTCTGTCAATAATCTGACGATTTTAATACTTACATATAATAGGAAGTGGTCCAATCCACACCACAAACGGAAGACTCGTTTCCTCCATCGTTTTCGCGGCATCATTTATAATACAAAACAATTCTGTAATTAACAATAACACCATAATAACACCGTATTTGTCAAGATAATAATTAAATAACATTATTAATATATTGCCCTATGGTTCGGGGGTGCAAGAATTCCTCCACGGTATCCCTGCCCGTCGTAAGAGGCGACCTAAAGGGGCCATCGGGGTCGTTGGGCAAACTGCGGGGGCAGTGCGCCCTCACTTATAACGTCTCCGAGATGTGCGATAGAGCGTATCAACTAGGCTCTGTCGTGGACGCCCACAACATCTCAAACGGGCTTCCAAAAACAGCGGTAAGTTTGGGTCATTCAGAATACCACAATGGAAGGATCAGGAATGGTGTTGCGTTGGTTTCGCGGACGTAAATCGGGACGCTTTTCGCCCTGGGATGTCTGGTGCCGCCCATTTTCGGCCTCCCCCGGGGTACCAAAAGGGGAGCTTAATAGAATTTCCTCTTACATTCTTACAAAAGTTATAAGAAAAGTCTACCAAATATCAACCCATATTAGGTCATATTGACTTCCAGAAGGACGACAGCCAAACAACCGTATTCTTGTTTGCCTATTTAGTAGTATAAAAAAATAAGTACAATTATAAGCCAAGTTATAATACATGGTTAAAACGCCATTTTGCGCAGACCCTACGCAGGAGGAGACTCAAGATAGAAGTGAGATGAAGTGACTTACCTCGGCCGCCTCCGGTGAGATGATGCAAATTCCCCACAATCGGAAGACGAGGCAACGACGGGAGCTTGGACAAGTATCGACGAGCGTGGCGAAATGTATAGTACAGGAACGCGTAGCCACAAATTGGCAGGCAAACTAACAACACCCATATCGCCATCTGTACAGCCAGCGGTGAATAGTGAGCATCAAGATGACGGGATCACAAGAGATCCTCGTACTTTGAAATGTGTACCACCAAGTAATTATTACCAAATAGCTATGTACTTTTCATACCTCTATTCTTAAAATTGGTACCTCAATGTGTTCAATGTTCGCTATTTTTTGACAAAAAACATGAAAATGTTAACATAAGCTGCCTACACAATATCAAACTTTTCGAATACAGGAAATATTACATGAAGTACAATGGATAGTTTTTTTTTTAAGACTAAAAATAAACATGATATGAGTATTACCGCTTACATTAACTTAGTTTCGGTTCAGAAACTTAACTGACCGCTCAGAGTATATTTTAATCTCATTAATGATTATTATTCCGACACAAAAGAAGTGACTGTGTGTATCTTAATTTATTGTCTAAATGTCATTCATAATTATTCATTAATGGCATAGTATGTAATGGGCGTGTTTTCATAAAACCTTGAAACTAAAACCTTTGCATATAGAACCTCCCGCCGCCTCCCTAAAACTCCCGCCATTCTAACACTCACTTCGCACCCAAGAGAAAACTTAAAACGCGCTCATTGTGTTTGTATTTGGATTTTATTAAATAAATATAACAAAGTAATTTCAAGACATACCGGCGTTTGATTCCCAATGAATAACAATATTTAAAAAAAACGTGTCCACTTTGTTTAATAATAATCAAATTGTGCACTCTGTGTGCAGTTTAATTCAACTTGAGAGATAGGATAGTTCATATCTCTATTTATAGCCACAATATATTTTGTTGTTAACCAACCAATATAAAATGATCTGTATTTCCATATTTTTCATTGACGCCTGAGGAAACAGAACAAAGTTAAAAAAAATATACTTTGAATAAATAACATTATCCAGATACGGCGTCTTTTGCTTAATTATGTAAAATGTTAATAAAACGATGTCCATGTCTACAAATATTGCCCATGGCTTTTTGAAATGGTTGCAATAGCTTTACATAAGTTATCTGGTATACACTATCGAAGCTTCTTGCCGGTGTATACCAAAATGTGCCTAATTATATTATTTTTTTGTATTCATAAAGTACATTGCTTATTAAAGTTATACTTTTTAGGTGCGCTGCGGAACAAATTTAAATTCCACATTCATATTTGCACATCACGGTTGCAGCAACCAAAATTAAAAAAATATTGGTATGTTGATACCGTATCTAGACATTTTAATTAAATGATTTGCAGTTTCGTATTCTTAAATAGTATTCTGTAATGAAAGGATAGACTATAGCAGCATGAAGATTTTATTTTTGTTTTTTAACAGAAGTAATATAAATCTACACTAATATATAAAACTCAAGAGTTTGTTTGTTTGAACGCGCTAATCTCAGGATCTACTGGTTCGAATTTTCATTTGGTGTTTAAAAACATCACGCTATGACCAAACGGAGCGGGGCATTCACACTGACTGCGGTAGACGCGAAAGTGTGCCCGCGCCACATATCATTATTAGTAATAGCCCGCACGCAAATGCCATTGACATGCGCGCTTACGTAAAATAAATGGCTAACACAAAGGTGAGACTTTATTCCTAAATACTTTTAAGCTTTATCTCTTATAACGGCTTGCACTCGAGCGCAGATCATACTTTTTGACGTGGAGATTGTTTTTGGATCATTTTTCGTTGTTGCTTCGCTCCTATTGGTCATAGAGTTATACAGGGTATATCAAGACTGACCGAAAATGAAGCCAGGTGGTAGTATTAGTGACTTCAGACACAACGTTTTTTGTAATTTTCTACTTATCGTCATATTTGGGTGATAAACTATTGTTTTCCAATAATTCCGAACATGCCGTGGCAATAAAACTATATTAGTTCAACTCTTAGTCAACGGCAATCCTTAGAAACAAATGAACGTTTATTGGACAATAACACATATGTATATGTTTGGGTAAACCCTTATTTTCTTGACAATAGTCTCGATGTTTGGGTAGATCCTTTTTTAATTTTAATATTTTCTATCATGTATCCCCGCCGATCCTCGTTCGGGATACATACTGGGTATATCCAGACTGCGACCGAAAACGAAGCCAGGTCGTAGTTTTAGTGATACACCATGTAATTAAAAATGGCGCAAAAAAAGCGTTTGTGTGGTTAATACCTAGTTTTTGCTAAAATAATAATTTAACCTTCGCGCACCAGCGTATCTTTACGAAAGAAGATGTACAGTCAGCGACAAAAGTAGCTGAACATATTCAAAACGCCAAAAGTCATACACACATGAAGCAACAGAAGTGGGTGACCAGGGTCGGCCACAAAAATTCATGAACACCTTGGTTACTAAAGTAGCTGAACAGGAAATGCAACAAAATTGCTAAACATGCCATTAGTGCCAAAGTCACTGAACACTTATAAAAAATAAGATTGCCTTATGAAAAACAGAAAACAATATGTCAATGCAGAGAAAAAGCTAAAAATATAAAATGTGTAATAAAATTTAACAAAGAATACATGACAAAGAGACAAAAATAGGTGAACACATTTACGGCAATCTTACTTTTTATAAGTGTTCAGTGACATGTGCTTAGTGACTTTTGGCGTTTTAAATATGCCAGCTACTTTTGTTGGTGACTGTACATTATTATTTATGGAAAACTATGTATGTTCCACCCAATTACGACAATAACAAAAAAATACAAAAAAAAAGTGACTTTCTTGGCGATAATTTTAGTTGCATCGTATCTGAAGTCACTACTACAACCTCCTGGCTTCATTTTCGGTCGCAGTCTGGACATACCTGATAACTGTTTTTAATTGAAATATTCCCTTTCTGGGTATAACAGTGAAAGAAAGTAGTTCCTAATGGTGAATACGGTTTTAAGTAATTTAAACATATTATATAACAAATTTCATTCATATAACAAACAACATATATCAATCATATAAATATCTTACTAGAATCTTTATGTCTAGAACTTACCTAACAACTCAATACTTTATAATTAACACGCTTTTATTAGTTTTATTAGTTTCCACACTTATCAAGGACCGATGATAATACAATAAATTAAAAAGTTTCTGACATTTTCTTTACTGGGACATTCAGAACTACATTACAATTAAAAAAAACGTAGGTGTTTATCGCGCATCTGCCTTCCTTAGATATGATCCGTTATTTTCCAGTAAAATAAAAAAATAATAGTTTAAAAACTAAAGAACACACTTTAGTAAAAGATCCAACATAACAACCTCATTAACAAGTTCTTATTCTTCTTATTTTAAGCCACAAGAAGTCTACTAGTGAAAATGATTGTTCAGGCCTCAACAATTATTTTCACTATTTTAGTTGGGTCTTTTGTGTTTTTTAAACTATTATTTATTACATTCTAGCGTCAGAGAGCCATTACTAATTAACTTTCCTAAATAGATTCCCTTAAGAGACAATTTTTTATTCAAAAAATCAAGGAATATACGACAAATGTTTTATTAAACAAATTATGTCTATTTTATATTATAGCTATAACTAATATGTTTAAGGGATATTTTTATCCGGATTTTGAAGTTATTTACGCAGTCGCACTTGTATCTGATGTCCTGATATGGCTCGTAATGATACATCCACCTTCATCTCCATATCCTGAGCCTCGGACACAATCTCAAGCTCTCTGATGCAGTGAGCCAGCACTGTCTTCATTATCGATAAGGCGTATTTCTTGCCTGCAATAATAATTGATATTAAGTTCATTTTAATAAATAATAGTTAAAAATAACTGAAATACACGCTTTAGTAAAAGCCTCAACTTAAAAAAGTAAAAAAATGGATATTGAGTTTAAGATTAGAAAATGAACTGAAATGCAATCATTTTATGGTTAAAAAGCTAGGATGCATGGGATTAAGTAATTTTCGTAAGGACCCCAAGATTTGTGACAAAAAAATAAATGTATTTCAGTAAGTTTTCTAATCTTAAACTCATTATGAATTATTTTAACATTTTTAGTTGGATATTTTGCTAAATCTTTGTTTTTTAAACTATTATTTTGTTATTTTTTAAAGGGATGGTAAAGGAATGGATTACACGCTTTGAGTGAGTATGAGACAGGACTGGCGGGATATAACGGGACGGGACGGGATAGGAAATTCCAACTAAAGCTAATCACGCAGACGAAGTTTGCGGGCAGAAGCTAGTTCTAAATAAAGTTTAAGGAATGTATGATTACCAATGCAAGACCTCCGTCCGTAGCTGAAAGCGAAGAAGGAGGCCGGGTAGCCAGGTGGTGGCTCATCTTCGAGCCATCTCTCAGGCTTATACTCCTCGGCATCAGGTCCCCAGGCCCTACGCGACCGACCAGCGGCCCACGCGTGTATTCCACACATCGCTAAACGAGGTACACGGCATGATCCTAAAAAAGTGATAGACAATAATAATACAACTAACAGTCGCATGACAGCGTTTATACAAAATATAGTAATTCCTGATTTTCTTTTGAATTGTACGAGTCCGATAAATAAGTAAACAAATCGGAAAGAATGGCGGGATCGAGAGGAAGCCTATACCTAGCAGTGGGTTGATACGGGCTGAAAGAAGAAGATAAATAAACATACAGCTAATCTAGGTAATATGAGACTACCGTCGACCAGGTAATTTTACATCATTTTCGTTGTCAGCATCTGAAAATAGCATAGAATAAAAGAAAAATAAAAGAAAAAATAGTATTGAGCATCCATTATTCCTTCCTTTTGTTACAGTTGTATCAATATCTGTATCAGCCTATATACGTCCCACTGCAGAGCACGGGCCTCCTCTACAATCGATATAGTACGATGGAAAGGGGTTAAAACATGAAGTTCACCATGCTGACCTTAAAGACCGTTAAAATTCTTAATAATCGCTGTGGTATACAGATACCAAATTTGTATGTTTCATCGGATGTGACTTTACGATGTTTTAACATGTAAAATGAACGTACTTAGTTGTAATTCTTTATCAGCATGTCTGAACACGACAGGCAACGGAGGATACAAACGCAGTGTCTCATACAGAACTGCTTCACAATACTGCATTCGGACCAAATCTTCCTTCTGTACTGGGCGGTTGCTATCACCAAATATTTCCTTCAACCTGGAAATATTAAGCATGTTTGTTTTCATCAACTAATAGATCTTTATAATATTAGTTTTGATCAACGGCGATTTAGTCAAACTTCAGAACTTAGATTAGATTGATCGTGATCAGAAGGCCAATTCACGTCATTAAATAAGTTCAGTTGCAGTGCAGTTGCAGTTAAGTTTCGATCAAAACAGCCCTTTGCGGCGGGTTTAGGGGCGGCCCGCAGATAGGAGTAGGTAGTTAAATATTAACTCAGGGTAATTACGTGGTTCAGGCTTTAATAATTCGCATCACCGTCTTACACTCGGCACTGTTGCTGTTAGCATGCAACTAGAGTCACTGGCCTTTTGTGGACACTGATCCGGGTCTTCTGCACGTTGCGGGTTCCCGACGACAGCTCGCCGGCAAAGTTGGCTGCCACGTGGCCGGCAGTGGTGAGCAGATCAGCGGCGCGGCGCAGGTGCGGTTGCAGCACGGGCAGGAGGCGTCGTGGAGCGAAGCCAGCGCACGAAGTCAGCACTCCGTGCCTTAAGCAGGATAGAAGAAGAAGAAAAACGAAGAGAAGCGAAGAAAAGCGAAGCAACCTGGAATTAGCGTCCAAGAAATCAGAATGCAAACTACGCTTACATTCCGTGCCAGCGACTCGTGTCAGTTCACAAGCCGGCGGACAGAATAAGCTGCGAAGCAAGCGGTTAAGCGGTTAGCAATTGTAACACTCACCCCAGCGGGTACAACAAACACGCGTGGTAGCACGCAGTATATTAGGAGAAAAGTAGAACGTAGTGATTACTTACTCTATGGAGAAAAGAGGACGCGAGCGACGTTGCACGCGTATTTATCCCTTCTGGTGTCCATGTATAGACAATAGACTTTTGACAGATCTACACAATAGTCTACACAATAGAGAATAATGGAAAACGTCACATATATCTTGTCAGGGAGCCTATTAATACTTCAGGTGTCCAAGAGCTCATTTCGGGCCCGCTGTCAAAAATTTGATGACGTTGCCCATTGTTCTTCAATTGTTTTCTATTTTCATAAGTTAACTGGCAAGACCGGGACACCTGAAGGGGAGCTTCTTGGACACCGGAAGGGTAAGCGTGCGATGACAGTTCGCACCTCACTTTTGAGCTGTCAAGAAATTGACCAATCAGCGCAATGGAGGCGTTGATTGGCACAGACAATAAGATCATTGCCATAGACCGCAACTATCACGGGTGACATTCTCACAACGTCACACCTTTTTGTATTCGCGTAATTAAGACAACCGCTGTCAGCTACGCTTGTATCAAGTTCGCGTCACGCGAGCGCTTTAGCGTATTCTACAGCTGCGCGATTTATACATGCATGATTCCGATAACAATTTGATTGGTATTTAACTATTCATTTGACGTCTCCAATGACAGTTTAGTCCGACCAAAGTGCAGCACATGCGCAGTTTATATGCATATCTTACGCGCAGCTAAACAATAACAAGAATACCATTTTGACGTACGTACCATTACTATCTATCTAAACTAAGAAGTTCCATTTGACAGTGTGAAATAGGGATGATGTCAAATAAATCGGTTTGCACAGTATCCGATTATTAAGAGATATCGATACCATTTGTTTGTATTTCTTAATCGATTACAGTTTATATTTTTAGTTTACATTATTTCGTTTTTTTATGAACATTTTTATTCTAATGAGTCATCCACAATTGCATAAGTCACTTTACTATTTAGGAACAAAAGGAGTGATTTATCTATTACTAGCGGCCCGGCCCGGCTTCACCCGGGTGCAGACACTTTTTGAGTCCAGTCCACATCACACACAAGCTTATGAACACATGATACATACATACATAACACATACACTCCAAAGTGAGGAACCTCCTCACTACTCGTATGTGTGCGGTATGCAGCAATACTGCCTTTTGGATATTATTAATTTAATAATATCCAAATCTATTAATTAATAATAAATTAATTAATATTAATAATATTATTACATTATTTATTGATATATGTTCGTTGACAGTATACCTATTAATAGCTGAAAGTTCAGTATTTAAAAACATTAAAAAACTACTGGATGAACTGCTGGATTATTTATATATTTTTACCGATTATGCGTACACAAATGCGTTTGAATAGTCTCGACTCTACCGGTAAAAGATCCAACGAGATGACTTTGTAATGCCGTCTAGAAAAAAGTATGTTGTTTATAATGGTTATTTTGCGTGAGTTACGTCTGCACAAAGTTATTTACGTTAAAAGTATGAAACGTCAAATGGAACTTCTTAATTTAGATAGACTGTAAGACGTAAACCTAATCAAAACTGCATCGTAACTTGATCGGCGCGCAGATTGATTTGATGAAATATCGGTGGTATCCCTGTTCCTGACATGACCTGTTTCCAATTATGTACTCTTATTGTCACTTAAGATAATGACGTTCGAACAAGAAAGCGAGTTTGTCACCACCAATAATAATTATTTGAATAGCCTGTGAAAAAAGTCTGTTCTGTGGTCCCAGAGAATAGTATTATGTGGCATGCATTTACTCCAGAAATAACAAACGCAACTTTTCTCCTTTCTATATCATTTCACAATACCACCCTTATGTTTAACTATACATAATACATATTCAGCAAAATAAAAATTACTCACTCAGCGTACAATTTGTCCTGCACGTATTTATTACGGCCCAGCATCAAAAACGCGAAGTAAAGTGTAGTAGCAACATTCTCCTGACCTCCCAAAATGATAGTATTTACTTCAGCCCTAATTTGTTCTTCTGTGAATGTCCGATCTGACTCGTGTAGCTCCATTAAAATATCTAAATATGATTTAAATTGTTCGCCACCTTTATCTGTAAAAAAATGGTAAGTAAGTACTAAGTTTTTAAAAACTTTTATACTGTTTAACCTGCCCTAACATATAATTTCTTCACTTATCTATACTAATATTATAAATGTGAATGTAAGTTTGTTTGTTACACTTTCACGCGTAAACTACTCAACCGATCATCATGAAACTTTGTACACATATTCTTGGAGGTATTAGAAGTAACATAGGCTACTTTTTATCCCGAAAAGTTTAGTGTTCCCGTGGGATGAAGAAGGAATTCCGATATATTTGCTACTTTTTATACTCAAAAGGATGGGATGGGACTGGATTACATTCCATTAGTGAGAATAAGATGGGGCGCGTGGGATATAACGGGACGGGACGGGATGGGAGATTTCAAATATAGTTAACCACGCAGACGAAGTTTGCGGGCAGAAGCTAGTTCTCTATAAATACTATTGGACCTACCTTGTTCGTACCCGATTCTTCTTGTACCGTCTCTTTCCTTTTTTCTTTTCGCAACTACCTTGAAAAGTAACAGTCGTAATTATAGAACGTCCGTGACATTTTTTGTTCGAATTCGCTTCTACAGAATCGATTAATGTACAATAATAAACCTCATAATTTCAGTTTATAATACATTACATGTAAAATCTCTGGATATTTTTTAATGTCCTATTCAGAAGAGAATCATTCTACCCATACATGACAGCCTCCGTAGCGCAGTTGGTTAGACGCCGCCTGTGAAACGAGAGGCCGCGGGTTCAATCCCCGCACCGAAACAAATGTTTGTGTGATCCACAGATATTTGTTTCGGGTCTGGGTGTTTGTGAGACCGAAAAGTCTCTCGTAGTTTCTGATACCTACGACACAAGACTCGATCTTAGTGTGGGGTCAGGACTATGTATGTGAATGTTGTACTGACTATGTATGTAACGTTCCTTTGTTCTTTAAACCACACCAAAAATCTGAGTGTGGAGTTAAAATTAGACCTTGTTTTTGAAAACACTTACGGTATTATAAACTTTGTCGATGAGGGAGACGCACTGACACAGCTCCCTATAGGCAGGAGTGAGACGGTAGATAAAGTCAAAGTACATGAGCACATTGAGACCCCGGCTAATGAACAGCTCCAGACATCGGCTAACAGCATAGGTATACTCTTTTGTAATCATGCTCTCTGATATGTCAGCACCAAAAGCTATCTCTGAAAAGTAAGAATTTCAGTTTAAATATATATAAGAAATACATTACATCGCGTTTTTAACTCACTAACTAGCACCACTAGTGTTTTGACAAGGTTACTCTCATTACAAATGTGGTGAAAGGTAGCAGGCCACCACCATGCCGGGACATACATTAAAAAATACACTCAACATTCATATACCTACAGAGCCATGACCCCACACTAAAATCGAGTGTTGTGTCTAGGGTATCAGACCCTACGAGAGGCTCTTCGATATCACAAACACCCAGATCCGAAATAAATACCTGAGGATCACAAAAACAATTGTCTCGGTGAAGGGATCTAGCCCACGACCTCTTGTTTCGCAGACAGCATCTAACTAGCTGCGCCACGGAGCCTTCGTAGCAAGGCTGGCAATTTTATGTAAAAGATGCGGCATGACGCGACGCTTTGACTAGATTACTTACATTACCTTTTATTATTTCTACAAATAATTGTTTCGGGACTGGGTGATGGTGAAACTGAAAAGTCTCTCCTATTTTCTCATAACCCCCACACAAGACTACCTCATCGTCAGAACTATTCATGTGACTGTTGGGTGCTCTTTTTTGAATTTGGTTTCATGAGGTTTATCCTGGGAATTATTCGTATGATACTAAAAATAATGGTTAGCCTTTAGTTTTAAATTAAACTAGCGGCCCGTCCCAGCTTCGCCTGGGTGCATATATCTTTTGATTCCACTCCACATCAGATAGATGTTATTTTTCGTACAAACTCTTGTATACCTAAACCTTTTGAAACCTAAACTCGACGTAGCTATTCTACTGTCCCTTTTTCTTTAATCTATGACCTGTCCGCCTCAATACCTTAGGTATACCTTTCTAACGGTGTAAGAATTTTTAAAATCGATTTAGTAGTTCCGGAGATTATGATAATGTGTGATTTTAAATGATACTCGCAGGTGAAGGATAGGACATTGTACAAAATTGTGATAAAATAACTTTCGATCTTAAAAAGAAGTTTAGTTTAAACAAAATAAATTTCTGTACTCACGCATAAATATTTAACAACCAATTTAAATGTCAATCCTTTTTCATTAGTGACATTATTCTACATATTTAAAATAAAATATACGCCATTATCCGAATATTGTGGATATATGTTGTCGATTCGAAACATTTATTTAAATACGTTCTTTAATTTGAGGGAAGAGTTTACTGTATCGACAGACTGAACATTAAATGTTTGACAGTTACGAAACCTATGTACATTTTGTATGCGAAAATATTTTATTGAAGTGAAACTTCTTTATCGGGGTTGGAAAAATTTTTGCGTTACGCGCCATCTTTATTTCTAAGTCACATTTTTGCGTTACGCGCCATCTTTATTTATTTAGTAAATTAGTAATACTTAGTAGTAATCCTGTGTATTGTAACTGTATTTAGTACGAATCCCACACTAGTTTGTCATCCCACATTTGGACATAATACAGTGTATACCATTAGAACACATTCTGTACCCACTTCAGTAAGCCACACCCCCAACCGTTTCCAAGCCCCACCCAAAATTTTAAGTCCCACCCACTTTCTTGTAATTTGATCCTTACCCCCCCTCTGGCCTTCCCCCACCCTAAATCCAAAACAGTGCCCAATAGCCTCCCCACGAAACCTCCCCCCCCCCGCTTACCCCCACCCTAAAATTTTTACCTCACCCCCCCTACTCATATCTCCGGCATTATCCATCGTAGACCCACCGACCTTGGGTTCATTGGAACCGGCTCGGTGAGGGCTACAATCCTGCCCCAACAGAATTCCCGAATTCCCCCTCCACAACTTTCCCCACCCAAAAATATTTTAAGGTGCCCAATAGCCTCCCCACGAAACCTAACCCCCCTTTTTTTATTTATTGTCACTTTCCACGGAAACGGGATAAAAAGCATTCTATGTCCGTCTCTCCTGGCTCTAAGCTACCTCCTCACCAATTTTCAGCCATATCGGTAAAGCCGTTCTTGAGTTATAAATAGTGTAACTAACACGACTTTCTTTTATATATATAAGATTACCAATACTTACGACGAATAGCTACCAGCGTCGTACGTTCTAAGTCATGGATCACATCAAATGGTTCCTCCTCTACCCGGGTTTTTAATTTCTGTAGTAACTGGTGAGCTTGCGCATTGAAGACTTGTTGGTAACCCTCTACAACGGAGGTCGTGAACGTACCACCCAGTTTCTTAATAGTGCTCTTCCATAGATTGACTGTGAATTAAAAAATATATGCCTCACATAATAACAATCCTCGAAGCAGTGATGGATTCAAACCATTTCAGTATTCCAAATTGAATCCAAACTTTACCATACAGATTTTTTACATTTAGTTTCGTTTTGATAGGTAAAACGTAAAATTCCTAGTAATTTCACAGATTATTCATAAATCGAATTCGTAGACAATTCTTCCAAAGTGTCTGGGTGTATTCGCATACTATGAATAGAAACAATAGTGGAAGTGGTCGAGCCACGCTTTTGTCAGTCCTCACTCAGCATGAATGGGCAGGCTCGTTCGGAGCGGTAGCACCGTCTCACAGGAAAGCGACGAAAACAACAGCTTTGCCATCGCGCTTCGTTCGGTTATTGAGATTTCCGAATGCCCAATATGTTTTTTCTCTTCCCGCCCTTTTTCCGCATTTCCCTCCTGATTTCATGCGCCGTCAACACTTCTGTGATATAAGCGTTATGGATGTTCATGGACGGCAGTGATCACTTTTTTTTTACTGTCCCGCCCTCACACCCGCCACTGCAACTCCTGTAAGCCAGGATCAACAGTGGCACGCATTTTAATGAAACTGAGCATTGAAGCTCAGCGCGTCTCCGGGAATGTCTAACTCGTCTTTAACCCGCAACGAAATCAATCAAAAAGGTAAAATTAATAGGAGGAGTTGGAAATAAATTGTGTGATCACTTACCATTAGGTGACCTGTTTGCTCGTATGCCGGGCCTATGTAATAAAAAAACGCTCTACTTACCAGGCGCTGTAACCAAACCATCACCGACCCAAATTCGAGCAAATCTGTATAGAAATGGTTTTTCTATAAAAGTAGTAGTAATAGCTTTGACGTCATCAGGCTCCCTGAACACTAAAACAAAAAGAGTTTGTAATAAGTAATCTGATTTATTTAGGAAATATGTTTTTAAAGACATTAGATTAAAGGCATTAGTTTGTACCATTAGTCAATCCACTTTGTGCTCTTTCGATCAACGGAAGAAGAGTAACACAGAAACGAAATATTGTAAACGAAATCCTCCAAATTTAGATACGATCTACAAAATTCGGGGTAATCTTTAGAATCCTATGGCACGAGTTGGGGGTTGGGAGGGGGTGGAGGGAAAGGGGGAGAGTGTCCCATCTCCCCTGGTACCACTCCCATGAAAAGGTAACGCACCGTTCCTGAGAAAAACTAATTAATGTAAAACCTAACCTCAAAACACTTGTTGTCAAAACAAATTTGCTTCTGCAACGTCTCCGGCGATGCAGGAAGTGCAGCCCCTTCGCCCTTGCGTAACAAAGGATAGGCACCCATGCTCACCTCCGCAGCTTCGGCTAGCTGGTCGCCTCCGGCGACCAGCCTCAGCAGCTACGGCTCGCACGGTAGCCTATCCTTCGTTACAGCGGGCGGGGGCTGCTCTCCCTCCGCGCCTCCGGCTTTTTATATGCACTCTAGGGGTGGTACCCAAAAGACTATGTGAAGTCGGGGTGCCCCAAGTCGGTTTTGGGACAAAGTCGACCTATTTTACCCACAAAGTTGGTACATTAACTACCATTGGAACTAGTGGCGGTACTTCCATACAAGCCCAAAAGCCCGGCTTGCCCTACTTAATACGTATATACTAAATTCTGAACGAAACAATTACATTCAATACAAAACATTAATTACGAAACATCTACCATTTTTGAATTTACCGCGTTCCGTCGCGGCATGGCGCTCTTCAACGAAGCGCCGCCCGCGCTGCGCAACGCTTGTAATAAATTCATTCAATAATTTTACCTCTCACGTAGAACGTAGCTCCACGCATTTTTTAAAAGACGGTACGCGCAAAACATATATCTGCCTTCTTCTCTCTCGTGTGCTTTTACGAGGCTTTTGGCAACGCATGCTATCTCTTTCACATTTACGGGTGAAATGCTATACTCCGGCACTGAATGTATAGCTACAGATATTTATATATAGCAATAATGTACTAAACCAAAAGCCCAGCTTTTGACCACAGAGTTGTTTGGACTAAACATCGTACGTTTGAAAGTCGTCATGTGTAACATTATTTGTTAACTAAATTATATTTAGTGTTTTTAAATTATGTTGGTTCTTTTTTAAAATTATTTAATCATTTTTGTAATACAAATAATGAGGTTTTTACATTTTTTTCATAAATTATAATTGCATGTTGTAATGTTTATTTTTTCGTTTACTACCAATACTGAACGAATTACTACTAACTTCATAAGTATTTTGATATTGTGCAATTGTAAATAGTTCGGTTTTAGGTTAATTATACGTTTTTTTAATGTTATTTAAACTTTTTGATACGAAAATGATTTGTATTGTTTCGTGTGATTGTTTTAGTGTGTGAAGTGGTGAAAGTGTTTATTGCCGTTATAAAGGTAATTTAATTAAAATATATTGAAACTGGCGCGAAAACTACGCCGAGTTTGTGCATTTCTTATATTCGTGATAAATCACTAGAGGCATTTTATCGGTTCAGTTTACTAAACTGCGTAATTCGATTTCTACATGCTCCCCTACATACATAAAGGTTAATAAACAGTCATGTTTCATATTATGTTTTTCAAGGGACACTTGTGTATTAGAATGTTTTGATTAATACTAATGATTTCAATGATATTGTGGTCCTTTCAAAAGGCATGCTATTACTTGTAATTAAAATTACTTGTAAAAACTTAACCTTAATGTAATCTTAATAACAATTTCTGTCCGCAATTTTGGTTAACTACGCAGTCAAACACGGGACCATAGTAGCTATCGTTGTGCTAGTGTACCTAATGCCGGGTATTAAAAGTGCTCAGTAGTTAGTGCAGTAAAAAGTTACGGTTCAATGACCACAAGCTATTATATTATATTTGTATTGCCTAATCTTAATATTGTATAGATTGTGTGGTAGGTCTGCCGCCGCGCCGTAAATTCGATTTCGTCGTTCTTAGTCTTTTTTTCTTCTTCTAAATATATATGTATTAAACCTAAAATAATATTGGGCTTGCCCTACTCCAAAACCCTAGGCACGCCACTGATTGGAACAAACGGAATGAACCAAAACAAATGACACTGACACTTATCGCAACTCGTAAATATATGTTTTACGTTCCGTTTCACCATTTTTTCAAATCACAGACTATATATTTGACATAGTATTATCGATTTGTTTGTCAGTCGCCCATAATAACGTTCCGTTTCACCTAAAGTGTGATTTGAGGTTAGAAACTATTTTTATTAATTTCTCGAAAACTATGCATTGCCTTTTAATAAGAGTGATAACGTTGTAATCAGGGACCCAATCCCTAATACCTTTGATCACTTTCACCCCTCAACTCATGCCATAATATTCTAAAGTCCAGCCTCATTAATATTACATTGGTATGTGACTAAATCATAACCTACTTGTTTGAAGTTCGAAATATGAGAATATGCACACACTACATAATATGTATTGATTTGACGTTAAACACCTGGCAATTTGAAAGAAAGTATAACTCGTCGGAAATATCTGTGAACCTAGCGGTCATGCGATACACATTTCATTTTTTTGTGTTCCCCTATCTACTATGTTATTTTACATTAAAAACGTTTTGAGATGGATGCGAATTCAAGTTTTTATTCGTTTTTCTGTTTTAATTCAATTTGTTTAACCTATATTTTGAATTAGCTGAACTTATGATCTCCAAATTTACACTCGAGCGTCCTTGGACAAGATGGTTGATGCTGTAGCAATAATTAACACAGATATACAACGGATCTGTGATTGGAGTAAGACCTTTGGATTAATGGTTAATCCAACCAAAACCCAGGTAATTGTAGTTGGGAGCCCCAGGATGGTTTCAAAAGTAAATTGGGATCAACTACCATCTGTCTACTGCAATGGTACTACCATCCCATACAGTGACACTGTAAAAAATTTAGGCTTACTACTTGATAGGTCCTTCACTTGGGGTCCGCAGCTTTGTGAGCTTAGTCGAAAGTTGTTTGCTTCGGCAAGGTCCTTGCGAAGGTTAAGCAATCTTCTACCCACCACCACGAAGATTTCACTTGCACAAACTCTCCTTCTCCCTATCCTTGATTATGCCGATGTCAGCTATGTAGATCTCACCGAGGACCAACTTAATAAGCTTGAGCGTCTTCAAAATTTCTGTATCAGATTCATATTTGGTCTTCGCAAATATGATCATGTTTCTGAATTTCGCACTAAGCTCAAGTGGTTACCCATCCGGTTTCGTCGGAATGCTCATACTCTTACACTTCTGTACAATATTTTGTTTAATCCTCTCACGCCAACTTATCTTAAAGATCGTTTCATCTTTCTCCATGACTCACATTCAAGATCCTTGAGGTCGTCGGAGAACCTGAAACTGAGAATGCCCGAGCATTCCACAACATTTATGGACAAATCTTTTACAGTCCAAGCTGTCCGATTGTGGAACTCACTCCCAATTGGGGTGAGACGGGCACGAACACTGACGTCATTTAAAAAAATGGTGAAGGACTATTACCTTTCTCATTAAATATGTAGATGAGTAATATATTTATCCATGCGCATTACCTATCTGGTAAATTATAGTATAAGTATATATGTATGTCTATGTATGTATAGTATATAATATTGCAGTTTATGTATTGTGTATTTAAATTAAAATATGTGTGTAGGTATTTGTATTTATATAATATTATCTATATTTAAATATGTCTATGTATTTAATAACAAGTTTACTGTTAAATTATTCTAGATTATTATTTACTCCTTGACTGCCCTCTCATTCTCCTGTTTTTATATCCATCCCAAGGTTGCCTGGAAGAAATTGCCCAGTGCGATAAGGCCGCCTTTTGTACTTTTTCTTTTTATATTATTTCATTGTAATTGTTTTTCTTTATGGTGCAATAATGGATAAATAAATAAATAAACTTATGTTCCAGTGACGTTAATTATTCAGGTCCACAGATATTTCCGAAGAGATAAACATGGGTATTTTGGCGTAATGTCAGCGAATGGCAAGCAGATTGACATTTCAAAATGGCGTCGTTATTTTCCTCTTTTGGCCAACGGGCCAGTTAAATTTTGTCTCTCTGTAGATTAATGTCACTAATGAAAAAGGATTGACATTTTTATTAGTTGTCAAATATTTATACATGCGTTCAGAAATTTATTTTGTGTAAACTAAACTTCTTTTTAAGATCGAGAATCACTTTTATCAATTTTTTTTACAATGTCCTATCCTTCGTCACCATTATACGAGTATCATTTAAAATAACATAATACCATAATCTCCGGAACTACTGAATCGTTTTTTTTTTTTACTGTTTGAGAGATATAACATCCCTGAGTGTCATAGGGTATATTTTTTCAAAGGGGTTGAAAAAAGAGTTCGAATGTTGTATCGACAATCAAAACCACTTAAGTAATTTCTATGAAAAATTATATTTCAGCTCTTGATTACAAATAAAAATAATGGCGACCAACATTTTTGGAAAAGTGCATTATGGAGGTGAAATAAGGAATGACATATTGTATGGAAACCAAAATCGCTGAAGCGTCCATATTACTGATCCGATTTTCTTAATCCGCAATTGCTGAAGTTTTTAATGTCAAAAAATCGTAAGGCACACTATTTGGGTATAGAACTACATGGGATAGAATAGAGTGAGAGCGATGGGATAGGATTGAACAGTTGACAGATTTCATTTGTTGGGATAGAATAAAAAGTAAAGGCACGGAATGAGACAGGATGGATAATGAAGAGAAAGAACGGGACGGATCGGGAAGTGACTTGACAGACGGGACGGGACGGGATTGAGGAGGACAGGTCATAGTTAGAAAAAATGTGACAGTAGGATAGCTAGGTCGAGTTTAGGTTTCAAGAGGTTTAGGTATACAAGAGTTTGTATGAAAAATCATCTATCTGATCTGGAATGGAATCAAAAGATATCTGCACCCAGGCGAAGCTGGGACGGGCCGCTAGTTTTATTATAAAATAAAGGATTTATTTTTAAATGTTCGTTTCATAGTCTAACTCTAGTGCTATAAATTATTTTATATTTTTATACATACATAAACTCACGCCTTTTTCCCAGAAGGGGTAGGCAGAGGTGCTACCGGCACACCCACGTTTCGCCTAGTGTGTTCCGTCCCACGATGTGATGTCCTATCATCATGATGGGCACAAATTTCTAGAACTCTAGGCTGATAACGAATAGAAAAATCCAATATCACTTTGGTCAACACAGGATTCGAACCCGAGAACTCAACGTTATAATTGTATCGTAGTACAACTGCGCCACCGTTATATTATTATCTTGTGCTTTTAAGAAAATAAGATTGAGCCAACCATCTTTCAGACATCGACTGCCCTAATGACTGCCTAACTATACCAGACGTCCAATCCTCAATAAATAAAATAAGCTATTATATACACTTCTGTCAATGATCTGGCGATTTTAATACTTACATATAACAGGGAATGGTCCAATCCACGTCACAAACGGTAGACTCGTTTCCTCCATCATTTTCGTGGAATCATTCATCATACAAAACAATTCTATAATAAATAATAACACCATAATAACACCATATTTGTAGGTATATTGCCCTATGGTTCGGGGGTGCAAGAATTCCGCCACGTTATCCCTGCCCATCGTAAAAGACGGCCTAAAGGGGCCATCGTGGTCGTTGGACAAACTGCGGGGGCAGTGCGCCCTCACTTAGAATGAAATATGCGATAGAGCGTACATGGGCTTCCAAAAACAGCGGTAAGTTTGGGGCATTCAGGCACCCCACAATGGAAGCATCAGCAATGGTGTTGCGCTGGGTGGTTTCGCGGACGTAAATCGGGACGCTTTTCGCCCTGGGATGTCTGGTGCCGCCCATTTTCGGCCTCCCCTTTCGGCCTCTCCTTTCGGCCTCTCCCGGGGTACCAAAAGGGGAGCTTAATAGCATTTCCTCTTACATAAAAAAAAGTTATATGAAAAGTCTACCAAATATCAAACCATATTAGGTCATATGACTTCCTGAAGGACGACAGCCAAACAACCGTATTCTTGTTTGCCTATTTAGTAGTATAAAAAAATAAGTACAATTATAAGCCAAGTTATAATACATGGTTAAAACGCCATTTTGCGCAGACCCTACGCAGGAGGAGACTCAAGATAGAAGTGAGATGAAGTGACTTACCTCGGCCGCCTCCGGTGAGATGATGCAAATTCCCCACAATCGGAAGACGAGGCAACGACGGGAGCTTGGACAAGTATCGACGAGCGTGGCGAAATGTATAGTACAGGAACGCGTAGCCACAAATTGGCAGGCAAACTAACAACACCCATATCGCCATCTGTACAGCCAGCGGTGAATAGTGAGCGTCAAGATGACGGGATCACAAGAGATCCTCGTACTTTGAAATGTGTACCACCAAGTAATTATTACCAAATAGCTATGTACTTTTGATACCTCTATTCTTAAAATTGGTACCTCAATGTGTTCAATGTTCGCTATTTTTTGACAAAAAGACATTAAAATGTTAACATAGGCTGCCTACACAATATCAAACTTTTCGAATACAGGAAATATTACATGAAGTGCAATGGATAGTTTTATTTTTTATTTTTAAGACTAAAAATAAACATTTACCTTGTTCTATTGACTCCATAGGAAGTGGAAGTCACGATATTTAGAATGTAACAGTTCACACGCCCAATATCAATTATACCATCAATTTATATGAATGTCATTTGATCACCACCACCTCCAAACACCCAGTGCATTGGCGGTGTCGAAACTAGGGCGATGCAAGGTGACCAGTTACAGGGCGCAGACCCAGGCGGGGCGCAGAAATTACTAGACCAGACTACGATTTGGTTGATTAGGGGCGCAGTTATTGATGATGGTTTTTGTTCAAAATCGTGATTTTTTTCACGACTTTTGGCCGCCCGTATAGGTATGTAGATTATGAATATTACCGCTTACATGAACTTAGGTTCGGTTCAGAAACTTAACTGACCGCTTAGAGTATATTTTAATCTTATTAATAATTATTATAACGACACAAAAGAAGTGACTGTGTGTATCTTAATTTATTGTCTACAGTCTATCTAAACTAAGAAGTTCAATTTGACGTTTCATACTTTTAACTTAAATAACTTTGTGCAGACGTAACCCACACAATTTCAATAACACTTTCCGTAAATTCATGGAATTATGAAGCTATTCTTATTTTATCACTAATTATACAAACTATAATCACTAAATTTAAACTAGAATCCTTTAAATAAAGCAAAATAACCATTTTAAACAACATATTTTTTTTCTAGACGTCATTACAAAGTCACGTCGTTAGGTCTTTTACCGGTCGAGACTATTCAAACGCATTTGTATACGCATAATCGGTAAAAATATTTAAATAATCGAGCAGATACAAAACAGTTGTTTTTTAATTTTTAAAAATACTGAACTTTCAGCTAATAATAGGTATGCTGTCAACGAACATACATCAATAAATAGTGAAATAATAATATTAATATAAATTAATTTATTATTAATTAATAGATTTGGACATTACAATGGAAATGAAGGCAGTATTGTAGAATACGCCACACATAGTGAGGAGGTTCCTCACTTTGGTGTATATGTATTGTATTGTATGTATGTATCATGTGTTCATAAGCATGTGCGTGATGTGGAATGGACTCAAAAAGTGTCTGCACCCAGGTGAAGCCGGGCCGGGCCGCTAGTAATAGATAAATCACTCCTTTTGTTCCTAAATAGTAAAGTGACATGCAATTGTTGATGTCTTATTAGAATAAAAATGTTCATGAAAAAATAAACGAAATGATGTAAACTGAAAATATAAACTGTAATCGATTAAGAAATACAAACAAATATTATAGATATTTCTAAATAATCGGATATTGTAAGAACCGATTTATTTGACAGCATCCCTATTTCCCAATGTCAAATGGAACTTCTTAGTCTAGATAGATAGTAAATGTCATTCATTTAATGGCATAGTATGTAATGGGCGTGTTTGCATAAAACCTTGAAACGAAAACCTTTGCATATAGAACCTCCCGTCGCCTCCCTAAAACTCCCGCCATTCTGACACGCACTTCACACCAAAGAGAAAACATAAAACGCGCTCATTGTCTTTGTATTTGGATTTGATTAAATGAATATAACAAAGTAATTTCAAGACATACCGACGTTTGATTCCCAATGTCTAACAATATTAAAAAAAAACGTGGCCACTTTGTTTAATATCTAATAATCAAATTGTGCACTCTGTGTGCAGTTTAATTCAACTTGAGAGATAGGATAGTTCATATCACTATTTATAGCCACAATATTTTTTGTTGTTAACCAACCAATATACACTACTCACAAAAATTAAAGGATATTTTTTTTGATCAATTTTTTTTGGTGTTTTTTGAGAGTCTGTATCTTGGAGAAAATTGATTGTTAAGAAATTCGGAAACTAAAACTTGGAAGCTTGAAATGTATGTTTTGTAGATTTGTGCTCTATTTCTTGATTCCTCGCTAAGTTGATAAGCAATCGTAAGAAAACCAACGAGAAAAAAAAATCCAAAATTTTTCTGGATTTCAAAACCGTGCATTTACATGGGTAGTATTTTTTTGGTGACATCATTATAAAATTCCCGTAGATAATTTAATTGCCTTTAATTTGATATACCAGAAACCTCCGTGACATGATTTGGAGCTGACTTATGGTAAATCAAAGTAAAAATGGCCTATCACACTTTGACATTGGATTACTCCATGAATATCAATCATGGGAAAAACAAAATCAGAATTTTAGTAACTTTAATACATGTTCTATAAGATGGTATTAAAGTCTTATGATAATGAATAGTATTTCTAAGTAAAATTGTTGACTGAAAATAAGGTAAAAAAACGGTTATTTGTGGATATTCGGAAAACACTGCATATCTTTGGATAAAAGAAACGAACGAAGGATATCGTTGGTAACTTTTCAACCTTAAAGTATTCTGAAGACACTCTGAAAATTTTAAACTGCTCCAATTTGATTATCTTAGTGTTCAGAAGGTTTGAACTTACTGTATTCGTCAAAATTGTTGTAATAAGCATTTTTCGTATGTGATCGATTTTTGTCACTTCAGAATGCTATTTTTGGTGATTATCCATATTCTTTTAATCAAATCATTTTTTCTTACGTTTTCTCTATTATCCGAAATTGTAAAAAAACATACTGGCACTGTTTTACTATAAATCCGACCACGCAACCTCCCCGTAGTACGCTTTGGGTAACGCTAATGCCGGCGGTAAAACAGTGCCAGTGTTTTTTTTACAATTGCGGAGAATTGTGAAAACGTTAGAAAAAAGGTTTTGTTTAAAAGAATATGGATAATCACTAAAAAAAATATTCTCAATTTACAAAATCATTAGCATGCGAAAAATGCTCATTACGACCATTTTTGCTGAATACAGTAAGTTTAAACCTTCTGAACACTAAGATAATCAAATCGGAGCAGTTTGAAATTTTCAGAGTGTCTTTAGAATACTTTAAGGTTGAAAAGTTACCGACGATATCCTTGGTTTGTTTCTTTTATCCAAAGATATGCAGTGTTTTCCGAATATCCATAAATAACCGTTTTTTTACCTTTTTTTCAGTGAAAAATTTTACTTAGAAATACTATTTATTATCATAAGACTTTAATACCAACGTATAAAGCATGTTTTGAAGTTACTAAAATTCTGATTTTGTTTTCCCCATGATTGATATTCATGGAGTAATCCAATGTCAAAATGTGATAGGCCATTTTTACTTTGATTTACCATAAGTCCGCTCCAAATCATGTCACGGAAGTTTCTGGTATATCAAATTAAAGGCAATTAAATTATCTACGGGAATTTTATAATGATTTTACCAAAAAAATACTACCCATGTAAATGCACGGTTTTGAAATCCAGAAAAAATTTGGATTTTTTTTTCTCGTTGGTTTTCTTACGATTGCTTATCAACTTAGCGAGGAATCAAGAAATAGAGCACAGATCTGCAAAATAGACATTTCAAGCTTCCAAGTTTTAGTTTCCGAATTTCTTAACAATCAATTTTCTCCAAGATACAGACTCTCAAAAAACAACAAAAAAAATTGATAAAAAAAAATATCCTTTAATTTTTGTGCGTAGTATAAAATGATCTGTATTTCCATTGTTTTCATTGACGCGTGATGAAACAGAAAAAAGTTAAAAAAAATATACTTTGAATAAATAACATTATCTAGATACGGCGTCTTTTGCTTAATTAAGTAAAATATTAATAAAACGATGTCCATGTCTACAAATATTGCCCATGGCTTTTTGAAATGGTTGCAACAGCTTTATATAAGTTATCTGGTATACACTATCGAAGCTTCTTGCCGGTGTATACCAAAATGTGCCTAATTATATTATTTTTTTGTATTCATAAAGTACATTGCTTATTAAAGTTATACTTTTTAGGTGCGCTGCGGAACAAATTTAAATTCCACATTCATATTTGCACATCATGGTTGCAGCAACCAAAATTAAAAAAATATTGGTATGTTGATGCCGTATCTAGACATTTTAATTAAATGATTTGCAGTTTCGTATTCTTAAATAGTATTCTGTATTTAAAGGATAGACTATAGCAGCATGAAGTTTTTATTTTTGTTTTTTAACAGAAATAATATAAATCTACACTAATACAATATAAAACTCAAGAGTTTGTTTGTTTGAACGCACTAATATCAGGATCTACTGGTTCGAATTTTCTTTTTGTGTTTAAAAACATCACGCTATGACCAAACGGAGCGAGGCATTCACACTGACTGCGGTAGACGCGAAAGTGTGCCCGCGCCACAGCTCACTATTAGTAATAGCCCGCACGCAAATGCCATTGACATGCGCGCTTACGTAAAATAAATGGCTAACACAAAGGTGAGACTTTAATCCTAAGTACTTTTAAGCTTTATCTCTTATAACGGCTTGCACTCGAGCGCAGATCATACTTTTTGACGTGGAGATTGTTTTTGGATCATTTTTCGTTGTTGCTTCGCTCCTATTGGTCATAGAGTTATACAGGGTATATCAAGACTTTGACCGGAAATGAAGCCAAGTGGTAGTATTAGTGACTTTAGACACAAGGCAACTAAAAATTTCGTGTAAAAAGTACCAATGGCGTGTTTAGCAATTTTGTTGCTTTTGTTGTTCAGCAACTTTTGTTACCTTAAGGTGTTCATGCATTTTTGTGGCTGACACTGGTCATCCACTTCTGTTGCTTGGTGTATGATGTATGACTTTTGGGGTTTTAAATATGCTTAGCTACTTTTGTTGGTGACTGGACATTATTATTTTAGGAAAACTAGCACCTAATTACATCAATAATTACTAAAATAGAATCGCTTTTTTTGCGATAATTTTAGTTGCATCGTATCTGAAGTCACTACTACAACCTCCTGGCTTCATTTTCGGTCGCAGTCTGGACATACCTGGTGTTATTTTAAGGATTTTAATAGACAGAACAGACTACCATATCTCTTCCTGAGCACATCTCGCTCCGAGTCGCATTAGTTATTAGTAATAGTTATTATTTTACTTTGTCTGTATTTTGTGTTCATTTATAATAATATATACGATTTTCAAGAGTTAAGTGCTCATTTCAATACCTACACTTATACCTCTCAAACATTTAAAAATAAATCTTATTGTATATTTGATTTTCCTTTGTTATATTTCAACCTTGTGTTTTTTTTCTTTTTATACACATCAAAGTTTAAGCAAACACATTAATAACAAGACTAATAGCTAGGTATAGTAGGGGAGGCCAGGGGTGAACGTAACAATTTTCAATTTTCTTGTAATATCTCACTAACCTTATAAGATCACAGCATACTAATTACTGTATTGTATCGGCCCATATAAGTCCCACTGCAGGGCACAGGCCTCCTCTACAATCGAGAGTACGATTGAGAGGGGTTAGGCCATATAATCCACCACGCTGGCCTAGTGCGTGTTGGCACTTACTAATAAAAAAATCGTTAGATACCTAGAGAGAGAAATAGTTGTTTTATTTAACCGACACATGACCCGCAAGATTAAAACTAGTACCATATATGTAGTGATCTCTGTCACTACGAAAGGAGATGAAATAATGTCAACAAGACACTGGCTCACCATTACCCCGCCCTTGAGTGCGGGCGCGCGTCCGACTTGCACCGTGTCTTGCACCAGAATATCGTTACGTCACCTACCCGCACTCGTGGTGGTGTACATGAGACAATGTACTATATCTATTTGATAGATACAAACACTACAATATCAAAAACAAACGCAGGTGAAAATAACGGCGAAAAATTACTTTAGGGGTATTTTTGCAGCATCGACTCGCTGCAGGCAATACCTGATGACCCAGCGCTGTAAGTGCAACTTAGGTAAAGGCTTGAATTGCAAAACGAATTGCATCCGTCATACAGCATATCATTGTAGATAACATATTATTTTTGTCACAAATTAATTTGTTACTTTCATCCCGTATTACTTTTGTCCCTGGTCTCCCCTATATTGCTTTGTTCTACGTCATAACACCAACCTTGATTTTTATCTAATATTTGCAGCAAAAAATATGTTAAACTTCGTTGTTGAACAACGAAAGCGTTACGGCAATGAAAGTGAAGTACAGCAAACTGTAGTTCTATGAAAATGTAGTGAATAACTGCTATATTTCTTAAAATGTAATGTACTTAGATTTTTGTTCTTCTTTCACCAACTTTGTGAAATATATTCCAGTCCAGGTAATTCAGGTCATACATGAAAACCATTGAGTAAATGCTTCAGAAATTTCTATAGCTAATTTGATTTAATTCTGTTAATTTAATTTAATTAATTTAATTAATAATTTAATTTAATTCTGTTATGATTTTGTTGATTTTATATTGCTGTGTTACTGTATTACTAGTACTGTGATCTTTGTAGTTAGTTAAGTCTTAGCACTTAGGTAGTGGACTTATGTTGTTTTAGAAGTATGTCATTTTGTTACATTTATATTATGTTTAGTATGATTGTCATTCACAGAGTTTTTAAGTTTGCGTTTTTTATTGTGTTCTAAATAACCTTGTTAATTTCACCTTAATTTTAATGTTAAGTCTGTCTAATACTCCTAAATTATATTATGCATGTTGTGACACCTGCAGGCAATGCTTTAAGCATGATGCCGAATCAATTATGTATTAGATTTAAAAACATTGTAATTGCCGTTGGATGTCCTCGAATAAATAAAATAAAATAAAAATAAATAAAATAAAATAAATGCATGGTCCAAAATGAAAAATATCTTATTTGGCAATTTATATTTAGGATGGTTTAAATCAGAAATTTATCCTAATCATAAGCAGACAATACTTTATAGTAAATGAACAAAACAATATTTTTTCAGTAAAGCAAAAAATAAATTAAGGTATTCATAGTCCTTGGAATGACTAAACAAACCTCAAATACTGAAAGGCCGTTTCTTAAAAACAAAAAGTCCTTTGTCACCATATTTAAGTTCTTTATTATTCTTATGCTTCATTGAATTTGTGAATTTCAGTGGCTTGTAAGGCTACTTCGGTGTGTACAAAATGCTTAAGAAACTCAAAAAATTTGGCTGGAATGAGTACGAATTCACTACGATGATTTGGAACATATCTGTGTTACTGAGATGTATTACTGTGAACATTGACAGTCGCCATAAAAAAGGTAGGTAGGTATTAATTTTGGTCTAAACTTTAATTGACATGAAAAAGTGGTTGTAAGAGACCGAGAATAATAAAAAAATCTGCTTCGAACGTTTTTGTCTCCAGCTAAAACACTTCTCTCGCTCTCTCTCTCTCTATCTCTTCAGCCACAACAAGTCCACTGCTGAACATAGCCTCCTCCCCGCCCTTATGGATCTCCACAAGGACATGTTTGAAGCAGCCTACATCCAGCGAAACCTGTCCTGTGAAAATCCAGCGAAGGCCTGAAACTTTAACTAGATATTCCGTCCACCTTGCGGGCGGGCGTCCGACACTTCGCTTACCTGAACTTGGCCTCCACTCCAGAACCTTTCAGCCCCAGCGCCCATCATTTCTTCGTGCTATGTGCCCGGCGCACAGCCACTGCAACTTGCTAATCCTTAGTGAACTTTATTTAATTAGGACTAACAGCATGAGTGTCTACTATGCAATGTTCTTCATTTAATTGCAGGAGTATACTTGTTATCACTACAAGTGTTTTATATAAGTTTCTAAATTATTAGTATTCCAAGACCAATTCCGAGTGGTCATCAATGTTTAAATTATATTTTAATACTACGCAAAGATAGGCAGTGAAAAAAATTTGGTTTTGAATCCGAGTTGAGGAAACCAGACCCAAAAGTCTCTAAAAAAATGTGATATGTGCGACATAATACTTGGTATCTTAGTAGGCCGTCAGGTAATTGAACTGTTGGGTTTATTTCAAATTCTTTTCAGGAATACCTTTAATCTTCTACTTGCTGACCATATTCGTGCTAACATCGTATATTTACGTGTACTTGTTCAGTATGCTGTGGTTTCTGTTTGTGAAATACCCAGAGACAAAGAATTTGGTGGCTGCCATGGTTCTCCTATCTCTCGGTGTATGCAGTGCAATTGGCATCATCAAGTTTCTGTTTATAGTCGTGTGCAGGTACTGCTTTTCATTTTGAAAACAATAGCAATTATTGTGATGCAAAATTTCATGTATCATTATTAGTGCCATTCATACAGCCCAAGGAAAGATTTCATAGCAAACTTGTAGAAAGCAGCAGTGACCCAATGCATAATTTTATAATGGTAATTGTTCTCAAAATAAAAATAAAATTATGTGAAGTTATTTTCCGTTGGGGTAACAGTAACACCGTAATTTAGTAGTGCGTAAGGGTAGGAACGTAAACTCCTATATTATTTCAATTTATTTCAATCATATTTCTGAGCTCTACTTCCTGATATCATTAAAATTTACTAACAATCCTCTGTACCAAATTTTGCAGTAAAGATGTCAGACGAGTAGTGGACAATTTCGTGGAGTGCGATTCACACGTCATACCAGGAAGCAGATTCTCCAACAACATGCTGAAGACCTTGAGGATCGTGAAGAGACGCGCTGTGATGTACTGGGTGGCGATAGTCTGCAATGGAACTGTTTACAACGTAGCTCCTTTGTTTCAGTCTGGACGGCATTTGTCAGAGGATTTTCTCATTATATATGGTCAGTACTGAGTAGTATAAAGTATTTTTTCGAAATAAATAAGCAAACGACGCAATTGATGCTAACTGAATTTATCCAACGCCTTGTAATAATTGAGCCTATCAATCAATAGTCTGCGAACGCCTAATGCATAATTTTTATGAAGGATTCTATAAATTGCCAGACGTAAGAATCAAATTCAGAGCCTCGTCGTTGCAACTTTATCATCATTATCATCATCGTCATAAGCCAGTCTACTGCTGGACATAGGCCTCCTCTAAATGAATAAGCATTACATAAATACAAACAACTCTAGTAAGTCAACATATTATGCATTTAAGTAGTTTCTTAATTGAAGCCAAATAATTATATAGGTAATCATAAGATACGAAAAAGTGTGCAAAAAAATACTATTCATGTTTTTTCCGCCACAGGTCTGGAGCCAATGCTAGAGACACCACACTTTGAAATAGCAACATTTTTGACGTCAGTAACAGTAACTTTCATATGTTTCTCAGTGGCGACTGTCAGTGGCTTCGTAATAATTATAGTAGGGTACCTAGAAGCGCATATATTGTCGCTGTCCGAAGAAATGAAGCAACTATGGATGGACGCTGTGGCTGACAAGAAGAACAAAAAGTGTTATAAATATTACAAAAACGAACCAATGAAGTTGGTGAACTTATACGTGAACCACCGACTTGCAGACATCATCAACATTCATCAGACGAGCATAAAGTTATTAAATGATTTGGAACATTTGTTCACGGCGCCCATGGGACTGGGATTCGTGTGCCTCTCGGTGAGCCTCGTAGCAATATTGTTAGGGGGACTTAAATCCACGTATTTGGAGCTACCTTTTGCAACGGTCCAGGTAACAGTAGACTGTTATATAGGGCAGAAAGTAATGGATGCTTCTGAGGTTTTCTCAAGAGCTATATACGATTGCAAGTGGGAGAATTTTGACAATGCAAATAAGAAGATCGTATTGAGTATGCTCGCTTATTCAAAGAGGCCCATGAAATTAACAGCAGGAAGGCAAGTGCTTAGCTTTAGCAGTCTCATGGAGATAACAGGATCCGTTTACAACGTGTATACAAAACTAAGACCCATGATGAACAAGAAGACTTAAAAAGAGAGGTGGAAATTTTAGGTTACTAACTTCACCATCCATGTATTTTTTTTATTTTTGTATTCTCATAATATGCTTATATATATTATGTTGACATGCGAAACAGAATAATCACTGCCCTTTCTCTCTCCTTTCTTCTATGTCCATCCTAAGGTTGTTTGGAAGAGATTGCCTTGTGCAATAAGGCCGCCGATTGAACTTTTTTTTATATTTAGTTATAATCTATGTTTTTTTTCCTGGTGTACAATAAAGAGTATATGTATAAATAAATATACAAAAATTTGGAAAATTATTCAAAGTAGTTTTGTCGTAAGTATTTACAAAAAGTGTGTTATGAATTTATAACTTACATTTTTAATTTAAAATATTAAATATGTAATGTATGTAATTAAAGTAAAGAAAAGAAAAGCAAAAAAAGAAGACAGTTCGTGTTGCTGAGGGAGTTTCTTGCGCCGTTTCTTCTTTACAGCTACAACACGTTCCGAAGCGGTGGTAGCAGAAATTAACGATTCAAACGATCTTGTAAAAGACTACTTGAATAAAGAATATTTTGATTTGATTGATTTGATTTATCTTGAAGTGAAAGAAGAAATTCCTTTTAAAGTTATTTTCGCAGTCGCACTTGTATGTGATGTCCTGAGACAGCTCGCAACGCTACATCTACCTTCATCTCCATATGCTGAGCCTCTGACACGATCTCAAGCTCTCTGATGCAGTGAGCCAGCACTGTCTTCATTATCGATATGGCGTATTTCTTACCTGTAAACATAAAAGGCTGGTAGTATTGACAGTACAATGGATAAATAGCTCATTCTAAAAACACGCAGTTTTTGCTATTGCCTCTCATCTTACACTGGATTAGTTTAAATCTTACTTAACGGTTCTGTAAGTTTCAAATCCAAGCCATTCTACGGTTCCATAACACAAATTAAACTGTACGGATTGAGGTTCCTTCATTTATTGTAAACAATTTCAAAAATAATTACCAATGCAAGCTCTCCGTCCCATACTAAAGGCTAGGAAGGAAGATGGGTAGCCAGGAGGTGGTTCATCATTGAGCCATCTCTCAGGCTTGTACTCCTCGGCATCAGGTCCCCAGGCCCTACGCGACCGACCAGCACCATATATATTAATCCCACATGTTGTGTTCGCAGGTATACGACACGATTCTAAAAACAGAGAATTTGCACTGTTTCATTTCTGCATGGATCTTTGCCTCTAGCAATTTGCTTAAGATATTGCAATGATATTACAATTTAAAACAAAAACCGTATAAATAGCTAAGTTACTTTTCTAAATTAGGAAACTGAATCCAGGACTATGGCAAAAATAGAGAATTTAGCCGTCTAAATGATAATGATAACTAATTGATAACTATCTATGCAACATTATTTTCTTCTAAAATGGTAAATAGCGGCTCTATCTCATTGAAGAGAATGATTAAAATACAAGCAATAGAACATTTTAAAGCAATACTTAGTTGCAACTCCTTGTCTGCAAATCTCATCACAACGGGTATAGGCGGAAATAATCGTAAAGTTTCGTTTAAAACTGCTTCACAATACCGCATTCGAGCCAAATCCTCTTTTTCTACGGGCCGGGTGCTGTCTCCAAATATTTCTTTCAATCTACACAACACAAATCAGTTCAGTTCTTATTTTCACGGAATGAAACAAATCAAAGAATTAGACTGTGATGTGTGAAGTATGAGGTCTCGATACTCGTTGATTTAACATACACTTACAGTCGTATTCATAGACAGTTTTATAACCTATTTTAGTTTTCGAATGTTTTAACCCTTTCGAACGACTTTAGAATTCAGTTAGAGCGAAGAAGACAAAACATTCGATAACTAAAATAGTTTTATAATATAATAAACAAGGCTGTAAACGTTTAGCGATGTTTTCTAGTTATAAGAAGAATCTAACTATACCTATATTTTCTCGGGGTTGGATTTGTCCCTGCTATTACGATACGGACGAATATTTTTGAAAATATCTAAGTGCGGCTATAATAGACCTTTTAAAGACAGATCTTACGGCACATAATATTGTAATAATGGCGAATTTTCAATACCCTACCCAGCACTTTTATTTGTGGAGACCCATGTTATGCCCGTATACATTTTAAACTAAATTAAATAAAAAAAATTATTGATGATTAAGTACTCACTCAGCGTACAATTTTTCCTGCACATGCCTGTTACAGCCAATCATTAAAAACGAATAGAAAAGTGTCGTGGCGACTGTTTCTTGGCCTCCCACGATAATGGTATCTATTTCTGCCCTAATCTGCTTCTCTGTAAACGTCGGATCTGACTCGTGAAGCTCCATTAAAATATCTAAATATGCCTTAATTTTTACCCCTTCAGTATCTGTGAAAATAATAATGCTCATTGAATACTTTTGTAATCCTTCCTTTGTAACTTACATGTCGTTTTTGTTTTCTGTATCAATTTTACCGCACCCACCTTTTTCGTTGTTAGTGCCGTATTTTCTATTATCTTCCCGCTCGTGTTTTCTTTTCCTAATTACCTTAAAACAATAATATAAATAAGCATATTGTGAATTTTGGAACGGAATTACCAGGGCTAAGTAAGCTGCGAAGCGTAACAGCACGAATATAATTTAGCAAATTGGAATCGGAAAAGACAAATGACAATCACAGAATCGAAATACAATCAAGGTATTAGTCAAAATATAAAACAAACTAAACACATCTCAAAATACTTACGGTGTTAGAAACATTGTGCATGACAGAGACGCACTGAAGCAGCTCCTTATAAGCGGGAGTGAGATGGTAGATAAAGTCAGGGTACATGAACACATTGAGGCCTCGGCTGATAAACAGCTCTAGACACCGATTGAAGGCATTGTAGTACTCTTTTGTAACTATGCTTTCGGATATGCATTCTACACCGAGAGCAGTCTCTGAAAGTAGGAAATTTAATTTCATTATCGGAACCAATCGAAACACACTGTAGAACATTGGGCTTCTAAAACGATCGCATAGCTGATGGAAGTGGCATTCATACATCAACTTCTTCACCCAACAATTGACTAGATAGACCGCTAATAAAAATTGTCTGGCAAAATATTTCATGAAAAGGTGACAGGAACAATCAGTCGTTAGGACATTACTAGGACATTAATTATCTATATTATCAATAACTAGCGGTCCCGCCCGGCTGCGCCCGGTTGCAGATACACTTGTTTAATATATTCTATCGCCTATGTTCATCAAGGATAATTTAGGATTCTAATGGTGGTAGAATTTTTCAAATCGGTCCAGTAATTTCAAAACCTATTCAATGCGAACAAACAATAAAATCTTTCCTGTTTATAATATTATTTTAGACATAATAAGGCGAGATAGCTACCTCACGTCGCTCGATACAGCTGTACAGCACCGCACCTTACCACAAGTAGCATTGTTTGTCAGGATATACCTAGAATTATATACATACTCTGGCCAGATGGCGGGACGACTTGCATAAAAGGGCCGGCAGCAACTGGATGCGTAAAGCAGCAAACCGGGCTCTGTGGCGTACCTTGGGAGAGGCCTATGTCCAGCAGTGGACTGCAACGGGCTGATGATGAATGAATTATGATGATGAAATATACTTACGGCATATAGCTTCCAGTGTTGTATACGCTAAATCATGCATGACGTCAAAAGGTTTCTTCTCAACACAAGCTTTCAGTCTATGCACTAGTTTCTGCGCCTGCGCATTGAACACTCCGAGGTAACCGTCTACAACGGCTGTTGTAAAAGTACCACCCAATTTCTTTATATTTCTCTTCCATATGTGGGCTATAAATCAAAAGTTTGATTATTTTAAGGTTCAGGTTAAGTGAATTGGGACCAAATATATACACAAAAAATATGAAACAAGCTATGCTTGATTACAAAATATGTTGTTTAAACAAATTGTGATGTTTCTACACATTTTGAAATTGAGCCATTAAATAGGAATTTTATTTTTGGGATTGAATTTAAACTATTTATGAGCACTATACTGCCAGTACTTACCTGGTGCTATAACCAGGCCATCCCCAAGCCAAACCCGCCCAAAACTGTAGTAATAGGTTTTTTCAACAAAACTGGTGGTTATTGCCTTCACATCATCTGGATCGCTGGTCACTGATAAACAATAAAAATTAAAATAAATACACCCAACAGTCACATACATAGCCCTAACCCCACTCTAAGATTTAGTCTTGTGTCGTGGGTATCAGGGACTACGAGAGACTTTTCGGTCTCACAAACACCGAGACCCGAAACAAATACCTGTGGATCACACAAATATTTGTTTCGGTGCGGGGATTGAACCCGCGGCCTCACGTTTCACAACCGGCGTCTAACCAACTGCGCCACGGAGGCTGTCAAAAGTTCATGTGAAACCCGAAACCAGCCGATTACAAATAAAAAGTTTCTCACCTAGTTTCCGATTCTCACAAATACATGAATGCCTTCAAGGAAATACTTTGTCGAAAATTTCTAACAAAGTTCACCCTCTTCAGAAAATAACACATAAGTATTTTTAAGTACAATCGGGTTGAATGAACAAATATCTTATAGCACCATTAAGAACCGTTTGCTTTTAACGAAGCATTATTTAAATAATACATTTGGATTTGAAATTCAAATGAAGGAATTTTAAAACATTAGCATTACTTATTATTTTCTTAGAACTATGTATTTATAAAACAATAATTTGAAAACTTACTTAAAATCGGATATGGTCCAAACCAAATTACAAACGGTAGATTTGTTTTCTCCATCGTTCTTGAAGAATCAGCAAGCAGACGGAATATTGCTATAAGAAAAATACAAATTTTATAAACAATATTAAAACGACCTTAAGTAGCGCTAACTGCCTACCTACATGACAAGGTTAGGAGGAAGGTTAAGATTTATTTGTAGGCTAAAAGTAATAATAAATAACAAGATATGACAGATAAAAAAGTCGTCAACATCATGTCAGGTATAAATAAATACACCTAACAGTCACATGCATAGTCCTGACCCCACATTAAGATCAACTAAGTCTTGTGTCATGGGTTTCAGAAACTACAAGAGACTTTTTAGTCACACAAACACCAAGACCCGAAACAAATATTTGTGGATCTCACGAACATTTGTATCTGTACGGAAATCGAACCCGCGGCATCTGTTTTCACAGCCATCCAACCAATGTGCCACGGAGCTGTCGAAGGGGTATAGAAGTCCTGGTATGTATTTCTACATTGTCTTTGCCTTGCGAAAAAGGCGGGAAACCGATGCGCGCGCTTTTTTCACTTGTCTTCTATCAGTCAGCAAAACGAGCATCTCCTGGACTGGTTGTTTCATTGTGCTTCCACATATATATCATTGGCGACGAAGTTAAAGAACCCCGTGCAAGCAGTAAAATGGCGTATTTAGGAAATCTACCTATTTTCGACTATAAATCAAGCGAATGGTCCATTTTTTACGGAAGATTAACACAATTTTTAAAAATCAAAAATGTGGAAGTGGAAGAAAAAAGAAGTGGAATCCTACTGACGCACTTAACAGACGAAACTTGTCGTTTGGTGCGTAACTTGGCGTACCCCAAGTCGTTGGATTTGCTGACCTACAAGGAGCTAGTGCAATTACTCAGTGAGCATTTCAAACCGAAGCAATGTTCATTTGTTGACAAGGCGAACTTTTTTGGCGCGAACAGAACATTGGGCGAATCTTTAGCAGATTGGGCGGCGCGATTACGTGGTCTGGCAAGTTATTGCGATTTTGGCACCGCGCTAGAAATAAACCTGAGAGATCGGTTCGTCCTCGGTTTGGGCTCAGGCTCGGAACGTGACAAACTGTTTGAGCAGAATCCGTCTACGCTCACTCTGACTAAGGCGATCGAGTTGGCGGAACAAGCAGCGGGTGCACGGGAGGCCAAGGCTATCATGTGCACCAACAACGGTGTCTTCGTGAAAGAAGAAACAATTCACCGTGCGAAGTTCCAAAGCGGGAGCGTTCGGGACCGCGCAGGCGGCGACGGCGGCGACAACGGCTCCTATGTTGGAGTTGGGCGGAGCGACGGCGGCGGCGGCGGCGGCGCCGGCGCTCACCGCGGTGGCGGTGGCACCCATTTATTGTGCGGTGATACAAACTATTGTTTTGTTTGTGGAATGAAAAACCATTCAAGTGTGAAGTGCCGTTATAAAGGTTACAAATGTCAAAAGTGTGGCGAAAAGGGACATCTCAAAAGGGTGTGTATGAATAAAAAGAAGGTTTACGTGTATCATACGGACACTAAGCAAAAAGGTGAGGCTCACGAGGTCAAGGACACTAGTTGTGAGGAATGTCACAATTTTAACATGAGGTATGTGTCGGATAGGCCCATTATAATTAATTTAAGTTTAGGTAATACGAATTTATCAATGGAACTTGATTCTGGTTCAGGCAAATGTGTAATTTCAGATAAATTGTATTTTGATAAATTTTCTAATTACAAATTAAATAATAGTAATATTAAGATGTGTCTGTATAATGGCCATAAAATTTCACCTATGGGTTATTTTTCTATCACAGCTTGTTTTAATAAACTTCATAAAAAAATTAACATTTTTGTTGTTAAGTATGGGGGACCGCCATTATTAGGCAGAGATTTTATGACCGCGTTCAATTTAGTAATTACAACAGATATTAAGTCCTTATGCAGTGATGTTGATGTACACCAATTATTGCAAAAATTTCCTAACTTGTGGCGAGATGAATTGGGTGCATTTAACAAATTTAGAGTTAGCCTAAAATTAAAAGAAAATTCTATTCCAAAATTTTTCAAGCCACGAACTGTTCCATTTGCACTAAAAGATAAGATTGAACAAGAACTTAATAGATTGGTAGCCTTAAAAATTTTAGTGCCTGTGAATTATTCAGAGTATGCCACCCCTATAGTGCCCGTTTTAAAAGAAAATGGTCAGGTGAGAATAGCGGGAGATTTTTCAGTCACTTTAAATAAGGATCTTTTGATTGAAAAATATCCTTTGCCGCGTATTGAGGAAGTTTTCGCTAAGATCGGAGGGGGCGAGCGTTATAGCAAGATCGATTTGAAAAACGCTTACAACCAATTTTTGCTAGACGAATCGTCACAACACCTGACGACAATCAACACCCATAAAGGCCTTTTTAAATATACGAGACTAGTTTATGGACTAGCTAATGCCCCAGCCATTTTTCAAAAGGCCATGGAGACGTTGCTTTCTGGAATAGATGGGGTAAGTGTTTGGTTGGATGACATATGTATTACAGGACCAGATAGGGATTCTCACATAAACCGACTTGTTGAGGTGTTGGATAGACTAAATGAGGCTGGATTACGTTTACAAAAAGATAAATGTGAATTTTTTATGGAAAGTGTTAAATATTTGGGATTCGTGATAAGTAAAAATGGCCTAAAGACCAATCCCGATAAAGTCCAGGCCATAATCGAGGCACCTGAGCCAACTAACGTTACTGAAGTTAAGAGATTTCTAGGCATAGTTAATTATTACAGGAATTTTATTCCTAACGCGTCAGCATTATTAAACCCCCTGCACGAATTATTACGTAGTGACGCCAAATGGGAGTGGGGTGAGCGGCAACGGCGAAGTATGGCGGCCGTGCGTCGCGAGTTGGCGTCCGAACGCGTTCTGGCACATTTCGAGCCCACCGCGCAACTTGTATTGGCTGTGGACGCGGGCCCCGCCGGTCTCGGCGCGGTACTCTCGCAGAAGTACGGTGACGATCATGAACGTCCTCTAGCATTCGCGTCTCGTGCGCTTACGGTTAGCGAACGTAATTACAGTCAAATTCATAAAGAAGCGACTGCCATTATATTTGGTGTCAAACGTTTTCACCAATATTTATATGGTCTAAAGGACCCTTTTATTTTAAAGACCGACCATAGACCTTTGGTTTCTATTTTTGATAGAAAAACAGGAATACCGATGACGACGGCGCTCCGACTACAAAGATACGCCATCATATTATCAGCTTATAATTATACCGTGCAATATGTATCTAGCGACAAAAATATAGTAGCCGATTTTTTTTCCCGCGCTCCTGTTCAGTGTTCACATAAATTAGACTCTAAGCTTATAGATATCGACAGTGACTCAGATATACATACGAGTACTTTAAAATTTATGAACGAAATTTTACCCGCGATTACCATTCGTGATATCGCACAGGCAACTGAACTTGACAAAACCCTTAAAATGGTTTGTAAATACATGCAATACGGTTGGCCGCGCAAAATAAACTGCAAATTAATTTTACCATACTTTCAATGCAAATCGGATTTGCAGCTTGAAAATGGTTGTTTGTTAAGAGGGCACAAAATAGTTATACCCTTCTCACTTCGGGAAAATATATTACGCGAATTACATAGTACCCATTTAGGTATTATTAAAACTAAAAGCAATGCGCGAAGTAGAATGTGGTGGCCGGGTATCGATGCCGAAATTGAACGATGGATTGGGTCTTGTGAGACTTGTGTAAGTCTAAGGTGTGCACCGCCGCGCGAGCCGCCGACGCCGTGGCCCGCCGCCACGGGTCCGTGGCAGCGCGTGCACATTGACTATAGTCTATCTAAACTAACAGGTTCCATTTGACGTTTCATACTTTTAACGTAAATAACTTTGTGCAGACGTAACCCACACAATTTCAATAACACTTTCCGTAAATCCATGGAATTATGAAGCTATTCTTATTTTATCACTAGATATACAAACCATAATCACTAAATTTAAACTAGAATCCTTTAAACAAAGCAAAATAACCATTTTAAACAACATATTTTTTTTCTAGACGTCATTGCAAAGTCACCTCGTTAGGTCTTTTACCGGTAGAGTCGAGACTATTCAAATGCATTTGTGTACGCATAATCGGTAAAAATATTTAAATAATCGAGCAGATATAAAACAGTTGTTTTTTAATTTTTAAAAATACTGAACTTTCAGCTAATAATAGGTATGCTGTTAACGAACATACATCAATAAATAGTGAAATAATAATATTAATATGAATTAATTTATCATTAATTAATAGATTTGGATATTACAATGGAAATGAAGGTAGTATTGTAGGATACGCCACACATAGTGAGGAGGTTCCTCACTTTGGAGTATATGTATTGTATTGTATGTATGTATCATGTGTTCATAAGCATGTGCGTGATGTGGACTGGACTCGAAAAAGTGTCTGCACCCGGGTGAAGCCGGGACGGGCCGCTAGTAATAGATAAATCACTCCTTTTGTTCCTAAATAGTAAAGTGACATGCAATTGTTGATGTCTCATTAGAATAAAAATGTTCATGAAAAAATAAACGAAATGATGTAAACTGAAAATATAAACTGTAATCGATTAAGAAATACAAACAAATATTATCGATATCTCCAAATAATCGGATATTGTAAGAACCGATTTATTTGACAGCATCCCTATTTCCCAATGTCAAATGGAACTTCTTAGTTTAGATAGACTATATATGAGCATAGGGCAGAGAGTTTATCTAGTCATAGTGGACTCTTTCAGTAAGTGGCTTGAGTGTATTCACATGCAAAATGGCACTTCAACCCAAGCCCTAATCGTTGCATTAAAACATACCTTTTCGACATTTGGTATACCTAACTTATTAGTTTCTGATAACGATGTCAAAATTAATTCAGTGGAGTTTAGAAACTTTTGCAAGTTTAATGGCATTAAATATATCACTTCACCCATTTATCATCCTCAAAGCAATGGTCAGGCGGAGAACGCAGTTAAAAATTGTAAAAATATGCTAAAATGTATCATAAAAGATAATTTACCACTGCAGGAAATGAATAATGTATTAATGGGCTACCTATTTAACTATAGAAACACCGTGCACTGTACCACAAAGGAAACACCAGCTAAGCTTATGTTTGGTAGAAATTTGCGATCCCGTCTGGACTTGATACTACCCCAACAAGAAACCTGTGTTCATGTAGATTTACCATCTTTATCTAGGAAAAGAGTTTTCCTAATTAGGGTAAGTCCGGGGTAGTTGGCCATAGTTTTTTCTAAGCTCTATCAGAAATCAAATACTTATGTTTTTATAATTATATTTATTTTTTATTAAACTTTAAAGAATCAACTATGACATTATAAACATAAAAGTAATAATTTCTAATGAGATCACTTTATTAATTTAAGTTTTTTTCAAATCACAATTGGCCATCTCTCCCGAGGTGTCCGGGCGTGATGGCCATGGCATTAGAGGTATGATGGCCATAACTTAATTCTAGGCTTATAATTACTTTTTGGTCTCATTTTTTACTTTTAAGTCTTCTTTTCTCCTCTTCGCCACATCTGGAGCACATCGTTTCAAATGCAGTGCAGTGTTCGTGAACCCAAAACTGGCACACTGTACATTGAAGCCAGTCTTCGATGAGAAGTGTTTCGTAGTAGTTTTCACCACACCCACGACAGTTGTCCTTTTCGTCTAACTTTCGTTTCTTATTCTTATCTGACAACATTTTTAATGGAATATCGTCACTATTATCAGATAGTCTTCGAATGGCTTTTCTTTTTACACATCGAACAGTACCTTTTATTGTCTCTTCTTTTTCCTTCTTTGTTTTGACACATTTTCTTACATTTTCCTTTTTTAGACATTTTTCTACAGCATTTTTTCTAGTTTTGATATGTTCTTCCGAAGTCAATAGTGTTCCAACTTGCTTTGCTCGTTTACGCACTTCAATCAATTTTTGTGGAATAGGTGATATATCCTGTAAAATTCGAGATGGGGTGTAATCTGGATCTTTACTGAACGAAGCCTCTTTCGGAGAGCTTGGTTGTGAAACATTAGACATCGTGGCAGTTTTTACGGAGACTTTTGATTTTGTAGAAACGACTTCAGGGCTATAGTTTGTATCACTTCTTGGTTCATAAGAACAACTTGGTATATGTTCCTTTTCATTGTCTACAGCAGTACATGTACAGTGGGGAAGCACTTGTGTAACAGAGGTATTCGTCGAGTCACTTGTAGATTCTAGAATAAACGCATAATCTGGCACCGCTTCTGGGTTGAGGGGATACACTCCAGTTGCTTTAAATCCAGCAATTGCATTTTCCGACGATGCTGCTTTTCCCCAAGCCTTGCTAAATAAAGCTCCGAAAGAAAGCCTCGATATTCGACGTCCTGGGTTTTGGATTAGCCAAAGTCTACACTGTTCATAAAAGTGATGTTTTAATGATTTAAAAACAGAGCGATCTAAGGGCTGGAGATAATGAGACGTGTGACTGGGCATTGATATCAAAATAATGTCATTTTGATTGGCATATTCCAACATTTCCACGGAATTGCAATGAGTTGAGTGGCCGTCTAACAGAAGAACAACTTTTCCGGCTGGTTTCCTTGGAACAAAGTGTGTTTTTAACCATTCTAAAAATATTTCCGATGTTATGTACGCTGATTTTTGAGACATGAATAATTTTGATCCTGGAGGCATCCCGTCTTCAAACTCGGGTTTTTTATTTTTTCCTTTCATGATACAGGCAGGTGGCAAGAACGTGCCTTCCGCATTGCAGCAGGCTATAATGGTTATTGTCTCCCCCTTTTCAGTTGATGTCACTGTGGAAACCGCTTTAGAACCTTTTTCAGCAAGCACGTGTCCCGGACGACTGTTTAACTGTAGGCCAGATTCATCCATGTTAAATACGCAGTTAGGAGGTAGCATCTCATTGTCTTGGATAAGGACGCTTTCAAGCAGTTGAAAATATCCATTAACTTCTGATCTATTCATGGCGTTGACTCTAGCCAAAGAAACTCCTTCTGACTTCCTTAGTGTAATATCAGTATTTCTGCTTAAGAACATCTGCAACCAGTCATATCCTGCTTTCTGATTTTCTTTGTTGAATCTATGCTTTAATTTTAACTGTTCGGCTAATTCGTAAGCTATTTTTCTCACGTCATCCAATGTTAAAGGAAAGCCTTTAGCTTGCATTGTTTTAATATGAGTAACCAATTTGTTCTCGTTTTCTTCTCCAAATAAAGTAGGTGGTCCCATAGGTCCTTTCTTGTCATTATTTTTCTTTATTCTTCTTTCTAATGTTTTTCTAGGTATTTGATACTGGACACCTGCCGCGCGTACGGATAATCCATCTTTTTTCACAGCATTAATAGCTGCTTTTAGTGATTCTTCTGACCAGTTTCCTCTCACAGCCACTGCCTTTCTCTTGTATTTATTAGGCATCTAAAACAAATATGAAAATAAATAATTATTTGCATAAAACATCATTTCTGTACCATGGCAACATGGCCATCATATACCGACTGCAATTGGCCATCTCTCCTTTTTTTCCGGGAGAGATGGCCACAACGAAAACTAAAACAAGTCATGACACGAAACAAATAATTTTGAGGTTATAACGTAGCATTGTTTGTATACTTTGCATCAAACACAAATATCACCATTATTTTAAGAAACTGACACCACAATTGTGTAAAACAATTAACATCAAAAAAATATTCACAGTAGTCGAAACAAAAAACAAAGGATTTACTTACTTTTTTTTTTTTTTTCGCCAAATGTTTTGCCGTACCGTTGCTCTCACGCACGGCGCGCAGCGAACTAAACGCTAAGCAGTGACATCTAGTGAACGAGTCCTTGAAATATTTCGATAGGCCATCTCTCCCATATGGCCATCTACCCCGGACTTACCCTAATGATATTATTTGGGCTCGATGGTACAGCGCAAGGAAAGAAACATGGGAAATAGGTATCATTATTGAAAAGATTGGCAATAAAATGTATAAAATTTTGTTAAAAAACTTGAATACCATATGTATTAGGCATGTTGATCAAATAGTTAAATATACAGGCAAAGATAATAATTTCGATAAGAGTTGTGACTTCGTGCCTCGTCAATCTCAGTCACCACCGGAACCTAATATCGTTGACGCCTTGCCTCCAATAGAAAAATCTTCGTCAGCACCTGCGGTGCCTGAGTTTTCTGAGCCAATACAATCTGATATTACATTAGATGATGGTGGAGAAGAATGGGGCGATTGTGTGGTCGAGCAGCATGAGGGCAAGATTACAGTAAATGAGCCTGGTACGTCGTCAGCAGTAACGCCTCTCCACGGGGACGCGTTGGCTGAATGTGACGCTGCTAGTGTCTCTGAGACAGCAGAACCACCCTCACTTGCTCAGGGACGTCCGAAACGTCATACAAAATTTGTCGATTACAAGAAATATTTTTAAGATAATATTTTCATGTCATATTAGATTATTTTGTGATCTTTTGGTTTTAGTTATTAAGTATAATATTGTTGTTTGTGACCAGATATTAATAATTACTTGTGGAGGAATGGTATGTATTTCTACATTGTCTTTGCCTTGCGAAAAAGGCGGGAAACCGATGCGCGCGCTTTTTTCACTTGTCTTCTATCAGTCAGCAATAAACGAGCATCTCCTGGACTGGTTGTTTCATTGTGCTTCCACATATATATCAAGTCCACTATAACATAGGCCTCCCCCAATAATTACTATTACGAAAAATATTTAAGTATTGGGTCATATTGCAATAGTATGTAAGAAGTAAACTATAAGTTTGGCAAAAGGTAATGCAAGACCCAAAAACAATGTATTCAACACCTAAAATGAATACTGAGTACTCACCTCGCCCATCTCCAGAGATTAAATGTAGATTTCCCAAAATAGGAAGCCGAAGAAACGTCGGCAACTTAGAGAAGTACTGATGAGCGCGTCGCCAGCGATACCATAGCAACGCGTAGGCAATCGCAAGGCAAAATATCAGCACCCATATCACCATCTAAACCGGCACGATATTACGGGATAATGGTTGGAAATTATAACCACCTCACTTTGCAAGTGCCACTACGTTTTGTCTAGTTTAGGAACTTAATTAGCTTACTAGGGTATTATAGTAGAAAAACGCTGTAGATATATATACCGGGTATATCAAGACTGCGACCGAAAACGAAGCCAGCTGGTAGTTTTAGTGGTTACAAACACGATGCCAATAAAAATTTCGCTAAAACAGTGACAGATATTTTTTTGGAATTTTTTAAAAACCATCGTATTTGGGTGGTTAATACCTAGTTTTTGCGAAAATACAAAAATCCCTTGCGTACCTTTGGTGTTTAAAAATAAAGAGGTGTACATCTTTATTTTAGGCAAAAATTATGTATATATCACCCAAATACGACGGTAAGTAAAAAAATACAAAATAAAAGTTGTCGATTTTATTTGCGAAATTTTTTACTTGAATTGTGTCTGAAGTCACTAACACTACCACCTGGCTTCGTTTTCGGTCGCGGTCTTTATATACCCGGTATAGATGTAAAAAAGACCACCGTAAAAATGAAGCAATAACTTCACAGAAATACTCACTATAAAGAAGATATCACCAAGAGCTCTACGCATGAAACGTATCCAATGTCCACTTAAGGTAATATTGAGTGCTACGTGACAACATTGGCGAGCAGGCAAGTAATTTACTTAGAGTAAGTACAATCGACGACAATATGCACTCGTATTAGGTATATAAAAATTCCAACTATTATTTTGAAAGTCAGAATAAAGGCAAACAAAAAGCTAATTACTTATTGGAAGAGATGTCGGCGTTACGGACTTATGGAAGTCCATCTGGTTCATGAGCCTCTGTTTTTCTTGAAGATCAATAAGTCGTATCGATTTAAAACATTCCTCCATGAATGTTCTTTTAATGCCGCAGAAGATTTGTAGAGACGTGAATCTCACGCATGCGTTGTGAGATTTCATGCACAGCAATGAGAGGAAGCTGCATTACCTCATTGTTAAAAGATTCGTTTTATTTTCATTCATTTTCTTATTTTAAATAATTTTGATAATTGTTTCTTAATGATTATGAATCGAGCCATAAAGACTAATAGGTCTCGCAGATGTAGATAGTTTATTAAATGAGATGTTAATAAAAGTAAAAATCTCTGTGTCTATGTAGGCTACCTAATAAAAAAGACAAAGAGCTAATAAACAAAGTTGTAAATGATTGTACTTACCTACGTAATCAGAATACAAAATATTTTAACAATAGCTGGGAATTGCGAGATGTTATCACGTCTATTACGTTTAATACTATAATTATACGATTAAATTATTTTAAGAACGGGGGAAGAGAGGCCTTTGCCTGCAGTGGGCTTATAAAAAAAAAATCTATAGGTTCAGTGACTATATAATTGTTTACGTATAAATACACTAAGCCATTCTTGAGGTTCTGCCGTAGTTGCCTACTTTAGGTATCATATAATAAATAATTACACCCAACGGTCGCATACAAAGTCCTCACTCCACATTAACATCGAGTCGTGTATCGTGGGTATCAGTAACTACGAGACTTTTCGGTCTCACTAACACCTAGACCCGAAACAAATACCTGTGGATCACAAAAACATTTGTTTCTGTGCGGGAATCGAACCCGCGGCCTCTCGTTTCCGGCGTCTAACCAAATGCGCCCCGGAGGCTGACAAATGTCAATACTACTACTTAAATCATTATTTTACTATATCTACTATAATTTCGATGGTATGCGGAATCGCCATACATTTAGAGCAGTCCAATGAAATCCATTCCCAAAAGGGTTGAAGTTAGGCACGCATATAATGTAATTTAATCTGATACAAACATAACGAAAGCATATATCGCTGTCGTTACCATAACTGTGGCATGAGAGCAAGTATAAGAAAAAGATTTTTTTTAAACGGTTTTAAGAAAAAAGTTTGTCATCTACAAGTGTAAATAATCTGCAATAGGCTTTTGTCATGGATTTCTACACCGACTTGTTGGAAGTTGTCTGCTTCAAGAGACTTGCTCTACCTCCTCCAACATTATGAGTCGTCTGTTCACCTGGTCGGTGAACATTACGCGCTGCAATAAATTAGCTAGATTAAAATGCAGAATGTCTAAATTCGTATGTGACATAGTTATAATTCCATAAACTGCGCGAACACACATTTCTTTGAAAAATGCACTTCATTATGTAATCATTTCATGATGAGCGTGATACGGCAATATCCATGATTAAACGCTATAACAGCAAATTACAATGCAATAATACTTTATGTCATAAATTAGTTCAAAATACCGGGTTTTATGTGATGCGTTTAATATAAACGAGCTCTGTTAATCTGATGACAAGTGAAATCACCACCCATTAACATAACAACACGTGGAAAATCATAAATGTAATGCATTAGGCAGATACTATAGGAGACTGTCCCGCCCTCACACCCGCCACTGCAACTCCTGTAAGCCAGGATCAACAGTGGCACGCATTTTAATGACACTGAGCATTGAAGCTCAGCGAGTCTCCGGGAATGTCTAACTTGTCTTTAACCCGCAACGAAATCAATCAAAAAGTTAAATTAATAGGAGGAGTTGGGAATAAATTAGGCAGATACTACAAAAAAATCGTCCAAAATTCACTGACAGTAGTTCAGACCCATACTAAGATATGTTGTCACACGAATTAAGGATTAAGGACATTTTCCACTTAAAAAAACTGCAATCCGTGTAAAGTAATATTCCCAAGTGAAAGATCATCGTGTTTCACCAGAAGACATTATAATGCCGGCCGGCTGGAAAACGAATATGTACCTACTGAACCCGAAACTGTTTGGGTGTCAAGCCTGAGAAAATATCGGGCGCTCTAGTGACTTTTGTATTGTCATTGGGCGTGTAGAATAAAATAAAATAATTACAAATAATTACAATGCAACTTCATATTATGTATTAATTCACAATACCGACTGTATGTCCTGCGTTAAATCAATAAACGAGCTATGCGCTTCACAAAATCCTCAGCGACGTCTATCGTGGAAAAGTTTCCCTTTGATATTTTTATAAATTGACTTCCGATTTAATCGAGTTCAACATCTGACTAGGCAGGGCTCTTGCAGCAATATACAATTAAAATCCGGATCCGACACCCGAAAAATATATGCGAAATACGACAAAAATACGTCGATGATACATATAAGCTTTCCACCACCGTATTTGGTAGTCGTATTCGCTATCCGGGCGGATAATAGCAATTAATAGGTATCCTACCACCAGGTTTATTATACTCGTAGTAGCCTCTTTGTCTTGAGTCTAGACCGCGCCTATAGTTCTTACTTCATAAAGTATATTGTATGGTAACAGCAAAAATAATACGCAGTAAGAATAAAACGCAATAAATGTCATTTCCAACGTTCCATATCCTTCAGAATATAAATATTTTGTTTAACATTCGCAACGATCGCGCTCTTTCTATTCAAGCCATTAAAAGAACAAGACTGCAGTATGTTTATAAAAATGAAGATTATCGCACAACGAAACATAATATTTTCAATGTCAATACAAATAGAAGATCCGAGAATTTACTGAATATTTTTAATGGAAATTTTAATAAATAAAGAATGAACATGAAGAGAAATACGGAGCTATTCGATTTGTATTGGGAAGATATATTGGTGTCTAAAGTTTTACCGCTTCTGTCTATAAGGGATTGTTTCAATTTTCGTTGCGCCTCCAAAACTTGCTTGCAAATCATAAGCATGTATTTTGCGAGGTTGAAGTCCTTAAAATTGATGAATAAGGGTTTCTCTCCACACACGTTCAATGTAAGTAATTTTTCCATGTTCTTATTTGCTCTATTCGGAAGGTTTTTACCTATAAAAATGCATTTTCTTATAGGTATTCGTTGTGTCGTGTAAAAGATTATCAATTTTGAACTTGAGTCGGTGTATGGCAGTGAATGATGGCAACCTAATCCCGATGTTGCTGCAGAATCAAAATTTAACCAGTTTGAATCTTAGTCAATGTGGGAATTTGTCTGCAAAATGCTTGCAGCCTGTCATACTGTACTGTAACAACTTGAAAACACTGAAACTGGCTCGGTGTACATGGTTGACCACGGGGGCAATGGAGGCTCTTGCCCTCCACCAATGCTTGCTGGAAGAAGTTGACCTATCATACTGCAGCTTAATATCAGAAAGCTGCATACTGATATTCATCAAAAAGTTCCAATACTTAAGAACCCTGAGCTTAGAGGGGAATAAACAAGTGACGGACAAAAGTCTGTTTGCAATATCTAAGTACAGTACAAGCTTAAAACTTCTGAATTTGGGAGGATGCTCTGATATTACTGATAAAGGTGTGAGGTAAGTTGTACAGCATGGTTTTCTAACAGTCATTACTCAATAGTTGATGTAACATTCCAAATTTACATTAATTGATGGAATTATATTTAAATTGGCAGCTAAACATGCCCATCTACATTATTAATACTTGATTAGGGTTGACTGCATAATTATTTCTAAAATCTAAAGAAATTTATTTCGGGTTTGGATCTATTGGTTAAAAAAATTACTAATAATAATGTCATAACAGTAGTGTTATAAATAGAACAAGCATCTAGAATATCTTGAAAATGAACACTTCTAAAAATGCAGAGTATGCAAAATATGCACATGTTTATAAATTGGCATCAATTTACACAATTCTTTAATATTTTATCATACTTGTAATGAAACCACATTTATGTGGAAGTGATAAGTATTCCTCTTACTTCTGGAACAATTTCTAATTCAAAATGTATTTACAAAGAATAGATGGTTATAAAATATGTTTATTAGTAAAGTTGAAAACTTGATTTTTAAATATTCTTGATGATGAGAAAAACTGTACCTATAATCTGGAAATAATAATAATCTAAACATAAAATAGGTTTAACCGCTTTTATGTTAAAACTACTGAAAAACTACAGTAGCTACTTAATAATATTTAAAAATATATATAGCATTGATGTATTTCTCCTAATATTGCAACATATCCATGTAAGATATCTGACAAAACTGATAATGTAAACAAAAAGAATATCCCTTGACACTAAACCTTTTCTTTTTCACAAACAATTAAAGAAAACTGGTGGTTTTTAAAATAAATATTTTAACTACATTTTCTTCATCAGGGCTCTAGCACTCCACAGTCCATGTTTAGAAGGTCTCCTGGTGCGAGGATGCCAAAAAGTGACAGAAAACAGTCTCACACTAATGAGAAACAGGGTTCACGTGGATCGGAAGCCTGCAGGACGTATGCCAATACCTATTTATTTGCAAATTTAATTATATTTAAGCTAATACACCTTTAAATGAGGTATGTAGTGATATTATTCAAAAGTTGAAAGTATGAACAAGTTTTTATTGACTGAATTAGCATATTAGTGAGAAATAAATATAGTATGTAAGGAAAAATGTTTCAAATAATATATTGTACTTAATATATTCATTTGCCAAAAGTTTCGATATAAAAAATGCCCGCCTATCAGTTTATTGTGTATGAAATTGTTGCCAAAAATTGTATGATGTGAAACAAATAATGATTGCCATTATGCCATAACGAGCAGATGGATCTATGGTATTTGAATTTTGTTATTTTCACGTACAAAAATATGGATGAATGGAGTTTGTTTTATAATTTTGGGACCAAAAAGAGTATAGTGTCTCCTTAACATGACAAAATTAATGGTTATTTTTTATTTTAGGCCTAAAGTTTAGTATCCTTGACCATGACAATTTTTTTTTATTTTGTTTATGATTTTCATCCCTTGTTGAGTTCATAATTATTACTGGGAACTAAAAAGTATTATAGGGGTAATAACAGTTTCTTTAGCAAGGAAATAATATGCTGTCATCAGTGTTTAGAATATTGATGGTCACCATATTTTAGAGGACTATTATTTCATACATTTCCGAGGTCCCGCAATAACCCAACTTCGATGCTTGTAAAAAGACGAAGTTACATATGTGTGTGTGTGCTACTATTGATCGTTGCTCATAGAAGTAGTAATTTAATGAGAGGTAATGCGCGGAATACACATCGTATTTAAATCCCTCTAAAAGTAGAAGCGACACATAGCCGCAAACAAAATATATACGCACTACGTAATACGTAATATGTAACAACCAGAACCGCGGGAAACTAGTAAAACGAGAAGGAAGATAGTGTTGCTCAAAGGGATAGCGGTACATGTACCACTTTCTCTATTACACAATTTTGTTCGCTCTGTCGCGTCTAGTTTATAATTTCAATGAATAGTACCTTCGGTTACAGTATGAAAGAGCTCTATTCTTTAGGAGATACTGTAAAAAAGTAAATGCCAAATCTTATTATGATATTCTGGATATAGGTTGTGCTTTGGAATCTAGTATGTTTGTAAGTAAATGCGTATTTATGTGTGCTCTGTTTACACCTTGAGATATAAAAATAATTATAGAAAATTATTTATAAATAATAGCGGCAAAAATAAAATAATAGGCCATACTCAGACTAAGTATTTAGTCTGAGAGGCTATGTGTAAATTAATTAGTGCAATATAGTTATAATAGAAAGACCTTAAATTCAATAGAATTTTATAAACCTATTGTAAATTAGAAATTGTATGACATGTAATAAATGTTGTAACTAAATAATCTTATTAACATTTTATGTAATAAAAGTCATGGAATAATTTTATGATTCTATAAGTGGTGAGCGCGTAGTGTTAGTGAATAGCTCATAATAAAGTAGGTTTGATTTTTATACATGGAATTATTCGGTGCGATTTATATTTTAAAAAAGTATTATATAATTTCTTTTTCAGCATACAAATTTTATTTCAAAGCCTTGCAGTCACTATGTAAACTCCATATTCAACTGTTCTGTGTTGTAAACATTCGTTTTTAAATTATTCACATTATTTTCTCATAAACATTATATGTAAATGACATGCCAGATGTATATGCGTTATTCAGTACTAAAACTAATTATAAACAATGGAATTACCACGACGGTATTTTTATGCATAGAATCAACAGTAAAAATTCCATGATATCGTAAAATACATACATAAACTCACGCCTTTTTCCCAGAACGGCGAGGCACTTATGCCACCCACACTTCGACTTGTGTGTTCCGTCCCACGATGTAATAGGGGGCTACTATATCGCCTAAACGGACACAAACTGTTTGTCTTTGTCTTTGTACACCCTAATCACAGAAACGCCAGAACCAATTTTACTTAAATTGAGTATGGAGGTTGCTGACACCCTGGATTAACACATAAGCTACTGTTTATCCCGAAAAATGTAGTGTTCCCGTGGGATGAGCAAGGAATTCAAATTTATTTGTTACTTTCTTAAACTCGAAAGGGATAGGATGGGACAGGATTACATTGAGTTTGAATATAAATAAAACAGTATGGGGAAATCATATGCTGCTGAAGTAGACTGGACACAAAAAGTATTTGCACCCGGGCGGAGCCAGACCCGCCCCTAGTAACATAAAATTATTTTACTTCATATATTTTCATACGTGCGCAAGTGCGTGATGGCCTGTTGGTAACGGACCAGACGCGGATGCCTACATGTTCACGGTGGTCGCGGGTTCAAATCCCAGGGCACACCTCTGACTTTTCGGAGTTATGTGTGTATTGTTAGTCAATCACCACGCACTTAACGGTGAAGGAAACCATCGTGCGGAAACCTGCATACCGTAGCGATTATAAAGATTTTCTACGGTATGTAAGTCCGCCAACCCGCACTAGGCCAGCGTGGTGGACTATATGGCTTAACCCATAGATGTAGCATAACATAGATCGGCAATGTGAAAGAGATAGAATGATTTAAATCATACATTAAAGCGAGACGCATGATGCGACCATGCGTTTACACGGAGAGCGTTCTATAGAGATTTGTGTGAAAATATGTCATTTAAGCGAACGACTAATTTCGCTTATTTTCTTGATTTATTTAATATTTCAGTACTGAGCTACTTTTATTAAATGTAATTTATTATGGTGAGTTGTCCAGTGCCTGGATGTGATTGATTTTAGTGTAAAAACCCGAATAATCATAGTTTTTCATAAGATCGTATCACTTTTTTCAATGTTGTTTAGTGACAATATTGTAGAATTGTAAGACAAACCTTGTATGTATATCGGTAGAACAGAATGTCCTTATTCATTATTTAAATGCGTAGAAAGCATCCATTGCCTATATAAAATGATATCATATACGTGAATTTATAATAATTTCAACCAACATTTGCTAGAGATTGATTGACAGTTTCGATCAATAATATTATGTCGATAAAAATAGTCAATGACCATAGAGGTTTCACTTCATTTTATAATCTCGTAGTATAACATCAATTCTATAATAACAGTTATTACTTCACTTTATTTATTCACTATTGATATTTGCTAAATATTAATTAATATTTCGTGTGCGTAATTTACCATTTCTGAGCCGGTTTCAAATTAACTGTGCCACGGAGGCTGCCATTCTAATAAAACAATAGAACATTAGATATTATTATAAGGAATGCTTTACAAAACTTGTCAAATAAAATTATTCTCAAATATGACGATTTATCTTTATTTACTTGTGTTTACGTATCTGTGTTGAAATAAACACAATCATTATTTTTCTGTTAAAATACCATGAAATGTCTCATATATATCTATAAAATTTTATTTTATTGGTTGGGCCGTTAGGTATATCGATATGATAGTATCGACAGAGCATGGCGCAGCATTATCTGTCACGCACACATGCAAACTTCACGCACACTATCATATTCTCGTTTTGGTTTCACTCAAAATGATACATTGCCGATCTATGTTATACTACATCTATGGCTTAACCACTCTCAATCGATTCTCTCGATTGTAGAGTAGGCCCGTGCCCTGCAGGGGGACGTAAATGGGCTGATATAGATATTTTCATACATAATACTCCCGAGCCGCGCTGATTTATATTTTGGGCGCCAAAATTGTCGTGTTCACTACTATAGTTTTAATTTTCGTACTTCTAATAAATCCTATGGATTGCTGCGATGAGCCATCCTATTGTGAAAGATGCAAGTCAATCACAATTTATACAAAAGTCTCGATAACCGGCTTAACTAGATAATAGATATATTACCTAAATATATTATACGCTGACTGCTAGTGCTTGCTTCGCCGTTGGTATGTAATGAATTGAAATTCTATAGAATTAGAGAATGCCCACGTTGCATTATGTTGCTATGCGCCGAAAATGGCCGGTCTATTGTTAACTTAGGGACTGCCCAATACAACGAAACTAACTATGACCGTGCTATGAACGTAGTCAACCTTTGAAGGAAAGATGTAATGGACAAAAAATACTCTTCATCTCGATACTTTCATGGCACTTTCATTGTATGTAACTTCGTAGTGGGTAAACCTTGATAGACCAAAATAATTGTTTTCACTTTGTCCATAGAGTAAGTAATCACTACGTTCTAATTTTGTCTACCGACATTCAAACACTGCCACGCTATTTGATTTCCAAAGCTATCTATTAGTCCGTCTTTTTGTTAGACTTTAAATAAATATTAAGTTTGGTTGTACAATTTGTATTATGTGACATAAAGTTGCTGTGATTATTGCGTAGGCATATTAGTCCGCCATTTAGGATTAATTCTTTATTAAACATTAGTAATTTAAGAAAATGTTATATTAGATATTTATTTCTGACGTTTAAATATTTCATATTTTAATGTGTTTGCGTATTCACATATAGCAAATTATGTTAATTCTATACTCTTAAGTTTGATACCTACTGCTTAATTTCTAAAATGAGAAGAATTTAATTGAATATTGTGTATTATTTTATTATGTTGAACATGTTAATACAAAAATAGAACCGTGAATATCTTGTTTTATTTACGTAATAACCAAATACACCCAAACTACTGTATAGGTACTTTACTGGTGGTAGGTCTCTCATATGTGAGAGGCTGCCTGGGTAGGTAATAAATACCACCACAATGTCTATTTCCTCCGCCAAACAGCAGTGTAAATGCACTGTTGTGTTCTGGTTTCCAGGACATTGTAGCCAGAGTAACTACTGGACATAATGAGACTTCACATCTTATGTCTCAGGATGGCGAGCGCAGTGGAATGCCAAGCATTGCATTGTAATTCGTGGTGTTTGGTTTTGCTACTGTTAAAAGAGTCGATTGTATCGCTTACCATCCGGGCACTACACTCTGCTGTAATTGCGATGCATTTAAAGGCAAGTGTAATGCCGTCTAGAAAAAAATATCGGCTGGAGTCAGAAGAATTAAATTTCGCGCCATTCGACATAATAATGCGGGTTAGCCTATTTTCTTCTACATGCTACTGAAGAAATGTATGATGTAGACATACATGCATAAACTCACGTCGATTTGACGGATAGGCGCACCGCACAGATGCTACCAGGACACCCACGTTGCACCTTGAGTATTTCGCCTGATGTAGAATATATGGATAAACCTGGTTCCTGATAATAATCTGTCATCAGTCATATTCTTGACGCCACAAACGCAGGGGTCGAAACAAAATTAGTCCAAAAATCTGATTAAGCTGATTCAGATTTGCAGGCTATTGTACAGTAACTCTTTCTGAAGCCGTCTCTAATCATAGAAAGGAATAAATTATTGATATCCAGAATCTAGATTGAGTGGTACCTCAGTGTAGGTACATGCGAAATAAAACTTCAATGTTTTTCACAAAATTATATTTTGTGTGATAACACCTGCTACATGTTTCTTATTGTTATTGTATTTACAATATTTTATATACTACACATTAGTAACAAATAACATTCATAACCTTAGAGGAGCAGATCTTACAAATAATTTACTGCTGGAGCGGTGCGGGGCGCTAGTCACCCGCGCTCCCTAACAATACGTGCCACAACTAAACATAACCTAAAACACTTAACGTAACTATTCAAATCATGTGTTAATAACTTTTGGCAATAAATTACTCGAATAACACGAAAATAATCCTTAAGCGAAGCGTAAAAACAAAGAAACTAATGATAAAACGTTTAAAAACCTACCACAGTAAAAAGAATACAAAATATAAAAATAACCGTCGTTACTCGTTAGGCCTGTTTACGACATTGAACGTGTTACAAGTATCATGTACAAACCTAACCTTACTTAACTATGTGTACAGCCTTGTCTTCATTCAAAGCGATACATTTACAATATCTTACACGGAAATAAGCAGACGGGACGAGAGAGGCACTTGAGAACTGATTCAAGACCGACTATGATCCTATAGTAAAATTATTATTCCACTGTACAAGCGTCAATGTACACCGCGCGCGCCAATACAAAACTTCAAAAACGTAAACAGGATATACATACACGAGTTCCAAAAGATTCTTTACATCCGAAGTACAATCCGCCGTCTGAAAACATTGCACTTACATCAACGTAACCCAAAGACTTAACTATCTCTTTGGAAATATATTATTCTGCGATTTAAGCACACGCCAAGTTTACTGTCAAATCGTCAGATTATCACAGTACTACAGAGTACGCCGCGCTTCTGCTTCCCTCATCAGTTCACATACAATTATTGCACTATATATGTATACAAATTATGCTACTTTCCGTGACGTAATCATAATTACTATACCATTTAATTACATTTTTTTTATCTGAAAATTTTGTACTTTTTATTCAGCTTACCGGGTGCTGCGCCTTCTCAACGAGGAGTAATTGTCTTTACATACATATAATACAAATTATATTAAAGCTGCCGTCGCGTCAGAGGTACAGCGGAAACTGTACATTAGCCTCCACCGGTGCGGAAAGGGTAAGGCAACTGAAGTGGTGTTTCACTGTTACACACATCTCTATGTACACAATACACAATACGCATATGCTATGTATCAAAACGTTCTTTGTACTAATATTATACAATCCATTTGGTCATCGTTACGCTAACGAAGCATCTACGCGAGGTCGTTCACCACGGAGTCGAGTTGAGTATTACACTGGCTATTCAGTCACAGTCACAGTCACAGATTCACACAGTCACATGGGCGTAGTGTTTGGGGCAGGGCGCCTTGGGTCTCGGCTACCGGCGCATGGTGGAGTTGAGCGGCTGCATGGCGAGCGGCGGCGGCGGCGCGTTGATGTAGCCGTAGGCGTACACGTTGGACTGCTGCGCGCGCGGGTCGGCGCTGGGGTACTGCACGCCGGGCTGCACGTTCATCATCTGCAGGTTGTTGAACTGCTGCTGCGGCGGCACGCGGTAGCCGTTCAGCCCGTACTGGCTGATGATGTGCGTGTTCAGGTTGGGCGACATGCGCGAGCCCGGCGCCATCTGCATGTGCTGCATGGGACCCAAGTTGCCTGCAACAAAATATATTACGTGTTAAAATTGTAATTTATCTAGACAAAGTATTGAAGTGATGAGGATGAAGATGGACACTCACTCGAAGCATTCCTAGCGTTCCTGGGCGAATCGAGCTGGTTATGTACGGGCGCGTAGTATTTGGCCGCGGCGGCGGCGGCGTGGTAGTGGCCGCCCACTCCGCCCACGCCGCCCACCGCGCCCACGCCGCCCACGCCCGCCGCCGACCCCCCACTGGGCGGCGTGCTCGCCTGCTGCGCGTACTGCGAACGTGACCAAACATCATCAAGCGCACTCACTGCGGCGGCGCCCGGGACTACCATCTGAAAAATCTCATAATTAATTTTGTACACGCTTATGTTAGAAATATAAACAATGACGATGCGGCCTACTAAACTACAGATTATTATAGCTAATTAATGCTTCTAAATAATTTAAAATATTTGTCAAAAGATTTACCATTTTACAATTCAAGGAATCATGAAACCAATTTCCTCAGCTCAAACATTTAAAACCAAAATTGAACCATAAAAAACAAACTAATGGTAACTCTAAAACCCAAAACAATTCTACTCACTATAACCAAAAATAAATAACATACAAACTGTCGACCCCCAAATGTTTTTATGAGTGGTGATTTAGTAATGAGTGGTAATAGCGACCTGATGCGGCGGGTGATGCTGCGGCGCGTCGGCCATCTGCTGCAGCTTGGCGAGCGAGCACGACGGCGCCCAGCTGCCCGCGTGGTACTGCTGCTGCTGCTGGAACGACAGGTAGCCGCCCTGGTAGCCGCCCGCGCCCACCACGCCGCCCGAGCCCGCTTGCATCGACGAACCGCCTGGAACACAATCGATCATTGTATAAATCTATGGTATGAGCCAATCCGCAATAGGCCAGCGAAGTGGATTTTGAGCTAAACCTTCTTAATCGTACCCAGGAGTGTAAAAAACTTTCGTCCTCTACAGTGGGTGTAAGTACAGGATGATACAATGAAGTATAGTAAGTCTGAGTGCCATTTAATTCAACAACTGGATAGATCAAGTTTCAAGTATAAAAAGGTTTGTAGTTTGTACATAGTGTTTTTGGTGCAGTATCAAGAAATATCCAGGCAAAGTCCGGAACGGTTCGATAGTATTTAATAATGCGGTATGTAGGGTTCGCTAGATACTGATCACTTCTAACGGGTTCCTCTGGAAATTCTCGTATTTAACAGTCTAGTTTCTGTGGCTGAATGAGAGAAAGAGACTGTGTGGTTACCATGCGTGTGGTGCGCAGGCGGCGTGGCGCGGTGGCGCGCGGGCGGCGTGGCGGCGCCTCGCAGCGCGCCCTGCTTGCTGTCCGCGCCGCCGCCGCTGCCGGCGCCTGCGCCCGCGCTGTTCCTGCACCACAAACATACACATTACTACTCAACTCGAAATATACCATAATAATAACGAAATATCCTGAATTCGGCACAATTATAAACAAGTACCATCATTAAATGCAATACAATATTTAATCGAGACTTATAAGCCAGATCATTTTGCGACATGAATACTCATATTTAACCAATGTTTATGTGCGCTAAGATAGGATAGGAAGAAAACAAAAATATTGTCACCTGTTTCTGTTAATCTTCTGTTGTTTCGTGGGCTGGTTGGGCTGGCTCATGATGGACGGGATGTGTATGGAGGAGTGCGGGTACTGCGGGCTGGGCGCGGGGTGCATGTGCATCATGGAGCAGGGCGAGGCCAGGTCGGAGCCGATGCTGGTGGGCGACTCCAGGCCCAGCTGGCTCACGTCCAGCTCGCACGCCGGGTACTGCACCGAGTGCACCGAGTTGCTCGTCGAGTCCGGCGTGTACACGCCCATCGACTGCAACGCCGGACTCACCGCCTCGCACATCTCCTCCTTACTAGTGTCCTTAGGAGACTCCTCTTTCTTTGAATGTTGTCTCGACTTCTTCTCGATCTCGGTTTTCTCCTGACACGGCCCGTTCTGGTTGAAAGGCGTCTTGCATCCGGGTGACGTCACTTGCGGGCTCTGCCTGTACTCTGCACAACTCGTCACCACTTCCTGCTGCTGCTTGTTCACTTGCCGCTGCATCATCTGTTTCATCTGCGCTTCAGTGGGCTGCGTTTTCTTCGGCTCGCACTGGGTCTGGCATGCAGTCGTAGTCTTGGACTGTTTGGAGGGCTTGCACTCGTTCTTCTGAGAACATTCCGATGCTTTTGATGTTGCAGTTTTCGTTTCTTTGAAGTGCGGTAGGCCCGTCGTCGGGTATAAGCCGCCACTAAGTCCATACGCTATGTTGTGGTAATCTTTTTGGTCGTATTTGGGATGTAGCTTCTGTGGCGATTTAGGTATTTGATCCAAATGTGGCAAATTCAATTGGAGTTTGTCCAAATAATTCTTGTGCTCCCAGCGGCCTTGGAGACCCGCCGGATCCCACGGCGGCCACTGATACTGCCCATGAGTAGTGTGATAGTTTGGTATTTGATTCATGGCATAATCAGCTTTCGGAACCAGCTCATTGTCATATTTGAACTTAGGAAGCATCTTATTCAAGTCAGTTTGGTCAGCTTTTAAATTTAACTGCGCTGTGCAGCTTTTGTCATGCTTCACTGAAGTATTCTTATTGTCACATTTTGAGGCATTTGATTTCTCTTTCTTAAAAAAATCTTGTTTCTTGGGAGCTTCATTGCTAGTTTTAGTTTCCACTTTGCTGGTAATAGGCACGGAATTTATGACATTTATTGGGACAGACGTCTCCGGTTTTCTAACTGCTGTATTTTGTTCCGGAAAAAACATTTTTGGTTCGGGTGTGCTCCTAGGCGTGTCATTTTTCGTCTTTTTGTCAGATTTTTCTAGTTTACTATGCGCTGAATTCACTCGTACATCCCGCAGTTTACTTTTCTCTCTAGGCTTTTGGTTGAGGTCATTTTTGTCTTGCGAGTTTGTTTGAACAATATTGAGTGATGCACCTAAACTGGACTGAATGTTGTTGGCAAAACTGTTATCTAAATCAGTCCTATCGAGTCCCATGTTCACAGCGGCATTAGCGCTTTGGCATCTCGGTAAAAAATTCATATCAGCAACATTAGGCACCTTTGGTATTACGGGATTTATGATGGGCGAAGATATGGGATGTGGAACTTCCAACTTAGTCGTACTTTTACTTATGACAGGGGCGTCAGCAATACTGTTCATAATACGATTCGGTTCACTCGTCTTAACCACTTTGTCTGTTTGTACCGCCTGCGACTCCTTGCTAACATTCGCTCTATGATTAAGATACGAATGCTGTGCTGTGTTTATTTGTTGTATCGTCATGGAATTGCTGACTACTGGGTGTTGATGTTGGTACTCATGCATGGACGGCTCCATGACATTTCTGGTTATGATAATTTCATCTTTCCTTGTACTCAAAATGTCGTTTCGAAATGGAATGTCACTTTCCTTACTGGTGATTGGGTTTGCTATCTTGCTTCTTTCCTTTTCTATTAGTGAGTCTATCTTTGGCGGATCCGGCTTCTTAGTGCTGTTCGAAGGATTACTGTCCCTTTGTGGATCTAAGTTTTGTATGATTGATTCTATTTTATTAGTTGACTTTTTCTCTGCAGGTTTATTTTCCTCATTATTCTGATGTTGAATGACAGTTTCCTTTCTTATTTCGCATTTTTTCTCACACACAGCCTCGGGCAATTTCTCGGGCGATTTCTTTTGTTTGGGAGATTCATTTATAACCGTGTCTTTCTTAGGCGAAACACTCATGCGTAATGACTTAGTGTTGTCGGATTCCGGCTCAACAACGATCGTTTCTATTTGATTGATTTTGGGCACTACCAAATCGACAGATTGTTTTGATGGTTTAACTTCTTCTTGAACTTTAGGATCTAAAACTATGTGTGCATTCTCTGTGGTCACGACTGGAATCACTTTGGATGGACTATCTTTCTCTTCAATTTCTTTTGGTTTATTGTCACTGGTTTCTTGCACTGGGACTACAGAATTTGGTTTTGGCGATGGTAAAGGACAGCTCTGGCTGTTGTTGTCGTCGGACTCTGATATAATGATAGTCTCTTTATCGTCGAGGGCCTTTTTAGGCGATTTAATTTCCCCATTTTTCACTTCCTCGGGTTTACTAACAGATTCTTCTTGCGGAACTGCCACATCCGACTCAGCTGTTACTTCATCCTCTTTCTTATCATCAGTTATTTCTTTTTCTGGTTTATCTGTGGCAGTCTCTTTGATAACCTGGTCTTTCTCAGCCAAAGATTTGGGGGAATCCATATGGATGCTATCAAGCTCCATATCGCTAGTATGGTGATCCGTGCTATTATCCTCAATATTACGTGGCGACGCCGGCTTGCTGGCGACGCTTCGTTTCTCTTCCCTGTCTTCCACGTCCATTTCATCATCAGCCTCACCTGACGAGTCCTCAGAACTGGCGTCTGAATTTTTCTTCTCCTCAACTTTGTCCTCAATATTATTTTTAGAAGATTTAACGTCATCTGCATTAGTAATTGCCGCCTCTGGTTCAGTAGAATCGTCAGTTTTGTAATCATTGGTATCTTCTTTATTATCAAGAACCTTTGCTTTTTTAGCAACAGGTGATGCCGTTCTAGGACTCCTAGTCGCCCTCTGCCGTTTCCGGGGTCGTCCTTTCCATACAATCTTTCTCTTCGACTTCCCTCTACCTGAATTAACCACAGGCGTAGAAGCGACAGAATCAAGCTCTTCTTGGCTTTCCTGACTTTCTTGACTGTCTGAAGCGTAAACGGGTTCTTTAATACTTTGCCTTCTACTTCTTTGGACACTCTTTTCTTCACTCTGCAGAACTCTAGATCTAGCGGCACTTTTGCTTCTTTGTCTCACTGGTACATCATCCTCTTTCTGGTCTTCAATACTCTCAGATATTTTCCTATTTGGCTCACGCTTTCTCTTCCGACTGACGTCACTCATTGTCGGCGTCGTCTGATAAGTAGTTTCGCTATATTTGAGAGGTCTAGTACGTCTTCTACCCGAGGAAGTCACTTCAACTGGGCTCTCCGAAACTTCTTTCTCCGATTTCGTCTTTGCTTTTGGTTCGACCTTTGAAATTGCTAGTTCCGGTTCGGTCGACGTATCCTCGCTTTCTGTCTTCATATCTTCATTTTCAGTCTCTTGATCACCCGACGCTTCTTCAGGTGATCTAAATGGATTGATTGTAGGCGCCAAAAGCGGCGTCCACCTTAAGCATTCAGGATCTATTTCTAATCTGGGTTTACTTCGCACTTTCTTCACATGGGTATCAACTCTATTCCAATCAATACACAGTCCTAATTTCATTGTTTCTTTATTTGGGATGTATCTTACAAAACCGAGCAATTGGAATGTCACAGCTATATCGTTCATATGCATTCCGGTACTGTGAGCTACGTCCTCAAAAGTAAAAGGCTTGTCTTTATGATCATATAAATATTCCAATATTACAGATTTCCAATAAGCATGATATGAGACTCTTCCAAGATCTGATAAAGGTTTTTCTGGCGTTCCTGGCTGGCCCTCTTCTTTGGATAATAAATAACCTGAAGTGGAAAATAGGCATCATTAATATAATTATCTTTTATAATCAACAGATATAACATTACATTTGACAAATGAATAAAATTAGTATTTTAGTAATGAAGATTCCACCACTCACTAAAATGGATGAGAAACCTCCCGTAGCCCTGCCTCTGATACTGCGGCATCGTCATAATACATGAGACATTATATTTCTGCTGACAATGTTTTTCCTTGGAAAAATATCCGACCAGGTGACACCCTTTACTGTCATTCTTCGTTAGTACATAAAACAGGAACGGCTCCACATCATAATACAAAGTCTTGTGATCCAAAAACAGCTTGGCGAGCAGGCACAAGTTCTGGCAGTATATCTTATTCGCATTCCCGTCCACTTCGAACACGGATATATCGCCGCATCTATATATCTCCGTAGCCGGAGGATGTCGCCACAAACACTTGTCCAAATGTCTCATAAGCACTGCTCGACTCTTGGCGTATTTGAGACAAAACTCGCACAGGAATAGTTTGGGTAGCCTGAAAAAACATAATAATATTTTATGAATTGGAATAATTTCAATAAAATATGATGGCTGTACTCTAGTGTTTATAGTACGAACCTGGCATATTCTTGAGGGAAGGGGCTCGAGTACCAAGTCTCTATTTCCCACTGACCAAACTCGATGGCGGAGGGACAGCGAGGCGGCGGCGGCAGGGGCCCGTGGTGCGCGGGGTGTGCGGGGTGCGCGGGGTGCGCGGGCGCGGGGGACTCCGCCTCCATCACGCCGGCCGTGCTGCGCGCCTGGTTGAACAGCTCCGAGTCGGCTTCCGTCACGCCCGGCGGTAGTCTCTTACCCTCTGGAAGGAAACGTTACAATGTCGGCGTTGCTGGACGATAAAGCTATTCAACCCCGAGTGTTCCGCCGTTACTTTATTCTTATTAATTGGGAAATGTAAACACGTCAATAAGTACGTATATATTTCTCATTCCAAATCGCGATGGTGAATATCGACCGGACGCAATATATTAGATATTTATGCAACTACAATAAATAGTTAATTGGCCCAAAATAAATAGTACTATTATAGCCACCGCATATGCCAAATTTTTGGAACTTGAAGAAAACCACAGTGAATTTCACTCTTTGTTCTTCTCGGTGCATTCCGTCGCGACAACGGTGGATGGAGACGCATTTTCCGGTCGACGATCACCATCTCGCGGTAGTTCCGCTCCGACTCCGCCCGAGGAGCAGAGTCCGAGCGCGGCGGCACCCGGGGCGAGCGCACATCTAACGACGATCACGAATCGCTCGAAAGCGCGGACGAAAGTGCTCGTGGCCGCCGGGGCGGCGACCTGCGGGGCGGCGGCGGCGCGACGGCGCGGGGCAGCGGAGCGGCGCGGGAGGCCGGCGCCGCGGCGTCCACGGGCACTTTCGCCGCGCTCTCGAACCGACCTTACCCTCGGCGCCGGCCGGCCGCCGCCGCCCCGCTGCCAGCGCGCGCCGCAGCTTGCGCGCTCCGCCCGCGCTCCCGCGCCACCGCGCCGCCCACGCCACCAGCTGCGACGCCGACGGCCGCGCCCCGCCCGTCTCCCGCGCCGCGCCGCACTCCGCCTCCCGCGCCTCCTGCACGTCCCGCACCTCCCGCGCGTCACGCATCTCTCGCACGTCCCGCGACTCTCGCACATCCCGCGCTTCTAGCACGTCCCGCGCCTCCCGCACGTCGAGCGCGTCGCGGGCCGCGACGGGCTCGGGCGGCGGGCTGCGGCTGCGGGAGCGCGCGCGCTCGCTCAGTGCGGCTCTGTAGCGGCGGTACGTGCTGCGCGTCTCCTTCAACACCTCGGCTTCGGGCTCAGGCTCGGGTGGCGGCGGCGGGGGCGGGGGCGGTCGAGAGCGGGCCGCGCACCGGGACGCCGAGCGCACAGAATAGAATTCGGAAAGGCCGTCGAACAATGTGGTGAGCGATCGCTCGCCTCCTCGACTGCGTCGCCTGGCGGGCGTGGAGCGCGGCTCGGCGGCGGGCGCGGGGGCCGGCGCGGGTGGCGGCGCGGGCGGGGGCACAGTGGCGGCGACGGGGGTGCTCATTATTCCTGTCGTCGTCGTGAAGGACGGTACGGGGACGGTAACTGGGGTGAGAGCGATCGTGGAGTTGTTGACAGGATGAGGGGCGACTTGTTGCTGTTTGCGTGCCTCGGCGGCGAAGCCCCAGGCACCGTCAGGCCCGGCGTCCGCGGCGAGTCTCTCGAACACGGAGGACACGTGCGCCGGAGTAAACGCTAGCGCGGGAGCGGGCGCGGGCGCCGGAGGCTCGGGCCGCGGCTCCGACGACGACGACGTGGACGTGGCAGACGACGACGAAGAAGACTCCACCTCGGAGGGCGTCGGCGGGCGCCGCTCGAGCCGCAGCTCCACCCGCTGCACGCGCGTCACGCTCACGCCCCCCCAGCGCCCGCCGCCGTCCCATCCCTCCCACTCGCCGGAGGACTCGCGACGACGACGCCTCACAAGGTTAAAAGCGGAAAAACGGAAAAATTTTTGCTTCTCCTTCGACATTCTTCGTTCGGGCGGCAAGCGCGCCGGTTGCGGGACATTACCATCGGAAGGCTCCTCGTCCGAATCGATGCGTCGCGGCGTCTTCGGTTTCTTGCCCTTCGGGGTTCCGGCGGGGGTGTTTCTGTAAGCCGAATCGTTTAGTTAGGATCGTCGGCAAAAGAAGGTGGGTAATAAGAACGTGTGTGGTGGATCGACTTGCCTGTTTAGCGGCACGCAGCCGGCGCAGCGCCAGGGCAGCGCGGCGCAGGCGGGGTGCACGTGCGCGCCGCAGCGCCCCGAGCAGCGCGCCGCCCAGCCCGCGCCCGCCGCGCCGCACGCGCCGCACGCGCCGCCGCGCGCCTCGCACCACGCGCACTCCCCGCACGACCAGCGCGACGCCTGCGCACAACACATACTCGTCATCCAACTATACATTTTTTATCCAGATGAAAAAAACGCCTTCAGGTTTATTTATTTTATTTATAAGGTTCCCTTTCGACGCCTCCAAAGAGGTCTTGGGTCGGGTGACTGCCCACCGCGCAGATGTTATCGCCTCACAATACTAACACAACATTATTTACCACGATGAGCACGGCGCACACACTCCTTATAGTCCGTGGTTAAACACATAGCGTGCAAAAATGTATAATTTGTCTTGAAATCTAAAGATATCACATACCCAACTTCCAGACTATCTTTATGGTTATCAATCATGTATATTACATACATACATACATAAACTCACGCCTTTATCCCCGAAGGGGTAGGCAGAGGCGCCACCAGGACACCCACATATCGCCTTGTATGTTCCGTCCCACGATGTGATAGGTGGCGAGCCTATCGCCATATCAGGCACAAATTCCTGACTCCGGACTGATAATGAATAGAAAAATCCAATATCACTTTGCCCGACCCGGGACTCGAACCCGAGACCTCAGCTTTGTAACCGTACAGTAATACAACTAGGCCACCGAGGCAGTCATGTATATTACTTTATTATAATTTGTCTTACTTTCATCAATTTTTTGGTCCTTCGAGCCGTTAGGCATTGAACATAAAGCGGAATCAATATTATTAAAGATCATATTTTCATTATAACAACATATTATAATGATATTATTTTAATTCTTGACAAATAAAAAATAAAAGACATAATAATAACATTTGATGTGCGGCGGAACCAGCAATACTTCATAGCTGAAAAGCCAATCGCCACTATCACTCATTTTTCATAGAAGAAACACACGAGCTACTTCACGGTGCCACTTGGTAATAGCTAACACCGCTGCCGGAATCAAAAAGTCAGACATCATCAGTGTTTACATCCCTATCTTCTTTCTAGATTCTTAGGACTTTGAAGGAAATTTGAATAAATATTTGAACAAACACTGTGTGGAATGACAAAAACAAAATCATTTGTCGATGCTCTATAATGATGCCATTGCACTCACCGTGACGTGCTGTATTGCTTTACTACAGAATAAGAATGAAACTGCAAAGTTACAACCCTGTATTCTATACAAGCATCAGAATTCAGAAATACTGGGAAAGTCTGGGACTGAAATTTTGACATGGTAGCCAGAGTAACTGGACATAATGAGACTTAACATCTTATGTCTCAGGATAGCGAGCGCAGTGGAATGCCAAGCATTGCTTTGTAATTCTTGGTGTTGTTTGATTTTGCTACTGTCCATCAGGCGAATGGCATGCTCGTTTTGACATACATTGCAATAAAAAAAAGGACTCCATGGCGCAGTTGGTTAGACACCTTGCGTGAAACGAGAGGCCGCGAGTTCGATCCCTGCACCAAGACATATGTTTGTGATACAAGTATTTGTTTCGGGTCTGGGTGTTTGTGGGACCAAAAAATCTCTCACAGCTTCTGATAAACACTACACAAGACTTAACTGATCTTAATGTGGAGTGAGCACTATGTATGTATGTGACTGTTAGATGTATTATTTTAATAATTTACTGGGAACCACCAAGTGTAAAAAAGTTTTGTAGTGGTACACCTATCTATCCATATACATGTGTATCATATAAAATTATGTTTGTAGCTGTAATTAAATTTTTACTTGTAGAGAAAAAACATATATCTTCATGATTAACCCAACTAACATATAACAACCATAGACCTTGACACTCTAGTTTCTGCCTCTGTAAAAGGGGCCAGAGTTGATCTTTGTCTATGGAACAAATATGCACAGTAACCCTTACCTTGATAGTGGTTTGTGAGAGATGGTCCAACTGATTAAGGCATGTTGGGTGTGCATACGATTTGCACTGAGAGCAGCAGATGAGGGCCTCCACTGCCCCAAGCCTGTTCCTGGCCTCGGTGCCCAAGCATTCTGTGCATATCGGAACACCGCCTTGCACTTGATGCTGGAAACAATTTCATCATAAAAAAAACATCTTCAATGTATTAATACTATTTTTTAACATTAAAATTCTCAAAATAGAAACCAGGGTACTCATGTAAAAAAAATTAACTTTTTATATTTTCGTATTACAATGTTGTTTATTTTCCTCAATTATAATGTATTTTTTTCATACTTGATAAATCAATGTAGTCTAGATACATTTTTTAAGACATTCAATATTTTTATCGTCCCATCAACATGTACGCTTTGTTCGTAACTGCCCTGGCTTTTTGCCAATGTTCACGAAACTTCTGTATGCTGTGCGGCCCCTTTTCAGAATGTCTATGGCAGGTGGTCTCAAATATTTGTAAACATTATTTAGAAAGTATATCATAATTATGAACTATGTAGTAACAAATATTTTTTTTACAATATGCTCAATTGCACCACTAAGACAATCAAAATGTAATCTTTTTAGCATCCTTAAACAATTGGATACAAGTTTTGTCATAAATTTATAAATAAATTCTTTATAAAAATAATAGATACTCTGACATAACCTATAAATGAGACCTATATAATGTTTTATTTAGAAGCAGATGTGCAGTGCCAAAAAATAAGTGGAGTTTTTTAACAATTTGACAGCAAATATAAACAATTTACTTGACCTATTTCCTAATATTCTCCATAAACATTTATAATTTGTATTAACAACACTATTTGATATCTGAATTTTAACATATGTACATTAATGATTAACTGATAATTACTCCCATAAATGTGGTATTGGTTGGTAAAACATTATAAACAAACAAATAGGTCATTATAAATTAATCAATCCAAAATTGTAGACTTTTAGTAATGAAAAGTTAAAATGCAAGGAATTGTAAATACAACCTGCAATCATACAATAAAAATATATTCGTAGAAAACTAACTAATAAATGTATGATGTTTCAAGATGTCACAAAAACAACTAAATGGGCAATTATAGCAATTTAATAATTATTTATTATGCTGCAGTCAATTTAACAGAAGCTTCAATTATTAACAGTTATGAATTTATGAAACGGTGTCATGTGCTTTAAACAAGATTCAAATTATACATTTATGAATATTAACACGATAAATTTGCACGGATTGGATAAATGTTTTAAGAATTTACTTGTATAAGATTGTGGTATATTGGTAATTATTAATTTCAATCATAGAATTTGAAAGCAATTTGACTTTGATTAACATAAAGTATTTACTATAATAAATACTAGAAATTCCATTAATGTGGTTCCACAAATAATCAATTCAAGATGAATGACTCAAATAAGAACTAAATTATATATTACACAAAGTAGAAATTAAACCTTACAATTCATTAAATTAATGCCAAAAACAATGACATGGGCAGTTATTGGATTAGTCATGCATTTGTGAAAAAATCTTTCACAAATCTTATTTCTTGAAATATGTTTAGTCACTCTCAACCATCGGCATGTGCTGAGTCACAGGAGTAATATCTGCATAATTTAAACAAGATCACATAATTTCTGGTGATCTTGAGGTAATTTGAATCAAAATCTGTTCACATATTTACAATTTACTAACTTGCCATTTATTTTTATTTCATATCTTATTGAGATTATGACATATTATTATCTTAAAATTATTTAAATAATTACATATTGGTGACATAAACAGGAAACAGTATACTTTAGCCATCTTTAATTTGAGAGAATAAAATCAGAGTAATACAAATGACATTTTGACACACCAAATTAATAATTTATACTAATCTTCATACAAAAAAACAACTTTCAATAGATAAAATATAAACCAACACATAGATGTGATATCAAGAATGCCATATGAAATTAATACTTATTAAATCCATAGTAAGATATATTTTGAAATGATTGTGCAACAAGGGGCTCATTCAATGGTTTTTTACAACCTGCCTGCTCTTTGGTACAGTACATTGACCTTGATAATGAACTCCACAGATCACATTCACCATTGGTAATAACAAATGAATTTTAAGTTTTTGGCTCTCTGTAATACTTAAGTATGATCTATGTGGATAATTGAATATTTATTACTTAAATATTTTTAAGCTACTTTCTAATTAGTAATGACAATTATGTAGAATATTTATTGGAAAAATATACCAATAGTGCAGATATCTTAAGTAAATCAAGATTTAATAGTGTAAATAAATATATATTATCAATTTACATTCTAAAACATAATGAGAATGAGTCACATTAGATATATCAATGGTTAAATTTAAAAATGCACCAATCTGTGTCCAAAACACAAATTAAGTTAAAACTTTGATTAATAATTGATTAAATTATTATTTGTTTATAACATATAGAAATAAATTGAAAAATAAATGAAAAACAAAATATAACTTCAATTAAAATAAATCTTTTGTTCTGTTTTGAAAATTAACCCAATTCAAATGTGCATTGATATTTGTTTACATATTTTACTGTTTTATGTCTTGGATATGTTATATTAAATGTTTGACAACTTATTATTACCATCAACCAATTTAGTCTACATTCTACACATATAAATGTTTAAAACAAAAAAACAATAACATTACTTAATAAAGTACACAGTGTCTAGTCTGGGTTTTGTAAATGAAAATACACAGCACAGCATACAATAAATATATCAGTGACTAATACTATACTAAAAATGACTGTCCTAGACTTGCATTATAAAGGCTTAAGACAAAAGCAGAATTCTAAAAACATTGACATCATAACAAAAGGTTTCTAATAAGGATTTCCAGCAAAACTAACACTTCACTATAAGAGAAACAACTTTATTCAGTATTAGTTTATTTTGAATAAACATAATATGAAACTGTTTGTTTACTTTTCAAAAAATAAAGCAACCAAAAAGATTTAAGCCATAGTGAAATTTTGTTTACGTTTATGCAAAGATGTATTTGACAACAAAGGTTACCTTCTCAGGGGAGTCTGATGCTGACTTCTTCTGTTTGGGTGGGCGGTCTGTGGTGGCGAGGGGTCTGTCGGTGGCCTTGTAGGCGCCCGCGTGGTGTGTCAACAGACCCCTGGCCACTGCCCGCTTGGCCGCCGCACGCAACACATTACGCACGTCCACTTCACCTTCAACTGTCACTTGGTAGGCTTGATGCAAATGTCTCTCAATAGCCTTCAGAGTGGAACCATCACGCTCGCCGAGCTCCCGCACGGCCCTGGCCACGGCGCGAGACACATCCGTATCAGGCGCCAGACGCAGCGACTTGTTCTGCAGCCCGCCAGGGTCCTTGTAGGAGCTCTGGCCTTTGTTGTACACCTTGAGCACGACGCCCTCGCGCACGGCGCGCTCCAGCCGCTCCGACACCACATCCTCGTGGTAGTTGTGGTGCTGCCTGATGGCGTGACAGATCCTCTCCACGCTCGGCCTCTGTTTCTGCGACCGTATCTTGTGTATCGCTTCTAGTATCCATCGCTTCCACACTTCTTTGCCGACGTCGTCCGGTTCGCACATTTTTGTCAGTTTATTACGTACAGCCGCCTGTGTAACGGTACGGTATTGAACTTATGTCAACACCCATGGCATTTTCGCGCCTCGAGCGAAATTCCATTTTACGAAATGGAACCCCGCCGAATGCGGCCGGTGGTGTCGGCCGCGACGCGAGACGCCGGTTTATAGCATGTCGCCGGATTCCGCCGACGATGACACATCGCCTCGCAGCGAGTTTTGGCAGAGCGGGCATCCGACAGCCGCCATCTTGTGGCGATCTAAATTTTACGTCGATTAAAAACACGCTATTAAATACTAACAGTTGGAATCACGTCTTGATTTCACTTAATGATTTAAAATTTCAAACTCAATTTTGTCACTATCACAATAAATCCGTGTAATAAAGCTGATTTTTTTACACAACTTATATACGACAGACTTCTTTCCGGTTTTTTTTTTCTTACAATGCGCCTTCACTAAACAAACAACACTGCACCGAAATGTGCGTTTATTTCGTATTTCATATTAATAATGCATATTATGTATTAAAACCACTTTCATTTGATTGAAATAATACAAAATTTACATGAAAACATTCACAAAACACCAACAAAAGGCTCTTCAAAATGGCTATCAATTAGATTGCCTTGTTAAAAAAATATTTTTGATATCCTGTCCATCACACATGTATTGCCATTCTAATTATTATAATTATCATAAATATTAATACCACACTCCGTTCATTGTCTATGGAAACAAATAATAGCACATCCATAAAATATTAAAACTAAGTTTCCCGACCCTGCTTGATTTAATAAAACGAAACAATGGTTAAATTACGTTGTAAGTTATTTTGTAAAAATACTGTAAGCCTAACAAGTGTATGTTTTTTGTTTTTCTAACATCTGAAGTTTAATATACTCACAGAGAAGCAATAGTACCCTGTTACGTTATAAACATCATCATATAAGAAAATTTTAATCTCTTCACGGATATTTATAGAAAATGTACATTGTTCAATTTATATACATATAATAAATTTATAACCTATCGATGTCTGTACATAGAAGATAAATGAGAAAAACTAATGTGGGAGGTCTGTATTAATGTGATAGAACCTTTGTCTGTGTGATTTTCTTTCCTTATTTGGTAGTTAACATCAAAATACAAATATAACATTTATTTATTTCTATAATTTACGTTTAGGAACTATTGCCGGCTCACACTCTAAATTCTTGTAACTAGATGTACTGCAACCATGGACGTTCGTCCATTCCTGAAACACACAAGTGTACCCAACATATTGCATTAGGTCGTTTCACAGTTGACTATCCTCTAAATTCTGCTCTGTGCTCAGTGGGCGTATTATTTTGCCATACCCAAAAAATATTATTATTGACTTAAAGAGGTTATTGGGATTTCTGAATACGCTGCGAGGGCGGTATGCTCTCACTACATAGAGAGGCCTTTTAATCAACTTTGATTATCATAATTCTTTATTTAAATTGTATCATATTCATCCATATTCACAGAGGGAATCCAAGGGTAAGACAAAAAATATAATGATCCGTGGTAACGAACTATGTTATACTTGCCGCCACAGAATAATAATAATAATATATATAATAAATATTTAATAGAATAATAATAATAATAAATATTTTATATAAATAAAAGTATTTTAATTAAAAAAAGCATAAAACACAGTATTGCCAATTATTGGCACCCAAACAAATTGATATTTTTGTGTGGTAACATTACAAGTAATTTTCGCGGTTTTTGTTGACCTCAGCGCTTTTGTTTAGTTTCGAAGAAAATAAATTTTTTTATGTTTAAAAACATATTCAAAATTCTTAAGACATAGGTCTTTCTCCCATAAAAAGATAGTAAACAATGTTGATTAGGACGCGGTAAGTAATTTTCAATATAAGAACTATGCCAAGAATATTGAATAATTTTTTTTTTTATTTGATTAATTTCTTTAGTACTTTCTTTAGTAATATGTGATTTCTTTGCATTCACACGTCTTTTGAAAAAGTTACTTCTCGCCTCTCGGCTCGGGTTCAATATTACTTTCTGAAATAATAGCTTAAAGGCGTATTTATATGCCAATCGCTATTTATTAAACTTTGAAATAATTTTACCGGTTTGGGTGCGATGTGTGTCAGGCAGAATTTCGATCGTATTAAATTTTATTTTTCACTTCTTGACTGACTACAAACACGTCTCGTACAAGTTGCTCGAGACTGGAATATATGACGGGCATGGCGATATGCTCGTCCCATTTCTCATGAGGAGAAAATAAGTATGGCTAACTCAGAGTTACTTTAATAACAGCACCATCTTCTCTATAAATGACGAAATTCTTTTGTGTAGTTCCCATAATAATACAACATAAAAGATTTAAAAACAATTTATTTCACAAAAATGTTACAAACATAAGTACACTTTATGACTATGTACATTATTAACATTGTAGAGTGTCAAAATCGGAGAAAAATGCCTGTGTTGATCGAAAAAACAGAACATGTGTTGACAAGCAACATGAAAATGTTTTAAAGAATCTTACGGATGCAGAATACTCTGGCCGTATCACAAGGAATATGAGTAGAATACATAAAATTATGAATGAGTTTGTTTTATATGAGGTTTACAAGTGTATGCCTCTTTTGGGTGATGAGAAATCTAATGCACCAGATTGGAACATTCATATTGTTCATTATGCTGTCATCCTAGGTGGTAAAGACAAAGTATAATTTTTTTACACATTTGACATTTTTCCTAACAAGGAAATATTTTGTATATGACACACAGTTTCTTTCTTATTAACAAATAAATAAGTATCAATATGATGAGCACATGATTATAATAATGTTGCTGTAAAATTTTCTATTCTTTTATATAAAAAATATTATGCAAGGTGTTTCCATTTACCATTTCCTTATTATTCCAGTATTAATTACTAATTTAAATTGTACAACATACTTTGTTTGTATATACCATTTCTGGGATATGAAAAGTTTAAATTTAAACAAATATGCCCTGTTTGTGTTACCTTTGTTGTATTTGGTGTAATTGAAGATTAAGAAAAAATATTTTTCAATACAGATATTTTTTGTTAACATTATTTTTAGATCTTTATATCCTATTAGGATCTATAATTTGTATGTTCCTCATAAATTCGATATTCTATTAATTTTAAGTATTGTTGTATTTCTTATAGATATTTGGTGCCATTGTTAATGAATTACATTTATAAGACTATTATGGAATAATTACTTTTTTATCTTATTATTATTTTTGTATCCATTCATAAAACAACATTCAAACTGAGAAAATAAAATTAATTATCATAATGCTTAACAATTATATTCATTGTAGTGTCTTTTAGAAATTGTTATGTTTAAAATGGTCTAATAAATGTTTTATTACTTGAATCAGATATTTAAACATTTAATGTTTCTCACCACCCCACACAATAGTGTACAAAGTCAGATCTATTTATAATACTTGAGTTTTTAGGGAATGTATTGGGTTGTAGTGGACTGATCCCTGTGAAACATGTTGGTGATTTTGGGGTCCTTGAACTACATACACCATATCTAAAATACGAAAAATAATTGTCTACCCAAACTTGTTCTATCCCAGATCATAAAAGATTTATTCGAAATAAAAGTACTTTTTGTTCACAATTTATTTTTTCGTATTTTAAATATGGTGCATAAATATGGAAGGCAACTAAAGTCTATAAAATTGTGTTGACATATTTTGAATTAAAATGGAAGCCTTTGATCTTTGATTTTTTAAATAAAAGTACTTATTAATCATATGTGACAAGTGGTATGCATTGCTTTGTTTTTGAAATACACAAGGAACATATTATATATTGTTACTATAAAACTGAGCTGCACATATTAAAACACTGAATAGCTAAACAAGAAGATATTAAAAATATTCTCACTATTTGATGCTAATATTATAAAATATTTTCACTTTATTAATATCATTTAGCTCTTGTGCGTTATTGCTTAGTGAATATTTTAAAAATAGTATGTAATAATACTAGATGAAATAAATAGGAAACATGCCATTTATGTTAATAATTATACAAGGCACAATTATTGCAAAAAGTATACAGGACTGTAGAAACACCACATTACAAAACTAAAACACCTAGCTTTGAGATAATCAAAACACTTTAAAATTGTTGAAGTGCCACTTCAATATTTAAACATCAATAATACCAACTAAATGATAAAATCATAAAGAAACTTAGTAAAAAAGTGTCAACAATATCATTGAACATAATTAAATATTTTTTAGATGCACAAATTGTTAATGCACTATTCTTTATGTTACCACTATCCTGTATATTATTCAATATTTGTTTTCTGCCTGTTTTCTGTTTGTTTTGTGATCCTGCCAATATCGAAGTTTAAAAATATAAATGTATATGTCTAAATCCGAATGTCGTGGAATTTCAATAATCACTAAACTGTTATCATTAACTCCTACAAAGGAGTATGAGTCAACCAAAGTGGGCGAGCGAATTGGCATGGTGATTAGATGAATGTTGTTGGAACAAAATATCCTGCGTATTTAGGAGAATTTAGTGATAATTATCATAACATTCGGATGTGCCTGAATAGACTATACTGTATTTAATAATACTAAAATTCTTCCATAGCTTGATTCTGGTATTATGAATAGATGCTAAACATTTTTAAATTCATGCTTATATCACATGTGCAAACAGAAATGTCAGTTTACTAATAAAATTAATTAACAATTCTACTATAATGGCATAACTCGCAAAGTAAAAGGCAAGAGAATATAAAAGAATTGACTGTGCCAACGTCTCCTACATTAGACAAATAATATCTTTAATTATGTAAAAAAATATTTATTACTATAATTATGTACAAATATTGCATAGTTAGCTCCAAGTTCCAGTGATTTGGTGTGTAACTAAATTAACTACTTATTTATATTTTGATGGGTCCCAAGAACAATATCTGATGAAAAGATAAGATAACACTTGTATAATATATATCTGTACTTGGCAAGAAAACAAAACACATGGCACTAAAATATTTTTAATGTTTTTTTATAAAATAATATATGGATTGTCAGGATAAATATGAAAATATCACTTCATATTATGTCAGATACAATTTTATTCTTGGTACACATCAATTTATGTAATTACATAAGGCATTATTGTCTCAAACTCATTACTGTAGCTATTTATAATTAAATTCAGATTCATGAATACAACCACTTTACACATAACTTTATTACTATCCGGCCTACCCATATAGCTGCTCCGGTACACTAAGCATTATTCATTATATTCGAGATGGTTGGTAATGACTATTTAAAACTTAGCTGTCCTTGAAATCACTGACTCCGGTGAGTGTGCATCCTGAATGTTGTATGATGTGGGTAGCGGTGTAGATGCCACATTTAACACATGTGGTGAAGGGTTTTTCTAGCACCATTTGGCTGAGGAAGCCTCCAGCGAAGGCGTCGCCAGCTCCATTTGTGTCGACGATTTGTTCCCTGGATAGTTTCATGACTGGGATGAGCGTGACTTTACCTTGTTCCACGAGTATGACGGGGTCGCATCCTTGAGTGATCACGACCACGCGAGACCTCGATTTGTTCAGTTTAGGCAGAGCGGCTATCTGCAGCGCTATGTTTTGTAAACCCTTTTCCTTTATGTTGAAAGCTTCTGCGAACGCTTCGGCTTCCTGTAACAGCGATGGTTTTGTGTTAGTATAATTATAAAAAACGGCATATAACTCGGTAACTGATAATTCATATAAAATTAATTTACCATGTTTCCTCCTCAAGTAAATATTATAGGACAAAAACAAGCGAACACTATTTTTATAATAGGGTTTTTTCAAACAATGCCAATAGGATCTACAAAAATATATTTAAATAATTACATATTTTTCAAGATTTTGTGAACGTTATCCTAACGAGTAGGCACACCATTACCATAATATATTTACATCATTGAAATAATTGGGCAATATAAAAGTTATCTGTATCTATGTCTGTTATTACTTTCAGCATCAAAGGCAATCTACATCGTACTTACTATAATAAATATTTACATCGTAGAAATCCCAAACCAACACAATCTCATAACGTAATCTGGCATTTTCTAAGAGTTTAATCTAAATCCTTATAATTTAGGCGACATAATATATATTATAATATATCACAATATTATTGTAATAATAGCGATCTTAATTTGAATTTTTTATCAATTAAAAATCAAATACTAGCGACAGACTACTGTTGGTAAATCGGATAACATTTTCAAGAATTGAGCCAAATACAAGATTTTTGGCAGTCCTCATTTTTAGCGCGTTTAAACAAAGAAATAATTCAGCTTTACCGAGTAATACTAGTATATTCTTACTAAAGAATTTCGTTTAAGAAGGAAAGAATACTCACCGATTCGTTACCGAATAGAACGTCGATATACGGCAACATTTTCTCAAGGGGTTCCTTGTAGAACTGAGAAACGAAGGGTGCGCTCAAGTTCATTATAAACATGTGTTCGTTTTCGTGAGCATGCGCTGCCAACTGGAGAATTGATTCAGGAGAGGAGGCTACGAAGAAACCCTGAGAAAAATGCAGAAGTTGCGGTTATTTATAAATGTATCGTCAATTCAGCTTGTTTTTATGGTCTTATGCCTAAAAATGCTATTTATTTGGCAGAACTTCCAACAAAGGATACGCGATTTTTTAATTATTATACATATAGTTTACATATAGCGCCATGCTCCGTTAGTTTGTACAGATCAAACTAATTATTAAGATGTTGACATCGACGCTAAAACTATGATCTATTCAGCAGTGCGGCTCGGACGAATTATCTAAGGAATTAACACGCCCGCCAGGCATGTGTTAACTGCTAGGCACAATGTACGGTTCGCACAAAAATAATGTGTGTTAATTGCACTTTAATTCCCGTGCTCAGCAGTGAGTGGATATGGACAGATACAGCCCAATACAGAGTTAATAAATAACTCACAGAAGCATAAATGAACTTGGCCGCCTCGATGCTCTTCTTGCACTCCTCCTTGGACAGATGGTCAGCAGTGAACTTCTGCGCGGCGGCGAGGTTAGCACACAAGGACCTGTGTGTTCCCGTCACCAACACCGCGCATGTCCCCGTGGGAGCCGCCTCCGTCACCTGGTACTGGACCGTCACCCCTTCTGCACTGTGGAGGATATTACAGGATTTTAAAGGAAATTTGGCATTTTAAAAAGCTTTACCTCAAACGGGGTTCTGGGATCAATTAATGTAGCAATATAAATAAAAACACCCAACGGCCGCGTACGTAGGCTTAACCTTACACTAAGATAGATTTTTTTAGTGTGGGAATCAGAAAGTACGCGAGAATTTCGGTCTCACAAACACCCAGATCCGAAACCATATACTTGTGGCCCACACAATCATTTATTCGGTGCAGAGAACGACCCGCAGCCTCTCGTTTTACAGCCGGCGTCTAACCATCTGAGCACAGAAGCTGTCGATTCAATTAGTCGTTTAAAATTTTCTAATACAGTAACTTCCGCAGCGGTAGACAATGAATGTTAAAATTCAAAGAAGAGGAAAATACGACATCTTTTTACTGGGGCTTTTTTTGACAAATTTGAATAGTTACACACCGATCCTTTAGTTAATCTCTCGTCGAAGTAAATCAATAAATTAGTTTAATAGTCCCTATATAATTTATACATTTATTTTCATGGCAATAAACGATATAGGAATGTGAACTCAATTGGATTGGTTGGTCAAAAATTATACTGAGTGTAAAGTTAAATGGAGAACACACTGAAGTAGGTTATTAGGTCATCGATTCTCGACCCAATTGATCACACAATATGACTTTATGACGAAAGTATCTATTATTCACTGACATTGAGCACCGATTCAGTGGTCCTTAAAAACGACTTTGCTCACTCGAAAACCTCGGCCTTTTTTTTCACTTCCTTTTTATTGCATATGCCGGCCGCTGATACCAATATGCGTGAGATGTTGTCCACGCGTAAAATTCATTGATACGCGCATTACAGTAGGTCAGGTGGCTATGATAAAAGTATCAACACGTGTCGTGATGGTTTTTGCGAATATATTTCTACGTTTTCTTCATTATTTATCAATGTATTTTTTAAGTAAATATTTTCACATTTACATGTAAGAATTAAATACTGCGTGTTTCAATAAACCCTTGGTTTAACTTGCACTTTGTACCATCACTAAAATCGCATACAACTTTTTAATATCTACAATTGACACTTATACCTATAATATTTTATAATTTCATAAAAAAAGAACATAAGTAGATAAATTAATTAAAATGAATTGCCCCCCAGCGCCTCGTTAGCGTTGACCTCTCAGTTAAATCGATATTATGAATTCATATCACAATTAAGTCGTGATGATACAAAAGGTAAACATTGTATAACGAACGCATATACATAGTCAGTAGCTACGTGTTTCGCATGTTCTAGCGTGGGTCAATAATGCTTCATTAAAACAAGCCACGGGCGGTGACGCCAGCACTCGGAAAACAGATCCAGCTAATGATAGTTAGCGTAAACTACATCCGTCCCAGTACACGTGACATAGCTCACCTCTTAGGAGACATACAGGTTTTTTATATTGTCTAAACTAGCTCTCAGCGTGGTTGACTAAACGGCCTAACCCCTCTCAATCGTACTCTCGTCTGTAGAGAAGGCAACTCAATTTATCTTATTTCCCTTAAAAAGAAGAGTTTTGGGTAATGCTTATATATGTCTCCCAAAATATTTATATACCAACTCATCAAATGCTACCGAAATTTAGCGACGACCTGAGCTCTTTACTAGGCCGCTTTGGCCCTTGTCCAACTTTTAGGTCCAACCTTGTCCTATAGTACAATGTTATAAAATTACTTATTCACAGGAAGTATTGATTCTTATATGGGTATTGAGTATGAGAGTAATGAGCACATGTATTTAAGGAAAGTTCATAAAAAAAATATTTTATAAGAATTACATTACGACATCAGTAACAAAAGGCAATCTCCATTTCATAATGTGCAAAAGCTGATGAGGTAAAATCAGGCTTTGGGGTCGAGCGCCGCAAACGTTTTGTCTAAATAATATTTGGTTCGTGTTTAGATATTGTACTTAACTTAAAAAATTGTTATTGTTATTTCTAATATGATGCTGTTACATATATGTAGATATATGCCGGTTGATTATATGTAGAAAAGTTAAAAAACTAGCAAGTACACCCATGATATAGATTCAATCTCAAAAGCCTATTGTCGAAATAGTATCTAGATAAAACCTCAATGAAACAGTCACTTATTGATTCAAGATATGAGATGTAGCCGAAAACTGTCAACGTCGAGACATGAGATAACAGGAGCAAAATGTTATCGGGCTGCGGTCGCCTCACGTAATATCTGGCTTATCTCACTCGCGGCTTTTGTTACGGAATTACATCATGTAAGCTGACTTCAAAATACAGAAATAGTTTGGCCTGGTTAGGCCTACATATAAATTGAAAAACCTATTGTCTTTACACCTTCCTTGTTTCTATAATAACAGACATAATTATGAAACTTTGACACGTTGATTGCGGTGATAAAACAATAAACTACGCACTTGATAGCCGCGTACGAGTTGCCCTCTAAACAACAAAATATGTATGTGTGAGAAATGCATTTAAGATTTTAAATTCCTAAACTCTGTCAAAAACTAAACTCTTAAAATGGATTTGATTACAGATAAATTAAAGCTTAATGGTTTCTTGGATTTACGCGAATGTAACACAACTATTTTTTACGGATAGGTTTAATTTTTACATTTTTTAACTTCCCGACGCGACGTTTCGCCCCGTGTCCACGTAAGCTCTAAAGCAATCGAAACGTCGAGAAATTAAAAAATGTAAAAATTAAACCAAAACCGCAATAAATTCTTAAAAAATAATATTTGGTATTACAATAAATTAAAGCTGTTAATTTAAGCTCTGTACAAAAATATTTTCGTCCCTAAAATTCTCTTAATTTTTTTAGTAAATATATCAAACAAATTGTTGACATAAATTAATTCTTATAATTATAATACTTACACTGCTCTCTCCTTTAATATTTTTGCGTAATCGTCATTGCCTACACATCCGAAGTATGTACACACATTAGGTTCCTTGAGTATCCATTGAGCTACCCTCAGGGAGTTCTGCACACTGCCTCCAGCAATGAACTCTGCATTGTATCTGGTGGAGAAATTATTCTCTATACAAAGTATATTAACTTATTAACATACTGTCTAGTGATTATAGTTATCATGTTATAAGATTTGATGTAGAATAATCCTATCAGCTTAGAGGGTGATTTGGCAGAATTTTATCTTTTTAATATTTTAATGCTAACACATTATTATGTGAGTCATTATAAAAACATTTGATACATTACAGTTGGAGTATGATATCTATGTATATCTTTTAATTAACATATTATGTCTCTTAGACAAGCATTGTTTTTTATAATGAAATTAAAACATATTATGTACAAAAAAATAACAAGATAATACTTAAATACATGTTTAGGGGTATAAAAAATTGCAAAAATATTTTTTTGAGCAAAGTACCCATTTTTTCTTATGCATTAATTTCTATACTAAAATTCATATAGTATAGAAAGGAATAGCTTTACCAGAATAATCAAGATAGGTATTAAAGACTGATGACAATGATCATACAAAAAATATTTAATTGATGTACTTACTTCTCCATAAGTTCTCTGTACAATGGCATGTGTTTCTCCTCAGCCATGATGGCATCATCAGGCCGCATGTCATATTTCTTGAGCAGGTCTTCATCTACTATAGCTGATATGTCCAAAAGTGGGTTACCAATGCCCAGCAAAACCCCTTTGTTACTGCAAAGAAATAATAAAATACACACTATTGCAAGAATAAGTAACGGAAGAAACAAATTTTATCTTTAATAAAAATTTGTATGTGGGAGTAGATTCATAGTTGAAACACAATTTTATCATCTACATTGTACTATAAGTATTGGACAGCTTGATAAGTAAATATATTTAAAGAATGCAATCACTCACTCTGACATATTAAATTTTATGTGTGTTATTTTTAGAACACAAAAAAATATTTAATAGCAGAAGGCGAGATTCTGTATTTCAACGACTATTTTAAATCTATTAATATAAAAACTAAGACCGTTAGAAGCGCAGGCAACTCAATAAATACTTGAGAATAAAATAGCGTATATAACTGTTTTTTTTTTTCAATGATATCGCAATTAAATATTTGGCCTTGCATTGTTTATTAGAACCAGAACTTATTTGCACCCATTAATATTCTATAGTTACCTATGATATTATTCTCAATTACGCAAATTATCAGACGTAACGAAAGGAAGAAGTTAACATCTTAAAAATCTTACCCAGTATTATTCATTATGTAATGTAGGTAATATCGGAGAAAAATACAGGATTTTTTAACACGCGTTGGACACTTTTGTGTCGGAGATAAACACTAGAGTAATCTTAAATCTACGAACTGTCGGAAGAGAATCACCACATGTTTTTATTGATATCGAGCGAAAACGTGCCTAAAGCCTCACGAACAGCTCACGAGCCGGGTGAATAGGAAATCGTCACGTCAAAAGTCAAAACTGTCATAATTTCAACAGATTAAACACGTGCTAAAGAAGTTAAAATTAATGCTATGGAACGCACATAACCATAGACAATTTATTTAAAAGAAGCAAATCCGGCAAACTAAATCTCTCCTGCATGTTCGGTTTTCTCTTTCCGACAACGGGATTATGTCATTTATTTCGATTCAAAAAGAAAGAGATCACCATTTTAAATCTGTATAATCCAGCAAGGTAGCGATAAGTGCAAAGCTGCAGGATTCCTAACAAATCCATTTCAAAGTCCGCGCCTCTTTAGTATTTCATAACCTACAACCGGCAGAAGATCACGTTTTGCGATCCCGGTGAGAATCTTCGAGAATAAGTTTTGGATCCACATTGAAATACTGTTAACACATATTCCATCAGCACAAAAATGTTGCGCTTACCTCGCGTCGTTCGCCAAAGCGTTTCATTGCACAAATCACATCAACTCACAAGATTTTACGCAAAAGATGTGAGGTTCGGTGCTGATGTAAGAGCCCTCATGCTCCAGGGCGTAGACATCCTTGCCGACGCCGTCGCCGTCACAATGGGTCCAAAAGGCAGAAACGTTATTCTAGAACAATCATGGGGCTCACCGAAAATTACAAAAGATGGTGTCACAGTCGCTAAGGGTGTCGAACTCAAGGACAAATTCCAGAACATTGGCGCCAAACTGGTTCAAAATGTGGCAAACAACACCAACGAAGAGGCTGGTGACGGCACAACCACGGCCACCGTGCTCGCCAGGGCCATCGCCAAAGAGGGATTCGAGAAGATATCGAAGGGCGCTAACCCCATCGAGATCAGGCGCGGTGTGATGCTCGCTGTGGAAGCGGTAAAAGACAAACTGAAAGGTATGTCTAAGCCAGTGACGACTCCCGAGGAGATCGCGCAGGTCGCGACCATCTCCGCCAACGGAGACACGGCCATCGGGCAGCTGATCGCTGACGCAATGAAGAAGGTGGGCCGGGACGGCGTCATCACCGTTAAAGACGGCAAAACGCTCAACGATGAACTCGAAATTATCGAAGGTATGAAATTCGACAGAGGTTATATTTCGCCATATTTCATCAACTCCTCCAAAGGTGCCAAAGTCGAGTTCCAGGATGCCTTAGTATTGTTTTCTGAGAAGAAAATTAGCAATGTGCAGACCATTATCCCTGCTCTGGAGTTGGCCAACCAGCAGAGGAAGGCACTGATCATCATTGCCGAGGATGTAGATGGTGAGGCACTGTCAACCTTGGTAGTCAACAGGCTCAAAATTGGTCTCCAAGTAGCAGCTGTGAAAGCTCCAGGTTTTGGTGACAACCGCAAGTCTACCCTGAGTGACATGGCTATTGCTACTGGTGGTGTTGTCTTTGGAGATGATGCCAACCTCATTAAGATTGAAGATGTCCAGTTGTCTGACTTTGGCCAGGTGGGTGAAGTGATCATCACAAAAGATGACACACTCTTGCTAAAGGGCAAAGGAAAGAAATCTGACATTGACAGGAGAGCTGAACAAATCCGTGACCAGATTCAGGAAACAAACTCTGAATATGAAAAGGAGAAGTTGCAGGAACGTCTTGCCAGGCTTGCATCCGGTGTTGCTGTGCTGCATGTAGGAGGCTCCAGTGAAGTTGAAGTCAATGAGAAGAAAGACAGAGTAAATGATGCCCTCAATGCAACTCGTGCTGCAGTTGAAGAAGGTATTGTACCTGGAGGTGGTTCAGCTCTCCTGAGATGTATCCCAGTGCTGGAGCAGCTCAAAACAGTGAACTCAGACCAGGCTACCGGTGTAGATATTGTTAAGAAAGCCCTAAAAATGCCTTGCATGACAATTGCTCGTAATGCAGGTATTGATGGCTCCGTAGTAGTTGCTAAGGTAGAGGAAATGGGACCTGAATTTGGTTACGATGCTTTAAATAATGAGTACGTCAATATGATTGAGAAGGGTATTATTGACCCAACGAAGGTTGTCAGAACAGCACTGACAGACGCCAGTGGTGTTGCCTCCCTCTTGACGACAGCTGAAGCTGTGATCTGTGAGATTCCACAAGAGAAGGAGCCCAACCCCATGGGAGGCATGGGTGGTATGGGTGGCATGGGAGGCATGGGTGGCATGGGCGGCATGATGTGAACCAAATAAGTGGACCTTACCAAATGCATTTATGGTGAAAAAACTCTTGATGTAGTTGACCGTTATGGGTATTTGCAATTCCTGAGTAGTGTGATTTGATATACAAATGTGAAATATGGATGGATATTATTTTTTGTTTGGAGTCTGATTGTGTTAATATAGAAAGGCAATTTTCTGTCTTGTTAGAAATATTTAGTTTTGTTTGCTTGATTAGTGCAAGCAAGTGTTATTTTAAAATAAACTATAATGTTTTTACGTTCTATTTTTTTTTATCCTTATTTTTACATTTATGACTCAAAACACAGCTTTTTCGAATAGTACTGAGTACATTAAGTAATTCTATATTATATGAAATGTTGCAACACAAGTCCATGTAATAAAAATATTATATTGTAAATAGCTTTATTATTTGCCATGTGTTCATTTCATTAAAGTATTGTCTATCATTGTTGATCTTATCACATACCTGTATTGGCATAGCAATTAGTGAGCTTAAAATTATCTTCAACCACAAAAAGACAAAATACAACTTAAATGTGTATGTCATATATTTTGCAAAACAAATTCTATCTCAATATACTATTTAAATGAAATTTTATATCAGATATAATCATAAAGATCAACCGAATTTTGTACTTTTGTACTCCGAACCATTTTAACACGCATCTGTTAATATTCATTTATTGAATGAACCGGTTTCCATTTGACCTCTTTTACAAGCGCGTGCTAGTGAAGGGCTTGTAAAATGGTAATTCGGAAAATTCTAGACTCGCAAGCCATCCCATGATTATATAACATTTCTGAATAGAAGTCAGTCTCGCTCGTTAGCTTTTTTATTACTGATAACGTGTTATCGCTAACAGGTCATTGTCCAAACGGGTTTGCTTCAAAGCGTGGTAAAGTCCTAACTTGAGATAGGTAGATGTGTATAGGTTAGTATGAAGCGCGGGAATTCTGTTTTATTTTAGAATCTTTGTAAAAGTTGTTACGTAAATATTTGAACAATGACAAATAGTGAAACTACAGTTGTATTTCCGTGCCGTAGTAGTTTCATTGTCCTCATACAACCTATGTATACCTAGTATTCGTAACGCATTATCATGTTCTCATCTAACTTATAACTTTCCTATCTAGTTTTAAGACAGCAACGCAGCTTGTACCATTACTTATGAGGACATAAATTTTAATTATTATGTAATAGATAACAAAGCATGTTTGCCCTCTTAAACAAAATCTCTTATGAGCTGTTTATTTGTGAGACGCATTTCACACATAATCATGAATTTGGATCTCAGATAATAATAAATAATATGGGCCATATTGGTAGTAAGTAGTCACCTTTTAAAATAAATTCCCCTAAACAGATCGTGGTAACATCTACTCTGTATTTTATTAACATTTATAGAACACTAGCTTCTGCCCGCAAACTTTGTCTGCGTGATTAACTTTATTTGTATTTATTGAATTATTGAAAAAAAAATTCCTATCTAGGATTCGAACCGGTTAATTTTGAAAAAAAAAAAAAACACATACCTATATTATTACACCATTCAATAGTGTCACTAATAAGGATCAAATTCTGAAAAGTAATGGTATACGGCAAACTTAAAGAAAGTGTTGATTTTAAGAAATTAAAGTTTTTTTACAATGATAGAAATGAAAATTATTTATTAAATCCATAAAATGTTATACCTACATAATTTAGATACAGTAATTTTTTTAACTACCATCCGGTTCGGAGTGCGGTTTTCACTACATAACCCAAAGATCTAGTTTCATTGCGTTTACTATGCATTAATAAAAATGAAACAACCTGTATGTAATTCTACCAACGTCAAATTAAGTTTACAATTCCAGCAGACAATAATTTAATATTACCAGAGGTATCTAAATCAATTTCCCTTTATGTTCTATGGGTATAATAATAAGAAACCACCTGTATGTAAATGAAACATATACCAAATATTAAGTCGAGCCTGCAACAATATAACGGTGAAAACCGTATCTCATTTCGTGTGGTAGTTTTTGCGTAATGCGCAAGTAAATAAAAAGTTACATCCTGTATGTAAATGAAATATATACCAGTTTTCAATTTAGACCTACACCAATATAACTATGAAAACTGCATCTCATTTGGAGCGGTAGTTTTTGAGTAATGTGCAAGCAAACAAAAAGAAACACCCTGTATGTAAATGCAACATATACCAGTTTTTAAGTTGAACCTGCAGCAATACATCTGTGAAAACCGCATCTCATTTGGTGCAGTAGTTTTTGCGTGATGCGCAAGCAAACATACAGACAGACAGACAGACAAAAATTCTAAAAAAAATTGTTTTGGCTTCTGTTGCTGTTATATAGGCCCCTCGCGTTAAAATTTCTCAAATATCTTCCATGTACAGACATTGACCATTTACATTTTTATTATATGTATAGATGAAGTTATTAAAACTACAACTAGTAAATGAATTAGCATTTATTAGTTGTATTTTTATAATATGCATAGAATATACAGTCAAAATAAAACAATTTACAAAAATATCTGATCTTCATCTGAGTCTCCAGCACCATATACAAAATGTCTTCGCATTATATTGCCATCAACAATTGCACTCGAATCTGTCAATTCAGTCAGCTTAATGCTATTTTTGCAGGGGGTAACAGGATATCTGACTGGACCCAGCCATCTCCTACTTAATCCGAAATTTCTGGGCAACGCAACACTTTTTGCAGAGTTGCTTTTCGACCTATCCAGGCCGTTTATCGAAGATTGTATTGATTTTAATGATGATTTCGTCATCAATTCATCTGAATCATTGTCAAGATAATTTTCTGGTAAATCTACGTCTATTGGTACGCTTAAACTTAAGGGTCGTCGTTTCGGTCTATTCGGTATTTGCCCGCGCCAAGTGGCAAACTTCTGTGTACTCTTTTGCGGTGTGTTTTCTTGGGAAGAATAGTTCCCGACGTCAGATTCCTCATAGACCTTATTCTCCGAATGCGATTTCTGTAAGTTACTTTTATCAGGAGTACTTTGCTTGCTAGATTTATCCTTTATTCTGTTAATAACTTTATCTTTCGTAAGTTTTATGAGCGCATATATTGTTTTTAAAGCTTCTTCATTCAATAGTTCGTCATCTGTTAGATCTGCATCTAGTGCACTCGCAACACTACTACTTATGCCTTTCAGGTTTAATCTAGAGTTGCTGCTAGATTCTGGTATTGGATTTTCTGAATTACAAAGTTTATTTGCATTTTGTAAGACAATAAGTTCAACAGTTTTAGGTGCAGATTGCAGCATTGTTAATGCTTTATCGTATTTTATATTAAGTAAAGTTTTTCCATTGACTGATATGATTTGGTCTCCCGGTACTAATTTTTTACATAAGTCAGCTGCACTTCCTGGTGTAATGGATTTTATATACACATTTCCGTCTGAGCCTTCAGCGACTTGAAGGCCTAGTGCATTCATTTCATCTCTTTCTAGTGCAGCTGTAACAAAAACTCTTTCTCCTTGCACACATTCCATATTATCAAGTCTTTCAAATAAAGATGTGTTGAGACAAGAGTCATTTACTGTAGCATTGTAGTTGAAAACATCAGGATATACTTTAGGGGATTCTAATACATAAGCAGTGGGCATATTTGCGGCATTTTGGTTATAATGCCTCTCTGGTAAAAGCTGCATACTATTTATAAGAAAATTTTGTTTTTGCTCTGAACATAAATCATCAGAATCACTTTGAGTAGTTGCAATATCATCAGACCTAAGGCAATCTGAAGAACTGTTTCTAATTGGTGACCTTGGATATCTATTTACAGTTTTCATTCCATGGAATACTCTAGTACCCATTTTGACTCCATGCCTTCTTGGTAAACTACAACTTTCTGATGATGATAATCCATCATTGGAAGAATTGCCCTGAATATTTGCGTTTGATGTGCTAAGCAAGCTTTCTTCACTTGGTTGTGGGGATAAAATTTGTCTCAGTAATTCTTCAGTATTTGGCTGTTCATTTTCCTTATTCTGATGTTTCTTATCACCAAAAATGTCCATTCTGAATCTTCTTCTAACCGGTCTCCTTGACCTAACAGGATTTCTAACTGCCAGATTGTAACTGTCCTGATAGTTACTCCATTCAATTTTGCCAGGGCTATTCTCTTGATTCAATGGGCAGTTAAGCTCATCAGACAAATAGGTAATGAAATCTTCTTTTGCATATAATTTCAAATACAGTCTGTGGTGAAGGGAAGCCAACCAAAAGGTGAAATAGCTTTTACCATCAGTCATTTTCAATTTGTATTTAACCCCTATTTTGGAAAGACCGGAGTATGAATTGGGCATGATATACAAACTTTTCTTATTGTAATAAAATGTGTGTATGTGATGCCAGGGTAGACTTTGTAGCACTATGCGATTTGGCGCACTTGAAATTTCGGAGGCATGATTATTACGAGAATAAAGAGTGATGCCTCTTGGACCAATAGACAACCAAACATCTCGGCAAAATCCATCCCTTGTAGCCCATATTGCTGAATAGAAATGAGCTCCATAATCGCGAAATGTTTGGGCAAGTGTAATGAAATTTATTATGGCCTTGTTCCTATCCAAGCCATGTCTGGACTCATGTGCCCTTTTCATTCTTAACTTTATATCTGCCATGTTGTCTGTGATCACACTTTCAGGCAAATAGTGCTCAAGTAGAAAATAATCAGCTGTACCATGTTCCCTGTAGGAGAACTCTCCAAATTCAATATGAAGAGCATACCCTGCTAATAAAATGAGATTCTGTATTGTTGAAGTTAGTTGCCCTTCCACTGTTGCTCTCCTTAACTGCAAATACACTCTGTATCTCCATTCTCCACCTTGAATATTGTTAGATACATTCTTAGGCAAGAAAAACTTGATCCTCAAGAACACAGTGAGAGTATCATCCTCAACAATTTTATTTTTTTTAGAGTTAGTTTTGTGCCAACTTTCAGGAGCAATCTTTTTTATTTTATAATCATCTGGGAGGAACACAAAATCACCTCCTATGAGAATAGCTATTCCCAGCATAAAGTTGTGTTCATACTTTTCACTGTGCACTAGAGCTTCAAAGAGCTGGCCAGCAGTTATAACATTTGGATCACAGAGTACTTCAACTTTCTGTCCATTTAAAAGTACAACTGTTATCATCTTTTTATCTGCTATTGATGACAGTGTGAGGTCCATATGCTTGGCTGGTTGTGAAGCTCTTACTATGAATTCAGGGCCAGTACATCCTTCTTTTCCCTTTAATCCACAATCAGCTTTATAAAGCCTCGAAGCAGCTCTTTGGACAGGTTTTCCTCTTCTGAAATTGCTGTTTAATGGTCTATCATGGGTTTTTGCTCTGTCATTTACCATGATGGCATGCATGGAGACAGCATTGTTCTGTATTTGTGGTTCCTCAATTTGGGTGCTGCAGGCTATGTCTAATGTAGAATGGGCACTGCTTAAGCCACCTCTTCTTGGAGTATCAAATAAATTAAAAACAGCCTTTCTGTTTGTCCTGGGAATTCGGCAGCTGGGAAAAGGGTCTTTTTCGTCTGGCGATTTTATAAGGCCAGCACAACTTCTTGGACGGACACTGACCTTGAGGTCTGTGTTTGTGCTGGCCTCTTTTGAGCGTCTTTTTACATAGTTCTGTTCAGATTCAGCATTGAAATAGTCAATGTTATGTCCAATGCCTATGGACGCGGCTGAACAGGAGCTTCTGCCGGAATCCTCGTCGCAAACTCGAGGCATGGTTCTGAAAAATACAATTATTTTTATATGGAGGCCTATGTAAAAAATGCATTTACATGAATATGGTGCTTTTTAGTCGCATATTTAAATAATTAAAACATGTGTCGTGAATAAATAAGTATCAATATGAAGGTCTTGCGTTAAAGTCGTGAATGTAATAACATTTAAATTATTAAAAACCTTAACAATAATTAAGGTAACGCGGGAACAAAGACTAGTCACATGCGTTCTATGCACAGATTACTTAGTACTATTCTATGTTATAATTGCATAAACATGATCTATCCAAAAACGGAAATTAGCTATTCAAATATGCAAGTTTGTGACCACTACAAGAGAAAGTTCTGAATGGTTCCCAGGCTCTTTTAAACACTTATTGAGTCATAAACATCAAGTGTTATACCTAAACAGACTTTAACAACTACAGTTTAAACGAATGTTTGGAAAACCACGCGAATACTTTTACGAGAAAAAGTTTTGAAATAGTTTGTACTTACTTTTGGAAGTTAAATCCATTAAACAAAATTAATGGAACATGTTTAATTTAACCTTATGACCTAATTACTTTTACTTTCGACGGATATAACTAACATAATTATGATACAATTCACCAAAATCAGTCCGAAACTTTTGTTTTCCTTCGTGAGCATTTTACGCACACAAGTACTAATTTAAAGTAGCTACGCCTACACGTCCACGATATATTTGTGTAATAACAAAACGTTAACAATTATTAATTTTAATGTGATAATTTTTTAGCATTTCAAAAGATTTTTAGTGCAATTTCTAAGCGACAAAATTATTAAGTTTATATAAATAATAACGAATAGTTTTAACATAAACAAATTAAAAATCACATAAGAAGAACAAAACGCCTCTGTCAAATGTCAAACATTCTTTAGTTCAATATTTTATGCATAAAAAAATATCTGCTATCTTTTTCTTTCGTTTGTTACAAGAACGAGATAGTATTTACATCTTGCTTGGAATGGTCAATGAATAACAAACGTATTTGAAACGACATCCTGATAGAAATCGTGGATAATTTCTTGTGATGTTTATTATTATCGATTTTAGACTGTTTAATATTTGATAATTGCCCATTTATAGTGAAACATCGGAAATGGCAACGTTAATACAGTCTTACGAACAGCAATACTCAGTGCTCACAGCCGATATCACGGCAAAAATAGGTCGACTAAAAGCAGGCAATGAAGGTGCAGTATTGCAAGAATTTCTTATAATTTAATGAATACAATGATTTGCTAATTTTATTAATAACTCTTAACACTTATGTTGCAGAAAATCGTGATCAGTTATCTAGAGAAATACAAGCCAATTTTGAGGAAGCCAATGACTTGGTATGATGTTTTTTTTATTAATTTAAGAATAATAAATATCCATCAATAATCACTGATGCTATAGATAGAATCAGAATGACTGGTTACTTATCGCTGTGTAAAGTTCAAAAGATATTTTTTTTAAAAGTGTATATTGCGATGTCACAATGATTTCTATAATACAAATCATACAGAATGCCAATACAATGCTCCTTTTGTTTCCCTTTATGCATTATGACTTAATATAAAATAAAAACACCCAACTGTCTTGGCCCTGAGGCCTGACCCCACTAACATCAAGCCTTGTGTTGTGAGAACCAAAATATAAGATTATATATATTTTTACGATAGGGGGGTAACTGCCAGTGTCGTTCCTCAAATATTTTTTCGTAATTCGTGGTAAATCTGATTGATTTGCTAGCGGTTTGTACATTTTTGTGTTGTTTGTTCTTCTGTTGAATGGGGTAAGATTTGTTATTATCCATTTGGGTTGTTTTAATTACTTTTTCGTTTGCCTACCAATATGGAGGTAGTTCCTCCTGATCCTCCGGATCCTCCGGATACGCATGTCCCTGTTGTCCCTCATGTAGTGGCTTCCTCTAAGCGCCGTTTAGAGTCAGATGACTCCGTGAATCCAAAAAAAACAATTACTGATATGGATTTAGCCTCTGCCTCCATACAACGCATATTCGTCCATCCTAAGTTAGTAATTGGTATTAATACATACTCTGATACAGACAAAGGACCTTTCGTCGTCCAAGTATCAAGAACCGAACCTGACCTCGCGTCAGGACTATCCATCCGTCCCATTAAATTCGGTCAATTCCTTTCTAAGCATAAAATTGAAAATATTAAACCTGATGGAGTCAAACGCGTTGGCAGAAACAAAATATCAGTAGAGTTCTGCTCGGCTACAGATGCAAATAATTTCTTAGGCAACGAAATCCTCTCCAGAAGTAAATATTCAGCTCTCATTCCATCATATAACATCTCCCGTATGGGAATTGTTAGAAACATTCCTGTAGACTTCTCCATGGATGAATTTGTGGAGAGTCTTGATTTACCTTATGGTTGTGGCATGGTCCTAAAGGCTCGTCGCCTCAGCAAAAAAAATTTTAATAATGGTGAAATTTCTTGGTCACCTACTCAAACTGTAGTCCTTACATTTCAGGGGCAAATCCTACCAGAAAGAATTTTCTCATTCCATACTTCTCTCCGTGTTGAAATCTACCAGTATCCAACAATTCAGTGCATGAATTGCTGCCGCTTTGGACATGTCAAAAATCAATGTAGATCCTCTCCCAGATGCTTCAAATGCTCCCAACCCCATGATGGTAGCTCATGCGATTTTCCGGAAAATGAAGCCACATGTTTGCTTTGCTTGGGTCATCATTTTGCTAACAATAGATCTTGCCCTGAACATATCAGGCAAGTATCTATAAAAAAAACTATGGCTGAGAAAGGTATCTCATACGAGGAAGCTCAGCAACTGTACCCTAGAATCTCCAAAAAACAATTCTCTGAAGTATTATCTTCCTCTGCCAACAATATTAATTCCCAACCGCCCAACTCAAGCCCAAATATCCCATCACAAATATCCCCCTCCCAATCCTACAAGAAAACTACATTCTCTAATCCCCGCCCCAAAGCCCCTTTGAGTAAATCCTATGATAAATCTTTACATCAATCCATCATTTCTGATGTGCCCTCCATCCAATCAAATGGGTGTGCTTTGTCAAACTCTTCCTCCTCTTCACCACAGGCAAATCAACTTGAGAGTCTTCTTAATCTAGTAGTACAGTTAATCATAAATTTTGTTACACAATACAACTCTTCTATACCGTCCAACGTTGCCACTACACTTTCTTCCCTATCTTCACTTGTAAGTCATTATGGACCCAGTAACAACAATAATTCAGTGGAATAGCCAAAGTCTACTTCCCAAAAAACATGAAATCATACATTTTATCTCCAAATTTAGGCCTTTAGCCTTTGCCATTTCAGAGACTTGGTTGGTACCAGGATCGAGATTTAGAGTCTCTGGTTATACCTGTCTTCGTGACGACAGATCGGATGGTTATGCAGGATGTGCAATCCTTATAAAACGCTCTGTATCCTTCTCTAAAATTTCTCTTCCTCCTTTTAGCGCTAACATGAACATAATAGCAGCTAAAGTAGAAAATATTTCCGTCATCGCAATTTATATCCCTCGTCCTAATGTATCATTAATTCGAGATATCCGTAATATTATTTCCTCTGTTCCTCCTCCGTTCATCCTTATGGGTGATTTTAACGCTCATCACATGTCTTGGGGTAGCAGTCATAATGATGGTTTTGGTTGTTCGCTTTTTGACATGTGTGATGAAATGAACCTTTGCATTTTAAATAATGGTTCACCTACACGTAGAGTACTTCCCTCCCAAAATCCTAAAAGCGCTGTAGATCTTACTGTCTGCTCCGCTAACATTTCTTCACTTGTATCTTGGTCTATTCTTTCCTCTACCCATGGCAGCGATCACTTCCCTATTGTCCTTAATATCTCAAATAGAGTAATCCCTTGTACTACTTTTTGTCCCACTCTAAAATATAGGGTTTCCAGTGCAGATTGGGAATCCTACTCGGCTTGTCTTGATGATTCTTTAGATAATCTTCCAATGCTCAATTACGACAATGTCCTTTCATCATATTCGAATTATCTAAATGCTATTATTTCTAGCGCTAACAAGCATATTCCTAAAAAAAGCAAACATAATTTTAAGATCTCTTCTCCTTGGTGGGATTCCGAATGCTCTTCGGCCATTCGAGAGAGAAAAGAGGCCGAACATATGTATAATTCAGCTATGACCATTAGTAATTTTATTTACTATCGACATAAAGCTGCTAAAGCAAAAAAAATATTAATGTCCAAAAAGAAACTTGGATGGCGCGGATTTTGTGAAGCTTTATCGCCTAGGACGCCGTCTACTTTGGTGTGGCAGCAAATTAGGCGTTATAGAGGTTCTTTTAACATCGAAAATATCCAATCCAATGATCCTTCATCTTGGCTTAATGCATTTGCTAGTAAATTAGCTCCTCCTACAGTTCCTTGTTTAGACTCCTTGCCTACTTTGTTAATTCCTTTTTCTCCTTCCTCTTTCTTAGATAACTCTTTTACCCTTAATGAGCTTAATTTGGCTCTGGAGGGACTCTCTGACTCTTCTCCTGGTTTAGATAATATTCCTTATTCCTTCCTTGTTAGATCTTCAGAAAAGAACAAACAGTATTTCTTAAATCTAATAAATCTAATATATAATTCCCAGGAACTTCCGAAATCATGGAAAACTCAATTAATTATTCCTATTCTGAAACCAGGGAAAAATCCATCTGATCCCAATAGTCGAAGACCAATCGCATTATCTTCCGTTTTGTTAAAAATTGTAGAACACATGATTAAACACCGCTTGGAGTGGTATCTTGAAAACCATAATTTTATATCGGATTCTCAGTTCGGCTTTCGAAAGGATATGAGCACTATGGACAGTCTTGGAATTCTTACCACCGAAATTTATACTGCTCATCTCAAAAATGAATACCTAGTTGGGGTTTTCCTGGATATTGCGTCTGCTTATGATAATGTTTTGCTTCCAGTCCTCAGGAATAAACTTGTTCAGCTGAGGATTCCTGCCAAGCTGGCATATTTCATTTGCAATCTTCTAATGGAACGTAGTATCGTCATAAAAACCCAAGATTCGTTGTCGGATCCTAGGATTGTGTGGAAGGGCTTACCTCAAGGATCTGTCCTTAGTCCCATTTTATATAATGTTTATACCCGAGATCTTGATCAAGTCGTTAAACAGTATTGCTCTATCCTTCAATACGCAGATGATCTTGCGCTCTACATCTCTTCAGTGGATCCAAATCATGCATCTATTCTCCTTAATGGCGCTTTGTCTTCCCTTGACTCTTGGATGAGTAATCATGGTCTTTCACTTTCTCCCTCAAAATCTTGTACAGTAGTGTTTACTAGGCGTAGAATAACTCCTTTAGTTAACATTTTTGTGAAAAGTGAATTAATTCCCCAAGAATGTAAAGTAAAATTTCTAGGGGTCTGGTTGGAATCTAGAATGACAGGTGCATCACACTGTGAATATTTATTTTCTAAATGCAGTAAAAATATTAATATACTTAGATCTTTGTCTGGTGTTTGGTGGGGTTCCCATCCTTTCACCCAAAAAATTCTGTATAATGCTATCATCCGTAGTAATTTAGATTATGGCTCATTTCTTTTGGACCCTGGTAACAAGGGAGCTTTGGATAAGCTTTCAAAAATACAATCTAGTTGCCTACGCTTAATATTGGGAGCAATGAAATCCTCTCCTATCAATGCAATGCAGGTAGAATGTGTGGAACCTCCTCTTTATTTGCGCAGACAATTTATTTCAGACAAATTTATGTTTAAATTGTTTCAAAATTCTCAACACCCTCTCCTTGCAAAACTCAATTCTCTGTTTCATATTGTAGAAAGGAAAGGCTACAATTCAATATCTGATTTACCCTGTTTACTTCGTAGCTACATAAAACTCTCCCGCCTAACAGACCCTATTCTCCAATTTCCCTTCAGCCTTTTTTTTTCTTTACCTTACAATGCTCTGGCCTTCCAACCTAGAGTATTTTTAGAATTTGGAATTCATAAGGACACTGTAGGTGCTGATAAAATTCTTAAACAAAAAATATCTTCAGAATTCCCAAATTGGTTATTAATTTATACTGACGCCTCCAAGCTATCAAAAGGCAGTCTAGTCGGGGTTGCAGTGTGGGTTCCAGCCTCCAGGATTATTTTGAGCTATAAATGTCCTTCCGTAACTACTGTCTTTGCGGGTGAAGCTATCGCAATCTTGGAAGCCATTAATTTTGTTATATCACATAAATTAAATAAGGTCATCATCTTGTCAGACTCTAAAAGCTGTCTTCAGTCTATTGCTTCGAACTCTTTTAAAGCAAAATCTAGATTTCCAGTAATCCTCAAAATCAAAGAGTGTCTTTTTAACTGCCACCAAATTGGTCTTAATGTTGTTTTAGCCTGGATACCTGGTCACTCTGGTATCTTAGGCAATGACACAGCCGACTCTTGTGCAAAACAAGCCATTAATATTGGCACTCTTGAACATTTCCAAATAATTCCTCATGATTTATGTTCAAATGTGAAGGATCGGATGATGGAAGCATGGAGTAAGGAGTGGGAAATTTCCAAAAATATAAAGGGAAAATTCTATGGCGCCATTCAACCAGAAATCCCATCAAAGCCTTGGTTTTTTAAGTTTCAGTGTCTGGACAAAATCTCCTCCTCAATAATATGCCGGATGCGATTAAATCACTCCTGCACTCCAGTTCACTTAGCCAAAATTAGAATTCGCGATCACTCCCTCTGCGAATGTGGATTTGATGAAGGGGATCTAGATCATATATTTTTTAACTGCCCTAATTTGCGACTTTCTTTATATGAAATTCTACCTCCAGAAATTCCTCGTCCTACCTGCATGAAAACGCTCATTACCCTCACTTCTTCGTCATTTATAAAGATTTTGGATAAATGTATCAAGATTAATGGTATCAAAATTTAAATTAACAATAATAATAATATAATTATATTTTGTATGCTTCTTCTTGATAATAATTCTATCCTCGTATAATTCTTAAACTTCTATGTTTCTATCAATCATATTGTTATTTATGTCGAAAATGCGTTTGTCTCTGTGTGTTGCATATTGGAGTCATCTTGGATAATAGCTTCCACAATATTCCTTTTAATTTTTCGGTTGTTACACTTGACACTGGCAGAATTGCGGGGTGGTATTATCGCAAAAGCCATAAAAATAAGAACTGAACTGAACTGAACCAAAATATAAAAAATATTGGTTAAAGCTGTTTTAATCCTTACACACATGATAATAATATTTTATTACCTTCAATATTCAAAACAATATATTTTACTTCCAAAATAAGTTGCAAAAAATATGCAATTTTATCATTACCCATGTGCTGTACTGTATCAGCCCATATTAGTCCCACTGTAGAGCATGGGCCCGCTATACTATTGATAATACAATTGAGATCATGACACATCTATCTATTCAGCTACAGGAAGTCCACTGCTCAGCATAGGCCTCCTCCAAGGATCTCCCCATCAAAGGAACGGAAGCGGCCTGCATCAAAAACCAACCCATATCAAAAACATATTTTATGATTTGCAAAATTATTTACAGCTGGAACAGTTGGAACTGGAATCAAGAGGAGCAGGGGCAGGGTCTAGAGTTGCTGCCTACCGAGCCGAGTTACAAAGGGTCAGAGAAGAATATCGTTCTGTGGCCAGCAATTCCACTAGCTGTAAGCAAACTGTTTTTACTTCAAACACATCAACTAAACACAGACTATATTATTATGGTCTGATGGCCTGGTTTTTAAATGGTTAACAAAAACAAAGTTAAAATACAGGGTATATCAAGACTGCGACCGAAAACGAAGCCAGGTGGTAGTAGTTGTGACTTCAGACGCAATGCAACTAAAAATTTCGCCAAAAAAATCGTCAATTTTTTTTGTATTTTTTTACTTATCGCGTATTTGGGTGATAAATACATGGTTTTCCTAAAACAATGATGTACACCGTTTTAGTTTTATATTCGCAATAGTATGTAAGGGTTTACATACCTTTTTTCGCAAAAACTAGGTATTTAGCACCCAAACACTATGATACCCAGTATACTGTTGTTTAGTCAAATTATCCGAGTATCTAGTTATAATTAATATAAAGGATAACTCTTATCTGAGAATTTTTAATATATTGGCTCTTAGTTAAATTCTTAGATTGTTCTCATTAAAAGTATTTAATAAAGTTGATAAAGCATAAATATTTATTAGTATTCCAAAAAGACTATCTAGTATCACATCATATGATTTTAAAATATTTTCTGGCCAAGTTGGGTTTTAAACTTCCTACTTATCAATTTATTGATTCATCCTTAGAAAAAAAACCTTTTACTTTATTCTATTGGTTTAATTACTATGATAAGCAAAACAAAGTTAAGCTGTATTCACATGCTGTAACATTATATGATATTACATCAGCAATGTGGACTAATTAAATCTTCAATTCATAGAAATTAATATCTAGCGCATTAAAGATCTTTTATTTATTTGAACTCTTGTGTCAAATATTATTCATTGTGTGATATTTTACATTAAAAAATTAATTTATAATGCAAAGAACTCTCTTTTTGTTTTTCAATACATAAGCCTTGTTATTAGATAAATACTGCTTGTGCAATGTGATTTATTTGTACAAGCATTTTATCATTGTGTTTTAGATGTTATCAAAATCTATGTGATAAAATTTTAACATTAGAAATTAAATTAATTGTTAGTCTTATTGAAATTTTATGTTTTTATTTTGTGAAACAATTACAATAGGTCTTTTATGTTGAAACTGATAAAATATAATTGATTATTGCGGTAATAATTATATTTATTGATGGCTATTATTGGTCCTTTCATGCTGTGAAAAGCATGCTTAGCTACCTATGGCAGTAGCCTATAAACTGTATCAAAAATACAATAGCTGACTTTAAAAACTCTGGCACTACATATAGTATATATATTTTAATGCAGGCAATAATTAGATTAATAGGATCCGGAAAAAAAAAACTTCATATTTGTCTGAGCATCTAAGCACAATTGCATAAGTCTAGTAAAACGAAAAACATAAATTAAACATTTCGTATCTGACCATGGCCTAAATAGAAGATGAATAATTGTCCTTTGTGCGACGCTACTAAAGTATTTTAACTGCAAATTATTCTTGTCTACTTGTACAACAGCATATAAATACGAATTTAAACAAATAATTTGTAGATGTGATGATATAAATAAAAATAAATAAAATAAAAAATATTATTTCTGTCAAGATTTGCATGAGTTATGGTGGATTTTGGCACTGTGGACGAAAACATAGAAACGACAGAAATAGGTTCGATTCCGCGACAAAACACATTTGTGACATAAAAACTTATAAATACCACTGTAATAAATTAAACACGTATTTGTGTATATTTTAGCCTAGATTTACTAGGTTTAGGTGTTATGTTACTAAAATTACCATAAATATATTTTTCTTTATATTATACTAGGTATATCCAAACTGCGGCCGAAAATGAAGCCAAGTGGTAGTTTTAGTAACTACAGACACAGTGCAGAAATAAAAGCGACGATATTTTTCTTAATTCTTTAGTTATCATGATTGCGTGGTAAATACATAGCTTTTCCTAAAATAATAATTTTTACCCTTGCGTATCAAAGCGTCTTTAAAAATAAAAGGGTAAGTACATTATTATTTTAGGAAAAGCTATGTATTTACCACCCAACAGGACAATGGGTAAAAAAATTCGCATTTTTACGAAACTTTTAGTTGCATTGTGTCAGTAGTCACTAAAACTACCACCTGGCTTCGTTGTCGATCGCAGTCTAGATACATCCAGTATGTAGGGACTAAAAATAACCTTGTATATCTAGACAACATAGACTCAGAAGAAGTGTACGACGACTGGTCCGGTCCGAACGAGCAGCGTCGCAAGCTGCTGGACAACACGGAGCGCCTGGAGAGGACCGGCAAGACCCTGACGGAGGGATACCGCGTGGTGCTGGAGACGGAGCAGATCGGCGCTGCTGTACTGCAAGACCTTAGCGTGCAGCGGGAGACCATACAGAGGTCGAGGGGACGGGTCAGTAGGTTTTTATTATTATTTTTCTCTTCAGCATCAGGAAGTCCACTGCTTAACAGGCCTCCACCATTTAAGTATCAGATAAAAAATACTTTACATTTATACACAGTCCTGACTTCATATTAACTAAGTCATGTGTCGTGATTATCAGAAACTACGGGAAAGTGTTTGCCGAACAAAGGCCAAACCCGAAACAAATAGTTGTGCTAGCTACTCGAAAGATTTGTATTTGTTTGAAAATCGAACCGAAGACCTCTCATTTGGCGCCATGGCTTTCAAACACTGTCATATAAATGAGAAAATGGAAGGCCCATCATAGTAACCCACTTAAGAATGTCGCGTTTCAAATTCGGTTACTTCTTACCTATTGTAAATTTCCATACTGCCACCTATTCACTCCAGCTATTTAACGTTATTTGTAGAGGGAGATCTCAAATACATGTGGGTCAGAATATACATTTTTCTCTGTTATCTTCAGGGTTATCAGGCATTATCATTGTATGCGTAAACATTTCGTATACTTAGCAACTGGGAGCAGTCATTAAGTGATAATGATGCTTGCATTACGCCTACTCGTTTATTTCCACATGTATGTTGAAAACTCAATTAAAAATAAGAGGCGTCCTGTCGTACCTGTTCCCACATTGTAATGAGCTATTCCACATTTGTATAGTATTTTTCAGGTCAAGGATCCCTCAAAGTTACAAATAGTCACAAGATAAAATACAGTTGGAATAAAGATATGGGTTTCCATTTGCATCGCATTGACATCTATGCTACGGTCATGAAATCTGATTAGCATATATGACTAAACTTTTTAGATCCAGCTTAGGGTACATAATACTCCATTTTATTTGAATAGAGAATGGTTAAATGGTCATTCATGGTATCGGTAAAAATTATCGTTTACCCCGATACCGATACTGCTTAAAATTCATTGTATTTTTATGGTTTTTCCTTAAATGTTTTCCTGTTTCATCCCGGGCAACAGATTTTACAAAATAAAGTAATTATCATCACATTTAGGATACATCAGCCATTACTACAAATGGGGCCCGACCAGAGGGACTTCAAGTTCATTTCTCCAAGATTTCTGGCCTGGATTGCAATTATGTTAATTTTTAATCGAAACTATATATTTTTCCCTATACAAAAAAGTTTTCATCGAGGGACAAAAGTTTTCGCACCCATACTAAGTTTCATAGTAAAATGGTAATTCTCCTTTGAGATAAAATAATACATTCTGGCTCCATTTAACAACGCATATTTTAGACTTTTAACAAGACTAGGACAGTAGCTCGGCCAATCCAACAGCTCTATGTTCTAGGAGGTTAATATTATTCCTCCGTAAGCCCAAGGATTTTCACGGCGATCAGTTTTTAATTATTGCAAATCCAGTTATTCGAATTACTTGTTAAAGGTTACCACCATATCCCCTTAATTATGTATGTTGTATATCCACAGCTGCGAGAAACAGATGAGCAACTCAACCGTTCGGCCCGCCTCATGAACTCCATGATAATGCGAGCGCTACAAGACCGGTTCATTCTAGTAATGGTTTTCCTAGTACTAGGAGTGTTACTTTGCACCGGACTATATTTCTATGTCACGTAGCCAATATGTTATATATATATGTGTTGAATATGCCTTATTATGCACGATTCTTTAAAATTGTGTAATAAATAAGCTAAATAATTTGATATTAAATGAATGTCCAGTAATTGATTTCCCTAATGAATAAAATGAAAATGAGGTCGTATTACAGAATTTTTGTTTTTGCAATTTAAATTGGCTGTTAAAAATATTTTGGGTAACTTTGACCCGGTGAATTCGTAAAATAGTATGTCACAATAATATCAATTTTAAATTATCCTGATCGAGCAAATATATTTAAATATGTATTTAACTATGTGTTTAAATACTTATGAATAATCTCAGTTCCAAGATAATAGTATTATGTAAAGTGGCACACAATAAGTAAGGTATCATAAGAAAAATATTTGTTCACACAAAGAATTGCTATGAAATGCCATAAATATAAGTAAATGCTAAAAAGCATCTCATTTCTCATAAATTATCACTCACAAAAATAGACCTATCTCCATCTTTTTTTGCTATTTACATACAATACAGCATAGACGTTAGAGCAATCTAGCAAAATTGATCATTCTCTTATGACAAAGCAGTGATGTTACATCGCGTGAAACTACAGACCGCACGTTCGCGTTGTCTCCCTCACTCTTTTAACCCATAAATGCCAGTGTCCTTAGCAATAATGTCATAAGCTTTTTTGCTTTGCATATATTACAGCAATAATGATTATTAATGATTAACTGACAAATAAAATGTATTAGTAAATAAGTTGTATTACGTGTTAATGTTATAAGCTATATTAAAGTATATACATTTTAAATTGTAAGAAAATGTAACATTCCTTTTTATTTTCGAAAAAAATATATCACAAAATATTTATGTTCTACACATCTAGAAGATACTGCATGTAATAACATATGCAGTGTATCTAACTAATCACCCTTGCCGAGCCTAAAGAAAAAAACATAAATAATAAAAGAAAGGAAAGACAAAACAATTAAACTATTATGTATTATAGCATTGCCATGCTTAATTTGATTTGTTGTTGCCCATTTTACGCTTCAGCTTTAATTTACGCTTTACAACAGGGCCCAAGCACCAGCTATTTAGGATTTTTTGATTTTATGGTAAATTGATTTTAGTTATTCCTATATATGTAATTCTTTATGATAGTTGTTTCAAATTTTGTATCATAACTATTTTGTAAATAAATTAGTTAAAAAATGTTTTAAAATGTTTAGCAATATTTTGGCAACTGTATGCATTTTCTTATTTTAATGTAAATAATCAAGTTTATGTACTTTTTTTAGAATAAATTGTGTTTAATTTTAATCATGTACTAAAAAGAATATACGTTACTATAACCGCACGAAATACACAAACTATAAACTAGCAATTTCATGCGCGACCCTCCTGCGGAATATTTAAGGGAAGAGTATAGCAATAGCAATCTGTAAGTATCATACAATTGCAAGCGTTTTCCCATACTACGTTTTACCCGCATGTGGACGACCTTCAGGCCGTGGGCAAAATCCTACACGTTTCACAATAGGCGAGACGAATGATTTTCAAATTATATTCTAAAATGTGGGCACACATTTATTATATACGAAAAAATCTATATTTCAAGAATTAACAAAGGCTTAACACAGTTTTAAGCCATTTTTCTAATAATTTTTCAATAGTGCACAAAAAACGCTAGTAGGTGTCATGGCGCCCGCTTTGATGTCACTACTAGGTAAACATGTCATTGCGTACTACTAAATCTGTGGTCTATGCGCAGCGAATGCGTCATGTTTACATAGGCGTGACATCATGCGTTGTGAAGAGCGTTTTTGTCAAAATGGCCGATTGCTATATTTTGTACTTTGATTTTATTTAAAATCTTATTATTCTCCAAGTATAGATTAAAACTGAATTATCATTTGAAATCCTTGTAATACGTATTTTCCCATAAAAACATAAAATCTTTAATTTTTTGATACTGTCGTCTCGCCTATTAGATCCAGCTTACTTGATTGTAATCTTTACAATCGTTTGACATTGTCCCGGGATTTAATTAACAATAGAAAGTAATCCACGAGTTCCTAAATGTGACCAATATTCATTCGATTGTCTTGTTCTCCCCTTCCTTTCCCCTTGTCTGTAGGAAGGGTTGCGCACAAACTTGCAGTGTATAATATCCGAGTGAGGCTTTCGCATTTCAATATGAATAGTGGTAAAAGAGGCTGTCGTAGCTAGGACAATTGTTATAGATAGTGCAAATATTTAATTGACTTGTTAAGTAAAATATAATCCTGTGAGATTAATAAATGAGTGCTATTTCTTTTATTATTTAATTTTTATCATACACCCAATAACTACTTTACTGTGTTCTCATTAAACTATTTAAAAATATTAGAAAATTTCAAATGAAAAACTTGAATTAAATAATAAATTTTATTATAACAAATTAATTTTTACACACATAAGTAATTACAGAAACTTAAAACTAAGTCATACATAATATACAATCACTTTCGTATTATTTATTGGACACATTAAAAATGGAAATAGCTAAGACTTTAATATCGTGGATGCTGATTCGTGTCGAGTATGTATTAAGAAAACTTGGTTAATATTCATTCTGATTATTTTGTGCAATTATTATTTACATAAATGTAAATTGTACACACAGTATGATGAGCTGTATATATTTAGGCATATATAAATATTATTTTAAAATTATCGACAACATTTCTCAGGAAAGTATGATAAGAAAATCTCTTAATATTATAATCATATTTTAATTCTAGTCTCTGCTTATCCCACCGCTACATAAACATAGAATAATATAGTTATGGTTTAATTAGTAACAAAGGAACACAACAGGTGCATGATTTGAAAACAAACTTTTACTTTTTAGTATATCTAAAAAGTAAACAGATTACACAATCAAAAACACTAAAAACTGAATATTTTAGCGGTATATAATGTTAATTGTATATTTCATAAATTATTTACTTTTAACACACTCTAATTCATAGATTATATAGGCAGTATCATAATATACATATTCAATGAATAATTATATAACAACATTTTATTTATTTTAGTGAGATTTTATGAATGTCAATTTGTCATAGTTATTTCCATTTAAGTGTGTGATCTTCGACATGTGAGCTACAAAGTATAATACATTTCAAATAACATTGAAGAGACTAATAATGCAGTGAGAAAATGGATTTTTTTACTTCATAATAACAAATTCAGTTGCAGATTTAAATATTAAACTAATAATAATTACACCCAAAACTCAAATATGCTTTGTCCACAGAGGACATTAGAAAGGACCAAGACTTTTTGGTCGTATGTTGGTAATTTAGAAACCTTGTGGATATTTATTAGTGGCATAACACTCAGACTCAAAATAATGTTTTTTGATCCAGATATCGAGTCGACGGCCACTCATTCACAGCCATATCTCATTGACTGTACTATAGTGTTATACTATATAAATATAGTATTAAAGTTCAAGTTAATGATCAAATCTAGTGGTTCAAACCCTAAAAAAAATGGATGTATGTATATATATTATGTGAAATAAACTGAGTACTTAACCCTATAATTTGGAAACTAATGCACTTAGAGAAAATATACCGGGTATATCAAGACTGCGACCGAAAACGAAGCCAGGTGGTAGTTTTAGTGGTTACAGACACGATGCCATTAAAAATTTCACCAAAAGAGCGATAGATATTTTTTTAGATTTTTTTAAAATCGTCTTGTTTGTGTGGTAAATACCTAGTAATTGCGAAAATAATAATTTAAATCCTTACGTACCATTAAGTGTTTAAAAATAAAGAGGTCTACATCATTATTTTAGGTAAACTATGTATTTATCACCCAAATACGACGATAAGTAAAAGGTCTCTGGTGGTAGGTCTCTCATATGTGAGAGGCCGCCTGGGTAGGTACCACCGCAATGTCTATTTCTCCCGCCAAACAGCAGTGTAAATGCGCTGTTGTGTTCCGGTTTGAAGGACATTGTAGCCAGAGTAACTACTGGACATATTGAGACTTAACATCTTATGTCTCAGGATGGCGAGCGCAGTGGAATTCCAAGCATTGCCTTGTAATTCATGGTGTTGATTGGTTTTGCTACTGTCCATGAGCGGTCGTATCGCTTACCATCAGGCGAATGGCATGCTCGTCTCGCCATTCATTGCAATAAAAAAATAAAAAAACTACAAAAAAAAAGTTGTCGATTTTTTTTGCGAAATTTTTAATTGCATTGTGTCTGAAGTCACTAATACTACCACCTGGCTTCGTTTTCGGTCGCAGTCTTGATATACCCTGTATTAATTTTAAATTATCAAGACACATATTGCTAGGAATATTCTGTAGAATAAGAAAACTAGCATTATTTAGCGCAGTTGAAGCAGTAAAATGCTACATTGCTATTGAGCAATCAATAATGAACTTAAACATCACAAATATAAAGTCGATAATAGCATGCACGGAATATTCAACCATACCACATCGGCAATCTATTGCATGCTATTTTGAACTCTACAACCCTAGAAATTAAGTTCATTTTCAATCTATCAATAAAACTTTGCCAATTTTGATGCGCTTATTTCGCTATTAATTACTAACTATTTTTTTTTAACTCCCAATATATGCAGTTGTAGTCTCTATAATGTCTCAACTCTCAAGATAAGTACGGCTAGTTGCGATAATGGATGTGTGACGTCACGTGTGGTTGAGAGTGTTTGGCGGTGTGGCGACAGTAGCGGCGGCGTCGGCGCTCTCCGCTGTGTCGGGGATGTCGTCCTCTACAGCTTGTCCGAGAGATAGCAGCCGCGTCTTGTACTCGTTTAACTTCATGTCCTGAAAAATATTTATCAGACTTATTACTTATTTTTACTATGACAATCTGTATGTATAGTTAACGAAAACAAAGCCAAGGGTATTGCCGGTAACTTGAGATGACACCAGTAAAAAAAGTAATAAAACAAAACGTTAATATTTCCAAAATTTTCATCTATAATCATGCTGGACCATCCCATTCCAACCATTTTCGTTTTTCTTATACTTAGTATAACAAGAAATATAATGTATCTATCAAAATGAATACAACACGTATCCTAAACTTAGCATTCAACAACACCAACCTGATCTGCGAGCAACTCCAACAAATCATCCTGGTCTTTCCGCAGCCTCTCCAACTCCTCGGCAGCGGTCTTCTGTCCGTCCTGGTTGACCTTCAACTCATTGCCCAGCCTGGCCACCTCCGCAGTCAACTCCTGTATCCTTCTCTCGTACTCCTGACTCCTGTCATCGGGCACTAGCTGGGGAACTGTTAGTGATGAGGCGGAGACTTGTGCTTTGAGGAGCGTGTTCTCGTCTTTGAGGTGGGAGTTTGATGCTATCGAATCATTGAGGGCACTCTGGAATTAAATTAATTAAGATAAGAGGAAGACTGCGCTTTTTTAAAAAAAAAATTATATAAATGAATCAGTTAAAAATTGCTAGAAGATATCGCTTTTGGCAATATCGTATATTAAAGTTCGAGTGAATATTACGGCTCTGAAAGTATAGGTTAAAGTTAAAGGGGTTTTAGTGACAAAAGCGTCATTAGAGATCAAGATTCATTTTTGGCCTTTCGAGTCACATTTTTAGCGCTGACGAATCATTACACCTTCTAAAAGTTTAACAATTATTCTAAATCGCATTTTAGAAGTACTATTGTACCCATACCTAGAAATATTTTCGCATTAAAATTTATTTCGGTCCTTCGAGCCGGATTTTCAACCTCTACCCTCAATTACAAAATTAAAAAAATGTGTATAAAGTGATCCTACCTGTAGCGACTGGTTCTGTTGTATGAGCGTGTCCAGCTGCGCCATGAGTTCCTGCAGGCGCGCGTCCTGCTGCCGGATCAAGGTTTTGTATTGTTCCAGCATGCCGGTGTCTGGAGACGTCCGTTCTAAGGTTGGGTCGGCGATGCCGTTTTCTTGCTTCGCTGTTAGACTTTGGACTAGTACACCTGGGGTATTAAATAAAATTCGTTTTTGTTAGAATTATCGTCGAATGTTATGAAATTATATATAAATGGATAGCATTTGATTGGCAGTAACTCATTGGTGAGTATTTTTTTAAGGTTTTTAGTATACAAATATAATTTCATAAATAATAATATTTTTGTGATTAAACTATCAACAACTTAACACATATTTTCACTATTTTTTCTAACAGATGTACCAAATAGTTACACTCGTAGTCCCACACATATTCAGTTAGTTAAGTATTGTGTTGCATGTATCAGAAACAACGAGCGACTGTTAATAATTAAATAGATATAGATTTTTAAAATCCCACTAATGTGTTACTAATAATCCTACTATCACTCTACATTGAGATGTCTGTTAAATTTAAATCTGTCTGATTAAATCACTGGTGGCAGGTCTCTCATATGTGAGAGGCCGCCTGGGTAGGTACCACCGCAATGTTTATTTCTCCTGCCAAACAGCAGTGTAAATGCACTGTTGTGTTCCGGTTTGAAGGACATTGTAGCCAGAGTAACTACTAGACATATCGAGACTTAACATCTTATGTCTCAGGATGGCGAGCACAGTGGAATGCCAAGCATTGCTTTGTAACTCATGGTGTTGTTTGGTATTGCTACTGTCCATGAGCGGTCGTATCGCTTACCATCAGGCGAATGGCAGGGTCGCCTCGTCATTCATTGCAATAAAAAAAAAAAAAAAAAAAAAAAAAAGATGGCCACACCAACAGAAAGGGTTTTTCTTATATAAGAAGTTTGAACATAAACAAAGTGGCTGAAGTACGTTGACAATGGAGGTGTATGAGGTGATGTGACGTGGTAGACACTCACTCTCCATGACCTTGAAGAGTCTGCAGAACTCGTAGTCGAGCATGATGTCGGCGGGCAGCTTGGCGCGCAGCTGCGGCTGCTTGGCGGCGCGGCTGTACAGCTCGTGCCGCGCCACCTCGCCCAGCCGCGCCACCAGCGCCTCCAGGCCCAGGCGCTTCGACACCAGCTGCTTCAGCATGTCCTGGACGTACCACACAGGCTATTCAACTTCCTATGATTCTTTTTATACATTAATGATTACTTGTGTGTTAAAGATAATTAATTTTTCATCGCTCGACATTATTATGCTGACTCAATTGTGGGCAGATAAACAGGCGGTGATCACCATCCGGGCGAAAACCAATTCGAATTATATTTTCTCTTAAGAATGTTAAACAGCATGGATGTCATCACTATGCTAATGGATTAAGTTATTGCACGTATGTATACGTGCACGTGTATGCGTATATGCGTATACGTATTTACGTGCGTGTGCGTGTACGCACGCGTGTGCGTACGTGCACGTGTATATACCTTAGTATAAGTATCGACGGAGTCGTCGTTGAAGTGCACACACAGCGCGAGCAGGAAGGCGGCGAGGCCGGGCAGCAGCGCCTCGTTGTCGTCATGGTCGGCGGCGGCCGCGTGCGTCACGAGCCAGCCCACGCCGCCGGGGACCTGCAGCAGCGCGCCCACCGCCGCCGGGCAGCCGCACACCCACTGCGACACCAGCATCAGCAGCGCCACCTGAACACATCATATTCAAGCTATATGGCCTAACCCTCTGAATCCTACTTTTGATAAAAAAAAAGATATAAAAAAGAAAGAAAAGAAAAAGAAAAGAAAAAGAAGACAGTTCGTGTTGCTGAGGGAGTTTCTTGCGCCGTTTCTTCTTCACAGCTACAACACGTTCCGAAGCGATAGTAGCAGAAATTAACTATTCAAAAGATCTTGTAAAAGACTACTTGAATAAAGAATATTTTGACTTTAGACTTTTTGACTTTGATAGTATAGGAGACCCGTGCCCTACAGTGGGACGTATATGGGGTGGAACAGAAAGCTATATGAATTGAGCCCCACAGAAATCCCAATGTATGAAATTGCCTGAAATCAACTCGATAACTGTGTTGGAAATAGACTGGTATGTGTAAAGGTATTTTCATGCCTATTGAAAATACCTTTACACATCAAAAGGTAGACTTCAATGTGTAAAGCTATTTTTTATGGCTTCCTTAATGGACTGATGACTATAAATGAATTTGATTATTTATGAATAATAAAAAAATGCGGAATAAAAGTCAATCGCAGTAAATACTGTTTTTTTGAACGTAAACAGTTTGCTGCAATTATATATATATTATAATTACCAAGCTTGTTTTTCCCATCGATAATACTCCGAGACGACTTGATAGGTATTGTTTTATCACTGCAGTTAATAATGTAATACATATTTACCAACCTATTTATCACATGACTAACCATTTTTGTATACCTTTAGCTTTTGTATTCTTTCTCTTACTGACTTAACATTAGGTCAAAAGTGAATTTGAGAATTCATAAAGAGGTTGATGAAAGTGGATGAAGCGAAAGTAGTATTTATGTCAGGATCGAGCAAAGTGACGGTGCATATTCTCTGCCTATTCCTATGGGATCCAAGCGTGACAATTATATGTATACATATATGTATGTACATAAAAATATATAATATCACATTAACCACCAACCTTAGGCTTCAACTTAGTACTTTGCTGCAACAATAACATGCACTGGTGTAACAATGACACCGGTGAGCTTCCTATATTAGTAGCCAGCAGGACCCTCAACAATTGCTCCTTTTGCCCGGGGTTGTCTATCAGGGCATGCATCAGGGCCACCGCTGAGAACCAGTTGGAGAGGACGTCTGAGGAGAACAGGCCTCCACAGAGCAGCTGCCCGCTAGTTAGGCTTGATACATCAGTGGATGAGGGTAGAAGTGTCTGGACTAGAGTTGCTTGACTCATCTCGTTGTGGTACAGGTAGCATTGGAAGCAGTAGAGGACTGCGCAACTGAAATTGAAGAATATGTGATGTATATGATAATGAATAATTATCTTCTTAATTGATAACATTTTAATCCCTTGCTTGTCAATTAATTACGAAGATATTATTTATTACATCCAAGACGATTTTTATTTCACTTTTAATTTTTTAAATGATTGTTTACACTTCTAAATGAAATGTGGGAACAATTTTTGGATCATTTACGTAAAATTGGATAGTTTACGTACACTAAAAACAATTAAGTTTAATACTGACCGAAGTGAAAACGGTTGCTTCTCATTAACCATGGACATCAGCAGTACAACTATCGCCGGCCGAGGTGGGTTGGAAGGCGCCATGACATTGCCCAAAAACTCCTGGTTAGTCACATCTCCTCTCACAACCTCACCCACAGTATTAATCGTCTCAGTGAGTATATCTGCTGGGACTCCACTCGACATCAGAATATTGCACAGAGCGTCCAACAAACCCACATTCTTCATAATCTTTTGGCAGCTTGAAATAATGTGGAGTGAGTTGCTCGGTGCCACCAAAGTCCTCACAATTAGTAGCATGCAGTGAACATTGGACACCTTTTGTGGAGACCAGCCCTGGTCTTCATCTACTGGAGTATTAAACATTGGCAGCATTCTCTGTATATAGCTCCCTTCCTTAAAGAAGTTTATATTACTGCTGTTGTTTTTCAACAAGTTAAGCATCAAAAGAAGGCAGTCTTCTACAATGATTCCACCGTCTGAGTAACCTTCGCTGGATACTATCTCAAATAACCTGTCAAAGGCATTTTCAAAAGCAACTATCTTCTGTATATTTGCATTGGCTTTTGTAAGCTTGATTAGAAGGAGTAAGGTCTCGTTGCGAATCACTTCACGCGTGTCGCCAAGCAAGTCCATCATTTTGGACACTCCCATGGGTTTAACCAGGATGATTTCTTGGATATCCTTTGGTCTGTTTGTGAGTAATGAAGTCAGGAGTTGAACAGCTGATAGTCTCACTCTGAAGTCGTATTCGTCTAGGAGATCCAATATTAGCTGCACATTATGGTGGTCTTTAATGAACATTTCGGTGAACTGTTCGCCAATGTTCATGGGCACGCGGTGATTATCTTCTTCTTCTTCGAATTGCGTGGGAGACATTATGTTTTTGAGAGTGTCGAGAGCGTAGTTGATTGTTTCGTTGTCTGCTCTGTCGAGTTCAAGTACCTGTAAAGGCAATAGATTTGGTATTTTCTTTTTTTAAATGTATTGCTCCATCGGAATTCGATGATTTTGCCAATGTCGGAGGGCACGAAAGGCGATGGTAATTATTTATTTATTTAATCTTTTTTATGTATGTTGTTGTATAAAGGCGGAGTTAATGCCTTAGGCATTAGTTAATACTATTTCAATGAGACTTTAGCGCATGGTTTGTGGCGTGTGGAGTAACTTGTGGCTATAATGATTGTCATAATAATAAGCATCCTAAGAATAGAACGACTGAATCCCTCATTATATTTTCATATGCATAAATTTTGTTTATATTGTTGTGCTATGTACATATACAATTAAATTTCATAATGCAAATCACATCGAGCCTATAGATCACGACGCACGAAGGTAAAAATATTTATTTTTATTATTTAGATGATTTGATTTTAACAAAATCGATTAAATTGTTTTTCAAAATAAAGTAAATGTGGTACAAGATACAGCATAAGTTCATTTTACCTGTTTGATGGTCTCCATGCCCTGTGCGCCCACCTCCACACGGTACGTGCGCGACATCGCTTTGAGTGCCCGGCACGCATCTCTGCGATCTTCCAGCAGTGTAGAGTTATTCACTCTGTCAACTAAACGCTCCACCTGAAATATCATGATGGTAATTAACTAAAGTGACAAAAGACCTGTAGGTAACAGGCCAGACTCGGCTGCCTACATGTTTACGGTGGTTGCGGGTTCAAATTCCAGGGCTCACCTCTGACTGTTCAGAGTCATGTGTGTATTGATAGTCAATCACCATGCACTATAACGGTGAACGAAAACATCATGAGGAAACTTGCATTCCATAGCGATTTGTAGAGTATGCCCATGCCCTGCAGTGGGACGTATAGGGGCTGATACAATACAAATTAACAATAACATTTGATATCAAATTAAGAACTTGTTTCTTCCACATGGTTCCATTCTTTGTTTAAGTTTTTAATTTGTACAAAACTTAGACTGCATGAAGATATTGAAAAAATCTTGTCACAAAATAGGAAGAAAATCACCACACGTTTTATAAACTTGTATCTTTAATAAGAAAGATTTTTTTTTAATAATATGTATAATATAGTATTTCTCTCGGAGCAGTCTTAAAATTAATAATAGGATAATTAATGCAGTGTTGAGGCTGTAGTATTACAGAAATATTAATTGTTTGTTCACCTTTTACTTACATGAATAAAGCTGCATTTGATTTGAATAACATAAATAATTTAATAAGAATATTACACAAATATTGTATAAATAAACTTGTTTTTTATATAATTAATAGCTATTGATAAATATAATGTGATGAATTTTGAATTCTCTCACAATTTGATAAAAGGGACCAAGTGTGATTCAAAGCTATATTAAGTTTTTATTTGACTAATATCTCAAACAAGATGCTACATGGTCAGCAAATAATTTGTATGCACATGCTAATGATAAACATCCTTTCACAGAAATATTTCTTGATTATTTTAGCAACAAAGCCATAAAGAAGACATAATGGAATTTTTATAAGCATAATTTGATTATTATTTTAAAAATGTATATTTTTGGGCATTACAGAATCTTCATTGAATCGAGACTTTTGTGCCAATCTGGAATGTTGGAAATTTGTTATGTTTTATTATTCTTTAAAACTTGCAGTATGTTAATGAGTATAATAATTTACGAAATGTTAAATGAACTTATTGTGAGAAAAGTAATTTAAACCAGATTTCTCTAATTGATTGATGTGTTAATTATCTTTATTTAATAATGTATTGACCAATCTGTGTTATTATGAATAAAAATATTAATATGGAAGCATTAGCAAGATCACACTATACAAAAGAATGATGTTAAAATATTAGGTGTTTTGAAATAATTTATACAAAGCGTAACATACATTTAGCATTGTGTCGGTAAATAGTGTAGTAGGTTGTACTACTGTGTGGTAAAGATTTCTACTGTGCGTGAAAAATCCATCTGCTTGTTATAGAATCTTCAAGTATTAAATGAATTTAGGCTGTCCGAAACCTCCACCCACGCCTGAACAACATATAATAAATAGCTGCACTAGGACGGATACTATAAATAGGCCAAATTGTGTTTATAATTCTAGAAAATGTATTAAAGTCACCGTTTCTGCTCCCGACGGCTGGTATCCCGGTTCGGGTGCTCCCAGCACAGTTTTCAGGCCACTCTTTAGGAAATCCATTGTATTAACCTTTTTTTAATAAAACCACAATATTAAAAAATACTATTAATGAAAAATCATGACTTAATTTTATAAAACACTAAAAACTGATTTGCCCTTATGTACGACACGTCAAACTATTTTATTGGAAAATGACAGATTGTTTGCGTTTTATTATTCGTCGAATCATTTTTTTTACTGGTATTTAAACTTAAAAAATAAACAATTCTCTCCATTAATATGACTTTCTCATTTCTAGTTCATATGTTTGTATATTTAATCTTATTTTTTTTAATACTTTGTGTTTTGATGATTTGCGAATGATATTAAGAATCTTAGGAACAAAACGCTCGCATACCAATGTCAAAATATACATGCAAATCGCAATGTCAATCGTTAAAAAGGAGTGCATGACACTGGTAAAGCAATTTATTCCTTATTTTCAAAGAAAGAGATAATAAATTCATTTGAAAACAAACGTTTATTTAGAGTAGTTTCTGAATAATTCGCATCCTCGGCAAGGAATCCTCGGTTCTCGAATACGTGAAATAATTGATCTCCATTGTGATATAAAAATATTACTCAACAACGATGTCTACAGATCTCAGTGCAAGTTTTGCTGAGCAATATATGAACATAAACACAAAATTGAAAAAGTGAGTTTGCTGTCTTTAGTGTTATTGTTTACACATTTAAGCAGTATTTTAAACTATATGTTATGACTGCCCATAATCTATAGCTGGGGTGATATAGGTGGTATATCTATAGATGTTTTGGCTTATAATTTTATATCGATCAGTCTGCCCGACCTCTCCTGTTTCTAGACTTTTTTAACTCATTGCACTCACTAAATGCATAGCTATAGACCTTACATATTGTTGAAATTCTTTAAGAGAACTCTTCATGCTTTAATCAATACTACCCTCATTTTCCCAGACGTTTCATGAGAAAGCCCAATATATCCGAAGCCACAAATGAGTTCATAGGCCTGGCCATCCAGTGTGAGCACTCAGACCAGCCTACATTCGCAGGCCACTGTTATGTAGGGGCTGCTAAGTGTGAGGCTTCCACTGGCAACTTCCTGGGAGAGGCAGAACACTACTTGACGGCAGCTAGACAGTTTATGAAGGCTGAGAAGAAGCTTTGGGCATTGAGGTCTTACAGTCCAGAGAGAGAGAATTTGGAGGTAGATATAATATAGTACACAATGTTGTTATCTACATTTTTATGCTAGTATATTTGTTGTAAATTCATTTACGAAAGTATATTATGTTAAAAATGATTTTATGAATATCTTTAGTTGGTTTATCTTATTTGATTAATTTGTTTTATGATTACATAATTATTGATATCAACTATACTGACATGAATAATCATAATATGGTCCTATTCATCTGTCATCTAAGCAAATAAACATTAGTAAGAGTGATATCCTTAAATAATTTATAATTAAGCAAAAAAAAACTATTCAGTATGGCACAAAAAATATAAATCCAGAATTACATTCCAAGTTTAATAAATATTCATAATCTTGTACAATTTTCCAGGCTGCCATAGGGTGTTTCATTCAAGCTCTGAATAAGTATCCAGAGAAATCACTCCTCCGAACCTCTATACTGCTAGAACTGTCCAATGATCTTGTATATCTGAACAAGAAGCTCGAAGCAGCATCATACTATGAACAGGCATTAGAGTCAGTAGTGGACAACACAATGAAAATGATGTGCTTAAGGAATTTATTAAACCTACAAATAGACTGTGGTTAGTAACACACTATTATTAACTTTGTTAAACTTGGGTTACAAAATATGTTATAGACACGTTAATGACCAGAGGGAATAAGCATCCTTAATTAATATGTATATACTATTTTATTATATTATGTAACTACATAATATAATAAAACTTGAAAACTGCAAAGGCTTGAAAAGGTAGCCTGGGGGAAAATGCAGAGAAAAATCTTAAAATGGGATGGTGATTGAATAGATGTTTTCATAGCCTAGTTTGTAGTAGATTACAAATCTTGGACATAGGCCCACCATTTTCCATCTAGATCCAGCATTATCTGTGAGCTCCTGCTATTTTGATTTGAAAGCACCCAACTCTTGTTTCCACTGCCGTATAGCCCTTTGGCAGTTTTTGCGGCCATTCGCCAGAATCCAATTTATAGCAATCTGGGTTACCAGACTGGAATCATTCAACATCAAAACCCTCTGATTGTTTAAATTATTTTTATTCCCCAAACAATACTGAAATAAATATCTTATACCCTATCCTATACTCATGCTAATACAGTTTATCACAACATAAGATGTATGTTTTCAGAAAAATATGATATTGCATTAGAAACAGCAAACAAATTGTGTGACATCAAATTAAATCTACCTGAAGATCTATTAGCTGAGTGAGTAGTTTGATATTACAATTAATTATCATGGAGCTAGTAATGTGTCACCCACAATTTATTGTAAATTAAACGAAATAAGTGGTCTATGTACAGAAGGAAAATAGAAAGCACATCTTTATGCTCTCAAGCCAAAGTTCCAAACCTAATGGGATTAGTGTAGTTTTTATGCTTAGTGAAAATGATTTGGCTCTGGATTTTACAACATCATAATTTTATAGCATTTATGATTCTCTCTCTCTCTTCAGCCACAGGAAGTCCACTGCTGAACATAGGCCTCCCCCATGGATCTCCACTCTGTTGGAAGCGGCCTGCATCCAGCGACTTCCTGATTTATGATTACATCAATGTATTAAACAATGTAAAAGAAGTAATTAAATACAATTATTTTTCAGAGTGCAAGTGAATAGAATACTGCTTACACTTCTAGCGAAACCGACAGACGAAGCTAAGCCAGCTTCACTAAACCAGCTGTTTAGTGATCTGATGAATGACACTGATAGTGAGGGTAAGTGCAATTAGCTTTAATAGCTGCATCATTAATTTCTTAAATCAAATCAATCAAATCAAAATATTCTTTATTCAAGTAGTCTTTTACAAGATCTTTTGAATCGTTAATTTCTGCTACCACCGCTTCGGAACGTGTTGTAGCTGTGAAGAAGAAACGGCGCAAGAAACTCCATCAGCAACACGAACCGTCTTTTTTTTGCTTTTCTTTTCTTTCTAACTAAGACTAAAGCTGTACGAGCGTTTTTAGGTAGAAGAAAGATATGTTATCCAACTGCAAGGGCTTTAATTTGATTTTTCCTGGAATTGGAATGTATGACCTTTATGGCAATAGGTTCGCGCTATACCGGCAGTTCCCAGTGCAGGATTTAGTATTTCCGGTGCCTTGAGCACGATAATTAGGGAGGCTCCGGATAATATTTCTGACGCACGGTCGCGTCGGCGAGGTAGGGGCTCCTGCCATCCAAAACCATTCAGCAAATAATAAAAAATGAAATGTATAAGAACTCGTAGAATGTGGTTATGACTGCAAGTTACGCAACAAATTATTTGTTTGTTACCACTGCAAAATATGCAAATGAGTCATAATTGTTACGCAACTCAAAATTGCGTTGTTGTACAGTAATTTTCCTGGTTAAATTTTGTGGTGCAATACAGGGTTATTCAGAAAGAGTATATAAAGCCGAAAGGGAAGTGCTATACTCATCAGAATGAACAACTTTTAATAAGGGGCCAACCCTGAAATCGCGAAAAAAATATTTTTGTATGCATATCCCTTTTGGTTTTATAATTATACACGTACCCTTCCTGACTGTACTGTATCTGCCCATATATATATATATATATATATATATATACGTCTCACTACGCTGGCCTAGTGCGGATTGGCGGACTTAACATACCATAGAAATTCTTTCAAATCCCTATGGTATGCAGGTTTCCTCACGATGTTTTCCTTCACCGTTATAGTGCGTGGTGATTGACTTTAGAGGTGTGCCCAGGGATTTGAACACACAATTAATTTCTTCCTGACTAATCATGTATAATGATTATTTATTGCATTTTTCAGTGATCCCTTTCAACACAGATCTTCGTTTGAAGCTACAGTCTATCATCGTCAGCCATGGGCTCGGAGACGCAGAGTCGCTTATTTCAGTAGCGACAGACACAAAGCATCTACTGACTTCTCACCAAGTTGATATGCTGCAGAAAATTATAACTCACTTACGATTAGAACAACTTTCTTTAACATAAATAGGTTGTAGAGGAAGTAATCTTAATAATTTATTTTTATTCAACATTGTGTAAATATTGAATGTAAGAAGGATGTAAGGCGTAAAATTATTTTTGTGTTGCAAACTATTTTACATAAAAAAGTGAACACTATTATAAGTAAAAATGAAAAACAAAATTACATTTCATCTTTTAATCAAATACGTCTGCGTACGAATACACAAAAATAGCTATGTGTGAATAATTAAAACTGTATACTTGATACTTTTGTCTTTTCATGAACACCAATTAAATATTTAACCATGTTGGTCGTGGTTTATACGCAGTGCATTTAAGACTTCTTGTCGATACCACTACTAGTGTCTCCGACTTTCGGAATGACGACTTCTAACTCATTTGCAAAATTAACTTTTTTGTCAATCATTTTGACAGTATCATTGGCAGTGTCAGTAGCAATTGGGGGCAGCTTGACTTCATTGCCGAAATCAGCTGCACTGTCCACCTTCTTTTGGATGGAGTGACTCCACATCTCTTCAAACTCGTCCTCTTCATCACTATCATCACTCTTTCCCTTGTCTTCATTGGTCTTCTGCCAGCAGTACTCAAATGGATAGCTCACATTTCTGTTATCATCAGGAGCAATCTCAAAACGGCATGCCAGAGAGTTATAGGTGGTATGCACGCCTTCTAGCATGTTCACATCAACTTCATCAAACCCTGTAATCGATTTGAAGAGGTCTTCACCAGATTTCGTGTCTGCTACTCCCTTTTTCTCAAAGAACTGTGAAAAGAAAATATACTATGAGTTTATTAAGTACAATAAGCAGTAAAATTATAATTTTTGGTCAGGAGCAATCAGTCATGTATTTTTAAAGTGATTCAATCTAAAACCTTCATTATTATGGTTCCTCATTCTTGCATGATTTTAATATTGTGATATTATAGTAATAATATAGCTTCTGGACAGAACTTATCAGCCGATTTATAGAATTTATATTGTTTATCAGCTTATTGCTACTAAACATGATAATAAACAACATCTACAATTTGAATATAGGTTACAAGTAATTACACAATAATAATAAACAACAAACATGACATCATCAAAAACTTTGTTTTTCTTACCTATGATTTGTTTGTATACTTACATTGGCAATGTTACGGCAATCTCTGAGCAAGAATTCCAGCCCATTAGGATGATCAGGTTGCACGGATTGTGAAACATCAATGAACCAGCATTTGTTGTCCCACCAGAGAATGTTGTACTCTGAAAGATCAGCATGGATGATGTGGCCAACATTGTACATCTTGTGCATTCCTTCCACCACTTCACGATACACACTCTCCCATTTTTCAGGCTTTAAGATCACATCTCTCAGTTTTGGTGCAGGTTTATTGTCCCTCCCAATGAAAGACATCACTAACACATGTTTCTTCAAGCAGACCATCTCAGGGCAGTTGAGGCCAATCTTCTGCAGCCTCATCATGTTATGCATCTCCTTTTCAGCCCACATGTGTACAATCTTACGTGGGTTCTGTTTAGAAAACCGGTCTTTAAACCGGTAATCCGCTTCAATATACTTGTCACGAGTTTTAAACTCATTGAGTGTTGTCTTAAAGATCTTTATTGCACATTCTTTAGGAACTGGAAGATCTGGGAATGTAGTATCCCCATTAGCATGAAGCACAACTGACTCTTTGCCAGTGGAGATTACTCCGTTGATGTCTTCTAACATTCCATTGTTGATGAGTTTAAATAAGATAAGCCTGGTTGGTTCATCCAAGCCCATTTCGGCAGTGGCATGGCTTTCCTTCCTGTCCAACATTTTATGTTTGCGAGTATTGTGGTACCTTGTCTGCTCCCTTAGATGATTGAACACAGAATTGGAGAGCTTCATGTCGAATCCCGCGCCATCCCCAGTGCACACTTCAGGCGGGAACGCCATTACTTTACACGCGTTCCTGCGTCCTGAAATAACGCTGTCGTGCTTGGTCACCATTTTTCCGTCTTTCATGATGTAGCCGCGCTTCGGCAGGCTCGCAAATTCTTTCTCATTGGTTTCGAAGCGATCCCAATCTTTCTTCTCGACGACCTCCTCTTCGGAATCCGAATCGTATATTAAATGTGAGGGTACATTTCGGTAATTATCGTAAGATACCGATACCTTAGCATCTCCATTGCGCTTTTTCTCCACTCTCTTGATCTCCTCATCGTATTCCTTGTCGAACTGACATTGCAACACTTTTGCAATAATAGCATCCGAATCGCAAAAACCTTTTGCGTTGGATCCTTCAATATCTTGCAATAATTCTGGGGGAATATCACTCGATGAGCTCACATGATGATCAGATAACTGTTCAGCAAACTTAATTTCTTCCTTAACCTGAAGACCTCGAGCGAGTTGCTCCGACATTATATCGGAGAGGTTTTGCACATCGGTGGGTGCAGCGACTTTCTTCCATGGATTCGACATTTTGTTTTTCTTAATATTAAATTAAATTAGTATTAAAACTATATCACAGAATGTTTAAATAATATTAATAAATATTAAATGGTCCTGTCACGGGCGTCAATCTCCATACTTAGGTTTTTAATCTATGTAACATATCATGTATGACAGCTTCCTCCCCCCCTCCTTTCATACTTCTTACTTTTGTCGTCTGAGCAGCTTCCATAGACAAATTACTAATTTTTAAATGTCTATTGGTGCTTGGGATGTCATATTTGTAAACAGCAAGTTTAAAGTTTAACCGCCATTACTGTTTCAAAGTTAGTTGACATAAGTTTTGCGTTGATTTATTTCCGCAACTTATCCTCCCAATTTTAAAACTTGCAATAGCATCTTACAGCATGATTAATCATTGCTGTGTTGACAACTGTGCTAGTAAACGAAAGGATGATAATTTTCATAGATTTCCTAAGAGTGAAATTATGTGAGAGAACTGGTTAGATTGTATTAGTTCAGATAAATTGCGTCAGTTGAGAACTCCGGAACTTCGCAAGCAGTTTGTGTGTGAAAAACATTTTGAGAAAAGGTTTTTTACGCAAACACGCCTGAGATCTCGCTTGTGCAATGATGCTCATCCAACAATCTTCCATCACAGAACTTTAGTAACTGTTCCTGAAGAAAGCAGTAAGTGAAAATTGTATTGATCTTAATATATAAATGAATTATATACAAACATTATTCAATATGTAACATTCATTATTTAAAGTAACAACTGCAAGTTGCTAAGTATTGCATTATAGACAAGACTCTAACTCTAGAGATATAAAATTATCCAACTTTATTTTCTGTAACATTATTGTAATAGGACTGATATTCAAATTGTAATAATTCTATACATTTTCAGATAATATTATTGGAGAACACAATTATTGTCTCAAGAGGCGGCACATGGATCATACTTACTGTAATCTGGTATTAGAGGACAAGCACAGAAGAATTATTACAGGTAGGCTCATACAAAATACATCATGTGAACACAAATGTCAAAAATAATTCAGTCACACTAGTAGGCACTAAATAGCTGCGAGTTGTGAAGTTCTGGGCTCAAATCCCATGTAATGCTGCTATTATTGGTTTTCTGCTTTTATTTTAGTAATCACTTAATACTAAAGCTAAAGTTTTGAATCCCCAACCTTATTTTAGTGTCAAGAATGTCCTTTACTTTCAGGAATCAGGGACAGATCTTAAGAAAACAAATACAAAAAAAAGAGATTTGCTAGCTTTATTTGATTCGGATCTAGATGTTGTGAGACCAAAAAGTCTCTCATAGTTTCTCATATCTACAACAATAGATTCGATCTTACTGTTAGCACAGGATTATGTATGTGAGTTCCGGAAGTATTTTTTTATTTCAATAGCAAAATGTAGCAACTCATCAAACTAAATTAAAGTCGCAATATTAGATTTATGTTTATGTTGTATTTATTAAGAATTTTAACAATGTTTGTCAAATATCTGTGAGTTGTATTAAGCTGGGATTGTAATTTAACATATTGTGTTATTTTAGTTTTAATGTCTTGTAAAGTATTGTTTTACATTTTCTAATAGTTCCGAGTATGCTGTGGGGTAACAAAACTATAAGGTTTTATTGCTCGACGGCAATGACAAGAGTGTAAATAGCAAAATTTAAAAACAATTGTGAGCGGCAATCCTTTGTCGGAACGACGTACCAACTAATCTTTATTGCACTAATAGCACAGATGTTTGGGTAGACACTTATTGTTTTGTCTAAAAATATTCCATTACCTCGGATCCTTGTTCAGAGCCCCTTTTAAAAGACGTTATATTTTATTATGTAAATTACTGTTCACAGGTCAGCACTTGGGACACAAAAAAGAAATTTTGCTCAATCCTGTTTGATGAAGTATCTCTAGAACCAGCACTAACATATGATAAGCATTGGTATGAAATAAATGGATTTGTTGACCTTGGTGACAAATCCAATGATTTTGCTGACCATGCCTTAGTATTCATGCTACGAGGAGCAGTCTGTAAGTGGCAGCAGCCTCTAGCTTTTTATTTTTGTCAGGGTGCAACCCCAGCAAACTTTTTAAAAAAGCTAATAAAGGATGTAGTGACTGCTGTTGGAAATACTGGCCTCCAACCAATTGCCCTTGTATGTGATCAAGGCACAGCGTTTCAGTCTGCAATTAAAAGCCTGTGCCAAGACACATTCAGAGAAGAAATGAGGAACAGCAAAAAATCAACCTTAAAAACATGTTTACTTAAAGAAATAAAAAAAATATTTTATGCAAGTATTCATTTGACTTCCTTGATTGCAATTTACTCAGGAATGTCATTCTGGGATATTTTCTAGATATATCTGAGATTAATAATGAATAATTGGTGCAATGTAATAAATAAGATATTAAAGGGTACAGATATTATTAGATTAAGAAATAAAAGTTTGTCACCAATGCAAAAAAAGCCGTCAATAGGTATTATAAGAAAAATAAAGTAAAGAAGTAATTAACAAATGTATTTTCATTTTACTACCCAATTTTCCTAAATAAAAATTAAATTATTAATAACAACCGAGGTACAGAGCGGCGAGATGACTTAAAAGACAAATATCCCGAGCCAGAAATTAAGCACTGTAGGCAAAAATAGGAGGAGCCAATGCAGAAGCAATATGAGAAAATTAAAAAAAAAAAACCTGTCATGTTCTATATGTTACGTTCCTGAGCCTAGAATCATACTCTATGGGAGTGCTCTGTCTGAGTGGGTTAGTCTGTGGGTCCTGTTGAGCAGGAGTTAGATTTCACAATATTGAGATTTTCGTAAATGACAAGCAGTAGGCCACAGATTAAGCAGTAGGCTCTTTGTTTGACGTTTCGTTTTTTCTGTCACTGATGACGTCATTGAATTAAAATAGAGTTTGAGGAAAAATAAAACGTAAAAACAGCTAATTAGGGTAACTTTGGCCAGTCTTTAATGTGTAAAAAGAATTTAGTGTCTACTTTATGTTTATTTTAAAGATAAATTTTATGCAAATTTCATCCAGTGCGTAGGCCAGTTCACTGAAGACGGAAATTCAGTCTGAGATTTGAAACCTCGGCCAGTCCTCTAGTCTAGAGACTAACCACAAAAAATCCATAAAATATTTTGATTGTCATGAAGTAAACGATAGTAAAATTCAATTGATGCAAGTACAGATTGGCAAAAAAATGTAAAAATAAATGGAGGCGCCACTGAGCTGTTTATATGGCATCCCCGTATAGTTCAGTTTTTAGTTTTGATACTAAGTTTAAAATAAGATAAAAACATTCAATTAAATATAATTCAATCAAATTAAATTATTTAATAGCGGATAATGAACTAAAATGTTAACTTGAATAGTCAAGTATAAAAACGTATAAAGATCGAACTCGATCGAAAATCGACTCTTGATTTTAATTTAAGACTGAATGTTGGTAGGTTTATATAAAATGATTATATAAAATATTACTTTAATTATTTGGGTGTTATGTTTACAGTTTGTCATACGAGTTATGATAAAGGTGTGTTTGTCTTATAAAAAAATAAACCAAAATTTATTCATTTTGTTAGTTTATTTAGAACTTTAGTAACAACATTGTAATTTTCAGATAAAACATTTCTCAGTGTGTCTTTTAGTCTGAGCAACTCTTCTAAATATTCGATATCCGAACAGATCGATTCAGAACTTTTCTCAGAATAAGTTTTCGACTTCCATTGAAATTCAGTTTGTCCCTTGCCACCGGAAAAATTTCGTAATTTTAGGACCTGAAAATAAAGTAAATACTTAGCTATAGAAAATATTTATATGTATCCAACAACATAGCAATTGAATACAAAGTTATTATTCCTCTTTATTTTAAATCTTAGTTTTTTTACATATTTTTATATTTGAAAAAACTAAGATTATAAATACCAAATGTTTATAATAATAATATAAAAATATTATTATTATAAACTATAATATACAAGAAAGATTACAACTTCAAGCTAAATTACATTAAAGTAGTACCTGTTTTCTCACTGTGTAGAGGAACTGAACTTTTTGCCTGATGGCACATAAATCAAAGTTTCTTTTTCGGACGACCTTGTTTATGTTTTCCAGGTGTGGATAATACACCCTTATTTAGTTGCTCTTCACGAGCAATTTTTCTAATAGTATTGACGGATTAACCTGAAAATTATGTAGAAATGAACACATCATTGATTAAAAAGAATTATCAGCCTCTGTAGCGCAATTGATTATACGCCGGCTGTGAAACGCGAGGTCACGGATTCGATCCCGAGCACCGAGATTTTTTTTTTGTGTAATCCACAGGCATTTGTTTCGGGTCTGGGTGTTTGTGAGACGAAAAATATGACGTAGTTTCTGACGCCCACAACAGAACACAAGATTCGATCTTAGTGTGGGGTTAGGACTATGTATGTGACTGTTGGGTGTATTTACTATTATTAAGATAAAAACCTCCACTTTTTAAATCAGAAATAGTGTTCAAAGATATAACTAATTATTGGTGAATCAAGCAAAAAAGTATCAAGTTGTGGTAGTCAATCTCTAAACTGATTCTATCACTTGAATGTAAACATAACCTAAAGGCTTGATAATAATATTGCTAATTATGAAAGAATACGTAGAACAAGAATTAAAAACCACTCTATATCCATAGAATAATATAAGATTAACTGAAATATAACAAAATAAACTTCCACTTACCAGTCATATCGGCGGTTCTTTGGTAAATATCATCGAGGTCCGATAAACTTGTTTTTGCTTAATATTCTGCAAGATAGCGTGAGTAAACTTTATAAATAATTTCCCTTGCGGAACTCCTAATAGTTTTATTCATTTTGTATCACTAGTCGCTTCAAATAAAAGTTCTCACTGCAAGTATTTGACTAAAAACGAAAACTTCAGCGCGGAATCCAATGAAAATACACAAATGTCAAAGATGTTACAATGTAGCCAGGTGAAATAAAGGATTAGTTCCATTTTTACACTTTCTTGCCAAGCTTTAGGTACATACTTATTTGATATGTACTTTTTTTTAATCAGAATAATTGCCCGGCCTAGGAATCGATCCTCTTAAGGACTTCACGGTTCTTACGCTGATACTTGAGCAACCTAGTTAACATTTGGTTACCATGCGTGGCATTGCGAAATATTTTTGTAAATGTTTAGGACATCCGATATCCTGTGCATTTCGTCCAGTATACTTGGCTTGAGCTAAGTGCACAGGAACATGTTTAATAATTACTTTGCTATGGAAATAATAATTTTTGTACCATGTAAATTTCATGGCGATGTTTATCGTATTTTGTCAGTATTTCTACCATAGATGTAGTATAACATAGATCGGCAATGTATCATTTTGAGTGAAACCATAGATGTAGCATAACATAGATCGGCAATGTGAAAGAGATAGAATGATTTAAATCATACATTAAAGCGAGACGCATGATGCGACCATGCGTTTACACGGAGAGCGTTCTATAGAGATTTGTGTGAAAATATGTCATTTAAGCGAACGACAAATTTCGCTTATTTTCTTGATTTATTTAATATTTCAGTACTGAGCTACTTTTATTAAATGTAATTTATTATGGTGAGTTGTCCAGTGCCTGGATGTGATTGATTTTAGTGTAAAAACCCGAATAATCATAGTTTTTCATAAGATCGTATCACTTTTTTCAATGTTGTTTAGTGACGATATTGTAGAATTGTAAGACAAACCTTGTATGTATACCGGTAGAACAGAATGTCCTTATTCATTTTTTAAATGCGTAGAAAGCATCCATTGCCTATATAAAATGATATCATATACGTGAATTTATATTAATTTCAACCAACATTTGCTAGAGATTGATTGACAGTTTCGATCAATAATATTATGTCGATAAAAATAGTCAATGACCATAGAGGTTTCACTTCATTTTATAATCTCGTAGTATAACATCAATTCTATAATAACAGTTATTACTTCACTTTATTTATTCACTATTGATATTTGCTAAATATTAATTAATATTTCGTGTGCGTAATTTACCATTTCTGAGCCGGTTTCAAATTAACTGTGCCACGGAGGCTGTCATTCTAATAAAACAATATAACATTAGATATTATTATAAGGAATGCTTTACAAAACTTGCCAAATAAAATTATTCTCAAATATGACGATTTATCTTTATTTACTTGTGTTTACGTATCTGTGTTGAAATAAACACAATCATTATTTTTCTGTTAAAATACCATGAAAAGTCTCATATATTATATCTATAAAATTTAATTTTATTGGTTGGGCCGTTAGGTATATCGATATGATAGTATCGACAGTGCATGGCGCAGCATTATCTGTCACGCACACATGCAAACTTCACGCACACTATCATATTCTCGTTTTGGTTTCACTCAAAATGATAGATTGCCGATCTATGTTATACTACATCTATGAGTGAAACCAAAACGAGAATATGATAGTGTGCGTGAAGTTTGCATGTGTGCGTGACAGATAATGCTGCGCCATGCTCTGTCGATACTATCATATCGATATACCTAACGGCCCAACCAATAAAATAAAATTTTATAGATATATATGAGACATTTCATGGTATTTTAACAGAAAAATAATGATTGTGTTTATTTCAACACAGATTCGTAAACACAAGTAAATAAAGATAAATCGTCATATTTGAGAATAATTTTATTTGACAAGTTTTGTAAAGCATTCCTTATAATAATATCTAATGTTCTATTGTTTTATTAGAATGGCAGCCTCCGTGGCACAGTTAATTTGAAACCGGCTCAGAAATGGTAAATTACGCACACGAAATATTAATTAATATTTAGCAAATATCAATAGTGAATAAATAAAGTGAAGTAATAACTGTTATTATAGAATTGATGTTATACTACGAGATTATAAAATGAAGTGAAACCTCTATGGTCATTGACTATTTTTATCGACATAATATTATTGATCGAAACTGTCAATCAATCTCTAGCAAATGTTGGTTGAAATTATTATAAATTCACGTATATGATATCATTTTATATAGGCAATGGATGCTTTCTACGCATTTAAATAATGAATAAGGACATTCTGTTCTACCGATATACATACAAGGTTTGTCTTACAATTCTACAATATTGTCACTAAACAACATTGAAAAAAGTGATACGATCTTATGAAAAACTATGATTATTCGGGTTTTTACACTAAAATCAATCACATCCAGGCACTGGACAACTCACCATAATAAATTACATTTAATAAAAGTAGCTCAGTACTGAAATATTAAATAAATCAAGAAAATAAGCGAAATTAGTCGTTCGCTTAAATGACATATTTTCACACAAATCTCTATAGAACGCTCTCCGTGTAAACGCATGGTCGCATCATGCGTCTCGCTTTAATGTATGATTTAAATCATTCTATCTCTTTCACATTGCCGATCTATGTTATGCTACATCTATGATTTCTACTAATAAAATAAGGCAAGATGTTACAACAAATGAACTATGATCCATAAATAGTGCCAAAATAAAAAAATAAGAGTGAAATATTTACAGTTGGATAAGCAAACAAAAACAATGTAACAAATTACTTTTATAGTTAACAAAAAAACAAACAAATGATTTTATAATTTTTTATTAATCCCTATCATTTACTTGGTGCTTTTTTTGCCAGGCTTGACGCTGGCTTGTTGCGCCTTAAGGACCTTCACGATCTTCTGTTCCTCAATGAGGAAGGCTCTGACGATGCGCTGCTTCACGCACTTGTGGCAGAGGACACCTCCGTACACTCGCTTCACGGTCTTCTTGCGGTAGCACAGGCGGGAACGTTCAGCGGGCCTGGCGGGCTGGATACCGCGCAGTTTGCTCTTGCACTGACCACATCTCGGGATCTTCTTGGGCTTTTTGACGTACTGATAAACCAGACGGCCACCAGGTGTCCTTACTCTGAAATTGAGAAGGAAAACATTTATCGCATCTGTACCATATTAGCGTAGGGTGAGAGAGGGGCACCAAAACTTTAATTAATTATTGCTTACTGTTACAGTGAAGGAAAGCATCAGGAGTTTTGCATACCTACAAGTTCTAAAATATTTTTACATCTTTTAAATTAGATATTATTTAGGTATTATAATGGCCATACAACTAGTCTGCACAAAATAGTATGTTTGACTATGATCAATTTGTATTATTATGAATTGCTATAAATTTTTATTATTATATATTGTTTTGCATACAAACACAAATACAACATTTATGTCGAATCAGTTTTAAAGTAGCTTGTAAGATGATGTAAAAATCAGTATTTTAAAAAAAGAGTGGGTGCATAGTGGGACATTATGTCTCTTTCATATGCGCACACTGTAATGCATATTAAGACTAGTGTTGTCACTAGTTTTGATTTACATCCATTTACATTTACTCCCACTGCAAAGATTTAACAATATTTAAAACAATGCTGTGTTAAATTCTCAATGGATTTACAAAAATCTTTGTTGACTAGATTTTTGATATGGATTGATAAATACAACAAAAAATATAGCACTAGATACCCTATTGTATGTGCAGTGTAGTTTGGGCCTGCACACATCCAATATTGTTGATTGGACAGTGACACATAAAAGTTGTTCTTATTGGTCAAGTTTGCCTTGCCTGTACCCATTATAAATTTGATATCTGCAGTATGCATAAAGTAGTGTATACCATGATTAAAAGTACACATAGATAGTTAAAAAGCAATGTTTATTAGTAGATGTGACATGCGAGACTGTGTTAAAACCCTTAATTAATAGCCCCTAATTAGCCCTTAAATAAAAAGTGTTTAGATTTCATTCATTTCTTGCTTGCAAAGAAACAAAGTTCAAAAATATTAAGAGTTGATAAATAAATGAGAAGGTTATATCCAACTACTGATGGAAAAGGCCAGGTATAATTCTAAGAACACATTGACAGTAGCTATCTGTGCATGTTTAAGATTTCGGGTAGTTTGATGTTAGTAATGTTATTATTAAATTAATTTTATATTATCATCAATACATTTAATAAATTTGTAATCAATCAATGTTGATACATGGAAGATAAATGAGAACAACTAATACTGTGGGTCTCTAATAACATAACATAACCCAAAACAATGATTTAGAGAATTTTTGCCTGTTTGTCTGTGTGGTTATGCGTGATGAACTCAGAAATGGCTTAATGGATTTCGATAAAATTTATAATGAAGGTAGCTGACCCTGAACACTTAGGCTACTTTTTATCCTGAAAAACTTAGTGTTCCTGTGGGAAGAGGTAGAATTCTGATATATTTGTAATTTTGTATACCCAAAGGGATGGGATGGGATGGATTTCATGCCTTGAGTGAGAATGAGACAGGACGGGTGGGATAAAATAGGACGGAATGGGAAATTCCAAATAAAGTTAATCACACAGACTGAGTATATGACAGAAGCTAGTTTGTAATATGGAATCAATCAATATCACAATCAAGATAATCTGCTGAACACTCAGTGACACAAACAAAAACAATGATTACTAAAATTATTGCCTTTCCTTTTGGCTTCTTACTGCACTTTGGGGTAAAACAGCCATATAAGAGACTTTATAAATGATTTGGGACGGAACATACAAGGCGAAATGTTGGTGTCTTGGTGGTACCTCTGCCTATCCCTTCTGGGATAAAGGCGTGAGTTTACGTATGTAAAAATATTTGTTTAGACTTAAGAATACACATGCTGTATAGTATAAGTCAAACATCGGCTTCTATTTACTTGTCTAGTGCTTTTGTACTGTTTACACACCAAATCTAATATTCTAACACTGAGCAAACTTCTTAAAATCTATATCTGTGCATGTTTTTAACCTGAAATGTAACCCTTTTTCAAACACAACATCCAATTGAATGTGTCAATGTTACAATAATTGTCCACACTTAGTATGCTAAAAGAACTATTTTTTAGCTACTATAAGATTTTGGATTGAATTAACTAGCCTGTTACTTTACGCTAATATTCTGATTGACCTATTGATAATTACTTTGTCAGTTTGTTTATTCAGTATCAAAACTTTCAATGTAATAAACTCCATGATAATCTAATATTGCACTATTGTATTGTATATACCCATGATTACCAATTAACTCACATGAACTCAACTGCTGAATTGAGACTTCCACAACATAGCCCATGTCATACTATGTGGCTGAATATTGACATTGACTTTCATTGATAAAGTTATAAAATTCACATAGAACTGTTGGGTACTGCGTGTTTTCCATCTAAATTATGAATGATATGCAAGTTGTTGGTAGTAGTAAATGTTTCACGTTGATCACAAGGTATTCTGGAGTAAATTGTACAAAATGTATACAAACTTTTGAGTTACAAAAAGAAATTTAATTAGTCTGCTAATAAATGATTTTATATACTTTTATATAATTTGTGTATAGTCAATAAATGGACTCTATAATAATAGATTCTTGAAAAAAATACAATATTATAGAGTTACCGCCTAACCTCAAAAAACAACATCAGAAATTCCTTTTCGAGGAAATTAATTAAAGTGGTGGGTACTCTTTCGGTTGTGAAGGGTACGATAGAATATTGTTTATTAAGAATAATTTACAATATACTTACATTCTCCTTTGGTTTGACTTAGTGTTGTACGACAAACGTCGTCTGAACGTAAGCCGCTGTACCATTTTGGAGCTGAAATATAAGAGAGATTATATAAAATAGCTACAGCACTTCCCGATTCACTTCATACAGATCAATATTCTTCTATTTATCATGAGATTATAGCAGATTTTAATAAAATTTCACATAACACACATAATTCCAACCTTTTTGACAGCTGTTGACAGGAAAAGAATAACAATCAGGATTTTGGCAACACCGTTGATTGTAACAGATAATATATTTTTTTGAGAAAATGTTTCCCATTTACATTACAGCCCAGTGAGGTAATTTTGGCCCAGTGCGTATAATAATTTGACGTGCATGCATCATACATTCTGCTACTTTTGTCTTAGCATGGATCAGATACTGTGGTATTATAAAATGATTTGACCAATGCTAATCGACCAAATCGCATTTATATTTGAAAAATATGTATATGTTCTATTGATTTATGATCTGAACAAAGGTATCAGGTTACTTTGGGTTGTTGACTTTTGATATGAAATTGAATGAACACGAGTCTGGGTAGCGCAATAAAAATGTAATAAAATCTATAAAAAAATAAAATAAGTGTCAGATGATTGTAGGAATGTCTGCTTAATACTTACAAATAACTTTTAAATACATACATACATAAACTTACGCCTTTATCCCAGAAGGGGTAGGCAGAGGTTCCCCTGGTAGCAACCAGGACCCCCACATTTCACCTTATCCTAGCTTAACGCCATATCGGGCACAAATTCCTGACTTCGGGATGATAATGAATAGAAAAATCCAATATCACTTTACCCGACCCGAGATTCCAACCCGAGACCTCACCTTTGCAATCATACCGTAGTACAACTGCGTCACCGAGGCAGTTGATTAAATACCTAATAACTTTTTTGGAGAAATGAAAATTCACAAAAGTATAGACCTTTTACTATAACTGTTTGATATTTATAATTTTCTTTCAAAGCCTTGACGGAGTTGTTGTCGTGCGGTAGAAACTGTTTTCATTTATCGTGTATTTTTTTAGTCTGGCAACAAAGTTTATAAAAACCAAAATGGCCGCTGCTGTGCAATGTTTGTGGTGATGTTTTTCTGTGTTTAGAATTCGATAAAGTGATTTTTGAAAGAAATTCTGATTGAAATGGGTAAGTAATAGCATGTTTTGTTCAATGAAATCTTTCATAAGTTCTTATACAATGTTATTAGTTATTAATTTTCTGCATCAGAACATCATAGCAATCAGATGTTTTTAGTGTACACATAAAACAGTATTTTCCGGTGAATTCTCCTTATTTAATACAAATTTTGATATATATAAATTATAAACGCATTAAATTAGTATTTCCGCTGCCTGCTAATTTAATTATTAGCCAGAATTAGTTATAAAATCGCTATAAACATCACCTTTTAATGAATGATCTTCTGGACCAGTTGTTCTTATTTTTATCTGGTTCTTTTACTGTACCAAGTTAAACATATAAATTCACGTATACCACATGACCTTTTTTAAACACAAATATTACCATTTTGTTTTATTTTTAATGCCTTATTTTTCTATGAGCTTATCACGTATATTGTTTACATTTTTATCAATAGATGTCGCTACATACTTGTTATTCTTTTTGTAATCAAATACCGGCAAAGGCACGAGTAGATAGGGCAGTACATCTACAAGTAGGAAAGTACCTTAACTACAATACTACGTAAATTACAATACATAATTAGAATTACGACGACTGACGAAAATCACGAATGTTCATTACCAGACCATAATCGCCCACTGCTGCGCACTGAAGTCCTCTACAATTGAAAGTTCGATTGATCGGGCTTAGGCCATCATCCAACACTTTAACACATACCACAGAAATTATTGTGAACAACTCTGAGGACACAGTTTCGCTCACAGTATCAAACAAATGTGCATGGTAAAGTAAATGATTATCAATAATTCAATACATGCAATAACGAATGTATTTATTAAAATATTTACCTGTACTGGGTTTAATTGTGTCGAAAAACGATTTCATTCACATTCCACACACTTTTACGACTCGTGTGTTTATTACTGATAAATAAAATAATTTAATTATGTGGAAGGTTACTAGTGACATAATTTCTTTAAGATATTAACAAAGTATAGAACCAGCTAATTATCGAATAACGCTGAATAGTATTGTTGTTGTATAATATCATTTTTTTATTGAGCGATAAGCCAGAATAAAAATAACGCTATATGTTTTCCCCATTTTCTCCTCCCTTCACGTTGCTATTAGTCCTCTTGGAAATTTCTTTTCGCGTTCTTGGCATGCTAGCATGCTAAGCTCATGGAGTAACGTAGGAAGATAATATCCCGAGGTATCCCACCATGCGATAAAAGAGAGAGAACGCGATTAGTTTTGTCTCGCTAGTTGTTATTCTTTTTATACGCGCCCGGCACATTGATTACATTAGACGCGATGATGACTGCATTGCTGTCCAGATAGAAACCTAATAACCAGATAGAATACCTAATTTCATAATTATGCCTGAAATGTTCCCGAGAACGAAATTCAAGCATAAGGAATACTCAAACATTTAGAGAGGGCAATAATATTGGCAAGGCCAGGCGTACATTAACGGCATCATATCAAATCTTATACGAACGCCGCACAAATGTGATTATGAATTCTCAGACACATTCTCCTTAATCGCACGATACAGAACATCAAAGCCAATTAAGTTTCCAATTTTGTGTGCATCATAACGATTTGGAAGGAGCGAGAGCCGGCGCATTGGTTACGCGCCATGTTTCATCCGAGGTGTCAGAAATAAGCCCTTTATAATGCTCAAAGGCGCTTACGTAGTACATAATTTGAACCGACTCGGCCGTTCCGAGAAGCCTCCGACATTGAGATGGGTCATTTTGTAATAACAATATCGGTTAGGGATGCTGCGCGCTAGTTTATTGTTGAGAATGTTTTCTAGTGGTAAATTAATTTGATATTGAAAGTTTATAAAATGTGCCTCAAATATTATTACGTTATTAAAGGAATGATAATGTAATCATAATGTTAAACGCAGAGTATAAACTTTAAACTTTGCTTACCAAAAGGCTATATTATATTTCTAACCTATTGTGATCTTATATGATTTTATGTATTTAAGAAAGGAATATAGTTTGACACGGTACTTATTGCGGTAATATGACAACCGAGATAAGCCATATTTCGTAGAATATTAACAGGAATAATTGGAACACAATTAATTCTATTTACTTAATATTTATTTTCATTTCCAATGACCATACCAATGACTCCTTACTCATGAACCATCTGAAATATATCGAATAGAATAAGAATGTATTCATTACATTCTTATTCTATTATGACTGCCTCGGTGGCGTAGTTGTACTACGGTGCGACTACAAAGCTGAAGTCTCGGGTTCGAATCCCGGGTCGGGCAAAGTGATATTGGGTTTTTCTATTCATTATCAGCCCGGAGTGAGGAATTTGTGCCCGATATGGCGATAGGCTCGCCCCCTATCACATCATGGGACGGAACATACAAGTCGAAATGTGGGTGCCCTGGTGGCGCCTCTGCCTACCCCTTCTGGGATAAAGGCGTGTGTTTATGTATGTATGTATGTATGTATGTATGTATGTATGTATGTATGTATTCATTACTGACACAATAATCACAAAATTGTATGGAACATTGCAAGCAATTGCCTTGTAATTCATGATGTTGTTTGGTTTTGCTACTGTCATGAGCGGTCGTATCGCTTACCATTAGGTGAATGGATGCTCGTCTCGAGATTCATCGCAATAAAAAAAAAGAACAATCAAGGTAAAATACAAAATCATAATGAGAAATACAGATTATACAAATAAAAAGATCTAATAAAGATAAATCTTGCGCCAGCACGGGTATCTCTCATTCAGCTAATATGCTGCAGCACCACCTGAGCAGCAATGCAACGGTGATTTTCAATGAGAGGTCTTGATGACGTACGGCCGTTCAGTCGAATCAGTAAATAAATAAATAAATTATATAAATTATTATTATTACATACATTATTATTCAGTATACACACTACATAAATAATAATAAATACACCCAACAGTCACATACATAGTCCTGACCCCACACTAAGATCGAGTCTTGTGTCGTGGGTATCAGAAGCTACGAGAGACTTTTCGGTCTCACAAACACCCAGACCCGAAACAAATACCTGTGGATCACACAAATATTTGTCTCGGTGCGGGGATCGAACCCGCGGCCTCTCGTTTCACAGCCGGCGTCTAACCAACTGCGCCACGGAGGCTGTCAAATCAATAGGTATATTATGAATCAAGTTATTTACTACGTAGGTATTTGAATCAGATATTTTTGGTTTAAAATGACGATGATTCTAGTTTTTGTAACTCAAGTGAACGTGGAAAGTGATGTCGGTGAGTCACGGCAATTTATTCGTCTCTGTGTCAAAGATCACTCTAACCTGCCGGTTCTATGAATAAATAATGAGTATTTTATATACTTTGTGAGCTTACTTTACCTATTTGACATTTAAATTCAATAAAACTATTTGATATACGCTGTCGGTTTTGTTAAATGATGTTTATACTTAGTTAAAAGTGTGGTGTAAATATTTGTTGTCTGTTATTTTCGTTATAATTTGTTGGTAAAGTAAAACGGCATTGCTTTATTTAGGTATTTAATGTATTTTAAAATTGATAAAACACTGAATACATTCAGAATTTATGTCAAATAAGTATGATCACTAAAGCTTGGCAAAGAAGCAAAGCTAAGAATGATTTTTTCTCATACTTTTTGTGTTTCAATCGCGGTTATTTTATCATTACCATTTAAATAACATACATACATACATATACATAAACTCACGCCTTTATACCAGAAGGGGTAGGCAGAGGCGCCACTAGCACACCCACATTTCGCCTTGTATGTTCCGTCCCATGATGTGATAGGGGGCGAGCCTATCGCCATATCGGGCACAAATTCCTGACTCCGGGCTGATAATGAATAGAAAAACCCAATACCACTTTGCCCGACCCGGGATTCGAACCCGAGACCACAGCTTTGTAGTCGTACCGTAATACAACTACGCCACCGAGGCAGTATTTAAATAACAGAGACATATTGTGTAGTTTATCAAATTGTAAATCATCTGCAGTCAACCCTAAGCGCGCGGTCGATCCAGCCGCGTATTCTTTTACTTTTTGTGTCGAGCTCGCGGCCGACACCTCGCGACAATGGACGCGACGACCCACCTTGGACCCAGCACACCCATTGTTGGCCGCATTGGCCCATTGTGCTCAATATCTCCACTCCACTCCACATACACACCGTTATGTTTACGACGGCTTAGAGTTGGCCTTAATTGGTTCAAAGGTTAATGTTGCTCTCTTGTGCAAGTATACGCCTGATTTGGGATGCGGTGTATCTTATATATTGGTTATAGATGGACCATTCCAGATTATTGAGATGTAGTAGTAACGAGCCATAAGTATATGATAAGATTAACTTAAGCGACATTTCGACGCCGCGTAGTCGGATTTCACTCTGTGGGTTGGCGTGACGACTTCGGTTTATATAGAAAAATATAAACTAAAATTAAATTACCATGAAATTAAATATATCTATGACATAAGAGAAAACTAATGGATTGAAATTATAGTGGAGTATTAATTCAATCGATACGAAGTACTTGAGATGATGCATTAATGATTCGTGGGGGTGTAAGAGCAGATTGTTAGTCGATGTTATCTGCCTGCTCACGCCTCCAGGGTTACGGCGTGATGTGAGCATTTCCATTTATGCCCTTCTCTCATTAACATGATAAAAAACCTTCCGGCCTTTTCCGTCCTTTATAGCTTAGAACTCAGGCACGTACTTCGATTTAAGATAGGGCTATTAATTGGTTATTATTTTGAGGATTAAATTGGTTGTTGGAGTTTATGCATTTTTTATATTTGAACACCGTTTTTGGAGTTTGCTTTAAGATTTAAAGTTTTTTAAAGACTTCATTTACAGTACAAATTTTATACGTTATATAATTTAGTCACTCGTTTGTAAGTATTGTCCCAATTTATCTTTGATTAAATATAGGTACCTTAATTAAAACTGTGAATTACTGGAAATTCTCTTCTCAGCTATTTTGGGGAAGAAAACATGCAATATTTTGGTTCTTATATACTTAATTACCACAGAAACCCACGTATTAATTTTACACTATTATACCATTTTTTTATTTTATTTTTTCACTTAGATACACCATCGACAGTTACACATATACAATAAAATACAGTTGAGAAAATATAACACAGGACATTGTGTACTATCATTACAGGTGAATACAACATTCTTGAAATTATTGTTAAAACAGATTACTTATAATAATTACAATAGATCAGCATGCATGCATCATACTATAATGTGTGTATTAATTAACAATATAAATAAACCATAAATAAATCGAATAGCCAGCACAATGTCACTTCACGGATAAATTATTTTAACGACGATACGCTAAGATGACATGCATTTACTTCTCTTAGAGGGTTGAGGCCCAAAACCCTTTATTACGTCCCTTTTCGTCCCACTACAATGACTCTACGTGATGCCCACTTGCGTCGAATTCTCAATGCTCGTATTGTTGCAATGAAACCCTCATTTTCAATGACAATTGACGATTACAAATGCCTGAGGCTCAAGCAGTTACCCTTCTTTTCTTATTCCATGTTTTGTCCAATAACATCGGCGTGGAACCTACGATTATAATTAAATAACACCCAATAACATGCATAGTTGAAACCCAAGATTAAGATATGTACAAGCCTTATAACCACGGGTATCGGAATGTACGACACTTTTCGTTTTTAGTAAAACCAGACAAAACTTATTATGTTCTGGATCGCAATTAGCATTGAACATTTTTTTATTGCGGGGCTCGAAACCACTGACTTTCGTTTCCCAGCTGGCTTTTTAAGCACTGTGTCACAAAGGTTGTCAAGAATGAAGCGTTTGTTTTGTGTGTTATTAGATAATGGTGATCACTTTCCAACATGAAATGTCACAAATCGAAAATAGCCTTAATTTACTTGCTATCTGCAATGAATTGGTTTTACAAGGGGTAACGTGCCAATGGGTGCGATGAATCCAAAATGTCATATAATAGCCCCAACCAGATTTGATTATAGCCTTAGGGCTGATTACAGTTAGATCGCGGAACTAGAAACGAAAAAAATATTTCCATCATGCTCCTTTAATTATTCCAACTTTCTTTCATGTAGCGAAACAAAAATATTTTTCTCTTCTCTCTCTCTCTCTCTCTCTCTCTCTCTCACTCACTCATCTTTTCAGCAATAGGAAGTCCACTGTTGAACATAGGCCTCCCCCAGAGATCTCCACATTGACCTGTTGGAAGTGGCCTGCATCCAGCGACTTTCTGCAACCTTGGGACGACCTGGTGTCCTTATAAAAATATATTAAAAGTAAATTCATCAGTGGCATGCTTGGTAGTAAATTTCGATTCAAAATATTTTTAGTTTAATAATATTTCTCCTCGTATACCCGTGATATTTTTCTATCCAAATGTTTGTTCAGATGGGAGAGCTCGGTGTTGTCATTTGCCATGTGTTTGGGATAGTGTCTGGCAAATGATTGCGTTTCGGTTAGAGCGGTGGTGTGGAAAGACCTCGTGTTTTGTTAGGACCCGCCTTGGAATGCTGTACAATATTGTGCCTGGTTTATATTTATCATTCTTTATTGTGCACTACATAGTAAAAAACCAAAAGTTAAATCAATAATAATATGTATTTTTATGCGTGTGACATATAGTAATTGTGAATTTCTAGCCGAAGACTTATTTGTAGTTGGTCGTCTAAATATACTATATAAACTCAACGTGAATATATGTGCTATTTATTAATTTATGTAATAAATGATTTAGTTAGTGTATGCAAAGATACGGCAATGTTTTGGCATTTCTAAATGTTATTCGTTATTTTATTTATTTATATATGAGGTCCACCAACAGCGCCACATATCATACAGTGTAAAAGAAACGGTATCAAAGTTTTAGTCCGATATGTGCGCTAATCATAGGTGTACACAACGTTCATAGAAAAAGAAAACAAAAACAGCTTTTCATTTATTATTATAGTGTTGCACACATCTCTTATCTAAAGAATGTTGCCTTATTATACATGGAAATCTTATTATTGCTAGACTATGTTAATGTAAATATCTTGTTAATTTCCGTATAAGGAGCAGTTCATATTTGTCTAGCCGGCAGCCGCTATCTGAGCTCACTGCTAACTAATCTACGTCTATAAATATACAAACTAACACAAATTGTCGAGTCAATTTATAAAGATTTACCGGTAGTGATATTGTCCACGCGTGTAGCAGTTACAAAGAAGTTCAAATTTATTTAAATGGAGGCAAATGGCTGTCCGCCGTGGATACACATTGGTAGATGTTGTCGATAACATGTGTGTAGGTTGACAAGGCGGGCTTATCTAAATCTATTGCAGTATGTACTTATCTTAAAGCGCGCCGGTAGTTTAGTGGTAACAGCGGCAACTGTAAAATGACAAATGTTCCCAACATTAAATAAAACAAGTTTTATAAGTTATGTGCTTACATTTTTTTTTTGTCGCAATGAGCATCGGTAATCTCGAATGAGACGGCAGCTTCCTCTGCTAACATGCTAAACTCTATTTATTATAGTAGAGTAATTTTATTTTATTTAGGTAATATTCAACTATTTTAATTCATCATTACTTTAAAGAGACTAACGCCCAAATATTCAAACTCTATTTAAATATTAAGTTGCACATAACTACCCACGTCCCAGTTAATCAGTACATCTAAGCGGGCTTGCGTAGATAGGTGCAACATAGTTTTTAAGTAGCGTTTGGGTCTTCGGGCGCTAGCAAACCTCAAGACAAGAAAGTGTAAAAAATATTTTTTTCAACCAAAATTTTAAATTAAGTTACGTCAGGTAATCAACACGTTTGTTTGTTTTTTTTCTGACTGTTGCACTAGCAAAACAAATCATAATGACCAACAAGCTTAAGCATTGCACAAGCCACTGCATCATACAAACAATGTTTCAATTAGTATCAATTTAAAGCATTGGTTTCTCCTTGCAAATTTTGCTCTCATTAGTGATCAATCAAGATTGACGGTACGTGCTTCGTCGCGGAGTATCGGGGAATGAGGATACATTACGTAACACTATCATCATGGCTAATGTCACTGTAGCAACTCCGTGACCAATCGAAAAATAAGCGTAATGTTCCTATGTTCCCTTCGTGCAATCTGTGATTACCACTGGTACTATGTCTCATGCTGGTTATGTATTCGCTACGTCGCGCGAGTTTATAGCAGAGACTGTGAAATTCGATTAGATGCGGAAATTGTACTTTTGGACTTTGATAAAACTTTTAAATTCTTCTCAATTTGGAAAGGCGTGTAATTCTGTGAGACTTATTTCTGACTTGCTTTCTTTGCTTGAGTCAATGGTTTTATTGATGTCAATTTGGAATTTCTAAGGATTAAATATTTCTCCCATACCGGCACCAAATGTGCGTCTTAAATAGATTTTTTTTAACCCAAAATAGAAAACATTTTGCTATTGAAAAGATTACGACAAATATAACATTTAAAATATCGTTATCTAGACTGAAGTAAAAACTTTTATTATTTGTTATTTAAGCATAATCACAAGATATATGTACAGGATAAAGAGTTGGAGAGTTTTTGTGCCATATCATTATTTTGGGACGTCATCTACTTCCAAGAAAAGGGTATAGTAATGACAAATGTATAAGGATATTTTACGGTAACAAAGTATAACAGAGTATTATAACGAACTCGCATTCAAGTTTGGAATGACACCACTTAAATATGAGAAGCCAAAGCCCAAGGCCCATAAGGATTAGTTTTTATGAGATCGATATTTCGATCGGAGAAGGTTTCGATTCCTAACAGATGCGGCCTTTGTTGCCGAGATACCTTTAAAATAATTCCATTGTGTTGCTCGCTCGCCTCTTCTTGTGCCTAGTTTTGATTGTAAGATTCAAATGATAGGAATTTTAAAAGCTTACATTGTACGCAGTGAGATTCATTCAGTTCTGGTACAGTATAAAAAATACGTGGGTTTATTTAAAATAAAATATATTAATGGTCACTAAAATCGCAATGTCATCTTATAAGTAGTTCGGTTGTTTTTATTTAATTTTTATTGCGGGAGTAAACGAACGCGGCATAAAGAATTTCTAAAAATAACTCGACTTTAAATATACGTGCGTTATTTTCATTACATGTTTATTTGAGGTGATTTAAATTCTTTGATCGTTCTTTTTCTAGAAATCAGACGAGAAAGGACTAAAGACCTCAAACTTTAGATTGAGCCAAAGAAAGTGTGGACTTTTCTATTTGTTTGCATTAGTAATTCCAAGGTTGAAGATGAAGTACTTAAAAAACTAAACTTAATAGGTGTCCAAAATCTACGAAAAAATACTATGTTAGTGTTTCATGACAGCAAAATAGTAGCAACAGGCAGGAAGCCCTGAAGGGCGTATTTCCATGCTATTAATAAAATTGTTGATGTTTAATGGAAATGTGGCGAGTACAATGTAGCGCGCAACATCTCACTTACATTTGTTTACGTGTCGCTGACCTGAACGTTAAATACTAAGAACGTATTGTTGGCAGTTTACAATCGCGGCCGTTACCCCTGGCGCACTAAAATGAGCCATTGCTTCAACAACCCGCTGTTTAGACTCTGCAACAATGTTGTGGCGCATTTCTCTGGCTTTCCTTGCCGGCACGTAGCCGTAAATGAAAATGTAAATTGTTAGTTGGATGTGTAATTTTATATGCCTTATAGGGCTAGTGGTTACCAACATGGATCGTGTGTGAACCGCAATGCACATCGTTCCTATCCACTTGACAGAAGTTGTCTCTTCAAAAGCTCTGAAACTAGAGGTAATTTGGATCTCTTTAACGTTATAAATCTTTTTTCAATCATTCAACTTCAAAGGACCCAAAATCACTACCTGTGTCAGTCATGTAACGATTAAAACATAGCCTTACATAGAGAAGTATTCACCTAGAGATTCTACCTAGAGTTAACAAGCTTTTACAGTTTAGTCATAACGATAGCCGATAGTATAGTGGGTCGGCAGTATCTATAGAAGATAAACGTTGGACTTAACGAGTTCTAGATTGGAGAACGCATCTTGGCAAACTATGAGTGGGATGCGCCCCGGATAAGTGAAGCAATAGTTATTGAAGGTGTAACCGTGATTGGATAAGACATCATGAATATTTAGTGTTGTAGTCATTCCATTGGAGATATCCGTGCAGCGGTTGATGAATAAGGCTTTGAAATCGTCTTATGGATCAACATGCTGAACTAAAGTTTACGTAATGTGGACTATGGACCCAGAGATTTATATGGGTCGATAAAAACAGCTATGTCCATGATACATAAGCGTTTAAAAAAAAGCATTCCACATTAAACCAACAATTTATCCAAAGAAATTAAGGTTGACCACAAAGATGTGCAGATAACGCTGGTATGAATGGCTGTCGACGAGCATGCTACAGATAATCTGCGTATCGGGTTACGCGTGGGCCACGCACTCTTGATGTGTGGAACCGGCCTAATTAGACGACATCGATGTAACCCTATACTCGTAAATCCGAGTACACGTTAGTGACGCCATTAATCAGCTCAGTGAAGCTTTTCATCTTGCTTTGGGTTTCAATTGTCGATGCTGATTAGTGTGAGCTTGCTTTTGGTGGTCATGTTGTTTCTGCATTTACGAGTATGGCTACTTGTTCGCTAACAGGTTGCAATATTGTAAGTTTTTGCACGATGCCTCGGGTGCTGATAAATTATTATACCCTTGAAACTAGTATTCAAAAACTTGTAAAGACGTATTGGAGATATCGTAAATTTTTTGGTGAAATTTTAGTTGGTTTCACTTTGGAATGTAGTTTACATATTATATTAGTACATGACTCCTCAGTATGACTACTTCTGCACGGCCAATTTTGCGTTTAGACAGCAACGATTCAGACCGGTTCAAATTTTGTAGACTATGCATACTTATGAAAAGATCAAACTCGCGACCTTTAAGGCAGAAAGCCAATTGCATAGGCTACGGGCCAACAGAGAACAAGTTAAAACAGTCGACAGTTCTTATTTTCTGTATTTTAATGTATGTTTGTACGTCTTATTACACTCATACATACATAAACTCGCGCCTTTTTCCCAGAAGGGGTAGGCAGAGGCGCCTTAGGACACCCACATTTCGCCTTGTACGAGTATATTCCGTCCCATTATGTGATATGGGGCGAGCCTATCGCCATATCGGGCACAAATTCCTGACTCCGGGCTTGTAATGAATAGAAAAACCCAATATCACTTTGCCCGACCCGGGATTCGAACCCGAGACCTCAGCTTTGTAGTCGTACCGTAGCACAACTACGCCACGGAGGCAGTCGTATTCTGTAGTAATAAATATGTTTTCTTTCTTTCTTTCACAGTGTGGGTAAGCTTCTACGGTTGCACACAACCTCAAGGTGTTTGTAATTTTTGTACGATCAATCACTCGTGTAGTGTTGGTTTAATTCTCTCTTTTACTTCGGGTCTTGTTTGAACGCTGCCTGACCCCGACGGCTCTTGGGGTTAAGAATGCCCCGCAAGAGACTCGGTTCAGTCCCAGTATAGACGTGGAAAATATTCATATTATTGCCGGCTCGTTCCTCCTAACGTTGTAACTAAATCCGTCTCGTAATTGTTTGTAAATCCAGACACACTAAATTAAACTTGTTCAATATAACTCTATGAATTATTTGCTTTGAAACCTAATCGTCTCTATGCATAATTCATTTTTAATGTTTCATGTTTACATGAATAATAGTGTTTTCATTTTGTCATACCACAGAATATTTTTATCTCGACTAATTTGAAACCGTTCGACCTTCGCCTGTTTGAATTCCATGTCGTGTTGTGGTGTTTTTACAAAGGGCGGCGAAACAAATCGTAAATCGTGGCTCCGCGTGCATTGCGTGGGGAGGGATGCTCGGATCACATTCGAGATGCTGCGATAATCCTCTTATTTATTCATCCTCCGGCCCTAATTAAACAAGGGCTTAGCTCTACCGACGTCTAATGCTGACATATTCGGTGATCGCTTTGGAACGTCCGCGTGGATTCCTCCTGATACCTTAAGCTTTACTTAATGAGTTTTTTCCGTTCGTGATTCATTTAAGGACCTTCAAGTATGCGAGATAATAGCCGTTTATGTCGTTACGTGGTAATTAATATTTAAGTGGACTACGTGAAAGGATATTGAAATTTCTGAATAGCAGACGGGAATAGTGCAGCTCACACAAGAAGGTATTATATCGAGCCACTCGTAGTGCACGAATTATAAGCCACCCATGCACATAAATTTGACGTGGATTAACGACTGTTGTTTCTTGACAAGAACCGGGAGCGACAGCTTAACCAACGCTCCGAGGCATGCAGCGTCTAAACTAAGCTTAGACACACTGTATCATTAAGTACATAGCGTGTAGTCTTAAAATCACATGTTTCGTTTCATTGATTGTTAAAGTATATTTAAACGCGGTGCGAATGCCAACACTGAACACAGACAGGACGTAATCCCACACCCGAGGCACTGCCGACTGGATGCGAGAAACGTGACATTACAATGAGATAACATAGTATTGGAATGTTTTTTAAAACATTGACGCGACGCGGAGTGTTTTGCGAACGGCCATAATGACGCTCGCGGCTCCACACTCGACTGTCGAGAGTCGAGACACGATCTGCTGTTCTTTAGTTATTATTTTTCAATCCGCTCAGAGTCATCGATGGCTCGTACAAATGCTAGATTACACCGGAGACGTGCGGTTATTGGAGTAGTTTTGCTCGGTGTGGTTGGAAACGTCACTTTATTTTGTAGAGGAGTTGACGTGCGTGGTTGCGGTGCGGCTATCGCACGATATCTGCGGCAATTTGTTCGTACGTGCGAAGAGGGATCGCCTCCCGTAATTGCAGTGTGTGCCCGCTGCGCCGACCGCTTCATTTACTACACATTTACCTCTCGTGTCGAATTCGCTTCTCGGAAGCGCTCCATTTGTCAGTGCGGCCCGCATCGTTTAATGTGACTGGATTGCGGCCGGCGCTGTACCACACCGCACTTACATTTCGTTTTTTATCAGCGGCCCGATCGCCGCCAGTTTCCTGGTTATCCGTGTCGGAGGTGCATTGAGTCTAGGTAGATAGTGGCGAGCGAGGAGCGGTGGGTACAAGTGAGCTTATAAGGCGCTGCAGCGCATGCGGTGCATGAGATTGACTCTCAATGGCGAATGTCGGCGGCGCAGTGGTTAGTCGGAGGTACACGTCGTTTTTTGTCCGTGTCCGGGGCGTTGCGAACGAAATAAGTGGTGGTTCGGCGCCGCGCCGCCGCACGCACTCCTCTTTTTAACCTGGTCGCGCGTTGAATTTTATTATTTTTATTTAACACCTGCGCCCCGTAATCTGTATTCGACGATCTCCCGAACGCTTAACTCTTTTTGGTCGTGTTGCTGCGCGCCGGCATCGCTCGATTTATGGCGTCCGTGTTTTGTCCACCGAAAAGTGTCGTTTAATTTACCTTGTCGCACCGTTCACCATCGATTATGTACGCCCTTGATCAGTTCCCTTTGTACGCAACACTGACTTTTAGTTGCTTTTTTCAGAGCTTATAAAAATTACATCTAACTGACACGAAAGGAGTTTGAGTAATGGATGTCACATTTATAACTCGTCCGAAATATCTGTGAACCTAGCTGGAATGCAGTTCAAATTTAATTTTTTTTTGTGTTCCCCTATCTACTATGTTATTTTACATTAAAAACGTTTTGAGATGGATGCGAATTTTATTTTTTATTCTTTTTTCTTTTTTAATCAATTTGTTTATCCTATATTTTGAATTTGCTGAACTTATGTTCCAATGACGTCAATTATTCAGGTCCACAGATATTTCCGTCGGGTAATATGTTTTTTTATACTTCGTACTTATAAGGAAAGTTTTAGCATTAGGTAATGATAACGTTGTCGGGGAATTCACAGCGTTATCTGAAGCGTTGAAGAAAGAGGAAAAGTATTTTACCTTCATAACAATATCTTTACTAAATCTAAATATTTTTATGTCTGCACTTATATTTGCTTATCACTTAACATTGATTCCGTTGCCACTGATGTTATATTGTGAACATGTAGCAAATAATGTAGTTTGTGTTGATCCTCGCTGGTGATCAATAGGCAACAAATTACATTGGTGCCAACACTTGTCTCAATATGGGCATGTGAACGGCGACTGTCGCACGCTACTTGTAGACGCCATCATATTCATTATTATTACGTAGTAGCGTAGTAGTTTCTACCTATTCATACAAACGTTTCGGCATCTATCCCCGTGAGAGGTAGAGATGCCTCTAGTATCCGCTTTTCTATGAGATAAAATCCCCGTCCTAGATATAAATCATAAGTTTAACCTAATAAATAAATTATGCGGCTTGCATAGGTAAAAAATAAAATAACATAATTATCAAAGCCCATTACAGATAGCAACTTTTGTATTATCACAAGAGCAGTTACCATGTGAAGCACAATTTTAATTTAAATATGATCTGGTACGGCACAGCATCTCATTAATCTCAATCAATCAAACTGAAGCAGGGTGTCAGAATGTGAGGTGTACAGTTCTGATGTGAACGCGGGCGACTGATAACCAGGAGTAGGGATTATGGTTTTGCTAACTACCCTACACCGGTTATGATATTTTTGTATTAGCTAATTCAGACTATCATTTTTACTAAGTTTTTATTGCATATCAAAAGTGTATTTTGTAGATTGTGGAAACACTCCGCAGGTTCGATTGATTCGAGATAAGTGTGGGTGATAAATAATTATTGGTCTGGGTGTTGAGAACGAATGGTCTTTTTCGTTTAATATACTCAGAATAAAGAATTATGTGTATTTATTTATGATGCCGTCGTAGGAGCCTGCAAAACATGTTTTAATTATGATTTTACGTCAATTAAAAGCTTTATTATGCATTTAATTGCATATCATGTTTTTAATTTAAGAACACGCTGTGGAATTCTCGATTTGAATTGAATGTACAGTACAGTACATAAGACTTAGAATATATTTGTTTTTATAGTTCCGTATTAGTATTTCTTCTTTTCTATATATCTCGATAATTATTATTTCCTTTGATAAGATCATATGACCTTGTTACTCTGATTCTCCTTCTTTTAATAACATATACACATCTTTTGCATTAGATTTACCAACTTCACGAGTGAACTCTAACCAATTCATCTTAATTGTATCGATTCTCTTTAAGATATATTTTTCAAACCACAGCTTTATCCTTGATGTTTTTGTTGGATCTGTTGGATTCACATGTAATGGTACGGTGGTAAACGGTAATGGCTACCGGCACGCGGGGCCGCCTCGGGCGGAGGCTGCGACCCGCGCCGACCGCGGAACCCCTTCATTATCTAAATGCACTGCCATAACTGCCCAGTTCCCTGTTATTTGTTGTAATATCATAGGAGACGGATTTAGACATATAAACAAGGGGCTTTGCACCCTCAGTTGATTTTTGGGAACGATGCTTCCAGTTTGTGTTTTTGTTTCTCGAAGGAAAATAATAGATTTTTTCGCTTATTCGATTTTATGCTAATCGGTAGAGCATGTAAACAGCATAGTTTACAAGTGGTTATTAAAATTAAAGGCTACATGACACGGTACTACGGATAAGTATATTTTATGTTACTCTCACGATCTTAAATAATAAACGAAAAATGAAAATGGCAGTGTAGCAGGCGTTGACTTAAATATACGTTACCCTACAGTTTCCTCCCAATCCGTCTCTGTAGCGCACACAGAGTCCTTACAAATAGGCGCCACGTAATGACCTAATCGGAAGCAAAAAACTGTTAATTAAAGAATTGGAGCGGCCATTATCTAAATTCTGAGAAAGTGTTTGATAAAACCGTTGTAATTGATTATGTGGTGCGGGCACCACGCCGGGGTCACAAGCCCAACATTGCCGAAAATAATCTCATTTCAATGTTTTTTGCTCTCCATGATTGGTTCTTTATTTTAATACTTATTTGGGTTCTTCTCATTAACTTTGCATAAGGTGTGCGAATATCTGCAAATTCTGTCACGTGTAACTCCTGGTAATTGATATGTTTTTGTTTTGGTTCTTTTATCATACAAGATTTAATGGTTTTGATTATGAATTTCATACAGTATTTATTTTTTCTTTTACCAAAGTGCATTGCACCAAAGTTGTGTCAATTCATCATAGTTTAGTAAACATAATAAGGTATTTGTAAAATGATTTACAGGGTGCCTAGCTATGTACGTCAGTGTGATTTATCAATGATTCTCTAGTATTTTAAGTTTCCAGTTATTGGATCATATCTGGCACGTGCTTCCTTGTCTTGTTAGGTATAGTCCATAAAGGTCTACCTATTCCCAAAAATATTGGTTATCTCCTAAACCAACATTGCCATATTCTGTGTTATCTAGTTGCCCACTGCTCAGCGAGCGACTTCACTGCAACCAAATGTGCGTTTGAGAGGTCTTTAACCATTTTTAGGTGGTAGGCACCAGAAGTGGTAGGCAGAGGCGCCACCAGGACATCCACATTTCGCCTTGTATGTTCCGTCCCACGATGTGATAGGGGGCGAGCCTATCGCCATATCGGGCAGAAATTCCTCACTCCGGGCTGATAATGAATGCTAAATGCCAATTGTAAAAAAATTCACGACCAGATTACTAGCTTATCTACTTTCAATACAAATTGCAAAAGCACGTGTATTACTAATTACGCAGCTTAGGAAAGATTTGTTCGCGTAAGCACTAGAACACACGCGAATATTATGAACAATTTATCTATAAGGTTATCATTTGTTCTATCCGTTTATTTATACTATGGTAGTCGGACACTCATAGTAAACACTGGATTATAAAACCACATTAACACGTGTCTACCTGCATCCGACCTTTTTGGGCAAGGTGGGGATTTACTTTAATTAAGTGTTTAAAATTGTGGTTTGCATCGAAGGCTTGTAATCAAATGTTTTGCGTTTTGTCTGTATCATTTAAGGTTGTTTTTGTTTGTTTGGTATAAATGATGTTAATATGCGGGTGATTTAAGAAGACGTTACAAATCTGGAGTAGTTACTAGGCGTTTTACTATGTTCATGTTTTGTATGCATTATGGCATCAATAGCGCAATCCCATTGCGACCCCATCTGCCAACACCTCCATCCTTAATAAAATATAGTTATCCTCTCAAACATATAAGCAGGCATAGATTTACAGATACATGGTGAAAACTAGATAATCTCATTCATCTCACACATGTTTCTCGAATCTACAGCTCTTAGGTACGCTACTGCGGAATTGTAGAATCCATTCCCAGCCAAATGGGACTTGTGTCAGCTAACATAGATATATACAACTATGCTCAAGAATCTTGGTGAAACCTAGAATCTAGATGATCTAATTCACTCCACGTCCGTCCCTCGAATCCACAGCTCTTGATACGCAACATTGTGCGGATTTGTCGAAATCCACATCACGTACGGTGCTTAGTGCGTACTATGCTCCCATTAGCATTGGTGGCTCGTCGTCGGTTTCTAATCGTGAGCGGGCTGACCCGCGTTTATCTCCGCGCAAACATGCTGTATTTATATACGGATATTAATTAATTAAGCACGTGGAAGACGTTAACCTTATTGTTTTATCTTCATACTCGAATTCCTTGTGGCATTGTGTTTGCTGGATGTGTAGTCTGGAATTTAGTCGATATGAATAAAGTTAATTTATTTTCAATATGGGTAACATTTAATCAACATCTAATCCAATCTTATGTTAATCGACAGTCACGATATGAAATGAGTCTGTAATGTGAAAAGGAAAGTCGCAAGCTTTGTCCTTATCAAAAAGTACTTGTAGTACAATCCAATCTTATAACAATATATGTATGTGGCCTACTCTACAGTTTCGCAGTCATAGTATTATTTAGATTAAATAGTTGACAAAAAAAATCCATTGTTAATATTAATGTATATTTGAAGTTTGATTACTAACTACAATTTTCGTAGCACGTTCATGGAGCAAGTCCATTAACAATGCGTTGTCAAATACCAAGAATTCGACAATATTTCATGTTTTTCCGCGAGCTCCTAATGTGACGCACTTACATGCATATTTATTACGCCAACTTTAACTACACGACATTCCGAGAAGTTGTAATAAAATAGAATTTAACCAGTTGTACGGTCCTCGTTAGATAATACCTATCTGTGCTAGTGAATAATCGGTATTCCGATCCCATACGCATTATAAAACACAATCCTGAGTTGAAAAAAACGCGACCCTGTGGCGCCCCGGCCGATCTTACACGCACGTCCACTAAAACACCTTCCATCACATTTATCTCTATCACTTTAAGGTTGTATATCGCACGACTGAAGCTAATAAATATGATGGTCAAGAATAAATCATATTTGCCCCGTAGTGCCCATAAAACGCGTGTTTTTACACCAACAATATGAGTGTGTAGGTTTTTTTGTATGTTAAATGAAAAATTGCCGGCGTCTCCATTCGGGCGATGCTAATCGTGAATGCCAAATGCATTTTATGGGGATAGTTTGGAGGTATTCAACAAGATTAATAGCGACGTCAATTAAAACGTGATATTGTAATAAAGTATTATTCCCCAAGTTAATGTGGGCGGAGCGCGTGTGCAAAATTTTATTTCTATAGATATTACCATACAATAATATTATAATGGTTTGATATAAACCTTTATGACACAGTTTTGAATATATTACATTTTATTGTCTGGTTTTTCTAGTTTTAAACAATAAATATATGATACTTTCTCGAATGTCGCATTATGGTGCTTAAAAATATGAAAAATATGTATCCCCTCATTAATTATTTTAAAAATAAGCTACAGGCACGGTAAGAATCTGTGATGGAGTTGTTCGACACACCTTAATATAGAATTATCTCTTTTTATATGCACCTAGTGCTATACAGCTTTGAAAATAAAAACGTCCAGCCATACAGCTTTAAAAATAAACAAAGTCCATACTGCTACATTGTTGATGTTCCATCTAATAACAATTGTCTTTATTTAGCCTATTATATGATAACTTTATGAAGAGTGACTCAAATGTTTGTGTTAAATGTGTTTATTGAAGAGCAACCGTTTTAGATGAAAGGTTGCAGAGGTCAACCAAATTATTATGTGCCAGTAAATCAAAAAAATCTATTAAAAGCCCTATTCTCCACACGGTGTTAAAACATAAATCATCATTATTCCAAGCGTTGGGTTCGATACAAATGGCATATTTTACAAACCTCATTTCATATTTTTTGTCGGTACCAATAAATAAATCTTATTTATAGAGGACTATTTTTAACTATATGTCTGTGTCAATTCATAATAGAATTACGTGTAGACATATTTCTTGCATTCCTAGTCAGGAGTCTTTTATGAACAAGTCTTTGTGCGATAATCAAGTGATGCCTCATATCGCGTTTATGACAAACCTTCGCGCATGAGTTTCCTCGTAGCTTTTACCTTAACCGCACAAAGGACTACTCCATACAATGGTTGAGCGAAAATCAATAAATTTAGTACAATAGGGAGGGTAAGTCTAACTCATTGTGCATTTATAGGTGGTAAAACATGAGTCGTGTTGTATCCATGAGAAAAATAGCCTGCATGTATTATTCGATATGCACTTGAATTAGGGGTGATATATCAGAATATTTAGGTGTTTGTGAGACCGAAAAGTCTGTGGTAGTTCCTGGTACCAACGGGTCAGGACTATGTATGTGACTGTTGGGTGTAAGTGTAAGTTTATATGTTGGAGGAAAGATTTGGTTTGTTATTTTTTCAAAAAGCAATTGAGTGAATTCTAATTTTAAATTAACTTAACCGGTGGTTATTGAGCCTAAGTAATTAATTCAATAACCATCCATTCCTCAGTAATATAAATTATGAGTTGCACCAAGTCTTTGTATTCCAAACAGCGGGCGGATGCTATCAACCGTTTCCAAAATATAATCAAATTTCCATTTAAATGTTTGTATTTATACTAGTTCAAAGCCACTAATGAGAAATGTCAAAAGATTAACAGCCTAAAAGGGAATGTCATGTCAACATTAGCATAAAGATTCTACGGAGGCATTTCTTCCATTTAACATTCCCAAATCAAGTGGCGTTTCCGGCAATAGCAACAAATCTAAAAGCACGGCGCCTCGCTAATAACGCCAACGTTTTGCATAATTAACGACCACAGATAAAAAACATAGACTATAAAAACCATGGAGTTTTTGTTCGTCTGAAACTCATTTCCAATATGGCAGCCGACGATTGATATTAATTGAAATGGTAATGGTTCTACATTGAAACTATTGTGAGCAATTAAATTATATCGGTCATGCTGAATTAATAATAATAATTAAGCGTGCAAATATGATGGATTACTATGATTAAATGTTTTATGTCGCAACACGGATGTGATTACAGAATCCAGGATTACAAAGTACATTATGCTGCGTGGATGGAATTGTAATAATCTAGTGTAATGCTATCAATAAATGGAATTAGGTAAACCTTTTAATCTATGTGGAATTATTACACGAATTAGTTAATGTTTTAATCTTTATTTACGATCATCTTAACCTAGGGATTAAGGGCTGATGCGCTAGTCTAAGCTAATTGGGATTCGCGATTCGGGCGGCATCGTGTATTTGTTAAATTATTATTATTTTTAAATATATTTGTTTTTATGTGTAGTCTAAGCGCTTTGCTATCTTTATAATATATTTTTAAATTAATCCTGATTTAATCAACCCAGTCCCCTCATAGTTTCTGAAACAAAGGCTGGCATAAAATTGAGGGTATATAAACTACCTTATTATTTTAAGGTTTTGACATAGCTATATCTATGTTTATTTTTAGAAATAGGCTTAGTTTCTATATTAGTATTCTGTTAGTGCACAGTTTTTTGTATACATATAAATGGCATAGTAATTGCTACGGTATTATTAAAACCAGCGCTAGATATAAAACCGTTTAAGGCTGTACAAGTCTTTATTGACGTCATTAAACAGTACGCACCATTCTATAAATATACATTAAGGATTTATTTCCTTTTTAATGGTGCCACTATGCATTTCTGTCCATCTTTATATAAGAATTGTACAAATCGCCATCATTTTTATACCTTCCTTCTATCTTAGGTCAATCATATCCATGTCTTCTCTGCCGATAGTCATTCGATGTCATCAATTATGTAGCTTGTGATCCTTCAATGCTTTGCTGAGTCGATTTCAGTATCCATTTGTTTATAGTATTTCTTAATCTTTACTGAGTCCGTCGTGTCTTGACCATTCCTATTTCCTACGTCATTCTCTGCCTATTCTGTATTCTACTTTATCGCCCTTAGTGGTGATCCTCTTCATTCTACGTGAGTGCTTCTTCACTTTACGGCGGAATAAGAATCAGATTAATGAACTGATATTGTTATACAGTGAATATAATATCACATCTTCTTTGTGTTAATGAATAAAATGCATTAAGGCAGTATTCATATGAAGATATTCCTTTTGTATCGCGTCTGAGTGACGGGGTCGTCAGAGTGATCTTTGAGTTTTGTTTTTTTTTAATTCTAACACTTGAATACACATCCCGCTGATATCCGGGACGGATTCAGAAATAAATAAGGAATTTATTTAACTTTGTATTTGATTTGTACCAATTTCCAATGATAATAATGGTCTAAATGAAATTCCGATTGGGATTTAACACTTTACTCACAGTCAATTTAACGGATTAAAACTGCAATGTTTAATTGTTATTTATAAATTAATTAAATTGCTGAGAACTGAAACTTATACGTTGCGACGATCAGTATTACAATAACAACAGTAATGTTTATTGTCTACTCGCTTGTGGGCTTGAATAATTGATCGTGGAAAGATAATCGCTTCTAGCCGATATTTTATCTGAATAGCACACACTACACTACACTTTGTATCTGATGCAGTATCGTGACGCCTCAAATAAAATAGATTCACACTGTAATATATAATTATTACCTGATATATTTTAAAGTTTATTACACGAACTTACAATAACGTAAGTTATGTGGTCCCGCCCGTGATCCTGAGTGGGTCCCCGCGCCTGTGCATTGTGGCGACGGCACACGGCTCAAGGCTCGCATGATTGACGGCTCGGTTACTTCGTTAGGCCGCGTTCAAAAGGCCAGCCGTACAATTAAACCCAGTCACAAACCCAGCTCGATATATATCTCCCTTCACGACGTGTTATACCCTCGCCTTTCAACCCATATTGAACACGCCTTTACAACTTTTGCCGTTTGTCCCTGTTCTTTTTTTAATTTAGCACGATATTGTGTTCAAGTCTTTTGATCTTTTGTACGCCTGTTCTTCTTTTTATCGCAAATTGGTCTGATGGAATCGTACGGCTCTCAATAGGCTCGAGTGTGCGAATTAAATGACATGCTGTTAATTTGTCTTGTTTATTTATGTTCGTCGTTTAAGGGCGTGAAAAGCGACCGTTCTTTACAGTTGACGTAGAGGAGTTAAGTTTCAGTCGCGTACTATTTTCGACGTAGACATGATGGGTGGCAAATATAGAATACTGTTAGACATAATAAAGGCAACACGAGCTGAACGGGAGTGGCGAAACGCGCCGAGTATTTCTTATTGAGATGCATGGATTAGAGACAGTAAAATAATAAACATTTCTCGCGTTAACTACGAGATCTGTAGCAGCTCATAAAGTGTTGTTTCTAACTCTTAAACAGTTTAAACGGTAATAGTTTACACTACCATTATTTTGTCTAGAGGATTTACTAGATGCGTACGTTTTTTGTTAATTTTATTGTAGAAATACGCAAACGTATTGTAGTATACACAAACCCGTCTGCGTTGTAAGATTGTAGCGTCGGAATTTCACTCAAAAATATTTTCATTTCAAAAATGGAAGTATGTTATGTGTTAGTTATTCTCGGAAACGTTGTTAGTTTAACTGTAATATAAATATGGAATATTTTAGTGTGTTGTGGCACGCGCTGAATCCCCATGTATCTGTAAACGAGTACAAACGTCGAGTTCAGCGCACTTTCAGAGCAGAACCTTTGATCCGGCGCGTCAAATGAATCACATGGACAATGTTTTTATAAAGCGTAAATAAAGGGTTTGTAAGTTTGTGTGAAGTTTACTCGCCACATGTTTTATTGGAGTTGGAGTCGGAGGGCCGAGGGCGAGTGAGTGACGGCCGCCGCCGGCGCCGAACACACGCATCCAGCCATTCAACCATATAGACTCCGCGTTGAGCCCTAAATTACCATGCTTATTTACATTGATTGATATCCAATAATATGTTGCAAATGTATCTACACGTAATATGTTGAGATGTAGGAATTTTAGCATGAATATTAAATACACTGTATTTAATGACAGAGCAACGCTGTATTCAAGTTATCCGAATGAAATACATTTGCGTGGGTCACTGTAACTCCACTTGGTTGGTTTTGCGAGTACTATTCAGTAGTTATCAGAGCGGTTAAATAACCTACCTCCAGTATAATCAGCGATAGGTTACGATGCCATTCGATACTCTGGACGGTATTAGCACTTAATAAAAAAAAGTATTAAGAGTTCGTAGTTGAACTGATTGGATAGTTATGATGTGAATTCACTAAAATGACTAGATATTGAATCTAACCGATTTAATAACAGAGGTCACAGATACGAAGTATTCATGTGATCTCACATGGTCGGAATTTAAGGTAATATAGGTGAATTATTGTGTAATGAATGCGTTTTTTTTCATGGGAGTAAAACATGTAGTTCTACTAAATTTATCACAAAGCGTTTTTATTCCAGACATGACTTATGGAACATTTATTGTGCGTATAATAAATAGCGCACTATTAAAAATGATTTCCACTGAGCGTGTGAGTTCACGCATATGTTTAACTTTATATTCAAAGCGTGTTATATAAACATGTATTTGAATTACAAGCAATATATCGGTACAGTTTCGGATTTGAATCACCGCCCGCGCACTCCCACTCCGGCTTATGCGTTGAGCCACAGTGATAGTTCCGAGCGATTAGTTAGCGTGGGCGTCTCCAAAACAAACCTATGGCACGTTGTAAATAAGAAAAAATGGTCATGTCAGTTGGTCACGGTGGAATAAACGATTTCCGGCGCGCGGAGGCGTCCACAAAGAGGCTCATTAACAAAACCCGACACCGACCATAATCCTTTCGTTAGACCTCCATTGTGCTCGCAGCACTCTTCAACACGCACCACAGACGTTGCGTGCGCAGACGCAGTTTTTGTGATGAAAAAATACCCAACCTTTAAGTTTCTCGATGGGAAAGTTCAAAACTGTTTAGAAATTGAAGAGTTAAGGGAAAGTGTTGGGCTTTTACGGTTTAAATTTTTAAGATTTTTATGCTTTGACGGAATTGGTTTTTTATACATATTCTGGCTGTAGAAAGAGACAGTGACGAATGGATTATTGGGTCTTTGGCAATTTCACTGCCCATTGTTTAATACCTGAAATATGTCAAGTCAGCTATATTCTGATCTCATATAAATTGTCTTCAAAACATTTAGATCATTATTATTTTTCAATGAACAACATTTCTCTGGCTCGTTGGCAGCTGTCGTTTCTGTTTAGTAGCTAATTGAAGATTTTAGCAACACAGCATCAATCAAGAATCCAGCCACGTCTAGACAGCCAATCATGTGATGATTGGGCGATCACATCGACGTACCACCTCGTAATGACATGAACATTCCACACGATGATTAGCGAAAATTGTAGCTGACATATTCAGAGCTCAGCTATGCTTTTGATTAAAAAAATGGAGTTGGGTAGGCTATTTTGATAGTGATATCTCTGTCTGAAAGGGATTGGAGTTTTCTTCATAAATTACCGTGCCTATAAATAAAAAAAAAAATTCGAACTTACCAATATTACACACACCTCTTTTCCCTCTTTCTTTGTGCCACTTATTCGTACAATGCAACCTGTTATATGTCCTCCCAAGTTATTGGGATTATCCGAAAATTTGATAAGCCTTCTGATATTCCACAAGATCTCAGTAGGTATTATTTGCACACACAATTCGCTATTATTTCAGCATCTTTAATAAAAATGGATTCATTCTTTCATTTTCAGCGACTAATGAATGGAACGCATGTCGCATGAACGACAAACAACATACCAACAACGTATATGCGCATTATTTGCCCTCGGTTAATATTTGCCAAGATGGAACAACTAGGCACAATTGAGCAAGCTCGTTGTAATCAAAGCATGACATACTTAGCGCCAAATATTTGCGTTACAATTGTTATTGCCTGGCGATTGTGATGGCTGATGTCATCCGTACGTGTACTCATCTCGTGTAGCAGATAAATATCTAAAATGTCTTATAAAAAGCAAATTAGATGTTTAGCGATAACACATATGAATCGTAGAATAATTTGCAAACTATTTGAATGCCTTGATTTGTCGTATAAGTCTGTAGAATCGAATCCCGGAATTCATTTAATGGTGAAAAAAATGGTTCTCTGGATGCAGAGGTACAATATTGCCTCCGAAACAGCTTATATTTACAGGATAGGAAATATCTTAATTTTATTAACACTACTAATTCTCTAATGAGCCCTTTATGTAAATCGATATGTGGTTTAATTAATTACAATAATTATTTCTTCAATTATGAACTGGTTCAAAAACCTCACAGTTACCCAATAACTGCCCAATTAATTAGTATTTGTGAATCGTTGTGGAGCATACATTAATAATATTTTGTTTTAATTGGAAGCTTTTTCGTAATTGACTTTTTCAATGTAATGTATGGGAGGTAAATTATGTATACCAAAATTTCGAAGTTGAAATTATACGAAAAGGAGAATATTCTTATCATCCAACTAAAAGTGATTGAAACGAACTCTATTCATTATGTGAACAATCTCCGAATCATCTAAGTCCTTTGAAATTCTGTAATTTATTCTAATTAGGTAAATTAATCGTCTCTAAACCCCGTCTTTAAGAGTTCGATTAAGGCACCTTTTCTTAAAACGACGTGTTTAATAAAACTGACGAGGTTGGTCGGCGGCTTCAAAGACGAGCTTTATCTCTCGTTGACAGCTAACAAAATCCTTTTAATTAGGAGAGCCCGACACCCAAGTGCCGGCGAACGAACGACGCCACTCCCACGCGAAAAACTCGCACCCTCAAACTACTCTTTTTTTATACGAGATTACATCGATAATCGATTTGTGTACTTATAGATATTTTTGTTCTGCAATTGTAATTTTTTTTTATTGATTATTTTAATGTGCATTGTTTTATATCTCGGAATTCTCTGTTATCTTAATTGAACTATCAATTTGGGTGATGTAGAAAGTTAAAAGAACATGAATCGGAAAAGCACAATTAAAGTGAACACATTTTGCTAATAAGTCTGGGATGTATTTTTATCAATCGTTGCGATAAAATTTTGTATCCACTGGCGCCTATTGCGTAACAATTACCTTGTCCAAGATAAATAGATATCCATTAAATTGAAATTGTATGTATTTGAAGGCGTAAGGCCATGTAAAAACTAAATGACATAAAGACACACTAAAGTCCCATCATTAATGTATTACAGTACAATCGTTTAAATATTCATTTTATTCAGATTTTAAAAGCTTCAGAGTGCGCAATGCATTCATTACGTTCCTCCGATAGGCATGTCAGTTAGGCTGGTTACGGTGAAATGCCGTTGACAAAGAAAGCAACGTCACTGCGCATGCGCATTGTCCCTTTGAATATTAATGCACTTACTATGAAACTATATTCACTTATTACAATCGGCATTCCTGCAACCTCTTCTTATTTTATTGACTGTTTATATAGACGAGTGCGTTGATTGACTACAGCTAGGCGTAATATGTCAATCAAGAATTTAGGTAAACGTGCAACTGTAATCGATTAACGAATAATTATATGCACGAAATATCTCGTATGCTGTAAATGTTTTTCCTCATGGTAAATACGAGTAGAATAGAAATTGTATAACAATCTTGATAGACGGCTGTAATTCAGTGGCATTGAGATGTAAAAAATATGTGTAGTTTTTAGTATGAATGAATGGGAGAGAATGTAAATAAGGAGGATATTTTCATTTCGGGCAACCTTTATGGTGCACTTGGCTAGGAACCAGATGCAAAACTAGAGCCTGCAAGTTCAATCATCACCAAGACAAATCAACGCGTGATCGACATCTTTCTCTCGTGTCTGGGTGTTGTCGAAAAGCTCCTCTAACATTCTGACAGGACACAAGATACGTATCTTACAATGGACTCAGGACTATATGCGACTGTTGGGTTCATTTATTAATTTAATTGGTTAAATTCCGATCATTTTTAAGGGTAAAATTTATGGGTTCCTTTTAAATTCGATGATAATCTTAAAGCTGACATTGAAGGAGTAATGCAGAGGATAGTAGAGATAGCCTCCGTGAGGCTGCGGGTTTGATCCCCGCACCGAGACAAATGTTTGTGTAAACCACAAGTATTGGTTTCAGGCCTAGGTGTTTATGAGACCGAGAGGTCTCTCGTAGTTCCTGATACCCACGACACAAGACTCGATCTTAGTGTGGGGTCAGGACTATGTATGTGACTGTTGGGTGTATTTTTTATCATTATATCTAGAATATAGATAAACTGCGTATTGTATCGAATGTAGTGTTTCTGGTTGATGTTATCGCTCGTAAAACTGGACGTAAAATGAACGCCGTCGGTTCGGCAACGTTTGCTTATTTACGCGCTGCCCCGAGATCCGCCAGATAATGTTTACTAAACGCTGGACATAAGTTTTATAATAACACTATTATATTCTTTGATAGAGTTCATGGGAGGTTTTAAAGACTATTTTTGGATGAAGTTGCTATTGATGCATTGTTGATTACGTTTTGAATTTTATTTGACTGAAGTCTTGTAGCTGTTGCCAGCAGTTGCCTTGGTTTTTTACCTCGCTGAATATGAGATTAAGGCTGTGAGTTATCATTATCAGACTTGGTTATGTTAAAAACTATTATAAATATTTATATTTCAGTTCTCAGACTTGAAAGTATTTCGTACGCGAATATATTTATGTAATTATTGATTTAGTATTTTTCGTTTTATTGTTGTTGTTTGATTGGAAGTTTCGTACAATGATTGGAAAAAGCTTTTGAAAAACAATAATTACCGATTATTCTGCTAAGTAGCGTTTAATCGAGATATACACATATCCTGAGCCAAAGCAGACGGATAACAATCCAAAAGGCCAGTAGATATATTTCGCAACGGCTCAGCTTTAACGGCGATGTGTGTATTTGTGGAGGAGCTTGGAGGAAGCCCAGTGGCATCCGTTCGGACGCGGACCGAAATACCCGCGGCACCGGCCGGATTCCGCGCCGTCTGGCGGTCGACGACCTCGCGAACCGACCTACACAATACATAGGGTAGGCAGGACTACGGATCTCCCTCGATCCTGATATACCACTTGCGATCCGTCCACTTTCAATTTCTTCATGCTCAATCGGTTAACGATACTTCTAACTTGATCCTTGTCTAGGGTGTTATCAATGATATTAAAAACAATAATAACCAAGTCTCATCTCTTCTCTTAAACCAACACACGCCATACTCTTCATCTACACTCTCGTACCGAACTCAAAACAGTAAAAAAAACTACTAAAACACCACACATACCTGATAATGCAGATTGGGATCTCACAACGTTTGCCGCCGCGGGAAATTGCGAACCTCTGATTAAGTCGAGGAAATCTACGCTCGTACTACACCGCGCGCAACCCAAGCATTCCGAGTTTTCAGAACATGCCTGCGTTGACAATCTATTACTTCCTACTTATACTCATGCTATAGACTTATTACTAGCGAGTTCATAGAAGTGACTAGTATATTTGCTTCGTTAAAAAGTATATGTACATATTGCCCTGGTTTCTTAATCGATACCAATCAACGATATGTATTTTTGCCAATTAAATATTGTACTATTTTAGATTCCTCGAAAAAAAATGGTATGATTCATAACTCCAGGTCTTGCCGTCTAATGTCTTAAATACAGGCCTTGAGTAATTTATACGTAAAGGTTATTATTTTTTTATCTAGTCTCATGTATTGTGCTGCCAATCCAAGCATAATTCTAGTAAAGATGTGAAACATTTAATTTGTTATGCAAATGCGCACAAGTGAGATGTATAATAATTACTTTAAAGATCGCGTCCAAGGTCTATTTTTGCCCTTTCCTTTTATAGAAATTTAAATATAGGTATTGAGGTCAGCAGAAAAGCAGATAAACGTATTTTAAGTGTGTGAAATCACCTTCATGCCGTCGTTTAAATATATTTTACTTTGTTTTGAACGTAATTGTTGTAATTGAAAAGCTCGGTAATTGCCAGGCAGCTACTATTCTCCGTGTGGGTTGTGCATGTTTATGAATGGTGGTGATTACTTGCCATAGGGTAAACTGCATCTATGGCTTCTTATATTTACGCGGGATGTTACACATTGAAATAGATACACTGCATCTCTTGGCCTGTTTTGCATTTACAAATACACAGTATGTTTCAAACTATTAGTCAGACTACGGGGTGTAATGGATGGGAAATTGTAAACCATTCAATTACTGGTTGAAATATTGGAGAATTAAATAAATATTGCTTTGTCCCTAGCCGTTATGTGACCGATACGCCGCTCCAAATTCTTCACAAAACTTCAGACATCAAGGAATAAGATCATTAAATTTATCGCCTGTTCAACGTGTTATAACGTGGAAAGGAATAATTTCTCTTATTAATGGCATCGAGACGTAAAAAAGCCGTTAGAATTGGGCGCTCGTAAATACGCCTCCCCGCTCTCCTTTACAAGTTTTTGTACTTAGGACCTCTGGTATTGTTTCTTGTTCTATTTAACTTTAACACAATTTATGTCCAATAGCCTCTCTGCTATCTGATTTCTTAGTTTGATGTTAAAGATAGTATCTTTCCTTAATTTGAGTGTTAAGTGTGTTTTTATTAACGGTTAACTTTTTTCAAAACCCAAAATCACTTACGAAATCTTTTCAAAGTAATTCATTTTCGTGTTGTACCGTTTAAAATAATCTAACGGAATATTATTGATGAATAAAATAGATTTGATAACCTTTATCGAAAATTTTCTATTTATATAATGTTTTCTGATTTGAGAGAGTTTATGTGTATTTGTCCAACACTCTGACACAATGCAGTATATAAGACGGCTGATATTAACTTCTATTTTTTTTGTAATTAATATTGGATTTCCTATTTCAGTACATACAGTAATTGACCCTCAAAATTTTATAATTGTCGATTATTCGGGTACGCCTATTTGATGCATATCAAGTAAAGCCCGAGGCAATTACACGAGTGCTTAAACTTTATTAATGTGTAAGTTGAATACAACTTTCTTACGCTAACATGTAATAAGCGAATGTTTTGATTAAACCATTTGCTCAATTTCTGTTTGACATGAAAATTACTCGTGCAAGCATGTGATTAAAATTTGATAAAAATTTAGATTATATTTCTGTTGCTGGTATTATGTTGACACGGTGTTTAACTAGTTTCTGCCCACGGCGCCGCCCACGTGGGACTAATAATGCTGTAATCTTAATTATCGATTAAAACAAATACTAGGAACGCGGCGCAATCGACCGGTTGTTTTAATGTTATTTTATGTACGTAATTGGTATAACTAATGGCTCTTGTGCGATAAATAAGTATGCTCGGTACTTAATTGGTGCCTAGTGAGTAGTGACTGCGATGTTTCGTAATTGTTCGTACCCTTTTGATAGTTTGTCTTGTAATTGTGGTTAAGAGTAATTGTTAATTAATTTTTATATCCGAATACTTAATTTTTAAATTTATATTTCATTTATAAAAGAGAAATGTGTTCTTTTGCTGGTAGGGCAGTTTTATCTGTCCGCATAGAGTCCACATTACACACATAGTGACCCTCGTAAGCGTGGCGCATTAATAGTTTAGCCTGTCTTTATTCTATTTCTGGCAGGCCGGCATGATTGCGTCGTCATAGTTATCTTTCCCCAATGAATGCTTTGTTTGTTTTGTGCTTTATTAACCTGCAGGTGCACAAGTATTTGGAGTAACAGTGAAATAAACTTTTCCATTAAAATGTCTTATCAATAAAGTAAATGCTGTGTTTGTGTTGTGCTACATTTTGATTTTTGATACAGCGACGATACTTAACCTCAAATGTATAATATGATTCAGGCTGAATTTTAATACGACATTAAACTTAAATAGTTTACCTTCACAACTAGTATTTTTTTTATAAAAATATATTTATATGATATGTCATGTCTATTTGAGGAAAGTTAGTATCGACTCGTTAACATAATTTTAAAATATAAATTCAACAGACAATATCAAAATCAAATGCAATTGAATAAATAATTCAACATGTTAAAATATAACAGTGCGGTATAACCGCCGATTTAGAAACGAGACGATATATAGGCGGTATAAGGCTGCATAATTTGGAGTAAGCCGGGTCGGGCTCGGTGTGAAGTCCCGTGGTGCCCAATTACTGTGCCGGCGGTGGTCGGCGCGCAGGCGCCGCGCCCCCTATCGCCGCTCGCCATCGATAACCCCCGACCGGTTTGTGTTTCGTTTATGGATCGGACCTCGAGATACTCACGTGCCGGATGGTTTTATGCTGTATTACTAATCCTGAATTATTCATGTTTATAAAATTAGTTATCGGCGGGCAAAGAGTTGGACGTCCGCCTACAAGTTGGAGGTTGCTTTCCTCAGGTGGATGTGGCAATCCTAGCGGGAGGCCTATGTTAAGCAGTGGACACCCTATAACTGAAGAGGGAGAATGTAAAAATTAAACCATATCGCGATAAAATCCGTAAAAAATTGTTTTATTTCAATGTGTAACATTCGCGTAAATGTAAGAAACCATTATGAAGAGGGAGAGATAAACTGGTATATATATTTTATAGTGGAAATGGTAGTGTTTAGTAAAATAGTAGACGCTCAGTAAGATACTTTATGTTTTATGAAGGTACTGCGTATGGATACTGTAATTACCAAGCCAGTGTTTAATTGCAACAGAAAACCCATTAAGCTCAGATATATTAATGATGCGGATTCTTGAGGATACTTCGAATAAATATTTATTATTTGTGAGCTCCTCGCAAGCAGCCGAAATAAAACCTATTTACGAATTGTGAAAACTAACCGAGTATCGGTATATCGCTCGTTTTTTATCAACATCAGTGTAGAAAATAAGTTTGCATATATTTCCATAGTCCTCTTCAGAGTCCTGGATCCACTGTCCTCTTCAGAATGTTATCAAGTCTGTTGTCTTTGTGGCCATACGTTTAATGATTTCGTCCATGATATCTGCCGGAGAACTTCTCTCTCCTATAAGCAATAAATTCTCACGTTATCATTTATCTCTATCAATAAAGTATTACTTGTAGCTCACATGTCAGCGTAACGAACAACACAGACTCGATAACTATGTAGAAAAATACCGATCCCAGTGAATACATTAATTAGTCACTTCCTACGCTGGATGTTTTATTTTTTCTACGTACCAGTGTTAATGGCGTAGGATTTCTTGTCTCGCAGATTTTTCACATCGGCCCGCCCAGCCGAGCGACGTTCATTCACCAAGGTTTTCCACGTGCACAGGGTCTTACTCACGGTTATTTAATCGGCTCTAATGACGCCTGTAATGAGCAATCCACTCGCTACCTGAATACTAAACGTGTTATTAAGTATTGCACCGCGATAAGGATTATCTGGTGTTATTATTGTGATTACAAATCATGGGAATAAATACCGACTCCATTACTTCAGTTTAAACGGCATTTTTTATGCAATAACTATATTGTCGGTATTTAATGTACATTCATAGTTCCCACGTCATCCCTAAATGGTTATGCATTGAAGTGGTCAAATAAGGCAGGTTGTTTCATAAATTGTATGTTATCATAGTATTTCTTGCAAGATTTAAAACTCATTAAACGCGTATTCGCGCAAATAAGTTACTCGCACGCAAACGTATTAATTCATGTCATTTAGCTGAAGCACGTAATAAGTTATGGCATCGGTTATTACCGCTCTAATAACACTGTATGGGCGGACGAGGGTCCTTAAACAAATCCATAGCATGTGTCAGTCGCGGTGCAAGTTGTTAAAGTGCAACTGTTGCAGTACACGAAACATCGCGCGCAAATTGCCGACGCTCGCGGTTTCCTAACCGGCTGTATAATTTGTCTGAACAGCGAGCAATTACAACGACTAAAGGATTCAAAATATGTTTAGCGAGCGCACCTCGACGCGGCGACCGGTCGGCCGCGCCTCATCTAGCGTGCGTCCCGGCTCCCTTCATAACTCGGCAAAAACCTTATCTTTCAAATGGCACACGACTGGAAAGGACTCCGTGACTTCCATGTGCGGGGGTTATTTATTTTAAACGTAGTCATTAAGTACAGAAGCGGCTATTTAGCTCTCACATGACCCCGTTCTCGGACCGTGAGATAATCGCGCTGTGTAGTGTCCGTGCGCGTACCGCGTCCTTATTAGGCAAGCAAGATTTTTTCCGCGGTGCTGTGGCGACTCCAGTGACTCCCGCCATGGGAGCCGGCGCGCGCATGCATGATGCCGTCCCACATCTCGCTACCGACGTTTAAACCTCATCTCTAACTATGTGATATTTTTGTTTTATTGCCCTTTTGTGGCAGGAGAATATAAATTCCGAACACTGTTCTAGCTTATTATAACCGACTGATTTAATGTATCGCGTTTTAATGTGCTATTTACACTGTTTACGAAACTTTGTAAACACTGCACGTTTTTAACGGTTCTTTGTTATAATTAATGGATCATTCCACGCATTAAATCTGTGTCCGATGCGTTGATAAGATGCAATCAAACAAGATTTGGGAATATTTATGGCTACCACAGTCGATTCTTTTATTGGACAAATGAAGTGAAAGTACATGGAATAAAATTAATTGCCATAGAGTTTTGTTATTACAAAATCTAATTTAAATATGGTGGTACGGGCCGGGCGGCAGTGCGCCGGTGCTCGTAAACGTCGTAGCGTTTAAACCGAGCAATATTTTAAATGCTAGCATCGTTATATGACGCTCGTAAACACTCTGATAAAATTATTTCTGTCTTCGGCCTTTGGACTTAAACGTCCTAAAGCTGTTTTCAATTATGAATAAATTCCGTGGACAGTATGACGGGCTGGGACGAGGGGGGGGGGAGGAGGGGGGGATAAACGTGGCCGGCGAGTGTTCACGTGAAATATGATAATATCCCGTGGATGCTGGGCCCTGGCGCCGGCGGTCCTGTCCTCTCCACGACCAGTTTTTATTCCGCGTCAATAGGGACCATTAAAGGAGTGATTTCAACTTCGCGCTTCTATATTTGCGCGAGCGTGGCTGCGTTAGTGAATTATGTCCGCTGCATGGGAAAATTGAGCGGTAATGCTTATAAGGATACGTTGGTTTTGTTTAATCTATTCTACCTGTATATGGAAGGTACTGGTCCAAATTAAACAAATAAAATTGATTGGCACTGCATCATTCATAAAACGTACTGTATTTTTTTATCTATCCAAAAAAAGTAAATAGAAGTCTTGATATCTAGCAAATCTAGAACTTTTTCATGTCAAAGGAGCTTATTGAACTTATTTTAGCTCAGATATGAATTGCTCCAACAATTGCGCCAACCCTTTTTGTCTCCCGTCACGACGTTCGGACACGTCGACGTTACTGTAACAACTTACCTATACAGTGATATCTATGGCAACAACTAACAACGAAGACAATAAATAATATCGCAACGATATCCAATACTGTTGAATCAGCGCACAAAAGATTTCGCAACGCATTGTCTTGCTGGGCGTTTTCTGTGTCAATAGTTTCGTCCAGGGTATGGTCAAATTAAATTGGTCTCAATAGTATTCAAACTTAAATTGCTCTATTTGCATAGATATGCGTAATAACTGTTACAAGTATGTACTAGTGTAGTGTTTCAGGTTTGCTTTGTTCAAATGTTGTCTACTTTTAACCACCGGACAACTAAGAATTGAATTATACAACTTTTATCTGCATGCAGTGCGTTCAAATCTAAGTTGGAGGCTTTCAAAGCTAACAAATATTATTTCGTCTAACTTTGGAAATATTCCCCAAAAACTTCAATGTGGCTGTAAATTCCAGAGATTCATTACAAATTTAAAAAATGATTAATCATATTGTTAACTCTGTAAATAATATTATTCACCAATGTTAATGAAAAATTATTCCTTTAGGAAGTAAAATATGAAGTAGGTATTAATCTTGACAGTTTTATATCGCTTATGAATTTCTTTATGGCTAATATGCTCACAGTACGGTACACTTAAAGCAACATTGTACTATAAAAGAACCACCTATATACCACAAGTTGTGGCTTCACTAAGCCGTGTGAATGTAACAACCTGTATAAGGCTATCCGGAAGCCTCGCCCTTATGAATTAACCAAATGCCAGTGTCGCGACTCCGCTAGATAGGTCGGGGGTCACGAGCCCCCGTGATGCAGTTATTGGACTGCCGGAATGTTGTTATGTAAAACTGTTTATTTGCTCTTACGTAATGGAAGAATAAATGGCATGATTTTAAGTTATGGAGTTCGGGAAAGGAAATAAACATAGTTGATGGGGACATTGCTTCGTTGGCTATGGTGGCATTTGCAATATATCTGTTCTGGGTTTGATTGCTATGTCAAACAACAAACCTTTTTATGTTTAAATACAGGTCTATTTAATGCAGGTCTTGTCTGAATGCGTTTGCGCTGGACGCCCAGCGAACACCACAACAAACAGCAAACCGTAATAAACTAGCGGCGCGGCGCCCAGACTGTTTTCATACAGATCGCGTGCGTGCTCTCACAACTGTTGCTACATCGAGATGTAGTATAGTCAATACTAAATGCTGCGTCGGAGCCACTATTTATTACATTGGATTACTGCTTCTTTGAAAGATTTTCCACACATTGGAGGGTCCAATGTTCGATACTAATAGACTGTCTGAATAAGAATTTATCTTTTCATTTACTGGACGGAAAAAGTTACTAAATACTGCATAGGACTGTAGTGAAGTAGTCACTCAGAGATAATATATTAATATAATATGTTAATGCTTAGCAATATTTCAAAGACTATTATAATTATTGTAAGGTGTGAACGTAAATGCCAGAGACTTTAGAAGTTTTATTTAATCAATAAAAATAGCGATTACAAAAATATAAAATATGTATATGAGTGAACGCTCTGGGAGAACGGTGTGGACTGTCTTGAGTGGGTCGGTGTGCGGCCAGCCCGGTGCCGCGGTCCCCGCACGGCTCCTCCGCCGCGCTCCCGGTGTCAAGTGGCACCGATCCCCGACGCGGCACCCCCGTAGTTGTCATTATGGGGTTTCAATAATTCTGTCGCTAACACTCTCCACCCCAGTGCTATCCTTAGCACTAGATACCCGGAGGTAATATCAGCGACAGGGTTCTCTTTTGTTGTAGCATGTTCAGTTCCGTCACAGAATGTTCCGTCTTCAGTACAGCCAGGTCTGTCTATCGGAGGTGGTTACAAATTCATTACCAAACAGATTGGTTGTTTCCAAGCTCCACTCCATTGAAGATTGTCTGGTCGAACATTATTCCGTACGATGCTGGAATTGATGTCTTCGTGCAGGTCCATTCCGTCAAACTCGAGTGTTGCTGTAGTCAACTTCTGATCGGAATGTTGCGGATTGTTATTGTTATCCGTATGCTGCCTTTTGTTTATATCTGAAGTATAATAAAGTGCTTGTCTTGACGGTGTGTAGTTACGTAACAAAAAACCACATAAACATTCACGCCTAAACTCGTGCGTGATACAATGAGCCCATTGATTTTGATTTTGAATTAACCACTTATAGCGAACTCCATTCCTCTTGCCGTATCGCCAGCGATCCTTACGTAGGGCTTTTTTCGATTGCTTACGCTTTGTTGACAAATGTATAAATGAACTCTTTATTACTGTAGATCTCTTGTGCGCATAACTTTTGTTATTGATATATTCGGCGCCTGAGTTCAACATGTTAATGTTTGATGGAGTTAACATTTTCTTTACGACTTTGCTTGGGAAGTCAGTTGACCATTTCCATGTGAGGTCTGAAGATATTTCCGGGCTTGTTGGTAACAATATGTGAATCACTCTCTGATGATTCGGGGACATAATATAAACCCTTCCGATGTCCTGTATTGTTTTCGTGCCAATGCTCTCGGAGTTTCTGTACTGATGGTCTAGAGGTGCCGGTGATATTACAATTTTAGTGGCACAAGTTACTAGAGATGAGACAGAGTATTTTGTGAGTCCACAAAGATGTTGAGGTGTTCTCCACAGATTTTCGTTTGAGTTAAAGTTACACACGTCCTTTGGGTCTCCGTACGCAGAATTAAACTGAAGCCACTTCATTCGCCCGCGGGAAACAACATGTAGGTCTCTAAGCGTGCTTACATGGCTCAGTAGTGCGTTTGACGCGATGTTCGCAGAGGTGGTGTTTATATCTGTGAGGTCGCAGTGCAGCTTCAGAACTAAACCACTGAAGGTAGGGCCAGAGATGGTGCCTGGCTGACGCAGCTTCTCCTTTTGTTCACCATCGTCGTGAGTTGTCTGCGCCTTATCAAGTTCATGCTGCGTGCGTTTTATGCACCTCTCACTTGATGTAGTGGTTGTTGAGGTGACGGCGAGATCTTCTATTGTGCTGGCTTGCATCTGAACTGAGGGACACAGTGCGCATTTCTTGGCTGGGTGTCGATTTTGCAGTTCAGGCTTCCTGCGTTCTAGCCGCCTCTCCACTTCACTTTTCGTATGTTTGTATTTACGTTCACTTTTGTTACGTTGTAAATGTGCTATTTCTATGGCTAACTTTTTATTGACAAGCTCCATCTGAATCTTCGCTTTGGCTTGTGCAGCATTTAATTTCAGTTTCGCTATTCGGGAACGGATGTTAGTTTGGTTATCGTTTGCTGATACTCGTACCTTAATCGGCCGTTGTTCTAAGTAAATGGTGTTTTCTGACAAACATTTTAGTGTGGTTTTGATACTGCTGTAGTAGTCTTCCATGTTGTCTGGCAATAAGCTCGTCGATGTGTCGCCTTGCACTTGGTTTCACATTTCTCACTCGCAGATTTTCGCGTTTCTACCATTGATGTTGCTGGTGATGTAATACTTCTTCGATCCGGCTCGAAGGACCAATTTGTAAGGTGTGAACGTAAATGCCAGAGACTTTAGAAGTTTTATTTAATCAATAAAAATAGCGATTACAAAAATATAAAATATGTATATGAGTGAACGCTCTGGGAGAACGGTGTGGACTGTCTTGAGTGGGTCGGTGTGCGGCCAGCCCGGTGCCGCGGTCCCCGCACGGCTCCTCCGCCGCGCTCCCGGTGTCAAGTGGCACCGATCCCCGACGCGGCACCCCCGTAGTTGTCATTATGGGGTTCTAACAATTATCATTGTACATACATACATAAAATTACGCCTTTTTCCCCGAAGGGGTAGGCAGAGGTGCAACCAGCGTACCCACGTTTCGCTTTGTGTGTTCCGTCCAACGATGAGGTAGGAGGCGAGCCTATAGCCATATCGGGCAAAAATAATGACTCCGAGCTGATAATGAATAGAAAAATCCAACTACACTGCTCGACCCGGGATTCGAACCGGAGACCTCAGTTTCGCAAGTGTACCGTAGTACAACTACGCCACCGAGGCAGTCGGTTAGAAAGACTATCATTAACGGAAAATACATATGACAAGAGCTATGTATGTATGGTGTAAGCGATGAAGGCAAGGTTATACGTCTTATCCTAGACTATCCGTACTCAATAAATACACCGGTGCGTATCGATCTCAAAGATAAACAGAATTTCCATCTATTCTAATTATAGCCGTAGAAAGTTCGCATTTAAATGTCACTGGGAAATGTACGTAACCTATTACAAATGCAGCTCTTGTAGATTCAGATTTTACAATCCACTACCGTATTTGGAAAGGCTCGTAGCTAAATTGGAGGGCCGCATTTTATTTATACCACTGAGAAAGATTGATGTGGATTCGAATGCAGGATGTAGAACGACGTTTTCTTGCAGAAATGTAGTTATGTACCAGTGAAAGCATATTAAGTCGTCGATCCTATATATTGTTTAATGACAATGAGCTTAGGAGGACGTTTTTATAATATGGAAGCAAGGACACAAAGCCCAGTAGTGGGAGGTAAATGAGTCAACGATAAAAATACATACTCTTACCAGGCATATATTATGTAGCTAACATCAAAATATTTGTTTTGTTTTATTATAAAATGAAAACATTTAGCACATTGTGGGGATCGAACCCGTAGCTTCTCGCGCAATGCGGCACTGAGCCTGCAGATATAGATGTACATAGACTGACAGTCTTATTTATCTCCAAGACAGTTGCAGTACATTAATTAATTGCATCCATAAAGTTACCACAAATCATTTCACAGCAAGCGATGCTAAAATGTAAATACCAAGTCTGAGCTTGCGAAATATTTGCTACGGAGCTCATTACATTCAGTTTCATCACAATTAACATTCTGTAATGGTGGGCGATAAACTAGCTGACGGTCTTCGGACCCCCGGGTGCTGCATGTTCAGTATTCTAAAGACAGTATTGCTGACGTCAGCCTGATGATGATTGTAAAGGCATAAAGTTTTATGTGGTGTCGTGGAGTCGCGTCGCCAATTATAAGCCACTCAGCCGACGCTAAGTGGACGCCGGGTCACGTCTGCCGTGTGTGCCAATATCTGTATGAATTGATTTGTGAGGGGTCACTGCTCAGGCCCCTTTACGAGGTTAAGGTTTTCTTAGTTTTGTGATGGAATTAGTGCGGTATTACTCTAACGTAATCGTGGTTATTATATTTTGATTAGGTTATTCGTTGGTCTATCGCGAGATTTTTATTATGTTTCTGATTCTAGCAGCCAGGCATGGCTATCGCTATCACCGTCGGGAGTAATATCACCTTTGCTTATGTCTACGTGAATATATTAAGTTATTGTTATATATTCTATGATGTTAGTATCTTTCTAAAGCATGTAGTGCCTTACAACTGTAGTTTATACCCGTGGTTTATTGTTAAATTAATCAAGCACGGAGACTTTACCAATATCCATTGCAAGAAAATAATATTTATTAACTTCTTACTTTCACTTTTTTGTACCACCGGTAACAAGACGACTTAATTAATTGAATGAATAACATGCTGCCATCCTGCAATCTCGCACCTTAAACGACTCGTAACGACATCCGTGGGATATGCTGCGCTTCCATTTTCTATGTGGCTACTTTAGCCGGAAAACAACCATATTATACCGAGTAGTCCTAATTAAATCACTTGATTGGTCTACAACAGCCTGTAGGCTGTGAATTGTAAGGTCTTGGGTTTGAATCCAGGTTAGGATAATCCACGGTGTAGCAAAACGATTTAAAAAAAAAATATTGCAGTGAATGGCGAGACGAGCATGCCATTCGCCTGATGGTAAGCGATACGACCGCTCATGGACAGTAGCAAAACCAAACTACACCATGAATTACAAGGCAATGCTTAGCGTTCCACTGCGCTCGCCATCCTGAGACATAAGATGTTAAGTCTCAATATGTCCAGTAGTTACTCTGGCTACAATCTTCTTCAAATCGGAACACAACAGTGCATTTACACTGCTGTTTGGCGGGAGAAATAGACATTGCGGTGGTACCTACCTAGGCGGCCTCTCACATATGAGAGAACTACCATGCTTGTGAAAGTTGAATGCCATTAGTGGCGGTATTACCTATGCCGTTGAGGATAAAAGCGTATCTGGTCTTTGAAAAAAAAGTAGTAAACATTTCATATCGATAACACGGTCCCAATATATTCTATATGTAAATCTTTCCGCACCAGAGCGCAGGTGGCAAAATTATCTCGAAGTGGAACGCAATTTCCATGTCTATTTGAAACAATATTCCAACAAGACGATGATGGATGGCTTCCTCGACGCTGCACTTGATTCTAAAAATTGATTGCCAATGTAGCTGTGATTAGAACGGGAAACGCCGGTAGCATCCGATTACTTATCAACGCGATTTATCTCTTGTTCAGCGAGTGAGAAATTCATACTAATAAGCAGGAAAGTAGCTTTATTAAATTTTACCAATTAGTCTCAAGAGCGATTGTTATGAAGTTTAAAACAGGTAGAGTGTAGGGTACTTTTTATTACTAAATTCAATACCTATAAAGAAAGGAAGGATGAGTAAAAGTCGGACTGGAAATTGTGTTTTTTTTATTTCTTATTTAATGGAAATTATGTTGAGAGTTGTTTGATACTTCGTTTATAAATGTGAAATAAAGTGGAATCAGATCAAAAATTATAGCAGCTGGATGAAACCAGTTTCTGTAATATTCCGTTGAAGACAATGTCTAATCGGAGAGAATATCAATATATTCAATGTGTAATTAAACGGAAAATTGTGTGTAGGCAGTTGAAAGATGTGTAAATAGATCTCGGTCGTTCGTTCATACACCCATACACTTGAACTGGCAGGTATATCTCGAATGGATTTTAATGTATTTAAATAATGTTTCGATATTGCTTCATGATTTCGTGAGTTGATGACAACTCGTGACAAAATATTCATCGTTTTCATCAATATCTAATTACGTTGCTTCATAGGTTTTTGCTTGATTTGTGTGCACCAGCTAGTATGATTACTTATAGATTTAATGAACAGTTGTGAAACTAAATAAGGGACAGGTTAGAAGTACCTTAAACCGAAGTCAATGTAAGAAGGGATTGATGAACATGGATGAAGCGAAATTGTAGTTCAATAGACTCTATCTACATCCGCTGGATACACGAGTGATGTTATATATCTAACTAAATCTAACCGAACTTATTACACGAGCTAGTATATTTAATAAAATAATTTTTAATAAAAAAATAAAAACCGACTTCAAAGTGCCACTACAAAGTAACAAATAATATATATTTCATCGTACTAGTACCCAATGATTAATGTTCTTATTGACTTGACTAGCTAACAAATCTTAAATACGTAATATTTTGAAGGCGGGTCGCTAAGTGCCGAACATGTACGCCTTAAGCTTAACATTAATTTGTGTAAGTAATTATAGCGAAAAACACGCATGATTTACACGGAATATTAATTTGTCTTAATATATCAGGCCGTAATCGTCCACTGTTGAGCATGGGACACAACATACCCTTTCTTGTACTTAAAGGCCTTTATATCATGCAGGTTTCCTGACTATGATTGAAATATATCACTGTTAAAGAGTTTGGTAATTGAATATCATCAACACACAAGTGACTCCGATAATTCCGGAGGTGTATACCCTGGAATTATAACCGAGACGGTGGTCAACCGTCTCGTGGATCATATCTAGATAATTATCAACAGGCTACCACACACATGTAAGACACATAGAAATTCTATCAAAACTTCAATAAATTTACACGTAGGATTAGCACATTATATTCATTTGTGTTTAATTTACTTATGTGCCTTTCTGAGCCAACATTGCAGGATCTACATGTAATATCAAATGGTGTAACATTTGCTTAAATTTATACGTGTTTGATATTTAGCGACCCGCCTTCAAAATATTACGTATTTAAGATTTGTTAGCTAGTCAAGTCAATAAGAACATTAATCATTGGGTACTAGTACGATGAAATATATATTATTTGTTACTTTGTAGTGGCACTTTGAAGTCGGTTTTTATTTTTTTATTAAAAATTATTTTATTTGTCCCTTTTTAGTTTTGATAGGCATCATAATGATGAGAACAGTGATCATGATATAATCAAAACGATGTCTTTAAAATTTACGAATTCTTCAGACCAAACATGATATTATTGCTATGAAATTATGAGAAGATTGTAAGTCATTAAAATCATGATATCCGCTATTGTTAGACACTGACCAGGTCGGATTCTCTTAGTTTACGTCGGTAATTTACGTATCTATTTCTCTCACTCTCCCTCTTCTTCACCTACTGTTTATAGTAAAACTTTTATATTGAAAACTGAAATTAATTGTATCTATTATCTAACCCCCCCCTACACGCTTTTCCCCTTTTAACCCCTCCTTTGTAGTAACACACTTATACCGAACCAGGTGCAAAAAGAATTATTGCTGTACCGTTCAATTTTGAGGAGTTCTGCTCTTCAGGTCCGAAGATATTCATCAGGTCTTCACCATTATTTAATGACACCAATCTAACATATCATACTTGTCGACAAAATAGTTTATTTTTAATCGTTTAAGTACTGCCAGAGATATTGAGTATTTACATTAGTATCTATTTTCTCCCCCCCCCCCCTACACCCCTTCCCCCTTTTAAGCCCCCCTTTGTAGTAATAAACTTATACTGAACCAGGTGCAAAAAGAATTATAGCTGTACCGTTCTATTTTGAAGAGTTCTGTTCTTCAGGACCGAAGATATTCATCAGGTCTTCACCAATTTTTTATGGTACCAACCTAGTATATCATGCTTTTCGACAAAAAAGAAATTTTTGAAATCGGTTCCCTAATACCAGCGTAATCGAGTAACAAACATACAAAAAAAAAAAAAAATTCAGTCGAATTGATTACCTCCTCTTTTGAAGTCGGTCAAAAATAAAAACATAGACAAATGTCGAGATGTTTATGTAAAATAGATTTATATTATGATAGCTGCGCATAATTTCACTCGCTTTGAATGTTTTCTAGGAAGTCAAAGCGTTTTAAATGAGAAGTAAATGATACGTTCAAAGATCTCACCTACATTTGTGTCACGTCGCCTCTTTCCACCCACTCGCGTAATGGATACTGAAATATTAAATTATTTTGAGTATTTCTTTATTAAATCTTTGATGTGCAATAACAATAAATCGGTCGGCATATATTTCGCACTGTAGAACGACTGCCTCGGTGGCGTAGTTGTACTACGGTACGACTACAAAGCTGAGATCTCGGGTTCGAAACCCGGGTCGGGCAAATTGATATTGGGTTTTTCTATTCATTAGCAGCCCGGAGTCAGGAATTTGTGCCCGATATGGCGATAGGCTCGCCCCCCTATCACATTATGGGACGGAACATACAAGGCAAAATGTGGGTGTCCTACTGGCGCCTCTGCCTACCCCTTCTGGGATACAGGCGTGAGTTTATGTATGTATGTAGAACGTATGCCTCTTGTACGATGGGGGGTGCTTAGGCATTGTACACCGCGCCGACCTATTACGAATTAGCGAACTTAACATACTACAAAAAGTCTTATAAAGGTTTTCATGGTATCTGTGTCTGCATCTGTATCTGCCCATATACGTCCCACTAAAGGGCACGGGCCTCTTCTACAATTGAGGCTACGATTGAGAGGGGTTAGGTCATATAGTCCACCACGCTGGCCAAGTTCGGGTTGGCGAGTTCCATTCAACTGACACAAAATCATTATTGATATTGCATAATATGGTAAAAAATATCGATGAATGTATATTTTTGGTCGATTAAAATGTCTCCTCGTTTTTTTCGGTGGTTGAAAAACAGTTGTTTTGTGTTCTGCTCACGTACGGTACAGTTATATGGCTGATGTATTCCGACACAGATGTGTGATCCCGCGCGAAACGACGCCGCGACCAGCCTTCGGTTATCTTTAGACCTGGGGCAGGGCTGCCTTAGGTGGTTTAAAAATAAATGTGAGAATTAAGTTGTTGGTCCGATTAGTCTTTAAAGGTCATAAATTGAGGCTTGTTAGTGTTTTTTTTTTTCAATTTAATTCTTAATATTACCAGCTAAAAGACATTCATTGCTCACTATATCCCTATCCGGAAGATTTCCACATCGCAACTGCAACTGGCCGTTTCCTGCGATCTTGTAGCAAGTCTTACGTCCACGAAATACAACCTTGCTTTTTTCACGAATTTTTTTATAAATTATTGTTTTATATCCTTTAAGCCTCTGGTAGCCCTAATAACGGCTGTTTCATGCGCACGCGTCGCCCCGCTCCCGGCACCCCGCGCACCTCCGTCGTCCAATCAAAACAAACAACGGGACGCGACAACCGCCCGATTTGATTAATCACCAGTAATACTCCCATATCATTTTATTACATACTTTAATAGAACATCTGATCCGAGAGCGAGTTTCATCGTACTTAATTAAATTTGTAACATGTCAGACGGCGTAATGAAGGTTTTTTTCTGTCTTTTTGTTTACACAATCACTAATTTGGGCGCGCCGGATGCGTCCGTTTTTTATTGGCCGGATATATAGATTTATTGCGTGAATGTTCAATTAATTTTTTTTACGATGTCGCGCTATCCGAGGCAGTGGTCAGATGGTCGTTGGATTACGTAGGTGGTGACGAGAACGGTTGGGTTTGTTGACGTTTTAATCTTTTGTAACGGTAGCCGTGTCAGTTACTGATAATTTTATTCGTGACATTTATTGATCGCTACGTGTTTGGTTATAAGTATTGGTTGGATATACACCCACAACTCATAAGGTAAACAGTGAATAAAGATCACTGGAAGGGGTTGGATGCTGGCCGTTTCCAACAAATCGGTTAATATACCCATAATAATAATACACCCAACAGTCACATAGTCCTGACCCCACACTAAGATCAAGCCTTGTGTCGTGGGTATCAGGAACTACGAGAGACTTTCGGTTTCACAAACACCCAGACCCGAAACAAATACCTGTGGTTCACACAAATATTTGTTTCGGTGCGGGGATCAAACCCGCGGCCTTTCGTTTCACACCCAGCGTCTAACCAACTGCGCCACGGAGGCTGTCAAAAAAAGGGGGTTTGAAAATCTTAGGCAGAAATCAGTAGCGAACAGACTTTAGCAGAGCATGATAGTGTTATATTACTTTAATCATCATAGTGCGGCATTGAACGATTTTATCAATTTAATAAAAGATTTGATTCTATGTAGTAAATCAGTACTTAGTGTAAACATACTAATAGGTGTGGTTGGCGAGGCGCAGATGGAACCGGTGTGATTACTATTCACAATGAACAGCGCAGACGATGCTTATACGACGGCGATGCGCGTGAATGTCTTTTTTACATTTTCTTCTTATTTACACTTATGATCGGGGAAGTTTGTATGTTGTAGAAGGAAAGATATCGAAATTCGTTTAATGCTTTGTGGTACTTTTTTTTCGAACCGAAAAATTAAAGCTAATTATTTTATCCAAGGGTCGGTGTTTGTGAGACCGAAAAGTCTCTCGTAGTTCCTGATACCCACGACACAAGACTCGATCTTAGTGTGGGGTCAGGACTATGTATGTGACTGTTGGCTGTATTTATTTATTATTTATTTATAATTTCGTACATACAACTGTGCGAATGTGCTTAAATACTTCCACAGAAACACAAGATCCGAGTATCGGAGTAAGGTCTCGATAGAGTCACACTGCGGTCATTTTTTCTACGTATCTATCTATTCAGTCACAGGAAGTTTACTGCTGAAGTCATTTTTCACTATTCAAAGAATACTAATGTGTTGGGTCGGCTTCGCTGTCGTGTTTCGTTCGCTGAGTGAGATGCTGAGGCGTAATACCTCTTTTGTTTTTCCATCCTTTTCTCTTCCTTCTCCTATTTTCAGAGACCAACAACGTCCCTACGTTCCAATGTCCATGAGAGGCGCTTATCACTTATCTCTGGTAGTCACTGCCCATACGTGCATTCACTAAACGAGTGAAAGAATGTTTACATAATAAATAATATTGTATAGGCGGGAGATGTGTCGGGTGTTTTGATGTTTTTGCGTCGCGTCTCGTGCGCTGCATTTTAAATACAGTTGACCTGTTTTCGTCGCCGCGGTGTGAGCGCGACGAGCGATGATGCCGGGGGCTATAGCTTCCTTCTATAAAGGCTTCAACATTGGCCCAAAGTATTTTTTAAATCAAAATTTAGTTAGAAGCTTTTAGCCAAAAAAAATCTATGCCAGCCCCACTATAGCATTATATTACATTGCGAATAATTAAAACTAGTCCTTAACTATTTTAGCCATCTAAGGTTAGTTATTCCAGTATTTAAGTCTTTCGTAAAGGTTTTTGTTACCGTCCTAAATTCAGTCATAAAATTTCCTACATAATATAATGGAATGGCATGAGAAAAATAAAAATTGTGGTATTGTGTTACATGTCGTAACTTGTAAAGATTAAAGTTGAGGACGTTCTATATTCCCGGTTCACACTGAAAGAGAGGCGTTGGGGCCAATGTTCGTCCAACATGTAGAGCCGGCAGAACACTTTTTGTGCGTCGACGCCTTTTTACACGTCTGCTGTTTTCTATTGTAGTATTGAAAGATTAAAAGGTGAGATTCACCGGCATTGTTGTGGTTAATAGCACAATTTGTTTTATTTACGATCGTTGTTATGAATATTTTGTGTCGAAAATTGTAACATCATGTCTATGTACTAAATTTTAATTTATATAAATTCTGGGTGTACATTTCTGTAGTTTATTGTCATCATCTCACACGTAAAAACGCGTGTTTCACGGTATGTTGCAGGACAAATAAAAAAATAATACATAGCTTTACATATTATTATTGTCTGACAGGCAGCTTGTCTGAAATAAAATGTAGATCAAAGATTTTGATTAAAAAAACAGTTTATAAACGATTTCCAACCATGAAATACAAGTCTAAAAACTCATTGTTCATAAAGCTGGCATTAATCCAATAATTCGCTACACACAAGTCGTGAGTTGGCCAAATTATTACGCTTGTAATTGGCGGAAGACAGTATCGTTTGCATGTAAATTTTATTCTGATCGTTTATTGCTTCGGAGTCAATTTGTTTTACAACTCCTGGCTCAGGTTTTTACATACATAATCTTGCCTTTAGCCCAGAAGGGGTAGGCAGAGGCGCCACAAGGTCACCCACATTTCGCCTTGTATGTTCTGCCCACGATGTGATAGAGGCCGAGCCTATCGCCATTTCGGGCACAAATTCCTGACTCCGGGCTGATAATGAATAGACAAAATCCAATACCACTTTGCTCTACCCGGGATTCGAACCCGAGACCTCAGCTTTGTAACCATACCGTAGTAAAACTACGCCACCGAGGCAGTTAGGTTCGTAGTCAGCTCAGGTTTTTAGTGGAAGATTTACTCTGAAAAATGTAATAAAAATGTATTGTTATTTACTATGATAATGCGGAATAATTAACTGCAAATAAAAGTGCAGTAAATGCGCAAAAATGTATAAGTTTGTTCATAAAGTTATAGCTTTATAACCATATCGCATCACATACAAATTATGATTTTTAAATATGACGAAGACTACATTTCTCTACTTGGGCATATAATCCATGTCATCAAACATAGACTGCCTAGAATGACTAGAAAGCTTGAGGTCTCGGGTTCAAATCCTGGGTCGGGCAATGATATTGTGTTTTTCTATTAATTATCAGCCCGGAGTCAGGAATTTGTGCCCGATATGACGATAGGCTCGCCCCCTATCACATCATGGCACGGAACATACAAGGCGAAATGTGGGTGTCCTGGTGACGCCTCTGCCTACCCCTTCTGGGATAAAGGCGTGAGTTTATGTATGTATGTATCAAACGTAGAAATGGCTGTTATCAATGAGAATAAAATCAACATTAGTATCTACTTCTAGACACAGGTCTACCGTTAACTCTACTTGCTTTCAACCCTTTAATCCTTCTTATATATTCTATGTCACTTGACACAGTCCGATCCCACAAAGTTTTCCATAACATACAGGGTATATCAAGAGCGCGACCGAAAACGAAGCCAGGTGGTAGTTTTAGCGGTTACAAACGCAATGCAACAAATAATTTTGCATAAACAGCGACGGATTATTTTTAACAATATTTAAAAATCGTAGTGTTTGGGGGGTAAATACCTTGTTTTTGCAAAAATAGTAATTTAAACCCTTACGTACCATTGGGTGTTTCAAAATAAAGCGGTTTACGTCATAATTTTAGAAAAACTATGTATTTATCACTCAAATACGATGATAAGTAAAAAATGTCAAAAAAAGTTTTACGATTTTTTTTGTGAAATTTTTACTTGCATTGTGTTTGATATCACTAATACTACCACCTGGCTTCGTTTTCGGTCGCGGTCTTGATATACTCTGTATAAAGCCATAATACGTCACACAGAAGTGGTATAATACAATAGCGTTAGAAGACAATTAGCCTGGTCAGTGGTGTTGAAAGCAAAGGTTAGAGCTTTAAGTATATGCGAGTGCTGTTAGTAATTAATTGTTACCTATGCTATACAGTTTGCTAGCTGGAAGATAGACAGCGGACTGCATAATGTTATTATACAAGGGGATTCTATAACTGTTGGGTATCATTGTAATTGCAGTATTTTTCTTTGTTATTAGTGTAGTGACAGTGTGCATAAATATACGCGTCATCTTTATTGGCAATTCAGTTGTAATCCTTCCGTCTTTTTCTTCTGCTGCGAACGTCACGTACGTTTTTTTAATTTATATAATGTGTTTTTTGTGGAATGGTGATTATAATTTTTGGTCTTTTGAGGGGGTTGTTTGATTGTTATACATAAAATGGATTTGTAAATATCAGGATACCAAAATAAACCTGTACTAGATTCATTACAGCACTAAGTTCTTGACTGTTGTCCGCAAATGAAGACATATTAAGTAAAATGAATTGGTAAATAAAGCTTTCACTCGCCTTCAACAACTACATAATTCCGGTGTAGAGACATTTTCCAATGACTCCATCAGCACGGACGTTTCCATCAATTAACACCGGGCTGCATTTTGCACTATTAAATCTGTCGGGAGGTGGATAGAAGCGGTGCAAGGCGTGGGCGATGTGGCCACTCGCCGACGAACTGTCGGCTAGCTTTCTTTATTCGTGAAAAATTATAAATTGAAATCATAATTACTTGAATAATTATAAAACTAACTTGCAAAATGGGACATTATTGAGTCCTCCACGTTCAGAGGCAGCTTTTGTACCGCAGTTGGCTAAAAAGTCAAGTTCTAAAGATCGGTCACTGCATCGAGACAAACTTGAGAGGGCTTCAAATTTTAGTGCCGGATCTATGTGTTGTGAGATAGAAAAGCCTCTCGTGGTTTCTGGTCTCGGTGATGCTATAAGCCTTAGGATCTTATTGTCGTTTCATTACGAATAGATGTATAGATTTTTTTTCTCACTCTAAACCTTTGAGTCCTAAAGTATTGCTGCAGGTCACCAGTTGACATTTTACACGTACACAATTTGTCTTGCCAGAATAAAAAACAGATAGGGTCTCGCTAAATATATCTGAGCAACAAGAAATTTAGGTGTTCCGCCACCGGTTGCAAATCGCATTACACAGCGCTGTCCGACAGGTCGTTGATTAGCCATTGGACACACTATCTCGTGGTGGGCGTACAACCGACGGGCTCGGGTTGAAATCCTTGAGTTATTGCCCACTGAGTAATGAGCTTCGATAGATGGTTTCAACTCGCGCTCTTTGGCTTTGTTTTGTGGTAATCATAACTTTTTGTTATTTGCAAGGTGGTGAAATCTTATCTGTAGCTTATTAAGTAAATCTAATTCGGAATGTTGAACGTTGAAGGTGAAGGTTTTATATGTAATTACTTTTATATTAATAACTTGACCACAATAGTTATGAATAACATATAGCATGGTGGAGTACGTTTGTTTAGCTATGATATTGAAAAATAATAGTTTGATTAAAGCTGTAAATATAACGGTTAATTTAAAAGTATTTTTTATTGTAATATAAACTCAACTTATTTAAATTCTTACGGACTTATTCATAGACAGTTTTAAAACCTATTTTAGTTATAGAATGCTTTATCTTCTTCGTACAAACTGAATCCAAAAGTCGTTAGAAAAGGACAAAACATTCTATAACTAAAATGGGTTTAAATATTGTCTATGAATAAAGTCCTTAAGTAATAGTTGAGTATAAAATCTTTTCAATGTAATGCAATCTATAAACTGTTTTAAAACGAAAGCTTTACCATTCCTCTATAATTGAAAAGTGAATTAAATTCAACCGAATTCAGATAAAACGTGTTAAAATCCACAATGGCGGGCTCCCGCGCGTCACCTGGGTGGCCGTTTTAATCCCGTCTCATCTCGGAAAGGAAGTCATGATTCCAGTGCAAACAAAGGCACACAGTGTTGGAAAGGTAAACTCATCGTATTAGGTTTACACGAGGTTTAACTCTGAAGTTACAGTCGTCATAATTTTGATTGAACTTTACACCTTTACTAGTTTTCGATAAAAGTTGCCAGTTGCAGCAACAATTTTCAGTTGCCGCGATTGTATTTGTAGTGTATTTCATAGAATTTGACAGGTTTCTTGAACTAAAGTTTCTCTGTGTGGACAGCGTCTAAGCTACCCTACTTTATCAAGTGAGTCATGCGGAGTTTTTAAAGAATATATGGAACGAAATGGTGGGGTTAATATCATGGATTTAACTCTTGCTTTTCGCTCATCTATACGTCTCTTACTCCCAAATTTTAAGCCACGACATCCCAGGCGTTGTTGGTGTTTATAAGTAGTGAGGATATTTTTTTGTCGTTTTGATCATGTATCTTTGAGACCGATTTAGTATTACTTTATTATACCTTGACGTCATTAAATAGGGATACGGTTATTTAAGTGTAATACAGAGTTGGATGTAAAGTTTTTATGGCTCAACTTTTGCGCTTTTTCTTGTTAATTAGCTCAAAATGATTTATGGAGGTGCTAAAATCGATCTTTTATAACTGTCATAATATGGTTCATTATACTCGATTCTAACACCCATATTCTAAGACGTTTTCTCGACTCCACTTGACGTTACTAGAGGAAATCCGTATTCTTAGTAGAAAAAAATCTCCTCCACTCAACGTCACTCAAAAAAATTCCTGTCTCGAGGAAAGGAATCAACTGTCAAACTCAAGGTACGTCGCGACCTACCTTAAGGAAGAAATAAAAGAAATAATCCTACTTTAAAATTGTAATTTAAAAGAGAGAAATAAAGTTTACCTTTTAAAATTCTTAAATACCTAAATATGCCAACAATTTTTTGAGGTGGGTGCATCTACACGATTTACACGTTTTCCCAGTGAATGATACAAACATTACTCTTTATTTCATTTAATAAAAGATTTTTGGTTTGGAAACAGTGTTTATTATTTTAAACGAGTTATTAAAGATTTCCAGCAGTTCCTGTAATACTTGTACGATACTCCGTACGAATATCCCGAACGACGATTCATCCATAAGAATATCCTTCGAAATTTCCGGGTTGGATGGTATGACCCTCCTCCTATGCGTTTTTTTCTCCGACTCACTAAATATTTGTCTTCCAGTCACAATCCCGAAGATTTTGAGTTCAATAATTATATATTATTCTATGTAAACACTCTGACATGACATTTGACTGTCATTTTTCAAGTGATCATAGACTATTTTCAAAGGTTTTTTGTTAAATCTCTACTTTATCTATGCATCAATGACGTAATTAATGACGTTTTTCCTTGACTCAACCTCACTCGAGGAACCTTTAGTAAAGGTATATTTTTAACTAAGCATACCATTTTCGAGGGTCCCTCCAATTCATTTGTAAAGTCACCTCGACTAAGATAAGGTTGAGGAAGATTGGAGGACACGTCTTAGAATACGGGTGTAAGTGTTAATTATTTTTAACTTGATGTAGATTTTATTCAAGTTGTGTAGATAGTCATGTGTTGTTCATTTTGAGAGAATTCCCGCGTAGTCCTCAATTATGCCATATCTTCTAAGATTGTATTAAACCTGTGACCGTAATAGTATTTACTAAAATATCGTAGGTGTGGCAGCTCTGACATATTTTTAAGTGCTTATACTTACTAGGATAATGTTTTCATATATGGCAGAATACGCTGTTTATAACTTTGAGTGTTATTGATAGCTTACCTTTACTGAGAGAAAATGGTACACACTTAATATTCATTCCTAATAAGGGTTCATAATCCTCATCTTTTATGACGACTTCCGCAAATAGATAAATACGAATGATACATAATAACACAGCGTTTATACGTAACTATAAAGCCGGTGTATTCGCAAGAGCCATATACAATATTCACTACATTTAACGACGGACAAACAGATAAAGCTAAACATTGATACGAGCCATAAACCAGTCGGAATACATCCACGTCGCAGTTATCTGTGGATTTACTTACCCGCATTTAGAGAGTAACCACCGTTTAAGAAGTCCTGCTCGTTGCCATAAACGTACCGCGGCCGCAGTCATAAAGTTATGATGCCTGTTGCTCTGGGATTTGTAAGGCTCGACGTTTTATATGGATGTGACCTTCCTTGGTGAGTTGATCGAATAACACGCAAGCCCTGTATGCCTGTATTAGAATGATATGGATGCGAATGCTAGATGCAGCTTTTGATCAATGATATTATGTTGTTTATACAAGTGTTTTGTGATAGTCAACAAGTCCAACTTTGAACTCTTGAGGTTTTGAAGCTGCATCACAGCTACAAGACGCAGCTTTGGGACTTCACTTGTCAGGCAGGCCTGACTTATTGCAATTTGGTGAACCCATAGATTTCATAATATACTTGTTTCTAGAATTTTTAAACTACCGACGTACCTAATCGAATCCAGAAGATTCGAACTTATATAACTCGAACACAACGATAGCACTAATAGCTAAGAGTACATCCAACTAACTTAATAACAGACCTTCTCTTTCTTAAAAGTAAATTGACATTAACCAATCCGCGTAGAGGCATTATTATGCTGAGAATGTATTGTGAAATGTGTGCAGATGCTAACCTCAAATTAGTTGTAGATGCAGAGACAAACGAGACGCATGTAGTACACATGTAGATGCGTGCGGAGATAAGAGCGTCGCGGCGCGGCGCGGCGAGAGCTGAATGGCGATTGGATCGAACGGGCACACGGCGCGGGATGTGTGTAGGGCTAGGCAATGCTCAGAAACTGTATATTTTGAGCAAATCATACATATATCGGCAATATTTCAGTTGTTACACGGCTCTTCTCCACTTTACACGTGAACTTTTTCTCCAAATACTACATTATAGGTCAGCTCTTTGTTAGTTCAGGTCAGATTGAAATCGAAATTGACTACACTGAGTCTTCGTCACTCATCCGTTTTAACTTGACATGGACTTATATAAACAGTCATGCAAACGTCAACGAATGTTATTTTATGCCTTATGGTGACGGCTTCATTATCATAATGAATACTAATCCAATCAAGAAATTATAATTGATATCCATAATTATAATCCCTAGCATTAAGACTTATACAATCTATTTTACTTCCCATTTTTAATCTCATCGAGGAGAAAAGAAAACACTTAATACAATAGTAATAGCTGGCAGCCCTGCACGGCGCACAGCACAGAGTTCACAGTAGATTGGTATCGAGGGACACGCCGCGCTCCGTACGTGTGCCCACTGTCTGGCTGCTGCCTCCGCCGCCGGACTATATGTCTGTATATTTAAATAGATTATATCGTGGAAATACTCGTGTAGATCACCTTGCTGGATATTACTAACCACCAGCCACAGCATTGTACTTACCGTCAAGTACAATGAACTTAGTCGGAAGAATTAGGTATGTAGTGAATCCTGGGAAATCATCTGCAACATACAACAATAATATTACTGCCGCTGAAGAGCTTTATGTCCTAGTTTGCGTAACGACAATGATCTTCCAAAACTGGTTTAACGCCAATTACACGGTACAGAGCAATTTTGTGTACAATTAGCTGGTACTACTTAAAAACTGTAATAGCGTCCAATGGCACCGTGGGAATCTGTATCTGCTCACTGAGATGTAATCGCTTGTGCCGAGCCTGAATGACATATCGGAGAGCGCGGTGTCGTGACCAACCCGATCGCGACGTGCTACAATACCATCAAGCTGGGTGCGCATGCGGTATTTAAATATCGTGATGCATGAGCTTCGCAGATAAAGGTTGTGTTTGTATGACATGAACATTATTGCTAAATGCTAATACTTGTTGAGGTTCGGTATGGTCCTAGTAGAATTTTGAATGACTAATACTCCGCGGAGTAACTTATTCAATTTGGTACAATGCTGTGTGCACCTGCGGCTTACGTCATTGCCTCGAGCTTACAACTTGACTAGGATAAAATATATATTCCTTGTATGATGTATCGATCCATTAGGCCCGTAGCCGATGAAATGCAATTTATATTAGGGTTACACCTAAGTTTGAGTTGTTAATTAATTAGCGCATAAAACTATCCGGAACTATGTACATATTTTTTGTCTCTGTATAAAACACCTTTGATATGCCCTAATTATCTCTGATTTCACGGTTCGCAGCCCATGACTTAGCAGTACTTTACTAAACCAATGAGACGTTTTCACACTAACCAAATACTATATTTACTTTTTATTCTTTTATGTTGCTAGTACGGTTCAGCATGATAGCTCTCTCACCGGAAACAGCGATTTACAAGTCACGATACGGTCGACATCTCGATTGATAAGTTTCCGCCGACCGAACACCGGGCCGCTCGTGCACGGTGTCCGTTTCATGTGAGAAATATTTAGCTTCGGTAACTCGATACTAATGCGTCTGGCTTGATCGGGGTTTTCGGTGATTGGATCCAGATTAATTCATATTATGATTGGATTAAAGACCGCCGGGTTGATGTGATTAAGATAATTGCTTTAAACAATGTTTTTGGAATAGAGGGTGCAAAACATTGGAAGAACCATGATTTTAGGTAGTACGTCCGGCTGTGACACCAGCCAGGGTAGAGCTAATTAGAATTAGTCAATGTAACATAGAACTGGAATTCCGTGTAATTGTACTATTTTATTAAGATTAGCTAGTACAATAATATTTAGCATGATTGCTTTCTGTTATAAGGCTATCGGTATTGCACGTGGGAATGCGGTGTAGTTCACAATTTGCTCCAATTATTTAGTAGCCAGAAAATACTTTTTACCAACGACTGAATTGTTTATTACAAGACAGACGAACTCAAGAAACATTAGGGTCATTAAGCCGAACGCACAAAAACATTGATTCTTTATTTTGTAAGCGGATATTACGCTGAGCACGGATGTATGTAATTTCATATAGCCCTTTAAAAACATTTTTGTTTTCCTCTTCAGCTTAACGTCAAATTGTTTGTATGTCTGTACGTATATGGACATATACGTCCCACTGCGGGGCACGGGCCTCCTTACAATTGACGGTACGATTGAGAGGGGTTAGGCCATATAGTCTAACATGCTGACCTAATGCGTATAGGCGGATTTACACACCATAGAAATACAAATGGCTATGGAATTCAGAATTCCTCATGATGTTTTCCTTCACCGTTAACGTCAAATTACTTTGATCAAGATAGTGCAGAAATATAAATTACAAATTGATAATGTAGTACTTTCACCATCTGTCACATGAACTAGCAGCGCGCTAATGCGTACCGTTTGCAAGGCCCATAAGTAGCGTTCACAATTATCCGTAACAAGTAACAATTGTGTGTAACTATAATGTACGACGTAACAAATTGTTACAAAGTCCGCGCAAATAAATCATTCGCACAACGGCGACAGCACTGACAGATGTCGGACCATTCACTATGTGGATAATAGAAAATGAGAACGATTCACAGCTACACGTGGAGATATAGAAAGATCATGGGGTAATAGTATAGATCTTTTATTTATTAGATGTCGATTATTTATCGATTGATAATATTACTGATTTTTACTTGCATTTTCGAGTTATTGAAGTGAAACTTCTTTATCGGGGTTGGAAAAATTTTTCGTTACGCGCCATCTTTATTTCTAAGTCACATTTTTGCGTTACGCGCCATCTTTATTTATTTAGTAAATTAGTAATACTTAGTAGTAATCCTGTGTATTGTAATTGTATTTAGTACGAATCCCACACTAGTGTATCATCCCACATTTGGACATAATACAGTGTATACCATTAGAACACATTCTGTACCCACTTCAGTAAGCCACACCCCCAACCGTTTCCAAGCCCCACCCAAAATTTTAAGTCCCACCCACTTTTTTGTAATTTGATCCTTACCCCCCCTCTGGCCTTCCCCCACCCTAAATCCAAAACAGTGCCCAATAGCCTCCCCCACGAAACCTCCCCCCCCGCTTACCCCCACCCAAAATTTTTTACCTCACCCCCCCTACTCATATCTCCGGCATTATCCATCGTAGACCCACCGACCTTGGGTTCATTGGAACCGGCTCGGTGAGGGCTACAATCCTGCCGCAACAGAATTCCCGAATTCCCCCTCCACAACTTCCCCACCCAAAAATATTTTAAGGTGCCCAATAGCCTCCCCACGAAACCTAACCCCCCCCGCCCCTACCCCCACCTAATTTTTTACCTCACCCCCCCTAAACCTATCTCGGCCAATAAAGGTCGTGGACCCACCGAGCTTGGTATCCTCGGAACCGTCTCGGTGAGGGCTACAAATTGGCCCCGATAGAAATCCCAAATTCCCTCAAAAATTTCCCCCCTCCTAAACTTAAATTTTATTTAATTTAGCTTTATTTTACCAATTCTGTAAATTTGTAAATAGTAGATCATTTTTCGAAAAATGATGTCATAAAGAAGTTTCACTTCTTACGTGTGTACACTAATACACACACACATTTTTTTATTATATTGGTAACGTTAACCAAGCATTTATATATTGTTTGTGGTATGAACTCACTTTTTTCAGTAATTTTAATGATATTGATTTCTTTTTAAGAAACTAATCCTTTCATCGTTCTAAAACTGGTTCTATTAAACCTGGTTGCGAGTCGGCATATTCTGACTGGGTTGCACTAATCACAACTTCAGCGACGGCATATTCTATCGTTATATTATAGTATCGGTTTATTTCGGAGCAATTACCTTACAATCAGATAACACTTTAAAATTACTGCAACCGACTACGCAATTTTTCGTCTACAAGCATAAATACGTTCCTATATTTCATTTATCGCCTTATTAATTCTGACCCTACAGCTCCAATCGTAAAAATAAGTACATTAATGATGAAAGTCAATTTCCCGTGGCGCGGGTAAATGCGAAATCTGCCCCGACATTTAATATGGTCATTAACATGAGCCGTAAATGTTGATGTCCTCTGAAGTCTCGGCTGGTGCGTCGTAAATCTCTTTTACGAGTGAGAGTTTGAGCGTTGCTTTTTTTGGAAATTATTGCAATTACGCTTGGTACCCGGTATTGGGTTGTTATGTTGAGTATTGAACATATGGTTTGCCAAATTATGGTGTTTGGCAAATGTTTCATGCTAATTAGAGTTTGTATGACATGTCACATCATGGGTAATAAGCTGACTTTGAAGTAAGAAGCCACTGGTTCGTTATCGCACGAGTAATGTTAAAATAAGTTTTTGTTTCTTTGAATCTAAACTGTGCCTTAGTTTTTGAAATCCGCAAACTATTGTAAAAAGCTTACATGCGAGGAGCGAGGGGGAGAATCTCAACAAAACGTGGAAAGGGTTGCAAATTAAAAGAAAGACAGTTTACATAATTAACAAATGCTTCATAAGCCTTTTCTTTAAAACTCATATGCAATAAATGTGCCTTTCCACCCGACAATATTATTACACAAGAACCTATAAATTGAAACATCTTTATAACATGTGGTGTGCAATAAAGATATTGAGTATCGAACCTCAAGACGACGCACAGAAGCGAATGTTTATTCAAATCATGCATGATGTTACGTGTAATTTTTCGCGCTAGTGTGGTAAAAGCCGTCTCGCAAATCGCAGTGTAGGATCCGATTTACTGCAATATAAAATATCTTGTATTTTATCATAAAACTTTATTGTCTACAGTGATGTTGAAGCTTAGCTTTATTAAATAACTAGCTTCTGCCGGCAAAATTCGTCTGCGTGATTAACTTTATTTGGAATTTCCCACCCCACCCCGTCCCGTCCCGTTATATCCCGCCCGTCCCGTCTCATTTTCATGTACAGACATCGATCGCTTACAAATTTATTATATGTATGGATATTAGATATAAAAGTGAATGTTTTCATGTCTACTTAATAACAGTGTATTTTACATAAATGTTACATTGAGTAAATTACATACTTTTAATTGTTTTTTAGATATTAGGTAAAGATTTATTTGGTGTACAAAAAAGAAAGAAATAAATAAATAAAGAAACGTTTGGTAATCCAATCAGTTGTTGATCAAATGTTTCATTGAATCATGGTTCAAACATTTTAAGTAGATACATTATGCAAAATTATAATTGCTTAATTTATTATGAAAAGAAAAATATATATTCGAAATAAGAATTGTATCGATTAGGATTTTCATGATTAAGATAAAATTATTACGCAGCTAACATTCGTCTTTGGAGCGCATTCGTGCTCAAAATCCATTATCAAATGAACCGTGATAATCATTTGTAATACCGTCGTGAAATATTTATGACATAATCCTTCAGTTTGTTTGTAAATCTTGCACATAGGAGTATTTGTGTATGGATACTTCGAGGCTCAAAGGGCATGTATTACATGTTAGCTTTTTGATTTTTTTATTTTCTGTATGGTGTATTATTTATTATGCTCCTGTCTGAACATTATCAGCATTCATGAGCTAAAGTTATTTAAGTTTTGAGAAAGTATGTCGCCATACACAGCACAAATTATGGTAATAGAAATCACTGGATTAAACCTCAATTCTCTTACCGCATTGTGAAATGGGAGTTAGGCAAGTCAAGCCCACGCTTGCATATTAAATTGAACAATTCTCAATGGAACTAAAACACAAAGCCCAGCAGCGGACAATACACCTAATTTGTTCAATTTAAATAACAAATCTGAATCGTCGTCCGTTACCAATTCCCTTTCAATTGAGTTTGTCGAGGGAAGTATGATGGATGCCGTCGCCCGGGACGTCGCTGTGTTCCTGCGATCATTCAATTAAGCACATGATCTAATGCGTGACCAGTTGGCATGATTTGGATGTATTGCCCCGGCTCGGTGATTGCTCTCAATTGTGCTCGTCTTCTCACGTCGAGGGTGGACGGTGGCCGGTGGGTGATAGGATAAGTGCATAATAGTGGCTATGCAGATTGGTTGTGATTCCATCAATCTATTTTAATTTTAACGCCGTCGTTATTGCACCTATCACTTTCAAACTCACTCCATCGTATAATTTTCGAGTTAACTACCTTCAAGCTTCATAACAACGCTCAAGGGCGCACCATGTTAGCAGTTTCAAAAGCGTTTCGCATTGAAATATATTTAGCTTTAACGTCGAGTTACAACGGTTGTTAAAGTGATGAAGGATCAACATGATTATGCGTGTGCATAATGCATACCCGCGGTTTCTCTCGGGGCATAAATCAGAGGTGCGGAGTTGTCCTCAGGCAGTTTGTTGCCTAGTAATGAAGTGGTGATATTCGCTGCCCGTAGATTGCACTGCATCGTATTAGAGTGGTTAGAACAACTGTCGTCGAGACACTATCTGAAATTGAAGGAAGTATTGGAGAGATATTTATAGGGTTAGAATAACTATCGTCGAGACACTATCTGAAATTAAAATTTATATTTTTGATACGGGGCGAAATATTGAATAAAGTTAAAGTGACTCTAGTTTGTTGATGCTATCAATTGAAGTTCGTATTGTCAAAATTAAGGGGATTCGGTTTGTGCTTGATAGATGCGCACTGTCATGTTAGGGGACAATGCAGACGTTGCAAATTCGGCTCCTATCCGCACATGGTCTGGTGATTCTTAGCTATTTTGTAAACTATCACTATGGGAATCTGGTTAAAATATAATACTATTTATATTGTGAGATAATTGCAATAACGTCCCTATTGATTTAAGATAGGTACGATGAATATAATATACTAATTGGCGATTTAAAAAATCATTGTTTTTGTTCCGAATAGTGTTTGGGAGCATGTTTGCGGTCGTTAGCATTACACTCATTCGCGGATATTCATAAGGTTGTTGTTATATATGGGATAAGTTATCAGATAATCAAATTAGGAGGACTATAATAAATTATAATCAATATTTCAGTTTTGATTGTCACATTTGATATCGACCACTACCCTACCTCGTTCGCTCATTCTATATCCAAGCCGAATAGATTTAACGAGAACGGGTGGCGATATTAGGCCGTTGCATATTGACAATCATGCTGAATTATTGCAATTTGTACGGAGCGTGGGCCGCGTGGCTCGGCGCGTTGCAATCTGTGAACGACACTAATTCATATCATTACGCCGTCGCGCTTGGCACCTGCAGCATTGTCTGCGGTTATTAACTATACCTCTAACCACTATTACATTACAACCATTACTAGAACCAGCACTATAGGGTACTGTTCTCCTCCAATGATACCATCTGTGTCATTGAGATGTGCAATTTGCTCTCCTAGTTCTGTTTTATGTTTTATGTTGGCGTGTGAAACATATGTATTGCTGTTATTATTTACACGAATGCTTTTGCTAACTTAATATTACTTATGTTCTGCAGGAAGTAGTTAGTTAGATCGCCTCTATTTGAGAATCTTAGTAATTGAAAGTCTTGTACTGCGTGTCTGCGTTTAGATAATAGGCTTTGGATTGATAGGGTTTATTTCTCCTCGAAATTAAATAAAACAGTATCAAAATTCCACAATAACAGGACGGTGCTGTAGATGTACAGTGTTCTATATACTATATAGCTGAGTGCGGGAGACACAAGAGCGGGCGCGGCCCTCCTTGTATAAATCCATTTCGCCCATTGTCCTGTCGGCACACGCACAAAAGTGCACTTTGTGAGGCCGGCGGGAGTGCAAAACCCGCTGCGACGCCAAATGTAATGCATTTCATATATTGTTTCGGATCTGTTTGGCCGACTACCAATGAACCGCGGAGTGAGGAAGGATGTGTCTCACATTAAACAGGATTTTATTACTTCGCTCTTTTGTTTGCGTTTGGATTAGAGCAAAGGATTCGTAGACTGACAATGAAATATGTGTATATCTAGCTTCCGGTCTCTTTCATCTTTATCTTCTACTGTACGTCGATTACTTCCAAATTCAAACTGCCGATAAACTTTACCACGGAACCGGAGTTCTACTGTTAGTAGGTAATAAGGGCGAGCGTGAACGCATCCGCCAATAATAGCGTTTATGTCATCCTACGTTCCCACTTTTACACAAAATTTTATAGTCAAAAAGTCGTGATGGCCTCACAAAACTTATTTAATTTTTATGCTTTTTACAGCCTCTGTTAGTGTGAAATTCGTGGCGTGTTCACTATAATGTGTTGAAGCGGTCGTTCATCTCACAACACAATGCCGTCGCCGCAGCCAATAAACGTGGAAATATCTCACATCAATAATCTCCCAACAATAAAACTCGTAAAAGGCTCCCATAATCCGATTTAAATAATAATTCGTGTATAATAAAATTCCTAGTAACAGTCACGGTGTGCCCGACGCGGTTTATGACGTATACACACATAAATATTATCGTTCTCTTTGAGATTGTGTGTCCTGGTTCCAAATTTTACATTTGCTTTTTGTGGGGTTTATGTCGGTCAGATATTAAAGTTCTTGCCTGATGAGGTAAGAAATTATTTATATACATATGATGAATTCTGATAAGATTAATGTGATGTATGAGATATTGTACAGGATTTTGTGAAGCAAAATAATTTATAATCATAAAGATATGGGCACGAGCGCGATAATGTAATTACGTTAACTCGTATAACGTTAATACTAGACACGAATAAAAATATCATAAATAGTGAATCACGGCTATAAATTTATTTTACCCACACATTTTATATCTTCCCTTTAATCTCGCCAAGGACTACAGATCGCCGTAAGCCGGCTGTGAGTCTAAAATTTTTATTTATGGTCCGATATAAATCTCTTAATAAACTCTATGTTCACGAGATGGCGTGTATCGCAGGTTTTTTTCCTCATAAATGAAGCGCAGGCACGGTTATTAACGCTTAGCAGTGGAGATGTATCTAGCCATCAAGTGGATACAATTCGATTTTCACACTTGAGACCGGATGGTGTTGCATGGGACGCGATTCAATCTTCTTGGAATTGATTATGGGTTCATTGTATTTGATATTGATTGTTTCTGAGGATAGCAATAATAAAACTAAGAAAAAATATTAATAAAATAAAATAATTTAACAAGTTTGTAATATAAAAGAATAGCGCAGCTGCATAGTAAACAATCTTGATGTTTTTCATACCCCGCACCCTATATATTCAACAGCACCCCGTGATCTTTATCGCTTAAAACATTTCTCATCAAGCTGTGAAAGTCTATTCTGAAACCATCCATTAAACTTCTTTATTTTTATGCTTGTTAGTTTGCAATAACCGATAAATGTTGCGAATAGAAACGAATTCCAATTGAACACACGCTTTGCCGTATTTATCACTATCTTTACTGCATATCGGGCCCTTTTGTAGGCAATTCGCACATTACGAGCAAAAGAAAGTCGAAACATGGATACGTCTGTTGAGAATTTATCCGTTCTGTGCGCGGAAACCGACTGTTTACTCCGCCGTCGCTCGGACAGCTCCTTTTATGTCTTATGCGCCTTGTTTATTGCACCCAACACTCGGTACAAGGGAGTTTGGCAACCGCGGTGTTACTAAGACTGTCCACAGCGTCGCGCCGGTCCTACCGTGATCCAGCATGCAGCTGAGAGTAGGTTTCGTAACTGCCACCGTATTCGTACAATTCAATGGCATATTTAAAATGTTTTGTCCGCCTAGGTGAGGTCTATTGAGATCGGCGCGCTCCAAATATAGTGCGCGCGCTCGCCGTTAATTTATTTTATATGGTAATACGGCACGCGGACGGCGGCTCCACAAAGCCAGCTCTTAATAAGGACGTGTCCCCTTAATTCCCGGCGGCGTGGTCACCGACATTCCTACAAGGGTTTGCTTTTCACATTTTTGTGTGTTCGGACATTTCCCACCTCGCGCCTTCACCGGGAATTTAAACGAGCGCGCCGATCTCTATCGCTCCTCGGTTTATTCGTGTTCCGTGCGAGAAAAATTGTAAGACTTTGGACAATTTAAAAATACCGTCGAGTTTTTACGACTTTTTGTTGATCCTAAGTCGCCTGCGCGCGAGTTTATGTGCCGTTTCCCCGCAAACAAGTCGCCATTATGTGAACAACTATGCTTAAATTTATTTTAATTCTCGGAACCGCACTTTTGTACATAGCTATTGCGCTTCAACGCTCTCACGTGAAATATTAACTGATATTTATCGTTAAATAAACGCATCTGTTTATTCGGAAATTATTCATGAGCGTTCGATATCGCATTGTATGGGATCGGGCGCATAAAAATATGGCATCTCTTTGCTTTTTGTAGTGGTGTGGCCGGGGGATTGTGCGCGTTGTTTTGTTTTTTGGGCGCATTGTGCGATGGACAAGGGATTAACAAGTGCGTCGGCGCCAGGCGCTGCGCCCTCGGCCTCGCCGCCGCCGCCGGCGAATAGAAATCTATAGCGGTGTAGCGAGTGCCCGAGCGTGTTTCTCAATAAAAGCTTTTTGCGTATTTCGTGAGTTTTTAAATCAACCATTCAACTTCGATTGTTTTGGTCGTTGTTGTTTTCGCATTTAAGAATACATTTGTCGATAAATAGGCATTGTCATATCAAAAAAAATTTAATATGTACTTGATGCATCAAGCTTGATAGAGGTCTTCAAGTCTTCATTACCGCCGCGACTGCCCACCCACCGAAGTGACAGGCTCCATAAGACATTTTTTGCCCACCTGAAAGAACAAAATAGCATTATTGATTAGGTGGTCATGCATGAGTGCACAGGAGGCCACCGGGAACACATCTCGCCAGTCGCGACCGATTGCACACCATTAACATACCGCTCGTTACGGAACAATGCAAGCTCTTTGTAATTCATATTACCCCGCATGCCGACTTAATATTGTTGTGTAAATTTGTGTTTAGCGGGATGATCCGGCGCGGCTAATTGACGCCGCGCGTTGTGCCTTCAAATTGTGTTTAAATATTTGCCCTACGTTCGTGGAGCGCTGGGCAAATATTGCCTGCCCGGCGTTTGTTAATGCCCGCTTGCCCTGTTTGCCCGGCTATCTGTACGTGATCTCGTCTCGTTTCCCCGCCTTTTTTGGCTTAATCTCACGACGAGATAAAGTCGTTGACACGTATTTGGCATGAAGGTAAATTTGAATGTTAACGAGGTTTCCGAATCACGTTTTTTAAGTTTACGTGAGGTGTGCCGAGTTCGGGGACATGTCGCGATGTATCTTTATTCTTAGGTTTATATTTATTAGTGCTTACGTGTAAGCTAAAATTTTCCCGTTATTTTTATACAAAATTATTTATATATATTTTTAGCAACATTTAACGGGTCTGAAAACCGAATGTTAAAAAAATTGAACGCCTTGCCTTTGGTACCATAAAACTTTTGTTGATGTTATGCGACATTCCTGTGGTTTATTTTATGTTCCTAAATGATTTATTCTTTTTTTGCAGGTACGTAGTGAACATCCGACTGGTATTTTTAGGTTTAAGTTGGGTAAGTACGTTCAAGCTTTTCTTGGAATGTGACCGTGAGGTTGTAAAGGAGTAGGTACGTTTGCAGTTTATTTCCAGAACCTATACTGTAACATTTGTAGTGAAGCTTTTTCTACATATTTATTAGCCCCTATTTGAAATAAAATTGGCATTGAATTATATGGATTTTCTTCTTCCGGGTGTTAGTGAACAGTCGTAGACTGAAATATAACGCAAGGAAGATTTTCAGTACCAACAATGTTATGTCACCCAGGTAGTTTGAAGGAATTTTAAATGTCTATTGAAGTTTAAACGCTAATCTCAACATAGAAGTCTATATGTGGATACCCAGGCGGTTTGGATCTAAACCCCTGCTTTAGATGTTGCAGGTGCACTGTTATGACATATTTGAGAGTATTGTTAGTTTTTAAATAGGCAATGGTATTCAATCATCTGGTGTATTTTGTTCTAAGTTAATAACTAAGCAAATATGAATTTCTTTACTTACTGAATTTCACTACTGACTGTCACACACGTTCGCATGTATTTTTTGTCAGCCAATTAGAACACAGCAAATGTGCCTGATTAGAGATATAACAATTCCCAGAGGAGCTCGGTTTACTCGCCAAGCACGTCAAGTGCGGTGGTATTCCGCGAGTGCCGCGCATGCGCTAATTCTGGCTAATTGGCAACCTGGCGCGCAGGCTATGCGCACTGCACATACTGGCATATTGGCATATTGCACAATGCACAAGTTGCATGCCGCGCAAGCTGCGATTCAGACGACGCCGGGAGATAAAACTTGTGTTGGACTACAGTCTACATTACTTTTAATGCAATTACTGTGAGTGTTAGATGATTTGGTGTCTATGTCTTGATCTTTGTTGATATTTTGTTTTGCTGTTGATGGGTTTTGTTCTGGTTGCAGAGAAACATAACACTCATTTATTATATTTCTTAGCTACTGCCATTTTTATTGCACTAATTGGGGCTAAGGTCTTATCATGGGACCTTTTAAGAAGGTGAAAATAATATCAGACGTTCGGAGAATATAAAATCGTACTACTCTATCCCCGATAACCGGTAAAGGTGCCACTATTGCCTTCATTTTCTATCGAGCTTATTTGCATCGCAGGTTAATAATATGGGATGAGCCTATATGCTAGGCAGAAGTTTCAGTCTTAAAGAACCGATATGAGGCTTTGAAACCAAATCATCCGCCACATAATCAATGGATTATGACCAAATAGATTACAAATATGTCATCGTGTAACACTCCCACCACAATTTTTCCCACGTAAACATTGACCATAACAAATCCGATTTTCGATAAAAAAAACCGTACAAAACGCAGTTGGACACTATTTAGTATTTACCGGTGTAAAAACAAGAGGCGGATACGACTGGTTGGGACTGGCCATCAATCTTTAGCCGAACCGCGCATAAATCTCGCGACACCGCGCCGAATGTTAACGCACTTTTACACGCTGCATATGCATGATCCGATTAAAAAACAGCACGGATATTGCAATGATCAGTAATGCAGAAAACGGTATTGTGTTTAAAAGTTTAGTTTTTTGTTGTAGAAGGCAACGATGTTTTAGTACGAACTGTTTTTCCCTATCAGATAACAATATAGACGTACTATTTTTTAGTGATTTAAATATAGATAATATTCTAAGGAAGTGGCTGGATGCAGGCCGTTTCAAACAGGTTTATGTGGCGGTCTATAAGGGAGGCCTATGTTGAGCAAAGGACTTCCTGTGGCTGAAGGGAAGAAGAAGAAGAATGTTCTGAGGCTATTCTTAATTGATGCTTGAGATAAGTAAAACTTTATTTTAAAATGTGATGTACATGACTTTGTTTCTAGCGTTTCGATATCCCCTAACAAATCTTAGCACGAAAATAATGCTTTCGAATAGTTGCTACTGTTTACTGTTCCTAAGATATTACAACGAGCTTATGTATATCATTCATATATGTAATCGTACATGTTTTGGATCTTGGTGTTTGTGAGACTGAAAAAAGTCTCTCGTAGTTTTTGATACCCACGACACAAGCCTCGAACTTAGTGTGAGGTTCTAACTTGTCACTTTTGGGTGTATTATTATTATTATTATTTGAATTATAAAAACGTTAATTCAACCGATTTAATAGAGTCAATGGCTTTGGACTTTTTTCTATTGTATGGGCGACAATACATGCAAATGGAGATCAAACGGTTAATGTATATCACGCGGCGCGTCACGAGGGATTTCAATAATAGAGTCTGATGGTCTTGTTGGAAGTGGAATTGGTTTAGACGAATGAGGGTACGACTCCTGGGTGTACTATTGACCTTTGGAAAGTATGCGTGTGGTCGTGGTTACTATACGATTAAAGGATCTCTGCTTATTACACTGTAAAACTCCACGACCGTACTGTCAATGCATTGGATAAGAAAATCTTTGTATGAGTTACTATGGAAAATTTGTGGCAGGTAAAGAAACTGCTTGCAAGGTTGTGCCCTGTGGTCCTTAATGTTGAATGCAAATATGAAAAAACTAGGCTTCTTGAACATTATCTACAAAATTGTGTGTGAATTTGTTCAACGAATACGCCCGTGTATTTAAAAGGCAACCACTATTCAGCAATTGAATCGTTGTATGACTATGGATAAGGTACTTCAACTACAAATTTTAATATAGCGGTTACCTATACTAGAAGTAACGGATTCACTCGCCTGATAAATTGTACATAGTCTGTGCAGTGACTCAAATGGTCGCTCAGTTGATATTCGCAAGTACAGTAAGTGGTGGTGAGACGGTAATGGTGTCGTATATTGTGCGGTGGTACCGTTGCGACGCAAATAACGCACGGCGATCGGTCGCGGATCGATTCCCACGGTGTCCGACGGCTCAACGCGCAGTCGAGCTTGCTGCCTACCCGCTTGTGACCGACTTGTGCGATATTCCGTTTGTTTATATTATTGATAGTCAAATAATACTGCCGTTTGCACTCAGTAAAAAATATCTAATACTTGACCTTAGACTATTTCCCTCAACATACCTTCATGACACTGGAAAAATCACCGATGAAACGGTGGAACCAAACTTCATTTGAAAAGAAGAAGAATAATTTATGGAAAAATTGAAGATGATTTGTGATTGAACAATTTAAGACGTTTTAGGATTTGGGGTCTTGACTGCGAGTAATTCGGTTTCGTTTAAGCTTGACGTATTTAGCGATAACAGAATTATTTGAATCTTATCTGAAAAACTTTAACGAAAGTTTATGTTCATTGTAACTGATATGATAATCTGATGTTACCTATAGGGGGAAGGACACCTATAAGTGCATTATGTACCTATACAAAATAGACTACTATAGGTATTTACCTATAGAGGAAAAGGGCATGCATAATATAAGTTCAATATGAATATACAAAATAGACTTTATAGTAGTCTAATCTTAAACTAAATCAGATTTCAAAGCGTGAACCGTCCCTGTTCTACATAGCGGGCAATATTGCGAGCTATGTTGATTAGAGTTAAATTACGAGAGTATTGTCGCGGCGAGCGGATCGTGTCCTGTCCCTCACGGAACTATGCCGGGCATGCGCGCCCGCCCAGCCGCAATAACCGCCATTGTATCTTGATAACTGACGGTTGAGCTTATCACGGCTGAAACCATTTCAGAAGATTTTACATACATATATAAACTCACGCCTTTATCCCCGAAGGAGTAGGCAGAGGCGCCACCAGGGCACCCACATTTCGCCTTGTATGTTCCGTCCCACGATGTGATAGGGGGCGAGTCTATCGCCATATCGGGCACAAATTCCTGACTCCGGGCTGATAATGAATAGAAAATCCGATCAGAAATCTGATTCAGAAGATTCCTTAATAGTACATTTTCCGTTTTGACTGTAAGGCATTATCACCAATAATGTTTGGTGTTATTTATTTGGAAACGATTGGGGTGAAACGTATTTGAATGTTGGGTTTGAGTTTGTAACAGCAAATCGATAGGAATTTTCAATACACATACGTTTTCAATGTTCAGATTCTTGATTTGATTTTATCAAACTGTGTTTTGAGGCAGGCGTCCACATATTCGGATCGTGCGTAACGGACGGATCGCGTGAAACGGATTCTTTTTATCATGCGTCCACAGTATCAGCAGAGATCGGATTTGCCGACATCATAACTCAATGATGTGAAAAATCCGTTTCATGCGATGCGTCCGATACGTACGGTGCGGATATGTGGACGCCTGCCTTTATTCTGCTATATGAGCTTTTCACTGTCAATGTTTACTTTAACGCTCATAGTAAGGATGAATTGTGATTATGGGAACCCATCCAGCAACATTGTAATATTTTGAAAACTAAATGTTCATACATAAATAGGAATCATTAGCTAGGCACGAGAGGAGATGAGAATCACAATAATTGTTTACGTGTCGGATGGTCGTGTGATACCGCGGGACGTGATGGATGCGGAGACATGCAGCGCGTGTTGCCTTGTGGTCACGCACGCAATGTACCACACGCCAATTATAAATGGTACTAGATCCATCTGTACTTCATATAATAGTACATCTATCAAGAAAGATGTAAGACAATTTTTTATGAAAGTGGATTCTGACTAAATGGAGTCTGAATGGAGGAATAAACCAAAGAAGGAGCATATGATTTGATTCATATCGAAAATTCATGTGCTAAAATTAAATAGGCTTGAATCCAGTGTGGTAAGCGATCAAGTTCTGTGCGAAAAAATAGGTGCGTGTCTTGGAACTTGAGAACACGGTGGAAGCTAGTATGTTTTGTTACAAAGCAATAGCAATTATCACATTTAGAAATCCTATATGGCTTAAAGACATCCAATTATATGCTGATTATTTATCTATAAAAGCTCCTACTAATCAACTTAGAAATCCCGCCGGACCAACATCCAAATACTCTCACATCGTGTGGGTGGACTACCAGTAGTAACGACCCAGCCGGACAAGGACGGATCGAGATGGACCATATAGATACAAATATTGAAAACTGCAATAATTATTAATCAAGATATATCTTTCAATACCGTTACAAGCATTCGCGTAATCTACTTATCGATTCGCTTTACGAATAAAATTGATTTGAAATCGAAATGTGCCTGCGATCGGTGCATATCTCGATAGTCAACGTGCTAATAAATATCACATACCAATGTAACCTCTAATCATTGGCCTGTTGACGATTTAACACGGCCTATAGGCAGCGGCTGCGGTGCTCAAAGTTTTACTTATGTGCTCAATTTTATGTAGCAAATCAGGGAATAGTCAAATGTGGTCGAGATATGTTACAATTTCTTCATTTTATCTAAAAACGGCTTGTTGTCTTAGTGGGTGAATCTTAAGTTACTAAATACATATATCGCTGTGACCTTAGAATTAGATACGTGTTTTATTAGCTACAAATATTTTTTATCACAAAATTATTTCCCTCCGCTCTTGTGCCGTTCACCTCTTTACAAAGGTAAACAATAATTCGTACATCAGTTTTATAAATGCTAATTTCATTTCATATTGTGACGTCGACATTTGTAAAAATTCACGCTCCGAGACATCACGTAGACCACCAATTTAGAACCAATGGCATAACGTTTGAGCACCACGCTAAGCCTAGCGGTACGTTGCACAAGCGAGCGATTAGCATACCCATTCGTCTGGCGAACAGACTCAATACGCATATGATTTATTGCCTCCAGATTATCATACTTCAATGTATTAGTTGGTGTTGAATTATTTATGTATTCGCCGGAGTAATGTGGGCAAATTTGCCTCTTACCGGTCGCTGGTGTCGATAGTGCGGTTAAGGTGACAAATGGACTTGATAAGATACCTCTTTTGATGGAATGACCATCTACGGAGTTGTTTATAGGCTTATGCATATCAAGAGTTAGAAATTACTAGTTGGCTTTTGTTATAGTTTAATGATTTATCTCTTGTCATCAGAATGGTAATAAGTGTCTTTTAAATAAATAGTATGCAGAAAAATGACACAGCTGAAATATTTTGATATTTGAAAACGTTATTGAAAATTACTTTACTACACGAAATGCTATTTGACATAGATATACATACATAAATGGCTGTTATTATCTGCATTAAACGTAAAGCACGCAGAGTCAAAACTAAAGCAATATTTTCCTACAATAAATAAATGGATATCATTGGAAAACATGGTTATTTCCTCTAGTTAACCTCTCTTCCATATTTATGCGTACAGAATACAGATAAAATCTATCTAAAACGTATATCAAATCGCCAAAATCCAATGACTAAACGCGCAGCTTAACCTAGGTGCGGCTAGCAAGCTCAGCGGCGGGCGACAGAGCGTGTCATGATCCGACGAGGCTATCTAGACCACAGCCCACGCCACCCCTCACCTGGGGGGGGGGCAGGGGGGCGTTGAACCTGTCGCTTCAATGAACACACCGATTCGGAACCCGTGCTGTTGCGAAACTCCGCTAGTCTGCATGTCGTTGCCTTATTTGTTTATCGGTTACGTTCCGATGGTTTAGACTAGGTTAGTCTAGTTGGATTGAGTTATGTTGTCTGCTTGATTTTGAGGCTGTTGCGTAAAATTGCTAGTGTAATATCTGAGCTTGATGTTTGTAGGACCACCTTCTTCTTTAGGATGTGTAAAGGTGCGGTTAGCTGAAAAGCTTTGATACAACTCATCCTACATCGATTTTTGATGAAATGTTTATTGAAACCTTGGCGTCCTGTCACCAATACCATTCTCTAAATATGTTTGGAAATATAATTATTGTGATAATATTGTGTATATGTGATGGGTTATGTACGAATGATACCAAACGTATACTCAAAAGAAAACATTACATACATTTCAGCGTTAATTATTCTCTTAAAAAGCGTCCAGTCTCAATGCGTAATATTCCAGTTCCCGAAAACGTTCTTATACACAAATATCCTAATTGACGTAAAGAATCAGCCGGCGGAAAATTGTCACACAATGCGCGACAAAAAGAAGTAAGGAACGGTGTCAAACAGCTCGTTTTACAAAGAACTCGTGGCGGCAAAAAGAAACTGGACAAGGTAAGAATTAACCGCGCTCCAAACGATACGCTTTCAAGGAATCCGCTCATTGTTGTCTCAGCGACTCGGAATTCCTGACTCCTGCCGAGGTGACGAGAGTCAGGGTCATCTGTCGTACAGATTTACATGGTACATAACTACACGCGTCTTGTTGTTCACGCTAATCTGCGATCGAGCGATTCTTTGTAGCTTAAATCTGGCAAACATTTTCTTAGTGATTTGTTCTTCAAAAACACAAAGATAATTCGATTTTACCGTATTGAAGTATTCCTAGGTAAAATAGTTTTAGATTATGAGCTCAATCATCTAATTCAAATTTGTGGTTTGTATAAAATTATTACAATAAAAAAGGCAATTTTGGGGATGAATTACTTTTTCCCATACTGATTCTGCATCCATTATTTATCAGCTCAATATTATCTTGGAAGGAAGTCCACAGCTAAATCTCAAACCTACTTTACACTTATAAAAAGCCATCACAGCAGGACTTCATTCTAACACTGCAACTTTTTACTAATAACCAACATCCAATTAATGTTCGCAGACCCTCGTTCCACACCAGAATTATCATTAATCGGTATATTTTTTCACGTCTTAGCATTCGTCATGACCTCAAGTCTCGCGGACGCGCGTGCTCGCGCTGCCAGTTTTTATCCATCCCCTTCACCGCCATCTTTCCCAGAATTGTCGCTTTTGTAAAAAAAGACGCCCCCGAACCGAATGCCTGCCCGCGGTCGCCGAAGGTGTGAATATAATTAATGATATATCAAAGAGCCCGACTATAGACCTGGCTCTGCTCACCGAATTATTTGGACTTGTTATCTGTTTAGACTTAGGCTGCTGTATTTTTGTCTGATTCGGTGTTTTTGTATTTGTTTGTAGTAGCTGTAGGTTCGCTTTGATTTGCAATATCGTTTCTAATTAAATGTATATAATATTATGATATTACTACGTAGTAATATTAGCTGAATGATTATGATGGTTTATAGATATTTCCCTTAACTGAATAGTTGTATGAATTAATAGTTTATCGGGATGAATGTATTAATTATATTACTAATGATACTGTCTTGAGTCAGATAATGAAAAAAAAATTAAGTTGTATTAACATTGGATTTTACCAACTTTTTATTCTTTTCGATATTATCATGCCAAGTAGTATTATACTATTAGCATTCACTGCTTATACTTTGGCGGTAACAGCATCTTCGGAAAGCAGTTAATACAGAAGACAACTAATAAAATCATACTATTCATATTCCATTTGACCTAATTCCTCAGCAACTTAGTAACTAACAAACTGGTCGTCATAACCGCGCTGAATAAATACTCATTAGCATGTTCAAAGACGTTAATTTCGTTCCACCATCAATCACGAGATGGCGTCGCTGTTTAATTGGACTAATCGTAAATCTCCACTGCACCGGAGCACCGGAGCACCGCTGCACCGATGTGCTGCGCTACACCCCGCCCTAACGACCTCGTTTGTACACCCATTATGTTTACTTGTCATAATTCATCGGCACTGTGATGTATCGGATCGTGTGGACACTAGTTATGGGTTACGTATGTGAGATTTAAGAAGAGATGATACTTGTTAAGATGGGTTTGGGAAACGTCTTTCTAATGGTATCTATAGCATGAGAGTGGATGTATACACTGATAGTGCAGTCGATGGGCAAGATGGTTTCCAGAATTTTGAACTTAACTTAAAGCCCATCTATTATGATGAGAACTGATCACATTTTATTAAAGAAAAATAAATAAAGGTTATTATTCGTACCGCCTAAACGCACACATTGAATTATTACAGAGAAACAAAGAATGTTCATTACACAAATCCATTGTTTTATATACAAAAGCACACGTAATTCACAACACCGGTTTAACTTCGTAGAATGTACCGTCGGTAGTCACGATGGTCTGACGAGTGGTAAGTGGTAATGTGACGGTGTCGGATGCCCTACGTGGTAACGGTCAGGTCAACAACTCTGCGGTGACCACTCTGATTACAATGACAGAGGTATGGTTTGACACCGTCGTGGTATTTATACATTGATAAATGCAGGCCAGTCATTATTAGGTTCTGGAGAATGTATAGATAAATGTTGTACATACATACATAAACTCACGCCTTTATCCCCGAAGGGATAGGAGGCGCCACCAGGACACCCACATTTCGCCTTGTATTTTCCGTCCCAAGATTAATGTTTTAATTTGTCCAAAATTAAATGGATTGGAAAAAGTAGTGTAAAAAGGTTTGACACTATTATTGATATAAATAACCAACTTCAAAAAAACGAGGAAGTTGACAACTCGTGGGAATCTTTTAATTTAAACAATATGTATAGAAATGCTATACCATCTTTTATATTTCTTTAGACAGATATCCAACTTATGTTGAAAAAAAAAAAACACTTGTCGGAAATACACAGATAACACATTCTATCATCATATTCTATTCACATAGGTTACATAAAGATTACCATAACCAACGCACCTGCAAATATACCAAATTTCGTACAAAAGGCACCTTCAGGTAGTTTTTGTCCCACGCTTCGACGCACCAAAATAACCCCCATTGTTCACCGACGACGAAGAGTCTGCCAGATGCGGTATTCAATACCAATCCATGAAAAACTAACTTCTCAGAATTTGTCTCACATGTGCAACGTCCAGGGTTCGTGTACCTGGTCAGGCCTTTTTAAAAGTTGGGATGTTACGTGCAATTTGAATAGAAGTTTAGGTGTGCATTGTAGTGGAATGGGTTGATTATGCAGGTTTTAGGTTTGAACTAATGTTTTGTGTTTTTTTATTTAACAATGCTAGTTCTATGCTTTTGTAAGGTTTACTAATTTAAAATTATGTAGTTGAGTGAATTTATGATTATTTTGTATCAGTAATGTACAATAATATGGTATAATTTTAAGCTTTTATTTAATTTTAAAGTAGAGGCCAGTGCGTCGTCACGTTAGCTAGTATCTACCGACCGATCGCAACAAGAACAGCCCAACCGCAACGCGACAAATATTATTTTGAACTAATTACATAGGATCACTGTAGGTTTGCCATGGATCGGTATGTCTGGGGATATTTACCCTAATTATTTTTGAATTATAATATTTTAAAGCAGTTGAGGTGGCTAATATCTAAGTCCGGCAGTGGATGAATTCGACTTTATATGATGATGATGATGAATTAATGTGGCTGATAAAGTTACGTCGATTGGTGAAAGATAAAATCTTTCCTGTAAATCTTTTGCACATTTCCTCACTTTGACGGATCATAATTTCTGCGTAACCTATATAATTTGTCGGGATTTGGCGAAAGATGAAAAGGAAGTGTAATCTGAGTTCTTTGTCTCGGGAAAAGGGGAATTATAATCCGGCCGCTCAGAGAATGCGTTCCTGACACATGTCAGTTGATCATGAGTAGTGATGGGAAATAATTATCATTTTGCTAAACTTTTGAATTTTTCCCAGTAAAAGTAGCAAGTTAGAATAATTGGATACTTGACTATTTTCTATAAAGTGTTTTCTAGGTATAATCATTCTTTAAATCTTCCAACCGTTAATATATTTTTAAAGAGATCTTTATAACGAATAAACATGTTTTTCTTTATTACTAAAAATATTGTCACCAAAACGGTTGCTCACGTGACTTTTTAAAATTTACGTCACACTTTACAATTGGTGAATGATCTTAGTGGCAGAAATTAATAAAATTGTACATTGTGACGTCACAAGCTGCACAAGGACAGCCGATCCTGTTTTGTTACATTTAATCAATAAATAAAAACTTACAAACTTCTTTCAGATCATTATAATATTTACAATTTATATAAATGTAAATAAAAATACCAAATATTATTGTCTTTTACTAACTTATCATAATAATGCAACACATTTTATATTTTATTGGCACAACCGTCAAATATCCAATTGTCTGCATTCTACATTTTCATGTCGTTAAAATAATAAACAAAACAACAAGGTGATAATTATATTTATTATAAAATATGGCAACATATTTACAAACAATTAAATAAAAATAATAAGAAAAGGAGGCGCCACTGAGCCGCTTAAATAGTATCACATTATAGATCAGATTTTAATTTTAATTCCTATTATTATTAAATCAATTATAAGTAAATAAGTTAATATTAAATGTTCTTATCTATATATATAAAAGAGGAACCTGATTGACTGACTGACCTATCAACGCACAGCCGAAACTACTGGAGCTAGGAAGTTGAAATTTTACACAGGGATTCCTATTGCGACGTAGGGTAGCACTAAGAACGGATTTTGGGAAATTCTACCCCTAAGGGGGTGAAAAGGGCTAAAAACTGTTGTATGGAAAATCTAAGCCATTGAAGTTACAATTGTCAAACTTGGCAGTTTAATAAATCATTCAGTAACAAAATTGACTGCATACTTTATTTGTCTAAAAATTAACATTAAAGGGGTTAAAATAAGGGTTGAAATGTTTAGAAACTGGGTGATTTCCTTCCTACCCGATCAACGCACAGCCGAATCTACTGGAGCTAGAAACGTGAAATTTTACATAGGGGTTCCTATTGTGACGTAGGGTAGCACTAAGGAAGGATTTTTGGAAATTCAACCCCTAAGGGGGTGAAAAGGGTAAAATACTAGTGTATGGAAAACCGAAACCGTTGAAGTTGCAGATATATCAAACTTGACTTTTTAGTTACTCATCTAGAAACAAGAACAACTGCATACTCTTTTTTCTTATAATTAGCCCTAAAGGGGTGAAAATAAGGGTTGAAGTATTGTAAAACCGAACTGCCGGATCAATGCACAGCCGTAACTACTGAAGCTAGGAACTTGAAATTTTACACAGGGATTCCTATTGTGACGTAGGGTAGCACTAAGGATGGATTTTTAGATATTCACCCCCTAAGGGGGTGTAAAGGGTTAAAAACTGATATAGGGAAAATTTTAACCGTTAAAGTTACAATTGCCAAACTTGGCACTTAAGTTATTAATTCTGAGACAAAAATAATTGCACATTTTGTGTATCTAAAATTAACCCTAAAGGGACGAAACTAAGGGTTGAAGTTTTGTAGAACCGAACTGCCGGATCAATGCACAGCCGAAACTACTGAAGCTAGGAACTTTAAATTTTAGACAGGGATTTCTTTTATAACGTAGGGTAGCACTAAGGATAGATTGTTGGAAATTCAACCCCTAAGGGGGGTAAAAAGGGTAAAATTATTATGTATGGAAAACCGCAACCGTTGAAGTTGCAGATTTCAAACGTGACACTATAATTACTCATCTAAAACCAAAAATAAATGTATACTCTGTTTACTTAAATTTAACCCTAAAGGAGTAAAAATAAGGGTTGAAAAGTTTGTATGGAAATCAAAACTACTAAAGTTATTCGTATGAAAATTTAACTTTTGTCCCTTTCGAACGACTTTTCAATTCAGTTTGAGCGAGAAAACAAACATTCGATACCTAAAATAGGTTTTAAAACTGTATATGAATAAGGCCATTTATCTACTGATCCGATTGGTCTCAAAATCGTTATCTGAGTTCCGATAATCTAAATTTGTATTCAGAATTGAAAATGTTGGCCGTCATTTTAAACTTTTAATTTATTGTTCCGATTGGTCTCTGAATCAATAACTGACGGACCCATTGATCCGATAATCTAAATTCAAAGTCACATTATCTTAAACACGCAGACGAAGTTGCGGGCAAATGCTATTTAAAATATTTTAATAAAAACGTAAACTTCAATGCCAAATTTAAATAAAATTCACAAATGTGAAAGATATTATATTGCTGCCAGGTGAAATAAAGAGTTAGATCCGTTTAATTATTACGTTATACATTATTAAAAACACAAATGTATTATTTTATATTATAACGGAAAATAACGTTATAATAATCTGCTATTTTTTAGCCACATCACTCCAGAAATGAACAGTTGACATAACCTTGTAACGGCGTGGTATGAACTTATAAATATAATATTTTTATTTTTATTAACCGTCAAATTTAGTCCAAAGTGATAAAATTTAACCTAAATTTACATATTATTTAATTTTTTACGATGTTTTATTTCGTAAGTAGGGTAAATAAATAAAATTGTTCGATAATGTATTTACATTTGCTGTCGTTGCATTTGCAACGACACTGCAAAGTTACGTCGTCCGTTCGATTACAACCTTTCAGGAACGCATTCTCTGAGCGGCCGGATTATAATATTAGTTTTTTGTTTACTTTGTAAATGAAAAGTTTCTAAGTTTTGAGATTTGACATGTTACAAAAAAATAAAGTGTCATCGTTTTCAAGCTGTTTGTAAATTCTATTGTTTATTTTAGAATGTGAATGATAGTTCCGTCGCGGTTGTGATGAATCAGTCTAAATTATTTTTGTCGACGTGAGCTATATTTGAAACTGTGTGTTAGTTTCGTTTTCTATCGCGTGGCCCACTCGTCTGTCGCGGCCGAATATATGGGCCACTGCGCCCAAATACTACACCAATCTGACCACATATGGGAATTGATGTTCCCCGATTGTTGTTCATGACACGGAACTCAAATTGAGTCAGCGACTCTGAAATGTTTTTTGTGTGTTCTTTTATATGGCACAGCAAAGTAACTATTGAACGGTAAGTGCAGAACTGACTAGATAAAGTATTGAGTGGCAACTCAGGCTTAGGAAGATTTAACCTCAAAGATTCGAGACCACAGTGAAGAGAAATTTCCTGGACAGCCTCGCGATTACCCAAGACTGCGAGACTAAAATACGGTTATATTTTAGTTCATTTATGACGCGATGTTTCAACAGAATAGCAATATTAGTTAGTACCCACTATTACATTTAAACGTTAAACCCTAACAATAAGGTCACTTATTCCTATAAATATGTGCTTATTTATTACATTATAATTGACACTGTAAGTATCGATGTCTTATTTCGGTGCCAACCAGTAAAACGCATACCAGCTAATGTACTGAGACAAATTTAAGTGTGACTCGCAATTGTATCACTGTCTAATATTATTGAGTCGCGAATACTGTAATATTACAAGCAGTCCTAATAATAGTGGTTGCATGGAGCACATAGTTGGATGCAGACGGCGGGGCGCGGATCCCTCGCTGGCACCGCACCGCGGATACGTCCCGCGATATATTTATCCTCGGATATGTCGCGAGGTATATTTACCCGCGGACACCTGCGGGCGTCTGCGTCGCAGGTGAATTTTATCATAAACCTAGCGTCCATTGCTATTTTGCATGCATTAATTTTGGATTCGTATCGAATCACACGTCGAAATATCTTTAAAATCTAGACGTCAGACTTTATGCTAGTGACTGCAAGGACCAATAGCGTAGAAAAAAATTAAAGCGAAATATATTCGCAGAGATCGCTCAACAATATTACAACTTTTATCGATTGCCTGAAAATTATAATCTTTATTGTTTGGAGTTGGATTATCTGCCCGGATTGAAACCAAAACCAAATTCCTTCGTATTTCACTGCATGCATTCCGGGTATATTGAAAGCTCTTTTTCTGCTCTTTATCTCAAAACAAGACCTCTTTCTCCAGCCAGCACATACCGAATGTTAAACCTTGTTTACACTACTTACTCGCTTTCTGGGAACGTAGGAATATTCTACAAGAGTTTTTATCGTTCCCTGTTCAATAAACATAATGCAAGCGATGTGAATTACTGTGGTATTATGGTAGTTTGAATGTAAAGTGATTGCTTCCATTACAGTTACATTGGGCGAGACGCGGTCTCTATGAAATTATTAATATTCAGCAGTAAACAGGAACTGATCTGTGCAATTGTACGGGTGCACCACCTCCCACGCGAACGCTGTGTGATATTTTATTACCATTCCGCAATTCATAACTGTGGTATATGGAGACGGGTAATAAAGGCAAAATAATTCAATATCGGATCTTAAACAAATGTAACAGTAATATAAATTGTGTCGAAATATGCTGTTACGTTAAAGTAAAAGTTCGTTTGATAATTAAAAATTGAGTTTTTACAGCCCAATATTTCTTGTTTTCGAGACCTAATTACATTATGTTATGGACCGTACTATTTTTCAAGTAAAATATGAGAATTGAGGGTGATGAACTGATGAACGATATACTCGTATCTTTAAATAGCCCCCTAACAATACGGACTGCGTTCCTGCCAGTAAATGGACCGTGCATAGAAAATATTGATACTTCACGGCTCAGTAGGCACGAAACTTATTATGCTGTGGATTTTTCTCGGGATCGTGGCGTACTCGTGTGCTGTTATTTGAACGTACATACATACATATGTAGGGGGTCATATGTATTTAAATTACTTATCTGAGCGCGTGTCTGCATGGCCCAGAGAATAATGTATTAATAAATGAGTATCTGTTGAAAATATTTGCGATGATAGAATGATTTAGTTGTGATAAGCTTAGTTTTTTGAGTGCCTCGGTGGCGTAGTTGTATTACGGTACGGTTACAAAGCTGAGGTCTTGGGTTCGAGTCCCGGGTCGGGCAAAGTAATATTGGATTTTTCTGTTCATTATCAGTCCGGAGTCAGGAATCTGTGCCCGATATGGCGATAGGCTCGCCCCCTATCACATCAAGTGACGGAACATACAAGGCGAAATGTGGGTGGCCTGGTGGCGCCTTTATCTACCCCTTCGGGGATAAAGGCGTGAGTTTATGTATGTATGTATGTAATTTTTTTGCATATGAAAATTTTAAAACAATACTTTTACATGATGGCATAGTTTAAATTGCTTCAATAAAAATAATTGCGCGTGTGGGACAACATCTAAGTATGGGATATGCATTCGCATTTCGCTCAAGTGACGTATGACGTGAATGCTTGATGTGACGCCGCCTCTCATTTGACGCCTTCGCACGTCGACCCAGCCTGGGAATCTCGCCTGGTGTGTCTTGGACATGTGGGACACCTTGTGTACCATGTAATGAGTTTGGGACATGTCCATGTATTTTTAATAGGTAGAGGCAAAAGAACAAGCTTTTCATGGTATGTGTAGGTTGCATCCTGTAATACCTAAATAGGTCTATTGTTGCTCGTTGAAGATGTAGGAATAAGAAAGAGTATTCCTGAAAAAGACGGCTTTACTATAGGGAGGAAAAAATTAAAGCCATTCGAAAAATCTTGTTAAAAACTCTTTGAATACTTTTCAACTATTTGAATTCTTTTATAATCATTTATTGTGATTATTTATTTTGCATTGTGCAATTGAGATAGACGATTTTAAGAGATGTTATGGTACCAATTTACCTCGAAGTCATATATTTGTACTCAATGAGAGTTGGCAATGCAACAGTGACCTGCAGTTATTTAACGCTGTCAAACTCAAGTGTGAAATGGCAGGGCGGTCTCACGCGAAGTACCAATATAATATACCGTGGAGGAAGTGGCACCGATCTCGTTTCGTGGCCAGTTCACAGCATGTCGGAAATGGCTGTCTTTGAGCCGCACACGTGATGAGCGAATAAACCCACCGAGAAAAAACATTTTAAGAAATATATTCAGATGAGGTGATGATTAATAGCTTTAGGTTGACTGATTTATTTGGAGAAGTGTGGTCGAGGAAAGATCTGAGGAAATTAAAATTTGTTGCAATAATTATTTTAAATCTTATATTAGACATAGCTTTTATAGCTGGTTCATATTTATTTAAACATGTTATAGCTTATGATACCAAATACATGCACGTGTTAATAAGGAAATTTCACAGATACACGTACCTATAATATAGCATTTAATTTTACACACGAAAATACCCGATTCTCGGTAGATTGCACATCTTCAATCTGCAATCCCCTCCGCGGTATAATGGAACGTACTCATCTCAATGAGATGACATCATCCGAACCGGCGCGGATCGCCGGATATTGATTTACTAGATATATGACTTCATTACGGGACGCTATTTATATTGCACTTATACGCATATCTATATCTACACACCACTTCCTTTCTGAACCTTCTCAAATGGGGAGGGGGGGGGGGGGGGGGTTATTGAGGTCGCCATCATCAGCGTGAGAACTTCAACTTGTACTAATCAATTCGATTTCCGATATTGATTGTGAAGTAATTCATATTTCATATGAATTAAATGAAAGAAAAGAAGTATTTTTTGTTTAATGGTACGCAGCTCAGTGCAAATAAATGTAAACTATGTTGTACGGGCACTTGTAAGCCCCGTTCATTAAATTTTATGTTGATATAGAAGACAAGAAAAACGTCTTCTTAGTTTGGAATTATTTCTTGAAAAACGACAGTGTAATTGGTCGAACATTAACGAGAACTAAACAAATTAATGTAACGCACAGAATATTTTGGTGCAAGCGCTGGGTCTTCAAATATGCGACTTGCTTGCTATTAGTAATTGTGAATAATTTATTGGAGGTTCTTTAAATAAAAAAATGTTAACAGTAATCGAAAGGAATTATTCCATCTTAGTAAATGGCGTCCAAGGTTCATCGATTCAACGGGACCTCGCCAAAATTTAAGTAGGTGACCAGTCATAACATTATAAGCGATTTTATTCCGCAACATTCACATTAAAATAAGATGTAGATATAGGTACTGTTATTGGCAACTAAATACGACCATAAAAATGCTTATGATTGTATCGCTGAAGGGATAAAGATGCTCTTAATATTTATACAAACATGTTTTCACAATATTATCGCTATTTCCAAACTTTCTGACGCTCGCACACATATAGAACGTGTAGATTATGCATTCATAAAGGAAACTGCGCAAGATTTACTGCGTTTGCGTCTGCGGGAGCAGACTAAGTAATATATCTCGGAAGCTGTTAAACTTATCTATAAATAAATTATTCTCCATATCGGGCCGCCGCGCCGCGCCGAAGCAACGCGCTTTCATATTCTTAGTTCTTACGCTACGGATGTACGTTATTTGCACATGGAAAATTTTAGATTTTTTAAAGTTACGTCTTTTAAAATTAACCCTAATAAGCATTGCCAATAGTGGGGTAGTGAATTTTAGTAATGAAAATATTGTAACTAATAGGGAATAGTTAGCTTCAACATATTAATAATTGCTAAACCGAAATGTTCTGGAGTTATAGATTCTAAGGCATTACAAAAGAAGACAAAAGCCTGTACTTAGCTGTGGGATGTAAAACCCGATGAATTTCTAGAAAGCAATAAACCACAACATCGAAACCCGACGCATGTCAAAGCTAATTACCCCGTAAAGTTGATTGGTAGTTCCGACACATTATAGCCATAGTTAACCACTAACCAGGCTCGTAACGGCGTGGTAACAGTTAGCGCTATCCGACGTTCAGGTAATCGAATATACACCAAGCACGGGCAATCACAGGAAGACCCGGCATTTGTATGCCGCGCGAACCCACGAAGGGCCGTTTAGGCCAGTTTACATGTAAGACGACAGTTAGGAGACGATTTGAATTCCAATTTCGCCGTACAATGATTACAATGTGGCCGGTGCGTATCGGACATGGACAAAATTAAATTGTTACATTTGGACGATCGGTTTCCAGTAATGAGTTTGTTCGTGGGGATATTTGTGTGACGTGAATTTGTATTAGGTTATGAGTAATGCTCGGTTTTTTTGGTTGTGGGTGGTCTGTATCCGTCTTTTGAGACAGTCTGTCATCGATGCTATCTTAATTTTGTATGTATTACTCATTGGATAAGTTATTATGTGATAGCATCAAAAAAAAATCATACCTAAGTTCTCAAATCTTTACCTCTTCATTGAATCATTGCTACACTAACTTAGAAAAGTGAAATCTGTTTTAGATCTAAAGGCAAGAAAAGCATTTGAGTGAGCTTTCAATTTGAAATGGTACTATTCGCAGTGATTTGGATCCTATGAAGAATGATATCAAATAAATAGATGTCAAATCTTCATCGAACCTTTTTTCTTCAGGATTACCTGAAGAATTAACAATTTAGGAGACTAAGAAACTCCGACGTCTTGTTAGTAGTTCGGCACGCATCACACAACTCACAAGCCAATGGTGTTTACAGTGTCGGCGCGGTGATCGGTGATCGACGCGAACACATGGCCCGTTGAAACTTTTATGGCGGCCATAACGAATATTGTGTTTAACCTGATTGCGCTTAATTGACTCGGCGCGTTGAACAAGTTTCGCGATATTTATCACTCTAATGTAGCGCGTTGTATCACGGTTTTTCCAATTACTTTATTAAACGGAGCAATTATCTTCAGCTGCTTTAGAGAGGTTTATTTATAAAAGAATTTACATTTTCCAAAGCAGCAGTTCACCTACTGCTGCTTGAACACTGAATTAGTAGGGATCGCACCTATTGTTTCTTAAATAGTTTTACTCAATTATCAAGCCACAAAGGTAACAGCCGTTACACTGTTAGTTTTAAAGATCATGACCTAGCACAACATCAGAGTAATTATTGCAATTATCATCACATAGCTCTATTACTCTAAGAGATAAAGACATGTAAACAGTCATGATAAATCGGATTTATTTGCATAAAAATCTCGCCACTATCTACGAGCGAACGCAAACGGGGGGACAGTAAGGTCAGCACACAATTACTAAATAGGTATAGCGCATAAGCAGATGTGGAGACTGCAGGCTGGTGACGTCACAGCCCCCCCCACCCCCCTCCTGTTATACCCCCGTTGATTCCCGCCTGGCATAATTGATGTGGTGGCGCAAAGTGCACGGTGCTCGGTAGTAAACATGCGTAAACGTCATTCACTGAGGCGGGCGGAAGCGAGGCGTGTGTGCGTGTGTTGCCGCGGGGCAGGGCAAATGAGGGGGGGAGGGAACGCTGTGAAGTCACTTCTATTACTAATGTAGTGTATTTGTATAATAACTGTGTTAATCTTGTTTGGTTGGTATATCTTGCCTAGGAATTATACATCAGGGTTTGTTAGGTGTTTGAGGCTGATAGGCTGATGTTAAGCTCTTTGATAACCTGTGTGACGTAGTGAGAGCGGAGTCGCGGATTCGAACAGTTTGGTTCAACAGATTTGAGATTCATAAATGTTCAGTTATTTTCTTTTTCCAGATCGATAAGATCTTCGTACTTTCTGATTGTCGTGATTCGTATGTCGTATGCACCCACCCAAACCACAAAATATATCTGTCATTAAAATAGAACAGATCGACTAAAACACAAGCATTTTCCACGTTAATCATAAATGTAATACCAGCCTAATTAATCTTTGTATTGAATTTGAAATGTTATCAGATCTAACTCCCGATATGTTTATACTTGTAACTAGACGGTCAGTTGGCTTGTCATAAGAGCTTCCTCGTCAGTCGAAGTTGTTTTGTCTACCAAGCTATTGTTTGCATCTAACGTCGCATCTCATTCATAACCCAATGCATTGATGTCTACAGGTGTCGTTGCACAAGTGATACTTGATTTAGAAACATCGATGTAGGTTTTAGGGAAATACATATTCCATTGAGCCGTGGTAATATTTAAGATCTTAAGATCCTCCAAAACTTTGTACGACTTTTATATTGTTCATAACGGTTGTTATAACTTGGTAAATGGTAGTGGTAAGGAGAACGAGTATATTTATTATGTACGTGAACTCACGCTTGCATCCCCAATTCATCGAGCTTATTTTCGTTCCTAATTCACAAGCAACTCATATGAGATTCCTTTCATAATTCGGTAGTTGTAAAACTAGTCTAATTTAAACAAAACTCACCATTCTAAATCAACGTTAATCAACAAACATCGACATATAAATCAACGATTCATTAATACATTTATTATATTCCCTCTCCAATCAAATTATTCAAAAATTAAAAATTCATATTCTTAATTTCCAATAATCCTTTTATTTCTGTCAGACTGGCAAATTATGCAGAATGGAGCTAACTCAATTAAGTTTGATCAATTAGCGTGATTGAGATGGAGAGAAAAGTTTCACAATGGCGACATGCGGCGACTTGTCCGCCAGACCCGGGGTCATGCCGGACAAACTAGTTTCACGACAGCATCGCACACGCCCGAAATTTGTCTACTCGTAAATGTCAGATAGATTGAGTTTCGAAGTTGTATTTTGTGGGTTTTGTGGTGATATTGCCAGATTTTACTTGATATCTGGAGATTCAAAGTGATTATTAAACCTTCATTAGGATGTAGACCTAATTGTTTTGCATATTTATTTGCAGTTGTCTGCTTCGTTGGAATTATCTAAGGGACAGGCATGTTTTTTAAAATCCGAGGTAAATTGGGATATCATGGCTGTTCACACACGTTTTAAACATAAATCTAAAAAAGTGGCACTTAACGTATCACCGGAAATTATTAATATCACAATTAGAAAACACAAACTATCGAATACCAATAAAACCAAACGCGATAAATCCATGTGATGTCTCAAAAGGAAGCGATATTTCTGCAGCAATCATAAAATTAATTCAAATTCGCAATAACTAGTTCGTTTCAATGGGGTCAACTGCGCACCTGACTATGAATACATCTGTACCGATTCATGATATATGGCCGCGAGCAAATTGGACGCAGTTGATGTTATAAATTGGAACTAGTTTGTGATGTTTGGGCCACTTGCTATCGTGTGAACGAGGTGGGCGAGATGGAACGTCTTGTAGTTAGTATGATTTGCATTGGTTCTTCATTTTAGTAGTTGATATATTTTGGGCCGGCATCGACTGAATGTATTAAGCAGCAGACTGGTTTCTGTGGCGTACTTTGGGAGAGGCATTTGTTCAGCAGTGAACTGCAATTGGCTGGTGCAACCCACCACTGCAACTCCTGGAAGTCAGGATCAGAACAGAGGTACGCATTTTAATGAAACCGAGCATTGAAGCTCAGCGAGTCTCCGGGAATGTCTAACTTATTTTAACCCACAAAGAAATAAAATAAATAAATAAATAAATACACCCAACAGACACATACATAGTTCTGACCCCACACTAAGATCGAGTCTTGTGTCGTGGGTATCAGAAACTACCAGAGACTTTTCGGTCTCACAAACACCCAGACCCGAAATACCTGTGGATCACACAAATATTTGTCTCGGTGCGGGGATCGAACCCGCGGCCTCCCGTTCCATAGCCAGCGTCTAACCAACTGCGCCACGGAGGCTGTTCAATCATTAATATTTTGGGTCTCTTTGTAAACTAGTTACCGCTGACAAGAACATCTAAAATACATAAACTCACGCCTTTATCCCAGAAGGGGTAGGCCCATGATGAGCCTATCGCCATATCGGGCACAAGTTTCTGACGCCGGGCTGATAATGAATAGAAACATCTAAAATGAATAATTAATACTTGATCGTGGTTATTGTGGTAAGTTCTGCCATGAACAATGAAGTAACTTGTAACGTACTACCACTCACAAAGTGAATACACATGCACTGCCAACCTAGAAGTCATTCCAGACTGTGCATTTCATCTTGGTGCATCAGGCATTACAGCAGCGTTTTATATCATCGTCTTGATAGCTTCCTGATGTCATATGCCGACGAGTCGTGCATCATTATTGAAGTCGTATCATAAATTAAACATATATGAACTTAATCAGATTCTGTGTATTTTAAGCTCGGTTACGTCACAAGCGTGCTGACAATGTGACATACATTTGGTAGTGAAATATTTCCTTATGAGATACATACCTACGATAATTATATCACCTCAATCACCATATTAGTGTGATCATAATAATACCTAGTACTGTTACTACCCAGTGATCTTAATAATAACTAATACTGTTCCGAATGGGTACGGAAGAATATGCCTAAAAAAAGTTGCTACTTATTTTTTTGTTTTTATGTGGAAATTCTTTTTACATCTCTGGAGCCAGTAGATCTTGTAAGTCCAATTTCTAATAGCAAACACCCCACAGTTATTGCTCTCTTAATTACTTAACATCTTCTGATTCTCCTCATAAAAAGCGGAACTGCGACGCCCAGAACCATCAATTACGAAGCAATTTGATCATCTAGAATTAGTCTGTATTAAATGAGATACTGCTTGTGTTATTCAAAACCGATGGCCACTCCTTTTCTAATGGTCTGATGACGTCAGCTTCAAGTCTAGATTTCATTTCTAATCATATAAATGTCGTGGGAAAATCTCAGAGCATCAAGGTGTCAAGTAAATAGATATATTTTTTATGTTTATTATAGATTTTTCAAAAAGAGAGTATCGTTTGGATTGTTTTACAACTATTCTTCTATACACGCTTTCTTAGATATTATCTATCATATTAAAAATACAAATTTTACATACACAAATGCTCAGATCCATTATAAACATCAGCAATCCTACATATATTAATTTACGCGAGAGTCGAAACCGCAAACCGCCGCCACAGCAATCGTTAAACAAATTATAGTACTTATAGCTACGATCCCATAAAAATACGAATAGACTCGGCAACGTATAATTTAGTGATGTAGTGACAAAGCCGGTCCTATCAGCCGTTACTTGAATGGAGCTCATCAATGGAGCTATTTGCATACGCGTGGCGTAACCGCGGCCCGACACATTCATTCATCGGCTCCAAAGTTTGTTTCACCTCGTATTTACATACTGGAATGAGATAAAGTCGCCATATCTATGGTATTTTAGTAAAGATGAAATTGAGTGTATTAATGTGGGCTTCCTGGTAGCTCTGCCTACCCCTTCTAGGAAAAAAGGCGTGAGTTTATGTATGTGTTTGAAATTGAGTTTAAGTATCCTGATACTCATAATGATACCTATGCGAACTCGAAAATGGGACTCAATTTTCGGTAAATTTTACTTTTGCACCTCTTGGGATGTTATGCTTTTAACATCAGGCAAATCTATCAGAAAATAGATCTTACAAGTTGGGGACATGCATTTGTACAATACTACAATCCTCAAAAGGGACTATGCAAGTCCTATATACATAGTGTATATAGGACGCGTGGTTTCGTGGTTTCACAATGGTTTCTTAGATTTACGCGAATGTTACACATTATTATTTTATTTCAATGGCTTTTTCACTTAACTAAAATAACACTGGAGTGGCGGCTCTATGTTCCTACTCTATAGTGCGTAGTGTTGGCTACTATAAGTATGTACGTTTTAATGACTGTGAAATTCGATATTTCACTTCGAACGCGATGCGGGCCCTGCTGGATGGGAACTTTTATGTATTTTGGTTGTATTTAATTAGCAGTTGTTTTCTTAACCTGTTGCGGGCAGGTGGTAATGTTGCGTAACTGTTCACTAGTATTGTTAGAAGGTTGCTTTTTTTTGGTGCCTTCGTAGGTACAGACGAGCATGCTTGCTTCTTGGTACCTTGAGGGTGTTATCAAAACCTTTTGACTTGTAGTTAGGGGGTAGTGCACATTTCTTAATGAAGTTATTTTTTTTAATCAATTTTTATTTAGGGGATTTTAGACAATATTAGTCTATGCCAGTCCCATCGTAACCTAATTATCACAATGCAAATAATTAACACTAGGCCTTAACTGCTAACTTATATAATAGAATAGCTGCGTCAGAAAGAGGTTTTGACAAAATACTTTGTACAATACCAACATCCATAAGGTTTATATCTAGAGACTTTAAGAGAACCTCCCTGGCAACTTTGGTCCTGGCGCACTCCAACAATATGTGATGGACATCTTCAACCACGCCACAGTCAGTACAATTTGGGCTGAACTTTTCCTCATAAGATGGTATTATGAAGTTCTGCTTTAACGTTAAACTATGTGATTATTAACTTTGAAATATCATATTTGTATGACTTTGCATCGAATGATATACCAAAGATTTAATTCATTTAGTCATCCATTCTATTCACGACTTTGAGAAGACAATAAATGGAATTCAAAGTATTGCTGTGCATTTTTTTATGTACAGCGCGTTTATAAATAAAATTAAACTATGCAAAAAATGTCTGAACGATTGTATCTAATCAAAATACACTTCTCTTAATTAAATCTACATTAATGCAGCTACTAATTTAACACCTGTCCATTATAATACAATGAAATTCTCTGAGTGCCACTTCGAACAGAAATTTCGTGTATTTTTTATACCAAATGCCAAGATTTAAAAATGTGGAAAAAAGTGCGTTCGTCCCGAAAATATACTGTTGTTTTGTTGTTCCTCGTGCTCATCACAGCGAGACTCGACGACCGTTTGTAACAATTGTGATTTTTTACACGTTATTTTGGGTCAGTGTGTCTGGGTGCTTTTTATACAGAATTTGTTGTAAAAAATGCATAGTTTCGACTGTTACTTGGCTAAAATAAACCGCTGCTATTCAAATTTATGTGTACTGTCTTGTCTTCAAGCTTCAAATTTGTAAAAGGCAGAGCCTTGTTATAATAATTATGGGTTACAATATCCTTAATCTGTATTCGTGTGTTGTTTTGCTGTTTACTTTTAATTCATGCAGCCATTTCTCAGCGTGTTTTCGTTCATAGCAGGACTTAGGCCATTTCAAGATAACGTTATTGAGTGTTAATATGCATGGTATACGTCAATAGTCCATAATACACATATGCTGGGTTTGTTTTTGAGTCCAGTACTGTCACTGTCTGCCATTGCTTTACACCATTAGGTCAGCCTCCGTGGCTCAGTTGGTTAGACGCCGGCTGTGAAACGAGAGGCCGCGGGTTCGATCCCCGCACCGAGACAAATATTTGTAAGGCCCACAAGTATTTGTCTCGGGTCTAGGTGTTTGTGAGACCGAAAAAGACTCTCGTAGTTTCTGATTCCCACGACACAAGGCTTAATTGATCTTAATGTATCAGGGCTATGTACGTGACTGTTAGGTGTATTTATTTATTATTATTATTATTTATATCTTATAATTTGTCGGCTCGATATGTTACATGGATCTACAGCTGCTATATAAGTCCTACCTTGGTATTTTTTCTCCTGCTCTTTAGTATATTTTCGTAATTGAGATTACTGCACGCTACTTCATTTTCTCCTCTCCATTCTCCCGTTATTTTCGTCAAAAGAAAGGCACAACAACAACCATTTAAACACCATCATATATGACATGTGAAAATAGCAAATAAACAGTCTCACTCAGTCATGTTGTTACCGCTTGGTACAGAGTAATTATAAATACGTTCTCGCCGAGTATTGTGTACCGGATGATTATAATAATTAGCGGGGTTAATATCGCATTAAAGCACTTTGCTGGCCTTTTGCCTAATTGCAACGACATTATTACATAACAAGGAGAACGCGCGCGACTCGACACTGGACTCGTAAAACTATACTGTATTTTTAAAGTGTAAGCAGTTTTGTATAATTACAGTTCTCTCTCCTTTTTTCTCTCTTTCTCTTCAGCCACAACATGTCTACTGGTGAACAAAAGCCTCCCCCAAGGATTTCCTCATCAACAACATCCAGCAACTTCTTGCAACATTAATTCCAATTGCAAATTATTAATGATTTATTTAGAGCTTTTTCTTGATGTCCAATCATTACTATAAAAACATGAATTGGGTAGTGAAATGAAAACGTATGGTAGACGTGACCAATTAATCTTATCACTGTCTAACAAAGCCTACTCCAAGTATCTGCTTTAATTTGACACGACTATTACGCACAAAACGATGTACCTTGACACAATATACGGAAAATAAATTAATAAGGTCAAAGCTCTACCATTTGCCTTTTTATAACAAAACAGTTTTGTTATTAATTGACTTAATTGGATTGTATTAAGGAACATCTGTTACCACTCTGAGAACGAGCTGCGACAGTCGATAACACTTAGAAATATATTCGGATGCGTGGGTTTTAATTGTCATATTTTCAGTGAAACTTTTTGGCAAACTCATAATGAATTGGTTATAGGAATGTAAAGTGAAATTCGGTATAATTAATATTGTTGTTTTTTGTGATGGTCAAGAGGCGGATACAGAATTTGGTATTATTGAACTTGACCTGTCTCGTGAAGAGCTTCCTCTCGCTGGAGTCCTAACCATCGTCGGCTTGGATATCATTATGAGTATTCTACTAAAAATATATTCGATATGCAAATAATAATAAGATTCACTCGCATCTCAAGAATATAGGTGTTGAACAACAACATATACATAATTATTTGTACCTTGTTATTTCTCAGAAAATCTCTCGCCTCTATTATTTTCTAGCACAGCATAATATTATGTCAAATGTCAAACAACAATGGAAAACGCGAATACAAAACGTGTGGGTCACATAAATATTTGCTCTTTATGAAGCCACGCGGCGACCTCCCACGTCCGCTGCCGACCCAAGTACCGTTAAGTCGTGAAGGCTCTCGTGATTTATTGTACTCTTCTATTTACTTTGATTTAATTGCGACTATAGTGACCTCCCACTATGCGATATTACTAAATTTTGACATAAACATATTAGATAATATATTATATGGACCTGGTTCATGCATCATTATCATCGGCACCTAAAGGAAATCTACGTTAAATCATTGGGTTTTCACAGTGTCCCCAGTCCCGTTTGAACGGACCTACGTTCAGCCACTTATTACAAAAAATATTGGGCCATACATCTGCCTTAATAAAAGATATTATAGATAGATATCCCAAAAGTATTATTTTCTGACAAGTTATATCATTTTTAGGAACGACGCTTCTAAAGCTTCAACATAAAATTTCAAACTTGATTATGTTTCGACCTCTATAAATTTAGAATAAGGATACGCTGGAGATAAAATAGTCCGTCCACGAACCCGTTAATATTATGAAACACTTCCTCGACCCAACATTGCAATAAAGTCCATAACGGTGTTTTAATGTCGGACTTTGAATCCGATAAAAATATAAACAGCGATCCGTCTGTACATGAGATGTTACAGCCACCTTGTGCAGGTCAAACACTTGACCCGCGTTATCGGACCCCACATAATTTCACTCCATTCATTGCTTTTTTATATGAAACGACTTGTGTTATCTTTTAATAGACACGTCGTTGTATGTCGCTGGAATGCTATTTTTGTTTTGTTTACGGAAGTATTGTGCAACGGTGGTAGGCGGCTTGAGAATGTTGAGAATTTAAATTTAGTGAGTGGTAATTACAGGTTACAGATTGCAAAGTAAAACACAAAAAATAACCCAAAATTGTTTACGTTTATATAATTATATTTTTGTGGTTAGAATCATCTATTCATCTACTAATTTTAATTATTAATCTTATCTTACAGAAATACATATTTCTGTAAGTACTATAAGTATTAATCTTTTTAATGCTTTCAAGATGTTGCAGTGATCTAAAGAGAGGAATCCAAAAGATTCTTAATATGGAAAAATATTTCCAACTTTAGGTATTTATTTTAGTACATGAATAGTTTTATATTTAGAAGTAATTCGGTCCTGATTATTGTGTCAATAACACGAACATTATGATAATATTAATGAATCACCGCGACGGATAAGAATGACATTTATGACTTAATTACACTAAGCATGCGTGATACATGGATTCCTAGGATTACTATAGTCACCGGAGTATTTGCCTCGTTTGACTACACATATGTATGTATCACTAATGAATTAACCGTGACTAAACGAGGAAAATGTGTACAGGTCGTAACCTGTACACATCAACATCCCGTAGGATGTTGTTTACAGTTATTCGTTGTATCGTGTTAACTATTACAAAAACTTCCCCATTAAATCTGAATATGGAGTTCTAGAAGGCGATTTGAATTACCCTATCTCTCTCTGTCTCTCTTTCTCTCTTTCTCTTTTCAGACAAAGGAAGTCCACTGCTGTATATAGGCCTCCCCAAAGACTAAATGACTGTTGTAATGTACTTATAGTATAGCGTAGGTGGCATTCAAATTGAACTTTGTGCTAAAATTTCGAATACACAATGTACGCAGATATTTTGTTAGAAAATTATCTACATTTTGCAACATTTTATTTAGTTAACAGGATCATAGGTCACCAACGTTTTTTGAGTGATTCTTACTACTGTATGATGATTGAAATCTATTCAATATTACGCTATATCCAAAAGAGGTTTTTTTAGGATAAACATGTGTCTTTGTTTAAGAAACAAGGTAAGTATAGCCGTAAGGTTTGAAGGACAAGATCATAGTATTAACGATGGAAATCATTAATACCAAGTTCATACAAGTCCTTGTCATTCAATACAACAACTCAGACCTGTAAAAAGTCTGTCTGAATACTCCACGTCGTATCGATTACGTATCATATCGTAATATAATTAACGCTACATACCCGATGATTCTAAGCACGTCCACGTAATTATTTCCCGAGGACCAGGATGCGCAGCTGCGATCGCAACCAACAATTTGGCAACAAAAACCCACGCAAAATATCGCGCGTGCTTCATTATTGTTTCTTTAATAATTATACGAATCTTATGTGGGAATTTTCCAGCGGGCAGCCTCTGTGGCGCAGTTGGTTAGACACCGGGGCTGAAACGAGAGGTCGCGCGTTCGATCTCCGCAACGAGACAACTTAGTATTAGTGCGATTCACAAATATTTAGGGTCTGGATATTTGTGACCGAAAAGTACATAATGTATACATAACTCACGCCTTTATTATGTATGTTCTTGGATTTAATTAGAATTACTCCTAGGTTAAACGTCTTAATACCCGGCTAACAAATGATTCTAACTCCCATTTATTTTCTCTCAGATTAAGTTGCGCGTCAAGTTCTAGTAACATATGTCACGTAAAGTATTTGATACTTCATATAAAATATTTCTCATCTTCATATTAGAATCTCGAATGTATTTGGTACAGTGATGTAATCATAAGCGCCATATATTAGTGATATAATTAAAATGCCGTGTGATTTGTCCGGCACGCGACGTGTAGGAGGCGCATATATCGCCTCTTCATAAATATCTTGTGTAGTAGAAAGTATATTTTACGAACAACTTTAATATATCACACATTCCTTTATATCGTTATGTCTCTCGTATATAAATAACTAGCTTCTGCCCGCAAACTTCGTCAGCGTGATTAACTTTATTTGGTATTTCTCATGCCGTCCCGTCTCGTCCCGTTATATCCCACCCGTCCCGTCTCATTCTCACTCAAGGCATGTAATCCAGTCCCATCCCATCCCTTTGAGTATAAAAAGTAACAAATATGTCGGAATTCCTTCCTCATCCCACGGGAGCACTTAATTTTTCGGGATAAAACGTAGCCTTAGTGTTAATCCAGGGTGTCAGCTACTTCTATACCAAATTTCATCGAAATCTATTAAGCGGTTTTTGAGTTCATCGCGCACAACCGCACAGACAAACAGACAAATATACTAAAAATCATTTTTTTTATTACGTTAATACAGACCCCCATATTAGTTTTTCTCATTTATTTTCCATAATACAAAGAAACACCCTGTATGTAAATAAGACATATACCAGTTTTTAAGTTGGACTTGTACCTATATAACTGTGAAAACTGCATCTCATTACGTGCGGTTGTTTTTGAGTAATGTGCAAGCAAACAAAAAGAAACACCCTATATGTAAATGAAATAATACCAATTTTCAAGTTCGAACTGAACCAATATAACTATGAAAACTGCATCTCATTTGATGCGGTTGTTTTTGCGTGATTTGCAAGCTAATACAAAGAAACACCCTGTATGTAAATAAGATATACACCAGTTTTAAGTTGGACTTGCACCTATATAACTGTGAAAACCGCATCTGATTTGGTGCAGTAGTTTTTGAGTAATGTGCAAGCAAACAAAAAGAAACACCCTGTATGTAAATGCAACATATACCAGTTTTTAAGTTGAACCTACAGCAATACAACTGTGAAAACCGAATCTCATTTGGTGCAGTAGTTTTTGCGTGATGCGCAAGCAAACATACAGACAGACAGACAGACAGACAGACAAAAATTCGAAAAAAAATTGTTTTGGCTTCTGTTGCTGTTATAAAGACTCCCCGCGTTAAAATTTCTCAAATATCTTCCATGTACAGACATCGACCATTTACATTTTTATTATATGTATAGATTATAATGAAGTGTCAAATTCGTAGTCCTAAGTCCACAGATTCTTCTCTTGGGCCATTATTAGAAACATGAAGGAATTTTGCGGTTCCATAACATTTTATACTCGCGCCTTTTTCCCAGAAGGGGTAGGCAGAGGTGCTACCAGGATACCCAAATTTCGCCTTGTATGTTCCGTCCTACGATGTGGTAGAGGGCCTATCGCCTTATCAGGCACTGACTCCGGGCTGATACTGAAAAATCCAATATCACTTCGCCCGACTCGGGATTCGAACCCGATACCTCAGCTTTGTAATCGTACCGTAGTACAACTACGCCACCGAGGCAGTAGGGATATAATAACAATCCTAAATCAATAACGTAAATAAAGGCAAGAAGATATTGCATAATTTGTTCTATGAGCTCATGAGGATTTGATTCGTATAAACAATTATCTCTGTAATTACAAAGAAGCAAGTATGTTGATAACATAAATTCTATCGTTATCTTTGTTATTACTGATGATACCAGATTAATGCGTGTAGATAATTGTCTAATGCTAATTTATAATATCCTGGGGATTATTTTAATTCGTATGTTTTTGAAAAATATGACAATATTTTGCCAAGAGCTTTGTTTAATGGATCGGGAATCAATACCTATATAGTACGTGTAACGAAGGGTAAACTTTTTATATATTCTTTAATACCATACAACCAACGATGTGAGTTTTTAACAAAAAAAAAAAGAATCTTATAAAATAACTTATAATTTGTCAGGTGTGATGAAAGTAATTTAAACGTTAACGTGCGAGTAATTTGATAGGTTATCGTTATCTAAAGCATTACCGGGTATTTGACACCTATCTTAACGCTTACTATAACACTGAAGCACGTTCACACCCAGCGCATCTGACATTCCACGATTCCCTACACCTCCGCGTTATTTGGCAATAATCATCAATTACGGGGAACCTCCGGGCGCTCAGTACCTGAGTACCAGTATTTCTCAATTTCCGTGGGCGTCTATGACCCCGCGCCACGAGTGGGCGACGCTTTCTATACGCCGGCCGATCGAGCTCTAATGGATGTCCCACTGCCGACCTATACTGGTTATGTGATCGCCTTTGGTGGATTTCCTGTTTATTGTACTCCCAGACCATAATGTGATCGAAATTGATGTCAGAGCTGTACCTGAGTGATTTGTATAACTGTAACTTGCGATTTGATCTTCGATTGTTATGTAAAATTAGCCAGGAATTCTCGTGTGTCCCGTAGATAATATTCATTTTATATATTAAAACTATTGGTATTTGTTTTAGTTAATTTATCATATTTGAATGGTCCATAAAACTCAAACCTCAATTTGGTAAGTACTGCGTTAGAACGTGCTCAGTCTATCGAGACTATGACAGTAAATTATTAATTTATACGCATTGCTTATTAAAAATATCATATTACTGCGGAGAACTGCTATAAACAGGCGTAACATTTATGAGTGTTAAAATATTTTCATAATTAGTAGCCTTGTTGAGCACAAAATGGGCATAAATGTCAAGTAGTTTGCGACAAACACCACACATTATTAATACTCGTGGACGGCCGCAAGTCGATGTAAATTGATATTTTTATTTGTGCGCGTGTTTTTACAATCATCAGTGTCTCAAAATCGCGGTTGGTTACACTGCAGCTGTCAATTGGCCGTTTTTAGTTACAAAATAAAAAAACCCAAAGTAATGCTTGACGAAACAGAAATTTCCTTACGACGCGCGCGGTCGCCATGTTAGTTGTCCTCCGAGGATCAAATGTTTCGGTGATAAAATATCCAGTTTCACTTTTTGTCCGTTGAACCAATAAAGTGTATCGGATTATTTTACATAATGATTTTGATAAGCGTACGTTTTTTCCTCTAGTAATTGTTTTTACGATGTCGATTAAATAACGTTTAATTTTATTAATTGTTGTGGTGACTACTGGGACACGTGGGTTGAAGGGTATCGCCCTATAAAGTGATGTTGTAACGCTGGAGTTTTCTTGCGTTATGCAGATGGTCGAGGCCATTTTAAGAAATTATAATAGAAATGTGAGTCGTGTGTCAGCGGGCCGGGTGCGACATTAGCGTCGCGCGGACGGTTTATGTCGCGGAAGTCGCCTACGCGATGCGATTCAAACTTCAATCCCGACCACTCGCTTTTGTCCCCGCATGTTTCCACATTTTCACTGTAATTATATTCCTATTCGATTCGAATTAATATAAATTTTTAATTACTACTGATTGATCTTTTTGTTTCATTTTTTAGTGCGCAGTAAACTGTTGTTTGGTTTAGCGTTTGACCTGCTTTTACTAAATTGTTTTTTAACTGTACATGGATATCATTATTATCTTTATGTTCCGAATAAATTAGAAGCTAATTTATGTCTGATCTAGAATTTGAATACAATAAAATAGTTGTCAATATGTAAACAATTTGAATATTATTCGACTGAATACGAGTTGCTGATTTATAATATTTTAACTTTATTTCACCATTTATCTACAAAGTAAAAATTTGTAAAAAAAATGTTGTACCAGTTTCTTAAATAGCTATTTGATAGTCTATAAACCCGACTCTACCATTTAACTTTATTACTACAATTTTCTTATTTTACACATATTTTTATCACCGATTTAACATCACATGCGCAAGATCTGAGGCGCCGCCACTAACATCACTCGAACCATGAAAGACATTAATAAAATACATTTTAAACGTGCAAAGTGCGCGGTTTCGTAACACTGTATTTATTTTTTATGACATATTGTAAAATTAATTAAATTAATCTATAAAAATCTTATACATCATTAAGTTGTATTTTTTAGGGATAATTTTCGGAAAAGAACACACAAGAAAGTCTAGTACCTATTGCTATTTTCAAAGCCAGTTTACAATACGGTGTCATAATTTTCATTCAGAGCAGCTCAAATAATAAGTAGGTAGTTTACAAACATTAATTTAGTAGATACGTGATTTTATATTTAAATGAAGTGAAGTCACCCACAACCGAATATATACTCGATTTGTGTATAACCGAAAAGTTTATTCATATACGGTGTGTTGCGCAAGACTCGTATTAGCCCGCCTCTGCGCCCGTCGCGTCGGTGTGCGGTCAAAAGTTCACCGTTACCTTCACCCACGCCGATTCACTGTTTTTGTATAAACATTTAGTATTGTGGGTGATCACGGAGTTGCTCTTGGGCATTTAAAGTGTTATTGATTTTACGGGACATCATCGCTGTTATAAGTAGGTACCAATTTCTTAACCAGTATTTTTTGGTCGAGAAATAAACAATAATAAGCTAAAAATAATGTATGCACATTGTACATACATAAGCTCATGCCAATCACCTGAAAAGGTAGTGAGAGGTGACTTCTAGTACCCACAGTTCTCAGAATTTATTTCCTTGTTAGATGTGACAGGCAGGAAGCCTTTCGTCATATCGGGCTCTAACGGTAGCACAAAAGAATTGAAACCATACATTTTCATCAATATCGAATTGTTATAATGGTTTTGTATTTGTAACTTTCTGGCTTGACAAATGGTCTGCACTGCACCTGAAGTTAAACACTATTCAAATTGTACTACCCGCAACAGACAAGTCTCACCATTCAACACAATTACACTGACTCAATTGTTTCTTCACAAACAGTTGGCAGTGATTGCTCAGCTATTAAGTGCGAAGTTTATGCTACATAACCGCAGCTGGTAAGGTCCTGACCCCGGGTCAATCAGCCGCACGTAGAACGAAGCCAGTTAGAGTAAAGCTTTAGTGAGAGGTTGTAAGGTCAAGTGCAGAGCGCCAAACGATGCCTAATAGCAGAGCGATCAGTGCTTCGGTAAGTGTATGCTCGCTACGAGATAATAGTATAATAATTTTGCCACAAACCAGAATAAAATCAGTATTAGAATAGTCTTTTATAAGATCTTTTGAATTGTTAGGTGCTTCCACTGCTTTGGCACTTATAGTTGTGGAAATAATGCAAGACAATCCCTTAGTACCACTTATCTGTTTCTTTTTTCTCTCTGTTGTTTTATACATAACATACACCATGTTTTACCTTTAGCAATATTATTTTTGGAAGTAAAATATTGGCTGGGTTTGCAACCTGCAACCTCTCCTTTGGCTGTCCTATCTTCGGTGACTTGAAGTAATACTTGACAAATAATTTAAATTATATCATATTTTTATAATTCGTGCATTTTAAAGTAATACTGCAAACACAGTACTAATTAATATTAGTTTTCTACGGCCACACCTCACTTTGTTCTCGATGAGCGGTCTGCGGCAAGGTGCGGTTATTAAACCAGATTTCTACTTACCGAGTGGTCATTTTTAAAAAGTGAAAGCCACTGTAAATTTTGTCAGACATAAAAGAAATAAAATTTTCACACACTCAACATGTGTGGACTTGTTTCGTTGCCAGAATAAAGAAAAATAGTTTTTGGAACCTCTTTAGGAGTTTTTATGAATATGATGTAAAAATTGTCTCCTAAGAGAGGACGGTGAAAATTAGGAGAGTGGATAAGATTAACTAGTTCAAATTGAACCAGTTATCACCATTTGATGTACGCTTGATATGTGAATTGCAAGTTCTGACCGGGCCCACATTGTTTCTTAAACATTGGACATGAAAACATTATGGTGTTTTCTTCCATCGATTTCATCATCAATGTATTGTTTCACTATGACTACTTTTATGAGTCTTCCGTCATCATTTTTTCTAGATTCGTTTATTTGTGTTTCAAACATTGATTCTTCAGTGTTTATAACAATAAAGAAATACGTTCGTTCTCAAAAGTTTTCATACGTCAATAAAGTGTATTTCTAAAGTATTTTCCATATTTTATCTTCGGCGCCGATATAAGAAAGCAAAGAGCACTCAAATAATAAGGTCGCATGAATGTTTCGCAAGCATTGTATAAACAAAAGAGTCACGATCTATTCGCTTTCAAACTCGAATGAATTATCATTTATGTGTGTATTGAAAAGTAAAATAGCACACGTGGGATGAAATCTCCGCGTTACTTACCACAAAGCTTTGAAGTTGTGATAAATAAATGCGCATTACAGTCGTCAACATCATTTTTGAAGGATCCTGGTTATCGTGATAATAAAATAAGAGTTTTTGGATGAAAATAAAATTTTATTTGAATCTTGAGGATCATGCGAGTGAAATTAGAATATGATGTGACATTTATTGTGAGGACTCATGAGCACTAAAAGGTTACTAAAATCACCGTCGTTAAGCAGAGGCTTGAGGCTCTTCCTATACATAAATGTGTGCAATTAATTTTATAACACTTTCACTTCCAGAAATTATCCAACGTATATCACAATTAAACACGCAGTTAAAATACACGGAACGACGTATATCATTAGCTTTTGACCTCAGACCATGTCTCCTAACATTAAGATCTGCTAGCTCACGGCGATCAGACTTTCACACGCTTGTGGGCGTCGCCTGTCGTGCTATATTGATATCGTCAACACGCTCTGTGCTGTATAAGCTAATTCCAGATTCGACAGTAATATAGATTTCTGCTTTGTACTATTACGAGGCTTACATTTTTCTACGCTATGTTAAAACTTCTGGAGGAATTAAACTAAAGTTAAATTAAAGTAGCAAGATTAAATTTCAATAATATCTCGCTGTTAAAGAGCTTCGCTCTCTACTTAGCGCAAACTACCTTCTTAAGTACGTATTAATTTATTTAACTCATTAAATCTTTAATTATACCCTACTAAAAACACATATAGCTCTGGCGGCTCTTTTTTACTCTATAAAGGACCATTTTCATTGAGTGCTGAAATCCAGCTTAGATATCTGCATTGATTTCGAACAGTTTCGCAAGTTGACTTTCTAACGAATTGATAGGGTATTGTTGTGCTGTATTGTATAGGACTCCTGAGGTATTTTAATTTAGGCCCTTTTTACATGGAATGATTTAGTATTTCACAGTGACTGCTATTATCGTTTTGTCAATATTAGTTCCTGATATTGACGGCTCAAAGATTTTTGCGAACCACCAAGAATTTTATTCAATACACTCCTATAACCACCGCCAATCCGGACTTGGCCAGCGTGGCTGACAACATGGCCTAACCCCTCTCAATCGTACTCTCGATTGAAGAGGAGGCCCGTGCCCTGCAGTAGGACATATGTATTTGGGCTGATACAGATACAGATAGACTCACATAAAGTTTCAACTAACTTAATTCTTAGATTAAACCAACTAATTGACAAATCATTGATATCTACGTCGGTGATAGTAAAACAGGTAGCACATTGATTGAAGTATCAATAACGCTCATTGCCATTTCAAAATATCGAAGTTATATTAAAATTGAATGGTACATTATAAATTCAAGTCGTGAACTAATTATGTAGTAATGTTAATTGTACTCCATTCTAATGTTACGTTACATTGACTTGTCTATACATTTTGAACTGTTTGAAATATTGTATTAATATTTAGTCATTTATATTTAGTCTAATATTTAGTTATTAGAATATGCCTTCATCGCGCAGCAGGTATGACTATGGGTTCCTTGCCCCCAGATATTTTTTGTGTGATAATGATAAAAATGTTTCTGGTCTAACAAGAGCACTTTACGGTCTCAGAAATCCATTTGGACCTCACGAGTAAGCGAGCTCGTTAATCGGTACAAAATCCATCACTTCGCGAGCTGTCATGGATTCAAGTTGGTAACACTATGAAATGAAATGAAATGAAATTCGTTTATTTTTTCTCGGAAACTTTTGACTAATTTTTTTTGCTAGAATGATCTTAGAACGCGCCCTGGTATACCTACTGTTTTAGCCTGGTATACCGTGAAATGTCGGAGCAAAAACTCTCCCATAGCGTTTATCATGAGATACATTTCGCAATATAGTATGCAATGTATTATCCTTGCATGGGGATGACACTGTGTGGGGCTGTATGCATTTATTTAATTTAAATCGTAAACATAGCACAATAATCTACGATTCAATATTGAATGGCAAATAATGGCGAAGATTAATTAATATCGTTCGATCAATTACACTTGCAGGTGATAGATTAAAGTGAGTGTATAAGATATGATTCTGGCGGTGTGAACACAGACGCCGGCCGTCGCTCGGTTCGTCCGTCTCTCCGTCACTCCGCCGGGCGCCCACGCCGCGGCTTTTTGCTCCACCAGTAAAACACAACTGTCTGTTGTAAACTGCGACACGAATATCATTTTGATTGACGTTATTTGTATTTTCTATTTGAACTATACATCGCCCACTAGCCACTTTGTACGTTTCAAAATCTGTATTTCAATCTCGCATTGTAAAGTGATTAATTCGACTGGTTTAGTTTTCCTTTTGTGTAATATAATACGGATGGATTCGGCGTACATTTTATCGGAGTAAATTACGTGTCTTTTGTATACGTATTGATAAGTTATCGATTTTGTTGTGCCGAAATTTAACTGCGTAGTATAGGTATCGACCAATGTATCATGAGCTTTTAGAGTGCCTCCACGCGTTCAATGGACTATTGAAATGTTGAGTTTGCATATTCATGACACGATCGACATTTAATCATACAACTGTATCTTAGAGCACTCTTCATACACTTCGATATTAAACACGGCTGATTTAAGTAATTCGAGTTTAAGGCCGCGTTTCCACTGACGCGGAGCTGGGCGGAGAGTAGCGGAGAAGAGCGGTGAAAAGTGGTCAGTGTTTCCACTGAAGCGGAGCTGGGCGGAGAGGAGCGGAGCTGGGCGGAGAGGAGCGATGAGGCCGCGTTTCCACTGACGCGGAGCTGGGCGGAGAGGAGCTTAGCGGTGCACAAATTGACTAATGACTATGCTTGAAATATCCGCTACGCTTCAATGGAAACAGTACGAGCGGGGTGGAGCAGAGCTGAGCGGATATTCATACATCGAGGCGGTGCAGTGCGGAGGACAGCGAGCATTGGGGTACAGAGCGGAGGACAGCGGGGCAGTACGGAGCGGGGCGGTGCGTGACTCGCGTGCAGTGCGTGCGTGTGACTCTTCGTCTTCAAGTAGAGAAAGATATACAATGATTGCTTTTTTCTTTTTAAGCGACAACATGATGTATGGTCTTTCCGAGAGATTGAGTGTAACTAAGTGCAAAAATGCGCGATTCCAAAAGTATGCTCCACTCCGCTCTGCTCCGCTCACTGACCACTCACCGCTCTTCATCGCTCCTCTCCGCCCAGCTCCGCTTCAGTGGAAACACTGACCACTTTTCACCGCTCTTCTCCGCTCCTCTCCGCCCAGCTCCGCGTCAGTGGAAACGCGGCCTGAAGAGCGGTGAGTGGTCAGTGAGCGGAGTGGAGCATACTTTTGGAATCGCGCATTTTTGCACTTAGTTACACTCAATCTCTCGGAAAGACCATACATCATGTTGTCGCTTAAAAAGAAAAAAGCAATCATTTTATATATTTCTCTACTTGAAGACGAAGATAACGAATCAGATGAAGTAGCATTGACTGTTGTGTCGTAACGAAGACAACTGACACACTGCACGCGAGTCACGCACCGCCCCGCTCCGCACCGCTCCGTACCGGCCCGCTGTCCTCCGCTCTGTACCCCAATGCTCGCTGTCCTCCGCACTGCACCGCCTCGATGTATGAATATCCGCTCAGCTCTGCTCCGCTCCGCTCGTACTGTTTCCATTGAAGCGTAGCGGATATTTCAAGCATAGTCATTGGTCAATTTGTGCACCGCTAAGCTCCTCTCCGCCCAGCTCCGCGTCAGTGGAAACGCGGCCTAATGGACTAATGATTATGGTGGAGCAAATAAGAGTTAGAGTAATTAGGTACGTTTGAGTGATTGGAAATTAAATATCAACTATTTTAGGGGTTTATGGGTGGAATATTGGCTACATAATGCTCAAAAAGGCCCAACAGAAGCAACTGAAAGTGCTGAAAGTAGTAGCTGTTAAGCCGGGTACTCACTAGCGAGCCGTAACCACTTTACTGAATTTGTCCAGGATGATCTCAACATCATAAGTAATATAATTCAAATGCTAATTTTGATTGAAAAAGTTGTCTGTAAAAATCTAATACAAAATCGACCTAAATTGTATAATCAATGTTTACGTACATATCACAGACACGACAGATCCACGCCAAAACAGAACTAATCGGTGTGTTGATAGTGTTAGGAATCTACTGCAAATCATTCGCGAAGCACTCGCAAATACCACTTTTCAATGAAGTGATAAGGCTGTCTTAGTACCGTTATACAACTTGTGTATACAAGTTCTATAATTGAATTCTAATCCTGTGATTAAAATTCATTTAATTATGTTAGCGTGGAGTTAGCGTGGTAGGTGTTTAGGAAATATTAAAAGATACAACTCGAGTAGTGTGATAGGAGACATTTGATGGTATTCAGTGAAAGATGACTCTTTATACTTAAAGTTAAGGTTTCGGTCTAGAAATATATGTTCAGATTGAGACAAACTTGAGTTTATATCTATGTGTGGATGTAACAAGCAACAATATATTTCCGCTAGGCTGAAACCACAAGAATTGAGTCGCTTGTATATTTAAGCCACCAGATAAATATATATCTGTATACTAGACACAAAAGTGACAATAGATTAACTAAATGTATTACTGATGAATAAACTTTTTTTTTTTTAATAAAATTTTCCCAATGAACAATGTGTCGCGGCCCTAATGTGTCACGTTCCATTGGTACTGCCACAACATTCCCAGCGGGCGTGATATCCGACCAAAATAAATCGGTTATCACGTCGAGATACCGCCAGTCGTGATAGTGTTTCTCCACCGATACGGGCCGCGCCCCTTCAATTAAGATTATCACGCCACGATTAGTAGATTACGAACGACCTCAAACTGCGCAATACACCGCCGAACTTTTCCATATTTACATGACGATGCAACTTTAACACATGATAAAATCTTCCCCTTATTTTGGGATTTGTGTTACATATAAATAAATACACCCAACAATCACATACATAGTCCTGACCCTACATTAAGATCAATTAAGTCTTGTGAAGCAGGTATTAGAACTACGAGAGACTTTTCGGTCTCACAAACACCCATATCTAAATATGTCCATAGTAGTGATGGAATTCATAATATTTAGGTTAGAAATGGAAATCTAATAATTTCAAACATCCAGCAGTTTGACAATTACTTTAACCATTAAATAAACATACTGCATTTCTCCAAAGAACGTAAGAATTTGAAGAATGTATGATTGAAGGCAGGTCTCCAGTTATTTAGCCGAGTACATCGCAATGACAACAATTTGTGAGTTGTCGCATATTGGATTATTAATTCGGGCCATCTGAATCTGTCTAGTTGTGTTGGTGTGCGCTGACATGCGGTTATCGGCCGCGTTGACAATTATGTGTAATCGATGACATACGGACACGATGCCCATTCATTTACAGATAATGCTGTACCAATATTTGTTGTTGTTTCTGCGCTAAATAGAGCACGATGCGTTTTTTATTTAGCTCCAGTGTGGCCGGTTACACAATTAGAACACGCTGATTAAATAATAAATTACCTTCGTTGTTTTGGTAGCTCTAATTAGTACATTATTGATGTAATCTTTATTGATTAGCTTACCTTACATGCTTCTACGTTCTGATTATTATCATGCCTAACGAAAACACAATATTTTTTTATAGAAACAAAATGGTAGATATGAAAATTGGGATTACAAAGTTAGAAGTATAGGCGCTATATTTGGCACTTTACATATTATATTATGTAAAGTGTAGTTAGCTCTGTTCGTGTTTAGAGTAATGGCCATTGGACCATCAATCAGCGAACCAATGCGGAACTAATAAGCTGCGCATCTTGGTACTTTATTAACATCTGCTGATTGGACACGACAGCCATATTACTAATACTTACGAGATTGTTCAATGTACCTCCTGGAATACTTGGCTTCATATCCTTAGAAAACTAGATTACTCAGAGACACTACTTGACGACTGATTTGTTATCATCCCCTTAAGCAATAGGAAGTCCAGTGCTGAGTAAAAACCTCCATCAAGGTTTTCCTCAGAGACCCAAAGGAAGCCTGTATCTAGCGAAATTGATCAATAGTAATAAATAAATAATTAAACGATTTATAAAACTTGAAACTTTTCTAGTAAATATTAAAATAGTTTTGCTTCCTCGCTATAATCTGGAATCCTTAAGTCGAAGTGTGATTAACCAGTTCAGCAAGCCAGCATTTTTGTGTAGAGGGCGAGAGATTTCAAAATTCTCAGTCAATATTGTATGTGAAAACGAATGCACTTGTCCTATAGCTGTGGACACATTCATATTCCCGTGCTTATCACAAGTCAATATACTGATATATTCATAATAAAAACACGTTGCACCGTTATATTGGTGTGAGATAAATAAGATACGCCTAGTGGGCATGAATTATAGGAGTTTTCAAAGTCTAAGTTTATGAGAAACTAAAACTATTTCAACGAAGACATGGTTCATTCATATTGATCATCTAGCGCTTATTATTTTTTGCCAGTTAAATATTATTTATACATTTAGCAATTACGAACAGTCCTGATCCCCCAAATATTTGTGATGTGCACAAATATATTGGTTCCAGGATAGAACCCTCAGCTACTGGTTTCTGGTTTCTTCTCTAGCTTTACCACAGAGGCTGAAAGAAGTTATATGCAATACTCTTAAGGTAACCGTTGTCAGTTTGCGTTGAAATTAAACTGCGTTTAATGTAAATTTAAATGTCTGTTTATAAATCACTATGAATAGTTAGTACGTCGTCCGCTTAATTAATGTATGTATTGAAAACTTGTCCTTTACCATTACTGTTAAACGTTTTAATCAAGCATAGTGAATAGTGAAACTGTTGAGTTTACTTAATATTGGCAAAAGCAGATTTTCGATATTTTGTATGTATTTGCCGGTAGTGCGATATTCGTATTCGTCGTGTCAGCAACCACCGTATAGGAGACGGGATACCTTACTTTGTATGGATTGTACAGGGAAAGAAATGTGGACAAAACCAGAACAATGAGAACGGCAAAGAAGGAGAAGATTACTTAAAGAGCGAAGATTTGTTTCTTGGTTAGAATGAAGAGAGTTAAGTACGAAGGTGAATCGGGAAATGTAATAATAGAAAAGGGTGTCGATAGTGCACGAAGGTCTCGACGCTGACGAATAGGAAACCACTTGAGTTGAGAACGAAAGGAAGACACATGGTCTTATTTACGAATATTAAAAGGAAACGAATGCACTTATTAAGAAGCTGGTCGAGTTTATTGAGAAGATCTGCATTAAAACACGCGTTTTCCCAAAGGGATAAACCAGAGTGAAACCAGTGCCCCCTGCCAAGTTAGAAAGGTTAAAAGTAAGTTTATCCTCATTGTATAAAAACAAATCCGCTGGGCTACGCCACTCCTCTACTAAGAATACAAACCTAAAAATAACTAAACGTCCTGCTACCTACAATAGTCTCTTCGTTGATCGTTAGTCGCTGCAACATCGGAAGCGCCTAGCAGGTTGCGGGACCGCTCCATTAGCGTTTAATCTGCGCGGAGCGAGCGCCGGGAATCGATCAACATGTAAATGCGGACAGCGGACGGTTTCTGCGCTTCTCTCGATCATCAAACGGATGAGCTACGCGTCCACTGGGAATTTTACGTTCTTCCTCATACATACAAATTCTGCTACTGAACATAGTATCTTAAGATATTCCGACATCAGACCTAAAGCTGTGGCCTTTCGAGATCCTACTATAATTTTTTATTAATTTCTGGTGGGTTGTTTCCTCTAGATAAGTTTTGACATCGCCTTTCAGTTCTGTGCACATTGTGAACCGGTTATAATTTAGCTAGTTAACCTACAGAACTATGTCAGCCACACCAGGAATTAGTGAATTTACTGAACCGTAGCTGCAATGACATTTTGTGTTCTGTCTCGACCAAATCCCTTGTTTCATTGCATGTGCATCCACTTCATTAATGTACAGGCGAATATTCACGTTATAAAGCTTTTAGCCGGGTGTGGTGGATGCTAAGCATTAATGAGTGCTATCGTCTCGTCCCCGTCACACGTAGCCTGGATGGATTAATTGCTATCGCTCATCTGCAGATTGACAGACAGGGACACCAGAGCCAATTGACCTGGTTTCCCACTCCCTAAGGCAATGGCCAGTGGCTGATAAATCGAAGGAAAGCCTCGTAGATTGGTCTCCTTACATAAGTTAATCTAAACTAGTGCATTTTATTTTCATTTTACTTGCCGACTTGTGATATATAATACCTACTGATACCGATAAGTGCTGAACTTTTGTGTTATTATTTACATTATTATAATTAACGACTTACACAATTAACAATAGTTATGATTAACTAATTAGAAACAATTATTTCACTAGCAATGTGGTTAAGATTTCACTTTTTATTGCCACTGTGGATAAGAAAGGCACATATTTGGATGATCAGAAAATGTGTGTTTAGGGTCCGGATGTTATTGCACCTGATTTCTATTGCAGTTCCTGATACCCAAAGTAGCTTACTGTAGGATTAGAACAGTGTATGACTAACAGCTGTCTTTATTATGTTTCCTACTATCTAATTGTACAGGTCTTATTTTATAAACACACGCCGTAAGTACGGAGCGAAGGTTTCTAAGAAAATCGATAGTTAAAAATACCCGAGTGTTTATAAATAGCGTAATCGGTGATTAATTAAGGCGTTGATAAGGTGCGCTCATGTCCGCGGTCACGTATCGTTGGCGTGTTGCTCTGTTGTCATTACTATCCTATTCTTAATTCCTAATTAACGATTATGATTTACCGTATATATGCCCAGTTTTTACTAGTTTAGCCGTATGGTTCGGACAGATACCACTATCTGTCATAAAACTGTCGAAACTTTAGTTTTGCTGTTGCTTTTCTCGTGAAAATACCGAACCTCAGCACTTTTTATTTCTCGTCTTACTTTCTACCCCTTTCAAAAGGTAGGCACACAACTATAATCCTCAGTAATTGGCTTATGAACGGCTGTTACCACTTCAAGTGAGTGTCGATTCTCAGGCCCATTTAACAAAGTTACCAACTACTGGTGTTGCGCACATTTTACAACGGTAATCACCATTCATGCAGTATTATGTACGTTTATGTTATGTTGTTATGTAATGATAATATCACTGATTAAACTGTTCCTTTTAAATATAGGTATCTTCAACGATAGAAGAGATTTTATAAAACGTAAATCGTTCGTGTAAAGTTTACCTAATGCTTGTAATTTAACTACTGTAAATAAGTGCTTTAATAGCTAAGTTCTATTTAATAGATGATAGGGAAAACTCCTTGTAGATATTCTATGGCCAAATGTAATATATAGGCATAACAGGTTCAAATAGATCAAAGATGAAATGATGAAAGGAAAGATGAGACATTTTGTCACCGTTATAGTCGCAATTATTGATAAGACGAAGCATCCTGCTTTGATAGAGAAGCTGATGCAATATAATCAGGGTAAAGATTTTTTAAATTTTTTACTTTATGTAGAAAACTACAGAAAAAATATAACATACTTATAGATGAAATACAATTAAACAGTACATTATCCACAACAGTTTTCACAGATTACAATATCACATAAACAAAAGCAAAGGTGGCGCGACGCGATAAAGTACGCGCCTACACCCAGAAAACATAAATTAAAATTATTAACATGGCTTATAAACATGACACTTGTGTACACCTTCGCATAGAAGAGACTAAACTAAAACCTGATAGAATGATACTTATTACGGTACCAGCCACTTTATATGAAATTCAAGTTTATTTGTACACAATGGATCTTTCGAATAAGACACCTCACCATTTGTACCTGAAGCCACCAGTCTAGTTGGTCTAGTGGCTATATTAATGAAGCGACGATTGGTGTTAAAGTTTCCACCTGTTGCGGTAAAACGCAATTTCAATACTTCACATATTCAGAAACGTCACATATTTTGACGAGTAAAGATAAAAATTATTCACGGGGCAAGGATTCTCACGTCAGGTACTCAGATAACGGTCGCGATTGCACGCTTTTTGTCAATATTGAATCACTTGTCGACCGATATCGGAGTAACGTTGAACCCGAACCGTTGAGGTTCATGACTGCATGTACTCAGATGTGCTTGTATACTTTGTTGTATTTTGATATGTTTTGGTAAATAAGTAAGGTGGAATTGATCAGATTTTGGAAAAGCGGGTTGAAATTGTAGATATAGTAGTTCCGTTATTGTAGATTCAGAAAATGAATGATTAAATTAATAAATTACTTGAACCTATAAAAGTATAAATATAGGTAGTTCTTGGCGTTTCTGATTAGAGGTTTTGTTATTTTTAAGTTAACGTTGATTGTTTTTGTCAAGTACACTTCACTAGCTAAGCGGAGTAAAATTGATAAAGGTAACCAAATTAAAACGAATGATTCCAAAACTGTATCAATATTTTTACCTAAAATATTTATTAATATTAGTAGACGTAACGTTTATCAGACACGACACGTTGCATATCTGCGCTTGCCCTGCCCGAGTTATTTATTTAGCTTTATAAATATTGTGCATGGTTAGTGGTACAGGTTGAGTCGGCTGCCCGCTAATATTGACGTTGAGCTCATCGCAGGAAGCTGTTTCAACATTACACTGCTCATTAATATCAAACGGCTAGAGAACGACAGTTTTTGAGCTACTTTTGGTTGTGGTTAGAAGGAACAACTGAAGAACAGATAGTATTTTTTATATTTGTACAATATAGTAGTTACAATTAACAGCACGATAAGTGTAATGCTATCTAGATATCGCATCGATTATTTAATGATGGCTATCATTATTACTTCCGAATTCCAAACCCAAAAAATAAGCGGAATTCTTCCGAATTTATACCTAACTATGGGTGTTATCTGTACCGTTATCTACTTTTTCTTAAGTCTTAGGATATCAGTAAAATTTATCATTGTATTATTCATTATAATTCGTAGAAATGATAGGCGTGAGTACTGCGTGGCCAGTTGCGTCCGATACAAATTGCGCACTATACGCTATACAGGAATTGCACACCATTTATTGCACACCAACGAGCACTTGTAGTAGATATGTCAGTATAATTAAACACTTGCTCGGGAGTTCAGCATTGATGAGAACTACAGGTCAATTTTGTCAACATTTCGTTTAAATAGTTTAAAGTTAGTAAATATAATTTCCTCACAGATTGTTCAAATTTGTCACTCACGACAAAAAAATTAAAAAATCATAAATGCGTGCGAGATTAAGGGCGTGTAAAAACTACTACGTAACCGACGTTTAACTTGATACCCCTTAATCCTGGGTCGGGCACAAAAAACTCAGGATCCTGTTTTGAGAGAGAAGAGAGATGCGCTCGCGGCGGGTGCGAGCAAGATAGAGAAACACGCCGAGGGCCATGCGCCACTCTGCCGCCGAATAAATTATACGGCCGGGTCCGTATCGCGCCGCTAGGCCTTATCGATCGACTTGGATAATCCTAGAGGTCGGCGGTTGAACGGGCAGCGGCGCCTGCGAGCCGTACACGATGACCTCTCGGTCGCATGCCTCCGCGCCACGCTGCACACTACACACGACCAAATCGCGCCGATAACGCGCCAGAGCAGGGGGCGGTGACGCCTATCGCATTTACATCCAGTACCTCCCTCTACCCGCGTGCAGGTGTGAAGAGATTTGCTCGTGTCCAACGCTTTCGCTAGTTTGTAGGTAGATGATCGATCGCCGTGTACAAGTATCTGTAGCGGAACGATTTGTATGCCAATCTGTACATTGCGAGTAACATCTGCGAGCGGTACCAAACGAGTTTTGCACGTGTTCGCAAACATCGCCCGACTCCGCTACCTGTGAAAGTAGCAACACATTACCTCGCACGATTTATTTAATGGCCGCTGATGAGCTTCTGATGGCCGAACACTTCCCACGACATTATGGAGACATCCCGTACTTATACTCGCCACTGCTAGTTCTATATTTACTTATAAGTCTAGACTGAAAATGACAGTCTTTTCAACACCGAGCACTGGGGCTTACAGTTTCTGGTAATGTTTGATGTTGATAATGCAAAATGAAATCATTCGATTTCAAAATATAATTTCCATATTAAAGTCGGTGACACATTGAAGAAGCTAGTGATAAAACCGCGGATATAAAGTCATCTATAGCACACGGAACTAAACGCATCAGAAGGCCGCGCGCGCTGCGTATTAGGCTCATAACGTCGATTATTTGCAAATGTGATCGAAACAATAGCGTGGGTGTCGCCGAACGCTTGTAGAATACATTAGGTACCAATATATCGATATATTTGACAGCCTCCGTGGTGCACTTGGTCAGACGCTGACTGTAGAATTAGAGGCCGCGGGTTCGATACCCGCACTGTTGTGAGACCCACAGGTATTTGTTTCGGGTCTGGGTGTTTGTGCCACCGATAAATCTCCCGCAGTTTCTGCTACCCACGACACAAGACTCAATGTTGGTGTGGAGTCAGAACTATGTATGTATGTGGCTGTTGGGAGTATTTAATATTTATATGTATTATATGTGTCTAAGGAGGTGTGACGTGCGGAGGATGTAGTGGATCAGTTGTGATATGTGATGCAGCATGAACGATGACGTAGCACACGTGTGCGCGCCCAGCGCTTTTGCAATGCCACGACACGAGAGCTGCTTGTGGTTATTGACTGTGCGGATTCAGTACTATGTTGTGGGGGCTATTTCAATAATATTAAAGTTGTTTTAATGATTTAAGAACATGTATTAATATTACACACATTGTAAATTAATTTTAAATACACATACATACTATAATGTTACTTACCTAAATCGGAATTAATTTCACGATGATTTCATATCAGTATAAAGGTTTACAGTAAGTCGATACATGCCTTGCGGATGTAGTTGATCTGAATAATGAACTTTTGTTCTAAGTATGCGGTCAAAAAATATAGTTATGCAAGTTGTGGATCGCACACTCTACGCTTTATTCTGTTTCGTATAAACGCAACGCAAAATGCATTGGAAACTTCATTAGCTACTCCTCAATAAATAGTATGAAATATAACCTTGTTACGTAAAAGCTTTTACGAAACTATAGTCCTTCTTAATTCTGCTCTGTATCGGACAACACACGAGCGAACGAGTCACGAGACCACCCCGGCACATTCGTACCGAGAAACACAATGTAAGCGACAATATTAAACGTACATCACATTGATCGCCAAACAACCATATACATATTACATATACACATAACGCAATGTAAGGGGTGAGCCACGCTTTGAACTTTATAGACTGATTTGTTGTTGTCGCGACTTGATATCGTCGGCAATGTATATCTGTAAAATATGGTGGTGTTTAGGCTGTGGTAAATATATTTAGCTTACTTTTGAAGCAATTACTGTCAAATGTACATGTTACTAATGCATAGTGTGCGTGGTTATGTATATTTTAACACATTTTACTGAATCTGAAAAAAATGTAATAAACAAAAAATATTTGGTATTTATTTGGAAAATCAAAACCAAGGCAATGTGAGGAATTCAACTCTAGCAGCAAGTCGAATATGGCGCAATGAAATTACAACAAATTAGTCGGCTGATTAAAAATCGATAGTGCACACCCTTACACGGCATACTGACATGTGGAAGTGGCATTATAAACGCGCGTCGTAAACTATAAAAAGCATCAGTTTCCGACAGATGTTGGGCATCACGAGTCGGCGAGAAATTTATGTCCCTTGCTAAATTTACACAACACTAGGCCGGCGCGCGACTTCGCCCGCCTCACTTGACGACGGATCCAGATATATTGAAAGAAGCAACGTGTAAACCATCATTGTGATGTGTTTTATTGAAATCCATTCTGATTGTTATTGTTCTATTAGTGGAGAGGTGCTGAGGCAACACCGATGTTTCGTGTTTCAATATTTTTTATTGGTAGAGTTAGCAATCTATATGATATGGTCGATTTCCTTTAGAATTATATAAGTTCTTCCATAAATACTTTTAAGGAATTTTTTTGGTATTCAACTTGTCTTATTGACCTAGATTAACTTACAATTACTATGGTTTTGGATAAATGTGTTTTATTAAACCAATGACCAATCTCGTATGGTCAAAACACTACTGCTGACATTGCTAATTGATTTCAGTAATTATTCTACAAGTAACTGAAAATTTCGGAGACCTTTTCCATCAAACCACACGATCATGACGCCTATGAAACGGTCTATGGATCGAATCCCCTTGAATTAAATTGAAGAATCTTCTAAAACTTTATTCTATCGGAATACATTCAAATGATTTATCATACAAATATTATAAACGCGGTGTGTTTGTTAGTCTGTCCTTCTTTCACGCTACGGATCGACCTGATTTTTTGTATTACTTTATGGGCCGAGGAGTGATATAGGTTGCTTTTTATCTCGCAAATGCACGCTTACTCAAATCTGGTGCGTCAGCTTACTTGGATAAAGTCGCGGGTAATAGGTAGCTTGGTAAAATAGTCTAAATTGCCCTTTAAAGTATATGCAATGCTGTATAGTTCTTATCTTTCGAACTAAAATTAATATGTGTCTTCGTTTAAAGGACCAATTAAAAAGATGACTACGAAATCTACATATTATTGTTCATGGTATATTCTGTTTGAAGAGGTTGTTGTGCTATCAATTTATTGTCATAGTTTTAATTTAATTTACTTCAATGGAGTAACGGTAATAGTGTTAATCAACGCAAATATTTTACGGCACTCCGATCATAATTGAGTTATTCTTATACAAAAGTTTCATCAGTTTCCAACAGTATAGAAATTGATGCTAATTAAATTATAATAAATATAAAGGACCCTTGTATGTTATTTAGAGCACGTATAACCAGGCATTGTGTAATATTTTTTATTGGCAATGTATCTTTTCGTAAAAGGCTCCCTTGTATCCAAATTATTTATCGAAGCCGCGATGACTTCCTCCCTCTTCTGTGAAAGACTCTTTTTCTTGCCATCTTATCGCTACCGTGATGGTACTACAGTTCTTTTTTGTGAATTATTTATAAAAAGGTTTTCTGGGGTTATCGTTATGTGCATAAGGTTTTATTATGTATAGAATAGAAGGAGTGTTGAAAGAATTAATTCTCGAACAATATCTTTTAACTTAGTAAAAATATTAGCTTTTATGAATAACTTTCATGTGAAATTATTGCACTTAGACCTAGTTACCCATTTTTAAACGAGGGGAAAGCTAATTATGGCTCCCTTCCCGCAAGCCCTGGGGGAGGGGGAAGGTTATGTCGGGGTCAGCGGCCTTCCAGCACGGCGCGCGAATGTTAATACCAGTAAGGTGCCTAACGCTACAACCCTACGCCGGAATACCGACCGAACCCCCTCGATGGCCCTCTTCACTGCGGTCCCTGCTATCGAGAGTACTATCCCGAGCCACTATAAGCTATTCAGAGACCATAGGTCTCGCTCGCTCTAGGGATCGGGTACGCGTCCTTATTAATCTTTTTCATGCGTTCGCCTCGGGATCACTTTCGGCGAGGCGTTCCCCAAGTGCACCCAGTAATCCTAAAGGCCCCATTTAGTCGCCTTCTACAGGCAAGGGATACCGTGGTGGAATTCTAAACGCCCCCTTGACCAGTTCTAAAGGCTTTTTGCAGTATCAAAATAAGTTTTTTAGTTAGAATTACTGCCTCAGTCGATAATCAAGTACTGCTCTACATTCATCTCTTATGTAGGGGACTCTACCTTTTTGAGTTCGACTGAGCGGGCTTCGGCTATAGACTCATCACCCTGACCTATTGCGAATGTGCCGACTTTATATAAAAAAAGATCTCTACGGTATGCACGTATCCTCTCGCTATTTTCTTTTACAGTTAAAGAGCGTGCTAATTAAAACTCAGAGTTCTCACAATGCGTAAGTGATTGCACTGCAGCTGCACCGCATCGTAGTACGCACATCACTTGGTGTGCGTACTGCGTTTAGTACTAGTTAACGTACTTAGCGGAGCTCCAACGTCAATGGGCCACGGAGGCGTGTCTGTACTCTCTACCCGACGAGTCTGATGTAAGACCGCGCGCAGAGTAATGCCGCGCCAAGTGAGACAGCGTCGAGAGCAGAGACCGCAGCGAGAACGCCAACATCGCACATCGGACGCTATCTGCCAGAGCCATGTGCACTCGACGGGTTGCCAGGCTGCCCACACAACACTTTACTTAATGGAAATATTGTAGGAGTCGGATTGTAGAATATATTGCTCTTTTAGTTATGGAAAATAAATAAGAGGTAGAGAAGTCATTAAATGAAATGGAATACATTTAATATAATGAAATTTCGTTTTGTTGGGTTTTCGGCGCTTTATGAAGCGCTATAGTCTATAACGAACTGTAGCACTAGGAAATTACTCTTTAGTTTTGCAAGCCATAATATGGCTATCGACACTATAAAGACGTAATTGTCTAACATATTATGTTAGACAATTACGTCTTTATAGTGTCGAACACACACAATAGTTCCTATACGTGCATATTGGTAGGATATTAAAAAAATCACAGTACAGCAGAAGTAACTGATTACACAAGGGCAAAAATACGACATTTCATTAAGATGAGCCAATCGAAGAGTTCCTGCCAAAAATAAAATTGGTATTTCGGCAAATTGACATGTGAGCGGAGTTGGCAACACCTCCAGAGCCTGTGCACCGGTGCATACTGCACGGGCGGGCGGCGCGAGGCGCGGGGCGGCGTGCGGCGCGGGGCGGGGCGCGAGGCCGAGGGGACGCCGCTCCGCCCGGCCGCGGCGCCGGCATTCGCGCGCCACGCGTCCGCAGCGTCTGACGTGTACGTCAATCTCGTGCGCGCAACGCGATCGTCTACCGTAAGACTGCGCGCGTCGTTCCTCGTCACCACGGACAATCTGGTGTAAAAATAAAGCCGGCGACAGACGGCGAACCATCAAGTTATATTTAAATGATAGCGACCGGCACCGCGGCTACACTCCGACGCCATGAGACTAAGTACGTCCAACACCATAGATGTAAGATACAGTCGCCGATCGGTTGCAAGTCGCCAGTTGTTGCAGTGAAGTGTTGTAGGGCTCGCCCGGCGCGACACGGCCGGCCCTGTTTCCGTTTTCTGAGCGGATTTGTATAATGAGAGGACGTGCACGTAGAATGTAGATTCATTCATTGTTTCCCGTCATTGTGCTCGTTTGTTTGCATCGTGTGCGTGCAGTGTGCAGTGCGTTGTGATCCGCGGTACAGTGCCGGCCCGAGACACTGGCGCGCCTATGTTTTCAAACAGTGCTCTGATTTGTTTCATCTACAATGTGTCTCTGAATTGGGTTGTACATCAACATTGGTATTGTTTTCGATATATTTACTCACTCTATTGCTTTGCTACACAAGTGGCATGTACTACATACTTATGCAGATGTCACACATAGCTTTCCAAGTCCATACACATTCCATGGATTTCAATTTATAGAAAAAGTCTTGGATCTTTTTCGCTGTAAATTCTGTCTCTCATGGCAGTGTTGTGTTTGTTGTATCTATACAAAACAGTGCAAGTCGGTGGTACTCCTTACCGGCCACAACCTTGCGCGTATATTGACGTGTTTACTGTGCGTCGTGTGACTCGAGCCGTGGAGGGAAGGTCGCAATCACACACACACAAACATATCACATACAAACACAGAGAGTAATTTGCACTGGTTTCATTATGATTCCCTTGGAAAAGCTGCTAGTTATTAGTGATTTAGAATGAGGATGATATAGGTTTTCCGCAAATAGTGTACAAGAGTTAGTCAAAATGTGTTATGGTCTAAAAATTATGGAATAAGATAGGACTTTTCAAATATATTTTAAATGTGTAATGGTTGAGTTGTAATAGTAAAAAATCGTGTACAGATAAATATACGTAATGTGTTCACTTACATAACAAAAATTACTCAAGCGACATTCCTATACGCATTACGCACAATCTTAGTAAATACAAAAGAAACGGAAAATTATGGGTTTGATTTCTGTTGTGCGCAATTTATTACCATGATTTGCGAATGCTATCGGTGCAAATTAGACAAATTAGAAAATCAATCAATTTAGTAAATACAGTTTCCTAAAAAAAACACAAATTGCATGGGTCATATAAAAAAATTTCAATTATACCAAAATTCTTCTTACACTGATTTCTTTTTCAACTTAACGCTGCAATTTATTAACACTGGAGGTGTCCCTTTTCGTGGCACGCATTATACAATATCTCATGTATTGATAAGTTATCTTTATTAATAGTACTTAATGCCGTTTCCTGTATCGAGCGGTCCTTCGCACCAGAAGGACGATTTTCATAGATTTTGTATAGCAGTAACTAGAGACTGGATTTGTGTTTCACTTATACCTGTTTTTTTTGTAAATTCTGGATTGTTAAAATCCTTCAAAGCTATTTTTTAAAGAAACATTGTTATTTTATTATACCTTTTAATATAATAACTATACATATAGAAATTTGTAATAAAATATCTGGCTATATCAAAGTTAAAATCTAAAATGAATGGCGAAATTACAAATAGCGAAACAATTTAGACCGATTTAAGGAACACCTAAAGTGGAACCCGTAAAATAAATTACAAGATCCCGAATTACATCAAGCGCCTTACAAGATTAGGGCCCCTTAAGTTGCCAAGGGATTCGATAAAAGGAAATTGGCAAATCGGACAACATTTATGTAACTAGGAATGCTTTTGCCCCTTTTTAAGTGTTCTTCTGAATTAGGGGAACTTCATCCATACATTTCGAAATGTAGATATTGTTTTTACAATAATTATTATGGTGTTGTAACGTATGAAAAATGAGTTTCTTGCTGATAGAATTCATTCAGTAATTTATTACAAATAATATTAAGAGTCTGGAAATTGAAAAGCGGATTTCAAATTATATGACTAAAGAAGTACTATAATCCGGCCGCTCAGAGAATGCGTTCCTGACACATGTCAGTTGATCATGAGTAGTGATGGGAAATAATTATCATTTTGCTAAACTTTTGAATTTTTCCCAGTAAAAGTAGCAAGTTAGAATAATTGGATACTTGACTATTTTCTATAAAGTGTTTTCTAGGTATAATCATTCTTTAAATCTTCCAACCGTTAATATATTTTTAAAGAGATCTTTATAACGAATAAACATGTTTTTCTTTATTACTAAAAATATTGTCACCAAAACGGTTGCTCACGTGACTTTTTAAAATTTACGTCACACTTTACAATTGGTGAATGATCTTAGTGGCAGAAATTAATAAAATTGTACATTGTGACGTCACAAGCTGCACAAGGACAGCCGATCCTGTTTTGTTACATTTAATCAATAAATAAAAACTTACAAACTTCTTTCAGATCATTATAATATTTACAATTTATATAAATGTAAATAAAAATACCAAATATTATTGTCTTTTACTAACTTATCATAATAATGCAACACATTTTATATTTTATTGGCACAACCGTCAAATATCCAATTGTCTGCATTCTACATTTTCATGTCGTTAAAATAATAAACAAAACAACAAGGTGATAATTATATTTATTATAAAATATGGCAACATATTTACAAACAATTAAATAAAAATAATAAGAAAAGGAGGCGCCACTGAGCCGCTTAAATAGTATCACATTATAGATCAGATTTTAATTTTAATTCCTATTATTATTAAATCAATTATCAGTAAATAAGTTAATATTAAATGTTCTTATCTATATATATAAAAGAGGAACCTGATTGACTGACTGACCTATCAACGCACAGCCGAAACTACTGGAGCTAGGAAGTTGAAATTTTACACAGGGATTCCTATTGCGACGTAGGGTAGCACTAAGAACGGATTTTGGGAAATTCTACCCCTAAGGGGGTGAAAAGGGCTAAAAACTGTTGTATGGAAAATCTAAGCCATTGAAGTTACAATTGTCAAACTTGGCAGTTTAATAAATCATTCAGTAACAAAATTGACTGCATACTTTATTTGTCTAAAAATTAACATTAAAGGGGTTAAAATAAGGGTTGAAATGTTTAGAAACTGGGTGATTTCCTTCCTACCCGATCAACGCACAGCCGAATCTACTGGAGCTAGAAACGTGAAATTTTACATAGGGGTTCCTATTGTGACGTAGGGTAGCACTAAGGAAGGATTTTTGGAAATTCAACCCCTAAGGGGGTGAAAAGGGTAAAATACTAGTGTATGGAAAACCGAAACCGTTGAAGTTGCAGATATATCAAACTTGACTTTTTAGTTACTCATCTAGAAACAAGAACAACTGCATACTCTTTTTTCTTATAATTAGCCCTAAAGGGGTGAAAATAAGGGTTGAAGTATTGTAAAACCGAACTGCCGGATCAATGCACAGCCGTAACTACTGAAGCTAGGAACTTGAAATTTTACACAGGGATTCCTATTGTGACGTAGGGTAGCACTAAGGATGGATTTTTAGATATTCACCCCCTAAGGGGGTGTAAAGGGTTAAAAACTGATATAGGGAAAATTTTAACCGTTAAAGTTACAATTGCCAAACTTGGCACTTAAGTTATTAATTCTGAGACAAAAATAATTGCACATTTTGTGTATCTAAAATTAACCCTAAAGGGACGAAACTAAGGGTTGAAGTTTTGTAGAACCGAACTGCCGGATCAATGCACAGCCGAAACTACTGAAGCTAGGAACTTTAAATTTTAGACAGGGATTTCTTTTATAACGTAGGGTAGCACTAAGGATAGATTGTTGGAAATTCAACCCCTAAGGGGGGTAAAAAGGGTAAAATTATTATGTATGGAAAACCGCAACCGTTGAAGTTGCAGATTTCAAACGTGACACTATAATTACTCATCTAAAACCAAAAATAAATGTATACTCTGTTTACTTAAATTTAACCCTAAAGGAGTAAAAATAAGGGTTGAAAAGTTTGTATGGAAATCAAAACTACTAAAGTTATTCGTATGAAAATTTAACTTTTGTCCCTTTCGAACGACTTTTCAATTCAGTTTGAGCGAGAAAACAAACATTCGATACCTAAAATAGGTTTTAAAACTGTATATGAATAAGGCCATTTATCTACTGATCCGATTGGTCTCAAAATCGTTATCTGAGTTCCGATAATCTAAATTTGTATTCAGAATTGAAAATGTTGGCCGTCATTTTAAACTTTTAATTTATTGTTCCGATTGGTCTCTGAATCAATAACTGACGGACCCATTGATCCGATAATCTAAATTCAAAGTCACATTATCTTAAACACGCAGACGAAGTTGCGGGCAAATGCTATTTAAAATATTTTAATAAAAACGTAAACTTCAATGCCAAATTTAAATAAAATTCACAAATGTGAAAGATATTATATTGCTGCCAGGTGAAATAAAGAGTTAGATCCGTTTAATTATTACGTTATACATTATTAAAAACACAAATGTATTATTTTATATTATAACGGAAAATAACGTTATAATAATCTGCTATTTTTTAGCCACATCACTCCAGAAATGAACAGTTGACATAACCTTGTAACGGCGTGGTATGAACTTATAAATATAATATTTTTATTTTTATTAACCGTCAAATTTAGTCCAAAGTGATAAAATTTAACCTAAATTTACATATTATTTAATTTTTTACGATGTTTTATTTCGTAAGTAGGGTAAATAAATAAAATTGTTCGATAATGTATTTACATTTGCTGTCGTTGCATTTGCAACGACACTGCAAAGTTACGTCGTCCGTTCGATTACAACCTTTCAGGAACGCATTCTCTGAGCGGCCGGATTATAGTTCTAACAATGTTTAACTTAGTTATAATTAATGTGTAAAAAGTCATTAGCGTTTTTCATGTTGTTAATTTTTGGTTTCACTATGTTTGCTAATTTGTATGTACCATTCAATTCCTGTACATAACAATTTTTGGGTTAGTAGAAAAATGTGAAATGTCAACATTGTAATTACCTACGTTGTTTGTTCTTCATTAATAAGTCACTGATAACGTTGTATACCTTTGTGATTTAAAGCCACAAAATTACTGCGAATATATCTTTGAACGTCATGGTTGCAAATTATTTCATAAAGCAAGTATAATATAAAAATGCATAATATTCATAATAAATAACTTCTTAGTGTTAAATGTGAAACCTACGTAATGCATTCAAAGTCAAGAATAAAGCCAATTCATATTACAAACAAAAAAGTAAAAACTAAAAAGCATATTTGTATATTCTAAACAATTGAATTGCCTACAAAGAAGCAATCTACATAAGTTATGATGAATACATCTCTCGACAGTAACTGCACAATCTAACGCGAATGCATTCAACCGCGCCGTCTAGCGTCTGTACGTCACGCGTTTATATTCCTATTGTGTAACACTCGCGATGATTGAAATTCCCCCCGAACATGTGGTGTACGAGATTTACCTGTCTCGAATGCATTGTCCCGACGCGACGCCACAGCCGCCAGACCTTTTTCCATTGTCTACGGCTCGAGGACCAAAGGGCTCGGTACCTGAGCGAAGTTGGAAAAAAATAAAGTATATTTTTCTATTCCGAGGGTGTGTTATGGCCAGTGTTATATTTTGAAATGTTCTGAATTTAATTACGTATTTTTATTTATGAGTGATTGGTTTTTGTGGCCAACAATGGAGATTTCAGTTGCGCTATGATAAATGTTTTCATGTCCAAATTCGATATTGACATATAAAAATAAATAAACCATATGTATTGAAAATAATGCGGCTATTTGATTTCATGACATCGAAGAAACATATTTTTATTGCTAAGATAGCCTATAATAACGGCTCAAATTATAAAAAGTATTTTCTTGTGTCTCATACGAAGTTTTAAATGGAAATAAACTGGGTCCAGGAATAACATTTAATTATGTAATTCATCGTTACAGTACATTCGCAGGTGGTCAATTGCTGGGCATGTTTCTACGCGTAAATCAGATTTAATGACAAGCCTTTTCACTTACAGTTTGAGCGATCGCCACTGTATAATTATAATTTATAGCCACCTATCATGTGTAAGGCAAAGGTGCGGTGCAGTCGGTTCGGTTCTCGGACAAGTTTTTTGCATAAAAACTAATTAATCTCGTGTGGGAAATGGCATAAGTTTAATTAGTCAAGATTGAGTTTTGCAATTATAATAACGTTTATTTCTTGGACAAAAAATCTTGAGTAATAATTTTTTTCAACATCTTTCTCTTCATGGATATTATTAAAAAAAAATCCAGTTATTTAAATATGAATCTTATTTATTAGCATCTTAAATTAAAAACCAGTTTTCGAAACATTAAACCTGGGAATAAAATATTGACTTCAAAAAAGTTAATAGACAAACTCTAAAAAAGACGGAAGGAATTCTTTTTACTAGGCAAAAACACATAACACCGTACTCCATTGTACTAACTTTTACACTTACACTCTTTTGATTATTTATAAGGAAGTCGCCGAAATTAATTGCCTAGCGACTTTGTGATTGTTTTTTCATCCCGATCACCATTCAAGATTGCCAACAAGCCGCAGATCACGTTTTGACGTAACCTTCATTGCGTTCTTACTGTAATTACATACAATCGCCATGTGGAGAAAAAATACCAAATTGTATTGGACTGTTTTTATGCTTACTTGATTAACTTTACAGTGTGTACAAAATCTATTGCGAAGAGTTTGTGTGAAGCTTAGTATCTCCGTACTGGTCTATTACACAATAGGCGAGACGACAGTATCAAAAAATTAAAGATTTTATGTTTTTAAGGGAAAATACGTATTACAAGGATTTCAAATGATAATTCAGTTTTAATCTATACTTGGAGATTAATAAGATTTTAAATAAAATCAAAGTACAAAATATAGCAATCGGCCATTTTGACAAAAACGCTCTTCACAACGCATGATGTCACGCCCATGTAAACATGACGCATTCGCTGCGCATAGACCACAGAATATGTAGTACACAATGACATGTTTACCTAGTAGTGACATCAAAGCGGACGCCATGACACCTACTAGCGTTTTTGGTGCACTATTGAAAAATTATTAGAAAAATGGCTTAAAACTGTGTTAAGCCTTTGTTAATTCTTGAAATATAGATTTTTTCGTATATAATAAATGTGTGCCCATATTTTAGAATATAATTTGAAAATCATTCGTCTCGCCTATTGGCTTACGTCGCAAATCCCCTAAAGGATTTTTAATTATACGAAAAATACAAAAAATATGAAATCATAAAAAATATGGTTGAGGCTATTTCAGAGACACCAGTTACGCCTGTGCTCTTTTACAATCGTCCAGGATTGTTGTGCGTCAAGTATTGGTATTTACTTAATTAACTCCTTAAAATTCTTGGAATCACCAAACAGCAATTAGTAATTTCAATCCAGCACCACTTATATCCTACACGATAGTCCAAACATAACCCATACAATGTTTGCAATATTGTATCACTTCTAACAGCACATTTATTAACTATAATATAAATTGTGACGTCCAACGTAAACACTCTATCGAATGTCATTAAAATCTCCATTATGTCGTATCTGGAATAGCTGGATGATGTCTCTTTAATGACGATATGGTAATCAACTGAATTTCCAAAGGTTTCTCTATGGAAATTGCTTTTAATTCCTACAAGTTGAGATAATGTTACGGTTACGATTAACACGACGTATGAGACAGCGACGTAATATAGGGTGCTGCTGAGCTTAGAATTGTTCCTAGTAGTAGGAATTGAATAGACTTCACCCAACTTGAAGTTGCAACTTAGTGTGAGTCTAGAAACTGTAGGAATTCGCATTTGATCTAAAATCGTGATTGCTGAACTCGAGTTCCGATTCATGGCTCTGAAAATTGCTGCAATGTAGATTGGATCGGCGTTATTTTGTCGAGTGGGTACAGATATCACGCAAATCAATATTCTATAAGGATGGCACTGAGAGTTCAGATGCAGTAATTTTGCACCTAATAGTGTTAATACAAAAAAGGATCACCGGCTCCAAATAATACGTGTCATCAAACATTTAAACTTGATAAATTATTCTATTAGATCATTCATAAAACGAGTGATGGCCATTAGCGATTGACTAACCGGATTCATCGCCAATACGTGCTCCTCGAAACAATTGTGTATCTAAAATTCACTACAAGAATCTGATCAAGTAGATAATTATTCATCAATATAACAATACGTGATCGTATCTCATACTCACGTACGGACACACGGGCGAAATTACTATCGCATTCGGCGATCCATTATGTCCTTGCCGCCACCTGATAGCCGATCGCGTTCAACTTGATATTTTTAGTGTATTAATTCGACAGATAAGATGTGCCTCATTAAAAATACACTATTTAATTACGTGGCCTCATTGGGGTTTACAAATTCATCTCGTTTTTAACACTAGCTGTGATTTTGTATCAATTTGTACGATTGAAAATGATTGCATCATTGATTTAGATGGCAATACAAATATTGATAAACTGTTTACATGTAACTACAGACAGATTTAACACATGTGTCATTATTTTTTTGGTGTTATGTCGGATACACCGATGACTAGTACCACAGGTAACGATGAATTATCGTTAATTTTGATGAGGAATGCTCATGGGGAAATACGTAGATGCTGTTTTATTTGGTTCTACCTATGAGTTCATATTAGTTTGTATGAGAGTCGGTTAAAGCCGTTGATCTAACACAGTAGGAAGGAAAACTATGACTCGGACTTGGATTACGTCGATACCGCTTCGTTTGCGGAAATATTCCGTTTTTCAGTAGCGCTTTGCGGTCAGCACTCGATGCAGGATCAAATTAATAAGTTTATGTAATGTAATAATCGGAGTCTATAGCGGGGATATGTCTGCAATACACGCATATGGTCTGGAATACGTTATAAAGTAGGATATTCAAATGGTGTTTCTTAGGAGTTTGACTCAAATAGAATTTGGGTTAGAGGTGATATTTCGTTCGACTCCAATTCTGAGGATTCCGTTCTTCGTTTTGGTTGTTCTAGTTTGGCTTGTAGTACGATTTTTGGGCAAATATTGATGTAGGCGAAGTCGGATCTTGCTAGGTCCGTGATGTTAGGTTATGTTTGTCGGAGATGTTAAACATGATTTATTTTAATACATTTTATGTTAGTGATTTGTATTAAGGAGGTTGGCAGTTGTATTAACGGCAGTTTGTGTGGTGTTGCAGGTCGGGGCCTCCGGTGCGAGTGCGGGGGCGTTAGCGCATGCCCCGACGGCGCCGCCAATGGCACATGCGTCACGCAGCCCGGCGGCTACTGCTACGTGGCTGTGGAGGAGGTGATCGACGACAACGGCCTCGTCGTGCTCGACCGCTCCGCCGGCTGCCTGCCGCCCGACGAGTCCGGGTTCATGCAAGTCAGTACAAAATATTATTCCTTTGTTTTTTAATATCTTCTCTGGCTACTCAATTTTTTCTCGTGTTTTAATATGAACATCACCCTTAACAAGTTTCTAACCGGGGTCATTTTCACTTTTTCCAGTGCAAAAGCTCACAAGTTCCACACCAGCACCCGAAGGTGATCGAGTGTTGCTACGATGACGACTTGTGCAACCGTCGGCTGCGGCCGCAGCTGCCGGACCCGCCGCCCGACGTGAAGGAGAGCATGGGCGTGCGGCCTCCCGTGGCCAGCAGCCCCACGCTGCTTGTGGCCATCGCGCTGTGCGTGGCGCTGGTCGCCTTCCTGGCGGCGTTGTTCCTGCTGCTGCGGCGGCGCCGGCGCGGCTGCAAGCGCCCGCCTTCACCTCCCGCGCCCGCGCACCTCGGGGAGATTTCGTCGGGCTCCGGCTCCGGCCTGCCGCTACTCGTGCAAAGGACTGTCGCGAAGCAAATTCAGATGGTTGAGTCTATAGGCAAAGGCCGCTACGGAGAAGTGTGGCTGGCGAGGTGGCGCGGCGAGAAGGTCGCCGTCAAAGTGTTCTTTACAACGGAAGAGGCGTCGTGGTTCCGCGAGACTGAGATATACCAGACGGTGCTGATGCGGCACGAGAACATCCTCGGCTTCATCGCGGCCGACATCAAGGGCACCGGCTCGTGGACGCAGATGCTGCTAATCACCGACTACCACGAGAACGGCTCGCTGCACGACTACCTGCAGACCGTCGTGCTCGACACCGACAGCCTGCTCACCATGGCCTACTCCATCGTGAGCGGCCTCGCGCATCTGCACATGGACATCTTCGGCACCAAGGGCAAGCCCGCCATCGCGCATCGCGACATCAAGAGCAAGAACATCCTCGTGAAGCGGAACGGCCAGTGCGCCATCGCAGACTTCGGGCTCGCCGTGCGGTACGTGGCGGAGCGCAACGAGGTGGACATCGCGCCCAACACGCGCGTCGGCACGCGCCGGTACATGGCGCCCGAGGTGCTCGACGAGAAGCTCGACGTCACCAACTTCGAGGCGTTCAAGATGGCCGACATGTACTCGCTGGGGCTCGTGCTGTGGGAGATGTGTCGGCGCTGCGCGTCGGGCGACAAGGCGCAGGCCGTGGACGCGTACGCGCTGCCCTACCAGGACCTGGTGCCGCCAGACCCGTCGTTCGAGGAGATGCACGCGCTGGTGGTGGCGCGCGGCGAGCGGCCGGCGCTGCCGCCGCGCTGGCGCCGCGCCGCGCCGCTGGCCACGCTGGCGGCGCTCATGGCGGAGTGCTGGCACGCCAACCCGCCCGTGCGGCTCACGGCCGTGCGCGTCAAGAAGACGCTCGCCAAGTTCCGCCAGGACGCGCCCGTCAAGCTCGTGTGACGGACTCGCCGCCCGCTGTTGATTTGTGCCGGCGTGATGGCGCCGCCGCGGACGGACGCGTGTGTTCTAATCTCAGTATTGCGTAGTGTTTGTCGGCAGCTCGCGCAACCAGTGACTTTGTACGATACTCCCTCGCGGATAACTTATGAACTGAATCAACCGACCGGTCTGGAATCTCTCCCGCAGCTCATCGTTTCGGCTATAGATTTTTTGTTCTAAAATATGTTTTATTTTATTACTGTTGTTTAGAATTATAGGGTCCGGTACACCTGTGGACGACTGTCTGTGTGATTGATTTAACTTTGTTCACATTTTTTACGCAATCGATTAAAATATAAAAACCCATCGGACTAAATGGATCTGTATAGTAAACACTTTATATTTAAAAAATCAAAACTTGTCTATGGGTGTACCTGCCCCGAAAGTGTTTTATGATAAAAAGTGGTCTTCCGTTTGGTATAAGCAATCGTTGTGTTGGTGTTGAGGCAGCTAAAGCGGTCCGCGCGGCCGCTGTGTGAATTGTGATATTGTTGACAATAAGACGCCTTTACATTTGTACAAACTTTATTGTGCGACCCCGACACCGTTTCAGATCGAGGTTATTGGAAAATGCACACTAATTCAAGATATTTGTGTTATTTCTTTGTGAATACCTGGAGGTATTTTTATTTTGTTATTCAAGGTTATTTAAAAGAGACAAAACAATTAATAATCAATATCGAATAACTCCTAAAATGTTAACTATATTTTTCTTCTTTCTTCACAAGTATTTAATGTTTCACTCCAAACGATCTCAATTTGTGCATTTTGACACAAAAACCAATGCAACTACCCGCACAAAATCCGTGCAAACGGTGTCGCGTTCGTGCTCAACAAAATTGTCACGCAGCCTTATAGAACGCGTCGCATACACTTAGCCAGGTGTTCGTGGACTGTACTTAATGTTAAAAGACTAATGTCGTGCGAGTATTAGTGTGGACGGTGAGCACGTGTGCGGCGAGCTGGTATGTCTCGCCCTTAGTATTAACCTCGATTAGATTCTTGTAACGCAAAACTCTGACAGTACTGCACAACTACAGAAACTACAATTTCAAACATGACTTGTGCGGTGGACTCGCCAGTGGCTTAAGCTCTCTCAATCGAACTGCTTGTAGTGGAATCCCATGCTTGATAATGGGCAATTCTGGGCATACAGTGCAGTGAACACATTGCAAATGCATATTTGCAGTTTTTACTTTATGTAAACTGTGTAAGCCTTGAAAGTTGCTATAATAGTACAGTTATTATGTATTTATCATAAATTATTGCAGTTACATGATTAAAATATAAATGTTTTAACAACATTTGCCTTCACACGTGTTCGATATGAAATATGAATAAAATGTCTAATGGACTAAACGGGACATGATTGCGAAATTGTCAAAAAATAAATGATGTTATGTATATGTTGTATAGGAGCACCAAAACATAAATTCACACAAATAAATAGATTTTATGACTATGTGAGTAGTAGTTGGTGGTTATTGTGCAGTACTGTCGAGAAAGCGTAGCATTTACGAAGCGCTTGTGCGCGCCCCTGTACAGTGTCGTGTAAATATAGAAGGTAGCTGATTGCATAGTTATATAATTCATGTTGATAGTTAAGGTTATGAATAAAATATTAATGGACAGAACACACACGTATTTCATTCAACATATCCACTGGATTATCAAAAATAATACCGTAATCTATTGCCATAGATGTAATAAACATCGTAGCCAATGCAGTACCTAATATGTTTTAAGTGACCAATTAGTGACTCCACGATGCATTTTCAAATGCTCACGGATGAGTTAGAGATTTATAGCATGATACGTGACTGCGCTCTAATAATTACAATCTTATTAATTTATCCTTTTTTGCACCATATAATTTAAACGGCATTCATAGATTTTTGAATAATTGCATGTCTAAAACAGAATCTAACCCGCCTACTTAATGAGAAAGGTAGTCGTTAACCATTTTTTAAAATGTCGTCAGTGATCGTGGCCCTTTCACCCCAACTTGAAGTGAATTGGAAGTGAGTTCCATAGCGGGACAGCTTGGACTGTAAATGATTTGTCCAAAAATGGAGTGTAGTGCTCGGGCATTCTCAATTGCAGTTTCTCCGAAGACCTCAAGAATCTTGGGTTTAGTACGAAATTCAGAGACATGGTCATATCTGCGTAGACCAAATATGAATCTTATACAAATTACAATCCTGAATATGAACGCAGGTCTATGTCATTGTTAATACGAATAGAATAAGCGTATGCGATCTGCATGCGTGGGGTGCTAGTGTGTAATGTAGATACGTATATGACTTGCAAAATCAGTTCAGTTAGATACATCCAGACATTTCATCAAATAAAATACGTGTACATATTATTGTAATAAAATCTACGGATTTTGTTTTTTTTATTGCATTTAGCAGATGTATTTTTGTTATTATACGACTGTTTGGTCTACTTTACAGATTTTACGTTCTACATTACTGTTGCGATAATTTCATATACTCGCATTTTTGTAAACTTCCGCGTAAATGATAATTTAATTTTAAAATATTTGTGGATTTAGATTTGTGACATTCAATTTTAAATTATGGATTAAAAGAAAATAAAGAAATTTTCTTTATTCTGACCACATGGAAATAAATAATGCAATAACAATGGTGCGAAAGGTAGCGGTCGTGTAGACTTCAAAGGCGAATTTTTGAAAACCAAATAAAGCAACTACATATTTTTAAAATTACCCTTTAAGTATAGAGTAGGTACTATTTTTAGGTAGGTAGGTAAATGCGTGATAGCCTGTTCGTACTTGGTAAACGGACCAGAGGCGGTGTAACATGTCCACGGTGGTGGCGGGTTCAAATCTCAGGGTACACCTCTGAGAACCTCTCTATCGTACTTTCGATTGTAGGCCCGTGTCCTGCAATGGGTCGTATATGTGCTGATACAGAAGGTAAAGGAACTCGGAATCGTAAACAACGAGCAGATGAAGTTCAGGTGCATATTCGTCTATAGTTAATACACAATATAGGAAAGTCTACAGTCCCTGCCTATTCCAATGGACACTTGGGTTAGCCTCATGTGAAGAATTGTTCTCAGCTTTTTTATAAATAGTGTCATCTAGCGGCGTAATTGGAAAAGAAAAAGGTCGCGTTATCTGACGATTTAATTACTTTAGTTTCGCCATTTGCATAGCATTTTTGACCGACTTCAAAAGAGGAGGTAATCAATTCAACTGAATTTTTTTTTTTTTTTGTATGTTTGTTACTCGATTACGCTGGTATTAGGGAACCGATTTCAAAAATTTCTTTTTTGTCGAAAAGCATGATATACTAGGTTGGTACCATAAAAAATTGGTGAAGACCTGATGAATATCTTCGGTCCTGAAGAACAGAACTCTTCAAAATAGAACGGTACAGCTATAATTCTTTTTGCACCTGGTTCAGTATAAGTGTATTACTACAAAGGAGGGCTTAAAAGGGGGAAGGGGTGTAGGGGGGGGGGAGAAAATAGATACTAATGTAAATACTCAATATCTCTGGCAGTACTTAAACGATTAAAAATAAACTATTTTGTCGACAAGTATGATATGTTAGATTGGTGTCATTAAATAATGGTGAAGACCTGATGAATATCTTCGGACCTGAAGAGCAGAACTCCTCAAAATTGAACGGTACAGCAATAATTCTTTTTGCACCTGGTTCGGTATAAGTGTGTTACTACAAAGGAGGGGTTAAAAGGGGAAAAGCGTGTAGGGGGGGGGAGTTAGATAATAGATACAATTAATTTCAGTTTTCAATATAAAAGTTTTACTATAAACAGTAGGTGAAGAAGAGGGAGAGTGAGAGAAATAGATACGTAAATTACCGACGTAAACTAAGAGAATCCGACCTGGTCAGTGTCTAACAATAGCGGATATCATCATTTTAATGACTTACAATCTTCTCATAATTTCATAGCAATAATATCATGTTTGGTCTGAAGAATTCGTAAATTTTAAAGACATCGTTTTGATTATATCATGATCACTGTTCTCATCATTATGATGCCTATCAAAACTAAAAAGGGACAAATAAAATAATTTTTAATAAAAAAATAAAAACCGACTTCAAAGTGCCACTACAAAGTAACAAATAATATATATTTCATCGTACTAGTACCTAATGATTAATGTTCTTATTGACTTGACTAGCTAACAAATCTTAAATACGTAATATTTTGAAGGCGGGTCGCTAAGTGCCGAACATGTACGCCTTAAGCTTAACATTAATTTGTGTAAGTAATTATAGCGAAAAACACGCAAGATTTACACGGAATATTAATTTGCCTTAATATATCAGGCCGTAATCGTCCACTGTTGAGCATGGGACACAACATACCCTTTCTTGTACTTAAAGGCCTTTATGTCATGCAGGTTTCCTGACTATGATTGAAATATATCACTGTTAATGAGTTTGGTAATTGAATATCATCAACACACAAGTGACTCCGATAATTCCGGAGGTGTATACCCTGGAATTATAACCGAGACGGTGGTCAACCGTCTCGTGGATCATATCTAGATAATTATCAACAGGCTACCACACACATGTAAGACACATAGAAATTATATCAAAACTTCAATAAATTTACACGTAGGATTAGCACATTATATTCATTTGTGTTTAATTTACTTATGTGCTTTTCTGAGCCAACATTGCAGGATCTACATGTAATATCAAATGGTGTAACATTTGCTTGAATTTATACGTGTTTGATATTTAGCGACCCGCCTTCAAAATATTACGTATTTAAGATTTGTTAGCTAGTCAAGTCAATAAGAACATTAATCATTAGGTACTAGTACGATGAAATATATATTATTTGTTACTTTGTAGTGGCACTTTGAAGTCGGTTTTTATTTTTTTATTAAAAATTATTTTATTATTGATCTCTTTAAATTCAGGAAAGAAAATAAATGTCAAAAGTGACTATAAAAATGGATCCCAAAATTTGAAAATGTAGTAGCACCCGTCTATTTTCTATTACTATTAGGTCACACTAGTAATTGTTAAAGAACTCGCATTAAAACCACAGCAATGTACTTAAATGATATTTATTTCACTTATTTACATTCCATCACAATACAGTCATCACTAAACACAGTCATACAATCACACATTGTGGAAAATCATGTCAGTCACTCCTACCTATCTTACAGTTAAATTGTCTATAAAATATCTAATGATTTGTCGGGACAGTCAAATGTTTCGACAACTTTTCAACATGAGCTTTAAAAAACTAATTTTAAATTTAATCTATAATTAATAAGGCGCATATCTTCTGGATGGCGAAGGACCCCGCATTCCCGGTCTGTGAACATAATATAATTAATTATAAAATCAATTTGATTGCCTCGGTGGCGTAGTTGTATTACGGTACGGTTACAAAGCTGAGGTGGGACACAAGCACATCGTGGGACGGAACATACAAGGCGAAATGTGGGTGTCCTGGTGGCGCCTCTGCCTACCCCTTCGGGGATAAAGGCGTGAGTTTATGTATGTATGTATGTATGTCAATTTGATTATAAAAAACATATCAATAGATATATACAAGAGCACCAAAATGTTCTTTAAAATTTACATTTAAGATTTATTAATGAATTTATAAATTATTTTAATTATCATGAAATTAAGTTTTGTATTACAACTCAGTTTGATATAAGAGTTAATGGGTTACCTTCTGTCATCAAATGTATCTCGGCTGAAATCCTCATACATCCTGCAAGACAAAGCAAAGTTATTATATCTGTATTTGGTAACATGATACACATTGCATTAGGTTCGGGGTTACAGATGATAAACACAGAGGAATCAAAAACAATGGTTCAAGCTACTTTTGTTTGTCAAAAGCTGTACAAAGGCATCAACTAAAACAGTGACATAAAAAATACTACTCTGAAAGAAGGGGTACCAACAACAGCGATACAAGTTAAATCTCACCCCCTGGACATCTGGGGTCCTTGCGGGGGGCTTCTTCGGCTGAACATATCATCATACGACGACCTCATAGATCCCATTCCGCTGCGCATCGGCGGCAGGCTGGGCATGGGCGGCATCGGCTCGCGGCGCAGCGGCGGAGACACGAAGTCACCGCGCGCGCCGCGCGACGCGCCCAGCTCTAGCCCGCGCGACCCTCCCACCGGGTAGCGCCGCTCGAACAGCTCCCGCGGAGAGTCGAAGCGCGCGCGCTCGTAGTACCCATCGTACGGGTCCTGCGCACACAACACGCGTCAGCATCGTGAACATTGGGACAAACAAAATAAGTGTGCGAGTATGTCATGTAGCTCGACGCGGCATGTAGCATCACCAGAGCCCGGTGCGAGTGTGAGTCGGCCCGAGTTAGTACCGCGTGCGGAGACAGAGATCCACGCGCTCGGCCTACGTGATGCGGGAACAAGCGTCAAGCGTTACCGGCGGATCGAAAACGGATAGTAAGAGTGGAACGCGTTACCCCAAATCCTCCCATCATGCGATCGCGGAGGAACGGCGGCGGCGGCGGCGGGGGGTAGGGGTCGCGGCCGAACGCCCGATCGCGGAAACCGTTGCGGTCAGGGCCCAGCGCCTTGGGGCACTCCTTGGACCAGTGGCCGCCGCGACCGCAGCGGTAGCACTGCTCGGGGTCGCCCATGCCGGGCCGCTGGCGCACGCGGCTCGTCGACAGCTGCACCTTCATGGGCTGCCCGTCCACCATCATACCGTTCAGCTCTTTGATAGCCTCGTTCACGTCGCCCGACGCGTCCAAGTGCACGAAGCCATAGTTACGCACGATATCGCACTCGACCACCGTCCCGAACTTCTGAAACAGCTCGCGAACCTCGGGCGCGCGCGTCTTGTCCGTTAGGTTACCCACGAATATTTTTGTCGTCGGCGTCGACGGTGCTTTTCGGCTCTTGGCCGCCTCGATTTTGATCGCCTGCCCATGAACTATCTCGCCGTTTAGATTCTGAATGGCTTCGCGGCCCATTTGTTCGTTTTCCATGTGCACGAAACCGTAATTTCTGACGATATCGCATTCTACGACCGTACCGTATTTTTCGAACAGCGGTCTAAGATCGGCATCCGTCGTTTTATCGGAAAGGTTCCCGACGAAGATTTTGAAAGTACCGGCGCCCGGCATTTTAATTCTGAAACGCATACACAAGTTGACGAAATGAGTCAGTAGCGTCCATTACGAAGTAAAATCGCATTACCGAGAGAAAGACTTTTCTTTTTTGGGACATAGATATATTTTGTTGTACTCACCTATTACCACTTGAAATTACACAAATTAACACTAATCTAAGAAAATAACACAAATAATACAGCCTCTAACCACCACGCAGCAGACACCTCAGAATTGACTACAAAATGGCGCACTTTGCTAGAAAGAACGAATGAAAAACATGGCGTTGGCAAGGTATTACATCCGGTGATGTTGCCCGAAAAAAATTATGACGTTTTGTTTTAATCAGCTCGATGAATACAGCAACCTTCCATAATTTATTTTGTATTTAGTAAATTGATTTTTATGTGTGCGTCATTTCTATAATTATTGATAGAAATTATAAGTCCTAACTCCTAACTAACACATACTTCCAAGTAACTAACTAGTAACTGGCCTTACTGAAATGGCCAGTAATTATAAATCACCTTTTAAGCACTTCCTATTAATAGCGTAATATACTCGTATATATATACATATATAATATATAATTTAATTAGTTCAAAGCTGGAGTAGATAGAAATGTCTATATATTTTACCTATGATAAAAACTGAAGACCCTATGTAAATCACAGTTTCAGAAAAAGTGACCGCAGTTGATTGTACATATTACATTATGTATTTTAAAACCATATAAGAAGTAATGGTATGTTCTTATAATTCTATGACAATGAAAAAACCATGTAAGTAATCTCAACAAATCTATTACTTGTATGGTTTCAATAAAAACTGAAAAATTGCATACGTGCGCCAAAGTTTTACTAAAGGTCAATGTTATACCGATTGGCTGTACATCATAAAACAAAATATAAATAATTGTATGTCATAACAAGTAGCAACACTGTTATATCCTGTCAAAAATCGTCGTCTCGTCGACGTTTTTTTCAGATAAAAATAATGAAATAATTTATAATAAAAATAATTTTGTTGTGATTTTAGTGTTTTTGTGTGGAAACAAATATATTTTTACAATGAAGATAGCCTGAGTTCTCGCGGTAAGTGTATTGCATGTTCTCACATTTCACTGAATGTTGTAGCGAAAATAGATGGAGTGGCATTTTGAATTATTAAGTTATTGGTGTTATTGCTCAATTTGTTAATGATTGCGAGGGGTTCAGAGCCGCGACGACGTTGTTCGTAGATTGTCTGATTCGGAATAATTTATTTGTGTGCAGATAAGCGTTGGTTTACGCAAAATGCACGTTTCGTACACAAATAGTCTCTATTTAAAATTTTGTTGCCGAGATGTGATATCGTAATGACAAACGAGCACAGCCGGCCTATCACCTTTGGAATTTACTATAAAATGTACGGTGTTCAATACATTTTCACATGCCTCTATGTTTTTTAGTGGTAATATAGGGTTTAATATATTGAAATGTAGTAAAAAAATGGGAGATCGCAATGTTTACCAACAATACCAACACATCCCGCGAAAAATGATAGCTTTATTGTAATTTATGCGGGTTTAACTAGTGAAAGTAATATGTAAGTATAGTGAACATGAATCACTTTATTTCAACTTGGGGTCCTTTACTTACCTGTATTTAATATTCTGTGAACTTGATTTAGGATTCACTCTTGGATTAACATTATTACGAAAATTGATTTCTCCAATATCAGGAACATTAATCAGATAAAAGTGCTATTTTCTGTTAGTTCATAATTTAATTAAATTACTTTTTGTTTATTCTTAAAAAAGTAATGTATTCATTTATCAATTGCACAATATCTTTACAGGTACAAACCAAATACAATATTGTCTAGTGACACTAACTGAACTAAGTAATTTAAGAATACAACTTTTGATACTGTAATAAACAGTTTTATTTGTGCACTGTGAAATATTTAACAAGATGTATTTTCACTATTTAGGAATTTGCAAATTTTAAAGAAATCCATATGAGATATGTTATTACTATAGGCTTTGCTTTTTGAAGTATTTTTACTATAATCAATCTATCTATTCAGCCACTGCAAGTCCACTGCTGAAGGATCCTTCCTCAAGGATCTCTACATCAACCTGTTGGAAGTGGCATGCATCCAGTGACTTCCTGCAACCTTAACCAGGTCATCGGTCCACATTATAGGCAGGCGTCTGATACCTCACTTGCCTGTCCATAGCCTAATTAATACATGATTACAAAGACTACATGGCACTATATGCTGCATAGTTAAATCTTCCACTTTTCAATATTTCAAATAGAGTAAGCAGTGTCCAAAACTCACAATGCTTTCTTCAAAAATTCTTATACGTAAATTAATTAATTAACTTAATTCACAAAGTCTTGGGATAGTGTATCCAATATGAAAAGGAAAGTACTGTACTATATTAGTCCATAAACATCCTACTGCAGGGTATGAGCCTCGTCTACAATCAAAGAGTAGTTTGAGAGGGGTTAGGCTTTATAGTCCATTTCTAGGATAAGAAAAGTATGTTTAAAAATAATAGAATATGAAATCTTTTTCCTACTTAATTGTACAGCAGTATTACGTCCAAAAATCAGTTATGTTTTGATATACTCCTTCCCTGTAAAATATGTAGTGTATGGAATATTCTGATCATTCTGGGATTTTCTTTTATAATAAAATGTGCTGTGACAGGAGATGAAATTTGATACACATTGAATATATTAAGTGATTTCTGGATTATTTATTATTTGATTGCATATGTAACAAAATAGTGATATAAAAGGTGTTTTATACACATCAGCATCTTTAACAAGTGTATTATGTGATAAGATATTGATTGGCTTTGACCTTCACTAAATTTTCTGCTATAAATTAAAGCTATATGACCGTCAATTCTACTTCTTTTTTCTAGTAAGAAGTGTTGTACTGGTCTCGTTAAATGTGTGTGTGCGATAAAATATTTGTATGTTATTTTTAAATAAGGCTTATTTAATACAGAGGTTTCAACAGTTATATTACAACTGTTACCATTTTAAAATGGTATTTACCGAGGCCAACATCTCAACATTCTTGAAAGTGCAGTGTTGATTAAGATTATCTGTTAAATGCTGACGTAAATACCCATTTGCAGTGAGCAATTTCAACTTTCCAAATTAAAATCTTCGTAAAAACCATTCTCAATTGGCCTTCTATCTACAAGGAAAAAAGTTGTCAAACATTGAACTTAATACTAACAATTTGATTAGTCACTGCTTAGTATCGTAAGATCGGTTGCCTCACTAGTAGCATACAAATCCGAATTATCATAAAATATCCTTAAAATTGTAGTTATATGTTTTTAAAATGTGCTCCAGAAGTTGGGAATTGGCCGTGAGCCCATCAAGGCCACATTTTTTCATCAACATAATTTGTTGTCAGACAAATTAACTATAGTACACCCAGAATAGTGGGTGCGGTTCAGTGCTTGTACCATTTTAGTGCCATTTTTGACAGTTGGGTATTTTTGTTCAATAATATCGAAATTATTAGCTCAATCTAGCTTTTGCCTAAATCTAATGCAAGTACAGACAGGCAGGAAAAAAATGCTTTATTTTTACGCTTGTCTCCCCTAGGTGGTTGCATGTCTTTAAGACGTGACAGATAGCGAACATGTCTCCAAACAGGACCGAAATACCTTTCGCCGGCAACTCGCGGCGTTTCAACCCACAAACTTATACTAAATACATAGTAAATAGTAATTTGCAGAATCTCTCTCGCAATCCATTCATTCTATCATTAGACTAATGAGACGACGAAGACAGTGATGTTTGTAAATGTATTTTATTATACCGGCAGTACAAACTGACTTCAACACATCATGTTGAATGCACTACAGTCCATAGAAAGTATCATTCATAACGAATGAGAAAAAGAGCAATAACATAATTTTGCCGGCCGACACTATTATGCCCTCTTCGAAACCGTATATACAGTGGATGATTCTAAAACGCGATATTTACGTGATCTATCTATCTATCTATATCAGCCCATATACGTCCCACTGCAGGGCACGGGCCTACTCTACAATCGAGAGAATCGATTGAGAGTGGTTAGGCCATATAGTCCACCACGCTGGCCTAGTGCGTGTTGGCGGACTTACATACCGTAGAAATTCTTTAAAATCGCTACGGTATGCAGGTTTCCTCACGATGTTTTCCTTCACCGTTAATTTACGTGATCACTGTGACGGATTTTCTACTACCATTTAAGTTGGCGCTATCCTTGAATACATATCTTACAACAAGGTATAAAAGTCTTAGAGACTATTGCCAAGAACTCGTTATCTCCGCCCCATTCAGTTCGGATGCTGATGAAGTTGGAATTGTTCCGTTTATGATAATTATGCATAGTTAATTTAAATGGATATTGCAGGTTCCTATCGAGATCTTTGGCCTTTCGTGTTGTGCTCAGGTATTATCAATTCTGGCTAATTTTACTCAATTGTGTTAGATTACATTTGGTGTATTTTATTTCATTGTTTTAGCAATATGAAATACGAATAGTAATGTTGGATGTTGTGTTTTCTGAAGTTTTTATCCCATAATTTTTAAAATGTTATCAAAAATTAACATAAGTTTTTTAACGGGCCCCCTTAATAGCCGCTAAATTATAATATTAATAGATAAGATACGTTATGGTGATCAGATCCCAGCAATTTAAAGTAGGACATATTTTTTTTAAATGTTATTATATGATTAGATATAGCTCTAGTCCTGATTCTTGTTTTTAGCCGTTGGTCGCATATTTTCAATTTTTACGCTAAATTACATTAGTAATAATCATTAAGAGAAATCGTATCAGTCAATTGATATTTTTCTGAGATTTTTTTCCGCATTGTGAAATTCTCTTTGCACTGCGGTTTTTCCGAGGCGACGTCGTCTTGGAGACCTTCAAGAAATTAGAAAAAGTGCGTACTCATTACTCAAACGCCGCGCCGGTCGTACCACGGATTCTGGGAAACAGTAGGCGTTTATTGACAATACCGATCACTTACCTTTAAAAAAATATGGTCTGTTATTTTATTTGCAAATTGCTTCCCCAGTATTGTACAACGAAGTTGATTAAAACAAATATACTCCTAACTCGTGGCAATCGTCAAAAATAGTTCGGCACGTCTCAAATTGCGAATAACACGAGCCAATTTGCTATATCTGGGGTACCGTCCTACCACCTCCCATGGTACACTGAATTACATAAGCCTCTTTTGCGGGGAGGGGACGACCCTCTAGTACAGAGCCGTATCGAGCGGCGTGCGTCCCTCTCGCACACTCCCTTTCTGTCGCACCACCAGCCAACCCGGGTGCCTTACGCGATACCTTTCACACTTCCTCATTCATCGACTGCCCACAAAGCGTCACATTATGCCTCCACCATACTGAACTGTCAATGTATAGGCGGCAGTGTTTTTTCGAGATTACGCATCGATCTTGAGTCACGCTAGAGGAAAAGGCTTTGCGAAGTTTAGCGTAAAAAATATAACGCGAGGCCTGACAATGGAACTTCGCTGGCTAAATATAGTTTGAGCTTACGTTTTTGGCAAGGAATGTTTTCTAAGATTTAGGTATATGAGTAATAATTTTATAGATACAAAAACGAGGTTTGAGACTGAATGACAGTGTTACGCAGATTCATGAAAACCACGGGCCTGGTAAAGAAATATTTAGCCTAATTTGTATAACGTTTCGGCGGTTGTCATGTTCTCTTGTTGGTTAGTATTATTTACAATAATTTGTGCTGGTGTGCCCATCGAGCAACCTCACATTAAACATGCATCTTCTATGCTGTGTATCATAAACCGTGGATTTTTTAGATCTCCAACACGAACGACAATGCTTTTGGATCATATTTTAAAATCAATTTTGTTGCTTCACAAAATTTATCAGTATAATTTCAATTATTTAAAAGTGAATTTATATGTTAACCTTTTTATAAGTTATTTAGCTTGACGATTGCAGCCAGGGATTGCGGATAAGTAAATACGTAATACAATCGGTCATTCAGAAGCGGCACCGGCTTATCAGTGCCGTATCGACTGTTATCGGCGACATTCAAACGTCAAATTATCAGCGTTCGTGAAGGTAATTTCCATATTTATATTTTTCGAGCTAGAAATTGTTTTTATCGCCTATGATGCAAATAGCTGATAAAGACTTGTTTTGGTCTTCAGTATTTTTTGTGTAGCTCATTAGTGTTACAAGTATATTCGAGAGCGTTTTTTATTATTTAAATAACATTTAAATTATTCTTTATCATAGCCTAAGACACCACGTACCTGGGTAATGCGGAGACCTTTGCAAATTTGTCCTTTTGGAACCTTCAAGAACAAAATCTACATACATACATTTTCATTAAAGATCCGTAGAGCACGCTTGATACCTCTGGTTCGTTTACGTTCATGAAGATGGTAACCATTTACCATCAGGTGTCCCTTGTATTAATTTGTCTATTATTACATAAACAATATGTTAGAATCCAACTTTTTTCGTGTAATATCGCAGCAGGATAGTATTTTAAAACTCTTATGAATGTCCTAACTAATACGAATTAGGTCATTTCAAGTGCGTAACTAAGCCAGTGATGTTGAAACAGCGTTTATCGTTATCAAGCGGTTTGTAATCACGTAAACATAATTTGGCATTGTAGCTCCGGAAACGCTCTGCATAGTTTAGTTTTTATCTGTGGATCATGTTTTAGTTACAGGTGAATTTGTGGATTTGGGTGATTGGTCTGTGCGGCATTAGTAAATGTTTATTTTCAAACGTAGGATTTCTGAATAATTAATTGGTTTGTAGGATGTTGTATTCAGTGATTACTGGGTATTGAAATACTTTAGATGTAATGCCTCAGGATCAGAAACAGTTTAAGCTTAATATTAAGTTCTAAGCGGTGTTTCTCCTATTCCTGGGTAGACGTCATATCCGTCCGTGACGTCATATCGTCATATCCGTCCGTGACGTCATATCGGCTTACCATCGCACTAACGACGTATTCGTCTTATTATTTAAAAAGTTGTTACTTCTCCATCCATTTTTTATGCTTTCTGTGTATTTTCACTAGGAATATAGGAGCACAAAAGTAGTCAACTTACCAGGGACTTAAACACCATACTTATGTCCTTCTGTCCACTAACACTATCGACGGCTAGATTACTAATTCAGTTAAGAGTTAACCTAAAACCCTTCATTATAATCAAGTACCAGGCAACACTTGCAGTGATAACGCAAATCTCCAACAATGTTGATAACGTGTCCGAACGAGTAGTATTAGTAACGTTCACGTGTACTAGGTTAATAATGTTTAATGGAGTTAGATCATCTGATGACGCTACACCTCGGTCGTGTTTCACGATGATATTACATTCGTTTGTGCTCAGATTCTGTATTAAATATCTTAGATTTTGTTCGGGATTTATTATGTTTACTTATAAAAATAAAAATACATAATTAGCTCAAAATTTGCGCTTTTTATGTTCATTCACGCCGCAGTTATTTTTTATTGAGTACCGTTTTCAAATAATTAATATATAATAATATTTATTTAACAGATATAACATGTGGTAACAATCGATAACATTGTTGTGCAATGTTGCTCCGTAAAGGTAACTGCGGTTACCACCATTACTACAACAAAGATACATACCTGTCTTTTGTCATAGGTATAATTTATAAGAAATCAAAATGATTGTAGTCTCTCAAAAATCGATACATATTACCGAATCAGTACATATTTAACAGCTGATTCGTGTCATTGCTTTGCATAATTCCATACATGTTTCACATACACAGAGTTCCAAGCTGACTTGATGTGAGCATCAATTCAAATATGTAAACCTGCCATACAATTGGAAATAGCCAACCGGATAGATATCGCATTGCATTGGAAAACTCATATGGCAGTCTGCAGCGTTGAAATACACTTGGGTGTAACGCGCCGATGCAATATTTGAAATGGAGCGGGTAGTGGGTAGGTATTCCGGTGTGTAAAGCTCTTTTCACATGTGTTCAAAGTCAACTGCTAATGGCAATTGCCAATCAGTGTCTGTAGTGTGTCGATAGATTCGACAGCGTTGATAGCGGTGCTGGTGTAATTACATATTTTGTATAAAGCTTTATGTTAATTACTGCTGATGGCGATACTTATTAATAATCAATTTTAAAGTGGTAATATTTCATGTCATTATTTGACTTCCACTACAAAATTAATTGAAAGATTAATGAAAGAGGTCCAAAATAAATCTTTACGTAAATATTGGGATGCAAAGTTCCTGTTTCGTTATACTCGTTTTTATAAAATATGTCTCTATTTAACAATAAGAATCAAAATTGTAACGAATTTAGACCCAGTGGCATCAACTAGCGTAGTCCATAATTTGAACTTTGAAAATGTAATTATTACACATTTGGCTTCTGAAATGTATGGGGTCATCTGAACCTTTCTGGTAAACAAAACCTGAGATTCTCCTGAAGCTCCAACACGACAAGTAATGATGTGTCTATTGTATAGTATATTTAAGTCTAGCTCGGTGTGAGGAGAGCCCACCGAGCACTGACTCGGCTCGTGGCTATTGCACGCATGAGAGCTCGTTTTGTCCGATCGCGCTATGAGCTTTGATGTTCATTTCTAAGTGTCTGGCTGTTGTAATCAGTATGTATTATATTTCTTTATCGTGTGTATTTTGAATGCTTTATGAATTTAGAAAAAATAGCTTGGGGAGTCTGAATCAGTTAACATTTTTCGTAAGTATTAAAGTGACTAACTTGACATGTTCTTTTCTAGCAAGATACAAATTAATCCCGAATAGTTACTACGTATTTATTTTATAATATTAACAAATTATGATTGTAGATCTACATTACGTGCAAATAAACAATTTATGATTTCTGCAAATGTTATTATAATAAACATATAAAATTCCTGCATGTTTAATATTACAAATAAGTTATTATTATCATCGATTTCCAGACCGACAAGTCTTAGCAAGATGTACCTAAGTTCCAAAAATATTTCCACGTGACCCAACCTATATTCGTCCGTTTCAAAACTACGAACCTTTCTCTGAGAGCGCGGGCCGCCGAGCCACGTGAGCGGGGTTGAAGTGAGGGATGCTCCGAGGGCGGAGAGATGCTAAGAGAGGAGGGAGCGGGTGTAAGGGTACGGGAGCCGCTCATTATAGAAACGCAAATTAGACACGGCTTTAATTTGAGCAAACGAGACGTGGCCGAGTCTGCACGAAGGATAGACGCATTACCGCCGTTTTATCAACTACGTAATGGAGATTTTGCAGATGTCTTTGGGCTGTTATATCTCTTTTTTCCAGAGTTTGGACTTTTTTAATCGCTGGGTCTAAATTTAATTGAGCTTGTCTAGGTTAATAGGGTATTGTTATAAATTATTGAGGTTAATGTTTAACATACAAGCCGAAATGTGGGTAGCAACTCGGCTTATCCCTTCTGCGAAAAAGGCTTGTGTTTATGTTTGTATGTTAAAAAAGCGGTAGGTTCAGGTCAATCTTACGAGAATTACTGAGCCACCTTTTGGCTGTAAGAATTAACTATCAATCACCATATCTGTAGATCTGAACTCTACCCTACCCCAATTACAACGCAAGTTAGCCATTATAAACTAGAAGCCACAGTCTCCGTATATCTTGTCACCCGGCCATGTGTCTTGTGAATCGCCTTAAGATTGCATGTTCATAAGCATTGGCTTTGAATTCAGTGCGCGTGCGTGAATGATTTATTGTTGGCGCGTGGTGGGTAGTTGGTAGTTTCAACTCGCGCCTTTTATCAGTAAACGCAGGACACAGCCTGTGGTGGGAAATTTGGTGGTTTAAATTTCGTGTAATTATAATGATTAATTACATGGATTTGTTTATGTTATATAACAGCAAAACTAGAAATTAGGTATAAGTTTCGTTTAACTGTGCAGTTAAAATTTAAGACTAGTATTGGGCAACGAATAGAGAAGTTATGTGCATCAAATCTCGCTCAATGATCAACAATATTATTTTGATTCTGCGTGTTGCTAATTAGCAAAGATTTTAATAGTTTCCAGTAACAAACTCTTCTTATTGCGAGTCTGGAATGTGTAGCACTATAGGGCATATCTAATACCTACTTATTTTGTTATTCATGGGCTGCGCTAATTTTGAAATCACCTTCAACGTAGCAAAAAACGCTGCTTAACTTTTTTCTAATTGTTATTACTCTATTGTGTAAAAGACAACGTATGACTTCTTGGAATTTCTTTTGAACAATGAATTAGTAACATATTACATTTCAGTAGCAGGAATTAACGTTTCAAAAGATCTTTATAATTCTTTATAATAAATGGACGGGTCCTAAAAATAAAATTATAATTTATAATTATAAATAAATAAAAAAAATACACCCAACAGTCACATACATTGAGATCAATGAAGTCATGTGTCGTGGGTATATCAGAAGCTACAAAACATTTATCTCGATGCGGGGTTCGAACCCGCGGCCTCCCGTTTCACAGCCGGCGTCTATCCAACTGCGCCACGAAGGCTGTCAAATGATGAATATAACATTTTAATTTCAACCGAGGGTGTTTTTAAAATAGTATTTCTAATACGTCAGCCATTATTATATTTGTCTGTCATGACTGCCTCAGTGGCGTAGTTGTAATACGGTACGACTACAAAGCTGAGGTCTTGGGTTCGAATCCCGGGTCGGGCAAAGTGATATGGGTTTTTCTATTCATTATCAGTCCAGAGTCAGGAATTTGTGCCCAATATGGCGATAGGCTCGCCCCCTATCATATCATGGGACGGAACATACAAGGCGAAATGTGAGTGTCCTAATGGCGCCTCTGCCTACCCCGTCTGGGATAAAGACGTGAGTCTATGTATATATTATATTTGTCCAGCCTGTGTAATATGCGATACAAAATACGTTATTGTGATGGTTTTCCACTCTATTAAAGTTTGTTATCACATTCGGTTCATTGGGCGGCCTCTGTTCGGGCGGCGAGCTTTTTAAGGGCTGTTTAATCTTGTTGGGTTAATGGCGACGTCAAATTACTCGTGTTTATTAGTTATTGCCTGAGTAAGTGGCTTGTTTTGGTAAATAACACAGAAGCTCAAACCTGAATCGCCGTAAGGGTAAGCAGAAGCGTCACTTATGACATCCTCATTTCGCAAAGTTTTTTTTAATCTAAAGTGTGTAGTCACTGTGCCAGTGCTTATTAATAAGTTGAAAGTGGTGTTGGTTAAAGCAAATATGGTGCGGCCAAGCGTTTCGATTAATAAAAAAATGTACGATGTTCGTTTTGTGGGTGATACAGTTATTTATTCAACATACCAGCGAAATATTGGCTCTCATATCTTATCTGAAACAAAATTAATAATTGTGCTTTATAGTTAAATTAGTCTCTTATAAAAAAACCGAAAACATCCCCTTGAATTCAAAATCAAAGTTAACAGAACACTAAACATTGGATTATAAGAGATAAAGGCGTAACTTACTCCACTAATCCACTTATTTACCTAGCTCCGCTCCGCGCGTAACTTGCTGATATTCAAAGCTCTTATCAATAAACTTAATTAACATAGCGATAAATTCACGCGGCGTGCCGGCCGTTCCGCCCCCTCCCGCGCTATTCCCCGGCTCCCCCTCTCGCCCCGTCTCCTCCGCCCGGGCGCCCGAAGCGCTCCCATTGATCGCTGGTGACGTCACGGCACTGCGCCGGGCGCCCGGGCCAAGCTGGGCCTGCTCCGTCGAGTGTAGGCCTCATGATTAGTGTACGCGTAAATACTGATTGCGCGCATTCAAATGTGGAATACGGGATAAAGGAATGTGGTGGGTTTGGAACAGTTTCTATGAATGAAGATGAATACAGGTGTATCTGCACGATTCTAACATGTAAAAGTGTATAGAGATATGTCGAAAAATAGGCACTAAACAGTGCTTTAAGTTTAATAACTTACAATCTAAAGGGACTTCTTGTTATGGAGATAAAAACTGTACCGCGTATTTTATACCATTGTGTTAGACTGACGTAAAACCTCTTATGAATGGTGGGCGATGACGTCGGTTATAATTGTGTACTGCAGAGAGCACTCTTAAATATGTATTGTTTGTTGCCATTTCTCACCGCATGGACTGAACTGTATCAATATAATCACAAAATTATACCCATACAGCGATATAACCATATAATTATGTTTAATTATATTCAGCACATGTATAATCTGCTTTAATATAAACATTACTACGCATATATTGTACAGCAAATATGTTTTTATAAAATTGGAACGCGTGTCGTCCTTCCATATTGGATGTTTGTACCCGTTTCAACAATAATTACTGTTTGTACCAACTTTTCAGGCATTGTGAAATGTGTGCTGAAATATTTTTTGGGGGTAAAAAGCTTTAGGTATAATATGCAATATTATCTGAGTTTTGTTCATAGTTGTACAACTGTTTCCAAATTGAAAATATTTAAATCATTATTATTGTTTATTGCATAAAATCTATTTGAAGTTCTTTGAATCATTTAATTAAATACATCTATCTAAACAATTTAACATTTAAAAATTGTATTTCTGATGAGATAAGTGCCAAAAATCTAAAGAGATACGTTATAATTAAAGTATGATTGAAATCTATCCAGCAGTTTTTTCATGATGTGCTTACAATGTTCTATATCATTTTATATATACACATTTCAACCCCTCGGTATATATATCATGAATTGTCCATTGTCCGTATCTCGTAACATGGCGACAGTGTTTCGAATGGACTAAAGTTTTTATGTGACCTTCGGGATGGATGCTGTGGCTGCGAGATTATGAGACGCGATAACTGATAAATATATATGTTACCGGAAATGTATGAAAACTGGGAAATCTATACAATTCCTAGATTATGTATACAATTCCGAGCATGTTTAGGAAATGTGTATATTAGGTTAGGTTAGTTTATTTCCATTTTTTATAAATTTTTAGTAGGTACATATAATATTTTTTATTTTATACACTTTTCTTCTTGTATAATTTATCTCAATCCTAACCTAACTCGTCTTGAATATCCCTTTGTCTAGACCTCTGTATTCGTTAGCGTTCGTACCGATTGACATCCAGAATGTACTACTTTTCTGACCGCTATTTAGAAAATGTATTGATTTCCTAGGAATTCTATACAGTGACGGATTACATACATTTCCGTTAACATATATACTATACAGTATGAGAAATCATGTTTTAAAAGCATGCGAAAGACAAAAATGTTTTTGTAACTATTCAGTGTTCAAGGTGTGGAGATGGTTATTTTGAACGACTAATTTTATGAGTCATTTTCGTGTAATAAAGGTGGCCCCAATATAAAACAATAATATTTTTGAATCGCTTCGCGTCTGAAATATCTCTGGTTCAAGATCTTGTCTACTGGTGAAAGTTTGAAAAGGCTCAAGTTATTCAATATTTGAAGGCTCTACGTTTTTTACTGTAGTAAAAGTGTCTACGTAGAAGTAGACTAACCAACTAAAGTTATTACTTTAAGGAAAATAGGTCTTCGTTTTAGATAATATAAATGCGATTTTCGTGTCAACTTAGTTACACTATTTCTTTTAAGTAAATATACGTAATTTTAATTTATTCTTTACTTACCTTAACATTATTTTCATACATAATACTAGCATAAACACAGCTAAAAATACTCATCAGACACAATTTTCATAACAACTAAGTAAATCCCACAATTTACCTAATAAATATCATACATAATATACATAAACTCACGCCTTTATCCCCGAAGGGGTAGGCAGAGGCGCCACCAGGACACCCACATTTCGCCTTGTTTGTTCCGTCCCACGATGTGATAGGGGGCGAGCCTATCGCCATATCGGGCACAAATTCCTGAGTCCAGGCTGATAATTAATAGAAAAAGCCAATATAACTTTGTCCGACCCGGGACTCGAACCCGAGACATCAGCTTTGTAACCGTACCGTAATACAACTACGCCACCGAGGCAGTATAAAAAATATCACATAAATATTATTAAAAAAGAAAATGTGTACACAGAGCGATTTCATCCGAGCCATCCTTGCCTAACTGACGAACGTCTAATTTGATAAGTTACCTCTGATATTCTTACCTCCCGGCTCATTACGATGGCTCGCTTTCAAAGGGGCTCAAAATAAGATATTGAAATGTTTTCTGTAAATAATGTATCGGCTTTGTATTGAAGCTTCGCTTGAAATTCACTTACAAAACGGTATTTTGTCTTGTAGATTTTTTGCCACGCTTGTTTTTTCATCAACTTAAAACCCTTTTGTTGTTTTTGGGATTCTGTTTCGTTGTTCTAGTGTTTTGATAGTAAAGTAATGTATTACTTTTGTTATTAAATTTACCATTATAAAAAATAGAATAGGGCAATAAACTTTTACAAATATTTGTATATCATGACCTCATGCTGTATCTTTGATTTGTATATCTCCATTTGCATGCGGATTTTCCCCGTTTATGTGGGTCATTGCACCTTGATAAACTCATGTCCAGCTGGTGGTAGCATGCCCGTAGCTATTTCACTTCTGGGTATGTGCAATGTAATTTAAATAGATTATGCATTAGATGTACCATGAGGTACATCGTAGAAGTTTTTTTCTGCCCTAATAAACAAAAAAAAGTATAATTTTATGATCGTTGTTTGCCTAAAATTAACTAATTAATCTCAATACATACAGGGTGTATATTATTAACTAAATGCACCGTTGTAATTGTAGTAATAAATAATGGATTGGTGTAAGTACGGAACCAGTCTCGAACCACCTGTAACTGAACCTGAATAGGACTTGTGAATTATTGCCTAAACTTGGACACCGTCAGGTTGAACTAACTGTTCCCACGCTTAGTTACTTCATAAGTGGCTTGTAATGTTCTGATATATTACCTTAGTCGTGTAACCGACAGAGAGAGTCGTAAACTTCTTCCTGATCGGTCTTCTGCCTTCTGTTATCCTCCACTAATGTGGTTGTCGTAACACGACTTAATATTTCACCTTGCAAAATTAATTGGTTTACAATTTTATATCGTTTGCCCAATATGATTGGCTTTTGATTTCGTTGAGGGTTGGAGACAAATTTGTGTGTATTTTTTGTGACTTGTTGAGCGTTACTGATCGTTGTTAGAATGTGCGCCAGTGTCGTTATTCGTTTCTGGCTTAGAAGGTGCAGTGACAGGTGTAAGGGTGGGATAGTGTATTGTCTAATATGTAATGAAATAAATACGCCTAACAATCACATACATGGTCAGCTCCACCCTAAGATATAAATCTTGTGTTGTGAGTATCAGAACTACGAGAGACTGCAGTCTCATAAGCACCCAGACCAGACACAAATCCCTTTGGGTCTCGATACGATGATCGAGCCAACGGCATCTCGTTTCACAGCATTTTACCCAACTGCGTCATGGAGGCTGTTACGTATATCAATACATTTTTACTTCTTCAATCGGTATTGGCAAATCTAGCCGCAACACTCGGCGCCCTTGAGCCAGTGGTCTCAATTCTCACTCTAAAACACTTGCCCGCTCGCTGCCAGCTGGCTTTCGAGGCCGGCAGCCATTGATTAGATGCCTCATGCCGCTGAAACCTATCGACCATCACTTGGCTTATTTCTGTAAAATGACATTGACATTTCTTAAGTCTAATGTGGGTATAGCGTGTATGGCTATTGAGCTTGAATTTGATGGAGGTTACGAAGTTCATTATTTAATTGTAGGTAAATATAGGCTAAAGCACTTGAACACTTCAAATATTAAGTATTATGATTGAGTTGTAAATATCCAAAAATGAAGGGGCAAAAGAGAGAAGGCATTGTGTCTTTCAACAATATCCATCAAACAAAACGTGAAGGGAAGGTCTTTAGCTGTTTCCTGTAAAATATTAGCTTTGCATTATCCTGATAGAACTTCTTAAATTACCTTATAGTTTAACAGCCTACAGCAAACTTCAACCACATATAAATTCATTTACCAACACCGATTTACATTAGCAGATTAAAACGCGATATTCGGGAGCGATTCTAGTTACTGGGACGTGTTTATGGTTAGGAATATTCGCAGTAAACGAATTGTAACACTAATTAAAAGCTAGGTCAGGCACGAAGGCTGCGTACTAGCACGCGACAATGAAGGTCAACGAACTCCACCTGGCAACACGTATATTGCTGGGTGCGATCATATATAGCCGCAATATATTGACGACCTTATTCATAGACAGATTTAAAAAATATTTTAGTTATCGAATGTTTCGTCCCTTTCGAACGACTAGAATTCAGTTTGAGCGAAGAAGACGAAACCTTCGATAACTAAAATAGGTTTTAAATCTGTCTGTTAATAAGGCCGCAAATATAGACCTCGCTTGTATGTGGTCTTTGAGTCTTGAGTTATTCCCAGTTGTGGAAATTACACTTCATTAAGATTTAATTCGTGGTTTAGCCAAGCTGTAGCCAATTTATAGGGGTTGGCGCAGAAACAGTACCAAGGTTTTACATAAAACTGACATGAAGTTACCGTATTTCCCATACCCCTCAACTTGACGTTCATGGTCAACAGTAATTGCTTACCATCAGGCTAACTCTTGGCATTTTTTCTCTAAGGTCCTAAATTGTATCTATAAAGCAGAGGTAGGGTGATTCCTAATAAGTTTGGATACGCAACAGAAAATTCCGCACAAAACTCACCGAAACGTGTCAATCAATCGTCAAAGTTTGTGCTTGGGTCCTGAAAAGGTACTCATTGCTATAGACGGTACTGGAGTAGCTTCATTATACATATAAATAGAATTGAAATTGTTCTCACCATTCAGTTGTCTCGCACTTTTGTGTTGTATCTGATTTTACGCCTTGTATTATTCTCCGCTATTTTTCTGCGTGACTATTATTTCGTATTGAGATTATTATTTTATTTATTTATTTATTTATAAATAATTTATTGCACACCACACAAATTATTACATACAAAAAATGTAAAGCACATAAATATGTGTAACAATCGGCGGTCTTATCGCTGTCGGCGATTTCTTCCAGACAACCTTATTACATTATTACTATTTACGGTAATTTTTTGTCTTTTAAGAAACGTCAAAAATTATTACTTTGTGCACCATTTTTACGTATTTTGTATATAATTTTTTTTTACGTTTTTTTTTATATTTGCCACTACAACATTTTATACTTCTGGCCAAGTATTAACTGCATATAATAATTTTTAAACACATTTATATAGGGTATTCAATACATACAAAGAAGCGAAAATATTATCAATCATAAAAAAATATATAGCAAATAGACTAAAAGCTGAACTAATGTAGATGAAATAAATTATATTAAAAGTGAATTAAAAACAAATTTTTAAGACAGCTTGTTCACATGATTCTTAACAATGCGTCCTTGCTTGTATGACGCATTTGAACATCTTGTTTCATATTGATATGATATTAATTTATCAAATTCACCCTTTAAAGATCATTATTATACCTGACTATTTTGATTTCTACTATAATAAAAATTTTGGTATTTGTTAAGGTTGTCCTCCAGGTAAAGCCTGAGGGTGACCCAAATCAACCGATCCCATTTTTATTGAAAAAGGCCTACGAAATTATTTGACATTGAGTTTTTGACCTTTAGACTGTTTCAACAAACCAAATTAAGTATATATTGAAAAACTTTATTGATTGGTATGTAATAGAAAAAAACAAAGTGGCATAGCCTTACCATAGGTCGTTAAAGCTACAGAAAAGAGAGTACTCTTCTTACGGCAGGCAGCGACCTGGTTTTGCTAGACCCCTGGCATTGCCAAGGTCCATGAGCGGCGCTGACAGTCTACCATCAAGAGGGCCGCATGGTTGTCTGTCTACGAAGGCAATAAAAATAATACCACTGTCAGAATATCGAAGTGCAGCAACGGTTTAGTAGTAACAGTGGTATTTCGTTCGGTGAGTGAGATTGATAAAGAACCAATGGATGGTGGTAGGATTTCAAGATAGTGGAAAACCCGTGTGTCCAAATAATGTGTATATCTTTCGTGTAAGCCGGCATTATTGTGCCTAACGTGTGTGTATTGTAGCCATTTTGTCCAGCCATTAAAAATAATTCCTATTTTTCTACAACAACAAATAAGAAATATCTAAAATGTTTTATAAAGAAACTGAGTCCACCGGGCGAGCTTACTGAGCGACTAATATGATCTGAAAATGGTTAATGCTGTCTCTCAAAGGATATTCAATTAGAGCGGCGGCCGATCTCCGCTTTCCACTCCGTACCAAATAAAAAATATATTCCTTCCGACGCGACGCTTGGCCGAGCGCTTCGGAACCCTTTTCATGCGCGAAAGATAAATATTCAGATAGAAAAGAAGCAGTGATGCGAGCGAAAATAAATCTTTTTGTTTACGTGCTAAGGTTGGTTTTAGCTGGAGTGGTGGTGGACCGGCGATTTCCTCGCAAGTGGACCAGGCTTTATGCGGGCGCGCGGTGCACGGCTAATATAACTCTTAAAAGTCGCCAGTTTAAAACTTGCGACGGTCGAAATGGCCCTGCACATAGTTGGAATACCGTGTTGCCTTTATCCCGGTGCTAAGACCCGCTTTTTTCACCTTGAATGGGTTGGTACTTTGCGATTTATTGGTAAAGTTTAGATTTTTTTCCTCTTGTGTTTTGTTTGCGCATAAAAGTTAATCAGGCTTGATAAGAATGATAATGTTAACCTTAAGTAAATTGGTTGTTTTAATTTTTATTCGGTAGTCTTAATTTTTTTTTTTAATGAACTGTGAGACAAGCCATTCGTCTGATAGTAAGCGATACGACTGCTCATGGACAGTAGCAAAACCAAACAACGCCTTGAGTGAAACAAAGGAATGCTTGGCATTTCACTGCGCTCGCCATCCTGAGACATAAGATATTAAGTCTCATTATGTCTAGGTGGTACCTGCCCAGGCGGCCTCTCACATATGAGAGATCTACCCCCAGTAAAGTTGCATATATTTAAGTATAAGTACAAGTATATCGCACTAAAGCATTTACTCACGCGATGTTTCAATTGTAACAAATAACATTTACTTAAAAAATAAACATTCTACGTAACTCTTAATACATTTTCCATTCGTTAAGAAATAATACATCAAAAATCTCTAAGGCGAACCTTTCTTATAAAACATCACTATAATTATATTTTCGAAAAAAGAAAATTCAATTTTAGACGTAGCTAAAAATAGCTCCCAACCAAATTAGAAAGCGATCTACAAGTCAGCGAAAATAGTCAGTGACATTCGATTCTACCCGAAATATAATGCCGATCCATAAATCTTTATTAAAACGCGGGTGCGCCTCGCCTGAGCACAGGTGGCGACTCCGGGCAGTAGAAAAACGTTAATGGCCCACCGTTACCTTTTTTATTTGATTTCAGGATACCGGCGAATAAGGAAAGATTACGGCTTCCTAGTATTGTTTACAACTTAATATAATTAAATTGTAGCGGACTTATTAGTGAAATAAACTTGACTAGCTCTTGGTTGTTACTGGCTATTCAGTGACTTAAATATTCTCACTTTAAAAGTAATCATTTATTACACTGGTCAACAAAAAAAATAAAATCGTTTGTTTCCTTTAACTTTTTTTTGTTTCTATCTCAAACTAACGCGTATTTTTTAAATATGGTAACAATTTTTCTCTCACAGCTTTTGTTTTTGAGTTACAGCTAACTACCCTCCATTACTATTTTTACTTATAGTTGCGTTTTTTATTGGACATTGAAATATATTTTGTTGTTGTTTTCGATATGGCTTCGTCAAGAAGGTGTTGTGTACTTAATCCTGATTCTTTTTGCTACATTTGTGGTGAATATGTATTTGCAAAATATCGAAAACCTATATCAGACTTTGTAAAAACTGCGTATCATCAATACTTTAAAATAAAATTGTGTAATCAGGACAATTTTTGATGGGCCACAGATTAGGCAACTCGTGAAAGATCCTAATTTTGTCAAATCAATGACTGAAATCGAATCCAAAGCTTGCAAGTCATTCGTTTTCGAGGCAAAAAGAAATCTGACGACCACGTCGAGCTTATTGAGTCCATGCTATCGAACTTGCAAGAGTTAGGGTGCAACATGAGCATAAAAATCCACTTCCTGCACTCACATTTAGACCGATTTCCACAAAATCTAGGTGATTTTAGTGAGGAGCAGGGTGAAAGATTCCATCAGGATCTTCGAACAATGGAAGAGCGGTATCAGGGACGGTGGGACTCACATATGATGGCAGACTACTGCTGGAGTTTGCAACGTGATCTACCTAAAGTCGTTCATTCAAGAAAATCGTATAAAAGATCATTTGATAGTGTTCAATAGAAATTTTGTTAACATCATTTATTAATTTTCTGTACTTTTTTATCAAAATAATAAAACTCTCTATTTCAAAAACTGAAGCTGTTAGCAATCTTCCAGTATTTTTTTCATACTCAGGGCCATAGAAATACTCAATAACAGAAAAAAAAGGGAACAAGACTTGTGTTGACCAGTGTTATAGATACCAAGAAGCTTAGATAATATAAGACTATTCATCATGAAATATAATCGTGTTTGGATTTCTATTACTCAACCTTAAATTGAGTTTTCACCTTTTTCTGATAGCAATATATTTTCTATTACTTAGCTTATCCATTAAAAAAATATGTTTTATCCTAATATATTATAATAACTCATTTAGAAAAATCGGCAGTGCGGCTTTAACCGAATGATTTTATTAAAGACGAGCTTTGTAATAAAGAATTTGTAATTAGACTGCATTGTTGGAACGCCGCGACGTGGAGGAATTCGCCCGCTGTAAAAACAGCTAAACGTCAAACGAAACGAATGAAATTCACAATCGATTCCATTTAGTAGATTACTGAAATTTTTACATACATATATACATAAACTCACGCCTTTATCCCAGAAGGGGTAGGCGGAGGCGCCACTAGGACACCCACATTTCGCCTTGTATGTTCCGTCCCATGATGTGATAGGGGGCGAGCCTATGGCCATATCGGGCACAAATTCCTGACTCCGGGCTGATAATGAATAGAAAAACCCAATACCACTTTGCCCGACCCGGGATTCGAACCCGAGACCTCAGCTTTGTAGTCGTAATACAACTACGCCACCGAGGCAGTCTGAAATTCTTATGAAGTATATAATACTTGGATACATTTGTAGTTGAAGAAATTATGTTGAAAAACTATGGTAAATAAGGAGACCAGCGCTGAAATTATATCAGCACGCACTGAGTACCTACAGCTGTTTTTGTGACGAGCATTACATTTTTTATTTTTTATTCGCCATTTAACTCTGCTTGACATAAATAAAAGCTTTCTTTCTTCTTTCTAAATCATCTTGATCTCTTTACCGTTATGAACCTTATATTCATAGTGGCCTGTTTAGTACACTAGTTTAAAAACAATTCATTGATTATCCCGGTCTTTGCTTCTTATTTTATAACGAACGCTAAAAAAAATCAAAGTCAAGAGATTTTCAAACTTCAACGCAGTGTAATCGAACGTAGAGCTAAACTTTGATGTTTTGACTGAAAGGATTCTATTATAAGCAACATCTTGAAATCACTTGTTCTTCAACGTTCTGAACTTCAATTTCATCTGAATCTAATAAAGCGAAGGGTCGCTAAAAATATTCTACCGTCGTAGCTATTTTGGTAATTTCGACACCTTTTAAGTTTATATTATGATCCATGGATTAGGGAATAGTTTAGGATTGAATCTATTTATAATATTTAGATTTTTTACATTGTAATAAATGTGACACGCTTGTCCTCGTTTTGAAACCATCCGCGCATGCTAAGTTGTGTGGGCTTTTCAACTCGAATGTACACGATTTCCCTGAAATCGGATTATTTCGCAGAAAGGTAGACGGCAAAGAATTGGTTATAAATCTATCGATCTTTCTGCAACTTGCATGAAATATTACTTTGTATCAACCCCGCAATAAGTATAGGGGCTGTCAGACGCGGGGGTGCCAGGTGAGCAATTTCCATCGCGCTTTAACATCAACTTATAGGATGAGATAAGGTGAGTTCTGTAGAAATCTCCTAGTGTATAATATGGGCTAATGGCGCCCACCGTGGGATTTTAAAGACCGTCGAAATCTGTCTTATCCTGTTTATTTTTATCAGCCCATAACTATATTAATACTGAGCATGGATTTCGTCTAGTAAAAGGTTTTAGGCCCTAGTCTGCCGCGCTAGCTTAGTGTGAGTACAGTTCTTAAATGTTCCACGTGTAAAAAATATATAATTTTTCATCCCACTCTAGGCATCTATAGTTTTCCAGTTATTGTATTGATAACGAGGTCTATTGTGGCTCCCCTCGCAGTAAAGTGGTATAGTTTTATCACTGCAACGCGCCGAGACCCTATTTCTCCCGGGAGCTGTTGGAGCTAGAACGCATTGTCCGCCTCGCTGCTGCGCCAACGATATATCCCACAAATGTAAAGTGGCAACCATTTTATATTTTTGATTGCTTGGCTTTGAAACTTTGTTTAAATTACATTTTGCTGATCTAGTTGGTAGTAGTTTCATACATACAGAACACCGATTTTATTGGTTTGTGAACTAAAAAAAATTTTGATGTTTAATTTGTGCAGGCAACTGTAATGGAAGCCTTTCATACAATGCTTTTCTATATGGGGATACTAAATACTTAATTAAAAAATAAAAGTTCTAGAATTGTCAAGCATAAAACAAAGTTCTCTTCAGCTTATTGACACATCGCTGCAAGATTGTCACTGTTTATGTCTGTGGGATGTCCCGTTTTAGTACACATCGTGTGGACGTTGACACCATACGTGACATAAGTGGTTGGGGGTTCAGATCCAGAGTTACGTATTAAGACATTCGAAAACACCGAAATTTATGTTTTGAAACAACGTGAAAACGTTTTATACTAAAAACCGGGTAAATAGCTTACATGATGGAAAGCTATTACCACTGTCTATAAACACCCATAAACCTGGGACAGTCGTAGGTGCGTAAGCGGGCTTTGAATATTAACTAGGCTCTTTGACCGCTAAAGAAAGGGAGGTTATATAAGCCCGCATCTGAAGAGAGAAAGACTGACCGACAGAGACTGTTATGCAGTCATTACATACTTTTTTTTTTAATATAAGAGGAACTCTGTCGAGGCATACTATTCTTGGTGTAGCTATAAGTAGGTGCTTGTTGTTTTTTTACTAAATTTATATGTGAAGGTAGTTAGTTGGTTATCGTATTGGTATTTTAGGCTTACAAGACAAGTATCTAATCGAAAGCGGGTGACTCGTGGATTACTGTTTCATGTTCTGTGTGCATTCTTACTGGTGTGGTAAAGTAACTACACTACATCTCATAAGTGTAGGATTGTTCAGGTAGTGTCATCATCATCCATCCATCATTCATCAGCCAAAGAACGTCCACTGCTGAACATAGGCCTCTCTCTATGATTTCCACAGTGACCTGTTGGAGGCAGCCTGCATCCAGCGACGTCCCGCGACCTTTACCAGGTCGTCTGACCACCTTGTGGGTGGACGTCCTACGCCGCGCTTTCCGCTACGTGGCCTCAATTCGAGAACTTTTTGGCCCCATCGGCCATCAGTTCTCCGCGCTATGTGCCCCGCCCATTGCCACTTCAACTTACTAATCCGCTGGGCTATGTCGGTTACTTTAGTTCTCCTACGGATCTCCTCATTTCTGATTTGATCTCGTAGGGAAACCCCGAGCATAGCCCTCTCCAGCTCGTTAAGTGACTTTGAGCCGCCCAGGTAGTGTCAGGTAGTGTCGAACAAACATTATTATATTTCACTAATTACAACATCCAGCTCAAGGATATACACAGCATGATCTTTACAAAAATTGTGAAATAAACCCTGCCTGTTTTTTACGCGTATGTGGTCACCGGCAATACTCGATCAGTCATCTATATTTTTTCATTGGGGTTTTACGACGCCGGATCCTGATAGGGTACTGATTTCGTTTTATGGTGCGGTCGCGTGCGGCCTAAAAGTGGACTTCTACGTTATTTAATGTGCGCCATGTTATCTGCGTCACATATTTTTATCACCACTTTTACACACTTTTTCCTTATTTGTTTTTAAAATTATGTCTGGTTTTTTTGGTAATTTAGTAAGCTCGTCTTTGTGCAGGTGATGAAATTGATTGCAAATTTTTCAAGTTGGTTTAGCCAATGTTGTAACATACGGTCTAATTTCAACTAAGGTTTTTGTCCTCGGTTAATAACATGTATCGGATATTGCAAAAGAGTAGGTATTGTTCTTGAGTGACCACGTACAAGTTTTGATAGATGGCTAGGTTACTACTATTCTAGGAAATATTGTAGACATCATATTTCTAAGCAACGAGAAATCGAAAACTCATTTCGCGCAGAAATAGCAAATAAATAAAAATCTCCGGAATAAATTACTACTAAATAAAAATAGTACCTACGTAATTTGTTCACCGTAACGAGTTATTTCAAAAGTTTCTAGATAGAAGTGATTGCGTAAAGACAACTGTAGTTACAATATGTTGCTTGCTAAATGTCTCGGACGCAAATAGATGACTTGAGAGGCTTCCCATCGCCGTTGTTTTATGCTTGTTTATTTTTCTTAATATCTCTCGATACGCAATACTTAATGATCCCGCATTGTTTCCTACTATTGTGTTCTTAGTGCATTTTGTTCTTATTTATTTGTGTAAAATTAATACAACTAACATTAATTCTTTGTCATTGTATCTATTAATATGAATTTAAAAGCAATTTCTTGTTATTTTATCTTTGACAAAACGTTTTAGTGTGGAGTTAATTAGCGATTATCGATTATTTATATCAAATATAGTAAACTTGTTGTTAATTTTAGTAATGGTTTATTTAAATACATGCTTATTCTTAGATAAGCAGACCGGCACATTAATATATCAATAGTAAGATTTTCTTTGAAGTGTCCAGTGTGCTTAATGTACCTGGTCTTCTACCACATTTATATGAAATTCAAGGTTCGGGATAGGATTGTACTCATGTCAATGATAACAATGATGTGATATTCAATACAGCATAAATTCAAAACTTAGTCAAAACCGAAATTTTACAGAGAAAAAAGTTGTTATAATTACGAGCCAACAATAACAACGCCTTAATAATGTAATTGGGAAATACAAATACAGATACACAACACTTTATTGAACACCACAAAGTACAGAGACAATAAAACATAGAAAACTTAAAAAAAATTGTGTACAATTGGCGGTCTTATCGCTATAAGCGATCTCTTCCAGACAACCAAAAACGATAGAATGGGTCGTACGACAAGAAATAAATAAAACTGGGCATTTATGAAATATATGAAAAAAAAAAATTTTCCTTACTAAATGATCTGTTTTACAATTGAAATGTGTACGAGTACTGTACGAATTAAACAATTTAATGCTAAATAGTGAGTGAACATAAAAAGCCTGCGATACGTTTACGAGCCACTTACTTTTGTTTTATGTCTTGCAAGCTTAGTAATTTTAACTCGAGTCGGTATTAAGAAAAACGCCTTCGACTAAGTGAGTACCTGGATGACGATTTGTAAAGTTTGAAGTAAAAGTAAAACTGATTTATTAATATTTTTTTTATTAATATACACAGATTGCTCCCTATGTTGTTTATGGGTCATTGTGCACCGATTTGCCTAAATACGACTAGATGAAATTATTTTTCACAATACTGAAGTCTCGCGCTACAATATGTGGACCATAGGCTTGCAAGTTACCACATTACGACGTTCTAGATGATTGGTTTCTTGGCAACTATCAAAATATTCAAGCTAAAGGCACGAAATGATACGATTTAGTTTTATACACATGGCAACATTGAGGTTATTGGCACCTTAAATCTCCGCGTTAGATTAAACTACAGTTCGTTTCTATTCATATCATCATCTCTAACATTATAACCAACACTGAAAATTGTATACTGTCAATAGATCCTAAGTCCTAAATAGTAATCAAGATTAGCCCTAACCGTTTACACGATATGAAGTAATCATAGAGGCTAAGTATCAGATCCATTAGGCCTCCTCCCGTGGCCTAGATAGCGCCGCTTCATCCGTATTGGGTCAATAGGGCCCCTGCAGCCATCCGTGTATAGGAAGCTAGTTCTCCGCCATACTCTGCCATGTACAGCGTCGGAAATAGGTTAAGTTGTTTGCTGATGTTTTTGTTTTGTTACGGAAAAATATGATTATTCATGCACGATTCTTTTAAGTTTTAACATGGGATATGGGTGTCTTTCGATGTTTAATTTATAGTCACATACAAAGTGTCAAAAGTCAAAGTTACAAGTTAAAGTATGCCATAAGTTTTTTGTTGGTGTATATTTAAAATGATGTAATAAGGAAGACTTGGTCCTTCGAACCAGATATGTAGTCGTCAATATAAGCCGCTTTAGAATTTTTTGCGTCGTATACAAAATAATAAGCTGATCTATAATTTACGTTGAGACAAAATTTCGGCGGATCCATTTCACCTCGCGTGGTGTGTATGGATTAAAGTAAAGTGCGGCGACATTGACACTCGCAGTGTCCCATCTAGAGCTATCTGCTCTTTGCGTGGGGGGTGACTCGTAACGGGGTTAGGTTATGGCGCGCATGCCGGCCGGGGAGGGTGCGCCGCGGCAGTCCGCCCGCGTCTCCGGGCAAGAGCGCACGTCCCCTGTCTCCTCGCCCACATAATTCCTAAATACAACCAGTGCTAAGTGTATGACTCTGTGCTGAACTAGTTTTGACTATATTGTGATTGTGGATACTATTTTGGTGAGTTGACGAGCGTGCCGGCGAGTACCCGGCTGTCGCCGCTAGGTGGCGTTGTATCGCCGCGTCCGTATTGCAGCTGTAACTTGTAACTTTTCAGTGAAACTTGTTTATTATGTAACTTGATTTTAATGGACGAGGTTCGTAAACATGTGGTATGTGGAGATGCGCTGATTTTGTCCCATTTTTGTATGAAAACATGTAGTTATTTTTGATCCGCGCACAAGTTCAACTTTTTTGTGTTTTAAGGTCTTCAGTACGGGTTCTCGGACGACAGAACAAGATTAAGTTTTATTTTCATTTATACTATAGCACAGAAATAATTTTCGTTGTGGAAACATGAATGTATACATTATTTTTAAGTGTCGCGATAGGGGTTTATAAGATTAAAGATTGCGGACTGGATTCTCGTACGGCAGTAATGCGAAGCTATTGATGATTTTGCTGCAGGTTTAGGTGTTAGGATATTTTGCAAACATGGCTGCAGATATAGGAAAAGAGATTTTAATACTATCATTGTTAAACAAAAGGATGCTGAAAATTTTGCGCTACTTAGGTTTCGTCGAAAAACTCTTTAACTTCGTTTTATTTCGTAGATCCACATTTTCCATTTTATTCACTATACATTACCATATACCGCAAGAAATGTCTGACCGTAAGCCAAATGGAAAACGGCATGAGAGATAGAAATTCATATTTGAACTGAAACTATTCCAATTTCACGGCACATTGGTAATGTCGGAGAAATATGTCACCGAAGGGAGATCGTATTGAAATTAACCGCCTCGCTATGCTCTGCATATTGATTTTATAATGTGCCGGCGGTGGCGCCGTGGTTCGCTTTGATACTCAGGCGCGGGTTCGAATTTTGCGCAGATCGATAGGTTTTTGTCCGGAAAAATTGTGTCTATAAGTTTTCCTTGATTATAAGAAAAGAAGATTTTAAAATGTATTAGAACTTCGGAAATCTTTTTAACCGTGAGGTTATGTAACTATATTCGTTTAGTATGAACTGCAAAAGGTTATAAAAGTAACTAATTAAAGTATCTCTAAAATAACGACGTATTTGTTGTTTATCTCCGATATTTTGTTGTCTAAATATGAAATACTTTGTCGAAGCTTTACAATATAAATATAAAACGTATGATTTATAACATTTTTAAAATAGCATTTTAAGTACGTGGATCGTTATTAAAAGTAGCAACAGTCGTTAAAATTGTTTAGAAATTGAAATGTTCTGCAGTAGGCAAGAATTTAGTTTTTTGCGCTAAAAGTTGCGGTTTCCAATTTCAATACCCACAAATATTTGTATGGTCGACAGCCTTCGTTCCGAGTTTGATTGTTTGTACATTAAAATTTTTGTAAACGCATATAGATAAGAGAAATAGATAGTGGGAGAGGATATATTTCGATAAAAAATAACATTATGTTGGAATCTCTTACGTAAGCCCGTGTTTAGCTCAGAATATTCCGCCCACACACTGTTATCTAGGATCTACATTGGCACACACTCAAATAGATTCAAGCATGGAAGTAGAAAATTAAGTAAGAATCTTGCGGATACTAATGTGTCTTCAACTCGCAATAAAAGAATTCGGAGAGTGAATGAATGGGTATCGGTAACAAATACTGAAATTTACTGCCGCATTGAAGACAATTTTATTCACAGTACTAACGTATCGAATAATGAAATCCTGACTTCTTTTCGGGTCTACTACAATCCACATTAAACAACGACACAAATGTATCTAAAGAAAAACGCAGGCGACAAAAAACACTAAAACAGGACTACAAAACACAGAACACAGAAACTATTTTCGATATAGCCTAATTGATAGCTTCAATACCGAAACTACCTTCCCATTCACCAGGGACACTCCCCGTTCTGCGGATTAACTAACACCGGTTAAAAATAGCTGCAGTCAATCAGCGCGGAACAAAGGGATGGCTTTCGGCCCCCTGTTTAACCACCGTGCCATTAACCCCGTTTACGCATCCCCCGCCCTCAGTGCATTGCGTAGATTCGGGTGCAGGTAGTTGATACCCTATGTTCAGTGGGGTGGAATAGGTTTTTCTTTGGATTATGTATGGTTTGGTATTTTCTGTATTGAAAGAAAAGAAAGAAAAAAGTCTTTGAAACCTGTTCAAATCCGGGTTTGAATATTCTCGTGTCTTATAAGTTTTCTAATTTGTTGGTCCCATCGTTACGAATCAGAAAATACGAATTCTGAAATTACTGTCAGTAAACTACTAGACTAATAAAACCCATATGTGGTTCTCCCGTATTCGGTGACTCAAATAACGAGGGGACGTTTGTATAATAATATTACAGCGTTCTTCAATACCGAGAATCTTTTAGGTACATTTCGCTGTATAATTAACTTCTGTATCGAAAAAAATACATTAGCATTATTTATTTCTTTTAAAGCTCGCTTAAATTCTCAGTAGGCGTGTATTAGAGCCAGCAGTAACTACAATATAATTTGTACAAATTCTGCCTCATTACAAGAGCCATGACGCCCACGATCGTTAGTAAAATCTGAAGCAATTTGGGTATAATTTAGACTACATCTAACAATTCATGGAAAAATTGCGTGGATTGAGAATTTATTTGTTGTTTTTGTGTAGTTTTATTGTTAGCCAAGCTCTTAATTAAACAAGTCGATTTTCAGATACTAAATACCTGATGTTTTAGAAATCAGTTCGATACTTTAATAAATAAGACCTGTTGTACAACCCTCAATTTAAATTAGAAAAATTAAAATTATTTGCAGTACAGAAACATGAAAGAATTTAAAATTAAAGTGTTAGATTATGATAAAATTGATAAATAACCGATTTGAAACGATTAAAAAATAGCAGTTATGGCTTGTACTCACAAGGGCCCAACACTGCAGACTACTACCATAAAAAAGAAAATAAGAGGATTGCAATAATATACGTACAATTAGAACAAGAATAAAAAAATAATTAAAGTACAGCCGAAACTATAACCAATGCTTGAAAATGTAACAATACCTAAACTGAATTACGAGTTACGAGTTTATTTTGTGGTGCATTTAATTCGACAAAGCCTTTATAACAGCACACCTTTTTGATTGTTGACATTTGTCACGCCAAAATATGGAAATTAGTACAATTTTCCTTAGCAACACTGCTCAACCTGTTGTGAAGTCACTAAGCATCGGCGAAAATAGTCGACCAGACGCTATGCTAGGCCATTGTGAGTACGAGCCATTACACATCAGATAATAACAATGTAAACCAACTAGAAATATTTGCAGATACCTCAATCAGCGCTTGCTATCTGTGAATGCGTTGGGTTGATTTGCAGCGCAGTTGATTCACCAAACAGTTAATTACCATATACAGACCTTGCGGCCGGTGCGGTTCGTGTCCATTGACCTGATTGATTTGTCGATGTTCAAATTATTTAATGCAATCGTAATTAAAAATCACGCAATTGGGACAGCATAAATTTATTTTTAGACTGCCTCGGTGTATGTATGTGTGTTTATTTTTTTTATCTATAAGTAAGATCATGCGTGTTTGTTTGAAAGGGCTACTAATGTCACCCGTAGTTCGCTGAGGTTGTTTATGTCTCAATATTTCGTATCGTCATCCCGAGCAATAAATTTTAGCCCCTGGCTACATCATAATATTAATTAGTCGTCTGGGTTTTTAAATAAAATTCATAAAATAATACTTAAACCCGTGGTAAATGACGTATGTTTTGAAATCTATCAAACTAGTAGTAGTTAAATTGTAACAGTCCCTAAGCGGATGACTAACACCTCAGCCCGCCTCGATACCACGAAAGCTGTAAAGTAATCGAAACTTCGGGAAGCTAAAAAATGTAGAAACTAAACCGAATCAGCGATAAAATTCGTAAAATTTAGTTTTCTTCAAATTGGTTAGTGTTCGACGTGACGCCAGCGAGTGTTTGTGTATAATGGTGACGTGTGTAATGACGACACGGCAGGTGTCGCGCGCGGCCGGCTCGTGTCGCCGTGTCGTCTCCACGCCCGGCGCTAACGAACCGCCGCGGTGGTACGACACAACACAACATACCTATAGCTACATATGGCTTTGTAATTTGGTCTGTCTCGTATTTGTGGCAATTGAATGTTCCTTTGAATCCGATATTTTTTTTATTACTGGAATTATCTTTATGTGTATTACCAAAGCGCTTTATACAGGTTCTTTCGCTCTAAAATCTGTTATAATTATACACCCTACTTATATCTAATTTGGTTTAAATCTCGGACCCTCAAAACACACTGAATGGAATTAACGTCTTGTTCAGCACACGCACATTTCAAGTATCTATCCATACCGTGACCTCTCAATCGTAGCGGGCTTCTTGTCCACAAATGTGTTTTTTAATTAAAAAACGATAGAAGGGGTATTTTACTAAACTGGTTGACTTCTAATCGGTAGCTGAATATTTTCTCGTAGTATAAAATATACTCAGAATTTTACGCAGTATCATATTTTCTGAATTATTCAATTTGCGTGTAGACAGTGTAAGTACGAGAGGGATAAGATTTATTATTCGAGTATGATATAAAAATTTTTTTCAGTAACGATAAAAGCATCTATCGGAGGCTTTTGTGTGATAGAATTTATGTATGATTTTTAGGCTTTTAGTTTTATCAAAATAAAATTGTATCGACTCTCCTGCCTTGTGAAGGAAAATCACTTAAAGTGAAACCTCTATTTTCGCGAGAATATAAAAATAAAGAGGCGCTCAGAAAAGCGTGCGGTGAGAGGAAAAAGTATGAAAATAACTTTGTAGCACTGTAATCATAAAACGCTCTTGCATGTAGAGTCTGCTGTTTGGTTTCGTGCCAAATTTTATCAACTTAAAGTGAGCTGTAGAATCTTTATCATAATGTATCGTTTGGTTTTGTATGATTCGACTTTATTCAATTTTCACTTCATAGAAATAAGGATGAGTTGCAATGTAACAATTGAAATAAAGTTTGATTCTAGTTCATTTAAACGTTTATTACTATATAACAGAAACATACATATTTTTAACAATTTAAGTTGCCGAAAAATCTTGTGATCCATTCGGTAATATTGTGTTCTGTGTTAACTTATTTATACGAGTATAACATTTAACATGACATTTACGTATTAATAAATTATACAGATAATTGTAATCCAATAAACATACTACTACAAATGTCAAGTTATAAATGTCCACTGTACCGCACCAGTAAAGCCATAACAAACAACGCTTCGTCTGTCACGCCTACGATACTCTACGATAACTCTACGCCACACTACGGTTGCTACGACGTAGACACGGCTACGCACGCTCGGCCGTCGATGGCCACTCAGCGGCATAAATGAATTACGTGATGGGATTATGGACAGTGGTTGTACCACTTTATCAATGATGAAAATGTATGAAGGTGGATATTTATTTAAGTCCTTGGCAGTTTTCGGATAGTCAGCGTGTATGATGTGTTTAAAATATGGACCGCCCGAATATAAGCACCATTTAGAAATATTATGTTACGATAATTTTGTCATTTCATTTAGTCGTTTTAATCCATAGACACATTGATTGTAAAAAGCAAAAATCGCGAATTCTCTATTTATTATAATTGGAAAAGACATTCATTAATAGGCAACAATAATTATAGAACCTTATAAATAAACACAGTAAGTACAAAAAACGCGGGCAAAGTCGCGGGTATCGCCTAATATGTTAATAAATACGTGTGAAAAACATCGGTGTTTGCAGAGATGTTTTGCGTTGATCAAAAAATATTATGGTTTGAGATGTTCACAAAATTGCTTTTATTCTAAAACGTTTTAATTTTAAACTACAATTCGGCTTATAAATAAAATTTATCTCGTGATTCGGTATTTCTCATGCACAAACACGCAGACCCAAAACAAATATTTGTAGATCATACATACATTACCCGTGAAGCCTTTCGCAGAGTGAATTTGTATATATTTTGTTATTGAATTAATTCAATTAAATATGAACAATATTTTCTGTGCTTGTAAAATCTTATCGTGTAATGCAACAACAGATTAGCTCATTATGTATAATCAGATGTGCTTGTTGGATATGGACATGAAAAATATATAGGTAACTTCGGCACAAAGTCATTCCTCAAACACTACACTCTGTAACAACCTCTTCTCAACATTGGCCTCTCCATTTTTCAAAATCTAATTATTAATATTTATTAGTAGTGTAGCTATAATCGATGTAAAGTGCAGAGTGGTACTCAGGCATGGCTGAGTTAGTGAGGCGCGGGCACCACGACCCACTGCTCATTTAATTATACCGCCGCGACTTCACTGCACTTCACCGGGTAAATTAAGTACATGGGGAGGCGCGGATTCAGGGACTAATGGAGATGGCTATACTGTTGTAAGATATAATATATTACCTTTACTCATCTCGTATTAACCTCGACGCAAAGCTATGTGATTTATTATTCACAAAAATACTTTTAGTATATTCGTTTTTCTAGCATATGTCTCTTCGATTCTTAAAGTGTGTAACGTCGTAGAAGTAAATTATTTTATTTTAGTTTTCCTCTATGTACTATGATATAAAAGGATTTTAGATTGATAGGAAATTCAATTTACAAAATCTCTGTCCAAAGGATTGAGAGCAATAGAAATAAAATTCATCACTTTTACTCAATAAATATAAATATAATAAATACTTGAAGAAATGTCAATAAATCTGTGACGTCGTACTTAGATTAACTTATATAACCAATATTTTTTTTATTCTTTATTCTCTTGTTTTATGATAAGATGTTTTATTGTATGCTTATTTTAATTTTATTTACTGGTAGGTCTCTCAAATGTGAGGAGAGGCTGCCTGTGTAGGTACCACTGCAATGACTATTTCTCCCGCCAAACAGCGATGTAAATGCACTGTTGTGTTTCGGTTTAAAGGAAATTGTAGCCAGAACATGTTCAAACGATGTGTAGATGGCCTCCGATGTGTAAAATTATATTTATCTGAAGTTTTACTACGAGATTTTTATTAATGATTGTTTTGTATGTTCTCTTTTGTAATGCATTGTATTGAATCCGTCGATAATCGCATACTGCTAAGTAAGGCATACCTCAGCAACCAAGTATAAGGTTGAGAGGACATAGGCCAAGTTAGATAGTCCACATGTGTGTTAATTATTCTTCTTTTCAAGACTATAAGTAGATAAAAAGGTTACTGTCAAAGAAAATAATATATAATCTCGGCAAACCGAGCTTTAAATTATATCCTTTATTTGCGAAACCAAACAGGTGTCACATAACTCAATGATTGTGTAGAAATTATGGTTCAATAACTAGTTGTTGAAGCATAATTAATAAAAACATACTTGTCTAGAATGCCTTTAAAAATAAAATTTGTTTTTATTAGTGATCGTGTTTATTATATCGAACATTTAAATGTTTTACGTATTTCTTAAGTATTTGATGAGTGAATATTATGTTGGTATTGATAGTGTCTGTGTAATATAATTTTTTTTTTCACAGGTAAATTTCCGTGCACTCTGCGTCAGCAATTACGTAAGTTTAGACAGTGATTTATCAAAAGTTGTGTTCTAAGCGGTTAATGGAATTAACAAAAAAGCGAACGAGTTTTCTGCGGACGGAATTCAAAACTTTTTAAACTTCACCCAGTGTCTACAGGCTACGGAGATACGTAGCGTCGTAGCACTTTGCTACGTCTTGTTGTTCATCGGAAATAAAGCTTTTTTGGAGTTTTGTAGATACTCGGATTTGTATTTTATTGATTTTTTAGTAGTTTATTTGGATTTTTTTGTCGAGTAATGCTAAATAGGAAACTTCATATAATTGATCATTATTAGTTGTCTAAAATAAAAGTGGTGTTCCTAATGATAATTTAAGTCTACTGTCAGGTCATTACTTATGAGTGATTTTGATACATTAATCAACTCCTGCGGGGGTCAATGTATTTACGTTCTGACTCAGACAAATGATTGATGGTGAATATTGGTTGTGGATCTACTGAATATTATAGTGTGATAAAAAAAACTAGAGCGAAGTACAAACCATGATTAATTAATTGTGATCGATTTGTTAGAATTATTTGTGTGGTGAATAAAATTACTGCGGGAAATAAAATGATCAATTACTTTGTGTAAATACGTACATATATATTACGTATGTACTTATATATATATATATTAAAACATATGACGTATTTGTAAGGTCGTCAGTCAGGAATTTTGTTAAGTGTTAAACTTTTTTTAAATTGTGTGTGATTAATACGCACATTTAAAGTAATACTACCAATGACAATAAAAATATATTAAAATAATAATATTGTTGATTTTGATTATATGTTTGATTATCAAGATATGCATAGATTTACTAGATTTTGCTTGTATTTATAAAAGCAATAATTCCAGAAAGTTTACAAGTGGCAGCCACAGCCCACACAGTATACATAAAAAAAAACAAAATCCCATAAGTTTGCACCACAGGCGAACAATTTAAAATTCAACAGCAGTCGGTCACAGCTATCCGCGTTGGCGGAGCGTTATAAATCTTACTTTTGTTGTCAGTGCCGCCCTCTACGGCCCCGGTTGAAAAATGCTGATTGTAGCGATAACAGCGGGGTTTATGCCGAGCTAGATAGCCTAGCTGCGCTTTGTGCGAGGAAACATCTGGGCGGGAGCTGTAGATAAATGATGCCGAGCCAGGATAAATAAGAATATAATGATGAGATGATGAAATATAGCGCTTTCAGATAACTTAGTGGAGGTCTGTAATCATTGAGACTACATTTTAGGTGTTATTGTTAATTTATAAAAAATCCCGAGTCTGGATTCATAAATGATAAAAATACTGTATCAGCCCATATATGTCCCACTGCAGGGCACGAGCCTCCTCTACATTCGACAGTAAGATTGAGAGGGGTTAGGCCATATAGTCCATCACGCTGACCTAGTGTGGGTGCCGGACTTTACATACCATAGAAATGATTACAAATTGCTATGGTATGCAGGTTTCCTCACGATATTTTCCTTAACCGTTATAGTGCGTGGTGATTGACTATCAATAAACACATGACTCCGAAAAGTCAGAGGTGTGCCCTGGGATTTGAACCCGTGACCACAATGAACATTTTGGAAGTCACGTCTGGCTTGTTTACCAACAGGCCACCACGCACTTCATGGCATAAATATAAGAGTTAATTTTAAGTGAATGCCCCTTCTTGTGAGGTGAGGTAGTGATAAACGCTGATTGTAGCGATAACAGGGAAGTTTACGCCGGGCTAGATAGCCTAGCTTTGTGTGAGTAGGAAACGTCTGGGCGGGAGCTGTACCGTGCAATCTGGATTTAATGATATAACAGATAAATGATGCTTAAGTACTGTGCTTTGTGGCTTTGTGTTTGGCGTGGGTATATCTGAGAGTTATAATTAGTAATAAAAATGGTTTGATGTTCTAAGAAATGATCGCTGGTTATCTAAATATAAATTAATTCTGTGTGACTAAAATACGACTGCCTCGATGGCGTAGTTGTACTACGGTACGACTACAAAGCTGAGGTCTCGGGTTCGAATCCCGGGTCGGGCAAAGTGATATTGGGTTTTTCTCTTCATTATCAGCCCGGAGTCAGGAATTTGTGCCCGATATGGCGATAGGCTCGCCCCCTATCACATCATGGGACGGAACATACAAGGCGAAATGTGGGTGTCCTGGTGGCGCCTCGGCCTACCCCTTCTGGGATAAAGGCGTGAGTTTATATATGTATGTATGTAAAATACGTAGATTAAAATCGCGAGGCTGGAATTATGCTACCAAATAAAGGAGAAACATTATTATAGACTAAGTTCTTTGAATTCGAATTCGTTTGGATTTTTCGGGTATTCAGTCGTATGGAAGTCCATTTTGTTAAATATGTATAAACATTAAAATAGAGTGAGAAAGAGGATTTTCCATTAGCACACCTCTAAAGACAATCTTTTCATCTAAAATTAAATTATTTTCATCACTACTGCCAATTACGCAACGGAGCGATGAAAAACGTAATCCTTCGCATTCTAAATTTGTCCTTATTAAAAAGAAAAGTAACGAATTTTCCGCCGTACACCGCATCATCGAGGGCTGACCCCACTCTAAATTGGAAAATGTCGGAAGAAATTAAATTCCGTTCGTAATCCGACGAGTCGGTATTACGTCGGCGGTGACCTGTGAAACGACCTCCCCCCCTCCACAGGATCTCATATTATTCGACTATAAAAATTATAGATATAAGTCCAAAGATTGGAAGGCTGTTGCGGATAATGCTGACTGGAATTACTGTTTCTTATATGCCCTGTGAAATGTTAGGTTTAGTACACTATAAAATAAATGTAAGGATTATCGTTATAAAGTACATATTCGTATAACCACAACTTCAAAATTAAATCTCTTGACTTACATTTCCTTTCGACAAGAAATTAAATTTACTCAACGATAAATACCGACAAGATTCCTAATATCAAAAAGTAATAAAATATGTACATTGAAATTAAACCAATATCTCCTGTGTACGGAACCGCCCACAACCCCTTTTAGGTACCACTCGGTAAACTCGAAGGGTTGTTAGTAAGTTGGCGCGCAACATTAAAGTTACCCCACAAAGTGACTTGCTTGTATTCCGCTGATCTGACGGTGGCTTTTAGAAGTCTCAGAACTATAACTTCAAATGTTAGGGTTAGTATTTTGATTTATAGAAATTAATTATGATTTTTTAATATATAGATATGTGGTCTCATACAGTGCAGATAAAATAGCATTATGAATTTTATTGGAAAAAAAAAAACAATTTAACCAGAGTTGATCAGAGATTTAGTCCGAGTGATTGAAATAAATCTCCACTTTCTTGAAAGTATTTGACGCTGTGAATCTCGGTCATCCGACGCCTTCTGCATAAAATGCGTAACTTTCAACAAACCTGGGAAGTTAACGCACCGCTCGCAGACAATGCTTCGTGAAGTTAACGCGGCGAAGTGCCAGGAATGGGGCGAAACTGGGTGAAGTAAGGAATGAGGCGGAACTAGCGTCGCGGGGACCGCTTGAAACACTGCCGCGACGTGACGTCATTACGCGGAAACGGCGAGCAAACACCTGTACGCGTACACATGGTGTTTCTAGGTGTATTTTTTTAGGCTCGGGTATAGTTTAACGATAGGTTAGGAAAATAGTAAGGTCAATAACAGAATTGATACAAAATGGAATGATGTTCAGACGTCATTCACGAAAGGATCAAACGATTGCTTGACATTTTGTACGTCTCTGAAACCCGTTGCGTGAAAGTCGACTAGGTCACAGCTAAAACAAATGTTTATATTTTAGTTTATTTTGTTTTTTCGGGGCGAAAGCATTTGTATAACTCAAATACAATAAAACTGTAATATCAAGGAAGCTTAACAAATTGTAATTACTTTGAGGGACGTTCAATTATTTAGTGCAAAAAAGTAATTTATACTGTTTTCAAAATACACATCATAAACATTTTGTTCTGTGTTATTCTATAAGTCTAAAACTATTTCTAACCGAACAGCCTGTATACATAACCACGCTGCCACATTCAGTAGGCGTGTTTTTGTTCCCAACTCGTTTGAAGAATAATAAGTATTTACGGAGTGTTTGTCAGTTCACAGCGCCGAGCGATTGCGACGTAAACGAATCAGGGTGACTAAAGCAGATAATCTTGACAGAGACACTGCCAGGCTGAAATTATTCGACATTTAATTTATTAAACGCTGAATTTTCAATCGTCAGATAGAATTTTTATACAAATTGAATAAACGACTAACTGACTGAGTATAAAAGTGAGGCAATTGAATATTTTATTAATAAAACTGCCACTCTTCATTTGTTGATTTTTTATTTGATGATAGATAAATCTGTGGCCTATTATAGAAAGAGATTATTCAGAAAGAAATAAATTTATTTTATAACATCGTAATTTTGATTTATTTGCGTCTATGATGTTTGTTCACTTATATTTTTGGAAGGAAATGATTAGAGACTTAAATTGTAGAAATCATTATCTAAATAATGTCACATAATTTTTGACCGACTTCAAAAGAGGAGGTAATCAATTCGACTGAATTTTTTTTTTTTTTTTGTATGTTTGTTACTCGATTACGCTGATATTAGGGAACCGATTTTAAAAATTTCTTTTTTGTCGTAAAGCATGATATGCTAGGTTGGTCCCATAAAAAATTGGTGAAGACCTGATGAATATCTTCGGTCCTGAAGAACAGAACTCCTCAAAATAGAACGGTACAGCAATAATTCTTTTTGCACCTGGTTCAGTATAATTGTATTACTACAAAGGGGGGCTTAAAAGCGGGAAGGGGTGTAGTGGGGAGGAGAAAATAGATACTAATGTAAATACTCAATATCTCTGGCAGTACTTAAATGATTAAAAATAGACTATTTTGTCGACAAGTATGATATGTTAGATTGGTGTCATTAAATAATGGTGAAGACCTGATGAATATCTTCGGACCTGAAGAGCAGAACTCCTTAAAATTGAACGGTACAGCAATAATTCTTTTTGCACCTGGTTCGGTATAAGTGTGTTACTACAAAGGGGGGGTTAAAAGGAGAAAGGCGTGTAGGGGGGGGGGGGTTAGATAATAGATACAATTAATTTCAGTTTTTAATATAAAAGTTTTACTATAAACAGTAGGTGAAGAAGAGGGAGAGTGAGAGAAATAGATACGTAAACTAAGAGAATCCGACCTGGTCAGTGTCTAACAATAGCGGATATCATGATTATAATGACTTACAATCTTCTCATAATTTCACAGCAATAATATCATGTTTGGTCTGAAGAATTCGTAAATTTTAAAGACATCGTTTTGATTATATCATGATCACCTTTCTCATCATTACGATGCCTATCAAAACTAAAAAGGGACAAATAAAATAATTTTTAATAAAAAAATAAAAACCGACTTCAAAGTGCCACTATAAAGTAACAAATAATATATATTTCATCGTACTAGTACCCAATGATTAATGTTCTTATTGACTTGACTAGCTAACAAATCTTAAATACGTAATATTTTGAAGGCGGGTCGCTAAATATCAAACACGTATAAATTTAAGCAAATGTTACACCATTTGATATTACATGTAGATCCTGCAATGTTGGTTCAGAAAGGCACATAAGTAAATTAAACACAAATGAATATAATGTGCTAATCCTACGTGTAAATTTATTGAAGTTTTGATAGAATTTCTATGCGTCTTACATATGTGCGGTAGCCTGTTGATAACCACCGTCTCGGTTATAATTCCAGGGTATACACCTCCGGAATTATCGGAGTCACTTGTGTGTTGATGATATTCAATTACCAAACTCTTTAACAGTGATATATTTCAATCATAGTCAGGAAACCTGAATGACATAAAGGCCTTTAAGTACAAGAAAGGGTATGTTGTGTCCCATGCTCAACAGTGGATGATTACGGCCTGATATATTAAGACAAATTAATATTCCGTGTAAATCTTGCGTGTTTTTCGCTGTAATTACTTACACAAATTAATGTTAAGCGTAAGGCGTACATGTTCGGCACTTAGCGACCCGCCTTCAAAATATAACGTATTTAAGATTTGTTAGCTAGTCAAGTCAATAAGAACATTAATCATTGGGTACTAGTACGATGAAATATATATTATTTGTTACTTTATAGTGGCACTTTGAAGTCGGTTTTTATTTTTTTATTAAAAATTATTTTATGTACATATCAAAGACCTTGTTTGTATATGTCTATCTACTCTCTGCCTTCACTAAACTATCTATCTATTCTATATCAGCCCATATACGTCCCACTGCAGGGCACGGGCCTACTCTACAATCGAGAGAATCGATTGAGAGTTGTTAGGCCACACTGGCCGTGGTGGACTATCAATACATACAACTCAGAAAAATCAGAGGTGTGCCCTGGGATTTGAACCCGCGACCACCGTGAATATGTAGGCAGCCGCGTCTGGTCCGTTACCAACAGGCCACCACGCACTAAACTATCGAAATAAAAATAACAATACGGCAGACTACACAGACTCGTTAAATTCTTCACGTAATCTTAATTAAATTCGCATAAACAGTGAACGTTTAACTGAAATAAACCAGTATATAGTTAATTTGAACTGTGCAGTGCAGCATTATGGTTCAAAAGCACGAAAATGCGAGCGCCATTCACATCGCTCCCTGAATGGCTCTTCACAATGTAATTAAAAAATTGCAAATGGAGACTGCTCTGTTTTTCATTTATTTAATCACAGCATGGAGGATGTACCTGCATCCTTTGTTTCTTTCTAGTTATGATATTATGCTTTGATGTGTAGTCATTGTGATAAATATGGGTCGAACATGTATTGAAATTGTAGGCTATTGTTGCATTTTTCCAAATATATGAACTTTGTATTTTTGTGTAATTACTTAATTCGAAGTAAATATATCACACATCACAAATCCTAAAATAAACGCAAGCTACAAATATCCTCCAAGTCACAGAGTCCAAGTCAACGTGAATACATTAACACGATCACATCTTCACACGTCTACACGTTGACAGATTGTCTTTGCTTATGCAACGAGCCGGCCGGCAGCCTCCCGGGACTGTTGACAAGGGATGATGCTTGTCTAACCCCTTCCCCTCCTCTCCTCGCTGCCCTGTGTCATATAATGAATATGTTTAAATCCCTTGGCGTTATATGTGCGTGTTTAAATAAAATGAAAGGTCAAAAAAAGACTTTAAAAACGACATAATCGGCCCCAACTATGATTGAGAGGGTTTAGGCCACATACCTCTGATTTTTATACAATAAATTTACTCCAAACGGAATTTAAAACAATTAAACATGTTTGGAATCGAACTTGAAGCTTGAGTCGAAAATCCGTAGCTAAAATCACATTTAGTTTTCTACAAATATATATACAGGGTTTATCAAGACCGCGACCGAAAACGAAGCCAGGTGGTAGTATTAGTGACTTCAGACACAATGCAAGTAAAAATTTCGCAAAAAAAATCGACCACTTTTTTTTTGTAAATTTTTACTTATCGTCCAATTTGGGTGATATTTACATAGTTTTCCTAAAATAAACATGTAAACCTCTTTATTATTAAACACGCAACGGTACGTAAGGGTTTTAATTAGTATTTTCGCAAAAACTAGGTATTTACCACCCAATAACGATGATTTTTAAAAAATTCTAATAAAATATCTGTCACTGTTTTGGCGAAATTTTTATTTGCATCGTGTTTGTAACCACTAAAAGTACCTCCTGGCTTCGTTTTCGGTCGCAGTCTTGAGATACCCGGTATATACTACGTGCTATCTACACTAAACCACGGTTATAGTTCTAAAACAGTCTGTGTGACAAACATCCCACTTTACATTCCAACAAAGGGTATTGCGACCCTTTTAATAATAAATTACGCACGACATCCATCTAATTTGCAATGGACGAGTTGATGCGCTTATTCCATGTTTTATATAAACCGCACGTCGCGTTTGTTCAACACATGCTGCATGCAACGGAACGTATCGCCATTCAGCGCAGTTTATTTCCGAACGTTAACTCAAACGCCAGAGTTGAATCGAACGTTATTTGCATATATTGCATGAAACACTCTTAGGAACAAGATTATGAGTGTAACGGAACGACATTTAAAAAAAAATACAAGTAAATTTTTAACGTTTTTGTGTTTCTTAAAATTCACAGAGTGCATAAAAATCAAATTTGGAAATAATTTCCTTTTTAATTATATTAATTATACGTTTCTGATTTTCTTGTCGATATTCACAGCTATGCCATGTTCAATCAACTACTCGATCCTCGAACTCAGTTATAAATAAACCAATAACGGCTATATTTAGAAACTAATCTCGATTAAACCCGAGCGATTCACAACACGAAGACGCAAACACACTAAAATTTAATTACACGCTCGATCCGACAGCGCTGCAGCATTAGACGGCCGTGTTCACTATTCCCAGGCCATTACCGCCGCTGCATTAAATATTCAAGCGCTCTGAAGCTTGTTGCGGCTACCGCTGTAGCGCTTTATTCCCCGCTGGACTCAATTGGATAGGAGCAGCTCGTGTGACGTCACTTGTGAAGAACACGTAAGGAGTATGTTTTTATTTAAGTTCTATACTGTATTAGGTTAGTTATTTTCAATTTGTTGCTTTTTGGCTTTGTGATGTTTCACTAGTACTGTAGTAGCGGATCAAAATTAAATGCAAAGAAATAGTTTATGGACGTGGGAGAAATATAGGTCAGTTTTTATCTCGGAAAAAACACTTTTGCCGTGTATTTGAAATAGATCTAAAGCGGGATTTTATGCTAACGTATTCGCAGGAACTATTTCTACATGCACACCAATATTAAATGCTGCTTGCGATTTTCATGAAGTCAAGAATTCTTGAGAAAATTGCTTCTTATAGTACAATGTTTAATGTACATATAGTCCGATTTTTATTCCAACGAATAATATTAAGGTTGCCTGGTAGCGAATGTCATTGTGAGTCCGCTTCTACAAAATATAAATATTTTAATTATGTAAAATTCAAAAGTATAATTTAAATATTTTTATTTGAAATGCAGAATGGAAGAATACAATGACTTGCATAAATTCTTCGTTATTCAAGCTATAAAGTATGTCGGCGCCGCCGAAGCAACACTGACATCTGCTGGCGGATAGAGCGACAAGCGGTCACTCTGACGGAGCGTCGTCCATTGGCGCTGCGGGCGCTGCACTTTAAAATGCGCGAGCGACCGAGGCACCACGTGAACGACGAATCGTCATATTCCGGCGCAATCATTGATTAGTTTTGATTTATTTTATGTTGGACTGTTAACTAGTGAATTATTATATCGTGATCTCCATGAATTTTAGTATTTCAATTACTTTCTGTCAATCCTGATCAACATAACCTCTTCACCCAAGATGGAAAAAAATGATGTTGGCCGTCCTGTGCCTACAAGTATATTGCTGTAGCGCTTCACTTTGAATTAACGTCATTTAGCTGCACAATACAATATCAGCTTGTCATGTGACGTCACTCGTGTGACGTTCATATGGAAAGTGACCGGTGCATGTGAATTTCGCATTATTGGATTATTACGTATCGAAAATTATTTTTACCCATGCACATTTCGTTACAAAAAGTTGTCATTTATAGCTATTAATACATACATAAGTAAACTGACGCCTTTTTTCCTATAAGGGGTAGGCACAGGTGCTACCGGGACACTCACATTTCGCCTTGTATGTTCCGTCCCACGATGTGATAAGGGGCGGCTCTATTGCTATATTGGACACAAATTTCTGATTGTGGACTGATCATGAATAGAAAAATCCAGTATCACTTGGCCCGACTCGGGATTCGAACCCGAAACTTCAGCGTTTCAATCATACCGTCGTACAAATGCGCCACCGAGGCACTCATCATTATTAATATTAATTACTTATTATCTTTTAAGCATTTACAAATGACTAATGCTTAAGATAGTTCTATCAAAAAATATCTAAATTGCAGTTCACCATTTTTACTTTACAATCCTAGATGCTCCTCATTACACACGTAATAAAAAAAATACTTTTTCAAATTATTGTAAATGAAACAAAGTTCGTAAACAAAAAATTGTTTCAAGCGTACTTAGTATGTATATAAGTAGCTTATAGCTAGCTATATGTACTTGAAAAACAAACCTTATTTTAAGAACCTCGTAAATAAACACATCAAGTAAAATAAAATTTCTCCTAATTGGTGTGAGTGAACCAGACGAATTCATTTACTTAAACTATGTTTAAGTTACAAAAATACTTACACATTTAAGAATTCTAAGCTTAAATATTTTAAGACAAAGAACATGTTTAATACTCGTCCATAGACACAAATACTTACACTTTCTACTTAGACTTTAAGATTAAGCTTAAATATTTCTTCACAAAGAAACTCCATGTTAAATACTCCACATGTCTCGTGTTTGTCTGGGACGGGACGGGATGGGATGGGAGATTTATCCGGCGCCGCTAGTCTAGACGGGACGATAGCTCGGTCGACGGCGCGCCTCAGTTTCTTGTCTTTGCCGCCTTTCTAAGCTGAGCTTTGTGTCACAATATGGTTTGTGGCTTAGGATTTGTTTTTTCTTTATATTAAAAGATTTATGAAAAATACTTGCAGAAAACCCATGTGGCACAGGCCGCTTTCAACAGGTCGATGTGGAGATCATTATGAGCTTATGTTTAGAGTGGAATTCCTGTGGCTGATGAATTGCTTGTATGATAAAAGTCATGTAATTTGGATATTCATACAAATTATATTCGTGGCCACAACAAGGCCCATAAGTTAATTTATATTCAGAATATTCTAAGTGCTCTCTTTAAAAAATAATACTTATATTACTTACTTATATTTACTATAAGCTCACTGAAGTGGTTTTATTACAGTATATGTCATGTACGATATACCAGTGATTTTGTTCCGATAAATGTGTTAGCTCGTAGCCGAGATATATTTATCGGTAATATGAAAATACAATTTCATTTTCCCTCGCAAATGGGGAGTGTCGACGAACTCTGTTGCTTGGTTGGTTACGATCATATCACTTGGCCATTGGAGCGAGAAGATATACCTATTTTAGGTGTTAGTATCTATTTCATTACTAGGGATATTTGAACACATGTATACCGGGTATATCAAGACTGCGACCGAAAACGAAGCCAGGTAGTTTTAGTGGTTACAGACACAAATCAAGTAAAAATTTTGCAATTTTTTGATTATGTGTTTGGGTAGTAAATACCTAGTCTTTGCGACAATAGTAATTTAAACCCTTGCCTACCATTGTGTCTTTAAAAATAAAAAAGTGTCCATTATTATTTTATTCGATTTCCTAAACCGTTAACTTACAACTACCCTCATGCTGCATCACTTTGAAGCATGGTGTTGCTGTACAAGACCATACGGATACAATTCTCTGACGTGTTATTACAATCTGTATACCATCAGACGGGACACGCGCTGGCTATATTTCACGATAGTCTAGACACGTTGAATATTAATAAAGCTTGAATGTTGCGACTGACTGACTGCCTCGGTGGCGTAGTTGTATTACGGTACGGTTACAAAGCTGAGGTCTCGGGTTCGAGTCCCGGGTCGGGCAAAGTGATATTGGATTTTTCTATTCATTATCAGTCCGGAGTCAGGAATTTGTGCCCGATATGGCGATAGGCTCGCCCCCTATCACATCGTGGGACGGAACATACAAGGCGAAATGTGGGTGTCCTAGTGGCACCTCTGCCTACCCCTTCGGGGATAAAGGCGTGAGTTTATGTATGTATGTATGTATGAATGTTGCGGTGGATGGGGTTTTCACTTTGTGTGGAGTTGGACGTTGGTTTATGGATTAGGGTCTGCGACCTGCCGAGACGAGTGCTATTGCAAACTTTATTTATAGAGCAAATGCAAAAAATATACAAGAGTGAACTTACAATAAAATGTTATAGATTTTTGATTCTTCTTATGACAAAACATATTTCGGTATCGATATATTTGAAATTGGCAGCATAAATACTTAAATGTTTTCACAGGTTCATGTGAAAGGAAGGGGTATTTTAATTGGTTTTCTATTATGATTCTTATTAAAATTTGAACTAGGTAAGTAGAAATATATCTACATTATATTAAAACAAACTCTTCGATCTTCGAAAATAGGGAAATCGTCTTCTCACTCTCTTTTCGTACTTAACTACGTCATCACTTTTGGTACTTATACACCTCACTCGAAACTTTCATTAAAAAAGTGAAATTGATTATTTTTTCATCAGCCTCGTTCTGACGTCAAACGAGTTTAATAAAGTTATCGGGATTATGGGCGGGCTCGAGGCTCCACGGTTAAAAGTGGCCGTAATTAGCATAAGAGGGCCACTAGACTGCCAGCCATTGCCGGCGGAGTATTAGGGCACGTGAAATTTAAATGGCGTTTTTAAATTGAAATATTTCATGATGAAGGTATGCAATCTAGACTGTAGGTATTGTTATGTATAGATAATTAAAATGACTGGTCTCGATGTGAACTTGAGACTATATCAACAAGTTGGGGTTCAACTTCACATAGGTTTCGTTGCTTCTCGATTACTCTACAGATTGATAATACCATCTTGAAATATTATTGAGTTATTTCTTAACTAGCTGTGTCCCTGATGTGACTTTTGACTGTAATAGTTTCCATATTATTAACTTCAAAAGTTACAAACTTCTTACCAATCGTGCATTCTCTATTTAACCCCTTGAGAGATAAATTTTCTGTTGAAAATCAATCCTTTCTTATTCCGTACCAACCTTTAACAAGCTTCCATGATGATTCTAAATATATGGTTTAATGTGCGCAATGGCAGTTGATATTTTTTAACATGTATATTTACCCTAATCTTTAACAACAAGCGAAAACATAAATTTTAGATCTCATATTTAATCGACTTCATATAAGCACTAAGTTTTCATTCCTGAATTTCAAGTTACAATTAACGCGATGCAAATTTGCCATTTCTAAACACGTTTTAGTAATTTAGTTTTAAATACGCTTGATGTAACGGATGCTCTCTTACGTTATACACAAATAACCCAGCCCTAAATAAGAATTGAACAGCCAAGTTACTCGCCAGTGATGTCGGTTTGAAAGGACTCCGCTGAGAAGCGGCGCGGAGGCTGCGGTCACCATTGTAACGTTGTTATCTCGACCTCCCGGGAGGTTCCTAAAGGCTTGAGTGCTGAGAGGTCGGGTACAGTCGTGCCAGCGTTTTCGTGTCGCTTATAAGTCACTAAATATCGGCATTCTACTTGTAGTTATTTAGGCTATATTTCATGTGCTTTTTGCTTCCGGATTAGCTGTTAAGGGTATTTTGTTTTGTTTACAATCGCTCTTATGTATTTGTCAGACTAATTTTAATAAAATTTATAATATGATACGTTGATTTGAAGTCGATTAAGAGTAGGCAAAAAAGAATATCATTAACTTAAGCCCTGAATTACATCAGCATCGATTTAAACAAAGACGATTTTCAATAGATAAAACGTGAATGGTTGAAACAAACCAAAATTTCCAAAAGTATTATTAAATATTATCCAGCGTTTAGTCATTTGCTTAGATAAATGTAACCATGTATAAAGTCGTATTCAGTTATTATACGTGTAGAGCCTGAGTTCGGCGCGGAGCTCCGAGACTCTGCTATTGATTGTCGGCATTCCAGTCACGCGGCGGAGCTGTGACGTCACATTACCTCGCCTAACCACTAATACTACCCGAAAGTGCCTATTGTGAATGCCTCCACTGTTACGCTGGGTGTCTACTTGACTAATATTTGAGTTGCATCACAGGCTTTTATACAAGGTAAATCAAGACTGCGACCGAAAACGAAGCCAGGTGGTAGTATGAATGACTTCAGACGCAATGCAACTAAAAATTTCGCCAAAAAAATCGTTACTTTCTTTTTTGACATTTGTCACTTATCATCATATTTGGGTGATAAATACATAGTTTCTCTGAAATAGGGATGTACACTTTTTTATTTTTAAATATAAAATGGTACGTAAGGGTGTACATTACTATTTTCGCAAAAACTAGGTATCTATCACCCAAACACGACCATTTTTAAATAAATGCAAAAAAATCTGTCGCTTTTTTGCGACATTTTTAGTTGCATTGTGCCTGTAACCATTGAAACTTCCACCTGGCTTCGTTTTCCGTGACCGTCGTGATAAACCCGGTATGTGATATTATGAGTCTATGTGATGTAGTAGATTAATTATTAGATTAAAACGAGCATCAAATTTAATTACTGCCTTGAGATAACTGCTTGTCTAATCCATAAGAATAAGTTTTGGATTTGGGTGTTGTCATACTGCAAAGTTTGTAGTTTTTTTATTTTCACGACACTGTAATATCTTACTATAAGTTCAGTACCATGTAGTTCTGTGTCTGTGGTTGTTATTTATTACAAAGTCTATTATAAACGGGCACCTGATCCCCTCGCCTGCGAAACGAACGCGCCGCACCTTTTCCAACCGCGCCCCTAATGGATGCCAAGCATACATCGTAAGTTTATTTTTAGCTGTACGCTCGTTTGTATGAATTTTGCAATTGGTTGGTGCTAGGAATTGTAGTTTTTGTCCGTCGCGGTGTCTGCGCTCCCATTTCGCGGAATTGTGCACGTTATTCGGATTAATGGGGAATAGTATATTTTGTGCAATATTGTCGGTGAAAGCTATTCAATGTCGGCGTCAATATCTATTAGTGCAGTTATTTTAGTCGGTAGTCTCTAAATTGACACTTTAATCTTGGGATTTTCGGTGAGTTTATTGAGTTGTAAAGTTATTAAAGAATAAAATGTTTGGCATTTTGCTATATTTTTTTTTTAGGTTTAGGACTTAGGTGAACGAAAGTTTCAGGAATTGTTAAGGGATATCGTGTTAAAATTGTGTAGAAACTTTAAAACCTATATGGTGATTGTGCCAAACAGAATTATTTTTTGATTGTTTATTTATTTATTTATGATGCTTCATATATAAAAGTACACAAGGAAGTTAATGGGGAACACATAAGAATTGTCAGGCTATTTATCTACGGTTACAAGAAATATTTTAACCTCAGTTTAATATTTGTAATTTCACGTGAAAAATCTTGCACATAGCGAAATCCAGTTATGGATCGAGAAAGTAAATTCACATAATGACTATAGCCAAAAAAAGAATAAACTAGTACAAAATATGTTTCTATAGTAGAAAAAAAAACATCTTACCGACTAAACAGTTACCAATCAATACTCGATTACAGCCACAAAGTCACAGTAAATAATGAATGAAGAGTAAACATAGACCGTACAATAGTCACATACGTCAGTTTTCTCGGAAAAGTACAGTAATGAACTCGACGCAGGTGTATCGTTAAATATTTGGTATATTTACCGCACAATGTTAGTACTTAGTTACCGTGTGTGCGTCACGCGACCCTTACTGTGTGCCTAAGACGTTCACATATTTATGTTATTGAACTTTCAGTGAGGGTAGTTAGTTCACATACCTGCCGCTAGATGCCGTTATATTGAAGTTTAACTTTGAATTCATGTTTAGACATTTTCTAGTACATGAATTATAAAATAATATTGCTGATTATAGATTGAGTGCGTGGTGCGGCGGTGACCGCTGGCATCTGCTGATTATTTAAATATTCTATTACGTTATTTAATAAGTGGTTTTAGTATCAAATTACTTTAAATAAGTGATTGTTTTAAAAGCCTATCGCAACATAATGTAAAGCGCTTGGAATAAATCATAAAAACAATTTATTTAACCTTAAATTACAACTTAATTCAAGCAGCATAAAAGATAATGGTCACAACATACGAAAATTGTATGATGTATGTACCTAAATTAATCAACCATCCAGCCAGTACAGACATGCAGACTACCCACATAATTAAATTCAATCTGGCTGTAAAAGCATTCGTGTGTAGTCCGTCAACGTTGGCGCGTGCATAATGCCCTCGCATTTGAGCTGCGGCCACTTCGCATCGCCAATGTTTGAGCGAGCGGCGCGGCGCGGCGTTTAGTTAGGGCGGACCTTTGACCGCCTGTGTTCTAGAGTTTGTTTTTCCACAGCTCAGCCCGTAGTGGTCGGTTTTTGTTTGTTAGTTCTGTGAAGTAGTTGTTTGTGAAGTTTATATAGACGTAAAATTGAAACGGTGTGTGTTTGTGAATTGTTTATGAGTTGAGATTGTGTGTAAACGTATTTTTAGATACATTTTGGGTTACATTTATCGATGATAGGCAATTTAAAATGCGTGAATTAATAAGTATACACATAATTTAAAATTTTAAAACCAAATGCCCAATGGTTGGTAGAAGTCGAGAAACACCTTTAAGTGACGTGTTATATACAGTACTATGTTAAATTTTATGTAATGTTTCTTTTACTATACAAATAAATTGCTTAGAAATCTATACGTCCATTTATTCGTGGTGGCGCGTACAGATCGTTATTAATTCGGTATCGTATTTCAGAAATATAGGTGTGAAATTATGAAAGTTTAATCAGCATGGACCGCTGATAAATTAACGTAAATTACGTTATAATGAACGTAAATTAATCTTAATTACACTTATTTTACCGCATTCGTAACTAAGTGAAGTTATTTTTTGATTAATGTTTGTAATAATATTGAATAAATAAATAAAATAAAAAAGCCTTATATTTCTTACAAAAACTTAAAATACATGTATTTTTTTAACTCTTAATTTAACATATAAATTTAAAACATTCATATGTTTATTTACTTTCTTCAGTGTGTAAGAACCCCTCTTTAAATATTTAAAAAATATTGAATATCCATGTTAATTAAAATAAAATGCAATTATTTTATCGGGTCAATTTAAAATAAATTAGCAACATGAATCCATACAGCATTGACCTTGCATATCTGTTGGTTTTTCTGAAGGCCAAGTCATAAAAAAACCTACGTGTTGGTAGATTTGTATAATTTATCGCAATCTGTTTATCTTGATCGATACATAGACCTTGGCAAGGTGGTCATTTGCAATAATTCTGATATAGAAAGCGATTATTCAATTGATAATTGGTATCAGAAAAATGTTGTATATATTTTTATCGTATGACAATATTTTTTATTTTCCCTTTTGTACTTGTGCTGTAAGTGTTGTGTTGTCATCGTGTCAATAAAAAAATCTTTTCTTATTTTCTTCTTTTATTTTTTTAAAATAAATGAGGATTTTATTTTTAGCCATACGTTGGGATTTAATTCATAATTATTCAAGTCTCTGTGGTAATCCTTAAGATTACACCTATCCAGGTAGACTTCCTGTGGACAAAATGGTTATGATGATTTCAACCAATTTTAATTCAGTTAAATTTCGTAAATATCTTGTATAAACATTTTCTTTGCTATAGTGTTCTAAACATGGGTGAAAATGTTATATAAATAAGCTACATTTACTGCTGAACAAAGTGCTACCCACGAACATATTTATTGCTTTCAATTTCCACCGAGAAGCCTAAAAATGACCACTCATAACCAACGTAATTCAGCTCATATAATGAAAGGCCTGTTAGGAATGCTCGTTGGTCGTAATGATGGCGATACATCAAATAAATGAGGGACAGTGACGCACAACACCTAAATTTGATGGGAACTAGATAAATTTTGGACAGTCTTTTTAGTGAAGTTAGAAAATAATGTGGTAGCCTGCAAGCCGCTGTTTGTGACCAATTTAATTGCGATCATGGATTCGGATGATCCTAGCCTAAAAAAATTCGAGTTAAAAGATTATCTCTCTTTCACACTTACCATTATAACATCTGTGAGTCATAATCGACAGCATATGAGTCACACTCAGAATTAGAGCTTAATGATTCTCTGGCCATTGCCAGAAGTCTTTAAACCGCGCCAAAATTAATAAGAATTGAAAAAAATATACCCATCTCCCTCCATAGTCCAGTCAACGTTTCGATTATAAGAGTATTTACACTTGAAGAGGCCAATAGTACACACCTCATACACAAGAATTATTTATGAATTAAATAAAGCTCCTCAAACGTTCGAGGCGCGAGGCCATCGGCCTTATCTCCTAAGGACATAGTTGGAGAGCTGGCACCGGCTTTGTCCGCAGTGCGTTGCGTCACAGCTGTGACCTCACACGGATCGCTCCGAGCCTAACGTGAAGGCATCGAACTCGCCTTGTCATTTGCGCAGAGCTACATGGAGTAATAAACTTATATTGGTAAGAGAGAAAGAAATGCTTTACTGCATTCCAAATTAAATAGTAAAATTACGCGATATAAATGCGATGTTGTGTGTGTTCGTAAATGGTACCACGATTACAAAAATGATGTATTCATGGCAGTGACAATTAGATGAAGATCCCAACATTTTTGGTTTTGTGCAAACTGTAAAATACTAATATTAATTACACTATTGCACCAGGCCCAAAATTTCTTCCGTCGAATTATTTATGGAACTATATCGCAATTATTTAAACTAAGAAGCAAGACTCATCTTTTAATCCACATATTTATTTTATACTAGCTTCTGCCCGCAAACTTTGTCTGCGTGATTAAATTTATTTGTAAATATTGAATTTTTGAAAAAAAAAGTCCTGGTTGGGATTCGAACCTATTAATTTTGAAAATAAAACATACCTATATTATTACACCATTCAATAGTGTCACTAATAAGGATCAAATTCTGAAAAGTAATGGTATACGGCAAACTAAAGGAAAGTGTTGATTTAAAGAAAATAAAGTTTTTTTTAAAAATGAAATGAAAATAGTTTATTGAATCCATAAAATGTTATACATCATTTATATTCAGTTTTTTTTTTTAACTACCAGCCTTTTTAGAGTTCGGTTTTCACTACATAACCCTAAGATCTAGTCTTATTGTGGTGGGCAGGGAATTAGCAGGGGCGGGGAATAAATCAAAATAGGTCGAAAAGGTTATTTTTAATTATCATTACAAATCGCTGGCATAATCCCACCAACGTCAAATCGACTTTACTATTGCAACCGACAACGCTATTAATAACCCCTCGGGTGTCCATGTATAGACAGTAGACTTTTGACAGCTCTAGACAATAGTCTACACAATAGAGAATAATAGAGAGCTGTCACATAAATCTTGTCATGACGCCTAATATGAGCGTCATCGACACCGGAGGGGTTATGACTAAAGGTTTCTAAATCAGTTTCCTTGCATTTACTATGTATTAATAAAAAAGAAACAACCTGTATGTAATTCTACCAACGTCAAATTAACTTTACAATTGCAGCAGACAACAGTTTAATATTACCAGAGGTTTCTAAATCTAATTCCCTGCATTGCTTATGGGTATAATAAAAAGAAACCACCTGTATGTAAATGCAACATATACCAGTTTTTAAGTTAAACCTGCAGCAATACAACTGTGAAAACTGTATCTTATTTCGTGCGGTAGTTTTTGAGTAATGTGCAAGCAAACAAAAAGTAACACCCTGTACGTGAATGCAACATATACCAAATATTAAGTCGACCCTGCTACAATACAACTGTGAAAACCGCATCTCATTTGGTGAGGTAGTTTTTGAGTAATGTGCAGGCAAACAAAAAGAAACACCCTGTATGTAAATGCAACATATACCAGTTTTTAAGTTGAACCTATAGCAATACAACTATGAAAACTGCATCTCATTTGGTGCAGTAGTTTTTGCGTGATGCGCAAGCAAACATACAGACAGACAGACAGACAAAAATCCTAAAAAAAATTGTTTCGGCTTCTGTTGCTGTTATAAAGACCCCTCGCGTTAAAATTTCTCAAATATCTTACATGTACAGACATCGACCATTTACATTTTTATTATATGTATAGATAAATTTGCTGAAATCTATTAAAACATCCATTTGTAATTAGGTAGATAATTCGCGTGTTGTTACGGAGGACTATCTGCAACTAGGAACCCAAATCCCCACAAGAGTTGGGTACTTATATGCTTCTTTTATTTATCAGAAAACATGTAGTGTATGAACTATTAATTATGTCATTGATTGCGCTAGAAACCACCTTACATTTACGTTAGTTGCGCGTTTACAAACATGTTGAGTTTTATACTACTTATTTGCGGCTATCACACATCTGGCATGATATTTCCATACATATAGCGACCGAGTTCTACAGTTAGACAATTCGTTGTTGGGGCGTCGCAGTCCAAGTTTACAGGGTTTGTCAATCCCATTTTTATTAATTCGTCCTATATAAGAAAGAAGAAGTCTTTCTATTTATTTCTTTCAACAATAATTATGATTAACCGTTACGTATTCTTTGGATCCCGAGCTATACAAAACCCATTACAGTAGCCAAATTCTCACATGACAACCGTCAACTAAAACGTTCACACTTTAGTTGAAACTGGAGTATCCGCATCGTGTTTGCGTCACCGCTGACGTCACAGCTGCCGAGCGGCTTACAGCTCGAGCCTTATTGCGGCTTGTTGAGCTGGCTTATTGGACGGTTCTGCACACGTACATGCTTATGTGACGTAGATGATTATGTGAAATGTGGTTTAGAACATGAAGTGATTTGGGGAGGATTTGAAGACAAGGAAGTTGAATGGAGGTATATGCTCCTTGCTCTAAGATGGTACGTAAAAATGTACTGATCAAGTAGAACTAATGCGCTTGTGCCGTTGTGTTAAAAAGAAAAGGTTTGATACTCGTATTAATAGTTGGACAGATTTCATATTCATAATGGTTTCTTAGATTTACGCGAATGTTACATATTGAAATATACGTCATTTTTACGGATTTTATCGCGATTTGGTTTAATTGTTACATTTTTTTACTTCCCGATCCAGTTCGCCAGCTGTAAAGCAATCGAAACGTCGGGAAGTTATAAAATGTAAAACAGAAACCAAATCGCGATAAAATCCGTAAAAATTAGTTTTATTTCAAGATTTTAAATTCGTTTTCCTCAATGTCAATGAATTTTATCGTCATTATTTAACGGAGGGGCGGAAAGCCATATTTTGGAATAGGAATACGTACAGTTTGGGACAAATATTAGTTCCGGATCTGTGTTTTGAACCGGACACCTTCTAGTTTCTGTTGACGTTATAAGGCAGGTACCCTCGGTTTAGCGTCGGGACTATCTTTGTATATGGATAATTAATGTCCAATTGTGAAACCAAAAAGTCTCGTAGTTTCTGATATCTACGGCACAAGACTCGATCTTAGTTTGGGCTCAAGAGTATGTATGTGACTGTCGAGTGTATTTATTAATTAATTAAAATATAGTTTACAAATTTTCAGCTATCACTAATTTTAGACTTATATTGTTATATCCAATTCCTATACTCTCTGAGAATTTTATTAAATGGCTTGGTTTTGGAAGTAACGTTCTACACATTACAGGTTTATACAACGGAATTGTATTTCACAAGGCTGTAAATCCAGGGGTAGCGCTTTGGGGTGGATGTAGCTCAAATATCCATTAGCGAGTCGGTTTGGTGGTTAAATGATACCCATCACTTACTAATGCTCGACACGGGTTTGTGGAGGCGGATTAATCAATAAGCGCGCGTGGCGACATGCTTAGCAGTTGGAATGATACGTCATGCGCTAACAGGCGTACGTTTAATAGCAATGATACGAGTGGCCGCGGGTTCGACTGAGACAAAGTTTGTTTGGATCCACATGTGTCTCTCGAGTCCGGGTGTCTTCCAATATTCGCGACACGAAACTTGGTATCGTGCTATAAGGATTATGAGTGTCTGTAATGGGTAATTTTATTTTCATGTACATTAGAAAATAATGCGACGGGTATTGACTGGCCCTCATGGTTCTCTTCACTGTCTATGAATTCACCCAAAAAGTCGTAAGTAGATTCAATCCCACTTCAAAGATACACACAAGACCAACCAAAAAATCTAATCTTAAACAAACAGAAATCGGTACATTGTACAAACATTCCCGTATAAAATGTAATATTTATGTTCCAACCGGTGTGACTCCGTCTTGCGCGGTATAAATAGCGACAACACCCCGCCCTCCCCACCTCACCCCTCATGTGTTCTCGCCCTCTAAAACAACAATGCTGGCTCTACACCGGCGCCGTCCCTCGGGAACATTGTTTAGTGGTCACCTGCAACGTTTTTAAACCTTATTTTTATTGGGGAAATCGGGGAAATATTTGGTTTGGAAAAATATGTGCATGTTATGTGTGAACAGTTGAGGCGTAACTTATTATTTTATATCCAAAACGCATACATACAATCCACAATAACATATTATGGTTTTCTGTTTTGAATTTCAGGAACTGCAAAGGAATTTTTGTATTAAAATACCCAGATTCGAAACAAAATAAGTTCATGACGGAATCATTATTTCTAGGGATTAAAACTGTGTCCTCTCATTTAATTTAAAAAACAAAACGCATATAAATGATTAACAGTTGTTAATACCCTGAATTTATTAAATGTATTTATCATTGAGACAAAAAAAGGCTGCGTACAGGTACAATTCAAAAACGCACACAGGTGCATAGCCCTACCCGGGTATCAAAGTAAGTAACTCACGACTCACTGTCTATACACACTACCAGTAGCCGATTAACCTGTCAATTTACCACACTTTATTTTCTATCACATCAAATTAACGCTTGAACTCGAAACAGCCTAACATTTTTATTTTCACCTGAAAACTCCCTATTAAAACAAGGAAAAACGAGCAAAAAGAAAACGCAGACATGTCCCGTCACGGTGCAGGCGGTGCGACTGACAGACATTCTGCTCTATCAGATTACCCCCGTTAGACAGCGCCTGAGGGAGACCGGGGAGCGCTCTATTTCAGGATTTCGCGCTTTGACGACCAGTGCACGGCGTGTTGTCGTAGGTTAGTGTGTATGCATTTAGTTTTATATGTAGGTTTATATAAAAAAAATATATAGCTACATAATGCCCAACGATGGTGAACCGTGTGTTTTATTTTACTACAAATTATTTTGCCTAATTTAAATGTAAAACGGTCAGGATATTAAAAGGTGTTTGTAGCAGAGACCTGTACGTCTCTTATCTAATGTCTAGAAGCAACTAAGATGGTTGCTAAGCTCTGTATAAAAATATTACACGATACACTGTACACACCTTGAAACAAGGATCTAAATTATAAAAGTCACTTTACAAATAAAAACAACAATCGTTTGCGTTGAATCCACATAAATGTGGAAATACAATATTGTTATTTAGCTGTTGTATTTTCTTAACCTTAATTGAATGCCCAAACTACTGTCGGGCTAACGCCTAATCCTATTAAACTCACTTGCTTCTTAACTGTACAAAAACAATATAATATATAAACTAACGCCCCGAATTTCAACGTATTTTTGTAAACGAACAAAGATCGCTGCCCACAAAGGATAGTGTACGCAAGAGGTCATTATTTTCGGCAGGACAAAGAGGAGAGTGGGGTCTGGCTGTCTGTTTAGACCTCGCCTCTTGTCCGTGATTATTCGCTGTCGCGTGATGTGAGGGTTGCTTTTATGTACAATAGTGTGATATAGGGACGGATATGGCATTGACATTGTTTAGAAAATCTTTTCCATGTTATAAAAGTGAGAGTTTGTGTTGATGCATGTTTTTTACTATTGTAAAAAATAAAAATGTACTAAATGGATTTAGATTATATTTTACGGTGTCATATCATGTCGATGGATCACAATTACATGAGGATTGTAATCTATGTAAACTCGCTCCCTGGTGAAACCGCGAAGGTAACAAAGAAATCACATAGTGTACTACAAGGACAAATCTCTAGATATAATTGATTCCATAATAGAATGTTCCTCTAAATGAACTCGTTAAAGCTATTTTTATAATGTTGAACCGACCGAGCGTAGCTAATTGATGGGCCGGCACGTAGTACACCTTGTTACTCTGGCCAATGCCTCCCCATTATCCTACTTACATGGGTCTACGCGTATGCTACGGAAGTTACGACGTAGCAACGTAGACCTAAAGTCTACGGCGTAGATTTTTGTATTCCAGTTATGTATATTAAGATTATTTATAAGCGTTTAGTTTTATATTATAATTGAATAGATGGATGTTCAAAATGCTACTTTACTCGTTTTTAAGGTGGCATAAGTTTAAAGTCTTAGGAATTCAAAGCTGCTTAAACTTTCCAAAAGTTCAGACAAAGCTTTTAAAGCGAAATCAACGTGACTGCTTGAATAAAGTATTGTGTGTTATATACAATTGTATTATACGTATATAGCTAAAATAAATATTTTGTTACAGATTGAAGATTGTGGAACCTGAAGTTGATATTTTTGGTGAGTTTTGTTAATATTTCTCTTCTTTTTTAAATATTTAATAGATGTTTTTATAAGTGAGCATTGAACTTTCATTTAAAATGAAGATAGTTTGTGAACCCTCAACTAGTTCAACTAAAAGCTTTTGGCTATATTATTACCTTTACTATCGCGAGTTTGTTATTTTATTCGCTGCACATTTTTAACCAAAACAGGCGCTTTTTGTTTGTGAATCTGAATTGTTTACGTTATTTTCAAAAAATTTTAATTATCTTTTTCGCGCATTTTATTATTTAAAGCTTAATAAGCAACAAAGATCAGTAAGAAAACATTGTAATCGTAATTATCTTTGTACCGAATACAGAAATGCCTGCAACCGATAATAAAAATGAATATCGAATAGAAGAAAACTATTACTTTTTGTTTTTAATATCACCGTTTATATATATCTATCTTTTCTTGTTCATTTATTCACCGCATATCATAACAGGTCTCAGCTAATAACTACGGCTCCACACGACCCCTCTCAAATGGCCTTGAGCCAGTTGCTTTCAGTTTTACTGCAAGCTCAAGCGGCTGCTACCTGGCTTCTAAATAGCCACCGCTCGGGGCGAATAATACGCTTTGAAACACCCGTGCCAGAGACGCTATTCTCAATGCAGGGGGAGAGTAACTGCCTAGTGTAGGAGGCAAGTAGACGGCGACTTATGGTGTTTCCCGTTGGAAAGAGTAGGAAGATGAAATAGAAAGGTGTGGTAGTGATTGAGATGTTTTAACAAAATGATATAACTAAATTGTCTATTTATTGCTATTTTATTTATAACGTTCAAAATAAGGAAAATTCAGTAAATGGATATTTAAGTTATTTAAAAATAATTTCGTACAAAGACTAAAAAAAAAATTGCAGATAAATTATTACTACCCTCGACCTCATCAACTTATGTGACGTTTATAACTAGTATCTACAGTACTTTTGTTATTCTGTTTAAAAGCAATATTGCAATATTTTTGTTTCTCCGTAAAAAAACATGGGGACCGGCCTCCGGGGTTACCTTAGTAATAATAAAGTTACCCTCCTCACATATCGACAGCACTCTTAAAAATCACGTTTGAAGTGTCAGCGACTCACTCTGCGCCCTCACTACCTGCCAGTCGCTACCTACCCTCAGTTTATAAATAATTCCCTTTCACTCGGCGCCTCGCGTCAAAGACGTGATTAGAGCGATCGCATACGCATGCATAATCCAGATCGCTTTTTAATTACTGGGTCTTGTGTGGGCTGCATCGTGTCATTGCACCGGGATATGAGATGTTTATATCACCATGTTTATTTAACCTAAATACTCAAGAGATCTCATTTGGAAATATGTGATATCTAACTGCCAGCATCAGGTTTATAATTAATTATTATAATTAGAAAATAAATAAATACACCCAACAGTCACATACGTAGTCCTGACCCCACACTAAGAACGAGTCTTGTGTCGTGGGTATCAGGAACTACGAGAGACTTTTCGGTCTCACAAACACCCGGACCCAAAACAAATACCTGTGGATCACTTAAATATTTGTTTCGGTGCGGGCATTGAACCCGTAGCCTCACGTTTCACAGCCGGCGTCTAACCAACTGCGCCACGGAGGCTGTGTGTCAAGCTTACTTTAGAACGGGTTAATGTCATGCAAGCAACTGTATTCATTATCAAGATGGCTATTCGTAATTACTGGATCTCGTTAGGCAGCATCAGTGTCTATGCGCGACGACTTGCACAAGAGGGCCGGCAGCGACTGGATGCGTAAAGCAGCAGACCGGGCTCTGTGGCGTACCTTGGGAGAGGCCTATGTCCAGCAGTGGACTGCAACGGGCTGATGATGATGATGATGATGAGTGTCAATGACACAGGAAATAGAAATATATTTACACCCACGATGGTACGGAGATGGTATATGCGTTTGGGGAGGATGTTCGTGTAAACAAATGTTGCCATTTATCTCCAAAAGTACTAGTCCGATTTTAATACGGTTTTCATTTATGTTAAGATATAAAATTACTATAAAGTTTTGAAAAACAGTCAATTACATTTTAGTAGAGGGTAATTCCTAGTCTTTTTTAAACATTTACGTCTATACATTTTATTTTTATCCAAGCCTTGGATATGAGTATTTACTGTATCCTCTAATACCATAATCAATTTTTTATTCATGTTACCCCAGGGCAATATACTTAATATAGAACGTATGAATTGCGACCTCATCAATACCAATGCGATCAATCATTGCCTAAACTACCAAGGTATCAGTAACGTACGTTACAAATACCTACCTTCCTACTATTCACATAAAGTTCAAATTCAATTGTGCACATATAAACTAAAAATATACATGTAAATTCCAAAGAAATGTAGCCTTTATCACCTTAAGAATAAGACCATAATTTGAATGTGGAGTTTGGAGTATCGTCGGTCATTTGCGCAACCCCTTTTCGTTTAATTTGTAGAGCGGGAAGGCAATATCTGGCATCTCTGTTTTGTCTTTAGGCCGGAATATATTTTTGTGCAAACAGTGCATTAGTGAAATTGGTGGTTGGATACCCCTTTTGTGAGTTGAATTTTATCACGATTGTACTATTGTATCGTATCGGAGGGTTAGTAGCTGTATTAGGAGTCATAATTAAGTGCGTACGAACGTCGCTATTATTTTGAAATAGAGATCGTAAATATTTGGAAACATTTGTTGGGGGGATTAGTTTAATGAAAATATTGCCTACGGTGATTGACATTACTTTTACAGATTATCAGTCAATGATTTTATAGCTATTAAATTATTTTTTTAAACATAACTAACAATGTTCGCGACCTCTGCTCGATATTTGTTTTTGGACGCAAGCCTTTCTAAGACTGTTCTCATTTCGTCAGGCTATTATGTAGAATATTACAACTGAAGCGCGTTCAGTATCAATTCGCACCCTCCTAATCACCCTCGGTTGTAACGAACAGGTACCGAAGCAAAACATTGTCCCCCTCGGCCACTAGAGGGCGCTGTTCTGTAATTAAACACTATTATATCGCATTAAGATGAGACAACAGCGATTGAAGCGAAACATTCCCCGCGCCCCGCGCCCCGCGCCCCGCCCTCCTCCGCCTCGTCCCTACAATTGAGGTTGGCAGTACAGTGAATATAACTGCGGTTTTTTATGCTTATGAAGGTAAATAATAATTGGAGTTAGAGATAATTGCAGTGCTGTTTGTTTCTGAAAGACTTGTGCTTGTATTAGTCATTTGAGTTAATTAATTGTTTTAGGTATAGGGCGCAGTAAATTAATAAAAAAAAAACTTTGAGCCACTGGTGTATATTCGTTTTGCTACTTAAATGTGGCAGATATGTCAGGGTTGTTTATTATTCATATATTCAAACTGCCTTGGTGGCATAGTTGTACTACGGTACGATTACCAAGCTGAGGTCTCGGGTTCGAATCCCGGGTCAGTCCCGCAAAGTAATGTTCGATTTTCCTATTTATTAACAGCCCGGAGTCAGGAATTTGTGCCCGATATGGCAATAGGGTCGCACCCAATCACATTGTGAGGCGGAACATATACGGCGAAATATGGGTGTCCTGGTAGCGCCTCTGCCAACCCCTTCAGTGTTAAATCGTGAGTTTATGTATGTGAGCTCTCAAAGATATCCCCAGCGACCTATTGACAGCAACCCACATCGACAGGCATATTAATTTCAATGCATTGACATATCGATTCCTCAAAGTGTATTAATAAACTTATATAATTCCTGGAACTTTATATAAATCAGAGTGTAGTTTCAAGAAAGGTATTTATAGAATGCATAGGTCTTCCCATTGAATTGTGAAGTACAAGGTGAAGTATCTCTCCTATCCTTGTTCAGTAAATTCATTGAGCATTCATAAGAACTGAGCGTTACTGGCTGTGACAAGGGTCATTTGTAAACACAGCTCCTTAGTATGTTTTACGTTGAATTGACTTGTAGTGTAGTTTTAATTATCTTAAATACAAAGAATCTGCCTTAGTTTTGGTATTAAAGATATAAGATACTTAACATCTTGGTTTCTTAGACTTAACATCTTATGTACCAGGATGGCGAGCGCAGTGGAATGCCAAGCATTGCTTTGTAACTCATGAAGTTGTTTGGTTTTGCTAATGTCCATGAGCGGTCGTATCGCTTACCATCGGGCGAATGGCATGTTCTAGCGTGATAATACACCCACGAAATGACTAAAGATTAAAGAACTTTGTATTATAACTTTTAACATGTTTCTGATTTTTCTGCATTTGAACGTGGATCCAGCATAACAATTCCACGAATTTATGATGAACCAAAAGTGCAACGAACTCCAACAACAGAGTATTAAACTGGCGGACAGTGTGTTGCCAATTAATTGCCAAATTCGAGGCATTAACATAAGCGCGTTACACTACTGACCACAGATTCAACGCCAGCAACTAACCTCATTGTCACACCCGCAACTAATTTGGTCGCGAGTGTAAACGCATATTTATTAGATTGGCCTCAACTCCCCATTGTGCTGTAATTTACGAACAGTGTTAGCAGTTTAGTTAACGGAACGGCGGCCATTTTGAAACTCGTGCAGCATAATGACGATATTACATTAGATTATTAATTACACTGTAGTTACCTTATGCTATCGTACTCATGGGTCACCATATCGCGATGGTAGCGTTATCTCACAGGAAACTGACGTGATGCGACGCCTTTGATGTTGGGTTTCTTATGTTGAGTTGAGATTACGGTAGCTCATCGTTCTATTCTTGTTTTCGTCCTGGGGACTGCGGCTGTGGAAGCAACTAATCCTTTCCTGAGTACTACCTATTGCAAAACTAACAGTCGTGTCCCTGGAAATTCATGTCATAGAAATACAGACCTCTCTCTACAATTAATTTCTATTTATTCACCCGCAAGAACTATTTCCATCGGTTTTGTTGGAGCTCATTACGGCTCCTTTAGTTAGCCGCTGCTCGCAATACTCGGTTTGAAGCGGTCGAGTGTTGTTCCATATTAAGCATTCATTATAAAGTTATGCAAAGCGAACCCAAGAGCTCTTCGCTGAACTATAAGCAAAAAAACAATCGCGGCTCGCCTACGTATTGTGGATTTTCAGCTCGTTTACAGGATTTTTATAATGGAAATATCCAGGGTGTACTGGTATTTTCTATGTACTGTTGAGTTCAGTTAGAATAGATGTTTCCTATCAAATAGGGACCACAGTACATGATGGTAGAAATCGTATCCTAGCGATCCAGGATACCCGGTTTCGAGTGAGCCGGTGTAATTGTAGCCACTGGCGAGATATGAGCGTCTCTCGTAATAGGAAACTCTATGAGGACTGCATTCTTCTTATCATTAAATGCAATATACCCTTTTTTGTGTCTGTATAGATGTAACAAACCCTAAAACGTATCAAGAGTTTAGTAACAAATACATACATAAACTCACGACTTTTTCCCTGAGGGGGCAGGCAGAGGTGCTACCAGGACACCCACATTTCGCCTTATATCGCCATATCGGGCACAAATTCCAGTAACAAATACCCAGTGTAATTGGATGTTACAGAATTGTTTTACGCGTCCATACTCGGTCGAGTGTAATTTCCTTTGGAAATTGTTGAGATACTTCGGATTACAAGTTTGACCGCAGAAAGAGCCTTTCGCCGGCGGCCAGCGTCCCTAACTCTATAATTAAAAGTTTTGTTGATGGAAATTCATTGAGGTTTACCGTTTTTTGTCATTTATAGGGAACATATTAACGTGGCCTGTGCCTAAGTAAAATGCGTTTAATAAAGTGTCAATTGCTGCAGACTTAACGATCTCTATCTCATGGTTTTTTTTCAACCAACTCGCATTATTTTTTATGACTGGTGGTAGGTCTCTCATATGTGAGAGGCCGCCTGGGTAGGTACCACCGCAATGTCTATTTCTCCCGCCAAACATCAGTGTAAATGCACTGTTGTGTTCGGTTTGAAGGGCATTGCAGCCAGAGTAACTACTGTACTTATTTTTATTTTTTTATTTACTACTTATTTTTACTTATTGAGATCTAACATCTTATGTCTTAGGATGGCGAGCGCAGTCGAATGCCAAGCATTGCTTTATAATTCATGATGTTGTTTGGTTATGCTACTGTCCATATGCATTCGTATAGCTTACCATCAGTTGAATGGCATGCTCGTCTCGCCATTCATCGCAATAAAAAAATACAAGTTTTTAAATGTTTTTTTTAGGTAATAAAAGTTCACAGCAGTAAAATAAAACATAAATTATATTTTAATTTAAATATTGAACCAAATAAAACTGTTTCACATTCATAACTAGAGATGTTTTATTCATTCGGTATTTTTTTTAAACCACGGACTACAGAGCATTCGCTTTGTTATGAGATTTGTGTTGATGTTAATTTATATTGTCTAGACGCGGAAATTCTACATTGTTGTATCTAAAATCGCTTTGAGTGGTCACTTTAAGTCGACGCCGTACTTTAAACTCATGGGGAAACTTCGGTCGTAAGATATTTAAGGTTTTCAACTAATGTATTAATATAAAGTTCAATTTGCAATGTAGCACACATGAAATGGATTTTACTATGTTCAAAATAAAGTATAATAAAATTGATTAACATAATTTTAAATAAAACATAAATGATAATTAACTTTATGAATAAATATGGCATACATATTCATTAATTCCACTTTTGTGTACGCGGAAGTAGGGAAGTAGGATGAATTTGTTTTAAAATTAATACTGAATATTTTATATCATATTCAATATCACAATTTAAAAACTATTGTCTAAATAATTTTATAGTCGATATAGTTCTTGCCCATTGTTTTTGAGACGAAGAGAACCATCAAAACCCACTCGCATTTACCTTAACTGTCACAAATAATTGTGATGATATTAATAGAAAGTACAGGGAAATAAACCATCCTACTTATACTCGTAACATTGATCCATAAATATGGAAGTGAAACAAACCAGCAAATTGATTGCGACAGATCGTTTCCTCGTTTGTCGAAATATTTTTATGTCGAATAAACAATTCCCTGATTTGCGGGCCGTTGCTAATAACGGATTTTGGGATATTTTCGCCCACGTGGCATTTCGGACGCCCACCCTCCGTTTATATCTTGCGTTGGAGGATATCTTGGAAAAATATTATGCGCACTGATCCGTTATGACGCAGTGCCGGCTTGTGGAGATATGCTATAAATAAATAAGCTATAAATATCGATTTATGAAAGTATATACATTACTCAGTGGATAGATTTCATTTTGGTGATACGAGGGATAAATAATGTAGACGTGAGAGGAAACTTAAAACGTTAGAAGCTATTTGCTTATAATGCACGACTAGCTTTCTACTTCCATCGTTGTCAGTAAATAAATAACATTATTTAGACTGGCTCGGTGGCGTATTTGTATTACGGTACGGTTACAAAGCTGAGGTCTCGGGTTCGAGTCCCGGGTCGGGCAAAGTGATTTTGGATTTTTCTATTCATTATCAGTCTGGAGTCAGGAATTTGTGCCCGATATGGCGATAGGCTCGCCCCCTATCGCATCGTGGGACGGAACATACTAGGCGAAATGTGGGTGTCCTGGTGGCGCCTCTGCCTACTCCTTCGGGAATAAAGGCGTGAGTTTATGTATGTATGTATGTATATATGTATTATTTAGACGACTGTAATCTGTTACGTACATACTTAACAGATACACACATGTCAAGTGTTTGGGTTTTACAGACTTAGCGAGATTTTTCGTTCAACATCCCAATTCCCGAAACGTGAACTGAACACTGTGTCAGCCTTCCTTTTTACACCTAGCTTCTCAACCTCAACACAATATAGTGTCATGTCTTAAATAATATAAAATAGTTTCTAGATTCAAACGTAAAAACGAAACGTTCTGTAGGAATAGTTGCAGCGTGAAGTGGCGTTTCCTTCCTGTGCGGCGACGCGAGAAGTTTGAGCTCCGGTAAAGATGTGTAGGACTCCTTCCGACACCCACACATATGGGTGTTTGTGAATGTGGGTGTTTTGGAGTGTAGTTGTTTTGAGTGGTGTGATTGTCATCCTTGTTTTAGCTTACGGTATGGTCGGTATTTAAATAAATTGTTCCTGTTTTCTATTCAACCATTAAAGTATGGTGAACATTTGTTTTCATATTATCCGTTTGGTTAGTTATCGTTTCATGTCTAAAACTACTAGGTGCGATATAATATTTCACGATCACCGCCAATTTAATTACACGAATAAGTTATATATTTCTTTATTGTTAATGAAATATAGTAATTGAAATTACTTGCATAAATGAATACTACTCTACTACTGTGTAATTTTCTGTAGATTTTTTCATTATATTTAACACATCTTACACATCCCTCCATCCCTTACTCTAATGTGTTGTGAACAAAACAAGCTCCAGACATGAAAATGTAACGCAATTTGGAGCCAACAACACTGTCAAGCTGACGCTGCTAATTCGGTTAGCAGTGAGCGCCATGCCGCTGAATTATTAACGATACCGTCTGCTTCAGCCGCTAGCCTTACTGTTTAACCTTACCAGATTTCCTAATGGTGCTGGCTTATTGTTGAGTCAAAAATAGATGGTGGCATATTTAAACGCAGCTGGATTTAACAGTAAGAAAAATTATGTGGGCAGTTGAAAAGAAAAGTGGGAACTGGGAAGTGAGATGTATGATGATGCTATTCAATGCTAGTGATCCTAAACAGTAATTTGTGAAATTTACTGCATAAGAATGTCGGGTCTTCCTTTGTTGCACCTGTCCCTTTCTATTTATCTATTCAGCCATAGGAAGTCCACTGCTGAATAGGTCTGTCCCTTTCTATATCTATATCAGCCCATATACGTCCCACTGCAGGGCACGGGCCTACTCTACAATCGAGAGAATCGATTCAGAGTGGTTAGGCCATATAGTCCACCACGCTGGTCTAGTGCGGGTTTGCGGACTTACATACCGTAGAAATTCTTTTTAAAATCGCTACGGTATGCAGGTTTCCTCACGATGTTTTCCTTCACCGTTAAAGTGCGTGGTGATTGACTATCAATACACACATAACTCCGAAAAGTCAGAGGTGTGCCCTGGGATTTCAACCCGCGACCACCGTGAACATTTAGTCAGCCGCGTCTGGTCAGTTACCAACAGGCCACCACGCACTTTTCTGTCCCTTTAAGTGACGTTAATCACACAGACACAAATTCGTTAAATAATGTAACCTTTGATTAGCATTAGGTATAAGCTACATGCATTTCCAATATCAGCCATAATCATTAACCTGTCACGCTGTGAAGTGGTAACATACTTACATACTTACATTCATTCACTTTATAATTTTTACTTTCATTTGGAATATACTATATAATAATGTGTTTCTAAAAGTGTTCTAAACTTTCTATAATGGACCTACACAGATAACAGCTAAACAATTTTGACAATTTCAATGACCTTATTTTTAATAAAACTACTAAAATATGTACATTTACCAACAAGCCCGCCAGCAGCGTTCCTGTGTGCACATCAAACGGTTTTTCAACATTTTCCCTTTCGACGTCGCTGAATTTTGCACTCTTAAATACAATTTCCTCACAACACATGTTACCATAAATGAATGATAAACAAACTTTTCCGCAGTTTCCTCCCACAAATACATTTCGCCTCACTCTGTTTTCAGTCTGTGCTGTGCGGAAATTTATCATATCCTTATTACAATGGTAGTAATGTCGAAATTAGCTTGAGTGTGATCACATTGTGCGTTTTGTAGTAAGAAAGTGTAATTGGAATTTTCACGGTTCAGAAAATCGAAAGCCTGCGCCCGGAGGTGTGCCGTACACACGGACTTTATGTTAGTGCAGCTTATTATTGATAAGTCATCTTATTTTAGTACTATTCTATTTTCAGTGAAGAAGTTATTTTCGGAAATATATTTATCAATTTGTAGTAAATCATACACAGATAATATCGATTATTACTTATTCGGAGAAATTGAGCCACCTTGGAGACTTGGGCAAAGCGGCTCTTAGATAATTATAAGTAAAATGAAAAGTATCTGCATTTTTGTATTATCTTTTTAGTTAATACTATTTCTACGTATTTATGACCCACGTTTATTGTATTCTCAATAATTATCGTAATTTGAGACAAATTATTTAACCCGAGTAATTCAAATTATTTCCATTACCTTCGAAAAAAATAAGTGCCACTGGAAGTAAAAAAATAATTTAACATCGTCAACTATGCTCGTGCAAAACGCCTTTTAATTTATTCAAGCGCACGAACATGATTCCAGCAAGTTGGCAAACAAGTTGAATAACTAACATATCAGTGTGTAACAACATTTTGGGGAGAACGGGCCGGGACAAAGCCACTGCACCTTAATTGAACCTTATCTATACGTATACAAGTAACTGTCATCTATAAATAGGGGAAAACGGGCAAAGTTTGCTTCCTTTCTCAAAGATGTCTAACATAATTTTTAGCGTTTTTCTTATAGCATAGAAAGGTAATCTGTATTTTTTTTTTCTCTTTATTTAAGGGCTTTATCGCTTAGCAATAATGTCGCCCTATAAAATCATCACTAAAAACTACTACAAACTTATCAACTAATTACTAAACGTATTTATTTAATTAAACTTTAAAAGTAAAATACAACTGTTATTTTAAACATATTTGTGCTAAATTACATAAAAATCTAAATTTTTCTGTTGACGGATAAGCTAATATACTATTACACAAACCAACATTAAAACTCAATTGCGATTTAAACAACTTTCTCCTTAAATCATTATTTTTTGTGCATTCTAGTAGGATATGTTGTAATCTGTATTTAATGTTAATATTTTATTATTCAGCTGTCCTTAGTGTAAATGATGTCGAAACTACGTTCTTAATGGATAAATAAGTAATTGGAAGAAGAATAAATTAACGTGAAATAAACTTGAAATATAAAGATGCTTTAAAAATTATAAGCACCGATAGCTTTCAATTTTTAATGAGATTAGAAATTTTTAATCTCATGAAAATGAGTGCAAATACTTTTAACGAAATTTGCGATTTAAGTTTAGCTGCTCTTAATTAATTAATGTTAAGAAAAATATTTAAATTTGCTTGATAGTGTTCCTAACTTTAACTATGTAAATTACGCACATTAAAACAAACGTGCATAGTTGTAATTTCTAAATGGCTGTGTGTAATCCAGTTTTCTTGTCTCGCTTCAAACTTAAGCCACAATCATAATTTAAAATAAGTGTTGAAGTTTAGAGCTAGGTCGCGCGGCTCCAGGCGCCCTAGTGTGTCTAGATAGGTTCTAATTTTGTTTATATGATAACGCGAGTCATCCGCTCCGAGGCAATTTGTAAGGTCGGATATATTCTACATGCGAAATTGTGCTTTTAATTGTAGTGATAGTAACTAGCGGTACGTAATAAGAGAGACTTAGGGCCTCGTTCACTATCTCCAAGTAAACCGTTGATTAGGCTACTCATCAGTTAAAGTCACCCGTAACATCACGTGTCGATTTCACGACGCACCAGTAACACTAATCCTATGATTACACATATCAATACTTTACTGGCTACATCATCTGCCAATTAGCGTATTTACTTGATGGTTAAAATAAGGTTAAAATCTCAACCTCCTTTTATATTTTTTAAGAAAAAACACGTTGACACTTCAGCGGGAGGCAAGACTGGGAACATTTGACCAATGATTTAATAATAATATTCTATAATTGCATTTGACGCAATATTGAACGAATGATTCATTCAATTTCTTATGTCATTCACTTAATCAGCACGTTACTTTATTTTCACTTGTGAAATCGACTGAAGATACTCTGCACATTTACTTGGCAAATAACGTTAATCAAAAAGTAACTAATGAACGGTTTACTTGAAGATGGTGAACGAGACCCTTAGTTTTATTGTAATACTATACTTCAATAACCTTGGTTTACATCCCAGTTTAAAATAATCATAATTTTGGCGTGATAAAATTATTTATTTACCATCGCGATATCGCAGGCAATGCCCTTGTGTCACACATACTATTCTTATTACTGAGATTTCAGTTAAAGTGTGTAAGTTTAGAGCTAGATCGCGTGGCTCCAGGCGTGTCTAGATGGCTCGTCTCGGTTGAATCTAATTTGTTTATACGATAACACGAGTCATCCGCCACCCGCCCCGAGGCAGTTTGTAAGTATAGCTATATTCCGCATGCGAAATCAAGCTGGCTTGCAGCTGTAGAGATAGCGATTTGCGATACGTAATCTTATTATTTTCTTTTTACCGCTATCGCCGTAATGTTACAAATTACTTGCAATAAAAACAGTTTAAAGTAACTTTCTTATGTGACTTTAGCCGGTTAGGAGTAAGGATATAAATATTACAAATGAATTGCATTTCATAAGATATATTAGATTCTTGAATTGTTTTGGATGTCAAATTCTTTCATTGCCCTCATGGTTTATGCACTGCGTAGATATTACCTACGGTGGTTATTTACAGAAACCCGCTCCGCTCATAACATCGCTATCACTCCCGCTCTACCACATCGCAGGATTAAACGCGTAGCGGTTTTGACGCTGCATTGCATATGTACGCGTTTTTCACATATCCGCTGCGGGGCTTAAACTCGACTCACAATGGCTTGTTAATCTGCCCCCGTTTTAAATATTTATGTTGTATTAAATTGCGTGAGTTGGTATGAATGTATGTGCATTTTCGATTCGATGTTTTAAAGAAAATAGTTACGAATTTTCAGGATTTAGGGTGCAGATTATGTTGTGGTAATTAAAGAATTTAACAGTAGAATGCTACTCGGCGACAATGATAATGAATGTGTATTTTGCAGACGTATTGGACTGACCTTTGTGGAAAAATATTAATGTGAAAAAAGTGGAAGCGGTGTTTTAGGTGATCAACAAATGTGTAGTAAGTTTATGTAGTTTTTCATAATCAGGCCTATGTAAGTGATCGTTAGCTGTTTAATATTATTATCAACTTAGCTTCAGCTAAAACCCCTACAACATCTCATCGCCAATCCAAACCCGCGATCTAACAATAGTTACCTAATCCTCTAATCTTCCCAATACCAATAAAATAGAAAACAGTTAATCTGTTTAGGTGGCGGTCCTACCGACCGCTGCCCACTCCACCGCAATACAAATCAATTATACAACTAGATTACCGCAACCGCGGTGTTGAAGGGAAATTATCTTGATGAAATACCTGAGGATTTGATACAAGAATTTCTAAGGTATGGGGAGTCTATCAAATGTATTGGGGTGGTGTGGAGACAAAAAGGCCTGGAAAACCCCCTGAAATGTCTAAGATAAAAATTGTTGAAGTACAGAAAATACAGAAATATTTTGATTTATTAAGGTTGTTCTGAAGATCTTTTAAGAGACGACATGTTACAAGTCTTATGACTAATCAAATGACTCCCTCTCAAAACCTGATGAAGACGTTAATAATACCGACAGTTTGTATACACAACGCTTCTTCTGGTTATTATTCCACAATTCAAAAATATACACATGTCCACCATTGTTTATTAGTGCACATTACAAATACTTTGACACACGTCGGTCGTCACTCGTGAATGCAAACAGTTGCACAAAGCAAGCAAACAGACACACACACACACACACACACATGTGGCTCACAGACAAACACACACACACGATGCTCATCCGCGGTCGCCGCCGTGTTAGCCCACAGCTTTGTTACAATCCCGGGACAAATGTGTGCTCAGCTCGTCGTACTTGCACTGGGATCACATTTACACAGACTATAATTATTTGATGGGGTTTCATCGTGTTCTTTTGTACTGACAAGATGCAAGTGACCCCTATTCACCTTTTTATACGGCAAAGTTACTGCAATGTCTGATATGGAAAACAGACCAGATAGTGTATCTGTTAACGGAAATGTGTGTAATCCGTCATTGTATACAATTCCTAGGAAATGTATGTAATTCCTAAAATCGCCCGGAAATGTGTAAAATAAATTACATTAGACACATTTCCTAGGAAATCTATACATTTCCTAAATAGTAATCGGAAATGTAAGTAAATGTAAGTATTTAAGATATTAATTAACATAAACTAACCTAACCTAACCTAACCTACCTACCTACCATTGGAGAACAATGGAGAATGTCACATGAATCTTGACAGGGAGCCCGAAATGAGCTTCTCGGACACCGGAAGGGTTATTTTTAATTAGTAACATAGCTAATATGAAGATACGAGTATTATAGAATTTACCGCTATGATTGTTACCTGTGATAAAAAATATTACTCTCATTTGAACAACGTGTTTTATTACAGAAACCATTATTCTTATACATTTCCTAATACGATATTGGAATTGTATACAATGCCTAGGAAATGTATACATTTCCTAGGATATGTATGTATAAAATAATTATTGAAAGAATATTTTATACATTTCCTAAATAGCTTCGGAATTGTATACATTTCCTAGGAAATGTATACAATTCCTAAATTTCATACATTTCCGGTAACATATCCATTACGCATTATATCACATTATGACAGCTTTTCTACCATTGTGTGCGATGGTCGCTGTCCGATGCCAATATTATGATTATTATTTTTATAAACGCTGGCCTATTTGGCAGCCAATCGTTGTTCATTTGAAACAGAATGTAAACAACTTTCGTCGACTTCTGTCGTTTCACTTAGGTAAAAGACTTTGATACAGACATAAAGGTATTTCATAACAAATCCAATATTCGCAAGTAAGAAATTGAACGGTGTTTATTGTAATGAATTCATTTCCGCGAAATAAATTCGCCCGCTATACGAATGCCGCTTGAGAGGCACAATGTCCGTTCATTCAAACATTAACACAACTCTCCGTTGAAATTGCGGAGTGTAATTTAAAAATTCCCACTTTGTGTGCCTGGCCATGTTGGGAATCATTTAGATCGAGACTGCGAGTTGTCTGGTTTTGGCAAATGACTGGTTTGAACTTTGAACAAATTGAAATTCTACATCTAATTAGCTTTTCTAGTAAATAACATACTTCATTTTTTTATTCTTTACCTCTTCAAACAATTTCCAATCAATGAAAATTCTGTCCATTAAAGGGTTAAGCTAAAAAGGATTATTAAGGCTTTCGTGTAAACTTAACAAAATTGGATTAAACCCGTTTTTTAAGCCGTTGTTATTGAGCCGTTTGGGCCGACTTAACCCCTCGCGCTTCAGATATTTGAACGGTACAGACATGATGTGAAGGGTACTTTAGATCACATGTCTACGCTTTGCGTTCGCATAATGTTTTTTAATTGCTTTTAGGAGTACATAATACGAATGAAGGGTTAGATTGAGGCTTAAAATATCTGTTTGATAGAGTCATAGGTGTGTTGGTGCCGTATTAACAATGAGTGGTTTAGAATCGAGGCAACTGGTATTAATTTCTGGTGATAAAAGCGTCGAATTATAATAATCTAGATCTTAATTTCTCTACGTTTATTGCGTTTACTGATATACACGAATTGAAACTTTTAAACTAACAGAAATAGCAGACCGCCACAATTAGCTTAGATGAGGATATACGAGTAATCATTTCTCACCGGTGAATACTATATCTTGATTGCACTTCACTTACGTCCATGTTACTTGCTATGACAAAATATAAAGCAATAATAATTAAAAATCATTTTGGATGTAACCTCATATTTCCCCGATACATTTTCATTTAGCATAACTTTTAAGGTTATTTTTTAATGTTTATTACCTGCAATTTATAAGCTTTTTCTGCATACGTGGCAACGTTTCAAGTGTAACAATATTCATAGCTTTTTCAACGTTTATAGCTGAATGTCTCGTGAATAGGATATATTGTTTGACCTCCAATCAAGGTCAAGAAACTTGGCTCGCAGCCATGGGGAAACTAAGCACAAACAAAATCCATTGAATAACTTCAGAAATACCTAGAAATTAAGTGCTTAGACAGACTAAGTTGTAAATCTAAGTTATGTCTGGAGTGAAATATTAATTGTATACAGTTAGCCTAATGGATTTTTTGTAGCCAAAAAAATACGACTAATTCGATCCACCCGACTGATTTATTTTGTGTTACCTACTGATATTTTGATAATAGAGATAAAAGTTGCTTTCAGAAAGCTTATTTATGGGAAGGGTTTAACAGTGGACATAAAGTGGCTGATTCTCTACTGATTTTTAAACCTACTATCTAATCTATACATATGTAGCGGTTGTATGTGAGTGTACTTACATGTGAAATGAAAATAATATAATAAGCTATCGTATGTCACAATTTAAGTTAGTAACTGTTCAACCGTTGCCAGAGTAAACCGTTATTACTTAACGCTATGTTTTATTTCTGTCACCCCGAACACACCACTAAACATACATATGATAAATTTGCAACCGATCGATGTCTGTACATGGAAGATAAATGAGAAAAACTAACATGGGGTGTCTATATTCATGTAATAGAACCCAATTTGGCTATTTGTCTGTGCGGTGGTGCGCGATGAACTTTTTGGCATGGAGTAGCTGACACCCTGGATTAACAATTAGGCTACTTTTTATACTCAAAGGGATGGTATGGGACTGGATTACACGCCTTGAGTCAGAATGAGATGGGACAGGCGGGATATAACAGGACGGGATGGGAAATTCCATATAAAGTTAAAAACGCAGACGAAGTTTGCGGGCAGAAGCTAGTTACTAATATATTCCGAACAGTAAAATACACAATTGTTAGGAAAACGAAACGAATACTATTTTTCATTATTTTCTGTACCTTAATTGGGGTGAATACCCCACCACCACGGTATACATCAAAACTCTACAACGTATTTTGCCCATTCGGAGTAAATTGCACGGCAAGATTAAATTTCTCATACAACACCCACGAGTCGAGAATCGAGTCAGATTTAAATCACGTCGCGCATAAATTTCTTTTATGATTAACCTTCAAAGTTAAGCAATGGGTCATTAGGGCCCCTGCGGGTAAATTTCAGATACAGCCAGTCTAGTTTATCAGGGTTTTGTCAAGGTCGTAGATAATACGGGGATATGATTTTTAGGTAATATAGGTTGTTTTGTTAGAGAAATATTTAACGCACATATAAGTTTTGGTTGCAGACTAAAATGTGTTTAGTGTCAGAGTTGTCAGGACCTACGAAGGAATTCTCGGCCCCATAATAATACTTCTGTATATTCCAAATATATGAAAATAATCTCAAAGAGGACAACATATAATAAGTAATTGGTTAGCCTGCAAAATTGTAAAATAAATCTCCGCAATGCAATTGTTTTTGTAACCAACAAAAAAATTTAGTCCTCTATAATGTCAAAGCCGTAAAGTCTAGTTTCTTATGTATATTATCTCAAACTCGTATATGTAGTTAATGTATTTTTGCGTATATACATTAAACTCTGTGCTTTTGGCCAGCCAAGTTTGTATTAAAATAAACATGAAAACTACTAACCGCGCTCTATAAGTCAGTGGACCGTGGCGGTAATCAGAGAAAGCACTCAACCACCGCGTGAGTAATAAAGGCATATTTCTGCTCACAACGTGGCAGGAAGCTGTAAAATGTGGCCTGGGGGTCGAAAGTACCCCGCGACATGGATCATTGCGATTTACTCACAAAGATTGGGGCACTCTGTAACCGGGTTTGGCTTGATACAATAATCGCGTGGCTTTGGAAAATGTTAACCCGTAAAAAATATTTAGGCGGATCATGGTGTGGTGTTGTGGTTTTGTTGGCGAGTGTTAGTGCCTGGTAATATTTTTTAACGCTTAGTGAAGCTAAAAAGTTACTTTTTGTTGGAAAATAATTTAGGTTAAGAAATAAACATATGATATGTATGAAATAAATAAATTGGAGTTTCTTTTAAATAGTGAAACACAGTGATGGCTATTTAATTATTGAGATTTTTTACAAATGTAGGAATAGTTGTAAAAATACATATTAATGTAGCTATTTGCCAATATTTTTTACATTGTTTACCTTATTTGTATTTTCGGGGGTAAATTTGGGGCATACATCAATTATGAACTACGTTAGCCCTAACTTTTGTTAATTACATTGCGAAGGGTCTATTGACAAACAGTGAGGGGCGTAAGTTTGGCACTTAGGGGCAAGACTTGACGGACATAACTAAAGTAAGATATTTACAAAGCAACTAGGTGCGCAAGATATTCTTGTCTCTACTTATATCTGTTGGTTTTTATCTATAGGTTTAATATAAAGGCCTTTCATTCATTAATTTACAGAGTGGCTTTTCTTCTATTCAAATATGTCCTGTATATACATTTTTCATACATGAAAACCTGTTCTCCATAAGATTTATCAGGTCACCGCTCCATCGAATCCTGCTATAAAATTAAAAGACAGCCTTTGAATACTCTTTACATGCAGAATGATTGTGAGCGGAAAATATTATTTCGATCCGTGTTGAACTTGCCCCCAATAAAGTACGGCAGCCGAACGCCCGGTACGTGCGTTTGGGGCGGAGAGTTCCGCCCCCGCCCCGGGCGTCCGCGGGAGTGAACACGCCGCGGGCGGAATGCATAATTAGCCCTGTGCCATGACATCGTCGGATTTCTTCAGTTCTGCTCGTTTTTAGGGTTCTGTAAGAAAAAGAACTGAAGCCTTGTAGGAACATTGCGTTTTTGTTTGTCAACAAGACTAGGATACTTTCGGTGGTTCTAAAATTATTACATTTTGCTCGAAGTAAGATCAAATAGCATACGTATTGTAATAAATACAAATATTAACTAGAAAATTATGACTAAAATGAAAAACAAAAATTGCAATTATAAACTTACTTTTACTCTTACAATAGTATGATATGGAATTATATTAATTTATACTACGGAACCCTAGAAGCGTGAATCCGACTCGCACTTAGCCGTTTTTTCCCAACTTTCAGACGGAGCCGGCTTAGTGTAGGGGCATAAAATTACCCCATTTTCTCTTTTTACTGTTTCGAGAGCATGGTCGCTGCTGATGATGCTTTCAGGCCGAGTAGACAAGGAATGTTTTGGGTTTGTTTTCGCTACATTGAATCGGTATCTTTGGCGTTTGAATACCGGAATTTGATTTAATCTGACACTTCTTTTTAAGGTACTGGGTAATACTTGGCAATAAACCTCCTTTTGGACTTACTGCAGTGTATAGCGTTTAAGCTAAAGATAATGTTACGTCATTGTTAGAGGTTGAGAACAATGGCATTCCTCCTATCTGTGCTCTTCGTGTGTGCAAGCCTCTATAACAGTAAGTCGTGGGTAATTGGATAACCCCAATTTAAACCAACATCACATTCTGGATTAAGTAAGAAAATCCATTTAACTCACAGAATATGCAATAGATGAACATACATATTACTCTAAAATGACTACCTTTCTTTAATTATGACGTCCTCGGATAAAAAGTGTTTGATACCGAAACCAGCAAAACGAATTTACATCACAAACAAATTTACATGAACAAATTGACGTCATGATTAACTTGCCAACCCTTCCCGACTTTACGCCTCGTCAAAACATTTGGTCTAAAGTGCCAAAATAAATAATGAATCGGAACCACAACATTGCACTGAGTTTTTTGCGTCAGTCGCGGGTTAAAATTGACAATTTACATGTAGATGATACGAGTGGAAGCAATTGGCGGGGTAGGGTTTAATGAACTGTCAGCTGGGGTATATCATACCCCGAACACTTGACGCGAGCCCGTAGGTATAGAGGCGGAATTGTAGGGTTGCCTTTGTGCATATCGCGCGGGGATAATGTGATCAATAGGTGGAAGTCTGACAGTGATTTTATAATATTTACCCTGCGGTGTATCCTTGAGCTGTTTACTTAAGTTTGTATACTCTTATATTTTGCAAGGATGGTGCGTTTTAAATATAGTTTCGACAGATCTAATATACTGTGATCGGCCGCCAGCCTGACGGCGATCCTTTTGGAAACGGTTCAAACTCAAGCAATTGTTGGCGAGTTATTAAACTGATATAAATAGCAACCTTCGAACAGTATATCTGATGCCAAGTGTGAAACAAAAGGCCGCTGGTTTGGCCTACGTATAAAGATAAATGTTAATGTAATTACAAATTCATGTCTTTAGACTGCATTGAATTTTATTGATTTGAATACAAGACAACTTTATTAATAATAAATAAATAGAATATGTATTTTTTATTTAGAGTTTCTCAATTGCGTAAAGCACACTTAATAAACAACTTAATTTGATAGAAAATAATTCACTAACACCAATGCCTTTCTTCACAAAAACACCATAAATCTCTGTCTCGACTTCCAACAAATCGATTTGCAAAAACCTCGTCTCTATTACAGTCTGGCAGAAATCGCGCCTAATACTTTCTAAGCTCGCGTGACGGATGGACAGGGGAATATAAAATATTGTTGTTTTGTCCTCCAGACAACCCGATTCATGCCGCCTTATAATTTTTCAACGTGTAAACACCAAATTAGAATATGTTTTTTGTTGTCAATTCATTTGATGTATGTTTTATTACATAGGTTACATAAGTTTGAGCGAAAATAGTTTGTATATTGTCAACGAATATATTGCTGTAACTTTGAAGATTTTATTGAAGTAGATATGACGTAGACCTGATGTATTAAAATTTAATAAGACTCCTATATATACATACGTCATGCTAGGTACGAGTCTCTTCAACGATCTTGAGAGCTTAAGGCTTGAATGCGTCATGCTTGTACTATTTCGTGTTGTCGTATTTCAGACACTCTTGAAATTCTTATAAATATCTCTTAGGTATAATAGTTACGCAGATTTCCTCGCGATTTTTTTCTTTACTCTCGAAGTTATCAACTTTTAATACATGCCTCGCCTTAGGCTCGAACCTGTGAATTTAAAACCAAAATAATACACTTTCATTAAAAAAATGCATAACAGAATCTCGCAACTTGTCTCCTCATAAGTCGAGATGTACTCCGCTAGCACATAGACCTTCACGACCCTATTAGCGGCAAAACCTATCGCGGCTGTACAGCAACAGCGCCTTCGGCAAAAAACGACATCGAAAACACACGAAATCACTTGTGTGCATTACATTCAATGAGCAACCGAGCACTCCTAATGGCGCAGGCAGCCACGCAGACGGCCTAAACTGTGACCTATATGCACTGAATGCGAGCGTATGAATGCGTTCATATCCCCCCCTTTACCCCTCCCCCACGCCCGAAGCCACCCGAGCTCCTGCGCTCCAACTAGCCCGCTTATCTTTTTGTCTTAAGGACCTTTGATAAACGTATGTTTTTGTTTGAAAGTGGGGCATGGCGGAGGTCCAGTGGAAATGTTATATTTTACATTTGACCCTTGTCAGGAATGTGGTAAAGAGAGCTTTAATTTCAGTATGAACAATAATTTGTGGGTGGACATACAACGTAACAAAGGAAGGCCTATTTTCATGACTTTATGTGGCACAATCAAAAGTACTATTTATTTAGTGTTTGTAGTGTTAACATGCGGGATTTTTGTCTAGATAACGTTACCAGCGTACTCTCATACATATTCATACTTCATAAATGTGTTTATTTGCCCCAATTCTTGATTCCAAGGCTTTATGTCTAATGGGGCTTGTAAACCATCCATAGCGTTTCTGACTCGGCATAATGACTGCTTAATGCAGTCTCAAAGGCACACAAGAACACTAGAATTTGCCATCAAACGTAATAGCTTCCCAGGATGCGACACTACGTCACGGCTTAGAGTTTAGACTGTTCGAGTAATGTCGCGTAAACGCAGTTACAAAGCCAAAACTCCATTAGTGGAGACCAAAAGCAAAGCGGTAAAGCCACACTGTAGTTCTCTAAGGCTGCAATAGGAATGGACCGGTTCACCCGCGATGGTACCACTTTATTACGGAAAATCGGCGTGTTACATTCGGTAAGGTTAGTGGAAGTTTTATATTCTTCTACTCCCATCCTTTCTCATTTACCCCTCCCTCTCATTTCGAGAAGCCGGCAACGCACCGACAAACCTAGTTTTGATGTTTACATATAAGCAGTTATCAACCGAGGCGTATGCACCGCTCCCCACATTATGCAAAAAATCTGGCTACAATATAACTCTGTCAAGTTGAATGAACTCATGTACGTATGTAGTATGAGGGTGCATCGATGTTTTACGTAACAATTCGCGCTGTCACTCGACAGCCGTGATAGCTCACGAGGGTCGTTGACACGGTTCCATTAAACCGATCTGGGTTTTAAACTGCATCGCGACACTACTAGGCTTTTGTTTGTGTTAAACAACGTGATATGTGTGGAGATTTTTGGATTGTTTATATTAGAGGACATGTAATTTTTGAAGGTGCACTGTCGAGGGGAAAATAAGGTTTATAAAGTTGTTAAACATATGAAATAGATAGCCTCCCTTAGAAGTATAAAGATTCTAAACAGTTATTTACTACAATTCTAGGGTATATAAAATCTTAACAGCAATCTCAATTTGATATGAGTATGCTAGTAAAGTTAATGGACGTATGCATCCTCCCCGTTCTGACATACGGCTCACAGACTTGGTCTTTGACGAACATTCAAAAGTCCAAGCTCAAGGTTTGTCAGCGTGCGATGGAGCGCAGCATACTAGGGGTTAAATTAGCAGACAGAATCCGCAACACCCATTTGCGCTCACAAACTCAAATTATGGATGTAGCTTCGAGAGCCGCAAAATTAAAGTGGCAGTGGGCCGGTCATGTCTGCCGTATACAACCACAGCAGTGGGCAAAAATCTGCACTGAGTGGCGTCCGGAACACCCAAAAAGACGTCGCGGTAGACCCAGGCGTAGATGGAGAGACGAAATCGACAAGTTTCTACAGGATTGGCCCCAAATTGCGCAAGACCGCCAAATCTGGAAGGAAAGGGAGGAGGCCTTTGCCCAGCAGTGGGACACTTACGGCTGATAATAATAATTTGCCGGCGCTGGGTGTTTCAGTAATGCGAACACCGGCGGCGGGAGTACTAGTCGGCTGGCTCCCGCGCAACATAATAATGCTACAGCCGATGCGTTCTCAGAGACGGAGTCCGCTCCCTCTCTATTTCCATCATCATCATCAATCACCCCCTCATATCGAATGTCGAGTGTTCATTCTTCATCAATCTCCATACACTCGGAGGATGCTGCACAGGAGGCAATACACGTCTCTGACTCTGTGCCCACCACCAGTGCTAAAGCAAAGCGTAGAAAATGGACTACTGATATGAATGAATTCATACTACGCACCTATCTCACCTTAACGTTAATGGAAACTGACACAAAATCATACTTATTACCACTCCACACAAAATTCTCCGAAAAGTACCCAGAAATGCAAGTAAGTAGGCAGAGACTAGGAGACCAGCGAAGAGCCATTATTCGGAATAATTTATTACCACAAGAAACAATAGATAAAATCAATAGAGAGGCCCGTCAACAACTCCAAATGATAAATACAGAAATAGAACAGAACCGCTCACAAACAGCAGTTACGGGTCATCGCATGAGATGGACCAATGACTTAAATGAAACAATAATCAAAGCTTATTATACTATCACCCAGTTAGAAACTAATAAGACAGCATACCGCAAACAGTTACATGAGTATTTCATAAACAAATTCCCACATCTTGCACATATAACGGAACAGAGAGTAGCTGACCAACGACGTGTGATAATAAATAACGCACTCATTCACAAAAATAGACTTGATGCTATAAAGCAGCAGGTAGCAGAAGAACTTCGTCACTCCAATCAGCTACCAGTAGAAGATATACAAGTAGAAATAGCTCAAAATATTAATAATACTATAGAAGCTGCATTAGATGATAATATTGAAGTCTTAAATAATGATTTAAATACAAGCACAGGGGAAGAAGCTATTGATGAGATTGACCTCACTTTTGCTACAGCTTTTGAATATTTTATAAATACCGACCCAACCAATAGACCTTATGTCCCGAGACAAAAGCCATCTAAGAAATTTACAAAAATTGTACGTTACCTTAATAGTATTGTTCTCCCGAAGAAATTAGTTAATGATATAGATTTTTATACCTTGCAGACTATAATATACTGCACTGCATGGACTGCCTCTAAAATAAATGGCTCAAAACTAACAATCCCTCCGAGAGATCTAAACCATAACCCGCATAATATTATAAAACCTAAATGGCAGAAGCGATTAGAAAATAAAATAGTTGACTTACGCTCTAAAATCGGAAGACTGACACAGTATATGCGTGGCAATAGAAATAGGAAATTAGTAAAACATGTTCAAAATATATTCAGATTCTATAAAATTCACACTATACATGAAGACACAAACACACATGTCGCTGAGTTTTTAGACACATTAAAGCAAAAATTATCGGTCGCCAGCAGTCGTTTACATAGGTATTTGAAATGCACCCTTAGAAAAACACAGAACAATAGTTTTATTACTAATGAAAGAAAATTTTATCTAAACCTTAAATTGAATACCACTAATCACACAAATACCACATCTGATATTGGAGCACCAGAAACAAGAGAACTTAAAGACTTTTGGTCTAATATATGGGAAAACCCTATTACACACAACTGTAACGCAGGATGGATAAAATCTGAAATAGATAAATCAGCAAACACGACACCAATGCCTTTCGAATACATACCTATTGAGATTTTTATGAAAGTAATAACTAACATACATAATTGGAAAACGCCTGGATCCGATCGTATACATAACTTCTGGTACAAAAAGCTCACAAGCATCCACCCATATATATATAACCACATAAATAATTTTATAAAGAACCCGCAACAGATCCCGGACTACATTACTACTGGAACCACATTTATGCTACGTAAGGGCGAGTCGGACTCTAACAACCCAGCAAACTACCGACCCATAACTTGTTTACAAACCATATACAAGATAATTACAGCATGCCTAGCAGACCTCATTTACACCCACACTCAAAATAATAATATACTGGAAGAACAACAAAAAGGCTGTAGAAAGCTTAGCAGAGGCTGCAAAGAACAAATCACAATAGATTCAGTTATTTTAGGGCAAGTTAAGAAAACCAAAAGTAGTTTATATAGCATGTATATTGACTACAAGAAAGCATTTGACTCAGTACCACATTCATATCTTCTACAAATACTAGACATATATAAAATTCATCCAGATATAATTAACTTTTTAACAACAACGATTCAAAAATGGGCCACGAAGTTAAACTTAAAAACCAATAACGGCACAATAACATCTGAAAGTATTAAGATTCAACGAGGCATTTTTCAAGGGGACGCTTTAAGTCCATTGTGGTTTTGCTTGGCATTAAATCCGTTATCTAACATATTAAATTCTGTACACTCTGGATACCCACTTAAATACATAGAAACTGATCAACTACGTAGGACCAAAGAATACAAGTTAAACCATTTGCTTTATATGGACGACATTAAATTATATGCAGGCACTGAAATAGAACTTAATAAATTAATTGATCTTTGTGCACAATTTTCTAAAGATGTCAACATGGAATTCGGTATTGACAAGTGCAAAATAAATTCTTTTACTGCAGGAAAATTAATACCACTCACATATCAATTGCAAAATGGTGAAACTATTGAATCATTGGCAGATCACGAAACGTATAAATACTTAGGCTTAAATCAATCCAGGCAAATACATACTAAAGACACAAAAAATAAATTAATAGTAGAATTTAAACATAGATTGAATACAATATTAAAATCAGAACTGAATTCCAGAAATACCACCAAGGCAATAAATACGTTCGCTATCTCTGTTCTAACTTACTCTTTCGGCATCTTGAACTGGTCCAAAACTGAATTAAAGAATCTCCAACGCATAATCAATGTCACAATGACTAAAAACCGTAAGCACCACCCGCGATCCTGTATACAGCGACAGATACTCCCAAGAAAAGAAGGAGGAAGAGGTATTATTGATATCGCGAACCTGCACAACACGCAAATAGGTAACTTGAGGACTTTCTTCCATGAAAAAGCTAGTAACTCTACCCTGCACCTAGCGATTACTCAGAACGATCAGCATTTGACTCCGTTAAACCTACAGGATACACGCGCACAGCCTAATGAAGCACTCGTAAATATAGCAGCAAAAATCACTGAATGGACCCGGAAGTCTCTGCATGGCAGGCACCGACAGGACATTAGCCAACCTAACGTCGACAAAGCTGCGTCGAACGACTGGCTCGTCCAAGGTGAACTGTTCCCGGAGACGGAAGGGTTCATGATCGCGATACAGGACCAAGTAATTGAAACCCGGAATTACCAAAAGTACATAATTAAAACCCGCAATTTACCTACAGATACATGCCGTCGTTGCAATAGCGCATCTGAAACAATACAACATATAACAGGAGCCTGTAAATCAATAGTTCAAACCGACTACAAACATAGACATGACCAGGTAGCAAACATCATCCACCAAAAATTAGCCGTTAAATATAGTCTTGTAACCTCCTCAGTCCCTTATTACAAATACACACCAGATTCAGTACTAGAGAACCAGACTCACAAACTTTATTTCGACAGAGCAATATTCACCGATCGAACTACCCACTATAACAGACCAGATATTACATTAGTAGATAAATCCAATAAAACCGCTATAATAATCGATATAGCAGTTCCAAACACACATAATCTCCAAAGTACAATAGCAGAAAAAATGTCGAAGTATACAGACCTGAAAGAGGAAATAACACGCATGTGGCACCTTAATAAAGTAACGATAGTTCCAATAGTCCTTTCAACCACCGGTATTATCCCACTACAGCTCCATGAGTCCATCAAAACCCTACAATTACCAAAATTTATTTATAGATCATTACAAAAGGCAGTTATATTAAATACATGCAGGATTGTTCGAAAATTTCTACAAATAGATAAGAACCATTAAATATTTAGAATTTATTAATGACTCATACCTGGCTTAGGCTTGTATGTTTCATTCTTTACCGGTATCGAAACCGAGCTTCTGTATAAATGAAAACAAAATAATAATAATAATGCTAGTAAAGCTTACACGTTTATTTTATTTTCATTTTGAAGAAATATTTTTCCTGCAATATTCCTTATCATTCCCTTAATTACACTACAGGCTCAGTTACAGTATTACATAACATCAATTACTTCCAAATCACAAAATGTTTACAACACAAAACAGCGTCTTACCGTGCGTGTTGAGCACCACTAAGCGCGGAGTCCGCGGGATCGATACCCGCCAAGGACAATACGCACCCGCCGTCATGACAAACGCTCGCGCCACTTTATGTCTTTATCGAGGCCCACCGCCCTCCGTCCCTTTCTCACCTCCCTTCCTACACCGCTGTGTGAAAGGGACGCTGATACCCTTCGTGCGTGATGCTCATATTTGGGTCAGTGTGTTTTGTCGCTTGTATTGTTATAGCATTTTGAGTAGTTAAAAATATGTGTATGCAATTATTGTTTGGCCCTTGTCTGGAATTCGGATATTTGTGACACAATAAAAATAAATGGTTGTTTCCGTATTTAGTGTAGGGTGAATAAGAATTATCAGTAATAACAATTACTTTGTGTAAATACATATAATAGTAACTTAAAATTTATGACACAAAAACGATGTAAGATGAAACAATTTTTTACAATATTTATTAAGAGCTAAAAAGTACAAGAATTCATAAAAAAAAACTAAATATGTATACGCTGCAATAACCGCAAATACGAGGTATTTACACTGCAAAAAATATTCCAAAAGTACACAAAGGAACATTTTTGAAAAACGTGTTTTTAAAATATGTATGTGACAGCGGGCTATTAATTGCGGTCTGCAGTTACTGAATAATAAAACTACAGTGCACAGAATGATGTTGCATAAATAACGCGCAAATTGTAAAATATTAACGCCGGGACACATTTCCAAATAATGGAAATAATATACACTGTATAGACGCATTTGAACAGCATTCTTATCTGTTCTTTTAGTGTGCGTCACAGCCATGAAATGGAGGATAAAGATTTTGTTATCAACAAATATTTTTGTTTGGGTTTTTTTGGATTGAAGATTGAAATGTTTCTAATTGTTTCCGACAGTTAAATCACAATAGACCGATATTCAAAAATGCCAACGGCAACCAAACCATATCAAAGGGTAAAGGTGAAAAAGATTGTCGTAAGGTTCCTCAAAATAATTAGGTAATTAATAATTAGGTATAGGACCGCCTCCGTGGCGCAGTTGGTTAGACGCCGGCTGTGAAACGAGAGGCCGCGGGTTCGATCGCCGCACGGTAACAAATATTTATGTGATCCACAGGTATTTATTTCGGGTCTGGGTGTTTGTGAGACCGAGAAGTGTCTCATAGCTTCTGATACCCACGACACAAGACTCGATCTTAGTGTGGGGTCAGGACTATGTATGTGACTGTTGGGTGTCTTTATTTAATATATATTTATAACTAGCGTCGTCACGAAGAAATTCCACAGCGACATGTCGGAAGCGGTATGCATCCAGTGAATTTCTGCAACCTTCACTAAGCCGTTCATGATGTCGGTGATGTGACGTTACGCCTATCAGTATGTTGATAATACATCCTATTCATTATACTGCCTCGGCGGCGTAGTTGTACTACGCTACGATTACCAAGCTGAGGTCTTGGGTTCGAATGGTCGGGCAAAGTCATATTGGGTTTTTCTATTCATTATCAGCCCGAAGTCAGGAATTTATGCCCGTTATGGCAATAGGCTCGTCTCTTATCACATCGTGGGATGAAACATACAAGGCGAAATATGGTTGTCCTGGTGGCACATTACGCCTACACCTTCTGGGATAAAGGCGTGAGTTTATGTCTGTATTCATAGTACGCCCACTGCTTAACAGGAGACTCGCTTACAATCGAGAATTTGATTGAGAGTGTTTCAAAGACTAAACACTCTCAAATCTCTCTCTAAGCCACTATGTTGGTCTATCGCGCGTTAGCAATACGTGGACATAGGTATTATATTTTTAACAGTAATAGAAAATAATAAAGGATGTCTATCGACCATTCGGCCATTGGAGATCAGGCTTTTGTCCAGTTGTAGGCCCAACGAGGTAGTCATAAGCAAAGTAACAAAGTAAAAAAGTCCCTATCACATAAACGATACGAAAATGGCAAGTCAGGAACCCTCATCCAGTGGGAATGCATGAAAGATGTAAGAACGGCGAATAGGCAAGGATGATATGGCACTCGATAGTCTCTACCTTCCCTTACGGATAACTTCGTGAATCAGTGTTGTAATTTTATCATAAATACATTTTGTTATATTCTGATTGGAGATTTAACAACCACAATCTTAAATCATGAGTTAGCACAGGAACAGTTAAACAACAGTATGATTCAAACATGCGTTGTGACTTGTGCGTATCTTAACACGGTGTGTGCGAAGTGTGTTCACGATACAGCGTGCCCCTGTTTAGCCTTGTTTCGTATAAATCAATAAACGAATATGTACAACACGGCCGCTGGAATTGAACCGGCGCGTCCCATGTGTTGCGTCAATGCGTTTTTATGTATCAAATATATGCATATTGTGATAGCCTTAAAAGGTGTTACTTTTATTTAATATTTTTTGTATTATAGTGTTAGTCAATTTATAACCGCCACTGGTTGTACCAAATAAATATATTTTTGTAGTGTTGTTTATTTTACGGGAATCTTTAGGGGAGGCATAAGTTCAGCATTAGATTTTCTGTGACTGAAAAGAGGAAGGACTCGTTTATAGTAATATGTATTTTATTCAACTGAGATAAGGTCGTTCGAAGTAAAAGTAAACAAGGGTAATTTATCTAAATATTCTTTAATGAACATGAATAATTATAAATATAATGAATAAAATAGGGTAATTGAGTTGAATCGGGACTATTTTTGTCTACATAGACAGTGACTTTACAATTTAAGAGCATGCGTAATTAAAATAGGATAATACTAACGACATGTAACAAATACAATTATCAAAAACAGTAATGAATAGTCGAAAACCTAAATTGTAATTTCTAAAAGTCTGGCCCTTTGACAAATCCAATTTCGTCTAGCTTAGTCACTAACGGTCTTATTCATAGACAGATTTAAAACCTATTTTAGCTATCGAATGTTTTGTCTTCGCTCAAACTGAATTCTAAAGGGACAAAACATTCGATAGCTAAAATATATAATGGTTTCTTAGATTAACGCGAATGTGACACATTGAAATAAAAACCATTTTTTACGGTATTCATCGTATTTGGTTTATTTGCGACATTTATTAACTTTCCAGTCCGTCCCGTGACCACGAAAGCTGTAAAGCAATCGAAACGTCGGGTAATTGAAAAATGTAAAAATAAACCAAATCGCGATAAAATCCGTAAAATTAGTTTTATTTCAATAGGTTTTAAATGCCTCGGTGGCATAGTTGTACTACGGTACGACTACAAAGCTGAGGTCTCGGGTTCGAGTCCCGGGTCGGGCAAAGTGATATTGGCTTTTTCTATTCATTATCAGCCCGAAGTCAGGAATTTGTGCCCGATAAGGCGATAGGCTCACCCCTATCACATCATAGGACTGAACATACAAGGCGAAATGTGGGTGTCCTGGTGGCGCCTCTGCCTACCCCTTCTGGGATAAAGGCGTGAGTTTATGTATGTATGTATGTATGTTTTAAATCTGCCTATGAATATGGCCGTCAGTCTTTAAGTTAGCTATTACCGACATAACCATGAGTAGAGTTAAAAATGTTTACTCTGCGTAATTGGCGAGATGGTGCAGGTACTCGCAAGATACTGCGACTCCTCGGCACTATCTCAACTGTAGCATTTCTTGTTGTTAGCTCTCTTGGTAGATTGTATAGGGCTGCCTGTAACGTTGTACCTAGTTAATACATATCGTCAGTAGTACAAAATTGCTATTGTAAGAGATTACAGGTCAGATTGACTTTTGATAATACGACTGTCTCTTGAAAAGTCAACATGAACTAATATTTATGTTGTCTTATGTTATCATAGACAGGTCGATCGATAAGAATTTCGTCCTTCTTATTTTTACTCATCTCTTTTAAGACGAGACAACGAATATGCTTCCTTCAGTTGCGTTCGTTTATGGAACTGGTGATTTCGTATCATCCGCTGTAAGCCGTTTCAAAAATAAAAGAAAAGAATACACCCAGCAGTCACATACATAGTCCTGACACACGGACTAAGATCAATTAAGTCTTGTGTCGTGGGTATCAGAAACTACAAGAGACTTCTCGTTCTCACAAACATCCAGATCCGAGTCTAATACCCGTGAGTCTCACAAATATTTGTCTGGGTTCGGGAATCAACCCGCGGCCTTTTGTTTCAGAGACGGCGTGTAACCAACTGCGCCACGTGTTAGACCTTTATGTAATAAAAGCTTTAGGCAACACATCTATTGCTATAATTATTCTAGCAACAGGAAGACAACTGAGAACGTTTGCCTCATAAAGATTTATTTATTTATTATAAATTTCCACTTTGATCAGTTAAAAGCGGCATATATCCAGCGTCTTCCTGAAACATAAAGGTGATTCAACTTACCGGAATTTGAACAGAACTTGTGTATTGGGCGCAAATCCCATGCCTTATAAAATATGTTTGATGTATTGAAAACTCACTCAAAAGGCTTTACCGACTGAATTCAACGGAATACTTTGCAATTCCCTTTCATCCTTACATAGTAGACTATCGGTTATAAATATTATATTATAGCATCCCCGGTACGACAGCCCTAACGCAAGATCAACATTATTTCCACCCCCGTGCGTGTGCAAAGACGCGGCTCGCTAATCTCCAGCTTTGAACCCGGCGAGCAACTCCGCCAGGCAAATAGGCTTACTTGCAGGTTGGTTTAGACCTTTTTCGTGTGTAGGTTCGATTCCTTTGCCATTTATTAAAAAAATTCAAGTTTTATACGTCCCACTGAAGGGCGTTAAATATCTTTCGTGAGTGGGTTTGATTCCCTTGGCAAAAAAAGTATAAAAATATGACTCGTTATATGTATTCCTGAAAAGCATGAGCCTCTTATATACATAATTTAGGGATTCAGGACTTTATCCATCACACCGGGCTAGTGCGGATTAATGAAATACAGTACACATAAAATACAACTTAAAAAAATTTGATATGTAAGACTTGAGATTTTTTGCCACCGAGATGTCAGTCTGGATTTGAACCCACGTCGTACTCGAAAATTAGTATCATCAGCTTACATTCTACCAACCGAACCAAAAGTATCTATTTGTATTAAAGTACAACTTATTGATAAATTATATAAAATGCCCTACTTTCTATTCATTCTTGTAAATAATTTCACTTACTTCAGAGAAAATTACAATTTGTCACTCCACCATCATTTGCTTATCCCGAGAATGCCGATGGGAGCGAGGCTTTAGCCGCTTTTGTTGACAAAACACAGGGCCGGATTTAGGCTTCGTAACCGCCAGAAATTTGAAATAATTTCTATGTAAAGTCCGCCAACTCACATTATGCCTGCGTGTGGGATTACATGGGCTTAACCCCTCCCAATCGTACTCTCGATTGTATAGTAGGCCCGTGCCCTGCAGTGGGACGTATATGGGCTGATGCAGAACCACCAGAAATGTGCGAAGCTTTGCTGGATATAGGATATTCCGGATGTGTCAAGACTGCGACCGACAATGAAGCCAGGTGTTAGTTTGAGTGGTTACAGACACAATGTAATTACAATTTTCACAAAAAAAGCGACAGATCTTATTTGCATTTTTTTAAATATCATCGTGTTTAGGTGGTAAATACCCAGTTTTTGCCAAAATAATAATTTAAACCTTTGCGTCTTTCAAAATAAGAAGATGTTTACTTATTATTATTTTAGTTAAACTATGCATTTATCACCCAAATACGACGATAAGTAAAAAATTACGCGAATTTTTTTGTTGCTTTCTGTCTGAAGTCACTAATACTACCACCAGCAGGCTTCGTTTTCGGTCGCAATCTTGATTATACACTATATGATAACAGCCCGAGTAGTGACCTCCGACAGCAATTAAGAATATATCATATTGACCCACGTTTACAATCGTACGTATACGTATACAATCAAGCCGGCGTTTTGGTGTCGATCGGCGAGAGACAGCCGTGTCCTATTGACCGCTTGCCGTCAGGTTCATTGTAATCGTTTTGTCCTCCCACTATAAAATACTACTATGTATAATAAGAGTATTATGTTTTCCTAGCCTTAGCGCAATTTTAATGGAAAAGGTTACGTCGAATGAGGTATTTTCACAAAATGAGGAACATGAAGGACTAATTTGTGCAAAGGATGCTTGCGAGTCATGTGTTTAAAGCGGTGTAACGAGCAAGAGCTACCTACTCAGTCCACAGACGATGTTTAGCTGAATGAGTTAGATACACATCATTTTAGCTCAGGTGAAATTTTGAGCATTAAACTAGACTGCGAAAAGACAGACACAAAAATCCTGCCCGTATAAGTCTTAACTTCACCATTTAGATAATAATTCCTTCATCCAAAAATATCAGACTAGATAAAATGACGTAGGTTTAACAGCTCTTGGATTTTAGACTTCTATATCAAGCGATGCATGAACACGATCGAAGCCTGTATTGAATTGTAAACAAATACAACTATCATGCTTTATTACTTCTTTGCTTAAGCAGCACAATTAATAACTTTATTAAAACGGGTCCTCCCACCCCCTCGATTTACCCTGCAACCGCACCATCTGCAGATGACATTGTATCCACACTTCTTTGGCTCAGTCGCTCCGAATAAATTATCATAATGAGCTCAATAAGAGTTTTACGGCTCCAAATCCCATCGGCGCCTCCTCCCTCCCTCCCCCTCGTCGATATGGCCCAGTTTTATGTCTCGGCGGGCCAGTCGGAACGAATGGAAATAATCGCTCTAGTCGTTGCAATGAGCGAATGGCAAAGATATCGAATGAACGGTTCAGAATCTCATTGTGTTTTTCCGCGACTTGTTTGGATTATCTGCTATATATTTTGATGACGCGTTTCGTTTGATTTTAATGGACTATTAAATTATAATGCCATGATACTTTTTATAGGATTTAAACATGGTAATAGGGTACTAACTTTGTAATATGTTCCAGATAATAGGCCAAGGACGTCACTGGCAAATCTTGCTGATTAATGTGTCAGTATAAATAATAATTAATCTATTTTAGGCTATAATTAAAGCACCACCATGCAGCGATATTCTGCGTCATAATTCTTTAAGAGGTTAAAAGGATTTGCTGTTTAATAGGTGTTATCACAGATGTAAACCTACTTATAAATAATAGCTTCATCAATCTTATGATTTCACAGAATTATCTGGATAATTTGTGATGCACTCAGACTCCACAGTCGAATGGATACGTCGATTTAAATTGAGTTCCACACAGAGATAGTACTGCTCGAGACTGGAGAAAACTTAGCAATCTGCTGGGCAGGCATTATAACACGGCTCGAAGGACCAATTTTATACTCTATTTTGATATTACTTAAGATTATGATTACTGTAAATATTATATTATTATTATATTATTTACTGTAAATGTTTCTTTTTGTGCAATAAAGGATTATGATAATATAATTTTGCTGAAGAGCTAAAGAGCACAAAAAAATGTTCGATGTTTTGACTTTACATAGGTTTTTGCAAAAAATGTGCGTATTGATTACATAAGCTTCACAAAAGCTTTTAAATTAATATTTTGTTCAGAATTACCTATATTTTTGAACTCATGTCTTGTTAGGCATCCACACCTAACCGAGCTATAGGTAGTTAGGTACCTACACTACCCCCAAACTTATTCACATCACCCCTGTAGAGCGATTCGCGTGCTTGTCTAAAGGATATCTGCGGATATTTGTCTACAACCCCCACGAGCGAGGGGATGATCCGACCACGAGGGCTCTTGTTAACTTATTAGACGTTGACTACGGATTTTGTGAGGTGGTTTGAATGTTTTCGGGTTATGTTCAAGATGGTTTTGATAGGGTGTACAATATTCAAAAATTAGAGAAAATAGGAACAAAGATATGAAAAAAAAAATAATCTTATCGTGCCTTTGTGTTTAGAGACAGCCTATGTAGACTGAGCTGAAAGGCTTTAGGTTTGACTTTTAGCTTGAAAATTCATGTTTTTCTTCTATGAGCTTTTCTATTTGAAATCATCGCATGTAGGTACAACAATGTATGCCGCCGTCGATGTACTATTAACAGCTTTTCTGTTTGTTCCAGATGGTGTTAATTTGCATTCGTGATTTTGTTGAGAAAAATGTGCATACGCTTTTTATGGTGAGTAACATAATTACGTTTTCCACCTATTAGAATAATGGGACGTTAGCGTAGTGGATTTAGATTATAACAAAATGGCCCATATGGTGTTTAGGAAACACTTTAATAATTTTATATCAACCCAAATGAACCAACTGCTTAAAACGGGCTCCCCATTTAATAAAAAGATCTTAGTCCTAGTCTACAAGGCCATCCTAGCGTGAGTTAAACTCCACGAACCCTTGAAATTACTCTCAGTTATAATATTTATTCAAACTCGACAAACATTTGAACAATGAAACACACGAATGTGAATGAATGTCTCTCCGACGTGAAATATTAAATTCATTTTGAAGTGGTGGAACTCGGTTGAACCTCCCACGCAACATCTTCACAATTAAATATCAGAAATGGAGGGATGTTTGAGTGTACACTGTACAGTCGTGTATTTAGTCTTCATTTCTAATATAAGTCTAGGTATTAAATTTCATATAAAATTGCGCAAAAAGCTCTTAAAAGTAATAAACGTCTAAATTCATACATAAAAGACTATGACAATATCTATCATCTCAATTATATTTGAATAAAGTTGTATTAAAACGTATAAAATATGACATGAAAGATATCTCGCCTTTTCGCATTTTTATTATTTACATATTTAAGGTACATTAAACTAAGACATTACTTAGGAATCGTAAATTAAAATAACGCAGCCGACTGTATACAGTTACCTACCCTGTGTCGCCTGGGGGAGCCATGTGAAATTATTAAACGTACAGGTTTTTCCCTTCGTCCACCCACGTACACTCGACAGGTGTGTAGTTAAAAACCTGCGTGGGGCACTGACCCCCCTTGACAAAGTTTGATGGTTCTTTTTAGGTTTTAAGTAATAGGGAGACTTTTGGGTTTTTACCTCCTCCTGTAAACCTCGTTTTTTGTGGTGCGTTTTTTTTTTGTGTGTTGAAAGAAATACGGTTTCGAAGCGTTGTTGTTTACCAACCTATTACAAGGACAAGATTAACGCAGTAGTACTGACTATAACGTATCGTAGTTATGGTGTATAACTTAGTACAATATCATTTGACTTACTAATTCTTTGCCTGTTTTTTATAACTTACAAACAAATGTAATCATACAACTGGCTCTGCCAGGCTGGATTGTCATATTTAAAAAATATTTATTACACCACGAACCTTTTTTTTTATTAAATTCAATAGTCAATACGGAATATTATCAAACAAATAAAGCATCTAAAAATATTAATAACATATTGACACCCACGTGGCGATGCCTACTTCCGGGCCTGTATAGAACATCGAGCGACGTATGTAGTTACCGCGGCTCGTTTATTGTCGCGTGGAATCGTTCGCGCCGTGTCTCGTAAGAAATATTCCTTTAATATTATATTATAAGGGAATATTTTCGGTCATTATTGTATTCCTAATGTGCACATATATTTTTTATTTACCATTGATGGTATTGGTTTACATTTTTAGATGGTGATAGGGCGCAAGCCTATCGCCATATTGGGCACAAATTCCTGACTCCGGGCTGATAATGAATAGGAAAATCCAATGTCACTGCCCGACCCAGGATTCGAACCCGAGACCTCAGCTTTGTAATTGTACCGTAGTAGAATACCAGGAATAGAAACCTACAACAATATTAATCGATCCAAACATACATCCTGCTTTCAGAAAGTGTAGATTGATTGCTATCATTCATAGTAACAGTGGATAAATCTCGTTCGGCCGACTGACTGAGCGCTCCGCCCGCGCTCGCGTCGGCCGCCATTTTTCAAATCGTTTTCACCTGGATTTTCCGATTGCCCGTCGAACAAATTCACGCCTAGTTCTGTATGTTCAGGCTGTCTAGAATGATTTACTGAATGGTTAGGTAGATTTCTAGGTGTTGGAATGTTTGGTGTATTTATTTGGAGTGATTTCAGTGTTTGGTATTATTTTTCAAGTTATTTTTGTCAGTTGTAGTAATATTGTGTAGCTCGTGATTGCAAGTTGCTATTTATCATGATCATTAGCTTGTTGTAGAAAACTGATGTAATGTAAAGCCTGATAATCTTATCTTGAATAACCTTTTCTAGCCCTCCCTTTTCTCCTAACCTCCATTCTCCCAATTAGGCTGGTATAAAATAACCTTAATGTATTTGACTAAGTTAATGAAAAATTTGCGTGCAAAAATAATATTAATTCTTCACTTTTAACATAATCAAAAGCCCTGTCTACTCGCCGCAAAGACATAAATTTTAACCCAACACAGCGTTACTAAGGTATCGCTTATCAATTAAGTCACCACAACCCTTTTATAAACGGTCCAAAGATAAATTGAGGTCGCTTCGACCCACACAACGATATGTGCGAGAATAATTGTTAATTTAAATAGAATGTGAGATACCAGAAACGCTAGACTAGATCTACATTATTTTGCTAAAGCTGTTTTAATATTCACTTAAGATATGTGTAAAGACTTACTAAGTCGGTTAGAGTGGAGCCCTTTTTTTCATAGTTTTTCGAGTCATGCGGATCTTTAGGTTTAGGCTAGCTACTTAAAAAGAGCCTTGAAATAGTCTTTATAATGACTCATATGAAAATAGTCCTCAGAAACTCATATGAAAATATTATGTTGGTAGTTATGTTCTTCAAAGGATTTTTTAATAATTCTGGAATATGTAAACTATTGTGTACGTACTCTCGATTATAAAGGAGGCCCGTGCCCTGCAGGGGGGCGTATATGGGCTCATACAGATACATCTTCTAAGTAGTTTTTGACTTTTTGACTTTTACAATGAACTTTATTTCAGCTGAAAGTTTGACTTTACAATGTGCAGACGTCTGGGGAGGCTAGCTCCCCCCTTCTTGACCCCCTCTAGCCTATCCCCAAAAACGTGAAAACACAGATATAAATTACATATAAAATTTGTGCGATCGGCTAATATTGACTTTTGTATCTTGGCGGTTTTGAAGCCTCGTGTAATTTAGGATGTGTAATAAAATTTTCTCAAGGCTGTCTGAAACCATTGTAAATAGTGGTAAGATCGCCTCTTATACAAAAGCAGACAGTTTTCTAAATAAAAGTTAACATAAAGTATTTTAAATGATATCAATTCTCAAATAAGAAAATCTGTTATTATCGGATGATGTTAGGGAATCGTTTATAAACTTGTTAACGAAACATTTTCGCCACGTGTATGAAATTGATTTTGTGTCAACTTTATTCAAGTGTAGGCTGTCGACAGGTAAAAGAAAATTATGTCTATTTGAATATTTATAAATTATTCCTTTTCTGTGTAACATCTTTACTCACCTACATCTAAATTCGGGTTTGAGAATATCATTTGACATTACTTTAACGCTCCCTGAAGGCGCTAAATATAATCTAACATCAAGTTAATAATGTCAGGAGTACCTGCGGGCTATTTAGATTTTCGTGCGAAACATCACCCACATAGTAACTTTCCATCTAAATCGTGTAGATGTCGAAACAGTACGGTTGAATGTTTTGCGCTGAATGTCCCGATTCACCCGCGCTGTTCGGATACAGTTTTTATACGCCTACACTGTTGGCTTTTGATCTGCAGTCCACACTCTGTATACCAAATCATTTTGACTAGCTATTTGTTTTTGTCCTACATTCTGGTAATGGTTACATAGTTTTTGTTTTTGTGTTATTCAGGCGTGTTTTGTTGGGATAAAGGTTTGTTTATTGTATCATCTTGTATATAATACAATACGACTATATTATAATGACTGCCTAGGTGGCGTAGTTGTACTACGGTATGGTTACAAAGCTGAGGTCTCGGGTTCGAATCCCGGGTCGGGCAAAGTGATATTGGATTTTTCTATTCATTATCAGCCCGGAGCCAGGAATTTGTGCCCGATATGGCGATGGGCGCGCCCCCTATCACATCGTGGGACGGAAAATACAAGGCGAAATGTGGGTGTTCTGGTGGCGCCTCTGCCTACCCCTTCTGGGATAATTTCGTGAGTTTATCTATGTAATTTAATACGCGGTAGTAGTATCATTTAATAGTGCCGGATGTGTCCTTGTTTTACTAATTCAATTTATTAAGTCAAGCATTTTAAAAACAATCTTTATATCTGTATTTTTATGCGTGTTCCAATTGGGTTAGATATTAGGGATTTAACGACAGACCGCCTGATGTCAACCCTTTCAGAACAGCAACCCTTGCGTAAATTAACTTCAATAACAAAATAAATTATCATACATTTGAAAACTGGTATTTACTTAGAGATGACACAGTTTGTACTTAAAGTACTCTAAGATTTACGATTTGATTTTTAAGTCAGCATTGAACTCGCACGGCCTTATTCCTAGACAGTTTTAACACCTATTTTAGTTATCAAATGTTTTGTCCCTTTCGAACGACTTTTAAATTCAGTTTGAGCTGAAAACTGTCTATGAATAAGGCGGGCAGAATCATGGAACTCCTGAAGATTTCTGAGCGTAGTTATTTGCCATCTGTCTCTGTATAACTGTATAACTTAGTTTTAGTACGTGGACAGGGACAAAATTACAACATTAAAGGAGCCAGCAGTTTGTTGGAAACGTTTAGCACACGCCGAACGTAGCGTTCAGTATGCCATGTCGCTTAACTCTTAAGGTTCTCTTCCATACACGACTTCTCCGCTTTTTATCATTTTAAAAGTTAGAAGCGTTTGGTGAAAAACGTCACCATTGCTTTAAGAGGTACGAAAGAACTTCGATTTCAGTATAAATCGCGTAGAAACACGGAAATCTTGGAGATTTAATACGTAGCTATTTGCCATCCGTCATTGTAACGTAGTTTTAGTCCGTGAACAGGGACAAAATTACGGCATTAGAGGAGCCGGCAGAGCATTGAGAACCTATTTCTCACATCGAACGGTGGGTTCAGTATGCCTTGCAAGTTAGGTACCTGCTCCATACGATGCTTTTGTTCTGTAAACTGATGCTTGGAAAGTCTGATTGTAGGTCTGGAATAAAACCCAGTGTAAGAGAAATAGGTCTACTGCCAATAATCTTGGGTCCATAAGCGAGTATGTTGGAAGGATTGGGCAGACTAACAATTGTGTCGAATAGTGAATAACCTTAGTTTTTTGCCAGTCGTTACTCTATTAGATCAGTGCATGTATCTAACAATAGTTGCCGTAGAAAACAAAAACAAACGGATTGGTAAAAGAATTAAATCTCCTAAAATTGGCAAGGCTTTGTTAGAGCGCGATTATGAAGTTGTAGGAATTTTTAATAGCTACGACACGATACTTATCACATAATGAAGGATGTCAGGGTTCTTAAAGCGGTACTACTAAATTTACAACTCTTTTTTGGTCAAAATTACTTAAAAAGTGCAGAAAAATGAGCTGCTCGTGTTACTGGTGCGGATATCGCCGCGACAACTTCGTGCATGGAGGTGCGCCCTTAACTGGCGCATTTTGCTTTCATTTCCCCGGGCGATGCTCGCTCGTTCAACGGTTACAACTTTTAACGTCACGGCTATTGAATCTTGTCGCAGTACTGTTAGAGCTATGTATGTGACTGTTGGGTGTATTTATTTATTTATTTAGTGTTAGAGCTATCTGGATTTATAATTAAGGTAGATATTTTGTACATTGAGAATTTAGTAGTGTGTGTGCTATTTCAGTTACCATTTTAGAGTTCCGAATTTAAATGATATTATGCTTATTATTGCTCTGCCGGTTACAGATTGAATAATTTTGAGGTGTGATTTAAAATAAAATTTTGAGCAATTACAATTTTAGTTTGCTTTACAAAATAAGATTAACGAGTAAATAAATATTGCTTTAATTTTACATAATGGATTGAATAGAAGGAGTTAAAACATCATTGACATTGTTTTCAAAGCTTTAATTTTATCAACAACTGTTTTTTCACTCTGTTTTTTTATTTACTCCGTTAAGTCACACTAATATTTGCATCTAATCCGAACCTACTACTACAATTCTTGATAATAATACAAACGGATATCACAGGAACAGCGGCTCTCAATCATCACTTAGACGTGCAGCGATCTCTAATGTTAACATAATCCGACTTATTTTCCTGTTATCGATAATGGTCTGAGCAATCGGCCCTGTGTGCAAACAACCCCGCCACTTGGAGAGCACGGGGAGGGGAGGGGAGAAGGGGGGAAGTTGGCACCGGCCCAGAACTGTGCGCACAGTATTGTGTTTCGGTGTTTGACCGTCGGCGTAAGTCTGCTAAATTGAAGTGGATGGTGGCTTAATGTTAAAAGTTGCGAGTTTCAGATTTATCGGACGATGTTGCGATACCTAGTTTGAGTTGTGGCTTAGATGTCGGGTTACAATTTACTTTTACATCCAATATGAATGGCCTAGATTAAAATGGTTCTACTCACTACTGTCTTTACTTCTCTCAAGCGGTGGGAAGTCACAATTTTATTATCGCATATCGGTCTGCTCTTCTTTTCCATGCTCTTCCGTTTTCAATAGTTAGTAACTCGTCAATTATCTCCCCTCTCAAATATGGTGACAAATCTGAGACAGTTTTCATACAAATATTGAGAAAATTATATACTTATAGAAACCAAACAAGTATAAAAATCAAGTGGCTGTACCTACAGAATGAAATTTATTAATTTGATGCACGAATTAGTGATACGATGCACTGTCTCAATGAATGCCACCACGTCTCCATCACGCTGTATACGTTAAAATACACAACAAATAATGAGCCGCCCAGCCCAATTACACCCGCACGCAATTTCTCCGCATCTTAACCAAACCCGACGTCCGGTCCAATCAGGCGGGCCGATTACCGCCGTGATTTCGCCCGGTCTCCCCTGGGCCCGCTCGTACGAATAGCCGGTAATGGCCGGAGAATGACGTACCGGAGAACCGGATAGCCGGAGAGCCGGAAAGTCGGACACGATCCAATTATTTATTCACAGGGTATAACCGCTGTTTTGCGCGGCAGTAAATAACGCGCCGGGAAAACCTTGTAATTCGCTTAAGTCGAGAATATTAAAGCAATGCTCTGCGAGTGTTTCGCCCGTTTTTATCTCGTTTCGCATGATTAGTGGTCTGTTGGCGTTTTTAGATGGCGCTGTTTTTTGCTGTCTGGACGTTTGTTTAAAAATTTAATTTATTACCATGGGAAATTCAGGTTTCATGAAGAGCCGGTTTCATAATGCCGTTTGAGTGATGATATTTAATATAATTTCTGTATTCTGTTTTGTTTACTTTAATAAGGTACACGTTGTATACATTCATGCTTGTTCAACATTGTAAGTGCATGTCTCGTATTTTGGGTTGCGCCGTTAATCCGGGTTTCGATGAGGCCGACATAACATTTTCAACAACAATCCCTAATAGTGTATAGACTCAATACTCTAGCTGGATTTCAATGCAGCCATTATGTACATTGGAGTCACTATATAGGATCCGGACAAAATTACAGTATTGAACTACAACACCTTGACAATAGTTTTGAAATTTTAAAAAGTGGTAGTGTCACGCTGTTATCAGTCATAACTCGGCGTGTATGGTCCAAACCGCTCTAAGCTATACCACCAGCAATTACAGCGCTAGTCTTCTCTACCACAAGAAACAAAACCAAGCCCATTATTTACTCAGCAGTTCGCAACGCGGTCGAGATGTAAATTTGCAATTATAAGTGTTTCGGCGCATTGTCGCGCGAGTCGCTGAATTAATCCGCTCTCGACAGGCGGCGCTGGTGTGCCGCGCGTCCTGCTTCCCCCGAAGTCTTAAGTGTCTCGTTATTTTTGAGGGTTTCGGTTAAGTTTCATGAATATAATAAGTGTATTCATGAGTGATGAAACTGTTGGACGAAATATTGTAGCGTGATACGCTTTGAAGAGATGTAATACCTAGTTGTTGAATCTCGAGATTTTTTAACAATTCAATTGTCGTTATGAGTGCACAAAATACTATTGATATTGTAATTAGCTGAACAAACATGAACAGAAAATTAAAAAGAAAAATATAAGCGTTGAAAAAAGAAACAACCTGTGGTTATTAAAGTTTTACTTAAGGTCCATCAGTGAGTACATCTGCACCTATCACAACTAGAATACGCATGGAACTTCTCCAATTAAAATATAGAGCCAAAGGAAAAGTATTATACAATTGATCTGATACAATAAACACGTACATTCTGTTCCGATGAAGTGACGGCAATTGTAAACAACATAATTTATACTGAAATAAAAAAAAAACATCTAAAATACCATAAAAATATCCCAAGGTCGTCGTATCCCTCATCCCGCATGTATCCCGCAGGACGGCACATGATTGCCACTTTAATATGCAAACGAGACACGCTCGCCGGCTAATCACGCCGCTGGTTTTAATTGAATTTTCAATCGCTCTCTACGTCATTCGATATCGGAGACACAAGAATATTCCCTTCGGATTTTAATTTGCCGACAAGAGGTTTCTGTAGGATCGTCTGATTGCGATTCTGTTCTTTCTTATTGAACACTAACGACTATATTGATTTTAGCTTTCAATTATTATACATAGTCAAACAATTCTATTGTTGGGATTTTCAAATATCTTGTTACGTTAATACTATTATAACCAAGTCTGTTACCTATAGTCATAAAATCATTATCATCTTTGATTGCTTCACTGAATACTGTAATAAATAAAGTAAAACAACTCAATTATTCACACATTTTTAACAACAATCGGGTATTAATCGAATCTTAGTATGTCCAAAAACTCTGCCGAATATTTCAATACTTATCTCCATATAAGATTAAACACCGTACGAGCCTATGTTACGTGGACCCCTGTGACAGGATGAAGATCGCATAAGACATATATTGTAATAAAATGTATATAATTGTCAGATATATTAACAGTAATGTATATTGTTCACAGACGTAATAAATCCCGCGAAGTCTTCCAAACGGCCCCAAGACTGAAGCTGTGATAGAGCAGGAGCCAGCGCCAGCCGCAACACTCGCACAACGCGCCCGGACTCATATGGACACACGCTACGCCTTCTGTGAGCTCATTTACCAAAAGTGAGTAATTAACGCGATGGCGATGATGATGAGGCAGTTTAATGCTGTTTGAGTTAGTCATAAGAAAAACTGGTTCCTAGATTGGTAAACTTAAGAAGTCACTCAAAAGTACTACTCCAGAGAGTGTATTCGTGTTTTAAAAATGTAATATTAACGAACCATCGTAATCGCCAACCGTAATTCAATTAATAATTTTAAAGATATTTTTTTCTAGGCTTTAAAACTTTTGAAACTAACAAGGCTCCATTTTAATTATAAATAGTCTAATGGTTTCTTAGATTTACGCGAATGTTACACATTGAAATAAAACTATTTTATACGGATTTTATCGCGATTTGGTAGTCGGACTAGTCCGCCCCGTGACCACGAAAGCTGTAAAGTAATCGAAACGTCGGGAAGTTAAAAAATGTAAAAATTAAACCAAATCGCGATAAAATCCGTATAAAATAGTTTTATTTCAATGTATAAATAGTCTTTCAAGAAATGAAATTATCCCAAATGAAAACGGGATGAATCTTCAATGTCGTTAAAAAAGTGACATCGGAATTTACAAAACAAAACACCATAAACACAAGCTAACAACATTGACCGTTGTCCTCAGGTAGGGGTGGTCGATGCCCCACGCGGCGCCCGCCTCCGTCATGTCGGCCCCGCCGCGCCACCCGCACTTCTATACCGTCGAGGTCGGCGACACACGCTTCACCATCCTCAAGCGCTACCAGAACCTGAAGCCCATCGGCTCCGGCGCACAGGGTATCGTTTGGTGAGTCCTTGTCACTCACAACGGAACCTACGTCTGGGTGTCTCTTTCTAGCATCGATTTTCTATGTTGGTTTTCTTTCTTCACCAATAAATGAAATAATTGAAAGTGCAGAAGTATCATCTGGTGAGTCTCTTGTCTGGTAAAAACTTCGGCAATGTTTCCCTTAGTTTTAAATGTGTATGTTGAGGATCTTCCAATGTCAAGGAGTATGTAATCTGGTTAAACAGATCTGCATCTTTATATCTTATTCTATCATGATCGGTTACTACAGTTGCTCTTTTTTCGTAATCAATGAATAATATAACCATAGGGTCTGAAAAGGTAACGTCTGGTTTTTCTACATTTCTGTGTCTTGTTCTAGCATTGACTGTGTAAATTACTCTTCTTTCACAATCATCGAATAATATACAAATCTTCACTCAAGTGTCCCCTTCACGCGCACCGGGAACTACACCTTCTCTCTCTATTGTCTGTTTACCATTTTGTCACAAAAACCGACGGGAGTGATATGCTTACCATTAAATTTCGTTCGATCAATGGCACAAAGAATCATCCTAACTCTTTATGTTATGGCATTTTGGTCTAACTTAATTAAAGAATTACGATCTTCAATCATTTTAATGTGTATAATTGATCGATGTTAATAATTGTCTATTTCATCAATTGTATAGATCTAGACATCAGAATAGCGTAATACTTTACTGTATTGTTATACAAGGTTAAAACAAAGAGCTTTTGTATTGAATAATACTTCCAAGTGAAACAATCAATCGACTACACGATGTTTTATTATTTCCATTGTATTTTCATATTTAAGTGGTGGGTCCTTCAACTGCTTATTTCAATGGATTTGTATGCAAAGGGGCACGCAATCATTAGTTCATTTTGTTTTCACTTTGATTAATAAAATCATTTGTCTAGGATTATTAAGCTATATAGGTTTTGTTGAAAACGAATGTATCAAGAAAGTAAATAAAGGTTTGATATTTTTACAATAGAAAGTCATTGTTATGCATGCAAAAGTTTAGTTTATAGTAGTTACTATGTGTTTAAGTTAAGTATTATTTAGAATTGTCACGCATTTTCACATTATATTGCACGCATTCATTCTACGCATGTAGACACTGTACAATTGGAATGTTGATTGAAATCGATAAGGTGAGATTGAGACATGCGAATGCGAAATTGGAATAAGAATCGAGCCTGCGAAACTTTCACGAGTCAGAAAAGGGATGACTCGGTGTCTAGATCTTGGTAAGGGAGATAAAATTAGGTCAACGTGGTAAAGTTTGAGATAACACTTTTTAACTAGATGGAATGCTGAAAGATCAAACCGAACAGTTAAATAAAACTTTTCAAAAAGGATAACATACCTTAGGCATGTTTATCGATATATGAATTTTCTCCAATAAATTTGCTTCAAAATAAAATGACAAAACATTTTGTCAAAACAAACTCCAAAATAAATAAAACCCATCTTTTAATTTCAACGAACACCAATTTTGGAATTGATCGATCGTCCGTCACCGCGCATTCGAACACATACACACACACACGAATATAAATGTGTCTGTTTTAGCTGATCGCGATTTACCGTCCAATATGCTACAGTTTTACTCTGTGACCCTCGGTGACACGGTGTTCACCATACCCACGCGGTATACCGAGCTGGCGGTGCGCGGCGCCGGCGCTCAGGGCATGGTGTGGTAAGGCTACCACCAGGATACGCTGACCACCTGGTTCACCACCTGGATACTGACCACCTCGTCTCCTCGCCTCGTGGACGGCTGCGGACTCACGCTTGCTTGCATTAATTCCTACTAATCTCAGGGTTGTCTGAATGCGTGTTTTGCGGTTGTGTGGGGTTTACTTTGGATTTTAGAGCAGGTTCTATCATTTTTGTGGTATGATAGCTGACCATTGTTAGTAATACGAAAAGGATTTTTGAGAAGTTGATGGCATCGAAAGAAATGAGTATTATATACATTTATATAAATATTATATTTTATATAAAATGTATTTTACTTGTAGTAAAATACATTTTATATGTATTTTACTACAAGTACGTAGGTTTTATTTTCTCCATAATTATAGTGATTGTTGGTATTAAAAAGAGCAAAATATATTTTTTTTAAAGAACTATATTTGACAATATAAAACTCGCGTTTATAATTAAATATCGCGCTAGGTTTACTACAATCAGATAATTTCAAAGTCGGAAAATATCAGCACAGATAAATATACTCAAGAAAGAAAGATTCACGGTACCAGAATAAAAAAGTTGTTTTTCGTTTAAAAGTTAAATTGATCTCTGATGTTCCTTTATCTGGCATTTCCATCACGCCAAATGTCGCTAAAGAAGTTAAACAGTTTGGGTTCAAATTACTCCAAATTTCCCTTATAAATCGTATCTTATTGCCAACTGCGATCATTATGCCAAACTGCGCCAATTTCAATACTAATATTTTTTGTAGAATTAAGATTTACTGTCTTTCTTGCTCTTACAAAACTTGTGACTTTGAGACGTCTGCGAAAATTCTGAGCATTGTAAAAGTAACAGACTGTTTTTGCATATTTAATTCTTGTCCATTTTAATTATTATAAAATGAAGAAAATATATCAACTTCTTTTCACGTTTTTAACATCAAAAGAATAGGAAACAACTAGTACCACCCACAATTCGTCGAGCTTATTTCGGTCAAGTTGTGATAGGGCCAATCAGATTTGGCGTTGATCTTGTTTAATTTAATTTATATTAAGAATCAAAAGTTAATATGGCTTTCCTTATTTAGTTAAAATTTACGTCGACTGTCTTGATTCAATATCGCTCCTATTTAAATCCTATACAAGAATTTGTTTTCGAAGTTTCATTTTACAATGCCTATCAAACCTTGGGTTTTGGTTTACCGCTCGTATGGGGTAAAAATTCATTGGGAAATATGTTGTCAACGTTTTTGGTTTTTTGTGGTGTGTGTTCTCTATGTCAGTTGCAATATTATGAGCATTCCTCATTAATAATATCATTATTCAATTAAACTATACATAGGCAATATATAATGTACATTAATTAGACCGATTGAAAAGTCGAAATACTAATCGTATATTCTTTAAAATATTAACACGTAACATGTTTACCTTGAAGTATGCCATTATTTACCTGAATGAAAATAAACTTACGCATGCGGTTCTGGCGATTAACACGACTTGGAAGAGCTACCGTTCTTCTCATAGATCGGCGTCAATAAATAGGCTTTGATTTCCTGATTATAGAAGTTATAAACATATTTGACTATGAGGCTAATAAAAGAAAATCCAAAAGAAAACTTAATTAATTATATTGATTGATATCAGTAATTCAAGGCATAAAAAAAGAGTTTGACAAAAACGTCAGTATTCAAAGTAGTGGTAGGATTTTGGAAATGTATGGAGTTGTTACAATGGACATCACGAATAAAGACCAGTTCAAATATGAACATAAGTAGAAGAGACCCATACATACCCATACATATAGCACACATATTCAATATTTTTTGTGTGATGTAAAGTCTGGGACGAAAATCACTGCGCTTAGTTGCGAAGACTTAAGACGCTGCTGCGGGTAAATTAGAAAGATCATAAATAGTATTATGGGTCATAATGACCTTGACGTATAATATGGTAAATTGAACCTTATACATAAAAAAAAGTTGAGTGACACTGACACTTGAGCGAAACTGCTTATGATCGAGTTATACCATTTCACCTCATGCCTTCGGTGGTGACGGAATGGTGGTGAACTTCATAGCAGTTCCATTAACAGCATGTCACCCAGCTGACTTGCATAACTGGTGAATTGCAACGGGCGTCAAAATAATTCGTGCATGGCTTTTTTTCGCATGGTTATGATTTGTGATTTGGGTTTATACAACAAATTGGTTAAAGGCTGCAAAATTTTTGATTTCACCTAACTGGATGCAAAAACAAAGTTATTCTTTCAGGAAAATCAGATAATTTGGAATCTAAATATCTGTTTCCAAAATTTCATTCTGTCGAATTGTTTATGGTTCCAAAATTACGAAACCAAAGAACATATCTTCCTGCAAAATTTTATGTGATACCAAAATTTATACGTAAAGAAACAGATCATTCATATTGATTTAAACTCAAATTAACATCTGCTGTTTAACTCCTCTTTCTAATGCTATCAGTAAAGGGATATGGTTTTAAATTGTGTTGTAAATGCTCAAATGTGTGTTGGAAATGTGTTGCAGTGCCGCGTACGATACGGTGACACAACAGAACGTCGCGATAAAGAAGTTGTCGCGCCCCTTCCAGAATGTGACGCACGCCAAACGCGCCTACCGCGAGTTCAAACTTATGAAACTCGTCAACCATAAAAATGTAAGCCATTTCTGTCGTTTACTTGTTGAATTAGGTCATAAAATTAATGGCCGAAGGAGAAGAAAGCTTCAAAGGTGGAACTGATAAGCATATCGTTAAACATCCATGACATTGGCAACAAAAAACTTGTTAAAATTTGCAATTTGTCTAGATACATTTGGCTTACCGTAGTTCCAGTTATACTCTGGACCATACTTCTGGAAAATATAAGGAGAAATATATTAAAGGCAAGAGGTTATTTGATTGCAGATAATCGGACTACTAAATGCATTCACACCACAGAAGAGCCTGGAGGAATTCCAGGACGTATATCTGGTGATGGAGCTAATGGATGCTAATCTGTGTCAGGTGAGTATTAATAGAATAGAAAACCTAATAAAAACTGAACTAACTAGCTGAATAGTGAACGCAAGTCGCCACGAACATATCGTTTTGGAAATTATTGAGGTAAACCTTCATATATTCAGCCATGGAGTATCTAGAATTGTAGTTAATGTTAAAAATGTTGCAATTACTAAATTTTGAAACTGTTATTATTAGGGAAAATTATTTTGAAGTGGGGACCGTTTTTGGGATAGTGGAACGAGAATGAAAAAGGAACATCCGTCGGGGTCTTCTGGATAGATAACCAGCGGATAAAAACTATACAAATTCAAAAGGCTGACGCCTGGCCTTTCTAAGCAGTCTGATAAACCATCATTGCTTATCGAAAGTATCTACAAAGTAAGTAAGGGATTTAACCATGCATATTTCTATTTTGGCAGGTGATCCAAATGGACTTGGACCACGAGCGCATGAGCTATCTGCTGTACCAGATGCTCTGCGGCATCAAACACTTGCACCTCGCGGGCATCATACATCGGGTGAGCATTCTTCTTCTTCGTGATAATCGAATTTTAAACTTAAATTCAGACTACTCTTAGTCGTATAATTACTTTGGAATAGATCTTGGGATTTTCCATCTTCCTATTAAACAAGAATCCACTTTTTAGGTATCGTCGGAAATGTACAAAAATGACTCATCAAGTCATACTATCAAAATATGTAATTGTTAATTTTGCTAATATATTCATTGTCTTTAATGGTTTTATGTAAAACACTTTTGAAGTTACTGAGGGTTATCAAGGATGGCGGGGTTGTATTTAATTAAAAGGTACGACAAGTGTCTATAAGACAAAGACTTTGAGGATCTTAGAGATAAAAACTGTAATAAGATCATAATAGATCCTCTAAGTACGTGTTTAGGATCTGAAGCCGTCCAACATCGTGGTGAAGAGCGATTGCACGCTGAAGATCCTGGACTTCGGGCTGGCGCGTACAGCCGGCACCACATTCATGATGACGCCATACGTCGTCACGCGTTATTACCGTGCGCCAGAGGTAAAATTGAAATACATACTTACCTTTAGTTTTATTTTTATTTGTCTCCCATAAATACAATTCGACCTACCATGTAGTCTTTTAACAATCACACAAAACATTTTGCATTGATTTGCAAGAAATAGATAGTATAAATAAAAAGCGTGATAAAGAACTTTTTGAGCATCACAAACCGTTGTCTCTACATTTTCCTGTGTAAAATCCATTTCCCCTGGAAAATACTATGAATAGATTTACCTTGCAGTCTAATCAGTGTTATTATCTGATGTTTCGGCAGGTGATCCTCGGCATGGGCTACACGGAGAACGTGGACATCTGGTCGGTGGGCTGCATCATGGGCGAGATGATCCGCGGCGGCGTGCTGTTCCCCGGCACCGACCACATCGACCAGTGGAACAAGATTATTGGTATGTACTCATCTTTCCGCGACATGGATCATTTTAGTTGACTTGAAATATGGTATATGTATTTTTCAAAACCTTAGGTAGGAATTTATTTGTGTCCTATGTTTACGGAAATGGGGCTTTTCGGTTCAATCTGACTGTTAATAAATAATTCTGAACTAGTAACCTAACAATTTCTAATCTAGGCTTAGTATCGTAATTCGTGCCTGAGTTTTCTACTACATATGGTGATGTTGCATTCGTTGTGGTGCAGAGCAACTGGGCACGCCGTCGGCGGCGTTCATGGCGCGGCTGCAGCCCACCGTGCGCAACTACGTAGAGAACCGCCCGCGCTACGCCGGGTACAGCTTCGAGAGACTCTTCCCCGACATACTCTTCCCCAGCGACAGCAACGAACACAACCGCCTCAAGGTAATACACCAGCTTGTATAACATTATTCCAACGTCATCAGCTATCTTATTCATACATCATCTACCAAACTCTTTGTCATCGATCATCTTATTCCTTTTCCAGCATCAACTATTCTTTTTTTCCTTCGTCAATCGTCAACAGCTGTGTTATTCTTTTTTCATCATTAGTCATGCTACTGTTCCTTCTTTATTAGTTTATCTTATTTATTCTTCGTCATCAGCAATCTTTCCCTTACTGCGTCATAAACTGTTTACTTTTTGCACATCATAGAGAATATTACTCTTTCTTCGTTATCAGCCATCTTCTCCTTTCTTCATCATCCATTTTACTCTTTATTGGTGATGACCTATCTTCCTCTTAATGACAATGTTGTATGGTAATATGTGGTGTATATGTGCAGGCGTCGCAGGCGCGGGACCTGCTGTCGCGCATGCTGGTGATCGACCCCGAGCGGCGCATCTCCGTGGACGACGCGCTGCTGCATCCCTACATCAACGTGTGGTACGACGAGGGGGAGGTCAACGCGGTCAGTACCACTATCTGTACCTGTATCTTGGCTTCTGTTTTAGTACATACGAGTAGTTCATTATGTGGGATATTTTTCTTTTAAGGGGGAGGGGGAGAAGGATTAACTGGGATTTGGTGACATGAGCTCTCATTTCTCTTACCAAATAGTGCTGTTTTTTTTCATTGTAGAATGTTTGGTATTTAAAAAGAATGATTGGTTAATGTTTAGTGTGTCTTTGTGCAGCCGGCGCCAGCGGCCTACGACCACAGCGTGGACGAGCGCGAGCACACGGTGGAGCAGTGGAAGCAGCTCATCTACCAGGAGGTGGTGGAGTACGCCGCGCCCGCGCACCCGCCGCCCGCGCACCACGCGCCGCCCGACCACGCGCAGCCCGCGCTCACCACATAGGTACACCTGCACCCGCACCACACTGCTCCTGCACCACACTACACTACACCTGCACCCGCACCACACTGCACCCGCACCACACTACACCTGCACCACACTACACTTGCACCACACTACACTACACTTGCACCACACTACACTGCACCCGCACCACACTACACTACACCTGCACCCGCACCACACTGCACCTGCACCACACTACACTACACTACACCTGCACCACACTATACTACATAGGTACACTTGCACCTGCACTACACAACACTACACTACACTTGCACCACACTACATTTGCACCACAGTACAATACACCTGCAACACACTACACTACTTATGTACACTTGCATCCGCACTACACAACATTACACTACATTTGTACCACACTATACTACATAGGTACACTTGCACCCGCACCACACTATACTACGCTACACTACACTTGTACCTGCACTACACAACACTACACTACACTTGCACTCGCACCACACTACACTACACCTGCAACACACCACACTACATAGGTACACTTGCACCCGCACTATACTCTGAAATGGAATCCGAGATCAAAAATGTAAATAGAAGGGTTACCGCTACAATAAAATAAATAGCCATGGTAGTTTATCGAAAACAATTAAAATAATAAGTTAGAATTATTCCCACATGTTATATACGTATAAAACAAAGCCGAATGAAAATTCTTTGGTATAATATTTACGTAAACTACAATTTCAACATTTTTTTAAATTATGTAAAAAATATGGTACGAAAATATATTACGCTGCTGGCAATAAGCAGAAATTTGTAACATTTGGCTCACTGAAATAAAACTTTATTAAATTAAGCCTTTCCAATTACGAAAAAAATATTGTTTATGAAGAAAACATGATTAAAGCAGAACTGTTACAAATCATAAGACAAGAAAAATCGAAATATCAGACTTGAGCAGTGGTTGTGTTGGCTGCTGAACACGGTATCACCATCCTGCAACTGACCCCTCATCATTTTGTATTAAATCCGATAGAATTGGTTTGGGCTCAAATCAAGGGCCACGTCGCCAAGAATAAAACGACATTCAGATGGAATGAAGTCAAACAATTATTGGAAGATAGTTTACAAGAAGTTAAATATATTTCGTTTTTGTTGGTGCTTTTCATTTTTACCATGTTAATATAAAGGAAATTATAAAATACAGTACTCGCAACATTTTAATCTACTCACTTATAAAATTATATCTAATATTTTTTATTAGAAAATGTTTCATAGCCCTGAAATGTCATTTTCACAATGACATTTGTTTGTTTACATTTTTGATCTCGGATTCGATTTCAGAGTATACACAACATTACACTACACGTGCACCACACCACACTACATAGGTACACTTGCACCCGCACCACACTACACTACACTACACTTGCACCCGCACTACACTACACCTGCAACACACTACACTACATAGGTACACTTGCACCCGCACTACACAACATTACACTACACTTGCACCACACTACACTACACCTGCAACACACTACACTACATAGGTACACTTGCACCCGCACTACACAACATTACACTACACTTGCACCACACTACACTACACCTGCAACACACTACACTACATAGGTACACTTGCACCCGCACTACACAACATTACACTACACTTGCACCACACTACACTACATAGGTACACTTGCACCCGCACTACACAACATTACACTACACTTGCACCACACTACACTACACCTGCACCACACTATACTACATAGGTACACTTCCACCTGCACTACACAACACTACACTACACTTGCACCACACTACATTTGCACCGCAGTACAATACACCTGCAACACACTACACTACATAGGTACACTTGCATCCGCACTACACAACATTACACTACATTTGTACCACACTACACTACATAGGTACACTTGCACCTGCACTACACAACACTACACTACACTTGCACCACACTACATTTGCACCGCAGTACAATACACCTGCAACACACTACACTACATAGGTACACTTGCATCCGCACTACACAACATTACACTACATTTGTACCACACTACACTACATAGGTACACTTGCACCCGCACCACACTATACTACGCTATACTTGCACCCGCACCACACTACACTACACTACACTTGTACCTGCACTACACAACACTACACTACACTTGCACTCGCACCACACTACACTACACCTGCAACACACCACACTACATAGGTACACTTGCACCCGCACCACACTACACTACACTTCACTTGCACCTGCACTACACAACACTACACTTGCACCCGCACTACACTACACTACACTTGCAACACACTACACTACACCTGCAACACACTACACTACATAGGTACACTTGCACCCGCACTACACAACATTACAATACACTTGCACCACACTACACTACACCTGCAACACACTACACTACATAGGTACACTTGCACCTGCACTACACAACATTACACTACACTTGCACCACACTACACTACACCTGCAACACACTACACTACATAGGTACACTTGCACCCGCACTACACAACATTACAATACACTTGCACCACACTACACTACACTACACTACACTTGCACCTGCACTACACAACACTACACTTGCACCCGCACTACACTACACTACACTTGCACCACACTACACTACACCTGCAACACACTACACTACATTGGTACACTTGCACCAGCACCACACTACACTACACTACACTTGCACCTGCACTACACAACACTACACTTGCACCCGCACTACACTACACTACACTTGCACCACACTACACTACACCTGCAACACACTACACTACATAGGTACACTTGCACCACACTACACTACACCTGCAACACACTACACTACATAGGTACACTTGCACCCGCACTACACAACATTACACTACACTTGCACCACACTACACTACACCTGCAACACACTACACTACATAGGTACACTTGCACCCGCACTACACAACATTACACTACACTTGCACCACACTACACTACACCTGCAACACACTACACTACATAGGTACACTTGCACCCGCACTACACAACATTACACTACACTTGCACCACACTACACTACACCTGCACCACACTATACTACTACATAGGTACACTTCCACCTGCACTACACAACACTACACTACACTACACTACACTTGCACCACACTACATTTGCACCACAGTACAATACACCTGCAATACACTACACTACATAGGTACACTTGCATCCGCACTACACAACATTACACTACATTTGTACCACACCACATTCGCACCACAGTACAATACACCTGCAACACACTACACTACATAGGTACACTTGCATCCGCACTACACAACATTACACTACATTTGTACCACACTACACTACATAGATACACTTGCACCCGCACCACACTATACTACGCTATACTTGCACCCGCACCACACTACACTACACTACACTTGTACCTGCACTACACAACACTACACTACACTTGCACTCGCACCACACTACACTACACCTGCAACACACCACACTACATAGGTACACTTGCACCCGCACCACACTACACTACACTTCACTTGCACCTGCACTACACAACATTACACTACACTTGCACCCGCACTACACTACACTACACTTGCACCACACTACACTACACCTGCACCACACTATACTACATAGGTACACTTGCACCCGCACTACACAACACTACACTACACTTGCACCACACCACACAACATTACACTACACTTGCACCACACTACACTACACTTGCACCACACTACACTACACTACTTAGGTACACTTGCACCCGCACTACACCACACTACAAAAGCGCCATTTTTTGCGAAAATAAAAATTTACATCCTTTCTTTGGAAAAGACGCAATGGCAACGCGATGAATAATGATCAGCTGGCGCTAGGGGCTCAACGCACGGTGCGCGCGATGCTTTTACAAATAGTAGCTACGAAATAGTACCATCGTACTACCGAAGCTATATCACTAACGTTAATATCGTGTGTCGCAGGTGTCAGCGGAGCTGGCCGCCGAGATCTAATCGACGAGTACAGTGCAAAGGACAATGGCGACGACCTGTCCGCATACTTCTGTATATATATACTACAATACATACTATACTGTATACAGTACGCCGCGTTCAGCGAATATGTGCAATACCAGCCGCAGTGCAGATATTATACGTAGCGTAGTCGACACTACATTCTTAATATACTGGTTGATTTGTAATTTTATTTTTCAAATATAAACGTAGACACTTCCCGTTACTTAGGGTTAATCAGTTATCGCATCGGAAACGGTACAATAATGTATGTTTAGGTAATACCCCGGTCGCTCCGCGCAGCCGTCGTACCTGACGCGCGGGTTTTAATCCTTGATTTGCATTAAAGGAGTGCCTTTTGCGAATTGCTAATAGTAAACAATGGTGATTTCCCCGATATATGGACTGAATTTGATATTTTTGTAAATGTTGAATCATTTGATAGTGAACCGCAAGTGTTTGTGCGAACCGTTTTTAATTATTGACATATGGAGAGTTGAGCTTGATGTGTTATTGTAAATTATTTTCTAATTAATCGTGCAATTGTATAATTTTAATGTTTTTATTTTTTATTTTTGACGCGCTCCACGCTTGTGGTTTGGGTGGACGGGCAGTGAGGCTTCGACGAATACCTTGAAGAAAAGGTGCTGACAAATAGTTAAGATTAGCGAGTCAATTCGCAATAGCAAATAACTTGAAAATGAGCAATAAGTAGCAGTATTTGATCTATCGTATACACTTTTCCCTTCTATATATTTCACCCACAAGGTGGACAGATAAAGGATAATGAAGTCGCTGGATGCAGGCCGCTTCAGACAGCTGTTGATATCGAGGCCTCCATCCAGCTGGACTTCCTTGATACCCTGAAAGGTTTTACAAGCCAGAACCCAAAGCACAAGTGCGGGACAAAGTTGTTAATTACCAGATATTGTTCCTCACGTCCGCAGAGGACGGTGCCATTGTGTCGCAGTTACTTAGCGATCATGTATCCGTAGTTTCCGACACGAACATAGTTGCACTTATAGGCCATAGTTCTCTTGTTAACATTGTATTGACAGTTCTGTGAGTAGTGTAAGTAATTCTATCCTAAGTAGTATCTTATAGATGCCTCACACGTTGCTAAACTTTTTTTTGAGTGAAAGGAAAAGTGACACTGCCGGGGCAAAGTGGACCCACGACCGCTTGGAAATTAAAGCATCATCGAGGTCCCTTTGCCCATTATTTGGGTGCATTAGGTTCTCGACATCACTCACTCCAGAACAAAAATCTGTTAGCTTGAGCAATATATTGCTATTGTACAATATAAACAATGTACAATGTTATATTCTGATTCATTTATCGACAGTCTAAAATAAATGTAGTTTTTTTTTATTAAGAAGACACGGTTCTATGGTAGATTTTGTTTAGCGTGGCAATCGTGTGAGGCAATTTGTAGTTTATTGTTTGAAACCTCACTAGGTGATATAATAATGTAAGTATGAGTTAACGTGTGACGACATTGACGTGTTTCGAAAGAGTAGCACAATTCGTTAGCCGTAGTCACAGCGCCGCCGGCGTGTTGTCTATACCAGGTTATTAATAATAATAAAAAGCAATAATGTAATTTGTTTGTACATCCTCGAAGACTTCTTGATCGCCGTTCAAGGTTCGCTGCCATCTCGGAACATATCACGGACGGGCTCAGTAGTTTTGTTTTAGTTTCCATAGACAATTCGCTTTACTTTTGTTCCATAGAGACGTAGATGTTGAAGCGGCGGTTTGGGTCATTGCTTTTCCGATCAATTGTAATGGTTCAGAGTAGATTTTCGAAATTTAAGAGCATATGTATCTAGATGTGGTGGTGGACATCGAATCTAACTTCGTTGAGAACAATTATTTTATAAATAAAAAGTCACCTGATCAGTAAAATCATTGTGAGCGATCTTAGTCGATGCCCACGATCAAGCCATTTTGAGAGTAAACTGTAAATTTTAATGGAAATTACATAAATATATACTATATCTGAGCAATACATAGCGGATATATAAGAAGTATACACATAGTCGATTATACATGTAAATATAGTATGGAACGAAAGTGAAGAGAAACGCGATTAGTAAACTGTTTATCGCTAATAGAATAAAATACACAACTTTACGTCCAAAATGTCCATGTATATGTTAATGGTACCGATACAACAATAATGTAATCGTTAGAATACGTGAGTGCAGCGAGTATTGGCGCGAGTACTGGCGCCAGTAATGGCACGGGTACTAGCACGTGGCGTCGAGCTCGACGCAGGCGATAGCAACGCCCACTTCGGTTGATACTACTATCTGAAACTTATTTTTACTGTAAACGTAAGTTATTTCATATTTTAACTGAATAAAATCGAAATGGTTATTAATTGTTGTGTTTATTTCATTCCCTTAATACTAACCTCTGAAATATAGCATTAACGTATTAATTTTATTCTATGCTTAACACGAGAAAGAGCTCTGCTTGCCAAAAATAAGGATCAAAAGAGCTTGTTGACTTCAAGGCAGCGTACACGCCTTGTTAACGTAAGTACGCGCTGTGGGTCGACTAGATCCTGGGTTCGAAACCCAGGTCGGATACTAAAATTATCTAGTGTTTTCAATTTGAAATTGATGCTAGTCGATGATACATAAACTATTGAAAGGATTTGTGAGATTAGCCGTTTTTATTAAAATGTAAAATTGAAACAAGAATTTGAATAATATAGCTACTAATGGTCGTACCTAGATTGTAGGTACTTTATAAACTTTAAATGCACTCCAGATCTGAAATTCTTCAAAAAGGACCTCGTGCCGATTCATAATATTCGCACAATAGGTACTCAATTCTTTCATAACGATTGTCGATTGCCGACGCACAATACTGAACACTCGAATAGCTGGGAACTAAAGACGCATTGGAATGTGTATTGGCATCGGTGCGGATTTTCTCATTCCAATGAGTTTTTAACGTACATAGAAGATTTTTATTTGATTTACCACTTACTTTTATGTGTTAGTAGTAGGATATTCTTATCCAGGCAATTGAAAAAATTGATTGATCGATTACCAATGTAAAAAAAAGTTGCATTCAAATGTTTTACGCGCATTCTAGATTTTTTTTTCTTTTTATTGCAATGAATGGCGGGACGAGCATGCCACTCGCCTGATAGTAGGCGATACGACCGCTCATGGACAGTAGAAAACCAAACAACACCATGAATTGCAAAGCATTGCTTGACATTCCACTGCGCTCGCTATCCTGAGACATAAGATGTTAAGTCTCATTATTTCCAGTAGTTACTCTGGCTACAATGTCCTTCAAACCGGAACACAACAGTGCATTTACACTGATGTTTGGCGGGAAAAATAGGCATTGCGGTGGTACCCACCCAGGCGGCCTCTCACATATGAGAGACCTACAACCAGTAAATTCCCCTAAAAGATTTTAAGAACAGGCATAAGCCGTTCGTACAATCGTCTTTGTAATGCAATATTATTGCATTAGAAGTATTTTATAATTATTTTGTATTATATGGTGTAATATTTTGAATACTGAAGCAATTTATTTAGAATGCTTAATTACCCAGACTCACAAGACATGTAAAATTATGACCCGAAAAATCAGTAGTGCAAAGAATACAAATAACTTTTATTTTAAGCGTATTACAGCGTATATGGGTTGATACAGATACAGACACAGATACATTTTAATCCTACTATTTCCCTATCTATATTATTGGAATGATAAGGCAAACGAGCAAAATGCTCACCTTATAGTGATTACCACGGCTCATTAACATCTCCTGCGCTATGAGTTCTTTCTTGATAGTGTGTAGCTAGGAGCGTAGGTGCAATAAATCCATACAAAATTGGAAGGGAAGGAAAGAAAAGGACAGAGAAGGCAAGATATAATATTTAATCTCCGGGTATATCAGCCAAATTAAACACGCGACCTAAGCCATTTTCAGATACCCGTCGGCTTTCTGCCCGAGTACTTTAGCTGATTCATACAAAAGTTTATAATACCCTACCACTTTCAAGCATTAAAATAATAGAACACAAACGAGGTCAAAGTTAACCCAGTTTATTGTATTATGATGTAGATAATTATTTTGTGTATTTACAAGGCTGTATAATATAACAACCATTGCCATTGCAAAAAAAGAAACGAAAACATTTTTTTCACTGTCAACACCGTCATTCCTGTCAAATAAATTGAGTCGAGTGTAAAAACTTTCACCTATGAAAATAAATACAATCTAGATTTAATCAACAAACAACAAAAATGGCAGAGAAAGATAAATCGAAAGCCAACACGCAAGCAAAACACATACCAAAAGATGCTCAAGTGATAATGTCGATCATGAAGGAGGTCGGAGTGACTGACTACGAACCAAGAGTGGTCAACCAACTCCTGGAGTTCACCTATCGCTACGTGACGTCAGTGCTGGACGATGCTAGAGTCTTCGCCAACCACGCTAAGAAGAAGACCATAGATCTGGACGACGTACGATTGTCCGTACAGATGCAGTTAGACAAGTCATTTACGAGCCCACCGCCTAGGGAAGTTTTGTTGGAAGTGGCTCGGGTGAAGAATGTGAATCCACTGCCGCTTATCAAGCCACATTGTGGCCTGCGACTACCCCCTGACCGGTAAGAGCATTGATTTTTATTGGCGGGAAATTAAATTGACTCGTAGGTGAACGTAGCAAATTGTCGACATTAGTTAATAATATGACTTTTTTGTTTTACTGCTATGGAAAAGCAACTACATACCTCTTTGTAAATACAGCACTGTTCAGTGTCCAGTACACTAACAAGAAAATATAATTATCTCATCAATTGAAAAAGTAATGCTGACCTGCTAAAAACAGAATGTTTATTGGTTGCTTGTGTTATTTTCTCTTAAATCACACTATTCAATGACTTCATAATCAATATTGGCCACTCTATTTTTAGTTCTACCTAGAAACAGTATAATGAAACGCAACATGGTTTTATATTGACAATAAGATACATTTTAGTGCCTCATAATTGGTGCATATATTTTTGGTTCTTAATCCTTTATTTTAAATTGCTCCTCATTTATGATTTATATAAAACCTTTTCAGTTACTGCCTATCTGCCTGCAACTACAGACTGAAGCCTGCCACAAAGAAAATAATGTCAAAACCAAACATCACACCAACACCTACCATCAAAACAATGACCACACCGAAACCTCCGCCCAGCCAACAGAATGTTGTTGTGAAGAGACCACCAGGGGCTATAGTCAGTGTGTCTGCAGGAAAATCAAACATAATACCCAAGCCTGTACTCAAGTTCTCATCTGGTAGTAAGGTAAGATAGGTATATTTACTTCTTAATAGTGCTACATTGAATACAAGGCCGGAAGTTTTGAACATATTGCACAAAAACGTGGCCAATCAAATCATAATATTTCTACATCTTTACATATTTCCTGCTGTACTAAAATGGAACAAAATATGCCAGACTATAATTGCCAAGGCATTTTGTGCCACTTGCATGGTAATATCAATTTAATGTAATTGCCCAGAATATGAAGTTAAAATCCTACATTCAAATAGTCTGTTGCAAGATGTTTAGCCTTGCTAATAACTAGTACCATCACTTCAAAAAATGTTATAAGTGTGAAGAAGTAAAGACTAGAAACTCCCTCAATGGCACAAATTGTCTCCAAGATAATCTTTTACTTTGCCTTTCATTTGTTCAGTCATATGAAGATTGGAGACACATTACTGTGGAATAAATAAGTTTATATAATCCCACCCACATATGGCACATTGCAAGGTCGCATTTTCAGATCAAATAAGAGGGGCACAGTTAACAGCAATTATTTTAATTATTATTTGACCAATGAGACAACTAATAATCTTTTAATCCGATCTAAGGGAGGTTTTGAGCAAACTGTGACCTATAAAGGTGAAACATTTACTGGCATTAATGCCTCGAATGCATTTGCAAACTTTTTTAGTAGTGTATATCTATCTAACGAACCACAATTAAATGTAGATAATGTGATTCAAAATGATAAAACACACGATAGTAAATATGTTAACTTGAAATCGATTACATTTAGCGACATTTATGCCAGCATTAAAAAAATCAAACCCAGTTGTTCTACGGGACCGGACAACATACCAACGTGGTTTATCAAAGATATGAAAGAGTTTTTAATTCACCCACTGAGTCATATTTATAATTTAGCACTAACCACCGGAGTTTATCCTGCACAATGGAAATTGTCCAGAGTCACACCAATTTCCAAAATCGTCGAATAAAGCATCTGTTGAAGAGTATAGACCTATTTCAATATTGTCAACACCAGCAAAAGTTTTCGAAAATATAATTCACAAAGAAATTTATAAGCAAGTGGCCCCATTTCTATGTAACGAACAGCACGGTTTTCGAGAAAAAAGGTCTGTAGATACTAATCTACTCACAGTTGTTGACTATATATCGGCTCGTTTGGATAGGAGAGGACAGGTAGATGTGTTGTACTTTGACTTCCGCAAGGCCTTTGATCGCGTTGATAATGATATCCTTCTGATGAAGCTTAATAACATAGGTTTTACCCCTGGACTTCTGAAGTTAATAGCTCATTATTTAAAGGATCGAAAGCAATATGTTAGACTCGGTATGTACGAATCACAAACCTATCGCACAAAATCAGGTGTGAGTCAGGGCTCTATACTTGGACCCCTCCTTTTTATTTTGATGATTAATGATCTTCCATCCGTTATAAGTCACGCGAAATGTCTCCTTTACGCTGACGATTTAAAATTAATGTTCGAAATACGGTCTGTAGACGATTGTTTGAAACTGCAAGATGATGTCAATGCAGTCTATGAATGGTCAATCGCGAACAAAATGGAATTTAATCCATCTAAATGTTACGCCATGACATTCGGTCGAATGTCCCATCCAATAACTTTTAAATACCAATTAAATAGCGATGATGTCACCAGATGTACATCTATGAAAGATCTGGGTGTGACATTCGACCGAAAGCTAACATTTCATGACCACATTATTACAGTAGCTAAGGAGTCCTTCTCGAGGCTGGGTTTCGTACTAAGAAACTCCAGGGAATTTAAAAGCGACTGTGTTGTCAGACTCTTGTTTAATGCGCTTGTCCGCAGTAAACTGGAAACAAGTTCTTGTGTATGGCACCCATATGAAAGCACGTATGCCCTTCTATTGGAAAAGGTGCAAAAGGCTTTTTTGCGGTACAATTATAAATTAAAATATAGTACATATCCTTTTATGTACCCAACCAAATTTCTTTTAGGTTGTTTGGGTTACAATAGCCTTGAAGTAAGAAGAACCAGAGATCAAATTATAACCATGTGCAAGATTCTCCTTGGTAGAATTGATGCACCGGATCTGAGCTCTGAGCTGTCACGACTTTATGTCCCTAATAATTATCTGCGTGGCAGAAGTCACAAATTATTTTCCGTACCAGCATGTCGAACAATTGCTCGTGCCAGGTCTCCTATTCCGCGTGTTCTTGCAGCGCTAAATGCCCTCCTCGATACAAATTCCAAAGTTGATTTGTTTACTGATGAATGGACAGTTATCTTGTCAGCGTGTGTGGAATACTGTGAGAAGATTTGTAAATAGCCTTTCACGGTAGTTAATAAATTATAAATCAGAGGTTTGTTTAATATTTATTAGGATTTTAGTTTTTTTTTTTTTCTGTTTTTTGTTTTTCGTGAACTTAGTTACTATAGTTTATATATTTTTTATTACCACACTGTTTTTGTTTTTGTTCATAAATATTGTTTATATTTTGTTGATTTGTCTAGGTTTAATATATTAGATTTACTTAGGTTTAAGAATTTAATTGATGTAATTGGTGTATGCCGTTTTGATTAAATTAAAATAAATAAAAAATTAAAAAATAAATATTACAGGTAGTAAAACCAGCTGTTAGGGTGACAGCAGGACCCTCGGCGCAGACGCCCATCAAGATGGAAACCGATGACCCCATGTCACAGAAGCGGAAGCGGGAAGACGACGATTACGATGTTTAGTTTAAGAGTAGTAGTAGTTTATGTTGGCTTTTATATGTAAAATTATTTTAAGAAATATATTATGAACCTTTATAATAGTACAGTTGTTTTTACACTTTTTGTTTTATTTCAGTATAAGGAATACTGAAATAAGCTTCTTCAGCTTCGAGGTTAATGAATTAAACGACTTTTGCCAAAAAGCCGCCAAGCTCAAGTGGGACTGGGCGGGACGTGTATCGCATGCCGAATAAAATGGGGTTCGTCCACCACACAATGGGCGTTGACCACGTGGAAGAAGAAGTGGAAATAGAGACCTTTGCCCTGCAGTGGGACGTTACGGTCTCATAATATTTTGTTGTATCAAATTTATATTCATATAATATTTGCCTCGGTGGAGTAGTTGTATTACGGTACGGTTACAAAGCTAAGGTCTCGGGTTCGAGTCCCGGGTCGGGCAAAGTGATATTGGATTTTTCTATTCATTATTAGCCCGGAATCAGGAATTTGTGCCCGATATGGCGATAGGTTCGCCCCCTATCACATCGTGGGACGGAACATACAAGGCGAAATGTGGGTGTCCTGGTGGCGCCTCTGCCTACCCCTTCGAGGATAAAGGCGTGAGTTTATGTATGTGATCAAATTTATTGGAATCACGTCGCCTAGAGTAACTTTACAAGATATCTGATAATGTTAAACCATATTTCTGTCTACAATCTGATGATACAGTTTAAAATTCAAGAAGTCATAGTTCTTGCTTATTAAAGTTATACTTCTTTTGACGTGTTTAGATAAAATTGTGAGAATAAAATTTATGCGATGCGAGCCTTCGATCAATAATAGATTGTTGATCGAATTGGCTTAATTGGCTCCTAGGGCCAATTGCACAAACTAACTTAGTTTATGCAACTGGGCCTAAGTGCCAAAGACTGAATTAGCCTATATGTAAGTCCCAGGAACCCATGAAGTTAGCGGAGATATTTTTGTTCTAAGTAGGTAACTTTCTAATGACGATCTTATTAGAAAATGCATCCATTATTTTAAAATTAAACAGTTTTCACCTTTGAAGTACCAGGAACGCATGCAGTTGGTGGTTATTCATCATAACTTCCTATTAGCTACACCTAATGGTCCCACCAGTTTAAGCCACGCCCACCAACTACGAAGGACCAATGAACGTCTCCGTCACACCATTGTTGTTCTAGGAACTAGTACAGTTTGATATATTCTATTAAACTACCCTCGATTCCAAATATCGCTGAAATAGAGTCATTTAAGTACGGCTTCGTATCAGTTATAAAATATTAGTGGCTACTGGCGAAGGGTGACTTTTTAACTTTTTAGATAAAATATATATAAATATTTACATGTGTGTGTACGTGATTTTATAATAAATGGTGGCGAATGATAGGCCATTGTAATAATTCGTCTTAAAAGTTACTTTCATCTTAAAAATTAGTATAACTTCGTACATGTGCACATAAACATACACGCCCGTTTTTTTATTATACCAAATTACCAAATAATTAACCTTCGCTAGTTGCAACGTTTTAGTTGCAGATGTGGCCACAGAAGAGCTAGTATAATGTAACTCTTACTTCTTCCAACCCTGATAATTGTCCTAATCTATTGGTGGAATAAATGAAAACTCAAGATACAATAATAAAACATTTTACTCTCAAAAATACATAATACACCTTCACTTACATAACATGATTTTTATGAATAAATTATTTCTTTTCGTATTTATAGAATCCCTCTCCACTCTTGACGCCCAGCTTTCCTTCGGCCACCAGTTTGTCCAGCAACGGGATGGGGCTGAAGAGCGGTTGGTCGGGATACTTCTTGTGCCAGCCGTCGAGGATGAACTTGTTGGTGTCGAGTCCCACGTAGTCGGCGAGCTCTAAGGGTCCCATGGGGTACCCAGCGCCCAATTTCATCGCGATGTCGATGTCTTTGGCAGACGCGTCACCTGAAAATGCAAAGTAAATTGAAATATATCAAATTTATACGCATTTTCACGTCCGGACGTTTCAATTAATTTACAGCTTTCATGGTCACTTTAAAAAATATGAAAAATCAAACCAAATCCGTGATAAAATCATTAAAAAATGTTTTATTTCAATGTGTAACATTCGCGTAAATTTACGGGACAATATTTTCATTTTATTACAATATTTTCGGGATCCACGAGTTTTAGTGCTCATATTCAATGTCTCATTGAATCAGAAAAACGAACTACTATTGAAAACAAACATAAAACACACCTCTTTCGTATAACCTAATTGCCTCACAGATGTAAGGGACCAAGAGCCTGTTGACCACGAAGCCGGGAGTGTCCTTGCAGGTGATGCAAGTCTTGCCAACAGACTTGCCCCACTCCATCATGGTCTTGTAGGTTGCGTCTGATGTCTCAGCGCCACGGACCACTTCCAACAGCTTCATCACCGGCACAGGGTTGAAGAAATGAAGACCACCAAATCTAAAAACAAAACAATCAATTATTTCATATGAGTCAACATTTAATAAATAAGACTGCCTCGGTAGCGTAATTGTACTACAGTACGATTACAACGCCGAAGTCTCGGGTTCGATGTCTGGGTCTGAAATTTGCGGCCAATATGGCGATAATACATTGGTATTATTTCATAAATTCAAACTGTAATATGTGAAAACTTGTAATTGGCCTTCTATATTTTAAGCTTATGTTATATTGCTACTAGCTGTAATTTTCCTATAAGTATAAAATAAAATTAAAAACGGGCTCGCCACCTATCACATTGTGGGACAGAATAAATAAGTCAAACGTGGGGTTCCTGGTAGCACTGCTACTTACCCATTCTCGAAAAAAGGCATGGATTTATGCATGTAATGTTTAATTTGCCAATGCATTTCAAGAGCTGTGGCCATGATGGTACAGAATTAGCAAGGTAGGTAAGTCCATTACACCTTTGCAGAGTGCACAACAAAAGATGGATCCACGAAGTAACGGTTTGTAGATAGAGCCATGCAATTACTTGGAGTGGCTCATGTTCAAATTTGCTATAGGTTTATAAAAGCTGCACATATAAGGTATGTACACTTACTTGTCTTTCCTATTAACAACAGATGCAATTTCGTTGATAGACAATGATGATGTGTTTGAGGCAAAGATTGTGTGGCTTGGTGCTACCTGTAACAATTTCACAGTCAAGTTTAATCCTTTTTACATGGACTAATTTTATGGGTTTGTTCATGATTTTTATTATCTATGTTAAAATGTTGAAAGTAATTTTTTTGTTTTAGTTATCCATGGAGTAGGACAATGTTCAGCAGTTGGCTTACTGTGGTTAATAATTATGAATGAAAAGTTAAAACAAATAAATTATGAAACATATAAGGCCTGGAATTAGTTATTACCAGGCCGTAGAAAATGTTTGTTCTTGACTTATTTTTATTTATAAAAATATTATAATAGTACATACCCCATCCAACTGCTTAAACAGTTTATGTTTTACACCCATATTTTCAACGATAGCTTCCACCACCAAGTCTGCAGTTTTAGCTGCCTCAGCAGGGTCGGTTGAAGTCTTGATCCTGCCCAGAGACTCGGAGACAAACTTCTCACCTTCCTTGGGGTTATCTTTGTAAACTTTTTTAGCAACTCGTCCCAGGTTTGTGCCAATAGATTTCTGTGCTTTGGCTAGGACATCAGAGCTTACATCCACAAGGGTCACATTTTGTCCAGCTTGGGCTGACACCTAGAACATTAGGAGAATATATTTTAATAATTAGCTTTTTATATCTATAGAGTGGCATTTTATATCTATAATTTGGAGAGTAGATGTGTAGTAAGTGGGGTTAATACTTGAACAAATAAGATATCCTCAATGCTAGATAGTTATTTAGCCAAGTCTGCTAGATTTTTTTATCAAAATTGCCCAATGTAATTATTTACATTGGGCTAGTTTGATGGCCTATGTTCAGCAGTTGACTTCTTCTGGCTGAAGAGAGATCAGATAGTGTTTTAGGGTTACGTGGGGACTGGCCGATTTAAAATAAAATAAAATAAGTTGTATAGGTCAATTACATTTTTTATGTTGTGGCTAGTATCGAAAAAAATAGTTATGAAAAAGTTTTAATTCCATAGAATAAACTTGTGCTAAAAATGACAGCTAATTTAAAACTTCAAGGTAAAGAGATCAATGTAAGAATTGTGCTGTTAATAAACGTTGCGGAACATTTACGTTCATTTAAATAATAAAATATAGTTACATTTATTTAAATATTAAAATTTATGTACTTATACATTTAGCTTGTTACGCTACAACGCCACTTTTTAGTTATTCACGGTCTAGTACACCTGAGTGTACACAATCTAGACTTTTAAGACATTTATTTAATTATTTTATGTAAAATAAACTGGCCAATTTTTAATAAAAAAAATAATGATATGTGGCTAATTCGGTCATCTTGGTTCGACCAACAGGTAGTTCAATTAATATGAAGTAAATACAACTTCTAAATACATTAATTATTGTGGGGTTTTAGAAGTTATTCACATACCTGAGCGATGCCAGAGCCCATCAATCCACCTCCTATAACGGTAACATTCTTGATTGCACTTTGTACCGCAGAAGAACTTGAAAAGTTTCGAGCGATAATGCCGAATTGGATCATTTTAAATATAATTATCTAACAAAAGCGTACAGTGTAAACTTAAAATGCTATCACAAGTTGTAAAAATAATTTAAAAGTCAAATTCCAAAGTACAATCTTAACAATGTGTTGATAAGATCTTTTGGATCACCGTCCAATAAGAATTTTGGTGACGATACTACAGAAACTCACTCATTTCTCACCTTAAACTAACCCACTTTTCTCACTTCAATTCGATACGTTATACGAGTTGCGTTGAAGAAATTGTGTCATTTTACTTGGTGGACATTTTAGTCTCTAAGAAATTTAAATAAAGCATATATTTTAAATGAATAAGCTCCGTGTAGGACAATATATTATAGTTTTTAGTTTAAACAAAATTTGGAACAAAAAATTACTAGATGAAAAGGAACGACGCGTATCCATTTGTCATTGTGCCGTGTCAAGTGTCAACTGTCAGTAAGAAAATAAACATTCTGCCGCGGATATATCTGAATAATTCGTAATAATTTATTGGTTTATTAGCATACAATTAACAGCATGTGTTACACAATCACCACGCCGGGGACTGCAGTCCCACACCCGCGCGACCGGTAAGTTTAGCTATTAATACCACCATGCTATAGATTAGTTTATTATCATTATCATATCTTGTTTTGTGTACTTCGACCGGCTTTTTTGCCCAATGAGATTCGCGCGGGAAGTTTATTGCTTACTGTCTGTGTGTGCGTCAGATAGCGACCGGCTTTCGCTCGAGCAACATCAAGAAATAGAAAATGAACAAACTCATCGGATTAACGCGAAATTTCTCTAGTTCTGCTAATTTAAATGCTATAAAAACAGTAACTGTTGTTGGCGGTGGCCTTATGGGCTCTGGAATCGCTCAGGTAAGTTTACTTCGTGTATTTATTAAAGTTATGTACTATTGAAAACAACTTTCTCTTTGCACGTACTTTAGGTCATTAACACATATTTGTTTGCTAGGAATTCACACTTGCCAACGGGTTAAAAACATGTTGTTTTTGTCTGGATAGTGATTACTTAATATTTATAAATAACAGCAGGCAATTATTAGTAACAATTTTCAGAACTTAAAATTTTAAATATTTTATTTTGGTGTCAGGTAGGCACAGTCTGAAATATGTACTTACATACATACATACATAAACTCACGCCTTTATCCCCGAAGGGGTAGGCAGAGGTGCCACCAGGACACCCACATTTCGCCTTGTATGTTCCGTCCCACGATGTGATAGGGGGCGAGCCTATCGCCATATCGGGCACAAATTCCTGACTCCGGGCTGATAATGAATAGAAAAATCCAATATCACTTTGCCCGACACGGGACTCGAACCCGAGACCTCAGCTTTGTAACCGTACCGTAATACAACTACGCCACCGAGGCAGTACTTATGTTTATTTAAAAAAGATATGCAATGTTATTTTGGTCACATTGACCTTGGATGAATGATAAAATAACATAATGTTAGCTCTTGTTTTAAAATTATGGTCATGAGAATTTCTGACCAGAAAAACAATACAACTTGCCGTTGCTTGTAGTAATAAACATGAATTTAGCTTATAAGATTTTCGTAAAGATAGTACACATATTAAGTTATGGCTAGTCTACACTTTTAAGATTGTAAGATAAGGAACATTGTTTTTCGCAAACAGTCTTCTCAATACATACTGTATGCCCTCCATCCTCCACATGTTATGTGTTCATGTGTTCAAATATTTAAAGTTTGTTCTAAACATAATAAGGATAAGTCATAAGAAAATACTAGTCTTGACATTGTAATATTAATTATTGTTATATTGATAAATTTTACACTGTAATGTTATGTTTCCACAGTATCTAAAAGTCTTTTTTTTAAATTAGTAACAATTTTTTTTTTTTTTTTTTTTTATTGCTATGAATGACGAGACGAGCCTGCCATTCGCCTGATTGTAAGCGATACGACCGCTCATGGACAGTAGCAAAACCAAACAACACCATGAGTTACAAGGCATTGCTTGGCATTCCACTGCGCTCGCCATCCTGAGACATAAGATGTTAAGTCTCGATATGTCCAGTAGTTATTCTGGCTACAATGTCCTTCAAACCGGAACACAACAGTGCATTTACACTGCTGTTTGGCGGGAGAAATAGACATTGCGGTGGTACCTACCCAGGCGGCCTCTCACATATGAGAGACCTACCACCAGTAAAAATTTTTTTACATGTTAATAGGTATAGACACAAATATAGTAAAGTGTTTCAACACTGTAAAAGACCTGTAGTGAAAGTTTAGCAATAATCTTTATTCCAGTTTGATTCTATCACATAAATAATTGCATTAATGTAAATAGTAAACATATTTTTTCCGCAGAAGGCATTTTATCTCATTCTTAAGTGATACAACACAATCAATACCTTATCTCTATAAAAATGTAACCATTTGGTATCAATGTTGTGAGGTATAACGCCTGTTGGAGTTTGGACTTTGCTTTAAACCTGAACACTATAATCTTTATGTCACCATTTATATGCAAATCACATTGCATTGTAAATGTTACATACTGAATTTTATCAGATAAGTTTAGCCTTGAGTGTTTTGCAAGGAGTGTCATGTTTACTTATTCACATCTTTTTAGTTTACTTTAGATATTAGATTATTCAATGATAAATATATAAGCAGATGTATAAAGAAATTCAATTTGAAAAAATATGAAACAGCATTAGAACACTTTAAAAATCTATAATTAAAAACATAGTTCCTTGCTTGTACTTTGTGCGGTCGTTAACCCCGCCATTGTGGCAGAATAATTGTATATGAAGTATTTAAACAAACAATTAGCCGCAAGTGTTTGTTGTTCTGCGATTACCTAGAGGCCAAGACAAAAGTGAAATCAAATCTCGTTCAGATCATATTCTATATGGGTAGTACTGTACCTAGCATGACTGCAATTAATATTAGTATTTAAATCATAATAACTGGTTCAACGAAAAAACAATTTGAATAAAACTAAATATTTTACATTACAATAACATAAAACTTAACACAAACTTTAAAGGTCACAGCACAAGCAGGACAAAATGTGACAATAGTGGACCTCCAACCTGAACTCTTAGAGAAGGCACAGAAATCCATACAGACAAACTTGACCAGGGTTGCCAAAAAAATTTATAAGGATGATGCAGGCAAGATCGAGAGCTTCGTCAAAGGATCTCTGGATCGAATTAAAGTGTCCACCAAGATAGAGGATGGTGCTAATGCCGACCTGATCATTGAGGCTATTGTGGAGAAGCTTGATGTCAAACAGGAGCTCTTTAATAAACTTGATCAGGTAAGAAAGTTTAACTAGAACTATTATATGTATATGCACAAACATCTTAAAATATTTTGCAATACTTCTTACAATGTGCACATTTGTGTTAGCAACTTATTTTACGTTTGTAAAAAGTGAACATAGGAATATATCGAGCGTGAACTAACCTCGACTTATTCTTTAAAAGCATATGCATAAAATAACTGTTAATCATAGGAAAAATACGACTGAATTTATAATTGGTTGTATCATATATTTATGTGTAAAGGCTAAGAATTTTGTGGTTCTGGTTCGACGCCCAGAATGAGTTATCCATTTGAAATGGCTAACCGTTTGAATAATATCCGGGACTGGAAAATTTTCGCGAACGGCGATAGGTTCTTCCCCTATGATATTTGTTTTGAAAATAAGCTCCGGCAAGTCGGTCGCACTATACATATAATTACGCCTCTGCCTGCCCTATGCGATAGTTAAAGTATAATATAATTACATGCAATCGGGTCAACGTATGCAACTTTATAAGGCGCAAGTCCGGCCCCACGTGGAATACTGCTCCCATCTTTGGGCAGGGGCACCCCAGTACTAGCTTCTTTCTTTCGACAGCTTTCAACGTCGGGCTGCTCGAATCATTGACGATCAGGTTCTCTCCGACCGGCTTGATCCTTTGGCTTTGCGTAGAGATGTAGCTTCGCTCTGCATTCTCTATCGCATTTACCACGGGGAGTGTTCTCAAGAATTGTTCGGACTTATCCCTGCTGCTGAGTTCCGCCACCGTACAACACGACACACCTCCAAATACCACCCACATCACCTTGGAGGTTGGAAATCTACAACAGTACGTTTTTCCCGGCACTTTCTCCCACGTACTACAAATCTGTGGAACCAGTTGCCAGCGGCATCATTCCCGGACAGATACGACCTCGTGACCTTCAAAAAACAAGCGTATTCCCACCTCAAAGCCGGCAACGCATCTCAATGCCCTATGGTGTTGCAGATGTCCATGGGCAGCGGTGTTCACATACCATCAGGTGAACCGCATGCTCGTTTGCCCCCTATAATATTTTAAAAAAAATGCATACATAATCTCACGCCTTTTACAAGGGCTAAGCAGAGATGCAACCATGACACCCACGTTTCGCCTTGTATTTTCCGTCCCACGATGTGATAGGGGGGAGCCTATCGCCATATCGGGCACAAATTCCTGACTCTGGGCTGATAATGAATGGCAAAATCCGTTTTCACTTTGCCCGTAATAAAATTGCGCCACCGAGGCAGTCAAAATGATAATAAATACTAAAGCGTATAAAATGTTATTTGTGTAATTTCCAGTTGGCGCCCGAACACACGTTGCTCGCTACCAACACGTCGTCGATATCGGTCAACGCCATTGGAGCCGGCATCAAGAGGAAGGATAAGTATGTATTTGTTTTTGCCGTTAAGTTGTTAATTAATGGCGGTATTATAGGTATGTAGCAGTTGAATTGCAGAGGAAATATATTTATTCACTCATCAGACAATGAATTATCAATATCTAACTTTTTATTTATTTAATCGAATGTGTACATTGGTCTACGTATTGCAGAAAAAATCAGTTTTATCTTCCGATTCTATTGGTTAGCGTCTCATGTCAAACACCTTAGGGCAAACTTCTGTCCTAAAGTAATGATGAAACAATCCTTTAAAAGTCTTTATTTACGTACGAAGTGAAACCAAATACCGATAGATATATCCTCTTGTATAAAGTGCGATTTGTATTTTGAGGTGTAAACTATAAAAACATACTGGCCATATTATTCGGATCATAATATTCACCCAGCGAAATCTCACTCTTATTTGCCCAGATTCGGCGGCCTCCACTTTTTTAACCCAGTGCCCGTGATGCGCCTCCTGGAAGTGATCAAGAGCGACCACATTTCTGAGGAGTCGTACCAGGCCATGATGGAGTGGGGCAAGTCTGTCGGCAAGACTTGCATCACCTGCAAGGACACTCCTGGGTTTGTGGTGAACAGACTCCTGGCTCCGTACAGCGCTGAGGCATTGAGGATGTATGAGAGAGGTGGGTTATGGAACAATTTTTTTTTGTTTTTGTATCGGTTAACGGACGAAATTAATAAGCGATCCCAATCCCTATCTAAGGATCGATCCCAAAAATAGACCAATCAGAACACATCAAATGTGAGCATGTCGACAATACCTTGAGCCCATTGGTCTATCTTCATGATCGATCTTTAGATAGACATGAAGATCATTTATTATAAGTGGAAATGGTAGGTAATGTGTGTGATAGTGATTGGGTAGGTAATACCTGCATCCATTGATTTGATCATTTGGTCCCTGAGATGATTGTGTGGCCCACAAATGTTTGATTCGTGTCTGGCTGCTTGTGAGATGGAAATTCTCTCGTGGTTTCTGATGCATGCGCTACAAGACTTATATCTTGTTATGGGGTCAAGATTATGTACACATACTGTTCTTCTCTCTCATGGCATGATACTTTTAACATTTTATGCTTTAACCACGCGAATGTAATGCAGCATGCAAACACGTAGAAACACATTCTACAAAATATAAAATTCTGTAAAACTTACAATAACATGTTTCTAATAAATTAATCAAGCTTCTCATTGATTAAATTTTTCTGAAAAAGTTTCACATACTTAATATATTTTTATTTTGCTGCAAATAAAACTTTATTATTTAAAATATATTCAGCAGTAATGTTTGGTGGACAAATAAATTAATATTATCGATATGTAAGTACTGTATAAAAATATCTGCAATAATTTTTTATTTAACTTCGCAAATAAACACTTGTGGCGTCATAAGTAGTTTTTGTCTAATGTCTTGTGCGTTTTGCAATTATCTGTTGGTTAATGATATTAACGAGCGAAAAGCTTCTTTGTGAACGTTTTTGTTGTGGTCATAAAAACATTACAATCATTAATTTGTGTTTCTTGTTATTTCATTTAATGGCTAGATGTAACTTTTCCCGACTATATTTGTCTCAACTTGAAGTAATAAGTAACTAATCAAACATAAATTGAATAGGGAATTTCACTACGTTCGATTTTTTTTATTATTTTGCGTACAAGTATAAATACCATTAAAATAAAACATTTGTCATATCAGTAATAATGTAGCTTGTATCATGAGGCAAATAACGGAATTAAAAAAAAACAGTCGGAGCGTAGTGCGGACTTCATGCGGTCTCTTTCACACGCGCACACTGTAATGCATATTAAGACTAGTGACGTCACTAGTTTCGTCTTGCATCCCTTTTCTTTTACTCCCTCTGCAAGATTTAAAAGCATTTCTAACTTGTTTAATTCTGAATGGATTTACAAAATTCTTTGTATGCTAGATTTTGGATATACCTTTTGATAAATACAATAAAAAGAAATGCAGTCAAATACCCTATTCTAATATGTTTGTATTCCAACTTTCCTATCGTGGATGGATATACATATTATTAGTAATTAATTACGAATATAAAGTTGAAGATTCGTGCCCTACCATGTAATCACTGTCTTACTGTTCCCAACTAATCTAGCTATGTTTTACTAATATCGTTTTTATGTCGCATATTAGAACTTAAATGCTAATTAACACTTACTGCATTTATGTGTAAGCAAAAACATTTTAGTTTTACTAATCAATGCCAGTAACTACTGCTTCTTAACTTATCAACTAAACTAATATTTATATTTATTTTTTCTCAGGAGACGCATCAAAAGAAGACATAGATATTGGCATGAAATTAGGCGCAGGGTACCCCATGGGACCATTTGAATTAGCCGACTATACTGGTTTAGATACCAACAAGTTCGCCTTACAAGTTATGTACGAGATGACCAAAAACCCCGTGTTTAAGCCCATCCCAATTCTGGACAAAATGGTGGCCGAGGGAAAACTGGGCATCAAGAGCGGGGAGGGGTGGTATAAATACAAGAAATGATAAAAAAATGTATGGAATTTTGTAATAATGGTTATGGAAATAAATGTGGAACGGTTGTTTTGGTGTTTGATTTGATTGAAAAATAAGGTGCATAATCATTACACCTGTGTCTGGTAGAGGTAGACAGAGTCTATGGCTCATTTTGTTTGGATCTGGCATTACTTTCGTTTTATCGGTTTCGTAAATACCTTCCTGTTCTCATCGCTTCAGGGTACATTGACTCTAATTTAAGCAATATTCTGTCTATAAAACACAGGACATTGTTAATGTTTATGCGTCCTGTTGATAGACTTTATTACTTTGAAATAGTCGGTCAAATTGCGATGTTTACCACAACTACTACATTGAGTACGAAAGAAAGTAAACTTGTAATAGAGTTGTGTGCATAGGAAACTAACGACGAATTCCCTATGCCTTGGTAGTTCGATTGACTTACTACTAAGCTATATTATGTTGATACCATAAATAAATAAATAAATACACCTAACAGTCACATACATAGTCCTGACCCCACACTAAGATCGAGTCTTGTGTCGTGGGTATCAGAAGCTACGAGAGACTTTTCGGTCTCACAAACACCCAGACCTGAAACAAATACCTGTGGTTCACACAAATATTTGTTTCGGTGCGGTGATCGAACCCGCGGCCTCTCGTTTCACAGCCGGCGTCTAACCAACTGCGCCACGGAGGCTGTCATCCATATTTCTATTATGAGCGCTTACTCAAAGCATTACTATTAGTAATGCCTTACAGCCTTATCATAATCAGACTCAGTGGCGCAGTTGGTTAGACGCCTGCTATGAAACGTGAGGTAGCGGGTTCGATCCCCTCACTGAAACCAATATTTGCGTGATCCACATGTATTTGTTCCGGGCCTGGGTTTTTGTGAGACTAATAAGTCTTTTAGTTCCTGATACCCACGACACAAGACTCGATCTTAGTGTGGGGTCAGGACTATGTATGCGACTGTTGGCTGTATTTATTATTATTATTTATTAATTATTATCTACTAATGCTAAAGCATGCCTTTAGCCTTACCGCCTTATCACAATCATTGATCAGGGATGGATATCAAATCACCGATCTATCGACGACTACATCCCATCCAACTAACGCTAAATAATTTTCAATTAATTATTATTTTCAATGTTGCGCATCATTTTTATCAAGCGATATAAATCGATAAAATTAGCGATGTAGGTACTTTAATATAGTAATTAGTATTGTGTTTGTGTTATCAAATTATGTAATAAATAGTTGATAACCGTGACTTTGTGGATTAACAATATTATGGTTTTATTCAAACAAACAGGATAAAGCACTACGCCTTTGTGTGTCATCGTTTTATTAAATTTTAAATACATAACTCAATGACTTTACTAAGGACTTTTTTCGAACAACATTATCGATTAAAATTAATTCCTTGGTTATTGCGTGACACAGGAATAATTCCACTGCAATGATTTTATTTTTATGTAAAGATAATGAATATATATTAATTATATTTTCAAATAAATGAGTTCTAATGATTCTAAGAGCTTGAAATATGACTGCCATCAGATGCTGAATTTTACTTATAAAGAATGCGGTAGCTCGATGATTAGTGATCACATTAATGTGATGTAAAATATTGTTTCTGCTTTATGGTAGGTAAATGTGATCTGGATGTTGTTTAACTTATCATATTCGTCCTATTTTTGACGAGACAAAGTTGTTAATCTATTTTTTGGATCCCAGGTCCCTATCAAATCATACGCCAGGCTACCAATATTCGTTCCACTGCTAGCCACAGGCATCTCCATATTATTTATATTACCTGGACATAACAATTGATTACCCATGGTTCAAAAAATATTTTTATTACTAAATTATAAAGAAATATTGAAGTATCTATAGGACGAAAAATTGGTTATGAAACTAGAAGCCTTGGTTTTCATCTTTTTACCGATATAAATTTTTATGCATTTAAAATATTTGTTTCGGATTTAGGTGTTGTGTGGTCACAGTCATTCGTAGTTTCTGATACTCACGATAGGAGATGCAATCGTATGTTACTGTCTGGATTATGTGCGTGAATCTAAATTACGTCTATGCTATCAAAATTCTAGGAAAATTAATTGTAACATTAAATATTTAAGGTAAAGAACCCCGATATCTTTATGTGGAAGGAAACAATAAAGAGCTATTTATATCAATTGCAGCATTGTCATATACCGGTTGTATACTTTAGTGTTGGCTTTATTATTGACTCATAATTAATTGCGAGTTTTCGGAATGCAGCTACAATAGTTGTAGCTTGGGTTATTTAGATATTTAAATGCATTTACAGGGTTTCCAAGTTGCAACAAGCGAAAACCTGGTTCCGGACGCTGAACCGAGACTATTTTTTATATCATGAACAAATATTATTAAGGCCCGCCGCCAATCGAAAAGACCCATGTAATTTCTAATAGCTTCGATGCATTACAAGTATGCTATTCTTAAATCGTTGTTAGAATTCTAGAAGAAAATATATCCGAAGTATTTCCAGTCCCTTAGAAAACAATGGTAATTATCATTGTAAAGTAATACCCTTTCCCTCAAAATGTGTACCAAGTGAGCCGATACACAGTATCTAGTAACTATTAAGTACTAAAGACTAATCCTTAAATATTCCGATATGTTTTAGGCGATGCCTCGGCCGAGGACATTGACACCGCTATGAGACTGGGCGCAGGGTACCCAATGGGTCCTCTAGAGCTGGCAGACTTCACAGGGTTAGACACCAAGAAGTACATACTAAACGTGATGCTGCAAATGACGGGCGATCCAGTGTTTAAGCCCATAGGGATCCTGAATAAACTCGTGGATGAAGGGAGATATGGAAGAAAAACTGGCCATGGAATATATAAATATGAGAAGAAATAAAATTTGACTAGAAATTGATTGCAAAACTTGTATCTATTGTATGTAAAATAAGTTGCTTAGTCAGAATAAAATAGTTGTTGAATTATTGTTGATAATTTTTTTGTATTAATAATCCACTCTCTTCCCTATAAGCAGGATCCACTCAAAGTCAATTACAAAACATTTTAGAAAATAGATGGCAGGATAAAATGGTGGCAAAATTGTTAAAACATTTTCTAGAATATTACTAAGCGATAAATTTGTGCAGTTAAAATTCGCGCGGTCGTTGTAAAAACCCTGTAACAACGCCTTCCGGGTGATAGTCATGGCAATATATTAAATTACATTTTATAGTTCTTATCCAAATGTGATAAAGTATGATAAGATTTCCAAGATTATTTTTTAGTGTTTATAAAGTATTGATCCATATATTTTTTTATGCTGCAAACCTACACAATAAAAAGGACAGTGTAACCCAGAATCCAGATAGAATTGCAAGTGTGGCAAATAGTTTTCTTTCGCCTTTCGAATTCAATAGCGGTCTGTTAATACCTTCTTTTCCGCTTAACAGAACCAGCATGGTAGGAAGGTATCGTGGTCGGACAGTTTCACAGTTATACTATCAACTATGTACTACACTTCCCAAGCCGTGCCCATAAATATTATATAAACGTTACGTTGTGACGGTAGTCGATTTATTCAGCCTCCGCGATGCAGCTGGTTAGACGACGGCTGTGATACGGTAGGCCGCGGGTTCGATCTCCGAGACAAATGTTTGTGTGATCCACATGTATTTGTTTCCGGTCTGGGTGTTTGTAAGACCCAAAAGTCTCTCGTAGTTTCTGATACCTACGATACAAGACTCGATCTTCTACCAGATAGTTACATATTTAATAAATAGTAATGTCTTATAGTAAAAAGTTACGATATCATGATTCGATTGCAAATAACTAAAACAGAGTACGAATCATGTCTATTTTACAGAGTGATCATGTTTCTTCATTGTGCGTCACTGTGCACGGGCTGTTGCGAAATCTATTTATTTTTTGATATTACCTACATACTACATAGACGTTTTGTTTTGGATATGTCGATAAATATACTTACATATATTATGAATAAGTAAGTTTGTTATTTTTTCGATTAATTGTTGGTAAAAAAAGTGTGTCGCTATATGAATTGAGTAGGTATCTAGCTTTCTATTAAAAGTTGGCGCCAAAGTTTGAGCGAGAAAAACGAAAATACGGCCAATTTTCGTTTCGCGATATTTATAGCATCTTCGCTTTATCTTTTTCTTTGTTGTAATCTATTTTCAAAGACTATATTGCTGTGGCCATAGCCAGCGTTAGACTGACATGCTTGTGTTGTACCAGCAGAATTTCCTTTGTCATTATTACCTACCTAATTCATAATCTGAACTAATATTCTAGATATTCACGATAACATCTTCAACTAGTACCTATTGTTTATTTTTCAAAGCCTTGCTATTTAGATCAATAGTGGTTTACGAGGCCAAATTGGCCAAAACCATTAAAACAAAGACTTATATATCTGGATTGTGTTAACCAATATATTGTAACAGCTGTGTTAACAGAACAACTCGTAAGATCTGAGTGTTCGGTGTACACATCCCAAAATATCAACAAAGATTTAAAACGTTTAAAACCTCTTCTGTGAGCAGAAAAACATTTTAAATGTATTTTCGTTGTTTAAACGTGTAATACGCAAAAGTAAAATACACATAGAATTACACAGCCTAGCCCAATAACGACCACCTGCTGCTAATCAAAGAAAATTAGAGCTTCTACCCAGAACAACGTAGCATACCATGACCGTGGTCCGTGGTACGAACTACGAACATACATATAAAGCAAGATAATAGAATCTCATTAAATATAAGATGGCGAATACCCAAAAAAAGAACGGAATTTCGCATGAATCCGCGTGTATGCATTAATGTGTTTTTTCTAACACCGTTCTGAACTCAAATATCTCTTGACGCGAGTAGTGATTTATTACGTTTTCATAACTGATTGATATATTTGTATTTTATCAATATATGTGCTGGAGAAGTATTATTTATCTACCACGAGAGTACAAAGCTGTGCTTTTATGTTATTTTGCTCAAGTACCTAAATAGTACTACTCTATTCTATAGATTGATAGGTCACGAAATATAACTATTTTTTTTTAATCATAGAATTATGTGAATTTATTCCAAAACAGATCATTTGACAGAAAGGTCATATCCGAATTTCCTAAAGTGGGTATTTCCCCCAGCTGTTGTTTCATATTTGAATGGCCATGGATGGTAAACAAAATAAAATGAGATTATTAAAATATAAATATCAATTTTATTATCAGTTGTACATAATATGTACGTATATTTACCCGGAATATGAAGATTTTATGCTAAACGCAGGAAAAAGTACAAATGGCAGTCTTATCACCATTAAAAGATATAAAAAAGTGAGTATCGATTCTCACATGACCTATCTCGATATCCCAACAATTCTTGCAATAATGTGAAGCAGAATTGTGATAAAATTATGGCCTATACACGTCTATATGGCGAGACGCACCGCTGCTTTTCTTCAATACCCTTCATATTCAACTCGTGATGGTAATTGGTATTACTAGTAAACAAAGAAAATTTTATCAAAACAACACGAGCCAAGTCCCAATAGTTTCACGATTACGGATATCTCGCGATAAAGACAACTCTATCTTGATTTATGCTTCGATTAGATTAAACGTATCCCTGAAATTGACCAATGTCTTGACGACGTAACGTTTTTTTTTTCAGTGCTAAATGTACGGCTTGCGAGGACGGCCAAGTGTTTCATAGTGTTGCGTTCACAAGGTTTGTTATGTTGGTACACAACAATTTCACGAACTCCCGCGAATACTGCTTATCACATACGTCATTCGGTTAAGTAATACTAATTAGCTTGGATAAGCGCTGACGAATTAAATGTATCAATTAATCAGGTGCTAACAAAATTAATTATGGTCGCGAACGTCGGCTCCATTACATGTTTCGTTAGCACGACTTAATTAAATGTAAATGAAGGTAATATTTAGGATTTGTGGTTTATTTTATTTACGTTAGTCATATTTTAAAAAATGAATAATTGAATTGAAATCAAATTGTGATTTGTGACTACCTTCAATTTTAAAAGTGTAGGAAGTGTGCGTGAACAATGAACTGTGTCTAATTTAACAAGTGCAATAAAATTGTTAATGTTTGTGATTAATAAAGGCGATTTTAAGGTACGGAAGTTATAAATCGTGATAATGTTATGACGCAAATCAAACTCTTTATCTCCGAAAAATAATAAAATTCACGTGCAGAAAATCTGACGGCAATATTATAAATGAATGTTCAATTTATTGCTCACGATTTTATTTCCATATATTTTACTATTGAGTAACCCTTTTCTTCTGATACAATTGATTTTTATAAGAACGTGTTTTTTAAGTGGCGATCCATAGTCTCTGCCTACCCCTATGGGATACAGGCGTGACGATTATGTATGTATATATGTGTTTTTTACGCCTAAGTGAGAAAAGAAGAACTTAAAGTGATTATTATTATCCAAAAATCTACCCAAAACTTAGGAATCCTAGGTGCATAGTCGGTATTTGATAAATCAATAGGGGTAAAGATAATTTAAATTTTGGAAAGGTATTCGAGCCTCCTGCACGTGGTTGAATGATATCAATGTTATTACAAAAACTTATAGATATGAGCAAATTTTTCGCGTAGTAAGGCAAATAGTATGCGTACATATCCAATACTACATTCTATTTCGTTGCCGGTTGCACATTAATTACCTATAGGTAAGGTAACTAATATACATACATACATAAACTCACGCCTTTATCCCCGAAGGGGTAGGCAGAGGCGCCACCAGAACACCCACATTTCGCCTTGTATGTTCCGTCCCACGATGTGATAGGGGGCGAGCCTATCGCCATATCGGGTACAAATTCCTGATTCCGGACTGATAATGAATAGAAACATCCAATATCACTTTGCCCGACCCGGAACTCGAACCCGAGACCTCAGCTTTGTAACCGTACCGTAATAGAACTACGCCAACGAGGCAGTTTGTAACTAATGGGAACTAATGTGACTGTAAATTATGTTGTAAAAACGACTAACAAAAGGTTAATAAATAAATATGTTCACATCCTGTCTCTTCTCTACAGTGTTATGTTTAATCCCTCATCTCCGCGCTACCTTCAGGAACGTTTCAGTTTCCTACATACTGCTAATTCACATTCTCTCAGGTCATCAGAAAATATGATATTGCAGTTTCCAGCACATAGGACGTCGTTTTATGACCGTTCCTTTACTGTCGAGGCAGTGCGGCTATGGAACGCTTTGCCTCTAACAATTAAGCGATCGTCCACGCTGGAAACATTTAAATCAAGGGTGAAAGCCCTCTATCTTTCACAATAGATACATTATTGTCACACACTATTGTCATTATAGCAAGTATGGATATCTAAATTTATATAAATATTTATGTATTATATGTATTATATTGTATGTAAGTTTACAATACCTTGTATATATTATTATTTTATTGGTATTTATATATTTATGTTACATGTAAGTTTATTGTTAATATATAAGCACCGTCCATAACTATTGGATTTTTCCTCTCCCAACCGGTTGTCTGGAAGAGATCGCTTTAAGCGATAAGACCGCCAGTTATGTCACCATTTTTTTTTGTTATTGTTATGATTATTGTATGTTTTTTTTTCTATTGTTCTATTTTAATTGTTGTCATGTTTAAGTTACATGGTGTTATAATAAAGAGTTTATTATTATTATTATTACACCCGACACCCACATACATAGTCCTGACCCCACACTAAAATCGAGTCTTGTGTCGTATCAGGAACTACGAGAGATTTTTGGTTGTCATAAACACACTGACCCAAAACAAATACCTGATCACACAAATATTTTTCTCGGTGCGAGGATCGAACCCGCGGTCTTTCGTTCCACAGCCGGTGTTTAACCAACTGCGTCACGTAGGCTGTCGAGTTAACATAACGATCAGTTAGGATACGAATCCATTGAAGATTAACCATAATATGTTTCTATTCCAGTGCGTATAAATGAGCAATGTACAGCATAGCAGCGTGCGCCGGCAGCGCTCTATCCACCACGTTCACTACGACCTGCGACGCCGCGAGGAGATGGCCAAGCCGCTCATCATGCCCAGCTCCTCGCTGCAGCTACAGGCGTATGACACCCAGGTGGCAGGCCACAGGAAGATGGAGGACACCAAGTATCTAGGTGAGTAGGAAGGAAGAAAAATAGGGAAGAAGACGTTGGATGTGTCTGGCGCTACTTTTTATCGAAACTTGGTATACAGGGGAATCCGCAATTCACACTAGCGTGGACATCTACTGATCCATCTAATGATTTTCTCCGTCACCATGTAAGATAATCGCTTTTAGGTAATCCATATATTTTTGAGTAAGAGCAAAGTAATTTTAAAAATTGGTTACCTTTGACCTTAGGTCGGTTTTTGCGAAACCGTCATACCGCCACAGTCGAGCAAATTCTGTGATATTGTAATCAAGTTACGTTGTAATATTGGTTCTGCATCGTAGCTAAAGTCTGGCTTTAAAGTTTAAAACTAATTACCAAAGCCTCCATCATCTCATCTCCAGGCCTACTCCAATGCAACAACGGCACGGTCCTAAAACCGATCTTGAAAGAAGCCCAGCGTCGCGAAGTAGACTTCTACACGCGGCTGTACTCGACCCAGGATCCCGACCTGTTGGAGCTGAGGAAGTGCACGCCCAAGTACTACGGCTGCAAGACCTTCACCTACAACGGGTTCGAGCAGGAGTACATCATACTTGAGGACCTGACGCAGAGGATGCTAGAGCCTTGCGTTATGGATGTTAAGATCGGTGAGGTTTTAAAGTGATTTATCTGTATGTGATAAGTACTACGCTAAGCTGATGAAGTGTTAAATAGGTCGTGGGAATCTTTAAAAGAGACCCGTACTCGACACTGGACCCTCTAGTTAGGGGTTATGGTGATGATGAAGATATTTTTTATTTCTATACATCACCGTTGCGAATACAATTTTTAGTTCTTCCATTTCATAGCGTCTAATTTTTCGACCCGCATTTATCTATTTAACCCTTAACTTGGCACCGTACATCCCACTGTACATACATTTTCAAAAATTATTACTCTTTGTTTATTGAATATTTTTTCTTCTCGTTTTTTGTGAATATATTGTTATATACAGTAGAATCACTAGACAATTATTTTGTCGAGACTGCACTGTAATATAAATGTCTAAATAAAAAAAACTAAAAGCCACGAGCTCATCCTCGCGACACCGTGATATTATTTTAGCTTTATTCAACTTTTTTCATCTAAACTTGACAATATGTTTTGTTTTTTATTATGTATAAAGCTTAAATTATTCAATAAATGCCTTTTAACGTAGCTAACTACAAACAAGCTCTTGTATTCGAATGAAATAAGTGTATGTACATCACAATGTACATTTCCAAGAACGCGATAAAGTACCAATGGTAAACTATGGTAACCACGCTGTACATTGCCAGGTTTATAGAACATTGGGTTTTGGTAAATTTGCGGGTATTCGTTTGTTAATTTTTGTGTGTTTCGTTTATTTGTGTTTGTTTTGACATTTATTTGTTATATCTTGCCTATAGAACAAAAACTAACTAACTCGCATAACATAGTGGCATTAACTGTTGTGAAAATATCAGCTCTGAGGATAACTCTACATCCGGTAGAGCACCTCTTATTTGCATACAATCTTCTCCATTACCTTTGATTTACTTTCACAGGCATATTAACTTTAACAAATTAATTAAAATTAAATAGTTTGACAGACTTTAATAAAGAATACAGTAGGGTCACTATAAGTCTCTCACTAATCCCCCAACGCCGAACACGAGCAGATATTACATGATATTTATTTGGAGCCCATACAATTTTTACAAAACACAACTGCTGAATAATCAGGCACTTTACCCAGCAATGCCAGTCGACAATAGGAACAACTTACCACTTCTAAGCCACAACATAACAGCTTATAAAAAAGTAGCCAAAAAAGTTAAGGCTATGAAATTTGTTCTAGATTATGAGATTCATCCAAAGCCGTACTTCGCCACACAGCTTGTTTTTAAGAAATGTAATATGCCTTTCATCAAACTCACATAAATACAAAACCATATTGTTTATATTACAGATTTCAATAAACTTTATCTTAGACACTGATCATAGAACAAATCTATAGATAGTGCATAAGCTAGGATGACCTACATCGTTGACAGGAGATGAAATAAAGAACTTCTTAGCTACTCTGATCATGGTGGGTAGAGCGTAGATGCCTGTCTATCCTCATAATTGGGTAGAAGGATCAAGATACCTGCTAATTACAGACTTTATGCCTCATAACGAATATCGAGAAATATGTCAACATATACATGTAGCTGGTACTAGCTTAGAAGACTCATACCACTGCTTCAAATTTTGTCTTTGATTAGAGTAAATACATTATTTGTTTTAATTGAACAAGTGGGAACCCATTTCCCGGAAGTAGGAGCCTAAACATAGCGTTGCAAGTGTTGCAAGAGTGATAGGACAACTGTCGTGTGTAAAAATGACAAATATTTTTGCATTTCGATGACCGGGATGCAAAAATATAATTATTTCCGAAAATTTCATACAAAGTAATTGAGGTTATCATTGTGTTTTGTCTTTTTTATTAAAATATATAGAATAAAATATTACAAATGTATTTCATTACGAAGCTGGCAATGTGCATCACAATGTACAAACAAAACTACATGAAGATTTCCGCGTACTTGGCAATGTACACTGTGATGTACATAGGTTTTCTCGTAACCTAGGATATCTAGATTTTTTATTTTATTTTTCCTAAGCTATCTAACCCTAACCAAACTAATATTTGTCAAAATAATATATGTTTTCTTATTTTTCCGTTCTTGCCAAGTTAAGGGTTAAAAAGTTTATTCAATTTTATACGTCTACCGACCATCATAATATCCAGGACATTATATGAAGATTTTGGGTTTAATATTATTAGCGTTCTTTAGGCTAATACGCTACGTAATACGTGGACTATGCACAATAATTCAAATATTTCTGCAGAGTATACTATAATGTACGTCAAAAACAGTCTATCATCTCTATTTAACAGAAAAATATTATCAATTCCAGGGAGAAGAACCTGGGACCCTTTAGCAACGGAGGAGAAGAGGCTGAACGAGCAGGCGAAGTACGCGCTGTGCAAGCAGCAGTACGGGTTCTGCATCCCCGGCTTCCAGGTGTACAAGCTGGCCACCGGGAAACTGCACAAATACAACAAGGACTACGGGAAGAAGCTGCACGGACAGGCGGTCAAGGATGGTGGGTTGTGGGTTTGGGTGGGGGGAAATGGGTTATTTATAATGGTTTCTTAGATTTACGCGAATGTTACACATTGAAATAAAATTATTTTATACGGATTTTATCGCGGATTTTGACGGATTTTGACGTTTCAGTCCGCCCCGTGACCACGAAAGCTGTAAAGTAATCGAAACGTCGGGAAGTTAAAAAATTTAAAAATTAAACCAAATCGCGATAAAATCCGTATAAAATAGTTTTATTTCAATGGGTTATTTAGTTTGATTTTATAAAGATAATAATTATATGTAAATATTAACAAATACATTCTAAGGTCTTGCAAATATTCCTGGTCTCAAAGTAAGATTCCAAGTCTAGTGTGGTAGGTCTCACAAACATCGTGACCTGAGACAAATATTTTAGAGTTACACAAACCTTTGTCTATCGTTGACTCCACGGTTTTTCTTTTCGCATGTTTCGTTGAACCAACTGCGTAACGGAAGCTGTCACAGTGACACTGTATGAAGATAAGCTTATGTTTAAGTTTTTGGGGTCGCGATCCTTCTCCTCTGACCGCCATCTTAGAAAAAGGGTTCTAGGGTTGATAGTTTACGAGATACAACGCGAACACTCTTTGCACCCATTTTTCCAGGATAGCGTCCGAGGGACAAGGGTGGCGACCCCACAAGCTTGGAACTTTAGCTCATACTAACGTACCCTATACATAAAAAACCCTGTGGTGTCGTGGGTCACCGGATAGGAACGAAGTTCCTTAATATAAAAATATCAATTTTAAGTTCTATTCGAGGTACAAAAAAAATAATTATTCGGGTATACATTTTTAATTATGATCTTTTTATTGATAAATATAAAAATAATGATAAAAGTCATCACGTAGACTATACATTAGACACTGTATAGCCATTATACAAAGACTATACATAAATAATAAAAAACCCAACGAATTGATAACCTCCTTTGAAGTCGGTTAAAAATATAAAATAATAAGTAAGCAAATAATTAAAATCAAATAAGGTCCTAAATTTTTAAATTTAGAATGTCAAACTCATCCGTGGAATAAAAGTGTCGTTACAACTTTTGGTCTTAATTTTTTCCGTCTAGCCCCCTTTCGCAACGCGAGATAAGAAACTTCGTTCCAATAAAAGTTCGTCCTCTGAAAAACGCAACCCTAAGGGTGGGTTGCAGAAAATAACTTTAACATTAACTAAGGGCTAATCAGCCGTCAAATCGACGGTTATGCAATTTTCGGGTTGCATAAAATTACCAATTGTTAAAATGACGTCACGTATAACATTAACATTAACCGTTCAATTTCGGGCGGTTATTGTTAAAGTCACGGTTATCTTTCGTTATTTGTGTGTGTTCTCTGTATTGATAATTGTCATTTGTGTATCGATTTGAATTATAACCTGTACTTTAAAACAATTTACAAAAATACGCTGATAAATTCCGACGTAAAATCGCATCGCATCATTTCACTGGTCACTCTTTTAACTTTAATTATAACAATTATGACAATGGTGCAACAAAAGAATTTTTTATCCCGTGGTCATTGATGTCACTGCTAAAGTTAACTTTACCGTTAACAATAACGTCAGATTTTCTGCAACCCACCCTAAATGTAACTTTTCAACGGAATGTTGACAGCGATCCGCGTGTTCCTGAACGGCGGCGCGGAGGGCGCGCTGTGCCGCGCGCTGCTGCTGCAGCTGGTGGCGGCGGCGTGGCGCGCGCAGCGCTGGGCGCGCGGCAACTGCTCGCTGCGGCTGTACGGCGCCTCGCTGCTGCTCGCCTACGACGCCGCCAAGCTGCGCGCCTGCTGCAGCCACGCGCCGCCGCCAGCGCCCGCCAACAAGTAGGGAATGTTATAACTATGCACTTATAAAATATTAACCGTAGATAATTTCTCACTATGAAAAAATACTAAAAATAATTAGTTTTACAATAATCATCGTAACATACTCTGTAGTATAATTTTATGTACATTTCCATTTCATTATTAATTTTGCAATATCTATTTTATTATTCATATCTTATTTAAGTACATAGTACAATCCATACACGTCCCACAGGGCACGGGCCTTCTCTACAATCTAAAATATGATTGAGAGGGATTTAAAACATATAACCACCACGCTGGCCTAGTGCAGGTTGGGGGACTGTTAACACGTCATAGTTCTTTTTCAAATCGCTATGGTGTGCAGGTTTCCTCATGATGTCTTCCGTCACCGTTATAGTGCATGGTGATTGATATTATCACATACATAATATGGCTTCTCATTCAACATCGCAATTTAAAGTCATGCTTAATACTTGGATTGATTTTTTTTATTATTTCACAGCTTATCCCCGAACTGCCGCTCGGCGCCCGTCACTCGTCGCAGGTCCATCCACTCGACCCACAGCCCCTCCACCGGCTCGTCGTTCAGCGGCCAGGTCTCCTCCACCGGGCCCGTGTACAGGAAGCTCAACTCCGTGCCGCTCACCTCCATCACCCTGGCGCAGGCCGCCTTCGCAGCCCCCGCGCCCCTCGCCTCGCCCTGGTCCGAAGCCCTGGAGCGCCTCAACCACAACCACTCCTTCGAACACAACTATGAAGATAAGTTGTCCAAAATCAAAATGAATTACAAAGCTCTGTTGGACCAATTGTCATATGACTCTCCAAATCCTAAACCCTGGGGTACGGTGGCGATCATAGATTTCGCACACGCCTTCTTCAACGACGACGACCAGAAAGAAGTAGACGATAATTTTAGAGAGGGAATAGACAATTTCGTTGAGATTCTAGAGGAGTTGTTAAGAGAGACTGATGATCAAGTTCTTTGATTTTATTGTTTTGTGTGATTTTTTATCATTAAATTGTAGGGGAAGATGTAAAAAGCAAAAAATATGTCTCTTAGATAAGAATACGCCCATTTAAGCTTTGAACTAAGCGCTCTCTTCATCAAGAACTAGCGCCATCTATTAAACTTATAGACTGGTAAACAGTAAGGTATTTTACCATACAACTTAATTTGTTAAGTCTACACATATTCCTGTTTATTTAATTCGTGAAAATCAGTGCTTAATCTAACTTAAATAGTTTCCTAGTCGGCGATTGACTCAAGCTTTGGGGTCTAGCGATTGGGTTTATCCTATCTTAATGTATTATTTTATAAATGTGACATATAGATATCATTAATATTTTTGTAGATATATTTGTACAAGTATAACTCCAGTGGTATTATTAAAATAATGTAGTATGTAAGATTTAATGTTCATAATTCATATCTAATTGTGATTTAGTCTATTGTCGTTCCTAATGGGTGAATTAAAAAAATATATACAATTTAATTAAAATTGCCGCAAATGAGAGCGAAAATCATTGGATCTCTAGTTAACAAAGCTGTGTTGTCTTATTGTTACCATGGGCGCTACTTGCCCAGTTGTGGGGTCAGAATTATATCAAAATTCGCCTGTATTTATTATCATTTTATAGTTGTATATTATTTAATTACAAACTAATAGATATGTGAAGTGAAGTGTGTACACAATACTTTAACAACCTCCATGGCGCAGTTGACTGTGTAACGCGAGGCCACGGGTTCGATCCCCGAACCGAGACATAAGTTATATATATATTTCAGTGATCCACAGGTATCTGTTTCGGGTCTGGGTGTTTGTGAGACCAGGGTGAGAAAGTACCGCTCAAGCCTTCTTATTAAATTATTAAATCATAACTTTTTATTAAACGCTTAAAATGTGCTCAAATATAATGCTTATGTGATTAACCTTATATTATTCTAAGTCTTAGTACTTGTACAATTGCTTTCTGCAGTCAGTGGTAAGTGCACAATAGTAATACAGGGTATAAAATTTTGCATTATTTACTTCACTGCGTACCCTTCTCCTTTGCCTGCGAAAGGATTTTTATGAATGTTCATTATAATATTATATATTGTTATACTATTTGATGCACATACGGGCTAAAGCAGGAGGTACATTAACCAAATTGATCCTTTGTTTAACAATGTAATATTTGTATAAAAGAAATTATGTGTTTCTTAATCTCAAAGACTGTGCTGTAAATATTAAATAAAGCTATTTGAGTCTTTAAACAATACGACCTATTTGGTTTTTTAATTTTTGCCATTTACAGCCCTAATAGTTCACTAAATGTGTGCCAAAAACTTTTCTACATATTTGAGGTATAAAATACTTGATAATAATAGAACTGTTTATTATTATATAGTATATTTATAACATAATAAATTATTTTATCAATCTGTTTTATCTTAGTATCAAGATTATGTACTTAGAAATACTAAGGATTTGTTACATTTAAGAAATATGGATGTTTGTACTTAATCACTTAATAGATGTAATTTGAATCCATGTTGTAAATAAATATTAAATAACTGAATTTATGTTAATGTTGATCTATTCCTGTTTTGTGTACTTAATAAATTTATTTTTATTTTTATGAACTTTTTACTATACAGTGGACCCCCGGTAATCCGACAAACAGTTTGCAGGGCAGTGTCGGATTAGTGAATTTGTCGGATTAAAGAGTACTGCCTAAGACCCCCTATTGTCTGGATTTTTTTACGAAAGAGTACCTTGTAATCCGACAAATTACAGATCCAATGATAAGATTCTACATGTTATATATATGTACTCTGAAGTACAAATCACACTTCATTATGTATGTTAAATTTAGTAAATTAAACAACACAATAGTGAGCTTACGTTTTATTATAAAATTAACTTTATTAATGCTTTAGAACTCACAAAAAATAAGCAATAACTTTACATTCGGAAATAATTGTGTACAAACAGATGTACATACTAACATAATCAAAAATTATGAGTCAATCTATTTAAGAGGCATGAAAATATTCATCAATTTTTTTTGTTTAACGTTGTTGATCATGAGCATTACTAGGTGCGAATACGTAATACACAATGAATAAACACTAAACAATGAACACACGCTAGACCGCACCGGTATCTTCATCACATATACTCGTAGTCAAATTCAACTAAGCAATCAGAATCAAAACAATTCTCTACGCTTCGAGCACAATAGTGGTGGTGCGTACAAGTTATAACTTGTTCAATGATGCATTAGCGAAGATTGTCAAAAAAATATTTAATACATAATAAATAATAGACCATGTCGGATTACAAGGGGTGCCGGATAAGCCAGGGGCCGGATTATTGAGGGTCCACTGTACTACAAAAGGAGGGGAAATGTCCGTCAAGCGAAAACTGTGGTCGCGGTTCCAAAATCACAGTTCGGCATTTTTTGGAGTCACAATATGTACTGCTAGTCAAAATAATAAGTGCGTGGTGGCCTGTTGGTAACGGACCATGCGTGACTATCTTTCTAAAATTCCAAAATGATATCAAAATTCTAAAATATGCAAATTTATCAAAATTAAAAACAGCGAATTTATTAAATTAAAAAATAATGTAACTCATAAAAAAAAAATAAGCAAGATTATAAAATTTTTAAAACAAGCAAATTGATCAAAATTCCAAAATATGGAAAGTTATCAAAATTAAAGGAATCTTAAAATTCAAAAATAACAAGTTTATTAAAATTTCAAAATCGGTTTGAAATTATATTTGCGACTAACATGGCACGCTCCGAGGACGGGATAAATCTGCAGTTCAACAAGGAATTTATATTTACATGCATATACCTCGTGGCGTCTGCTGCTTGGCGAAAAGGATTCCTTTTGTTCCTGTTAACGCACTGATGGTTTTGAAGTACAGAATACGGCGACCAAAAACCGAAAATCACCAATTTATATTTTGTTACAGTGCTACACCATTCTAATCATAGATGTAGTATAAAAATTAGAATAGATATTCCGGCGGCGCACGCGCAAATGGTTAATGATCATCAATTTTGATCCGTTCACCATTGTCGCCCTCGTTCGGCGGCTTTCGGGAGCATTTCGCGCGCAGATGCCCTCTCGCTCACGCTTTGCTGCTGCAGTAGTACGGAAAGGGAAGGAAGCATGCCGTGCTAATAAAAGTATAAAAATAAGAATTTGTTTTGATTTTAATCGTTGTAAATTGAAAGCGAAAGTATTATTAAAATTGGCGCAATCACGATCAGTAAGTATGGAATTTATTAAAATTCAGTAAATGTGTAAGGTAATAAAAATCTGAAGCGAGTCCAGGTGTGTCGGATATCATGCAAATAAATCAACAATTAGCTTTCGCATTATAAATATTTATTTTCAAAAATCGGCCAAAGTTATCTCCCAAATAAAAATTACATATATAAACTTAAATACAAAGTGACGATCGACGAGGCGTGCAGCCAGCCCGCGCACACGGGGTGCTCCGCCCCCTCATACCCTGCAATAGGGCGCAAGGGGACACCCTCATGTCAAATATCGTGCTCTTTTCACACAAAAAGTTCCACGCTGTTTTGACCGTGTGCTATTTTTTTTTTATTTTCAAGTGATTTCACTCACCCAACATTAGCACATTTATTCCGTGTAATTAAGCATAGCGACAAAAAACATTTTTGGCCTAATTACAATTTGAAAATCATCAATAACAATATTAAAAAAATATATAACCATTAAATTAGCAATATTGTAATACATTAGAATTATAAAAAATACACACAAAAAGAAATATAATTGGTTTCATTGCCCGTAAATAAACAAAAGAAAAAATGTTGTAATTAGGCCAAACATATTTCATATAAAATCGGAATAACTACAAATATTATATAGCCTAGTTAAATTTTAAGGCTTGTTAGTACAAATTTTAACCATAGAGCACATTTTTTTCACAAAAGCTTTTTATTGTCACATAGCAAGTGTAGTGCAATACGAAAACATTGTTTTAGGCCTTAACTCTCCTACGTTTACTCACCTTACAAAAAGTAACTCGTACTAAATATTTTAAGTAAACAGAAAATGTCGGTTAATACAGTCAACATCCAACAACACTGATAAATGAAAAACAACATTATTTTATGTTTGTGTTGTCGAGAACCTACAGCACACCATTGTCTACATTTTAACCACATTATTGTGTCACCATTATCATAAGTTCTCATTTCACAATTTGTTATAAGCAAAAAAACATACACTTTAACAACAGAAATCATACAGCCACATCTTTAATAGTACAGATGATGACTCTAAAGTAAAAATAACTGCCTTAAAATAATATTGTTTACTATTAATATTTTAAGCATGCAATGGCGGGCTGGTCTGCACGTTGGTGGATACATCAAAAAAGAATTAATAATAATGTGTGTTGTATAATTAAGCATCAATTAAACTAGTGTTACTAAATAGTGTAATATACAACAACGAATTAGGCCGAGCGCGCGCGACATCACATCTTACCAGCTACCTTACTTACTGCTTGCCTCAAACTGTATATGAAAAACACCAAAATATATATCTGACATTGTTTCAATAATTGTATTCTATTTTATATATAAACAATTTATTAACATTGTATTTATAAAAACATTTCTTATATTACCAAAAATCATTGAAACCTTTTAGGAATAGTTTTTGCATAGAGTGCAATAGCCCTGAAGTGAGTGTAGTGAGAGTGGTGAGCGGTGAACCTGCGCGCGCCCATAGTTACAGAAACCATACGAGTACAAGTGTCTAGCTCAAAACAAAGCACCTCGACGATTAAACTAAACGCGATTATTTTTATAATTACATATATATAACCATTTTTTTGATAATTTTCGCAATTGTTTCATTACAAAAAACACACATGGCTGAAGATTTTCAACATTTTTATCTTAATTTTAGTTTCAAATACGATATCACAATTTGTTTGACTGCTCACACCGCGTCGGGTACTCGCGTCAATTTTCCGCATGAACCGAGCCGGCGCCGAACCCGCACTCGCGGCGCCGACCCTACTACCGGACCGAATATACTCTCTAAACTAGCAACAACTGCGGGCCGCCTGCCGCGCGCCACACGTACTATACGTGCAGACAATAGGGGGTGGCATTTTTTGGCGCCAGGAAAGTGATTGTACGCAACAAGTACATGACATAGAAGTTTTCGACATAATATGTTTATATTTTTTCATACAGGTTAATATAACGCTGTATACACTTCATGAAAATATAAATAATATATGCCGAAGTCTTCTACTTCATGTACTTATAACATAATCCTCTTTCCTGGCGCAAAAAAATGTCACCCGGTAGAAATTAGGGCCGTGTGTGTGTGCAGGAGCGTGCGGGCGCCGGCGCCGGGCGCGGCTATATCTTGGGCAGCTTGGGCGCGGTGACGAGCGGGTTGTGGTGGCGCAGCAGCGTGGCGGCGCCCGCCTTGTAGTCGTACGCGCAGCCGTGCACCTCGGCGTAGCGGTGCGCCGCGCAGAACCGCGCGCCGCAGCGGCACGCGTGCTCCGTGGCGATGCTCAGGCGCTTGCGGCACAGCCCGCAGCGCAGGCGCGGCTTCTTGCTCGTGGAAGCTGCCGCAGCCGGCGCCGCCCCGGCAGCTGGCGCCGCCCCCGCAGCCGGCGCCGCGGCGTCTGTGGCGGGCGGCGCGTCGCTGGCCCGCGAGGTGGCGCCACCGGCGGGCGCGGGCGCGGCGGGCTGGTGCGGGGCGGGCGCGGGGTCGGGGTCGGGGTCGCGCGGGCGCTGCGCGGGGTGCGCGGGGTGTGCGGGGTGCGCGGGGAGGGTGCGGGCGGTGCGGTCGAGTCCCTCGTCGCTGAGGTGTAAGTGCTCGCGGTTGCGGTGTCTGCTCAGGGCCGGCAAGATTCTGCTGCTGCGGAAAAGGTATCATTTTTAATTTACATGTTCTGCAAATATTTGTGATAAATAAAAAGGGCTGTGGCCATTGACATAAATATATGGTCAGGGTGAAGAGCGCGTAATATTCCGACGTAAGTGGTGCGGCGCTCCAGTGCATCTCCATTAGAGCGTTACTCAAATTAGTCGTAGTTCGCAACATATTATGATAGAAAGTTTATGTAAAAAAAATTTGCTGCCCTTAAGAAAAAAACTATTACATTAGGTTAATTTAATATATTAGTATTTTTATTTGGACGTAGTTATGAAAAAATCTAATAGATGGCGTGATTTTCACGATCATCTTATTGATACTCCAAATGTACTGAAGGGTCTATCCTTAGTTTTTAAATCAATGGCTGTGACAATTTGATCCAGCGTGTCTCGGAAATGTGTTTGTAATGTGGTGAGAACAGTACCTGTTCCTCTTGAGGTGGTCGAGGTCGGAGGTGGAGGAGGAGAAGAGTGCGTCGGCGAGGTGCGGGTGCTGGTGGTGCGGGTGCTGGCGGCGCGCGTGCGGCGGCGCGGCGCGGGCGCGCGCGTGCAGCGCCGACGACGACTGCGAGTGTGCGCACGGACAGCGCCACACGCAACCACCCGCTGGAAACATATGCATTCATCATTAATACCACTTTTTTCAACATGCTAGAAATTTACAAGTTCATCTCAAAAAATATCACAGTAGCTTATTAAATATACTGCATCATCACTTCATTAAAACTCACCATACTCCGCTGCAGATATGGGAGCTAAGTTCTTAGCGACGAGCGGCGGTGAGTCCCTCCTCAGCCGGCACTCTTCACTATCCAAGCACTCTTCTAGAATGGCACCGTCCTCGTCCCTCTCTCTGCGGCCCTTCACCAGTATAGAGCCAGCCAGAGCGTCGGATAACTTCAACCTTTCGCTGTCCACTGCTTCTTGGACAGACTGGTTGGAGTCTGCCCTCGTCCCTATAGGGGGTAGGAGTGTGTATCTGTCGGGGTAGGTGCAGTCGTAGTCGTATCTAGTGTATTTGCCGTCGTATAGCGGCGCGAACGAGTCCTCGGCCTCGCTGTACGGCGTGTAAGTGCGCAGCTTGAACGGATCCGAGCTGTCATCTAACAAACTAGGGACGGATAAAGTTTCCTCGCTTCTAGTCTTCTGTATTTCCACTTTGTCTGTAATTAGATAAAATTATATTATACTGGGTGTAGAGAAACGCCTTCTTATACAAATTTGATCGTTTTATCTTTTTTTTTAAAAGCAATGTTACTCAAATAAGAGTTCAGCTGATATTAGAGGTCAACGACCCGCCCGGCCATGAAATTATGTACAATTAACATTGCGGGTTTACGAAATGTCAATATAAGTATAGCATAGGGTATTCTATAATGAATATTTGGGGGAGCAATATAAGCATGTATGGGTTGTATCACCTGTGGCGGCATGGTGCGGCCTGGCGAGCGACAGACTGTCCATGCGCCGGCGCAGCTCCAGCATCTTGGCCATGGTGACGGCGTTTTCGCGCACGCTGCCCTCCTCCCCGCGCTCCCCCCTGTCACCCGCACGCTCCCCCCTGTCACCCCGCTCCCACTCTGCCTCCACCAGCTGCGTCAGCGACGACGAGTCTGATGGAAACCTCGGCTCATTAACACTACTATAGGGCTGGAATTGTTTGTAGAACGTCCTTAGATTTGACGTTTTGTGAACTGTTCAATATTCGCTTTATTTATATTTTGTAACCATAACTTTATGATTACTATTATGATGGTGTTAAAATTGATGTATCCACTGTAGACATAATGTAAAACATAGTATAGATGCACGAGAGAGTATAGTGCGCTTTGGTCACAGCAAGAAGACGTCAGGGTGCGACCAAAGCCGACATAATTATGTCGACAAGTTCGTTTCAGTTTAATATACAATCTGGACAACATTACACTTCCTATTTACAACGCAAACTAAATAAAAGCTTAGAACAAAACCAATCCATTCACTCAGTCATCGCTATGAAAAGCCTAGCCTAGTGTTGTCATTCTTGAACACAAAGATTGTCAAGTTACTAATACATGATTAACATACATTTGTTGTGATCAACGGGCGAGTAGGTGCCGTCGTGGTTCTCTCGGACGCGCAGCATGTTGACGCGCTCGCCGTCGCGGAACACCAGCACCGTAACCTTGCACCCACTGCCACCCCACTCGCCCTCCTCTCTGTAGGAAACATTACAAAAAAAAATATTTTATCCCCATGGTCGTCAGTACCATTTACCAACAAAATTATAATAGTGGTGTCGTATGGTATGGAGTTTTAATTTGCCTAAGCGGCGTATTTTATAACTAAATGTCTATAACTACGAAATACTCACCTGTCAGCATCCAGCAGTCGTTCGATGTCCCTCCAGGGCTCGGCGGCGGGCGGCGGCGGCAGGCGGCGCGTGCTGATGGGTCCACCGCGCATGCCCAGCACCAGCCGCAGGCGAGCGCCGTCGCCGATGGCGTGCTCGCCCAGCGACGACCAGTCCTCCAGCTCCTTCAGGTTGTACAGCAGGTGCTGCTGCGATACTGGGATACCTGGAAATACAAACATCCGGTTTTAACAAACAATAATTATTTATAAGTCCACGCTTGTGGGGTACAAAAGCATGATCAAATGTGCCTATAGATTAAAGTGGCAAGCATTTTTCCTATGATTTATTATTTTGTCTATTTGATAGGGATGCCTCAAGTCGTAGCGGGTATAAATACCAGTTCCAGCTAAATGATATGGGTATTTTGCAACCCGAAAAACTCACACCAACAAGGATTTTTGGACTTTGCATTTGGATTTGAATCTGGGGAGTTATATTTCACAGGACATCCAAAGTGCCACTAAACCAATAACGCAATTTTAAATACAATGATTATAAATATCGGTCATATCCATTTTTATTAATAAAGTAATGTAACGCTATTAAAAAATCAGCTGACGCGAACGGTCAACGACCCGCGCTGTGTGTAGTTTACATTGCGAGTTTACGAAATATTAAATAACTAATACTAGTAGCCTAATGAAAATTGTTTCCCGTTTAGGACACTAACTCTCCTCTAACAGTTTATATTCAGTGGGATCGCTCCAATTCTCTTATTACAATTATTTATAAATAAAATATACATATTATTCTGAAACGACCAGTTACATAGAATATCTATTCCTTATTAATTTGGTATAAAGAAGAAGGAAAAGCATTGTATTGTAATAATGGTAATATTGTAAGGAAAAAATCCCTAATTTAGAGTTAGATGTTTAGCGTGTTTTGAATAATAATGTGCAGCGTAGAAAATAAATAAACACTTTTATTGTAATAGAACTGGTGTTCTCTGTTTTCTGATTCATTTCACGTCTTTCAATGTAACACGGCGAAACCTCTAACAGCCTTTCGAAACCAGAAATAGAATTGGCAGTTTTTTTTTCCAATTATTCTATTTATCTCACCAATATCGTCGACGAAGTTTAAAATTAATAGTGATCGTACCAACAAGTTTATAATATGCCGTCGAATTGGTTTGAACCTGATGGTAAGTCCTAGATCTATATAATGCAGCGAACAGAGAGAGAGAGTACTTGAAACCCGATACTGAACCGAACTGCATGATTTTTGACGAATGACGAATTTTCAGTTTTCACCCTATATACAGTGGACCCCACCCAGGTAAAGTCTTATATGTAGGAAAATATTGGTAGTTAAATTAGATCACACCTAAGGCAATACTGGAATGCGTTACGAAAGCCGTTGCATCACAATGCCACGCACAATAAAATCAAACAGGATATTATACAACGCAGATAAGAGACCAGTGGCTCTCGCGGCGTGAGTCACGAAGCACGCTGGAGCGACGCCAGTGTGTGATGACAAAACTAACGCTTTCTTTCACATACATTACTCTGTATTAGGACACTGGTGACTAGACTATTAAATGAATAGAAGTAAATAGATCAGACGAAGACGAATGATTTAAAGGAATTTCGGAGCATTTCACTGCTATACAACCACCACTGAAAACTTCAATAAGATTGACGTGTCTCTGAAGCTCAACAGATCGCTGGGACACACTAACAAACCTTTAATTTACACTTGCATCAAAATAACTACAAGATTAGAAGATTGGTTCGTGTCTGCTTTTGGTCTTAACGTTGGTTTTCTTTACATGGTATAACCTCGCTCAGTCTTCTACTCTTGTATTTTGTTATAGTTTAGGCTGCCTACAGCTACCAGTAGTTTTAATTGACGTAATTTAGCGCTCTGCTACGATTTTAAGTAATTAATCCTTCAGTATTTGTAGTTTCAGTTTTGCGTGGTTGTATTACCGACCTAAGCGTTTCAGTACTCGTGTTTCCACGTATGTGTAAAATACTCTTGATAGATTCAGTTGTACGATTTCCTCCATTTATAGTATTAACTATGACGTACAAGTTAAGGAGAAACTGACTTTCAACTAATTTTACCAAAACAAAAGGTCTGTCAGCTGAAGCCGGAGTTTATACGTAAAATCAATCGTAAATAATATCATTACACAACTAATGAGTGCGTAAAACACATAATTTATTATCAACTCTCAAAATGTATTTTTAAAATACAGTACAGTATTTTTAGAAATTTCTGTTGTCAAGTGGCAATCACAATTCTGCCAAAAAAATTACGAGTTTCAAATCTCTGGCACTAGATTCGTGTTAGTCATGAATGAAAGAGAATACATGTTGTCAAGTAAATAACCATTAATTCTTGAATAATGTAATCGTGGTAATTGGATTACTGTATGCGCAAATAGGAAAACCTTTGAGCTTCGAGTACGTCATAGTAACGTGTTTTTCAATGAACATGAGTTCTGCTCATTGATATGTTATATTATGGATTATAAATTAATTGGAACAGGATATATTGTATAATTACTGTAAGAGACGAGCTGAAATTAATAATCATAAACACGATTTAAGGGCTATTATATAAGGTGGACATTCCAGTATACCAAATTCACATAATATATTATGTTACATCACTATTTTTACTTATGCTATGTTGTTTTCTACAATATAAATGGGATTTGTGATTTTTTAACAGACAATAGGAAAATAGCGGCTATGACATTATAGCATGATAATGTATTTTATTTGATATTTACATGGAACTTGTAAAAGGTCTCATAAATAGTATGAGTTATGGGTGCGAAACACTTACGTTTATGAGATCAATAAGTAAACCAAATTAAATATAATTAAGTGACTATTTTGGTGGTTACTGCAATTGCTATCAAATATAAATAGGCCTGCACTTAGCACTAAAATTCTTAGTTAACCAGTATTGTGTCAAATTGGCGACCTTTCTACCCACATCCACAATGTCTAATAGACTACCAATGCCATTGGACACAATCCTTAACACAATAACTACTAGACTTGAAGATTCTTAAATGCCCAGTACTGGCTACAAGTTATGGTCTAAAATCGAGCCTGAAAACTCTATCTCTCCAAGTTAATCCAGCTGCGGTATCGCGTACAACGCTTTGTTACCAATTAATCAATTGAATATTTTGTTTGCGCAATATATTCACAAGGAAACCGGCAGGGCGGGTTTCACAACCATCAAAACAAATCCACTAACATAAATACCGACGATAGCGCACCTTCCATTAATACCAGATACCTTCAAATATATATTGATTTATTGCGATCTCAATAAAATTGAAACATCGCGATGCATCACGTCTTAACTCCATACACTATTATGGAATTATATACCTTACATCATGTGTATAAGGAAGCTATTTGTGTATATCGATGTTGTATTAACGATTTGTGGGTTTGAAAGGACAAGACGTGGAAACTGTAGTGATAAAAGCTTGTGCGGATGGTTTTTGGCAAGACATCAAAGTTGGTACAATGTAAATGTAGTTGACCTGCCGCAAGGCGCAGTATCAGCGTGGCGCGGGGACTTTGAATAAACACCTGGCGTAGTGGCCGGCAGCCGAGTGGCGAGTATTCGGTCGCCGTGTAAACAACTCGCCTCGATTATGTAGGCAACGCGCAGGGCTGCCAATATTCTAATACGGGTTCTCTATTCCGTAATACTTTACAAATGTGCAATTGGTAGACTCTCACCTTACCCAGTGTTGACTACAACATAAATTTCTTGGATGATACTACTGCCTCATCAAATGATAGAAAATATGTACACTACAGCTATGTTGTCGTTTTTCGTCTGAAAAGTGTGATTGTCGGAGACTTAATAACCCCTCTCCCTCCCTCCTCTGTCCCTTTCATTTTACGTATTAAAGAACGGTATCAGATGACCCGGTTGTTTATTTATCAGATCTACGGTATTTTTAAAAATGATCTTACATATTATGTCCTAGACAGATTATAATTCGTATATCATAAATTAAGAGCACTGAGAGTTTAGACTGACTGAACAATCACATTATCATTTTCTGCCATAGGCACTATTTGTTAGAAGCGGCCTGCGACCAGCGACTTCCTGAAACCTTGATGGGACGTCTGTGCACCTCGCTGGCGTCCGACCGAACAATAGCCTCACGAAAGAGACCATTTCCTAGAAGAGGCTAGACGTTAATGCTAATATCGTTACGTGATGTTATCAGTTTCGACTTCCTGCCATATCTAAAAACCATGTTATAGATTTGCGTATTTGTTTTCCTGTTATAACAGAAAAACATGTATCTTAATTGCGTGAAGTATTTTACAGAAGGCATTGAGAAATAATTATTGAATTAAAATTACAAATATATAAGAAATTTAGGTGGCAATGTGGCAACCCTGCCCGGATGCTATCCAGACGCCCTCCAAACTGGGACAAATCCAAAGAAACCCGGACGAACGGCAGCCCTACCTATACTAGGTCAATATAGGCACGGGCCAAACGATATAAGGAAGACTTGCGCGCACACAGAACTGTTATATTCAATATGGAGGATATAGAGAATTTACTAAATTCGTTATTTACATATGTTAACAGCATACATAAGATACCAAGTACCAACCGCATGGCGTTGATATGGTTAGTTACTTTATGCAACTGGGCCTTTAATGTTCTTAGTTATTTTTTTATTGCCTGTGTAGGCAGCCTAGGCAATGGCTTATCTTATGGCAAGCATCCGCCATAACTCATAGACTAAGGAAATGCCAGGGGCACAGCCAAGCCACTGCATTCAATGTGGTGAATGCTCTCTTTAAGCCTCATATGGATTATTTTGGAATATTATTATGATTCTGTGAAATCCTTGTGGAGCCCTATGTTCATCAGTTGACTTCATGCAACTGAAGAGTGAGAGAGGGAAAAGCCCTCTCGGAACGGACTATTGATATATCTATCAATGAAATGCATGCACTGTGTGCAAACAAATTTTTCATTAAGAACAATTTCAAACAATCAAATCGTTTACAAAGTCGAGTTAGTTTGTCAGCTGTTGTAACTGTTGAAGTATTTTTTTTTTGTAAGTGCTGTGGAAACTCTCGGGGGAGGCTATGATTAGTAAAGGACTTCTCGTGTCTAAGGATGTGGGTGATGATGAGCGATAGGCTAATTCGACTGGATCAAAAAACGGAGGTCACTGGTTGCCAGAGCACATAAATCTATACTGGTCAGCAAGTAATTTGAAAGGGTAATATTTTTACTATTCTTGAAGTCACACATTATTGTTACCTGCCATCGCCTACGTAAATATTTCACCTGATATTGAACAACCAGAAAAGTTAACTAAGCAGAACCCTTTGGAAAATATTTTCAACATAACTCACACCAAATACAGCACCCTTCGAGAGAATGTAACCAATTGCCAAATCGAATCCACACTACAAAGAAAGCACAGCCGGCAACTTTATTTTTATCAGTGAAATTGTAAACAAAACGTACGTGTATTACTGCATACTTATTTTTACCGAGCATCGCCAGGTGCGTGCGCGATATGACAATACGACACTTGTGAAGATTATGTCATGCACTGATTCAGTGTACACTACTCAACTAGATTAGAATTTTATTTTAGGACTACATTAAATAAACACTTGGATATGTTCATGGAACATTCCTTTAAGATATGGAACTTATGCTAGCGAGGGGACATTCGTAACCATCTCCATAATGGAACTTTAAAAATAATTGTACTGAATTATCATACGCAGATCCCGCAGTATAAAATGTGTTATGGGTTTTAAAAACTACGAAGGACTCTACTCGATGAGATTCCACTCAGTAACGAACGTATTTACAAAGTTAACTTCTCGCCCTTTGTGTGAAGAGGTCTTTTAAACTTACCGTATTGACCTATATAACTGTTCTGGTTTCAGTAGAGAATGTATCTGTGTTGGACTTACCAATCTATCGAGTGTAGTCTCATAGTCAAGAAACAAAAAAACCTGAATTAAATTTACACTGCTGTTAATTTGTTGTTAAATTGGTTGCAAACGTTTTTATTAGGCACAGCAAGCAAGTTCCGGGAATTGATATAATTTCATGTAAACATTTCCCGCACCCTACAATCTGGCTACTATCGACCATTGTAAACGAGCCAATAACATCACAGGAATTTAAAGCATTGTACCAAAACCACTTAACGGTTAGTCCCAATTTAGTCATGATGGGAAAGGAATTGTACCACCTGCCTCTGCGCCGGATTTAGCTATTCCGGCGCCCCGGCGGAAACAGATAAAAAACGAAAAATGGACGCTCATTCAAAGTGGCATTCTTATTTTAGATCTATTGTTTTGTTATGTAGCAGATGACTGATGAGGGGTAATAGGGTCCATCTGAATTACAACATCCTGAGTAATCTTAGTCTTCCACTTTATAAAGACAACAGAGGTTTGTACTGGCGCTTGTTGAGAGTTAAATAAAAACACCCAACAAATACATACACAGTCGTAACCAGGAACTAAGACTTAACTCTTGTATTTTGGAAATTGGAACTGAAATCACTAGTGGATCACACAAACATTTGTCTAGATGCGGGAATTGAATGCATTACTTACTTTTACAGCCCATGTCTATTACTATTTAGGCTTCAGCAGAAATGCACTTAAAAGTCAACAATTTTAATGAGAATTTGTGTAAAAAATCTCTATAGCTGCCAAAAATTAAGTATAGATGTAGGCGAGCCTTATCAAATGTGTATGTGAATGGCTAAAATACTTTCTTATTATACTATAGATAAAGAAAATGTTGATTTATCAGTATAGTAGCATTCCAATAGATTTAACATGCACCTGATGTGGTCAACAAATTAGTCATTGGACAGTAAGACATAAACATGACAAAGTAAAAGATATAGAATCTGGATAAAACTGGTTTTTGGCCATAAAGAATAACAATGTGTGAGAGGCTTATACCAGCATTGAGGTACAGTAACCTGTGATGATTCATTTAATGTGTGGTTCAGGACAAACAGCCTTAAAATGGCAATGATTCATTGATACAATGGGTTTTTAATGGAATTTATTTTATGCTCTAGTGGTTTAAAACTTGGCATATAGATCAAATAACCAAAAATAACTTTCACCCAAAAGACTTATGGCCTTATTCATAGACAGAATTGAAACCTATTTTAGTTATTGAATGTTTTGTCTTCCTCACTGAAAATGAATTCTACAGTTGTTTGAAAGGGACAAAACATTTGATAACTAAACTGGGTTTTAAATTTGTCTATAAATTGTTTGCCTGCTTGTGTTTTACCATATTTGTTCCTGTTGTTTACTGTGGTAAAAAACTATTTCTTATTGCCATTATCCAGGGCTACAACAGTTCATCGTGGTTCTTAAACTATCCCACAATACATAGACATGTTTCCAAGTATTAAGTAAGAGTACACATTGTAAAAAACTAAGGATTAATAAACAAAGAATCAAAGTGATCATTCACAACTTCAAATGGATCTATAAATAAGGTTAACTTTAGTCTTGTAACAATGTTACAGCTTTGACAACAAACTTTGGATTTTAAACTTTTGCTAGTTACAAATGATGAAACATTTTGATAAGCAGTTCTCTGAATAAAAATTCATTTTAATTCCAGATAAGAAATCTATCATGGCAATAAATATGTGTTAATGATGCATGTACTTTTATAAATAAAGTTTGAAGAAAAACAAATATGACACTGACTTAAATATTATTTTCTTATACCATAAAAGGGGTGATTTCTATGCATTTTGAATGACTCACCTCATGTTTTTATTAGAAGCCTGTGTGACATCACCCCTTTCACCCACTAAGGGGTTAGTCCTTATTTAAATTGTTTTGCAGTCCATTAAGTTGCCTTAGGGCAGCATTACAAAACAATCATAATCTGAACATAATAATTGGCTTATATCTGAGAATACACATTTATATAATGCAGACAGTACTTGTAACCTTACAAATTCAATTTATATTATCCCTTAGTCACATAAGTAATATATCTATTTCTTAAGGCAAACATGTTAATCAAAATTAAAAACATTAATGTGGAAAGACCCAATACATTTCACTGAAATAGTATGTGTAAAAACTTATTTTGCACATCACTTGTTTATTCATACTTATCTGAATTATCTGTAAGCTAGAAAAAGGGGATTTTACAACTTACAAAGAACAAAATATTTTTAAGTAATAACTGATTTGTATGACTAATCATTCAATGATCTAATAGATCGTGAAACTCTTTTGTTCTTAATGTAAAAAAAAAACATGGAAAATTGGAATAAATTTTAGCAGTAGTGTTGTTATGACTACATTTTTATGATATCACAACACATAACACAATTGTTGACCATATTGCAATTAATCATGATGCAACTTTTCACATTAAAACTTCTATTGTATGTATTGTTGATTATTCTATTTTAAAACTATTAGTTCTAAAGGATTATCTTGCTCTACTCACTAGCCCTGACCTAAATAATATGTAAATTCTGTTATTTTTAATCAGTTTTACATTTATTTTCACTTTCTTTACAATATCTGGTACAATTCTTGCCTTGATTTGCTTGGTGAAAGAATTAAATGAGCACTATACATGAAGTATACTAAGGAGCTTCAAATTTTAATAATTATAATGACAATTGTTGACATATGTTTGAAGAAATCTTTTTAGTCATGACAAATTACTGTATTGTTTGTTAAAATATAGTCTTTTCCAAGCCATCTTTACACAATTATCAAGTTGACACTAAGGACTTTAACCTCTCATTACTGCACATTGTTTACACAACATTGAGCTGTATTTTCTTCTCTGTAGGGTAGGTTCATTGGTTTACCCATAAATAACATGTGCTTTCGACCTTTCCCATGTGCGGTAGTAACATTTCCACCGTCCGCGGTTGTTTGTATAACACGCTTTAGCCAGAAACTGCACGCCAGCGCCGACGGTATCCTTTGTCGAGCGCCAATGACGCACAACCAATACTCGTCGAAATAAGTTACACAACTTTAATGTATTGACACGGAACTCACCTTCTACCCTGAATATCTTCGATTTGATCGCGAATATGGTATCCGATGGCGAAACGGTCATTTCGAAGGCCGTTCCAGTGAGCGTCTCCACCAAAACTTCCATCGTTTGCTGAGTACCAGCCTCGTCCTGGAACCCCTTCGACCTGTTCGACAGTCTCTCAGGGCATCCATGTTGTGACATTTCACACACGCGGCACGCACAAGCTATCTGCACAACATCGCACTCCACAGAAAAGTTTGAAAAAAAAAATTCAAGATAATGCGAAGCAGAGAACACGGTCACACGATGACGGAGTAAATAAAGTTACGTAGACGATCACGTACTAACGCAAAACTGTTTGTTACGAACATCTGGTTAAAGAGAAAAAGCTAAAATATAAATTTATTAACAAATCTAATAATTATTTAGCAAACAAAAAAATAATATTACACAGTGAAATAAATTCTTCGTGACAGACGACTTTTATTTTTTTTCTGGTGATTGATGATGAATGGAACGAGTGATTCATTCGAAAACTCGGGACGTAAAGTTTACTTTGTCTATAGTTACTATCAGATCAAGAGAAACATGTGAGATAACATTTTTATATCGTTAATCAAGTCACTTAAGCAACTAAAACTCAAAGTAATCAATACAAATATGAAAAAATAAAAAAAATATACTTAATTAAAACATTAAGCTTAACTTATCGCATAAGCTTTTGGTGTATACTCTGTTATCATACAGGACCGAATGACCGGAAATCGTTCAATGTCATCAAGCAGGTCAATTGTCTATGCTCCAAATTTCTTTTCCGTCGTTCTTCGTTCTCGATATCGGAGGTTAGAAACATGGTGCGTAAAGTTTTTATAAATAAATATTCTTAATCGACACCAAATATGCAAAAATATAGTCAAATTGCATAGGGTATTATAATAGATGTGTATTAGTTGAGTCTCGTCTGTGAGTTTCGTAGAAAGAGTGAAGCACGCGTCACCATTGCAAGCCGAACATGTGGCCTGAGGATCCTCCGTTACTGTTTTCAGACTCGCAAACGCCGCAATGGAGGACGCGCCAAGCACGGCCGTGGCCACGTGAAGGCCGTGAGGTGCACCAACTGCGCGCGATGCGTGCCTAAGGACAAAGCCATTAAAAAATTCGTGATCAGGAACATTGTTGAAGCGGCGGCCGTCAGAGATATCAATGAAGCCTCCGTATATGCATGTAAGTATTATATCTACATCTTACCGGTTGGACATTTTCTCATTATGCGTCTAGGATCCTTAGTAAACAGTACAGGAAGTCGCTAGATGGACACTGTTACCAACAGGTCACTATGGGATCCTACAGAGGATTCTACGTACAGTATAGTGCTTTTCCTGTGGCCAAGGATGATGATAAATACCACGGATATGTAGTTTATTAACACAGCCAATAACATTATTATTCTAAAATCTGATGTGCTTTTAACTTGTCTTTTTGCTTTAACACACTAACTTATAGCACTCAGATCTAAATGTTATTGAGATCAGATGAGACTTGAAAATCACAAAATTATGATAATACCTATTGCGTGAAGAATTGTAAAGTTTATCCGTATATGAGGCATTAAATACACATGAAAGAATGGTGTTTACAAACTATAGATAAAATTATGAATAAAATAATTATGGAGGGAAACAAAAACTGTAAGCCAAGTGGTCCAAAACTAAACATGATGAAATGGTTAAAAACATTTTGGTGTTTTCAAATGAGTTGAATGATAGAGTATCCAATTTATCAGAAATTAGAGACAACCATGTTTGGCCAGTCAGCATGATTATGGCCACCTGGTTGAATGTGGGTATTTAGAGGCTGAACATGAAACACAACACACTGGTGACAGATTTACCACCATTGTATACAGAGTTTGCTATCCGGGCAGGTATGCATACTGCCTCTAGCTTTTGAGTTTGTCCATTTCACTCACAGAATAAAATGCAACAGCAAAGTTGCAATGTTATGAGTTATTTTTCTATAAGATATTCATATGGTAGGATTAACTGCTTTCAGCAAAGTTGTACCATTTTGCATTTTCTGCCTTGTAGCAATTGTGTTACAGCAAGTATACTTTAGCATTGCAATATATGTCATGTTAGTTAGTGGTCTTACTATGTAGCCCCATCTTTGTCCACAAATCCATATAGCCCTGTCTCAAGACAAAAAAATAACCATTTTGTACTTTTTAGCATTCCAGCTGCCCAAGCTGTATGCAAAGCTCCACTACTGCGTGTCATGCGCCATCCACAGCAAAGTAGTGCGTAACAGGAGCAAGAAGGACAGAAGGATCCGCACGCCGCCCAAGAGCAACTTCCCGCGGGACATGGCGCGCCCCCAGAACGTGCAGAGGAAGTGATGTGGTTACTTGCTAAGTAAAATCTAAAAAAGCCAAGACATTGTTTTATTTCAATATCTTTAAACTATTTATTGCTATCCTCTTCGAATACAACTCTACATTGTTCCTTCGAGAAAAAGGCATACAAATATTGTCAGAATTAATCCTCAGAAAATAAATGCATAAATGGAAGCCAAAACGCTACAGCGTTTGGAAAAATAAAGTGAATTTTATTTAATTCATTATCAATTCTACTGTACTTCTGTACAGCTCGGTCGTATAATATAATATGAAAATAACACGTCGGGCGTGTGACACTCGCAAACGACTCGCTTGGTAATTGAATAAAAATACTCATGACTCCGAAAAGCGAGACGGTGCGCACTGGTCTATGAACCTACGACCGTATATTATCTGTAGTTCGCGTCCAGTTAGTTATTAACAAACTACGCTCTTAACCACTCTTAACGGTGGAGGAAAACAGCGAGGAAACTTGTATACCGTAAGGCACCGAGAATGAAGAATTTCTATGGTATATTAAATTCATCAAGCTAAGCAATCTCGGTCGAGTTTTCGTCCCCAAAGCACGAGGCTCAATAATGGGCGTATATTGAAATCTAGCATTAAGTATGGTATGTATTCCTCATTCGTCAAGGACACACCCCTCCAAATTAAAATTTTACCTATTTTGATGAAAATACCCGTTTTATGTGCACACATACATAAACGCCTTTTTTCCAGTAAAGGTAGCAGAGGTTCTTCTGCTAGCCACCTGGAAACCCACGTTTCGCTTTGTATTTTTCATCCCACGATGTGACAAATTCCTGACTCCGGGCTGATAATGAATAGAGAAATTCAATATCACTGCCCAACCCGGGATTCAAACCCGAGACCTCAGCTTTGCAATCATACCTTAGTACAACTGCGCCACCGAAGCAGTCTACTATCCGCTTAACGTACACGGAAAGTGTATTTTCCTGTATCGCGAATGTGCATTTTCTACAAACACCAGAAAAGTGTGAGTGGTTGCCCGCAGGGTTGAACGGTTCCGTCGACGTAATACGTAATTTATGACTAGAATTGCTTACAATGGATTTTTCCCTTTTCATTTGTTTCGAGAGATGAAGAATGGAATCCTAGATACTGAATAATACGCTAATTAAACAAAATATAACTTGACTGCACTTTATTATCCATATACTTAACTGCTACAATATCAAATTAAAACATTTAGATGAAAATTACATTTTCATTACAATTACATTCATTTGTAGTCAAGCAAAAGAACTAATGCACACATTTATTGCTATTTTGTACAAACATTTAAAATATCGTCAATAGAATGTGGGTATACCATATATCCAAGATTTTAGATAAAAAGAATAATGCCAGTATGCTTTTGAACAGGTCTATGTCATTCAGTTTATTTAGGGAGGTACATGAGTTATTTGGCAAAAACAAGCAAAATGTTTGAAAACAAACAGTAGTTATTCTTGTTGAATACAAAGTTGAATACAAACAATGAAAGGAACACCTGTCTGATTTAGTTGCAATAATAGCAATATTGAAGTAATTAGTGACTTATTTAAAAACATAATTATACTTGCAACTATGCTTATACACAAATACTTGCAGTCCTGATGGTTTTATGAAAATAATCCATAAATTCTAATCAACCAACTATTTGTTACAAACCGTATAGATAGTTTTAAATGATTGATGAATCAAGACACAGTTAAATGTTACAAACCATTTAAATTAAAGAAATTTGCATTGTCAAGATATGTAATAGGCACCAAAGCAAAAAGCTAGTTGCTAATCAATACTCAATAATTTATATTACAAAGAAACATAACAGAATTAAACTGAATAGCTATTTCTTATATCATGGACCTTTAATTTTGTAAATGGTTTGTGGGAATTTCGATGCAGTTGGTTTATCTGCAGTTTCTAGGGCTTGCTTCAGGTTCTTCTCAAAGACTTTCTTAGCGTCGCAAAAGCCTTGCTTTGTCTTGCCGAAGGAGTTGGGTCCAGCTGAGGTTGGTGTTTCTCTGTGGGAGATTAATAGTTTTATAAAATTGTTTTGCTGGTTAGTCTTTATTTTTATTTATGTATTCATGTTTAAAATTTGTTAGTACATAAACAAGCAAATACATTGGTCTTACTATTGATGACTGTGTATGTGTTTTCATACTTATTAATATCATATGTTACTGGTTACCTTCCAATATTCCTCATTCTCATCCTGGCTTCAGCCGGCATTTCTTCAGGTTCATCATCATCGTCAGTATTGAATACCGATGCTACAGCAGGTTTTGTCACAGTTGATGGCTTAGGGGCCCCTCCGAGGCTCATCTTGATGGGTGCCTTGGGTTTAGAGAATCCAATGGATATTTTGGTGATGCGTGGTGGTGGAGGGGGTGCTGGCACATCATCGTCACTCTCCCACTGGTTGGGAGACTTGTTTTTCTCTCTTCTTTCTGAAATGTATAAAAGATACTTATTAAGTGTTTAATAAACCGAATTTTGAAATAAATGCAATAAGTATTTCCATTTGAAGAAATATCAACTAATTGTATATTTATTTCTTTTGTTTTAGTTTTATGACTCGGTACTGTAACTTTAACTGGCGTGAATACATTAAAATTAATATGGTTAATGTTTTGAAAAGATAGCAAGCTAATTTTATACTACCATAGCAGTGGAGAACATTTTTGTGAATAACTGCTTTTTATATATGTTGGAATTACCATAATCTCGTCGGTCCCGCTCCTGGCTGCGGTGCGATATTTCCGGGGAGTCCTTGGGAGAGAATCGCCGTCTGGGAGACCTGGAGCGACTCCGCGAGCGTCGCCTCTCTTCCCGCCGGCCGCCCGCGCGCTCATGCTTCCTAGAATCATCACGGGCGGATCGAGACGACCCTGCCAATGCGAAAACACTGGCAAAGATAAATAAAAATACAAATTTGAGCAAGCTATCACTAATACGTTTGCGAAATTCTCAAATTGTTAACACTATTTTTACATAATACGTCTATTACGCGTATACCTTTGTCGTAGTCGTAGTATCGACCGCTCATTGTACTTTATTTGTTTTAATGCTTTATGTTTATTATTTGGCAGTAAAAATGCAGAATTTATTTTTTTAACACGAAATACAACTACGCTGGAAAATCGGCCATTTTCATTTCTAGTTTTTTTTTACGTTTCTTCATTCTTGTTCCAGGTCGCTCAGCGGCTCAACAGGCTCCTCAATCTTCATACATTTCAACTGGTAACACGAAATGACCGGCGTAGAAGCCCGCCTTTGCCACAGCGGTAACAGATGTCGCTATTTCACAGTTTTAATCTGGTAAAAAAAACGTCATGTTACGTCATTTTTATTCCTCATTCCGAAAATTACCACGGATCGCGTCGCGTCGTTTGCGCCGGTGCTGTGATTTAATTTTTGTGAATATTGGTCACTTTAATGCGTTTATCCGTTGATTTGAGCTTAAGCTCCTCCGGTAAATTCATTCAACTGTGACAGTCTACTACGAACTTCGTAGTTTTTACATTAAGAACTGAGATAGGACTCCTTTTGTTGTGTTTGTTTTTGGTGATTGTGAAGTGTTTCCGAGTTTCCGAGTCACCATGACCCATCGAGATGCGTGCTGTGTTCCTGGATGTATAGACGGCGAAGGTAAGATATCTTTCCAATCTGTTTTTAACCACTTAACGAACCTCATTAAAACAAATTCATTGATTTCACGATTTTCTCGAAAGCTCCTTTATCTCCCTGTAATAACGAATACATTTGTCGAAATTCTCTTTATAAAGATATTTATCATTACTTATTATAGATAGAAAGTTTATTTCACCTTTAGTTATTTATTTGTTCATCTTAACGAATTTCATCAATACTTTACAAATATTTCCACAAAAATGAATCAACGATAGGTTTAGAGTTCAAACACGTTAAAAACTTAGCAATTCAGTCATTTTATTGTTTGATACTAAGTAATATAAGCACTACTATTTGTTATTCATCTTAGTTGAAAGTTGAAACTCGTAATAGCTTAGTAACGAAAAACAAGCCTTGTTACCTTAGTATTTAACAAATGTAACCCTACCTAACCTCTTTAAATCTTCCCTCATTGCTCACTGCAACTTGGTTTATTGAACATTTTTTTATCCCCTTCAGATTCATTAAATTGAGGCACTGTATGTATGTTGTATAAGCATTATATACTACATCGATGTGTTTGAGTTATAAAATATTAAAAACAAAGATTGATACAGGTATTGGATGTGAACTAAACATTTTAAATGCATAATATAATTAAAAATAAAAAATCCCTACAAATGCCATTGTAAAAATATATTCAACTAGTGAATAGGCTGATTATGATAATAATAATCTAATAAAAGAATATTCTATTAAAATGGATTTTAATCAATACTTATATGTTCTTTGTATTATATCAATTCTCCAAGAAAATAGTTTTTTTAATCAACAATTCCTCCACCAACTATATACTGAAAAATTGTTCCTGAAAAAATTGTTTACGAGTTCATTACAATGGGTAATATTTTGTGTAAAGATTGTATAACGTCAGTGTGAAGGGCTTTTTTTAAATTTTAGGTACACATAAAGTTCTCCATGGATTTCCAAACCTGGAGAAAGACAGACAACGCTTTAACACTTGGTTGTATGCAATCGGTGGTGATATCTTGGCAATAGACAATCAGCACATCGCCACCGTGTGTGCCGCTTACATTTTGAAGAAAGATATCTTTGCCGCAACAACAGACTCAGCAGTATTGCAGTACCAACATTGAATATACAAAGTAAGTCTAAATATATTATTTTACATAAAAGCATACTCTGTTGCTTTAAGTTATGTTTAAGTTGTGTCACATAATGTTATTTTACAAGACATCTTATTTATTTCCGCATTCTTACCTGAAAAGGTGGATAAACCGTTTTTCAAAACGCCTTTACAAGAACACACTCTTGCTAATCTACCAATGCCATCAACACCCAAAGGTAATTGTCATAAATTTAATCTTGCTACAGCCATGTATGTATATGTATTTAATCTTGTCATAAAAATATTATTATAATGCAAAGTTTATATACAATATATCGGAGTCCTAAAGTAGACAAAACAAATACACAAAACACAACAACTAAAGTGATGACTTGACACTGATTATTTGATCAATGTTAATAGCTACTGAAATGATAAAATATAGACAAAGATATCATAGTTTATGTACTTTTATTATTTTCAGATATCAAATCAAGTGCATATGTGGTACACACATTACCAACAATTGTAAAAGATGATTTACTACTTGAAAACATTGGTAAGTGTTTTTAACCTGTGTTGAAAATAGGTTTTGCATAAATAACTGTATACAACATGCACATCCATGCTAATTACAATTAGAAAAACTAAAATGTATGCTAAGGGTTGTACCATACAGTTACAGTCCAAATACATCCCACTGCAGAGCATGGGTGTCCTCTGCAATGCAAATCACGATTAAAAGGGATTAGGCCCTATAGTCCAGAATCAAGTTTTTGTGATATACTTTATTGTTTAATCCATAAGTATACTGATAAACATCATTATTCATCATAATTATTTGGTACTATTATTTGTTTAGTAGAGAAATATTGTTATAATCCTAATGCTAATTTAATAAATATTAGGTACTTTTAACGAGTTGTGCTTTTTTAAGCTACGCACTGGAGGAACTTCGGCGTGTTCTTTGTGAGATCCCGGAGTTTCTTCAGTGCTGATGGAGCAACATGGGGTTTTTAGGTTCTTTCAATGGTTGCAAAATAAGAGTGGAAGAACATGAGAATCTCTTAAAAACGTTAGACTTTTTTATCTATTTGTTAACTACTTGATGGCAAGAGACCATCGTTTGATGCCATTCGATACTCTATCTGGACGGCATTTACGCTTACCACTAGATGCAGTGCAGTACATTGTGCTGTAACAGAATTTAAAAAAATATATATATTTTATCTGACTTTACTAATCATTCTAAAAATTAAAAGCATTTTTCCATTGCTCTTGGTTCTGGGGCAAATTATATATGGGCACAACAATATGCTTTGTGTTTGTATATTTTATGAATGAAAGTATAGGCAGCATGTAATCGTCTGTCTTTCTAAGTGAAGTAGTAAACTAGAGAACTTGACGATTTATTGAAAACAATAACTCTCCACATTTCAGACCCAGACACTGTAATGAATGAGCCACCCCCACAACCACCAATGTTGAAGAATAGACAGGAGCAAGCTCTTAGTAAGTTTTGCATGCATATCATTCCTATTTCTGTCAAAATATTTACTTACAATTATCACACTGATTTGCTATCTACTATATTATTTCTAAGCTTTAACTCCATACGCCTATGCAATTTGTAAGTACGTAGTAATAAAAATTGTAAAATGCCATAATCAGTTGATAAAATAATAATTATAACGATTTCCCTGTAATTACTTTTTTAAATTTGTATTTACTTAGTACATTTTGTGTGAGGTGATTAATTATTTCTTCAGATACCAATAGCTGATTAGCATGACACACAATAATAACTTATTCTATATAACAGATACTTAGACATCATCTTAGCAGTTTAGTATATAAATATATTTTATTTACAGGAAAAAAAGCATCTGGTAAAAGAATCCATCTGTCGAATACGGAAAGACAAAATATGTATACAAAAATAAGAGCGGCAAAAATCAAAATTTGTAAACTGAAAAATAAATTAAAAAAGCAGACTGCGAGTATTAAAGCTGCTGGAAAATTAACTTCCAACCTTGGTATGCTGAATTTCCTAGAAAATTGCTCGGCCAGTGCAAAGTTACTTATGAAAATGCAATGGCGTGAAAACGCCAAAAAACAAAAAGGTCGGCGATTCACCATGGAAGAAAAGATTTTGGCTTTATCGATTTGGACGCCGCTCTTACGGCTTTCATACTTATTATACAACCATATAATAATATTTTCTGATACATCTGTCCAGTTACGTCCGCCGACACCTAGCGTGACATTTAAGAATCCAATAGATTGATTATGTTATTGCGCTAATCGTCGGCGCTTGCTTCCAAGCTTATTATGAAATTATGTACAAACTATTAAGTACATACAAAAAAAACAAGCATGTATTAAATAACTCGTTCAATGAAGTGCAAGTTCGAATGATCTGTATTGCTTTTATTCAATTGTAAATTAATATTATGAGAAGATAATATAAGGATTATTATATATAAGGATTTAAAGTAACGAATGCCTGTGAAGCACTTTAAGGACTATAGCTCATTATCCAGACTTGCGCCTGAATACTGAAACGCCATACAAATATTATGTTGCACTTTACTACGCAAGTCCCATTGAGAATCAACAACTAATTATCGGACGTACGTAGTTACCTGCATAGTAATATTAAATTGGCGTTTGAGTATTCAGGCGTTTGTATTGCATAAATATGGTGTGTCTTGGTTGAAGACATGAATAGGTACAATATACGCAACTATTACCAACACTCGAAACATCAACATTATTACCGCTCTGCATCACGTGTAATTCCCGACACACGGTTCAGTACACAATCAGTTATTTCTGATGGTTTTATGATCTTCCATTATTTATTCTGTTTAGAAACAGTTAGGTGGAGTAAAATCTTCAACACACGTTTTTACTAGAATAATTAGCCTAACTAAATTAAATCATTCAATAACAATTATTAAGGTATTTACTCATGCTGCGATTTGACATTTTAGTAACCAGAAATATTTTTTATTAATAACTTTCTTCTCACTATCATTTATAAGAAGCGATGTTAATAATTGCATATACCTAATAAACTAACATTAAATCATTTTTAAAGCTGAATATTTACTGTATAATATATTTCGTAAAGATTATTTTTTCATTATCAATATTATTGATGTAATCAAAATATTATGTAAAATATTTATTGCATCACTTTAACATAGCCGCATTCTGTTGTTGTCTTTGTAAATTAGTAACGTAGAGAATATGATGACATAGTATTGCCCATTACGCTGCACACTGGCGATGTTTAATAAAAAAGTTGGTCATAAATCCATTTTAAAAAGTGTCGGTGATATATCAGCTTTTATTTAAAACTGGATAATTTAAATATTATGTTTTAGATATTTTGCTATGAAACAAGTTCCACATATCATGTATTATTGTAGAAGGAAATGCACTGGAAAGTAAAGAATAAATAATATTTGTCATTGAAAATCTTCGGTCATCTTTTTGTTAAATTTTGCTAGAATGCCGCTTCGAAATACAGGTCCTATTTACACGGGAAAAGTTCTATGCCCCTATATATGGTTTTTATTGTATAAGGATGTAAAAAAGTGGCATTGTGTATACATTTGCCAGAATACGATTATCTTATTCTTACTGTGCTATTCGCATGCTTGGCATATGATTCTCGTCTGAAAACAGGCGAGAAACTCTGTCCTTGTAAACGGGCTATTTGGCAAGATAACTTATAGTATAGTCCCTAAAATTAAAAGTGTAAATAAAATCAAATTATACTATAAAAAAGAAAAATAAATGTAACAATTGTATATTTTGCTTACTAATCATCCATCACGAATCTTCAATCAATTTCTTTGTATTTTAATGACTGCTTTTAATTCACTTTTTCGCAAAAACATTTCAAATACAGGACCATAGTCTGGTAAACTCTTGTTTTTGGATCCAGAATATTGTGAATATACTTCATATCAGAAAAATTTATACACCTTGCAAGTTTATATTTTGTAAGGATTATCAGAAAAGAATGTATATGAATATATGTCATTTAATAGCGAATAATATGATGTGTTCAAATCCTAATGTTGTTGCCCTAATATAAAAAAAATATGCTTAATTAGATATATTTGATTTAATTATACCGTAAAAACGCAAGAGTTTCGATTTTTCTGATGAGAAGTATAGTTTCGATGAATTCATTTACTTTAAAAAAGAGAAGACATATTAGTATCAATATTATTTTGTTTGCCAATATAACATGGTTTTATGGACATTAATTAATAGTATTTAATAAGTATATTTTCCTCTTAAAACTTAAATAAAAGACAAATTGTGTTATGTATCATAGTATAATCGTGATTATAATACTATTGTATAATTGTATTGCAATAAATGATTAAATTGCAAAATCGTTTTAATTAAGCATCGAAAATAATGTTTTCACCAATTCAAGACGTCAGTCCATTGGTAGAATTTTTAAAATTACATTTTTAATTTTATATTTCAAATGTAATTTTAAAAATTCTATCAATGGGTTCAGTGATCAGTAAAGCCATTCTATGCATACCCAGCATTAATTGTGTAACAGCGCCATCTACCGATATATATATAGAGGTACCCAGCGTTAATTGTGTAACAGCGCCATCTCTTACTTGTTTTGGAAGTGACAACCATGTGTTTCCCATTTTGAGCATGAAGATAGACCTCTATTTCATATATTAGTAATGTACTCTGTGTCGCTCAACAATCAACATAAAACATTAATAAGTGTCTATAGTTGACCACATTTTATTCGGTAATATTTTTTTCGATAAAAAATAATATTGGAATACAATTGTAACATATGTAAGTATGGCAAATTTTTAACAAAATATTTTATAATAATGTTCTATTTCTGTTGCAAGCCCAAACAATTCATGTTGTTTTCTTAATTCTTTTTTTAACTTTCTAATTTTTTTATTGTTCTCTCTTTCTTCAAGTTTATGCTCTAAAAGTGGTCTAATTATTTTAGCTAAAAATAGATGTCAAAATGTCAAAATCAGCTGAAAACTGATTTAGAGGTTATTTTATGTTGGAATGTTTTATAAAAGAAAGTTTCGTAGAATTTTCCCGCAAAAAATACATATGTTATGAAAAATGTATTTCCTACGCCGTGCAACACGTTTGTCTAGGATTTCAAGTGCGCAAGCAACCCAAAAATGTTGTTGTTACTCAGACGCAGGTCGCGTAACTTTGTTGAAAGAAAAACTGAAACAAGGCCCTGGTTTAAAAGAATTTGTTACTGAAAACTCTGAACCAGTTCTTCTAGACCGTCCTCACATACCCTACTTGTCCGAAAATGTTGATTTTATTAGAAAAAGAAAAGTTTTCTTTGATGTTTATGGATGCCAAATGAACTTAAGTGATACTGAGATTGTATGGTCTATTTTGAAGAAGGAAGGGTTTGAGAAGACAGATATCGAAGAAGAAGCAGATGTGTTTCTTGTGATGACGTGTGCTATACGAGAAGGAGCTGAAAACAAAATTTGGCACAGATTAGACCATCTGAGGGGGTTCAAACGACGAGCGATGGCGAGAAATAAAAATAAAGCCGTTAAAATCGGTATTCTGGGGTGCATGGCTGAGAGACTGAAGGAAAAATTAATTGAGAAGGAAAAAGCTGTTGATATTGGTAATACATAATATTTTTAAACACTATACACACTTGTTTTGCATCACCTATTTAAATAAAAAAGCTATAATATTTTCAATTCTCCTAACATGCAGCAGTAACAAAGCATCATTTAATAAGTAGTAATAAAATGTGTATTTGTTTTGTATTTTTTTTTAAGTTTTGTTTCTGTGCTTTAATATTACACTAATATAAGTGAATCGATCAATTTCTACAAAAGTGACAAGCAAAGAGGTATTGCTATTATTATCAATGGTAACTTATCTTACTTATCTTGTTTTCAGTGGCTGGACCTGATAGTTACCGAGATCTTCCTCGGCTGCTGGCACTCACTGAAAACGGACAGACTGCAGTCAATGTGCTGCTGTCACTGGATGAAACTTATGCTGATGTGGTGCCCGTGAGATTGAACCAGAACAGTATATCTGCTTTTATGTAAGTTATTTGAATATTGGTGAAGAAATTACCCATAATAGTATTAGTTTTATTAATGAAATGGCAAAAATATATTGATTGTAAAATATTTCTTCAGAATTCTCAATATTTATTCAGATTCTGATTACGCTGATAACTGTAGTAATAACCATATCAATAAAACTCTTGATTGTGAAGGAGTCCTGTGCTCAACTTTCAGTGGTTATGAACTGATTTTGGTAACTTGTAACTCTAAGCTAGCTTCTAGGCTAAACCTTACCTTACTGTTTATCACTGTTTTCTGTAACCTGGTTCACGAGGACAAAGCGCCATAAGCTTAACCTAAAATGTTGCGGCCGGGCTGGATGCCTAACCAAAATCCTGCGCCGGCATCCCAAGTTAAACTTTTCAGTGGTCCTCTGGTGCATTATGCGCATCGCATGTTTCACAGCCGGCCGTTAACCAACCACGGAGGCTGCCGAATATATTTTGTTATAAACGGTATAATTACAAAGCTGGGTCTCGGGTTCGAATCCCAGGTCGGGCAAAGTGTTTATTCTATTCATTATCAGCGTGGGGTCAGGAATTTGTGTCTGATATGGCGATAGGCTGGCCCCTTATCACATCGTGGGACGGAACACAAGGCGAAACGTGGTAGCACCTCTGCCTATCCTTTCTAGGAAAAAGGTGTGAGTTTGTGTGTGTATAATCATATTTTCAGTTCAATAATGAGAGGTTGTGACAACATGTGCACATACTGCATAGTGCCATTCACTCGAGGGCGCGAGAGGTCTCGCCCTGTGAGCTCTATAGTTGAGGAAGTGAGGCAACTCGCAGACCAAGGAGTTAAGGAGGTCACACTGCTGGGGCAGAACGTTAACAGCTATAGAGACGTGTCCATGGTCACGGAGAAGAGTGACACACAGATGGCGAAAGGTAGGACAATAATATGTTTGTGTACTTGCAATACATGTGACATGCGAGCTTTGAAGCTGTAGATTCAATTATATTCTGACCGTGTTACATTTTGAAGACTACCATTCGTCATGTATTTCCCATCTGTGGTATTTCAAAAAGTTTCGTTATATAAGTGTCCAGGTGAAAAATCGTAGAACAAACCATTTTGCGACGAGTAGGAGCATTTTCTTTGAGATCTGCTCTTCCATAAAATCCTAATGACTTCAGCCAAGGATTCAAATTCATTAGATTAGAAATCACCATCAAAGTGAGCATTACCTACCAATTTATGGCAATTATGTTTCTTAGGTTTCAAAACAGTGTACAAAACCAAGAAAGGCGGTCTAAGGTTCGCGGATTTGTTAGAAAAGGTGTCATCTATAGATCCCGAGATGAGGATCCGGTTCACGGCGGCACATCCAAAGGATTTTCCTGATGAGGTAAGCGTTTTGCTCTTGTGTTTCCTCTTGAATAGTGATTTCTACGTACACTAATGCATTTTTATTTATTGCAATGAATGGCGAGACGAGCATGCCCTTCGCCTGATGGTAAGCGATACCGCTCATGGACAGTAACAGAACCAAACAACACCATGAATTACAAAGCAATGCTTGGCATTCCACTGCGTTCGCCATCCTGAGACGTTGGATGTGAAGTCTCAATATGTCCAGTAGTTACTCTGGCTACAATGTCCTTCAAACCGGAATACGCGCAGGTTCGGCCGGGTATGGAATACTGTTCGCACCTCTGGGATGGATCCGCCCAGTACTTGCTCGATGCCTTGGATGGATTGCAGCGGCGGGCCATCCGCATTGTGAATGATGCAGACATTACGGGCAACTTAGAGTCGCTACAGTTACGGAGGGATGTCGCCTCTCTAAGCGTGTTCTACCGTCTGTATCATGGCGAATGCTCTGAGGAATTGTTCAATTTAATCCCCTCCTCTCCTTTCCTTAACAGAACCACGCGTGCTGGCTTGCGGAGCCATAGCTTGACTGTTCAATCCATTTCGGCGCGAACCAAATGGTTCTCTAATTCTTTTTTCTGCCGTACAGTCAAGCTGTGGAACGGTTTGCCACCGCACGTGTTCCCTCCTTTCTATAATCCTGGGTCCTTCCGCCGTAGCGTGAAGAGGCATCTCAGCGGGCCGGCATGATTGTGTCGAATGGTATGAGACTACCGTCTGATACCATTCGATACTCTATCTGGACGGCATTAGCACTTACCATCAGGTGCAATGCAGTCACTATGCCGTGCCAGGTTAAAAAAAAAAAAAAAAAAAAACAAAAAAAAATACGACAGTGAATTTACACTGCTGTTTGGCGGGAGAAATAGACGTTGCGATGGTACCACCTTGCTTGATTTTGGATATGGATACCTTTTAATAAATACGATTTAAAAGTAGAGTCTAATACCTTATTGAATGAACTGTCGAGATATAACTATCTCCATGCCATTCATTCTATATTCGGAGTATACTTAGTACCAGGGGTTATATTATCCTATTTCTAATGTATTATTAAAGCTCTGTTCCCTTACCATCCGCACTTTAGAATTAGTTTCCTATGTAGGTACTGCAGGTAATCTCCGAGCGGTCGAACATCTGCAAGATGCTGCATCTGCCAGCGCAGTCCGGATGTAGCGCAGTGCTGGAGCGTATGCGCAGGGGGTACACTAGAGAGGCTTACCTGGAGTTAGTGGATCATGTCAAGAACTCCATACCTGGAGGTAAGGTATTAGCCAATTCTTTGTTATAGCGATTGATTTCTTTTATTTTACAAATATACTTCAGAGATACTATAATATTGTGAAACTGTAGCTATACGAATAAATTATTAATATGATTTTAAATCTAAAGTCTAAACGCGCGACTACAACAAGATTAGTAAGTTACGAGACGTGACGAGTCTGCCATTCGCCTGATGTTAAGCAGTACGATCGCTCAAGGACAGTAGCAAAACCAAACACCATGAATTACAAAGCAATGCTTGTCATTCCACTGTATGGGCATGTATAACCTATGAATTGATATATTACTGACTGCCTCGGTGGCGCACTCTCGGGTTCAATTCCCGGGTCAGGTATTGGACAGGACAGGACAGGTAGTATTGGATTTTTCTATTCACTATCAAGAAATACAATCTTAAATTATAAATAGGAGTTCATTTTTATAATTTATAATAGATTTTTATATTTTTAGTTGGGCTATCAACAGACATGATCTGCGGCTTCTGCGGCGAGACTGAGGAAGAGTTTCAGGAGACATTGTCCCTCATGGAAATTGTGGATTACAACACTGCCTACCTCTTCCCTTATAGCATGCGAGAGGTTTGTTATTTATTATCGTACTATTAGTATTAATGTTAATATGCGTGGGGGTTGTTGGACTTTTTTATTCTTTCATGCGAAAACTACTGAAAGGATTTTGATGAAACTCTTTAGCAGACTAGATTATACATCAGAATTGAATTTGTCAATAATTTGGCGCAATATATCCAGGAACAAGCTGGGTCGGGGCCCAGTGTGAAAAAATTATCTTCTAGATCTATAACCTGAAGATTATAAGGATGGCCATATTCCATGCTTATTTCTTATCTGTTCTTGTAGATTTTATTTAGACAGTAGGTCTCTTAGTACTTAGACTGATCTCAAAAAATATTCGTTCCATTGTTTATTTCCCTTCGTATATTTTTTGACTTGATGATTCTCAATTCAAGGATATAGTATGATTACGATTGTGAAATAGCTAACATAAACCATATTTTCCATAGAAAACCACAGCATACCGCCGCTACAAAGATGACGTGCCGGACCAAATTAAAAAGGATCGTCACAACCGAATGATTGAGATTTACAGACGGAAGAGCCAATTACTAAACGAAGCAGAAATAGGATCCACACATTTGGTCCTGGTCGAAGGAACGGTTCCAAAAACTGGACAATTATTGGGCAGAAATGAATTGTATTCAAAAGTGGTGTTTGATCAGGAAGAAATTGCGGCTGATGATGGAGGCAAAATGCGAGTAAAGCCGGGGGATTATGTAGCTGTGAAGATTGTGGCGGCTAGAGCGTCGGTACTGAGTGGTGTTCCATTGTATCATACTAGCTTGAGAGAGTTTTATAGGGATAGAAATTGGGGCGATAATCGAGCAGTTAAGTTGTAAATATGAAAATAAATGTTATATTTGGTTGTATTTCTTAGTTTTCTTGTTCCTATAAACGATATTAATTTCCATATGTATGTAAATCTTAAATCATATGTTATCCATGAAAGTAATGCCTGTTCTCATCTTTGGATTTTATAAAGTACAAGTAAAAAAACAGGTTAGTTGTGGACACTTCAAAAGTGCGTTTTATTAGATTGAATCATTCAGTCAGTACAAAATACAAATAAATAAAAATATATTCATATAAAACATACAAATGCGTGACTACATTAACTCGGCGCGAAGCACATTTTTATTTTTTACACATTTAGTATCGTACAAACAACTACAGTTTACTTACGTTAAAATCTATTAAAATTAAAATCCAAATGTTACACACGTGACCAGAGACTATAAAACAAAGATGGCGCTATTGCACATAAAAATACTGAAGCCCAAGGTATTTCAATTTAAAAAAAACACATCATATAACTTTATTAACATTATTACATTGGACATCGTTGCTACATTTGAAAATGTTTAAAAAATATATTTCTTGAGTTTTATGAGAGTAAAAAAATCAATATACACATCTGAAAATCTTAACTTATGTACACACAATTATAATAATTATTTGAATTAAAGTTACTAATAATAATGTGATACATGGCATCAGTGTAGAATCTAAATTAAATTTGTACTTTATTTCTATATTAATTAATGTGTGTGCTTATTTTTAACAACTTAGTGACTTAGGCAGACACGGTTTATGACCGTGACGAGTTTTTATGAGTATTTTAATGGATTAGATTGTCTAGTATCGGTGTAGTCGAGTGCTTGAAGCATTATTTTTCAGTTATTCGATCGAATTTTCTTATTAGGCACTTTGAATAGGCACAACGATATAATTTGCCCAATATTACCCATGCATCGAGGCAAGGTCCCCGTGCGACCAATTACCTCTTCGAGTCTCGTCAATGAATCAAATAATGTAATTGAATAATCGCTTTGACTCATTTTAATAGTACTATTATTGTACTTTCATTACGTCTATTCACTAAATGGGACGCATAAACATTTTGCTGTTTTTAAGGCACCGTTTTATTACAAAAATATTATCGCCCAAAATACCCTTCAAATTATAAAATAAAGCACAATTTTCATACTAAACTAGAAGCGCCGATTTGGCCCATGGCCTTCCCTCCACTCACGTTGACTCGTTGCCCTGACAGATTGTCTTCCACATGTCCAGATAAGCTTGGAGACGGGCCTTGGGAACTCCCGTACACTTTAGTGCTGTATCCTGAATCGTTGTGGGAATCTCTGTCAGTTTGGCTCTGCGTTTCAGTGAGGTGCGTGTTAATAGCCAGCGATTGTAACCGACTGTGCAACAAACTGTGGTCGGGAGCCGGTTTCCTCATGTTCCCTCGTGGGTACATTGATGGACGGTTATCGTAGTAAACGCCACGAAAGTGGTCGTTCTGATTCGCGATCTCCACTTCAGTGTTTTGATCCAAATGTTCGCTGTAACAATGCGGCATCCGCTCCATTTCCCTCATGATGTGGTCTTGCATCATTGCATCGAATACTCCTGTTTGGTGGTGGTACAAAGGGTTCCTATTCCTCGCCTGTACCTGGTTCGGGAGACCAGGTTGGTTGTAATCGTATGTCCCTGGGGGGTACTGAGGCACCGGCAGTCCGTTTTCCATGTAAGGCTGTTGCCGGTTTGGTATTTCGTGGAAATATGCGTCTTTAGGTATCATCGCCCGTAAATCGTAATGGTTTTGGATAGTGGCAGGAGATTGCGATTTAGTGGACATCGTTTCGTAATTTGGCAGTGGCAAGGTCTGCAGCAAGTTGGAGTTGCGCATCGGTCCTGGCTGAACTGAACTCCTGATCGGATTGTCTTCTTCATCACTACTTTCAGAGTTATTCCCGTTTTCTTTTTGCGGACTCTGGAAGGTTTTTCTCGTCGGGAAGGGAATAAGGTTGTGTAAACTAAATCGTTTACTTTTCGGTGGCTTTTCCTTCAATACCGGGGCAGGTCGCTGCGGCTGTTGTGGCATTTTTAAAATGCCAGGAGGTTGCGTGGAAGTTTCGGGCATTTCGGTGGGCGGTTTCCTTACCATCGGTTCAGGGGATAAAGACCTTTGCTGCTCAACTTGTGCTACTAATTCCTGCACAGATTTCCTTGGCTTATCTGATTCCTGATAGTTTTGTTTTCGAAGCTTTACATAACCATCTTGCGATATGTCTAGAGGTTTCGTATGCCTTATAGGTCCCTCTGGTATAGTTTTGTCAGGAACAGCTCTCTTCCTGATGTCGTCGGCTGTTCGTTGTAATACCTGGCTTTTCCATAACGGTACTTGTTCCCTCTGTATCCTCATCTCCTCAGAATCGATGGGTTTAGTTGGTGACTTAGAATCTGGGTGTCGACTAGGTGATACATATCTCGGGCTATATGTTTGAACTTCTATCGTTGATGGTGACTGTGACACCGACACTTTGTTGGCCTTGACGTGAATTTCGGCCGTTACATTTTGCATTGGGCTATGATCTACAGGGCTGGGTATGGACTGGGGTGGTCTTGATAGCCTACTAGGTCCAGCGTCTAGGTGGTCACTGCTTTTTGAGTTTTTTAATATGTACCTCCTTCTGGGACTCGGTGAGCGTCTGGTGTCCAATATCTCTGTACTTTTCGACGTAGCCTTGCTGTCGTTTAAGTCTTTGGCATTGCACTCGAAGTGTTCAGCGTTTTGATTAAAATTCTTTATAATCTTATTTACTTTGCTCCATTCTTCTGTATCTAGGAGCTCTAAACTTCTAGTTCGTTTTAAAGGAGGAATATCTAGGGAACCTTTTGGACTGAAGTCTAATTTCTTCACTCTTTCAGATGCTCTAAACATCATGCCGCGTGTTAACCATTGTTCCAAATGTTTATGTCTTTCCTTGCACATGGCTCTTTCAGCTGCTACAAATCGAGTCAATTCCGATATTTGACCTTGGGTTTTCATTTCTAAATCTGTGACTTTTTGATCCAATTTCTCATGCGCTTTGTCTATATGCTTTTTCAGGTCTTTTTTGTCCTCGTTTAACTTATCTTCCATATGTTTGAAGAATGGAGCGCAGTAGCAAGTGTATCCCGCTCCGATTGGACCCTTCTTTATGTTTCCGGCCAAATCTAAGTAATATTGCTCGCCTTTTCTAAGAGGTTCGGTGGGTAACGAGCTTAACTTAGGCTTGGGGAAGTATTTTGGATCGGGATAGTAATGGCAGCCGTAGGGAGACCATTGGACTTGCGGTGTTTCAAAATGCACGTTCTTTTTCTTTTTATCCTTATTCTTGTCTTTCCTTTTAGCGTCGTCAGGTTCGTCTATGGTCCGTTCCTTGCTTTTGTCCCGGTGTTTCTTTTTGGGCTGTTTGGCCACTGGGGTATTTAATATTTGAATGATTTCTTCAAGACCTTTTCTGGTGGCGATGTCCCTGGCTGTCTCTCCCTGCTGGTTCTTGATGGATTTGTCGCATCCTGCCTCTAGCAGTATGCGCGTGAGTTTCCGCCGGCCCATGGCTGCGGCGATGTGTAGCGCGGTGTCGCCGTTCTTGTTTTGCTCGGCGACGCGACATTGCGCAGAGATGAGGATCCGGGTGACGCCCGCGTGCCCGTATCTCGCAGCTGTATGAAGCGATGTGTCACCGTACTGAAAAGAAATGTCGATTTCATTAGAATGAATATCTTGAAAGAGGAATTTATTTGTTTATTTATTAAAATAAAGGAAACAAACAGTACAACATGTTTGTGTTATGTTAATAACAGTTATTACGATTTCAGTAGGTAACTTTTATTGAATATTTGAATTTTTCATTAAGGATTTTCAAACACTCCAGTACAGATTTTATGAATTACGAATTGCCCATCTCACTTTCATCATTCGTTTTATTGATTAGAAACTATGATTTGATATAATCACCCAAGAATGTTACATATAATTATGTAGTAAACTCACGTTGTTCTGCAAGTCTGGCGGCGCGCCGGCCAGCAGTATCTCGCGGCAGGTCTGGTTGTGTCCGTTCTGGCAGGCGAGGTGCAGCGGCGCGAACCCGCCCGCGTTCCGCGCGCGCAGCTCCGCGCCGCCGTGCGCCAGCAGCGACACGCAGCGCGAGTAGCCCTTCCATGCCGCCTCGTGCGCCGCTGTATTGCCGTGCTGGGGGGAACATGGAGAATTGAGGAATATTCATAAATAATAAAATATTATATATTCGTATATACTGGGTGTATTCGTGTATAGTCGCATACATAGTCTTGACCCTACACTAACTAAAAAAGGTTTTAAATCTGTCTATGAATAAGGCCGTACATATTATATTACCCGATCTGCACTAGTTGGACAAAGTGGACGATAGCCTAATCCCTCAATCGATTACTCTGTGGTTGAGGCATCCCTCCGCTCCGCAGTGGGAGATTATGTATAGTATAATAATGTAAATATAAAATTTGTGAATTGTGCTAGACCTTTGTTGCAAATAAGCTATTGGGATTACATAACCACTAAATGATTTACTTTCTTAAAAAAAGAGTTACCAAGCTATCCTGCTTGTTGGGATCGGCGCCGTGTTGCAGTAGCAGTTGCACAACCTCCACGTGTCCGTCGGCCGCCGCGCGCTGCAACGCTGTACAGCCATTCTGCAACATGCAATGTAACATTGATTAGAATTTAGAACGCTTGATTTGTATCGAGGAGGTGATAATTATGTGAGGAAGCAAATGGTAAATAACACATGGATTAAATATTGTATGCATATATAAATAAACAGTTCATTTCGCTTTTATATTTGTTAAATCTCAAAATAAATTGCACCGTGAACTGCATAGACACATACATCTGAAGGAAAATATAAATTTGGTAAGTAACCACACAAGCCAGTGCATACGCAGCTGTTAAATTTATCGTTTCCACTGAAGTGATTTGCGATCCTTGTAATTGACTGTAAGTCGATCGATATGCACTGCTCCGAACGAATGACTTCATTTCAACAAACTAATTTTAATATCCTATTCCTACTGAGTTCACAAATCGCAAATTGTATTCAATGAAGTACCTGTAAGGTTTATAATACTTTGATGATGGTCTAAAATAGTGGAAAGATAGTTGCTTTATTTATTGATTGTCTGGAGCTTACGTATGTTCTTTTGAGTCAACCTTATTTGGATTTATTACCCGCTTTATTAGGCTAAAATATTATTTTATTCTAATACCTATGCATATAATGTTAGTGCACAATTATACTGGGTGAACCCGAAACGCGACGCATTTGCTTACCTCACTATGACGAGTTATTCACCAGAGTTTGCGAGTATTAAGTTATAAATGAATCAATAAAAGTGATAGCTACGGTTCAAGATAAAATATATTTGTTTCATACGACTACACGGCAGAGATAAATCCACGTCGATTCTGCTGTGACGTGCCTCAATTCATATTTTAAGTACAAGCGCACAACTTGTAAGTAAGGTATGTGGCACATACTACGAGTAAAAGGTTGCACACCTTAGATTCTATATAGTGAGAAAAACGTGGCGCACATTAATTGTTATAATATATTAATTCACGTAAATTGTTATAATATATCATAAGAGTATGTGCGCATCATAAGAGTACCTAATCAAACTGTGCGTCTTGTATAACTTGTATTGGGTCATTTTGATGATATCGAAAATTGTACATAGTCGGTATAGCTAGCTTGTAATATACCTAGGTGGTATTATGTTACAACTTATAGAACATGGTGAACACAGCTTTGTAATGGAGTTTCGTCTGGCCTGAAAAGTTCCGGGGGCTCAATAATTATTATTTTCCCCTTTATAACTCAAATCTTTCTTATTATGTGTACGTAATAAGGAAACTCTTTAAAAGTGTGGGTTTAATATGTACCTATTTAACATTGGTCACAGTGGTAGATAGAGTAGTCATTGTCTAGACTCTAGACGTTTTTAAAACACCACAATAACCTTACGAAAACATAGAATCCTTTGCATTCAGATATAAGTACATATCGGTAAGAGTGAAACTGTGAAATTACCCAGGTGCTATATACAGCATAGAGGCTTATTCTCGATCAGACAACGTCGCGTGCAAATAATAACATCCAATTACACAAGCCGCTTTCAATCGCCCGAAGCGTTTGTGTTGCGATGCTAAGGCGAAGCTAACTCTTTGTAGGTATAAATGAGAGACGTTTACGATTCGCTTTCTGGACATTATTAAATCGATATCGCAATGGAGTAATTAAACGACGTGTAGACATTTTTTATTTACCTATACAAAGGGCCGGTCGGCGTTTTTAGATAGAGATGTGCGAAGTGGCCCAATAGAGATCGATAACGTACCGAATCGATTCTCGATTGTCAATATCGATGTCAGTTACTTTAAACAAGTAATAGTGTGTTTCTATGCCTATTGCGTACTTGATAAGAACTATTTAGTTACAGTACCTAGAGAAATCAGGTCATAATATTATTAGATATGGCTGTACGTCATCACCGGTGTTTATTACTATTGGCATACTCTTACAAAGAAAATAGTTGCCAGCGTGAGGCCAGTTTTAAAAGATAATGAAAGGAAATGTTGGAAAATGAAAAGTTACATGCTATTTGGGCGCGATCTTGTCATTAATCGGAGGTAACTCTATAACAAAGGAATTACAATTCGGTTTTCTGTTCGACGGCTACCGTCGGATTCACGATGTAGTGAATAGCTACCGCTTTACTAAATACTTCTCATAAAATATACACTTAATTATATTTGCGTAAAATTTACTCGGTCATTCGATTAAATCATCGATATATCTTATAAATCGATTTTACTTTAAACACAGCTCTATCTGTAAAGTTGTGGATTGCATTGCTGCATCCAGTTAGCCTGCGTTTAATTAAAACCCGCCATAAAAATGTCCAGCAAAATGGTTAGTTTTTGTCCAAACATGTTATTAAGTAATTGCAACGGTTGTTCGCCTCATATTCCTCTTTATGAATCATAAGCGGTGTAAGAGAGTTTTATGTAAGTTTTATGCTTTCGGAGATCATAAAGGAGCGCGCATGTTGGTTTAATTCATTATCGATGTAATTGACTTTGTTATTTGGTACTTGTTTTATTGTAATTTTAATTAAAGGAAATAATGTGTTACATTCATGAAAATGTTATTAGTTTGAGATTTCTTAAGTTATTCTATGCCTATTCTAGGCTTCAGTTACCAAATTTTTTAAATCAAGACATTTAAGAGTCATAAGTTTTTAACTGGGTAATTGCATCGATGAACCGAGAATCGAAACGTCCTGGTTTCATTCCTAGATCAAATTTATCTCTTTTATATGAGGTTTGTGTAATATACCTACCTTTTAAGCCTACTGTATTAAAACGATGTTACACATTATAACCGTCTTAACTCTGAGCTTTTTCGCAGTATTGGCAACGTAATCACATTATAAATGTTCCGGAATAGACGGCAGGAGCGGGCGACGCTACTCGGTAGGTTTATGTGGGCAATAAACCTCGTAGTTTGCGTACAAAGAGCCCGTTATAGCAATATTGCCGCCATCACACTTAAACTGACGTCTTGTGGTGTCGCGCATGATCATCGCACGAAGGTTTTTTTACCTCTCTTATAGGCTCTTAGTGTAAGATGTATGTACCGAAGGAAAACGATCACGCGGGCGTACACCAACAAGATGGACTGACCAAATGAAACCCTCTTCATCCGAAAAAGTCTACACAGCCATGAGAGACGCGCTGGACAGAAACCGGTGGAGGCAGATCACCCGCTCCAGATGCAACCCTGATGCTGACCACGATCCTCCGACATGAAGGACCGACCAGAGAGTGAGTAACATGTATAATGTCACTGTCTACTCAGTTATTCATAAAATAATAAATAAGCATAGTGAATAAAAATACTCGGATATTTCAATCAAATGAATATTTCAATCGATAAAGTAGTCCGAAATTGACGGTTTTCCAGCTTGAGAGCTGCCGAGGTTGTATCCAGGCTGGATTAGGTACTATTATAGGTTCTAGAATATTCTCTTTTGTAGTGTTGTGACTTGTGAAAAAATGAGAAAACTTTTCGAAGTAGTTTAAGTAACTCATCTAAATTCTATTGGCGTGTGGCGATTCGGAACTACAAATAAAATTTACAAAATATTTATTTAACTTATTTGAGTACTTTTTTATATTAAACATTAAGTAATTTATACTCGTAATGTAATGGTTTTAATATTTCCAATTTCATAACATTTGAAGGGAGATAAACCAATCTTATTTTTTATACAACAACGCATTCGGGCGGTAGAAGATCGAAGACAAGGTCTATGTTTTTTTACATTAGCCAAACCGTCAATTGCTGAACTTACCTGCAAACATATTAAAAACTACCACGTAAATAGTGCATCTAGTAACCTACTGTTGCTCACTTTATTAAGGATAGCAAAGACGCCTTCAGAGAAATTGCGAATGTTGAAGTCGCAATCGCTACTGCATTCAGCTTTAGCTCTAGCGTGGACCACAAAAAACTTATCCGCATCAATCGTATGCTTAGCATTTGCTAAGTAAATACACAGACGAAGTATAGCTATATAAAAAATAATATAAATAACCTTGACGCCTACATAGTAGGGGCATAGGGGTAGGCAGAGATCTTGGTTTCCTCGATCCTAACACACAATTTGTGCTTCGTCCACTTTCATCGTCCTCATCACGTTTTATCGAGTCGCGATAGTGTTGTGAATTTGTCGTTAGACAGCCCTGTATCGATTTCGTGGGGCTCTCAGTGGATTTATAGACGTTGTACAACCTCTGCTCTCCCCTCCTTTCCCTTCCCCCCTCGGTACAGCGGTCGTGATCCCATGCCTTACCTAGCGTTGATGTATGGAGATTGAATGACTGTTAATCTACTTAGATAGGCTTTTTGTGTAGTTTAGTATTGGTGTTAGTTCATTTAGATAAAGATGGTTTTAAGTTATTTCTCAATATAGGTAACGAATTGAGGCACCTAATTATTGACTTCAAAATGTAATATGAAATGATAGATTTCTGTTGCTTTGAATTTTTATCATCTTCTATTTATATTGTTTTTTTTTTCGGATTCTTACTTTACTTAATATTGAACACATGACTAATAAATATTTATAGTTAATTGCAGCTTAATAGGTGAAAATATTCGCTTAAATTTTTAAAAAACATATGAGAATTTTTATGAGAAATCGAAGTACATCCATTAAAACATGTCCATAAGAAATCTCAAACTTATGAAACTTGAAAGCTATTTTAACGATGATAGTAAAATATTCACACCGTCGTGTCCAGTATAGAAATGGCTGCTAGTTAAAGACGATATTTCACATATTGATGTGTTATAATGATTGATGCGGCCCATGTTTTGCTCGTACTAATGCGAACACGTAAAAACCATATTTCTTACATTGTATCTGTGTTCTATAGAAGACAATTTCATATATCATGTTTTCTCTTAGAATCTCACCCATCTCATTTTAAAGAGACTATTACTTTTAAAGTTGGTATATTGTGTGTTTTCTATAATATTTATCGTCTTCTTGTTTAATAATAAAGTTTATTGGTGGGTTGTGACATTTTTTTTGTTGATTGTAGTACCTATATTATGTAATTTGTACATAATATGAGAGAGCGGCATAGGTTAAACAAAAAATATGGTAGATAAACCTAAAAATACCATCTTCCTAATCTCTCTAATTTGTAGTTGATGTCTTTACTGTTTCTTTGGACTAAAGACCAAATCCATCATTGACTTCGACTTCCGATGACTTCCTTCACCGGTAGCGTGACAATTGACCATCAATACACAACCCTCTCAATCGTACTCTTGATGTAGAGGAGGCCACGCCCTGTCGTGGGATGTATATTGGGCTGATACAGATACAGATACACACATGACCAAAATTCGGGGTGTGCCTTGAGGTTGGAACTTATTTATTATATACCGGGTATATCAAGACTGCGATCGAAAACGAAGCCAGGTGGTAGTATTAGTGACTTCAGAATCAAAGCAAGTAAAAATTTCGCTTAATTAAAAAATATTTTTTTTACTTATCGTCGTATTTGGGTGATAAATACATAGTTTTCCTAAAAAAATGATATACAGCTTTCTATTTTTTAAGACGCAATGGTATGTTAGAGTTTAAATTGCTATTTTAGCAACAACTAGGTATTTATTAATACCAAAAGGCAATGATTTATTAAAAATTGCAAAAAAAAATATGTCACTTATTCGGCGAAATTTTTATTTGCATTGTGTCTGTAACCACTAAAACTACCACCCGGCTTTGTTTTCGGTCGCAGTCTTGATATACCCGGTATATAACTTATAACTTATTTTGTTATCAACAGTTTATCGTTATTATTATTTTAATGGCGAGGCCGGCATGCCGTTTGCCTTATGGTAGGCGATACCACCGCTCATGGACAGTAGCAAAACCAAACACTATGAATTACAAAGCGTTGCTTGACATTCTACTGCGCTCGCCATCTCGAGACATAAGATGTTTAGTCTCATTATGTCCAGTACTTACCCTGGTTACAATTTCCTTCAAACCTGAACACAAGAGTGCATTTACACTGCTGTGTAAATGTATGCTGTTAATTATCTCTACACATAGATAACTAAAGATTTCTTTGTCAACAGTACACGTTAGGTTACTATAAGTATCAGAATCAGAAATCATTTATTTGCACAAAATGTAGGTACAATCATAAGGTCTTAAATATTGCTATATAGCATCAAAGTAGAATTTAGTATAAAGTAAACAAGAAAAAAAAATACTACACAATTATTACGTACTATTTAACTAAAATATACTCTAACAATAAGTGCTGCATTAGTACATAATAATACATGTACGAGTATAACGTGTATAAATGAAATTACAGGAAGTGAGAGGTATTAATACCTCTCATTTAATTAGTTTCAACTAATGGATAGACTTTCTACTGAGGCCGTTTTTGGCACTTCAATTTCACTTATGTTATGTTAAGGCTCACCGAGCAAAAAATATATCTTAAGTTATTCATTGAAACCTTACTAGGTACTAAATAGTTTGTTCTCTTGGCACAAATGATTTTCAGTGCAGTCAATTATAATATTTGAATTAAAGTGAAATTTTGTACTTGCAAAACAAAACAGTTTTTTTTTTGTAAACGGCTGCAATGGATGGCATTCGTACAAAATTTGTAGAATTTGTATTATAATATAATTTCTGTAGGTTTATTTCAGGCTTTGTTATTGTAATTGGATACGTTCAGTAGATATTTAGCCATATAACTTTATTATGTAATGTTTTTCATAAATAAAGGGTTGTATACAAAGCTGCAGACATAACTGTACAAGAAAAATTACTAACAATTAAATATTTACAGCAACAATTACGTGCGGTGTACTTAAAGGTCACATAATTTTATACTTGCTGTTTCTAATACTGAATAAAACTGCGCGTGTATTTAAAAGCCACCTCATTGGTTTCGTGGCTGTGTGTGTTAGGAATCACGAGTTAGTGGGTTCTATAACCAATAGGAGCAATTTAGTTTGTATTTTTCGATTTAGAAAATGTATGATTTTTACAATTCTTTTTACACCTGCTGGTAAGTGCAGTACAATTTATGTGGAGTATCCACTTGTGGTTATTGCAGTGCAATCAAAATAGAAAGGGTTAGATATCTTTTGTCAGGTTGAACCCGAAAAATATTTTAACGGATTTTCCACTCAGGCTCTTGCGGATCGCTAGAAACTTCTGCTTAACTGGAATATAAAGCTGTGCTTGTTTTGATGTATGTATGTTTATTTTTTTAAATTACACAGTGTACTTTAAGGTTTCATACTAAAGAGTTCCTAAGGTTGCATTACGTTATTGAGGAGGTATTACGTTATTGCGCCACACATTAAAAAAAAAACAGAGCAAAGAGACACATTGCACCATCAATGTGTCTCTAATATACTAACTGCGGACATAATATAATTTACCATGCCTATTAAAGAGAGTCTGAGGCCGTATAAAACTTGGCATTACGTTCCCGCGCCTCTTCGCGAAGTAAGATGGCGTCGCGTGGTTTTTTACGCGGCAACCGGCGCGCCAGTGACATGGCTCGTGTTAATTAGCTGTACGGAGAAAAACACATTCCTGCCGTGTCAAGTACCACGTTCAACATTTGTTTTAGTTTAGTAATACACTTTCCCATCAGCTGGGGTTAATTAATTAGGCTTTGGTTTCAACGCAATTGTTTGAGAATAAAGTAATGTGTTTGTAAGGGTATAAGACAACTTAACAATCTTTCTCTCCTTGTCTCCGCTCCCATTACCTTGAAAAGTAAATACATATTGCATCTATTGTAGAATTAAGATGTTTATGAGCAGCATTTGTCATTCGGTACATATTTATGCCTCGGTGGCGTAGTTGTACTACAGTACGATTACAACGTTGAGATCTCGGATTCGAATCCCGGGTCAGGCAAAGCGATATTGGATTTTTTTATTCATTATCAGGAATGTGTGCCCGATATGGCGATAGGCTCGCTCCCTATCATGTCGTGGGACAGAGCACATAAGGCAAAAGGTGTGTATCCTGGTTGCACCTCTGCCTACCCTTTTAGGAAAAAAAGGCGTGATGTTTATGTATGTATTATTTATACAAAAGTGTAGCGGACACTATTACAATTAAAAGCATCTTATAAAACTTTGTCAACTATCGTCATCATTATCCTAAGCCTCAATCAGTCCATTGTGAACGTAAGCCTTCTTCGGGGAATTTCCAGCGATCTATCAAGATTAGCCGACATCCACCGACTTCCTGCAACCTTCGTTAACTTTCATTACTAATTATTGCAATAAAATCAACCAACGAAACAATGTATTTCATTATTATATTTGAAATTCCAAGTTATTATTCAACAAAACGAAAATATATTTTTATAGTTACTTAAGCGTTGTCCATTAACATTGAGATGGGTTTTAAAATGTTATATTCTTTTTAATAAAGTCATTAAAAAGGTCGTCTTGAGAACAGGTGTAACGTGTCACAAAGATTTGACGACAAAATTTATCTGAGGTTGTTAATTAACATGTATAATAATGAAACGGCTCTCTCGCATTAAGCTATAAATATTCATGACAAGGCGTAAAGTATAATTAATGTCCGTCAATTAGGATATATAGAAAATAATAATATGTGCGGTGCTATTTGACAGCCTCCGTGGCGCAGTTGGTTAGACGAGAGGCCGCGGGTTGGATCCCCGCATGGAAACAAATGTTTGTGCGATCCACAGGTATATATATATTTCAGGTCTGGGTGTTTCTGAGACCGATAAGTCTCTTATATTTACTGATACCCACGACACAAGACTCGATCTTAGTGTGGGGTCACGACTATGTGTATGTGACTGTTGTGGATACGTACGTGTGGATCACATAAATATTTGTTTCGGTGCGGGGATCAAACCCGCGGTCTCACGTTTTATAGCTGGCGTCTAACCAACTGTGCCACGGAGGCTGTCAATTGGGATCAGCTTCGCGAACCCGTAGCATATTTCACGAATATCTGTCACTAGTCAAAACAATTTTTCCCATCCATTTCAAAACTAATAGGTTATACACACATGCTGATCCAGGAATGCCACACTATCTTCTAATCTGTACGTATACATTAGACTAGCGGTCCGTCCTAGCTTCGCCTGGGTGCAGATATTTTTTCATCCTATTTTCACCAGGGAAAATGAAGGATTCTAATGGAGAAAGAATTTTTTAATCGGTGCAGTAGTTTCAGAGCCTGAATAGGCAAATAAACAATCAAAACTTTCCCTTTATATTAGTTTAGATTACAGCAAATGACAAATAAGTGAAGTGAAATGGTTTTAATGATTTTATGCACGTGGAAAGCTGAACGTTAAAGTATTAATTACAAATGACTGTGCGAGAAAATATCTCAGCATCTTTACGACTTAATACTAGATATCTTGGACATTACAAGACAGGTATTTTACTATTTTATTATTCGTCTTATGACTACGGCTTGACAGTAATAGGAATGCTCGGAATTTATGTTTTCCATCAAGTTGGGCGAGCCCGTGAATTTTAAAACACAATAATTTAGGTAAATATATAGTTAGTGTGAATAAGGTGACAACACAGCCATTAATCTAAATACAAGCGGGCAGTATATGTATACGCTTAACGTGTCCAAACCTAGTTTTTTTTTACTTTTGACCAAGTTTCATTTTTGTCATTTAATTCGACTCCAATACGATAATTAATCAAGTTCTTTACAGCATTAAACTTTAATTTGGTTTCGCAAAAACATAGGATTTCATTACTGTTCAGATGCCACAGTAGGCACAAAAAATGTTGTCATTGTACGGAACTTATCATATAGCTTTATGTACACGGGTGTAATGTTTAAATTTTTTTTTAAATAATAACATAAAATCAAGCTATTATTGTTTAGATTTGCCGGCAATATCGCCATTACCAATCATGCGTATTATATTGTATCATAAACCGATCAATATACAATAATTCTTCTATAAACCACTTACTGGCCCGCTATATCATAAATCATTGATACGAAATTGGCAACTTCCGACCAAATTATAATGAATTAACTTTTCTACTATTTTTATTGATTGATCCATTTTATAACGAGTTACTGTTATTCTAAATTATGGTTTGTCGAAATGTTTTATGTGCATGTGATTTTTAAAAGTAATTTTAATAAGTAACTGGTAGTAGGTCTCTTATATGTAAGAGGCCGCCTGGGTAGGTACCACCGCAATGTCTATTTCTCCCGCCAAATAGCAGTGTAAATGCGCTGTTGTGTTCCGGTTTGAAGGACTTTGTAGCCAGGGTAACTAATGGACATATTGAGACTTAACATCTTATGTCTCAGGATGGCGAGCGCAGGGCAATGCCAAGCATTGCTTTGTTAATCATGGTGTTGTTTGGTTTTGCTGTTTGCTGTCGTACCGTTTACCATCAGGCGGACGGTATGCTATCTCGCCATTCACTGCAATAAAAAAAAAGTTATAATTCTACCAATGCAGATGGTGAGAATTTTTAATGGTATAGAGTTTTTAAACGCTGAGGCTTAAGGGCTTGTTCACGGTGGTCGCATGACTTTTCGAAATCATGTGTGTATAGTCAATCATCACGCACTATAACGGTGAGGGAAAACATAAAATGAAAAAAAAAACCTAGTATGTAAAGTTTGCCAACCCGCACGAGGCCGGCGTGGTGGACTGTATGACCTAACCCCTCTCAATCGTACTCTCGATTGTAGAGAAGGCCCGTAGCCTGGAGTTGGATGTATGGGTTGATACAGATAAAAATTACGGACGCTTAAAGAGAGTATACATCACATTGTAGGCAGCAGCGTGGCTGTGGCCCTGGCATTGGCAAAGTTTATGAACGCTGGTGATTGTAGTAAGATAGTAAGACTGATAAGCAAGCAGCCATGTTTACTGTCAGGTGGGCCAATAATTCGGTTGCCCAAGCAGGAAAAAACAACACAAACTACTAATAAATACAAACACCTTTAGCCATAAATAGACATGTGCATGAACTATTCAAATTACTATTATAACTTGCGGTTTATAATGCAAATATGTGATTTTTAAAATAAAACGTCTAATCTAGGAATTTTTCCGTTATGAAAAACGCATTAACAGTTCAAAGGGGCCTTGACCCTTATTCCCCTCACATCAGCTGTCAGTAGCGATACCATCAATAAGGACGGAGCAAGTTTTATTTCCACGTGATGTCAATTTTTATAGAGTTATACAGTATTTAGATCACACAGTGCATTCCACCACTACCGTTTGCACACAAGTCACGCGCTTACATCTCGATTGCGAGGGATTATTTTGGAGGTTTTATGTGGGAATACTTGTATAGAATACAGATCTGTATCGGTATGTTGGTGACGCAACGTAGTACGTGGGCGGGTAATAGGAAGATAAACATTTTCTAAATAACTTGACAAGTAATAAAAGGCCGGTAGAAATCAAACGTAAAATAGAAAGGAAAATCTTATGGAAATATGAGTAAACATGTTAAAAACGGGATATTGTTTCGGGTCTGGTTGTTATGAGACCAAAAGTATTTCTTTCTGATGCCCAAGGCAGATGACTAGCGTCTTTATGAGTGGTCAGGAGTAGGTGCGTAGTAGGATGTATAGTTATTTGAAATAAAAGGTTAAATGAACGTGGAATTAGGCATAGCTCAACAATAAAACAATAAATTTAATAAAATAAATGTGGATTTTTTGTCAAAAAATTAATTTGTTTTTGTTATTAGATATGCTAGTGCTTTTTTGTATATTTAATTATTTTTTTTATTTTAAATAAATAATAATAATAATTTGTTATCATGGTTTTTTAGTTTAAAATATATTTTAGTTATTGTTATTAATATAATTTACATATGTGAGTTACCTACATTATTTTATTTTGTGCATGTTGAACTAGCCTAGAAGAGATTGTTACACTTAAATAACTGGTAATCGTCTAGTCTAATTAGTCTAACGTCTATTCGTTATATTACAGACAAGTTTCAGTATAAACAATTGTTGGCTGGTCTTTAAAATAATTTATATAAAAAAAAAATGTGAATCTTAGCCGTGATGTCCTGACGTAAATGTTTAACACGAACTACTTTCCTTGACCCTATTTATTTTTCATGGATGATGTTTATTAACATTTCAGATGATGATTAACATTAAAATTATTTTATATCCCTTAACCACGTACCTAATGAAATCTCTTCCATGAAGCTTTACAACCAATCAAATTTTACCAAAACGCTATCGCTCATTGCCCGACAATTACCGATTAAGTGAAATAAAAATATCATTCGACAATGCATAGAGTAGCAACGGTAACGGTCACGTCAGCCGGCATTCCGCGAGAGTATTATAAAAGTTAATTGTCTCTCATACATGGTTTAACCGTTGCTCGTTTTTCCCCCTACGTGAGGGAGCACACATAAATTTCTCGCCGACGTCGCCCGCACCGTGTATGGTCACAAACCATACTATAAAATTAAAATAAAAGTCACAGGAGCTTTCGCATTTCCTATAACCGGACGTAAAACGCGTAAAATTTATACAGTATAGATTTTCTTGTAGAACTATCCAGCCGCGAATAGATGAAATGTATACATATATAATTCCTAAGGGTAATAAAGATGAAGTACTGATAGTTTTCACTCACACCAACATTTGCTTCGACCCACAAATTCTTTGGATCAATAATGTTGTCATTGTATGATGAGATTACTGTAGTAAAGTATTTTCTGATGAATTTCCTTCTCATCAACATCAGAAGTGAACGTCGCCTGTTCACTTTGTACCCATACGACACTTAAACGTGGCAAATATTAGAATACCTCCCTATAACAACAACCATGATTGCTAAGGGTAATGGTGTCTGAAAAGTCAGAGGTGTGCCCTGACTGTCTTGTTACTACGTCACATATAAAAACCAAGAGGAAAATAAGTTCCGGGTGTGGTCGGGCAGTGCCGCCGGTTTTACTTACCAGGTGTCCTAGATAGTGCTCGTTTTGCGATACGTTTTATATACGAACAGACAAGTTCTTTCAACAGTAATTAAAAAACACGTCACGGCGGCCTGTACCGACGAAATTCATGAACGATGTCGTACATGTAATATAAACTGAAATATAAGGATTTATTTCGTGCCAATTACTAAAATATAATGCCATAAAATTTCTGAAATCTAAACATAAATTTAAAATAAATCTTATTTTTTGGGCCATAAATATAGATGACTAAATAGCCTCCTAATTAATAAAGTAATCTCTACATATTAAAGATTCAGTAAGCCACACTAGGCTTGTGGTTGAACTTATTTAATAAAGTTTCTTGTGCTTCAACTTTACAAACACCGAAATACTTACCTCCTAGTTAGTTCTAGTCTTTGGAAGTAGTAGAGCCACGTACTTGTCTTAACAAATCCCCGCTCAATTGTACCCAATAGTGAGACGTAAGTATTATATTCGGCGTTGTAATCTTAAAATCGATACCTTCCTCTTCTGGTACACATACTTCAATTCACATACATATAAACATATTACCAACAATCAGATATTTATCTACCAACAGGAAACGAGAATACCTCTACAAATAGCTTCAAATCGATCAAAATGCAACCGAGTTAAACCGACAAACTTTGTACCAGTGAAATATTTATTGTCGCGTACCATAAATTATAGACGAGAGAGGTCCAATAAGAATTAAAAAAAGTGTAACAAGCGAGACCGGTTGGTCGAACTAGTTTTTTTAATGATCCCAGCCTCGTATGCGGTTCGGCTGCTAGATGACAGCAGATAACGTTCTGATACTGAATAATAATTTGTTTTATGTAGACGCTACTCGTTGTATTGTTTATCATCCTTTGACGCAAGGATTTTAATTTATTTATTGATATAAAATTTACACGGATTTGTATAGGATCAAGGGAACTCCTAGCCGTAGGGTAGAAAAATATTCGAGTGGTGGCTATGTGGTGTGTGTAAGTGAACAGACGCCAGAGAATACATAATGTTTTGCTATTTGATATTTGTAATCATCCCCTAGTTCTTCTTTAAGCCTTATTTAAAAAACCCAAAGAAGGGATTAAGCCAGTAAGCTGTTTCACAGAGTAATACATCTTAATACCTATTAATTATCCCATTTATGGGTGTATACTGTATGTAACTTAATACAAATCTTTGGCTCTAAAGTATCGATAGTGAAGTATTAGCACAGGAACAAATTAGATATCGTGATAGATTAGTAATTACAGCAATATATCGCAACTTCGGTTTAATAAAGCGTGGCTCATTTGCGTGTAACATTCTATTTAATGGGTCCATATTAAAGCATCGAGATTAGAAGATAATGTCAAATGTATTCTAAACGCAGGCGATACAAACATATGCCACCGTATTTCAACCATCGGTTAGGGTTGGGACGAGGTGCAGTATTTGCTTTATCCCCACAAATATTGAAGTGAATTATAACTAGTCGATGATGAATACAGATGTTACTGCCATTTATTTATTTAATTAAAATGGACAACAGATTATCTATTACATAAAAATCTTGACAGTATACAAACCGCGAACATGGCGCTCGATAATAATCATACAAGTTAGACGAGTATACAAGTCACATAGCATTAAAAATAAACAAATGGAAATACCTAGACAACGTCTCTTTAGCAACGTCGTCTTCGATGTGTATAAGACTTCTTGTATTTAGTGGTTGTGGTTATTCTGACCAATAACTAATTATCATTACATTTTTTAATTAAATAGTACGGATTTTGCGTCAGTATAGTACTGATTTAACTGAAAAACATGTATCCGTTAGTTTTTATTACATTGTTATTTTGATTAAACTTAAATAAGATTATGCTTACATTCTCACTTTTACAACTTAATATTCATAGAATAATTAACCGCACCTATTTATTATGTTGGAAAATCAAAATTAATTTGTTCTATAAATTAAATACAGTAAAAATGTTCATCAGTTGGCTTCATTTTGACACACGATTTCATTATGTTTCACTAAATTCCATCGCAGATAAATAAAATGGACTAAAATCGTGCGCTAGGTACGGAAGCGAGTAACAGTAAAACAAAATGACAAGGTTTCTTTTCTTATCCTAAATTATGAGATCCAGTGTCAAAACTAGGATTATAGAACCTTTATATAAAGAATATCGATAACGGCACGCAGCATCGATGATAAAATCGATTATCGCTGACATCACTGTATGCAGGCGAGTAACGTCAACATTAAAATGGCGGCTACTGTTTAAGCGGGAAGGAGCGTTTCAAACGAGATGATCGTTAATGTTGAACCCGTATGCGGTTCATCAACTTATTTGTTTAATCACCACTCATCTTGAATGGCATGTCAGATTTGTATCGTATAAATTAAAAGTGTTTACCGGTTTCACGGAGGTTTTATGAGTTCTTTTTCTGTTTTTGCTGTCTTGGGTCATAAATCCTTTTACGGATTTAAGAGTATAAAAAAGTCTTAATTAGAAAAGGATTACTGTTAAAAATTAAAACAAATTTATACCAATTAATCTTTTAAAAAGTTTGCGCTGGTTTTCCCCTATTTCCATTTATTATGAAAGGCTGGAATGCACCCTAAGGGTTACGGGTATTAATGTCGACAATTGTTATTTACTATCAGTTTGTTTAAAAATATTTCAACACCAACCAAGAACATAAAGGCCCAGATTTATGTCCACACAAAAACATTGCGTGACCGGAGTGATGACTACAAAAATGTAACATGTAATTAAGAGGCAAATAAAAACGATAGAGCAATTACACGTACGCGCTAATTTTTACCAAGTAATGAATGTACCGTATCACTCACGCTGACGGGTAATTATAACTGTTCGTTTGAATATACTCGTACACATAGAATATTTACTTTTTGATAACATCAGAAAACTTGTCCACGTGCTAGAAAGAAACAAAACTAATTATAGATCAAATCTGCTTTTCGACCTAATTAAGGTTGTAGGAAGACGCTGATTACAGCTTCCAATAGGTGAGTATGGAATCTTTGAGGGAGGGCTATAATTACCAGCAGGTGACTTCCTGTTACTGTATCTCAGGATCATTTTGTTTGGAAAATTCGATAGCCTCTACATGGCGTTAAATACGTGAGTTTAAAACGCTGATCTAAAATCTCACAGCTTTGGTATTAAATTGCAATTATTTTTAGAGACTAGTAAAAAATAGCCTTGTCTCTAAGCCTTTTGGTGCTTTTAAATTAACAGTTATGGCAGTCAATTATTTTTGTCTATGATTAAAACGGAGGTACTTGCGTCAGAGATACGTCTCGTCGGATTTGTCGGTCCAAATCTACCGGCGACGAGCACGGTGATTGATGACGCCCTGGAAAATCTAATCAGTTACGCCGGACACGGAATTGTGTATTCATAATTGTTTGTTTATTTTGGGCCGTTTTTTGTTGAGGTACTGGCTGGTCAGTTTTATTTTTTTACAGCCTTCTTGGTAATGTTAGGAACGTTTCGGAGCAAGTTTAGGACGCCCACGTATAAGATCTATGCATTGCATGTACTCAGAGTTGTCGAGAAGATGAAATGCAAGATGTAAAAATCTCCCTCGATAATACAGATATTATACATTTTAACAGTATAGGTAGGTTCCTTAGAATAATTTAATCAAGTCTTCTCGTACAAAATCACAAATTTTTAAATGAAACTTTGGCATTTTAAGAATATTTCCTTTTTTTTATTTGATTGGACCTTTGGTGTATTAATTGTGTTCTGGATCATTGCATTTAAAAAGCAATTATGGGCCCAGTAAAATTGTGTCAAATAGCAAGTTATAATTGTCTGTTGTTAACCCATACTCTATCTCGACAGTATTACATTTACCATAAAGTCCAGTAGTCAGTTTACAGATTTAGAATTAAAAAAAAAAACAAAGCAAAAAGTTAACTCAAACAATAATTTCCATTGAAAGCAAATTACAGGCGTCTTGTAACATTAATCTCGATACGCGATCGAAAACAAAATGATATTAACTGGACGCGTCTGCGAGCCGGGCCCCTGTAGCGACACCGCCAGATTAATCGCCAACCCAACGATGTATCGATGAGTTTCACTTATTTATTAATCGATTCTTAAAATCATCGCGATTGGTAGTGATGGGAGACTTATCCGCATAAATAAACATTTGATTTTTCGTTTATTGTGTAACCCTAGATTCTAATTAATTAATCCTATTACTGAACTATTTCTTCGTTTTGTAATATCTGTTTCTAGGGCCTCTTTCAAGGAGAGTGTTTGATAATTGATACTACCTATTATCAAAGGCGGAATTTCATAATGAGCAGAAATAATTTGTTAAATCTCCTTTATGGGTATTATTCACGCAGTTTTAAAATTCTGCGTTGAACGGTGCATCACTTTTCCTTGAGATTCTTACAAAATTGGCCACTTAAAATACAGGTACTGCAATCGGATTCCCTGAACGATCAGAGTTTGAGTCTACACGGTGCAATTTGCTGCAATGCATAGATCCCGATGTAAATGTATGTAAATGTGCGAGTTTTTCCGAGTTATGTGAAGCGACACGACTCATTAGTACATACATGTCGTGGTTTGACGTGAGTTTCTTGTTCGGAGGCTAGGCATTACACACATAGTGGTTTATTCATGACTCGCCGACGTAAATGTTGCGCATACACGCTAAGAATGAAAATACGCATATTTTTATAGTTATACAAGATGCAAAAAGCCCCCTTTCAAATTTTGGAGCAGAAAAAGCTTTATGAACTGGGGGTGGTACTAGTTCATCTGCCTATCCCTTCGGAAATACAGGCGTTAGCTTATGAATAAATGAAGATACAAGATTACCAAACTAACGATATAACAAAATGAATATCATGTTAATGTGATTTCTCATTTATATTGGGGATCGGAACAATATTAATTTGATGTCAAACCGTTTTGGTTTATAGTTTAAGGGCATTCAGTTGCGTCACGGCAACGCTTTCAGGAATTTAACATTAGTGTGTTCTGTTCATATAGGTAATGAGAGTTGGTAGATATAATATATTCCCAAAATTCTTGCTAAGAATTGATCTTCTTACATTTCCTCGGACTGTCGTATAAAGTGTCATAATTAAATATGAATACAGTATTTAAGAATGTTAGATGTGTATAGTGTATACTTTTAACCTCTTATCTCAACTCAGACGTTCAGCTCCTAAATAATTTAAAATATTTAAATAGTTTTCAGACTGCAAATAATTTATACATTTTACCGATGCACATAATTTAATATTTAAAATACCAAACAGTATGCGGACGGCAAATAAAAACACCCGTCACAACCCTACTTCAATTTGAATTACTACTAACATTAAACCAAACTTATTAACACCCTAAGCCATTAATATAAAGTTTAAAATCGTTTAAATTGTATGGTGTTAATTTCGCGTGATTTTAATTTGTTCCCAGTGGGACGCCAATTCGTAGGGACGCTACCGACCGCGGCACAATGCGGGCCGAGTGAAAGAGTTTGAATTGTACAGCCTTATATCATGCTACGCGGAATTTTATTTATTGAGACTCGCTTGTTAATTTTAATTTATGTGAACGAGTAATGTAAATATTGTGGGCAGCTGTTTTGTCACTGTTTGTGGTTTTATGGTTGGCGGAATGTACAAATGTGGGACCGTAAAAGTATGATTCTTTGAGAATCATTTTACTTAGAAAAAATATAATTACAGAATTGTTATGAGAGCCTCTTTGGCGCAGCTCCTTTGAGTTGAAAGAAATAAAATAAAATCTTTGCACAGAAATAAATATTTACCGTTACGAATGACAAGTATTTAATTCTCTTATATCTACGGCATAATATTATGGGCTAAGGGCTATTAGTATTGCTGAAAGGTGCATTTTTTTAAGTTTCTAGGAATATAATTAAGTTTCTACATTTTTTTTCTACCTGTCTCGCACCTATTAAAGGTCGTTGTGGGCTTGGTGTAATATAGTTTTATTTGTACAAGTTGCATACTATGTTCGTATGATTTTATACCTAGTTTTCCATCTTTTATTAACTATTGTGAACACTATTTAAATTCAGGAAAACGTGTTTCATAACCGATAAATACAACCGATTGCTTGAAGAATCGAACGAAAGTCAAACAAGACACTTTTTGCGATCCAATTTTTATCTTCAAACCATAAATTTTAATGAAAAATAACGTCTACCCTAGACAGTAGATGGTGTATTCAGGCGTTGTTATCGCAATTTGTGATGAATAAATTCGGTTAAATGGGCGGAGAGCTGTGGTGAATTGCGTCGAGGGGTGCGATATGCATATTCATGGATGCATATGTTTTGGAATAACAAATAAGTGAGTTCTGATTTGGACATGCATTTTGTAACCATTATTATTCTATCGTATGGGAGTGTACAAATAATTTAGCTTTACTACTTTGATAATGCTTGATTGTCTATATCGCTGCTACAGCCTACACACTACCGTTACTAATAAGTAGCGAAACGATCTGCATACTTTTGAACCTAATTGGTCTGCTTTGAGCGTAAATTTAGCCCCAAGATTCGATTATCGTAAGAATTTTAAAAAGTTGCATCATGTTAATATTTACCATAAACATTAGAATACGATTAAATTAATCGTATAGATATTATCGCATGCAATAACGGCATACGATTCTCGTTCAAAAGGCGCGGGACTCCGTGTAGATGGGTTATTATGGAAAAGCAGGGTGAGATTTTTATCCTGCGGAGTTGGTAGATGACTACATCTATGGTGGTGGTACTGGTGTGTACTGACCTCATCGGTGACGTCGATGTGCGCGGTGTCCGCGTGCAGCAAGCTCGCGAGCCGGGCCGCGTCGCCGCGCGCCGCCGCCTCCAGCAGCGCCGCGGCTAGCCCCATGCGGTATCACACCATCACTACGACAAGAATACATCTTCTTAATACCATCCACTTATTGTAACCTCATTATAAATATACCTTACTAGCCCTTTGCGGTACACACGATCACTGCAACGACACAACAATGTATTTATAATTTATATTTATTAATTAAATTAAATTAAATTCATTTGTTGAATTTTTAAAATGCTACAATTTTTTTAAGATTTTTTAACACTTGCTTCATCAGGCAGTTTTCGCCAGCGATACACAACCAAGAAACTCTAGCGTTGGTCTTTTCAAAATCAGTTTAGAATACAGTGACTATATAGGCTATACCATCATAGTCCCATCCTCGTCGCCTGACCTCCTTAGTTAATCGCCTCCATGATATATGATTGAGAGCTGTGAGATAAGAGTCCACTACGACTTCTGCACCAAATTTTATTTTTAAAGAAACCTTATTTTCGATTTTTATTTCTGACTCGCAATATTTTTACTCCTACCTTTAAGTGCGGTGCAGTTTAAAGTAACAAAAATGATGATTGTTATGAAAATATATTCATACATAATACCTTGCAAGTGTGGCACCAGAAAAAAAAAAGACAATTAGTATTACTAAGGGAGGTTCTTCACAACTAGCACGTTCCGATATGGTGATATTGATGTCTGAATTTAAAGTGAGGTCGGTACACTTAACGGACACACACGAATGACACGAAAATTGTACAACTAAACAATTGAAAACATTTAATGGAAATTCACGTTCAAATATTTTAGCAACAAGTAAAACCTTATATTGTCCACTTCACTGTCACTTTTTCCACCGTGAAGTTACACAAGCAGGCCTTATGCAATCAACTATTTTTCCTATATGATGGAAGAATGCGGGCCTTATTAAACATGTGCGCTTAATCTTTTTGCCTATTAGCAATAGTAAATGTAAAGCGTTTTATGCGCGGCAAAAAAGTGTGAAGGAATTTTAACGCGGGCAACACTGAACCGAGCAACTGAGGGAATGACCTGTCATATTTATAATCTGTGGTTGTCTATAGATTACATTTACTTACCCATTTTTATGAGATAATTTTGAAACAAGTTATTATGCATTTAAATGGCATAGTTTTAAATAAATTATTTAAAGTAATATTATGCTAATGATCAAGTTATACTCGTAACTTGGTTCGCTGTAGGTATTGAATTTATGCACACTGTAACTAATAAGTTCTTGGATATAATTCCCAAGTTAAGCAATTCAATTTGAGTTTGTTTGTTTGTTGAGTTGTACGCCACAATGCCTCAGTGGCGTAGTTGTATTACGGTACGGTTACAAAGCTTAGGTCTCGGGTTCGAGTCCCGTGTCGTGCAAAGTGATATTGGATTTTTCTATTCATAATCAGCCCGGAGTCAGGAATTTGTGCCCGATATGGCGATAGGCTCGCCCCCTATCACATCGTGGGACAGAACATACAAGGCGAAATGTGGGTGCCCTGGTGGCGCCTCTGCCCTTCGGGGATAAAGGCGTTAGTTTACGTATGTATGTATGTATGTCTATACAATGGTTTTTATGTAAATACGTACTTTATACACATAACAATAACAATACAAGTTTTGTATCATGAGCATCAGAAACTAACTATAAGACACTTTTAGTTCACAACAGAACCGAAACAAATATTTGTAGATCTCATAAAACTTTGTCTCGGGACCAAACCCTTCGTCTTTTATTTACAGAAAATCTTATGCACACGAGTAACACAAAAAATAATTTAAATTTATACATGTAGATTACGGAAACGAGTGTCCATAGAAAAGGCACACGTTTTTCTGTGTTTAATGGCGCGTAAATAATCAATTAGAATCGCAGTCGATTGATTTCACGGCGTTATTTGATAGCGCCATGAGAAACCTTCATTATGATCTGGCTCATTAGTACGTGGGCGTACTTTATGGCTATCGTATAATGACCAAAAACATACGTATGAAACATATGGTTTTATTACATGGCGTGGTTTTATTGTTTATTTTAGACCTTCTTAAAAAAGACTACACTGTTTTGCAATTCCCGGCCTATTTGTATGTAAAATATAGATAAGAGGGCGAAGGTTGTGGATTGAAAGGGCACGGATGCAACCCACGTGTCTGGACATTTTTTTGTGTAAAACATGCTTGTTTTTAGCCTAATTTATAAACAACTTTAATTATATCCAAGACTCTGTTGGTATGTTTAACTAATTTTCATGTGGCTACGGCGAAGTAATTGAATTTCCTTATGTGTTTTTTGGTTTAAATATTAAACAAATACTCCTCAATAAGATCCCCATTCCCCGGCATCATATGTAGTTATTAACAACAAGAAAAAACTTTCGGTCTCATAAAACTCAGACCCGGAATATTTACGCATCACATTAATAGTTATACATATAAATTATAAATCCTTTAAATTGCTAATCAACTCTCTCCAAACCATAACACTTATAAACAGACATTTTAGGCAAAAACCGTTACGACCATATTTTTTTCATAATCCACTTACAGAGACAATTCAACTTTCCCTATGATTTTCATAATAACACATCCACTTGTATTAATTAAACATAAAGATATCTAGCGTCAAATTCGAGCACATACTGTACGGATCCCGGGTAGACCGCGTGCGCAGTCCGCGCTCCGCTAGAAGACTGGACTTCGCCAACTCACGATCGATCTTCCACACACGCGGTTGTGTTGGGCATATGTTGCATGAGCGGGAGCGATTTGTGTTTATATTGTAAGGTAATGGAGCAAGCGGTTTTTTTATGCTGGCTCTATAATAGGACAAGAATGTGTAATGTAGTGCAGTGTAGTAAAGAGAGTCTCCACCGGCTGTTTATTAGGTATGTTATTATTATTTCTTAAAAATGATGCCGGCCCAAAGATAAATAAACACACGCAACAGTAATCAATTACTGTGTCGTGGGTATTAGTAACTATAAGAGATTAGGGTCTTCGAAATACCCCGAAAGTCGAAACCAATATTAGTGTTCCAAAGATTTGTTTCGGTGCCGAGATCGTACCTGCGTCCTCGCTTTTAATCAAACAAGTAAATATCTTAGATTGTAGTCAAAAGACCGCTCTACTAATCGCTCCGCTTATCACAATCCGCCACGGAATTAGTGGCAAACAATAAGGAGTTATCATCGGTCGAGCGGCCGCCGTGCCCTTCCGCAAGCAACTGTGTAATACATTGCTATCGAATCGTTTATCATTCTTTTATTGGGCTGTGCCCTCCGACCAGGGTGCGCCGGATTTGTATATAAACTTATCTGGCGTTGGACAGAGTGTTGTGGATATTTTAATAATAGTTTAGGGCTGGTAATTAATTAGTAATGGTAGGGGTTGCTTGACTATATGATAAAGAAAGTAATATTTAAATAGAATTATAATTTTCTAGTGTTTATTGTTAAAAGTGGAGATAAAAATAGGTAGGTTATTTCTTGGATGATTCCATTACTAAGTTAAAGCAATAAAGGAAATAAATCTTAAGAATTGAAATAGCTTTGTTTGTCTAGTGATAGCGTGATTCTCAGGTCGGGCACTTTATCTGAATATTGGGTTCGAAAATAATTTAAATTATTTGATACTGAAACTGTGAATTGTCGATAAGCTCATCGCTTATATGATATGGGCGGTGTTAATGGTACTTCTGCTTACTACTTTCAAGGGTGAACGCATGTATTTAAAAGGACTACACGTTATCGTACACTATGCACTTACGTAATAGTGATGGAATGATGAGGGTTCCCATATACTAGCTACTTATGTAATAGTCTATACTTCCGCCAACCCGCACTGGATTGAGAGACTATCCGCCCACGCAACCACCAATGTAATGCTAGAACAACAGCAAGCAAAGAATTCTCACCGAAAAATGAAGCACTGCGAGCTTTGTACGCCTCAAGTTGGAGGCCCGTCGGTACTGAGAGTTACATTATCTCATCTTTAGTCGAACCATATACTCGAAATCTTAATCATCCATTGAGATAAAACTCAAAAGACGCGACTACGCGAACAAAATGAGTGTAATAAAAAGAGCGGTACACGTACCGATATATCTATCTCTATCTCTCTTGCACAGTTACACTATCTTCCATCTCGCCCTGGGTCCACACGGCCTCAATTACTGCGTATAGATTTTGTTTACGATTGCTCCAGTTTTATACCTCAATCATTTCCACTGATTCTCGGTACCAACTGAACATAGTGGTTCTTTTAACATTATTTACAGATAGTCGGTATTCCAATGTCATCACGCATATTCCACTGGCGCATAAAAACATCATTAGAGTTGCTACCGGCATGCGGAAGGCGCTGATCACCGCAAAAACGAACACTATGGCTTGTTTACATGTGAAGGTCCTTCGTACAAAGAAGCCGGATTTTACTACTCAAATTATACTTATATACTTTTTATTCGGGGTTAATAATTCCTAGTTTATAGTTTGGTGTTCTGCTTTGATACACAGGAAAGGTAACATTTTAAAAATCCATCTCCTACTTATTTAACTATTTTCGTTGTGGGTCAAGACAAGTTGATAGTCCTATAGACTGACTGAGCTTCAATGCTTGATGTCATTAAAATGCGTGCAACTCTTGCCCGGCTCTCAGGAGTAGCAGTGACAAGTGTGACGGCGCAACAGAGCCGGCTAAAATTAGTTTATGCTTTCACTTGTTTCTGTGAACTGTATTTATACCAAGTCTTACGACTAGGATGTCATTAACATCTTTTGAAAACTGAACTGCAATAATATGATCACTGAAATTGTCTTTTTGGCAATTCCTAGTCTCCCATATCTTGTCCGTGTTTCCATCTCAAAGTGCAGCCTTCAGAAACTAACGAGCTTTAAGTTTATCTAGCAAATCCACTGCTGGACGTAGACTTTCCCCAGGATTTTTTTGCAATTAATGGCGAGACGAGCATACCTTCCGTATGATGGCAAGCGATGCGACCGCTCATGGACAGTAGCAAAACCAAACAACACCATGAATTACAAAGACATTGGTTTGGTATTCCACTGCGCTCGCTATCCTGAGGCATAAGATAGTCTCATTATGTCCTGTGTCCACTAGTTACTCTGGCTACAATGGCATTCAAACCGGAACAGAAACCGTGCATTTACGCTCCTGTTGGCGGGAGAAACAGACACCAAATGGGTAACTTATTGTGCGGTCCGATTCGTGATTGATCTATAGTCTATACTTTTGGTATGAGTCTCTCTAATAATCATATTTTTTTAATCAACTACAAACAGGGTCAGTCGTGAACCCTCCAGCATCGACAGTCGCTAATAACAGTAAAGAGGTTATATATCACTACATCATTTTGAAAATCTTCAAAATCAATCATTGTACATTTATTTCAATAATATTTTTTAAAGTTATAAATCTTTTATAAATGATGTCGTGGTTCGTGACGGCGTGTAGGCGTATTTTTCGTCTTGGGTTAAAAATATTTTTCTTGGCTTTATGTTCTTTTGCCTTAGGCTATAATAAATCTATTGATAATACTGGACGATTGCCATAGACGATTACAATAGTTCATCTTAGTAGGTCAGTCGATGACAAATAATAGAGACTGTTTTATGCATAATTATTACGTTTTCTAGTGTATGATTTATGTGATTTTGTGAGGTTTTGATAGTAACTATTGGCACCGTAAATAATTTTGATAAACTTTCACGGTGTAGGCAAGGAAAAATCGGGCTCTTTAACGACAGGCCGCGGGTTCAATCTCTGATCAACAAATATGAATAAAGTTTGGTCGATTATCCCTGATTTACAAGGAACGTAATGTAAAGTTTTTCATTTGGGATTTCAGTTTTCACGAATTGTAAATTGTGGGATCATCATCCAAGTTTCAACTAATAAATACTGTCTTCTTAGTAAATGTTATTTTAAAAGAGCTCACTCACCTTTCAACATGTTCTATCCTACAATTAGCTGTCAGGTATAACAGTGACATGCGAGTTTGCTCCACATTAATTCACGCTCCGTTAGAGCGACGTTAATATGTATTTAGGGCTTATTTGCGCTTCGAAAGTACTGTCAATAAAGCTTAATTGCGCAGTTTTGAATTAATTAACCGTCACAGGTTGAGTGTGTACTGGTGTATGTGTGCATTGATACCTGGGTTTTCATTCACAGGAGAAGCAAGAAAGAAGAACATCAAATCTATCCGAATACGATTAGATGATGATCTGATTGAATGAGATAGATGATGACTTTTAGTTTATAAACGTTTCATATTTTATATTATATCTAACACAAGAAGGTTTTGCAAAAACAATGCTATACTTATAAAAATCGACAAATAATGTCCAGATTTTTTAAAATACTGTCCGATACCCTCCAGAATCGATATCTAATTTGCACTGTAAAGTAACAAAGTAACAACAATCTAGCTTAAACTACGTCTAACCTAGCTGTTATTTATAAGTCATGACATCACAGTATTAGGCTGTGACAGATGGTACGGAGCCGAGCGGGCGTGACAGCGCGGCAGGAAGTACCCACAATGAGCACTGCTTTATATTCCACTCGAATTGAGGCCGCACAACAATGGCTCGGATTAACATCATTGACATAAACTATTGCGAAAGTATGAGAACATATGTCAACTACGCAGCGTGTGTTGCTATGCGAGTAAACAAATGCTTCTTATTGAATGTGCGTTGACTGCATAATGTATTTTATGTCATATATTATCGACTCCACCGTAGTCGTGTATACAAAATTATGAGCAACATAAATATACAAATTGACAGCCTCCGTGGAGCAGTTGGTTAGTTACGTCTGTAAAACGAGAGGCTGCGGGTTCGATCCTCGCACCGTTACCAATATTTGTGTGATATGCAGGTATTTATTTCAGGTCTGGGTGTTTAAGACCTTATAGTCTCTCGTAATTTCTGATACCCACTACACTCGATCTTAGTGTGAGATCAGGAATATGTATGTGACTGTTGGGTGTATTTATTTATTTAAAAACAAACTATTGTTTCTCGTCACACACAAAATATAATAATCTTTCATGCGTATCGATTCTGTATTTCTCATTCCAAGTCGTCTCCTATTAGCAGTTCTCGAAAAAAATAGTTATAGTATATAAAATATAATATATTCTAGATATACTCAACGTATGTCGCAAGCGTATCAGGGGACCTTCAGCGATACAGCTACTACAGACTTCAACCTCCAACCATGAATTCTGCAACCTTCCATTCTTGTTGTGAAATATTTGTTCAACGGGATACGAAATGTAATGAAGGTCAAATTCATTCAATTGACTGATTTCGAATGGAACCCTCGCATAGCGTACTACAGTATCAAGCGGTTGAAGTTCATCCTTCTATAAAGAGAGAAAATCCTTAGGTGTTTTTGACCCTCATATTTAGATGCTTGAATTGCGACTTAATTCTTAAACTTCGGTCAACCATTGCGCACGGTGGTCGCTACACCAATAGATATTAGATACGATATCTTTTAACCACCTAATTAATAATATTATCGGTGGCAGGCGGACTCTATCACTGGCTGGAATAAAATTATACAGAATGAATTAACGAATTAACGCCAAAGAACAAAACTAATGTTATAATTATAAATAATAATAGGCAATTGTAAAGCCTACTTTCCAAATATTGCGTAACTGGCGTCCAATTAAATATATTTACGTGCCGTTACGCGTTCCACCCAGAAGCACCAACCTAGTTGATATAGCCATTACACTGAACATCTGCGTCCGGTACGACAAGGTAAAACGGAGTGCGCACCGTTTGGGTATCAAAAGATTTCTGTATGAACCTTTTGTTCTAATGAAATAATTTAGGGGCTTGTGTGCTTTATATAGGACAGCTGGGATTGCGCAAAGGTATAAATCAAGGTCGTAATTTGCTAATTTACAAGACTTAGGAATGAAAATGAAATTAAATACGTTTATTTGTAAATAAGCAATTAAAGAGTAGAAAACACCAATCAACTGTAGTCTTCGAATCTTGATCATGTAGTGGGGACAGACATCAGAAATGCAAATAGACGGATCAAATAAATTCAAGATTTTATGTGCAACGTAAAAAGTATTCATTGTAGACACTCTTATTTACATTAAAGAAAAATATTTCACGCGGACGAAGCCAGACCAGACAACCATAGTTATTGTCCTGGCATATAAATAAATAACTCGATTGCAGTCTCAACTTTAAGGGGACCGTTTTCCTCCTTATCAAAAGCTTTAATTATTTTCCCTGTTGTCACATTATAACAGTTAAACCCTGACAAAAGTACTTTCAATAATATTGTAAGCTGTGTCTACGTTCTTGTGTTACCCAGAAGCGCTGTGGTGTAAAGTACTACAATCATTTTCTTGTCTTAAATTTTTATAACATATTTATTATTAAAAGATAAAGATTTAAAATGCCCGTTGTTTGAATTATGAAAATTTTGTTAAACAATGCGGTAAACTGATATTTTTAACTTTTATTTTTAGTTCTTAATTTCACCACTAACTTGCCGCAGATGCTGATTATTCCATGTAAATTTGCCGGCGTTTGTTAAACTAACTACCACAGCTCTAAGACGAAGGAAACAAAGACATACTGCTTGTAGAGCCAATTAGCCGTCCTTTAGAAACATTCAGGCAAAATGGAGAACAATTTGCTATATCATAGCTAATTTGTACAAACTTGAAGCCGATTTATATTTAGACATGAAACTCGTGTTAGCCGCATAATGAGGTGTATTAATTTCCATTATTTCGCAATTAAATGCAAGTTTATGATACTTTTTTGGTGTAGAACGTGTTAAAAAATTCATGTTTTTTAGGTAATAAATTATTGACTCCACAATTTGGCTAATAATAAAGCGAATTCAAGAGCCCCCGTCACGCAGTTGGTTAAAAATGTGACGGTGACAAAGAGCCCGCTAGTTTGATTCCGGCGTCGACAAATGTTTTTGTGGTTCACAAATAGCTATTTAAACAGGGTTGAGTGTTTGAAACTAAAAAGTCTCTTGTATTATTTGATACCCACAACGCAAGACTTGTATCTTACTGGGGTCACGATAATTAACTATTGGGTGTATTATTTATTAATTAAACTTTACAGAGTGCAAAGTATGTGTGGTGTAATGGACGGGTCGTCGGTGTACCAGCGTATCCCGCGGCAGACTAACCGATAGCCAATAAAGATTGTATTATGCATTCCTCGTCCACGGCGGCGGCTCGTTGAAGCGCTGCGCCAAGGAATTTATATCGCCACTGTAAAAACATCACGTTCCTATAGGTACTGCGGTTATTTCAACGTGGATCATCTTTGACTCAAAATATTTTCCAACAAATCACTGATAAATACCAACACGTAACAGTCACATAGAAAGTGACCGCACATTAAGATATGGTGACGTGAATATCACTTTTCGGTTCCACAACTTTGTTTAAAATTCCTGTTTGTTTTCTTTGTATAATTTTGATGCAGATTGAAGACAAGCTAATATACCTAAGAGACTCGCCGAGCTTCAAAGCTCGGTGTGAATTCTTTGCGTACCATTGTCGATCCTAATTTCGTAAATAAGTAAAAACACCATAAGGTGTATTACAAATAATATTGTAATGATTGATAATATATTGATTGATAAATTTTCTAGTATATTGTTTAAGTAGGTTACTTTCAACCGCTTACATAGCATTAACTAGATATTTTGTAATAAACTAGGACCTTATAAATGATGATTAAAGATCATGTCATATTTTTATTAAGGTAGTTTGTGGTCTGGTCTCCCAAAAAATGATAGTTTGAAGCGTTTTACCTACTGAAAATATCTGTGCGGCAATAAAAAGAATTATGACGTAAATAAAGCTAGACAGTAAATATTATTTCGTTAGTTTTTTGTCCCGAATACAGTAGCAATGAACTTTGTTTTGTTGGTTTTACGCAGTATTACACGGCAGCCTAACGTCATATCATATGATAGATCATGATCAGAATGAGATGATATCATATCATTTATATGTATAAACATATCATAATATATAAAAAAGATTTTATATAAACTCAGCTATTATTTGAAAATTCTTTTTCTCATATATTTATTGGGTTAAGCAAATTTTAAAAATATAATTAATATTTCATACAAAACGTAATTAAAAATGCATTCAATGTAACTGGGAATCGAAGACAAACCTGTAAGGTTAGGACCTATGCAAGCTGCCTAGACCAACATAGCATTTCTGCCCAAAAACTTTTAATAGGTATTTGTGACTGTATGAGTATTTCGTGTTGATTGTGAGTTTTATTAATAAACATTTCCTTAAATAAGAAATGTAAACATCCATGTAGTTTGTCAAGCATATTTTCGGCTTAAAGGAGAATGCCCAGTTTACTATGAAACTTGGTATCGGTGCCAAGATTTTTGACCCTCCATGAAACCTACTTTTTGTGTAGGGAATATATTTTCAATAAAAATAAACATAATTGCGACCCAGGCCCGGAGTTCTTAGAGAAATGAACTTTAAGTCCAGTCACTCTGGTAGCCCCATTTTAGTTGGTACCTAATGGTTGATGTATCGTAAAATGTGATGATAATTACTTTATTTTATAAAAATCTGTCGCCCGAGATAAAACAGGAAAACGTTTAAGGACAAACAATAAAAAATGCTATAATGTATTTTAAGCAGTATCGGTATCGGGGTCAACAATATTTTTAACCGATACCATGAAACATTTATCAAATCGAAAAATCACAGACAGTGACTGATTTACCTTGGAATAAGAAGGGATATTCTATATAAATAGATTGAAACTCATATGTTACAATAAAACTGAAAAACATTTTTATAGAACAGACAAAACTTTTTTCAACGTATTATAGTACATTTGATATAACACACTAGTGCTATCAATGCATAGTATTAAAATGTTTACATTCAAAAAGGATGTATGGTTTGTACCAAACTCGAACGAAACCTGTTTAGTGGCCTTACAATATATGGATAACAAAAAATGCTATGCGCGCTACACTTAAAATATCGTTCTAAATGCTAATACGATTTCATGGCAATCCGTTTGTTTGTACTCGGATTATTTCCACACCCATATTAATTGAAATTTGTAATGCATTATATAGGATACAGAGTTTAATATCTAGTATTTAAAAATACTTAGGAGTATATTTAGGATTTAAATTTTAAAAAAACAGCCTCAGTGGCGCAGTTAGTTAGACGCCGGCTGTGTAACGTGAACTTACGGGTTCGATCCTCACACCAAAACAAATATTTGTGTGATACACAGGTATTTGTTTCGGGTTTGAGCCGGAAAGTTTCCTCTACCTGAAAACCATGACACAAGACTAGATCTTAGTGTGGGGTCAGGACTATGTATGTGACTGTTGGGTATATTTACTTATTTATTATTTATCTTTAGTAATGTTTGTTACAAATGAGCTTTAATTTGGTGTATTATTTTTTCTGACACATGGGTGTAGCTTGTGAACCGATAGTAACTATGAATGGGTCGGCTCAACCCCGGTCGTATCACTCTCACAGAAAATCAAGTAAAGCAAGGAAAGTTGGTTATGAAGCCGGCTGTGACATAAGAGGTTGCGGGTTCGAACTTTGCGCATCACGGCAAATATTTGTGTCACTAATAAATGTTTGGTATTTTTTATACAATAATTTGTAGTTGTTTCGGATATCTACGATATAAGACTTATATCTTACTACTATCAGAAATATGAGTGTGACCGTTTGGTGTATTTATGAAATATATAATGTAGCTACTACTTAGATCTATGTACACTTAAAAAGTTAATTTTAAGCGAGCGCTTTCCTAGTAGGTCACAGTTGTGGCCGGTCGCCGGGTTCAACACAACCGTATCTAAGGTCGGTGTGTAAGTAAATCCTTTTTATTACACCTCATAACTTTATTATAATACTTCTTTTTTATTGCCATGCTGGCGAGACGAGCTTGCCATACATCAGATGGTAAGTGATACGACCGCTCTTTGACAGTAGCAAAACCACTGCTGTTTTTCGGGAGACATAGACATTGCGGTGGTACCCAGGCGACTGTTGGCTTGTGATGAACTCTGTGACCATGTACTCATAAAGTAACCGAACACTTTGAGGGAATATTGAGAATTACATATCACATAGTACAGTATATAACAACATTTGCTTTTGAATTTTAAATCTTGTACATACATAAACTCACGCCTTTATCCCCGAAGGGGTAGGCAGAGGCGCCACCAGGACACCCACATTTCGCCTTGTATGTTCCGTCCCACGATGTGATAGGGGGCGAGCCTATTGCCATATCGGGCACAAATTCCTGACTCCGGGCTGATAATGAATAGAAAAATCCAATATCACTTTGCCCGACCTGGGACTCGAACCCGAGACCTCAGCTTTGTATCCGTACCGCAATACAACACGCCACCGAGGCAGTCTAAATCTTGTGCAACGAAATTATTGTTTTTTATACTAATGATATCTACAACTTCAATCTCAGTTGATTGAGTAAAGACAATAATCGAGAAATGTTTTTAGTTTCTTAACCAAAATAACATTTCTCAAGAGTATTAGGTTACTAACACAACGTTACAACGAAAATATGGAATTATTCCAACGTAGAGATTAAGTCAAATGTAAGATAAAATATAAATGAATGCATAGAACCTGAATAGCTCACTGCTATAAAAATGCTTCGTATTAACGACACAATATGTGAAGCAGCGCACAGGTAATATGAAGGTTTATATTACGTATGTTGTTAGAGCATTGAAATAGCTTTTTTATTTAAAATTCGTTACACATGACTCTCAACAACTTCCGCATGGAGGCTATCAAATAATTCGTAGGTATTCCTTTTTCATGTCTTTCGATCCAATATTTCGGCATCCATCAGCGCTGATTTGAGATCTCACAGCCCCGCGAGTTATATAGGCCCTCAAAGCAATTAGCGCTCGGAGCACGTCCAGGAGGGACTGGGAGGGCCAGAGTGCGCATTAATTAACGCAACAATGGCGCGGCGCGGCGGGCGGTGGCGACAGCGCTGTCCCACGGCATGCCGCGGATTATTATTTCAGCTTTACGTCTTTGGAATAATCTAATGTAACCCAACAGTCGTATACATGGCTCCAAGACACTATGATACAAGGATGGTGTTGTGGGTATGAGAAAACAGACCCGAAAAAAATATTGGTGGATCCAACAAACATTAATAGTAGGGCTCCCGATTCACCACTAGCGTCTAACCAACTACACCACGGGGATAAACTATAATGTAAACCTTTAAATATGGTAAAGGTCTAAGTAGATGAGATGTTTTTCGTAACCGAGCCAACCAGAATGTCGACACAATAAGTCTCACAGAAATCAGAGATAAAGAAATATCGATGTGTTGTGCCACATCAGAGAGATTGCCAGAAAATCAGTAATACTTATGACTTCCCTTACATATAATGTGCTGAAGCTCAAATAATGTTAAAGTAAAATCAACGACTAGTGTATAAAAATGTGTAGGTTTTCCCATAAGATTCTTATATTAAGATAATCTCGAAATATCGTGAAAAATGTTAATTCCATAACATCGCATAAGAAATAAAAAATATAATAAGTTATATTCCATCCACTTAGACAAGTGTTTCAGTTTAAATACGAAGGTGCGGGAATATTTACAAATATAGAGAATGAAGTGTATAACATGAAAGGTATTATACCGTCGAAATGAGGGAGAACGTACAGAGATTTAAAGGCTCATTTAAAGGGAAAGCATGTGCGTCACAGAGGGTAATACAACTGTGATTCATACGTATGCAATGTTTTCTACCTCTTTGTTACCAATACTTGGGAAACCTAAATCTTTATTATTTTGGTATAATATAAAGTAAGATATTTAAATTGTATTGGCTTTGATCACAATTTTTATGCGGGAAACCACACCGGTTGCGACGTTGTTTATTTACATTCCTCCTACTCGCTAGACTTGATCGACTCAACAAAGTAACCGACTTTCCAGCATCAATGTAAATGCTCCACAACACTGAATACCATGTTCCCCAGACAAATAAGCTTTCGCACAATGGATTTCTCTCATAGCCGAGCGCTAGTTTGAGAGCAAATAAAAATCGCGCCGCGCACTTGAAAAATGACTTTACTGTGAAATGAAAAGGGTTGTAAATCGATTGAGTGGTTGCAATAGGTTTTTTATGGTGCATTGTGAGGGTGGCAGTGTTTGTGTAAATTGTTTGCTTTGGAGAGAGCTTGTAATGATTACATATTTATTATGAGATGTGGAGTTGGTGCCGGTTTTACTGATTTTTCAGGTTAGACGTAAACGACAGTTTAAACGAGCATCTAAATTTTATTATATTTATCTCGAACCAGACTTGTCACGTAGTTTCCGAGGTGTAAAGTTAAATACATAAACACAATGACCCGTTGCGAAATTGACTTGTCTATGCCCACTGTGTAAACGTGGTTTTTGTCGTGGGAAAATGGCTTTGTGTCTCTAAACACAGCTTGTGTATAGTAAATTTCCGCATAACAATGTCGATTAGAATTCATTAATGCTAGTACGGGAGTAGATTTCAGTGGAGGCTCAACTGTTCTGTAGTGATGCGATTTGAAAATGAAGTATTGCAAAGGATTTGAGGTTGTGTGTTTCCTAGTTTTATATTTGGCAGGTATTTATGGTTTTATATAACTTTGAGTTTTTTCATTAGGCTGTGTATTGTGTAATATAAAACATATTTAAGTATTTGAATCTCTGTTTTCCACTTTCCATTCGAATTCCGTTCAAAACATCTGGATATAAATCTTTTGTCTATCACAAGGCTTTCATTAAAATTTTGAAAACTATTAAGTTATCTAAGGAGAATATTACTATAATCAATAATGGTCGGTTTAGTTCTAACATTATCTGAATGACATTGCATTTACCAACCCGAGGTTTTCGTGCCGGAATAAAATGAAGTTTCGTATACAGGATCATGTTTGGGGATTTATTGGGATAGCATACGATGCGCTCCGGATGCTGACCAGGACGTGCCTGAGGGAAATGTGGCAGATATGGGAAGGTTTCCCTGGATGGGGGTTTTACAGCACAGTTTTTGTAAGTACATACATACATAATCGTCACGCCTGTATCCCATAGGGGTAGGCAGAGACTATGGATCGCCACTTTGCTCGATCCTGACATATTACTTTCGCTTCATCAACTTTCATCAATCTCTTCATGCATTCTCGTCGGTTCAGGGTACTTTTGACCTTTTTTTTTTTTTTTTTTTTTTTTTTTTTTGTCCAAGAGGAAAAGCTATTAAGCTCCCCTTTCGGTACCCCGGGGGAGGCCGAAAGGGGTATGCCAGTGTCTCTGGCCTTCCAACCCGTCACATTGCGGATTGTGGTCGGGCTGGGACCCTAACAAAACCTATGCCAGCATACTGACTAAAAACCCCTCGGTGACCTTCACACGCATTTTGGGCGGCACCGGACATCCCAGGGCAAAAATCGCCCCGATATACGTCCGCGTAACCGCCCAGCGCAAAACTGTTGCTGGTCCTTCCGTAGTGGGGGCCTGAATGCCCCACATTTGCTACTAGTTTGGACGCCCGTTTAGGATGTTGTGGGCGTCCACGACAGAGTCTGACCCATGCACTCTATCACACATCTCGAGGTCGTTATGAGTGAGGGCGCACCGCCCCCGCAGTTTGCCCAACGACCCCGATGGCCCCTTTAAGTCGCCTCTTACGACAGGCAGGAGGTACCGTGGCGGAATTCTTGCACCCCCGAACCACTGGGCGAAGGGTACTTTTGACCTGACCCTTGTTGAGGGTATCACCGATTTGGATGGTGTAGGTACGGTGAGGTCGACCCCTACCGACTCTCCCTTCCACACTCGCCTTGTATATTTGCTTGGTTATTCTTCTTTCATCCATCCTCTCGACATTATTTTGTAAGTACCTTAGTTTAGAAGTAAGTGCTCCATCGTTATTAATCATATAGGTATGTAGTTAATTAACGCTTTGCTCTACTACCGAGAGCTCGCTTATAAGGCATGCTTTAACGATGAATGAAAACATTACGAGGATACTTGTTTAACTCAGAGTTCTTCACGATAATTCCAAATGGTTCAAATTATAGAGGACGCCAGTGACCAGCGATGTGTATGGGTTGCCATCAATACCTAATTTTTATCAAAGTATATTAAAACTATTGTAATATAATAGAGTGAAAGGAGAGTGAAAGGTTCACTGCTGAAAACGGGGGCGGTCGTGCCTGACTCGCAGAATTTGATATAAATTTTCAGCTATATAGGCACAATAATTTAATTTCTATTTTTCTTTTATTCACGATACCTAACAAATTGCTAGACTATAGTTATACTAGATCTATAGTTTAATTTTGCTACTAAAGATATGAAATTACTTAATAATGCAAAAGCAACTGAACTTTGCACCTCAATGCTGGGAATTATTCTACGCAATATTTGATTTTGTATGTCTTAGATTTGGGTGAGAAGACGCGGTATGCTGTCACGGCAGGTGTCCTTATTCACCCCGGGTACGCGATAGCACCAGCAGAAGATGTCGGCAAGATTATCCCAGAAAAGCTGCTGTAAGACTTTATAACTGTATAGTTCGGGTTGGCGGACTTCATACACCATAGAAAACGAATTATTCAACTCTCGGTTGTAAAGTCCCGATAGTGGGCGATTATGGGTTCATACAGTATATATTTTTGCGCTTAATACAGATTAATACGCAAACGGGTAGGTAGAGATACTAGAAGATTAGTATTTTAAAATTTAGACGTGTCTTGCTTGCCTTTGCACCACATTTACACAGAAGCATTTAATGCGCAAGTCTTAAGTCTCATTTAAGATAAATCACCGAAATGATCTCATATTTTTATGATGAATATAGCTTCGAGTATTTACTTAGAACAACGAAATTCGAGTTAAGTCACAACCTAAGTGAGATTGCCAGTGGCCCAAAAAGTTGGTTGTAGGACAACCGTATCCGCCTGGCTTGCAACCACGGCACATAGTGGTTAAGAACCCGTCATAGTGACTCACGTAAGTGTGTTAAGTTTCGGGTTCTTGCGGAGTATATTTGGATACAATTAGGGACATTATTAGACAAATATAATCCACTCTAAATGCGGTACATCCAACGATGACCACGGTCCTCAGTCATGAGGGATCGACTGCAGAGGGAGAGAGAGAGAGAGGTATATTACGTGGCAGTACAAAAATGTGAACTTCCTGACCCAGAACAATGACGATGATGATATAAAAATATTCCCCAGAAACAACACACAGTTCATAATATGGGACGAGACGAAGGCGAAGTACGCCATGGAAGTGATCGACTATCTCCTGCACCCAGAGTACATTGAGAAGATCACCGTCGCCAGCATCGCGCTGCTGCAGCTCTTCGAGATGCCTGACAGCGGGTACACCATCACCCCAGGTTAGTACTTCCAAATAATACATTGAACAGTCAATGAAGTCCACAAGACCAACGTTGTGGACTACAGCCCAACTTCTGTCAATCGTATTCTCGATTGTAGAGGAGGCCCGTGCAGTGGGACGTAAATGCGCTGGATTCTTTATTATTAAACAGGCAATGATCTCAAAATCGAGAACATAAAAAAACAGCCATAATAGCGAAGTTTAAGCCTGCAAAGGGGCCTTGTCCCACAAAATGCTGGGTAGAAAGAAAGAAAACTCACACTCATGGTTCTGACCCCTCACTGATATAACGTAAAAGCTCCTATTAACGACCCCCTAAAATGTGTACTCTATTAACGACCTAATTTTTAAATCACTCATATTAGACATAATATAGGGTTCCAGAAAAGTCATACCTTAAAAATTAGTTACGTATTTTTGTTGGACAACAAATAGAGTAAAGTTTGTGTGTTTAAATAGTCAGTGAAAGAAATAATTTGAAAGTGAGTGGGACGCGCCTGAAGCGGGCGCACGTTTCATAGTGTCGCGCCTCCAGCCACGTAAGTACACCTAAATATTACTTAAGGAAAATAACACACTAAAAATGGGTTTTTCTTCTTGCTATCACATTACAACTGTAAAGTATATATTCGTTTTCTGAACTAACCCTTAATATAATACATATTGTTGGTTTTTTTGTTATAAAATCATGTTTTAATTTAAGGCGGTAATAGGATCCAAATTTCAAAACTTGATACTAACAACGACCCATGGCGTTGTTAAATTTTGAGAACATTTAGTATTTTAGAATAATATCTATTATAAGCTACCTTATTTGAATTTATTTTTTTCTTGTTCAATTCCTAAAATTATTTTACTTCGTTAGATCTATTAACGACAAAGCTATTTCTTAAAGTTTCTGTGTAAAACTCGATTCAACGTTAGACAATATCCCTATTATTATAATGATATTATACTGTAAATAACCTTTATTATCTTAATTAAAGACTAACTGACATTAAAATAAATAATTTAGCAATGAGATCGAATTTAACAGTATTCCATAAAGCGGATATTTTATCTGTTTATTATTAATTTTATTGGTCGCTAATAGAATATTGTAACCTTCGTACTTGATTCTATTACCGACTCACGATATTTTTGGTAATATTACAGTACACAAAAACAAAATGTATATTTTTTAACAAATTGGCTTATTTCTTGAATACGTGACGTTTTGAGATATTTTGTCACAGGCTGTATTATTAATGTAAAATAATATTTGCTATCCAGTTTCATTCATGGCATCATGGCATTGGCTATATTTCATATGTTTTCAAATCAAATAAAAATGGCGGGACGGAATGGGGGCCATGTAACTTTTTAAAGCTTCTTTTGAAGAATTAAATTCTATATCTCTTTAAAGATTATGTTCTTTTATAGAATCATGAAGCCGCAGAAGCGCAAGCAATACGCCTCTGCTCAACTAGAAGCTGCGCTTCTAGCTATAAATGAAGGGACCAGCAAATACGAAGCTTCAAAAACCTATGGCATACTGAGGACAACTCTGCGTGACAAGAGAAATAATAAATATATAATTAATGAACATTGTGGAAAACAAACTGTTTTAATGAAGGAGGAAGAAAAAAGACTGGTAGACTGGATTTTCTATCTCGGGAAGTCAGGTTTTCCTGTAACTAAGGACCAATTGTTGGAAACAGAAACAAAATTGGTAGAAAACTTAAATCGCTCTAATCCTTTTAAAGATGGTGTTCCCGGTGTTTATGGCGAGGCATCCTACCATTTCAAAGCCAATTACTCAGAATTTGCAGAAAAAGTACATTTAATTATTTGAAGACTGTTTTCTGAGACTGATTATATTTTTTATTTATTAAAATAACAAAAAATAAGTACTCTAAGCGTTGCAATAAATAATTATGTTCGTATTGTAATAATGTTAATCTCATAACTATTGTTATTATATAATAAATACCTTAAAAACGATTTTTTATTTTATTTAATAGTATAGAAGAAGTGACAACTTTGTAGCGGTCGGTAAAAGAAGTAGAAAAATCGGTAATAGAATCTTGCTAATTCTACGGATCGGTAATAGAATCAACTACTCTTTTGCATTAAATAATTATTAAGTAACTATTGTGTTATTAAATATTGAATTTAAGCACTGAATTGTAAAGAATACTTCGTTGAGATTAATTATAAATTATAACATCTTTCCTAACATAACAGCTTATATCTATTTTTTAAAGTGAATCCTAAGACAGCTAAAACTGGCGGTAATAGGAGCATTTACCTTACAAGTCTTTTGTCATGGGTATTATAAACTATGAGAGACTTTTTGGAAACACCCAGACTTGAAACGAATACTTGTAGATCACACATTTGTCTCGTTGTGGAGTTAGAATCCGCGGCCTCTCGTTTCACAGCTGTCGTCTTACTAGCTGCGCCACGAAAGCTGTTATTGTATGTTACAGCTCCGGTGCTGCCGATATGTTTGCCAGTGAGCGGCTCAGGAGCGTTCTCCGAATTATACGCCGTTAGGATGACGGATGGTGCGTACTTTACATCAATTACCATCAGGAGCAGTGCCACCACTTTGCACTTCCTCTATTAAAAAAGTCTTTCGTTGGAAGTTGTTTTGTGATTATTTGTAAGAAATACGGGTTATGGCGATTTGCGCGATACGATAGCTTAATTCTAACTTTGAATACTCTCTGATTGCACGTCCCTGAGCACGATTCCGTTTATATATTTTTAAGAGAATGCGGAGAACATCTCTTCATAATGTTACTGCATTCGATATTCAGCAACCCGTGATTTACATACATATGTAGAAAGCTGCTTATTTCCACGGTATATAGAGCACGCATTGTCGAAGTATCGTAATATAGACACCCGGTTCTTATCGGGCGTAGCTTTTAATCACATAAGAAAGTATTCCAAATATTTATATTTAGCATTTATTTCCTTTTCACAGAAAATGAAGAGTTACAAAAGGAAGTTACGAAAATGACCTACGTCGAGAACAACGATTGTGAAGAGTTTTACTACAGAGCTAATGTAATGTATCTCAATACTTTAAAATTTCTATGCTCCGTCTATGTCCGTCCTACCTACATACCAAGAGATTATAAACTGATCTTTTAAATTTGGGAACGAGCAAGACGTTCAGTTAAAACATTTTTTTTATATTTTTAAAATTTTGGGATACTTAAAAGATAACAATGGGAATAAAATTAATCGCTGATGCATAATTAAAAATGTTAACTACCTTTTTTAATTTTCATATTTAAACTAATTATTGTTTATAATACGAATCTGGCGTATTTTATATAAAAAAAATCCAATATTTCTACTTTTCCTCTCATTTTTTTTCCGATAACAATTTAAATACTATATGTATATATTAATTGTACAAGGTACTTATCAAAATCATGCAAAAATCTTTGTTCCAATACTAAAAGAGATTTGACATTCAGTTTTTCAAGTTGAAAAGGCATTTTTCTCACTAAACGTTGCGGAAAATATGTTCGGAACTTCCGACGTCAAGATTCTGCACCCGAACAATAGGAACCGTAAAGCTCTGCCATTATCTACGGTAAATCTATTGTTAATGTTTACGACTGCGCTGAAGGTAACTTGCTAATAGTCGGAGAAGACAATACAATGGTTTGTCCGCGAGTTATTGGACACATTTCCTAGGAAACTAAAATTTTGCCCGTGTATAATAAAATATTTATGGACTCAAATTTGTAACAAAAAATATTTAAAGGTTTTTAATTTAGTGTTTTATTTACCCTTCTATTAACAACTACCTCGATTTTCAATAATATGGTGGTTGTTGGTAATATTTTCATGTTTTTTAGATTTTTATTTTAAGTGTTTTTTAATATAAATAATTGCGACCTTATTTTCATACCAACAGTGACACTAATGAATCATGATGATAATGTTTTTTTTTGCAGTTAGATTTCAAGAAAATGACGCCGTCGTCAGTCGTGTGCGCCACTTCGTATAGAGACATGGACCCTTGCGTGTGGGATGGTGGAGTGGCACTGATCACTAGGCAATCCTGGGGATTCTGGAAACTGGTACACAATCTACCACCCTTTGCACCGTCACATACATAGTCCTGACCCCACATTAAAATCAACACTTGTATCTTCGTTGTGTCTCAGTAATTACGAGAGATTTTTTGTTAATATGCCGTCATAATTTGGTCTTCTCCAGTTGTCGTATTATGGGTGAGTTTTGGGACACCTGTATTTGAATTGCAATACCATCTTGAATTGCAATACGAGCATGTCATTCGTCTGATGGTAAGCAATACGACCGCTCATGAACAGTAGATAACCAAAAAACAATTATTGCATGCATGCATAGCTTGGCATTCCACTGCGCTCGCCATTCTGAGACATAAGATGTTAAGTCTCAATAGGTCCGGTAGTTACTCTGGCTACAATGTCCTTCAAACCGGAACACACTAATGCATTTACACTGCTGTTTGGCGGCAGAAATAGACATTGCGGTGGTATTTACCCAGGTGGCCTCTCACATATGAGAGACCAGTAAATAGTATAACACAGTTTATCTAATTCATTTTGACGTAGAAATAACCAGGGCCCACTGAGCCAACACCAAAGCCTAACCCGTCTTCAACACAAGAGTGAGCTAATACATGTGTGCTCTCTAGTTGGGATTCGGCGTTCGAGGTCCCGGCTGCGGCGCCCCGGCGCGTTTCGTGAACATCCACGACTTCATCCCGTGGATCGACGAGATCGTCTCTCGCAAGCCCTCTGAAGAAGACATTGATGAGGAAACGCATAAGTGGGTGCTGCGGAGACTCTCACCAGTCAAGCTCATCATGTATGAGGGTAAATAACATAGTGAATCACGCAAGTGATGAGTTTCGAAGTAATGTGTAATTGTGTACATCTGGATATAATCAGGCAACTAATTGTATTCACCGATAAGAGTGATCGGCACGTATCAGTTGACGTTTGAGAATACATTGGCTTAAAATAGAAGGTAGTGGGCTAACATAATGAATGTCATTTCCCAGCAGTGGGTAAAAACCCAAAACTGCTTGTCGAAATTGTTGACTACGCAAAATAGCGTTGGGCGCATCTTTTATGGTCATATAAATATTTAGTTACAAAGTGTGCGTTAGTGGATTTATTGATAACTTTTTTATTTTGTTACCAGCTTCTAAAGTGAGGACCAAGGAGACTGGTCAGTGTGAAAGGGAATCTCGAGGTGACGTGATCTACAAAGAAAATACTGAGATTACAGTCGACAAGAACTTCGCCCAAGGATTCTTCTTTGTTAGTAAAATTCAAAACATCAACCAACATGAACAGAAAAATACTTAAATTGTATTACCTAACCAAGGATACCAATTTAGGACCTCACAGTTCGCAATCCATACATGTAAATATTGTGAAAATATTTATTATTACGAGTGAGAAAGTTGCAAGCCAGGCTTGGCCATTATTCAGTATTGTAGTCACCATAGACATGAATGTAAATTAGCTGACGCCGGTCAGACGCTTCACGTGTTCAAAGGAAGCATTTTTCAACTGTTGTGACGTCACAGTATACAGTAATAAACTGCATTGGTTAGTTTTCATAAATTGGAAGGGACTGGCGTCGTCTATTTTAAGATATATGTTTGTCACTTGGTCGCTCCAGAGACTTTCTCGCCCACAACCGACCACTGCAATTTGTATCAGCCAGCTCACTGATTCTTTTAGGTGCATTAGCTTGAGTTTAAAGCACATCGAAATTAATCAAAAAAATTGGTCGTACCAGTATAAAATGTCGTGCAAATTGACTTGCAGGTATCGGTAACGCATCTAGCATCGTTTACGTGCATGGTCGTGGATCTGGAGGCGACGGCGCGGACGAATGCGGTGTTGTGGGTGGAGCACAACTGCCACCGGGACCTGTCGGGGCTCGCGCACAGCGTCACCGGGACGCTGCATCAGGGCGATGGATACAAGAGGTCAGTCACCAACCCTCTCTCTCTCCCTCTATCTCTCTCTTCAGCCACAGAAAGCCCACACTGAACATAAGCCTGGCTGATACCGGGTAACAGTCTTCACCAGCTACGTCCAGGACAGACATTCTTTTACTCAACTCAATTTGAAAGTGGTTGAGCCACGCTGTTGTCATGACTCGGCATGAATGGGCAGGCTTGTTCGGAGCGGTACCAAAGTCTCATAGGAAATCTACGTGAGCTATCGTGTTTCGATCAGTGAGTGAGATTGCCGGATCTCCAATACCTTTTTCCTCTTCTCATCCTTTATCCTTTCCGCTCTCTTTCAAATTTGATGGGCCGGCACACCCATGATCCAACGTTGTGATCTAATTGTTCATGAGCGGCAGTGATCTCTTACTATCAGGTGACTATTTGCTCGTTTGCCGGACCGATGTTACAAAAAAATACTTGGCATTTGAAATTCATTCAATCACTCTTCTCTTGATGTTAACTGCATTAAAATCCGTGGCGTAGTTCAAAATATCTCAGTTTTCATAGAGACATCGGGGATCGGCTTACTTTTATACTTTGTTGATACTTTTATGTGACTTTTCACCAGGCTTGAATGCTTCTTGTACTTCAAGAGCGCGGCGTTCATTCAGTTCCGGTTCTACTTCTCTTTCAAAGCGCTCATCCAAGTGACGCTATTCGGCATCGAGAAGGCCATCCGGATCCCCGACCCCTGGGTTACCGACATCACCACCGACCCCTGGTGGCCCACCGCACGCATCATCAAGTGGGGTTCCTTCGCACCTTTCTACCATTGGTATTACTTTCTCTAGTCAGTGCTTAGTCATAGCGATTTTGCAGGTACTGCATGTAAAGTTAAATTGTTTTTAAAGGAGTGGTCCTAACTATAGTCTTTTGTGACTTGACGCAAATCAGCTCCATTTTACTTAAAACGAACTCAAAAAAGGTTTAACAACGATATGGATTTTACCGTAGCGTTTTCAAAGGCATGTAACAGAAAAACAAATGTATGAATATGTGGAGTTATGCAAATGTAAGGACACGGCGTCAAGTCACGAGCGCGCCGGCTCACGAGCGCACTTCTTACAGCAAAATTGTTACTGTGATACAATTTAGATATAATATTATAGATATTAAGATATTGTAAGTAAGCCGTTACAAAAAAAAAAACTAAGTTATATTCCCCAGGTTACCACGATTTTGTTTTTGTAGTGAATAAAATTTGTTTGGCAAACGTGACGAGAAAATATGTTTATTGCATAAGTGCAGCAAATATCTAAAGTATTTTGTAATATATGTACATGTGTGTTTGTTAAACGCTTTTACAATATGGGCATTCACTATCTGCGCCAATATTTCAGAAAAATAATAATAAAAATAATAAATACACTCAACAGTCATATACATAGTCCTGACCCCACACTAAGATCGAGTCTTGTGTCGTGGATATCAGAAACTACGAGAGACTTTTCGGTCTCACACACACCCAGACCCGAAACAAATACCTGTGGATCACACAAATATTTGTTTCGGTGCGGGGATCTAACCCGCGGCCTCTCGTTTCACAGGCGGCGAAAATAAACAAAATAATGGTATTTGTATCATAACCCATAGCATTAAGCTAACCAAACCCACACATAGCAGAAAAACATTACATAACTCTCAGCTGGAACAATGGAGAGTAACATAGAAGTGTAACACCCACGAGAGTACCATTTCTCAGAATTTGTGTGCAGCGCCGAAACATTACCGTCGCCGTACATCAAGATTAACATTTACAAACGTTGTTTATACTGAGTCGATGCTTTGAGATCTACATACTTCGATCTTATAAGCTCTTATAGGCGATGCGAGAACTGATAGGCAAATAAAAGTATACAAAATACAACCATTATGGCCTAACCCCTCTCAATCAAACATTAGAATATGCCTGTGCCGTGCAATGGTACGTATATACGCTGGATATATTAATAAAAGATAAAAGAAAATCTGTGGCGCATCGATTGAAAAATGTAACAAAAATCTACGGCTTAGATCATCAAGTCATTTTTATACCAGCACAATAAAACTACTAAAATACATCTAAAGGCAAGTGCGTTGTATACAATAAAAGTACTCAATTTGATTGGAAAGGCTTAGGCCTGAGTTCTGGTGCGGGATGGCGAATTTCACGTACTAAATACATTTTCCTTAAGTGCTTGACACACTACTACAAAAAATCATAAATCTGAAGTGCCGTCTTCGCTTATGAGTTGGTTTCATTTTCAATATGGATATTTTATATTTTTATAATAACATGACAGCGGATGTACGAAGTAGCGCATTGAAGTCCGCCGTATTAAGTTAGCACTTTACGGCCTGCGCTGACACTTTCACAACTTCATAATAAAGAGGCGCGGGTGCGAAAAAACATCAACGCGTTTCGTAAATATTGTTAATAATTGCCTTGAAGGTACTCGTGTTTGGAAACAACATTACTTACTTACAATAGTACTTGCAAATTAAGCATTCTTTTAAGTTTAAATTAAGCATTCTTTTAGTATTTTTATTAATAATATATTTATTACGTGCAAATAATTGTTCAATATTTATGTGTAAATGTAATATGTTGATATTACTTGAGTGATTTCAATTGAACCTCATTTCATGGGTAAAATGAAGGGGTTTCTTTATAAAATATTTGCTTTGAAAAACTCATTTTGGGGTTTGTATATTCCACATTAAAATTATACGTTTAAAATAACTTAATACTGCGTTCTTGCATATAAAAAGTATTTAAAAAATATCAGATAAATGCAACACCAGACAAAAAAAAAACAATAATTTAAAATCTTCAGTTACAAATTAAAACACAAAATACCTGTGTTGCGCGAAAAATCCACAGGAGATTGCGATAAAAATCAACACTAAAATATGCGAATAAGATGCGATCGCGTTGATGTCTTTTGTTCCGATAACATCTCAGACACTGGGTGCGACTCTACAGTTGCAGCAACATGGCTCTCCCGGCTATGTAGAGCTTCGCCTGCGGCCTGTTAACGACGTATTGTCATTAACGATCTCTATCGCCTAGCGGTGATTAATGATGGCACAAAAATGATTTGATGGTAAGTTTTTGGGTCAGTTTTTTGTTCCTTTTAATGAGCACGCTCGTAGTTTTAATGGAGCGAATGAAATTAATGGGTTTGGAATATTTTAATATCTTTAGGTTTTATATCTAAAGGAGAATTGTTCTAGTTGTAGTCACTGTGATTTCCTAAAATTACATCTTAAACTATGATCATAATTATGTAAGTGGACATTTCTGTTATGTAAGTTTCTTTCTTTTATAGAGGTGATCATAAATATTAAATATAAATAAATTGTATAATATATAAATAAAATATGTTCATATAATGGTTTCTTAGATTTACGCGAATGTTACACATTGAAATAAAACTATTTTATACGGATTTTAAAAAATGTAAAAATTAAACCAAATCGCGATAAAATCCGTATAAAATAGTTTTATTTCAATGTTCATATAAGTTTTGTACAATAATTGGAGATATTAATGTTGGAAATATCTTACATCGATTTTTATTTATAATGCGACTTCTACGTTGAATTTTAGTTTTAGCAAATAATAATAATAAATTAGTAGTATTAATCAATATACCTCTCACAGACAAAAAAGTTCTAAAATTGTATTAATCCCTAACATTTGAATCTACCAAAAACATACAATCTACTTTTTTTATTGTGATAAATGGCAAGATGAGCATGCCATTGGCCTGATGGTAAGCGATACGACCGCTCATGGACAGTAGCAAAACCAAACACCATGAATTACATAGCAATGCTTGGCATTCTACTGCTCTGGCCATCCTGAGACATAAGATTATATCCTGTAATTACTCTGGCAAGAATGTCCTTCAAACCGGAACACAACAGTGCATTTACACTGCTGTTTGGCGGGAGAAATGGACATTGCGGTGGTACCTACCCAGGCGGCGTCTCATACATGAGAGACCTACTAGTAGTTTATAGTAGAACTGTGTTTAAATACTTTTTGAGAACATTATGAAACCTCATCCATTGTATGATAGTCTCCGCTGCACAGCGACGCAATTACCAACACGACCCCGACTCAATTTAAAATCATTCGATCGGATTGTTTACGTTTATCTTTTAGTATCGGAGCGATTATGCAACGTAAGTGTGTGTTATATATTGGCTCTTATATGATATACATACATATTGAAATTACCGGAACATGAATTAAGTTTTTGTTTAAGCAGGTGGAAACGTAAAATGTCTGTGTTAAAAAAGACCTTTTATATTGGAATTGTGCATTTATTCAGATTAATTAAAAGGAAAATATTAAAATCTATCAAAAATAGCCCTAAACGTCTTACGTCTTAAAATTGAAACGTTACCAAAGATCAATACCAACAAAAAAACTTATAAGAAAATTCCTGTACCAGTTGGTGACTACAAAAACATATCGGCTAGCGTACGATAGAATTAAAAACACAATCGCCTCACCTCGACACATCCAACGCTATCAACAATGTTTGGGACACACAACACGCACGATACACAAGACACAGCGCCGACAACACACTACAGCCATCAGTCGACAACACGCCACAGCACAATATCACGAAAAATCACTAAAACCTCGAATATAATTATAAATATCCACTACTTCAAGTAAAACACGTCCACTGCGTGAGATTGTTTGTCGCAAACTGACGCGTGGCGGCGCCACCTGCGACGTGCGCGCGCGCACCACTCCACCACGCAGGCTGTCTCGCTCGTACTCGTCTAATCCTCCTTTAACACCTGAAACAAAACATAATATGATGATTGCGGGGACATCGAAAGCCTTCTGATGTGTTACAAAGGAAAAAGTTGATTTGTTATTTCGTATTGACTAGTGTTACAGCCCGGCTCTGTACGCATCAAATTTTTACGATGTTTTGATGCAGAAATTTCAAGGTGCGATCAGAGTTGCCGTATTCATGACAGTATTGACAAGTTGCTTGTACGTATTGAAGGCCAGTCACGTTCGTGCGAATATATAGGCCAGTGTTGATATATTTATGTGATTGAACCTCTAGACTACAAAATGGAAGAATGTTGTACAACAAAAATAAAACAACATCAAAAAATAAATCAAAAAATTTATGCACATTTTTATTACTATTTATAGCAACAACGTATGCAATCCCATAATACAGGCATTGCCCGCATCTCTGCCACGATCTTCCTATCCTACTAGATGGTTCTTCATTTGTGAATCAACGTTCTATACTTCACTTGATTATCAAAATATTTGGCGGAAATTGGCTTAACCCGTCTCAATCAAACTCTTGGTTGTTAAGGAGGCATGTGCCCTGCAGTAGGACGCTTATGGGCTGGATTATAAGCGGAAATTCATCGCTATATTTGGCAAAGTGAATTTTTCCATGAGAAACGAAATGACGGAAGCATAAAATGGACAAGATAAATTCTTATAATGCTATAAGTTGATCGGCATCCTGGACGACTGTTTGTACGTAGTTTCCGAGAAATATTGTGCACAGACATGTTATTCCAATAATTTTACACGACGTTACATGTGTACCGCTTTGTATGAACAAAGCGATTTTGATGTTATTGTAGAGTTAAGATTTTACTGCACTGTATCATACCATAATAGCACGTTGCTAAGCACGGGCATCCTCTTCAATCGAGAGTTCGATTGAGAGGGCTTAGGCCACAGTCCACCACGCTCTCTGTGACTGTCTGTGGACAAGACCAAATTGCGGATTGGCGGACTTCACATACCATAAAAAATCTTATAAGGTTATCTAAGTGATGTAGGTTTCTTAACGATGTTTGTCTTCACCATTAAAGGCATGTTCACTAGCTATACACATGACTGAATAACCAAAAGTGTGTCCTGGGATTTAAACCCGCGACCACCGTTTCGGCGGCATCTCGATGATGCCCTGTCACCCCTGTAGTCTATCTATCTAGAATTACGATTTTATTATCAAATTAGGTAATGTAAGCCACACACGACGCAAGATTGTCTTTGCGGGGGCGTACCAAGTATATCTTGATTAATTTATGTGTTTCTTGGGATTTTACGCCATAAAACTGTTATAAACTAAATCTATTTTACGACTTTGGCGATGAGTTGGCACACGATCTATTTTTTTATTCAATATTAGAGGCAATTTACGAGTACTTAAACTTTTGATCAGTCTGAAAAAGTAGTTACAAAACTTAAATAAAGAGAAATATTTTTGTTTAATTTCTTTTCCACATTTTGCGGGCTTTAAAAGGGCATTATGATGGAACAACAGAATGTCAAACCTTAAAATCACACTTCTTTTTTTGGCAGTTGTACAAAATTTACATGAAAAATCACAGGAACGGTTTAAAAATACCAAGGTAAAGCCATAAATGTGGTACAAAAACAGTAACGTCGATGGTAAAAAGTGACCACAACGTACCACCGCAACCGTTGTGAGGCTTCATGAACAGTGCGGTTTGCAGCATTAGCGGTTAGACGGTAGTGGGTTCGAGTCTGCGCGTAACAACTATATTCACTATTACATATTCTGTTTTAGTCACCTCATTGTTCAGTGGTTGTATGTATGACCTCTTAATCGCATTTTCTGGGTTCGATTCCTAAGTAACATGAGCAAACGATAACGTGTTGGCCGGCGAGATTGATTTTGCGTCGGTGGATATATCTGGAACCTGAGATGCATCGTAGGCAAATGTCGTGTTAGTAAAAAAGCCTCTAACTAATGCTAACTCTACTCACAAACCGTGACTATCCGGTATATATTAAAAAGGCATTAGGCAATAACTTTTACGGAGGTGTTAACAGCGAGATAATTTCTTTGCCGGCACGAGGACGCCGCGACGCGTGCCCGCGCATACTTATTTATAATTAACTCCCACAGTAGGATGTGACTTTCCATGCCGTCATATATTATCCTAGATTAAAAAGACCGCTGTTATGAGTATTCCTTCCTCCCGTTTTATGTATGTTAGGCACAAATTGACTAGTTCTAGCAAGATCCATCAAAACTAAAGCAATTAGAAAGTCTGAATATCTGAATACGCTTTCTTTCTAATTCGCAATCCATCCAATGGTTATCTGGTAGAGATTGCCTTAGAGCGATAAGGCGCCATTTGTACTATGTTGTTTATCTCTTTAAACTGTTATATTTATTGTGTACAATAAAGAATAAAATAAATAAATATTATATTAAGTGATACTTTGAAATGAATGACTGAATTATAGGGGATTTGTGTGCAAGCGCTTGTGGGGGAAAATGACTCTTTTCCGCGATATACAAATCCACATAAGACATACATAAAATCACAGTTGTTTGCATCGGGTAGACAAAGACCTCATTCAGCCACAGTTGGCCGTCTGTTTAGCTTATCCGTTCTAAAATGTAATAGAAGCGACAATCTTACCGCCTCCAAACTCATTTCTCAAACTACTCATGGACGATTTTCTAGCTTTAAATCACGCAAGGTCATAAAAGATGATGTCAAATCATTGCTCCTTTATAAGTTTGAAGCCTAAAGCTATATTAAAAGTGCTTGTGTGCTTAAGGGGCAGACCTCGACATCCGCGACCCGTATTGGTTATTCACGTGAGTGAGGAAACGTGCCCAAGTGGCGCAACCGAACCACACCACAAATGTGGAGCGTGTTAATAGGCTCCGAAACAATACCCCTTCTTGAGTTAATGAAATATACAATGCACTTGATTTTGCCCGCGGCCTTGCTTGCGTGCTTGAAAAATTTCGAGAACAGGGTTGTGTTGTTTTTAGATATCAGATTTTCAACCATGATATTTTTGACATTAAAGTATTTTCTGTATGTATACCCAAATAAGTCCCACTGCAGGGCACAGGCCTCCTCCACAAAGGAGAGTACGATTGAGAGGGGTTAGGCTATAGAGTCCGCCACGCCGCGCTGGCCTAGTGCGGGTTGGCATATATTACATACTGTAGAAATTCTTCAAACTCGCATCTTAAAGCATTAAGTTGCAGTTTATTTATGTATGTAGGTACTAGGTATTATGGTTATTACACCGGATTACCGTTTTTTTCATCAATGATTACAATAGCTATAAAGCAAAATAATATATGTACGTGTTCATTGTTTCTGTCGGTACCTCCAGAATTTTATATTATTCAAATGAAAGGAAATAATCTTATAAATTGGGTATAGATTCCGGGACCACGATGTACAAATTCAGATTGCTGAAAGACCAATGACATTTATAAGTTCATAACCATGACTAATAATCCGAAAGATTTGTATAATCATAAGTATGCATGCATTTGAATGAGACAAAAGAAAACAGAACATATTTAAAGTGTAGCTAAATACCTAGTTCTTTTTACTCATTAATACAAGCCTGCCGACATGTTAAAAGGCTTGTCGCCCTAAACGTCAATTATCATAGATATTATCAGGATACTCGTTATTGGTAATGACAGCGATGATCTTAATAATCAACTTTAATAACTTACTTAGTGATCCGAGCATCAAATGCAAATGCCGTGGATATTCTCCGTTATTCTGATGATGGGAACCGACGCTACGAGACCAACATGCCCTTATTATATCTCTCTTTATATACTTTTTCTTAATGCAAACGTTTATAGAACATTAATAAGTTATCAAGGTTCGAGCCCTTTGAAGATTGTGTACTGTAACCAAAACGTGGTTACAACGCGAGACAATGCAATACTTTAGTATTAACAATACTAAATTATAAAATTTTATAAATTAAATACAAATAAATACACCTATACACATATATACACCTAAATACAGTCACATACATAGTCCTGACCACACACGAGATCGAGTCTTGTATAGTGGGTATTAGAAACTACGAGAGATTTTTCGGTCTCACAATCACCCAGACCCGAAGCAAATACCTGTGTTTCACACCAATATTCGTTTCGATGCGGTGATCGAACCTGCAGTCTCTCGTTTTACAGACGGCATCTAGCTGCGCCATGGAGGCTGTTAAAATTTTATAAATAATTTATATTTTTACTAGAAATATGGATCATCCATGAAATGGTTAGAAACTTAGTAATAATTAATTTAACGCGAAGATCTAGTTAGAGATCCTGAGCCATTTTCAGAGTAAATAATTCCTATTTTCCTTAAGTACATACATATATATTTTATTATCTAAAGCTTTCCACTGCACGTCCAAAGTAATAACAGCGCATTTAATATTACTCGTAATGAAAGCCGTAATGCAGAGGCACGAGCATGCAAAATATAAATGAAGTATTTTATAACCGCCACTACATATAAATATAGTGGACAGTTGTGGATATTATGAATGTATTTATGAGCATGGTAGCTCGTTACTGCTTGATGACATATGAATATAATGAGATATTTTCTGAAAACTGTCTGGTTTACTATTAACGTGTGATAGGCATAACTCAGATTTAACTACATAGGTACTGCATTAAAATCTTCTTTAAGCAAGGGTTCGAGTGAGAGGGTTTAGACTCTATTCCACTGTGCTTTCGTATTGTGGGTTGGCAAACTTTACATACAATAGATTTTTGGTGAAGTTCTCTAGGATATGCACTATGCAGGTTTCCTCGCGATTTTATCCGAAATATCAGACATGTGCGCTGACCGCAGCTTCAGCATTTTGGATACCGTGCGTTACTTTAGACTTTAGTTATAAATTGCTAAATTGAAAGTTACAATTCCATAATCAATATTTACAGTTAATACAAACATAATAGATTAGAGAGAAGTGGATAATTATTTGTTTCCAACTCCTTCTACTTTTTTATTTTTGATTACTTTTGATGCGGGTTAAAATTTGGTTGCGTTTAATAGATCGCCAGTTGCTGTACTATTTTTAACCGACTTCAAAAAAAGGAGGAGGTTCTCAATTCGACTGTATGTTGCTTTTTTTTTTTTTTTTTGTGTTTGTTACCTCATTTCTCTGTACTGGGTGAACCGATTTCAATAATTCCTTCTTTAATTGAAAGCTGGTGCTTGTCGTTTGGTCCCATAAAAATATGGTAACGATCTGACGAATATCTTCGGACCTGGAGAGGGGAACTCCTTAAAATTAAGTAGGATTCCAATGGTTCTTCTTGCATTGAATTAAGTATAAAAGCAAAATTACAGTGGTGGAGGAAAGTAGGGGTAGGGGCGAGGGGGGGGTTAGAAAATTAAGAAACATGTAAATAGTCAATATCTTCGGCAGCTTTTAACCGATTTTAGTGATTTCTTTTGCATCAGAAAGAACGTATTAACACTTTGATCTCACCAAGAAATCAGGAAAATCTGATGAATATCTTCGGTCTTGGAGAGTAGAACTCCTCAAAATTAAGTACGATTCCAATGGTTCTTTTTGCATTGGATTCAGTATAAAAGCAAAGTTACAGTGGTGAATGAAAGTAGGGGTAGGGGCGAGGGGGGCCGTTAATAAAATGAACAAACACGTAAATAGTCAATATCTTCGGCAGCTATACCAATAAATCATGAAGATCTGATGTAATAGTGACAAAGAATCATATTATTACAGTTTAATAGTATGCCATATACCATTCCGTAATGAAACCGATATCGGCAATTGGGGGCATTGCCGATTGTTATGTGTTGGTGAACAAATTGTACATGACGATGATAAATTTTGTGAAAACATGGAAGAACGAGCCGTCATGTCGGATGAATTGTTCGTAAGAAGCATTCGAGGATTAAATATCCAATAAAAGAATGTTTCAAAAAGTCTCAACGGCAATCAAAATCAATTTGCAAGGACGATTCAAAACTTTTTCATGTAAGCCCGCATTTTTGAAAGCCTATTATTGCGTTCTTCACAAGTATCTTTTGAAATTACTCTGGAGATAGATTCCCTTATTTAAGACAGGCGTTGCTCCCTTTCTCCGTTTGTCTCATTTAAACGGCGCTCTCTCATACGAGCAGCGCGTTTACTAGGTCTACCCATATTCAGGCTATCGAACTTTTAAGTCACTAAAAATAAAAAAATAAACCAAAATTTTAACAAAAAAAATAACCGACTTCAAAAAACTGACAAAATTCATACTAAAAATTAACATCTAAAAAAAGACAAAAAAATGTGACATAAAAAACAAACTAAAAATGCACTAAAAAGTAAAAAAATAATTGCGTATTCTAACGTCAATAATTTACAATCTATTCAATGTACATATAGGTACGATCTATGTGTTTTCCTCGCAAGATTGTATTTATATATTATGTATTCAGATAAACTTTCCATCTAACTCAACACATACCTATGAGTAACAAATAATTATAAAAACATTTATTTACAGTTCATCTAAGCTAAAATTTGAAATATATGAATGCACTACTTAAAAGACAATCAAATTATTAGAATAATGTACAATTATTGTTATTTTTGGAGTCGGTGTCAGCCAAATAAACTCGACATTATACCTGACAACATTAAATGACAACTTTATGAAATCTATTTTATACGAATATCCTCTTATACTATTATGTGGATTATTAACCTTAATTCAATAAAATATAATATCTGACGTTTATGTAGTTACTAACTCATAAAACTTGGATGACACCGACTCCAAAAATAACAATAATTGTACATTATTCTAATAATTTGATTGTCTTTTAAGTAGTGCATTCATATATTTCAAATTTTAGCTTAGATGAACTGTAAATAAATGTTTTTATAATTATTTGTTACTCATAGGTATGTGTTGAGTTAGATGGAAAGTTTATCTGAATACATAATATATAAATACAATCTTGCGAGGAAAACACATAGATCGTACCTATATGTACATTGAATAGATTGTAAATTATTGACGTTAGAATACGCAATTATTTTTTTACTTTTTAGTGCATTTTTAGTTTGTTTTTTATGTCACATTTTTTTGTCTTTTTTTAGATGTTAATTTTTAGTATGAATTTTGTCAGTTTTTTGAAGTCGGTTATTTTTTTTGTTAAAATTTTATAAGAATGTAGACTGTATTCTTGTATGTAATATGTGATGAACAACAAAGCGTTATCTATCTATCTAAAGAGAAGCTAGTGTACCTAACAGACGCGCCCAGCTCGGGAGCTTGATGCCAATTCTTTGCGTGCTGTTGATCCTGGCTGACAGTAGTTGCAGTGGCGGGTGTGTGGGCGGGAAAGTCTCTACAAATATAATATTTTGATATGTATACGTATAAATGAATGAGCTTCTGTTGGTGCGGTGTATTGTGCTGCACAGCCACCAGCGGGCGGTCGCCCAGCCGTCCGGATTGGTCGCATTAATCATCTAATACTGTAATACGTAGGACAACTTACTTAATCTGTTTTTTTTTATTTGTATGGATACCTGTATGCCTTCTTCATAAGATTTTAATAGGTATATGAAGTACATGAAACGAGAGGCCGCGGGTTCGATCCGCGCACCGAGACAAATGTTAGTTGGAACCACAAGTATTTGTTTCGGGTCTGGGTGTTTTTGAGACCGAAAAGTCTTTCGTACTTCCTGATACCCACGACACAAGACTCGATCTTAGTGTGAGTCAGGACCATGTAGGTATGTGACTGTTGGCTGTATTTAAAAAAGAATAAAAAATTAAGTGCAGTCATTTTTTTGTTCCCAATTATTTATAAACCAAGAAGCATCCTCATCAGCCTTTAACAAAAGTATATGATCACGTACGCGTGCACAGTGGCGACAACGTGAGAATCTCGGGCAATGTAATCTGATACATAAATCAGTGACGGCTGGGCCACCGGGGAAGCTGCGCTCCGGGGTTGTGGTCGATGGTGACGGATAACACACCTTTGTGTTGGGATTAAAGGTGGTTTAAAAAAACTGTTTTTACTAACTTTTAGGAAGTTGTAAGGTTTTTCTAAAATAAATTCGCTAAATAGTGAATATGTGGAATTATTTATGATACATCAGTTTACATAAACTGGACTGAATGGACTGTGTGGGTAATTTCAAATTGTCACAATTTTAATGTAACCTCATCCAACTAGGGCCTCATTATGCTTACTCCAGCTCCACAATATTGACTAGAAAACATATCCAATAACCTACTGACTACCATCAGAAACAAATTAATTAGACAATAATATATTGTGACATGTGCGCGCTTACACAGTTCACGCAGTGGTGCTCAATCTCCACGAGACGGACAAAAAATGTAAGTTAATACTTAACACGCCGGATACATGATGTCATCCAGCCAGGGAAGCTGCAAACGTCTAATTTTACAAATATTTGTGTACTACTTCATCAATTTTAATACATTTTATGGCCATCGATAATAACCTTAGACAGTATTTTAAAAAAAATCACTGCTAGATATAGTAAAGGGTGATTTGTTTTGTTAGCCTCTGTCACACAGTCAAGACAGCTGTGAAACGAGAGGCTCGACTTTTAGTGTCGGCGCGAATGATGGCCGCATACAATAGATAATTAAATAAACACACCCAACAGTCACATACATAGTTCTAATCCCACATTGAGATCAATTAAGTCTTGTGTCGTGGGTATCAGGAACTACGAGAGACTTTTTCTTTGGTCTCACAAAATCCAGACCCGAGACAAATATTTGTGGGCGACACAAACATTGGTCTCGGTGCGGGGATCGAACCCGCAGCCTCTCGATCCACAGTCGGCGTCAAACCACGGAGGCTGTCATAAACTGATCTTAATCTTTTTTGAAATAAATAATTACTGTATCCTTGTAAACTTTACTGTTTTAAGACATGTTGATCGAGGCAACAATAGTGTAAGTTGACAGATTGACTGCGTGGCTGCGCTTGCGTCGACCGCACAGTGCTACCGATACTTTACGGATTGGACAAAAAACATGCAATACGATATTATATTTGACGTTTAAACCACCAAGGCTACTTTGTCAGTGAATTCAGTTTGATGATGGTTTGGTGTATATTAGTATGACATTAACGCACAGTGCTGTGTGTGCGAAGATAATCAAAATATTATAGATTTTTATATCAGTGTTTTGCGTTTTGGGAAAGTCTTAAGTAATCCGTATAGTTTTGGTACAATGGTTAATTTTGTTTGATAATGTAGGTTATGAAAGTGAGCCTCTTCTATTGAGCTTCTTGTGTGGATCAAATCACGAACAGCTAAATTTTAATTCTAAAAATGTAATTATAGAATGACAGCAGTCATTGTAACTAGCATTGTGGATGTTTTACACCTCAGGCTGGCCCGTAGCAGCGAAGACTGTAAAGTCTTGAAAACGCTGAAAAGATGAAATAATCTAAACCGGAATAAAATTCATAAAAATATTTTTAATGTGTAATATTTGAGTAAACATTAGAAAATATTAAGTAGGTATAACATTTAGTGAGTAGATGCCATTCCTGATATCCTTAAATCTAACTGGATTTATAAAAGGGATCAAGGACAACATACATACATACATAAATTCACGCCTTTATCCCCGAAGGGGTAGGCAGAGGCGCCACCAGGACACCCACATTTCGCCTTGTATGTTCCGTCCCACCATGTGATAGGGGGAGAGCCTATCGCCATATCGGGCACAAATTCCTGACTCCGGACTGATAATGAATAGAAAAATCCAATATCACTTTGCCCGACCCGGGACTCGAACCCGAGACCTCAGCTTTGTAACCGTACCGTAATACAACTACGTCACCGAGGCAGTCAAGGACTAGCTGGGAATATATATAGATAAGACACATAGTTATATACCAACTAGAAAAAAATATTTATAAGCTATAAATCCACAACAAATCCGTACTTATCCACTTTCACTAAAGTATTATAAAATATCTTTTATCGGATCACGTCAATCATTATTAAAATATGACAAGTATGTATTTTGGCTCTTTTTTTTTCACCAGTATAAACAAACATGATTATATTAATAATAAACTACAATACACAAAGATTTTTGGGGGTTTAGGTGTTCTGCCATTCGAAATTATTTTGCCGGCCTAAATACCTAACTGCGTTTTCACGTATATACATCATACATATTGATTTTTCACAACCGTTCCGAAGCTTATAATTAATCAAAAATACAATAACGGATGAACTGAAATTTTTTTTACGGTAGTTGTCTTTTCGGGCGTGAAATTCAATGCCAGATTTCTGTCATCAACACTATACTACAAAGTGATTACGTCAAGAAAATGCAGTTTTATGACCCAAACAGACGGTTTGAGATAACTGAGCATCCAAGGCGGGTATCATTTAACACGACGGATCGAATTGCGCAACATGTCCAAGTACATTTGAACTAGGGTGAAATACACACCATCACATGCTGCATCTAGATCACCAGTCGCTAGCTACGGCCCCTGGCTTTTGGTCACAAACATTTGAATACATTTTTAATTTAAAATTAGAATTAGACACACAAATCCTGGGGACGGAATGACCTAAGAAAATAACAATTAAATAGGTGAATCTTTAACATCTATTTTGAATAACTGAGAAGGATCTTAAGTAAAATAAAATCCATGAAATTGACAGAATAATTTTAGTATAAAAAATCTAAAACGCACGTACATACAGACAACTAACGTCTTTAGCAGTATACATTTTATAAATATATTAATACATATTTACGCGACATAAAAGTCGCTTAAAAATGAGTTCTTTCGCGTTATTTATTGTTTTTCTAACACGTATTTGGTGAATGTAAATTCAAAAATTGTATAATGCATATTTGAAATGCAAATATTCATGTAAATCATTAGTAATACGTTACGAAACCCACTGGCACAATAAATTATTATAAACTCCGTTTTGATGTTATTTGGAGTGTTTAGAAGTAATAATTTATTATTCATATCCGACAATACAAGGTTTTATATTTTCAAGTATTTCTTAAAATGTTATGTTATCTTGGAAACAGTGCGCACGATTAGGACTATGTACACGTATATATAATACCCTTTTTTTAAATAACAACAAGATAGAAATATTCAAAATGTCTATATAAACACACCTAAAGCATTTTGGAAAAGTTAACATTACGAGTACCTACCTATATCATCTACAATCCGAACATATTGAATACAAATACATACGCAATAGCAATCACGGTTCCCGTTAGCTAATCAACGCTTTCTCAAATTGATTTACTGCGCTAACACCCGCTTGCTAAAACATTCGTCATTACTTATGGAAAGTTATGTAAACCTATGTGTGCCAAGTATAATGTACAAGAGAATGACAATCCTAATATAAAATGGCAGGGTATTGGTTCGATGTTCGTCGGGAATTTTTTTTATTTTTTTTTATTTTCTAATAGTCACATACATAATCCTGACCCCACACTAAGATCGAGTCTTGTTCCGTCGGTATCAGAAACTACGAGAGACTTTTCGGTCTCACAAACACCCAGACCCGAAACAAACGCTTGTGGTTCACACAAAAATATGTCTCGGTGGGGGGACCGAACCCGCGGCCTCTCCTTTCACAGCCAGCGTGCAACCAACTGCGCCACGGAGGCTGCCCGTAAAATATCTTTTTTTAATTTTGTAGAATGATTAAACTAGAGAACCTACTAATAGTGTTGCAGCATCATGGTTGAATATGTATATTAATTCAAAGAGGTTGTATTATAAATGATAGGGACATTAGCATAGACAAATGCAACATAATAGCGGTTAGGTAGTAAATCTATATTTAGATTTAACAAAAAGACAAAATCAACTCATGGGTCATGTACGTTGCATTGTTACTTTGCAGACTTAACTTTGCTCTATTAAGCACCTCTATAGCTATCGAAATAAGAGTTGTTTTGCCTTGGCGGGGAGGTATAGGTGTTTATTAAAATTCGAAGCGGCTGCGACCTCGGCACTGACATCTCTGCGGCACCGTATGAGGTTTTGCATGATGACTGCGCTTTGTTCTGGGGTTTAAGAAATTATATCATGAAATTATCTTGACTATTCTGTACTGCTTCAGCCCATAATGGCACACTGCTGAGCTCCGCTATAACCGAAAGCTCGATTGGCAGGGCCTTGGCTATATGGAACATAGTTACTCGATTATAATAATTGATTTCCAATGTACAAGTATATAAAAAATCTAAGTCTAACCATACGAGTACTTTAAAGTCTTTATAATAAAGACTGAACCATCAGGGGAACCGTGTGCTCTATTGCTACCTATAATATATATAAAATAAGACGTTTAGGCTTAGATCATTGCTAATCGGAGCGCCTAGATCTTAATTATTGTAACGAAAGTATTTATCTAAAATGCAAAAATTGTTATAGGGCAATTATATTTAGCCTTACGCCCACTAATCATTATTAGGAGAAAATACAATTACTCAAATTGAATTTAGCAGCAATGCTATTTGGTACTTTGATTACATTTTCTGTCAGGTAGTAGTACGAGCAATATACCTGTTACAAAATGTTTAAAAATACATTTGATATTACGAGTATTTATCCAAATAATAGCGAGGCGGAAGTAAATAATATAACATTTTAAACTACGGTATTATAAACGCCCTCTCAATTTTACTCGGCTGATTGTTGATTTAACGACTGTGACTGCCGCAAAATTAAATTATCTTTTTTGCTCATATTTTTCTGCATAACAATTGTACTTATCATGCCATTGTATATGTATAATACGCATCTTCAGCGAATAATAGATCAAAAGAGTCGCAAACTAGATATCGTAGGTTGATGCCCTAAGCCTTTTAAGTTACGTGTGTAATGTTATTTTAATTTCAGGGGAACCTGCGTTTTGACAGTTCTCCACAAAGATTTCGAATTTAATTATAGTCTATAAAATTGCAGTGTGTCTGAGTCTGAGTGATAGGCTTAAGAATCTTTTTCTAAAATGATTTATGTGGGCAGCCGGCTGTCTAATCAGTCTGCAACTTGGGACAGAGGGAAATTTCCGGAGGCACAATACCCTTTTCTTCTACAATCCCTTGTCCTTTCTATTTCGTTCCTGTGACACATGTGTTGTAAATGTTGATAGGCGGCGATAATGTCACCAGTTACCAATTTTCTTTTGCAGATTTATCATCATCATCATGATCATCAGTCACAAAAAAAAACTGTCGAAACACTGGCTTTGTCAAGGATTCGTACAGCGTTCTCTTAGAAACGGCCTGATCCATGCAATATAAAACAAAAAAAGAGACTTACTCAAAAAAGTTTACAAGAGTTAGATTTATACCAACTAGGCGATGCAGATAAACACGAAATATGAACATCGCGCGGCGAACATGATCTGTAGCGAGAACTAAGCAGATGATCTTGTATCTGGCATCGCTGCAACTCAATATTTGTGATACGAGCCCGCATTCCGGCCGTATCGCTCTCATCGCGATCGCCATGTCATCGCCGGCTGCTATAAATAAAAGCTTTTGAAATCGTAAGCTAATTTACTTGTGGTCCTGGGATATTTTTTATTCTTGCTGGAACTAACCTGAAGGCAAATACAGCCGTCTAGATTGGCCAAACGGCGAAAGACATACTTTCGATATAAGTTGGAATTCTGGCTCATTCAATTATCTACTTATTTATAATTATATCATCAATCAAAAAACTTACTACTTAAACAACTGGATTACCCGATCACAGCTCATAAACACTGCCATTATAATTGGTGCGTAAATTGACTCAACGCGTCTATGCGGTATTGCGGGTTAAGGTAAACCTGATTTTCAAGTCTTGTGTCTGTCTGGTACCTTAAGGGGCTGATGTTAAGCGGTAGCTAGGCGGAGTTGGCAAGTACGAAACAAAGAGTGGACTGTATTTATGTTATCCCCTTCTGAGGGCTGATTCGCGGTGCGGTGCGGTTGAGTCGGGAGCAAGGGATGTGCACGCCTTACCTTCACATCTGCATCCTCGGCGAGGTGGCACGCGGTCCCGGCGCGATGGCGTCGACGTATTCACGACACTCGCGCGAACAGGGGCTTGTCCCGTAAAATAGCTATGCCAGCGTCAACCTTGCGGTTCTCAGTCCTTTATTAACAATAGGTACACACAAAGCGGCGTGCGATTATATAATTTAGCGCGGATTAGCGTAACGCCATTTGCACATGCGGAATAGCGGCGGCGGGAACACTTACGTCCTTACGAGTACATGTGCGGCGCGTGCGGCGGTTCGAAGCGAAGTATTGTGGGGCACAGCGCGTCCCCACTTCCCGTAGCTCCCGCGCGACGAACGCGCGAGGAGTACAGATATATTAGGTCAGGCGTGCGTTAGAGGGAAAGGAATATAGCGGGAATATGTAACACAACACAGCACTCATTGCAGTACTGCCAACCTCGCGTTGTATGCATAGAAAAAATGCATCAAAAATAGCGGTTTACACAAATTTATAAATATGGCGGAACCATTCCCCCCGGCCTTAAAGGGTACCTTTAAAAATAATAATAAAAATGTTACGATTTACGAACAATAAAGTAACGCGGTAATAAAGAATGACCCTAAACCTAACCTTAAAGCGGAAGCGAATAAGTTAACGACTATACCCACGGGGCTCTCGGCATCGGCTACGAATCTAATATTCGCAGCCACTAGGTGTCCTAGTCCTACGAGCTACCGTGAGAGGTATAAAGTTATTGATTGGGCAACGGGCACAGCCGGACGACGGGTCGCACGAAGCTTCCCCTATTCGTCTTAACTGTCACGACGCGTGTTGCTCCATCCTTCGATGGGTGGACTGCTTCCACCACACCGAGAGGCCATGAAAGAGGTGGTGCATTATCAACTATAATAACCACTACCGTCCCTAATTGAATGGGAGTGGAAGGCGTGGTCCACTTAGCTCGAGCTTGCAATTGATGCAAATACTCAATCCTCCAGCGTTGCCAAAAGGATTGGACCATTTTATCTAAAAGCGAATGTCTCTCACGTAGATTACAGGAGTCTACATGAGACGCGGGTAGCGAACATAGCGGAGCGGTATGAAGAAAATGAGCGGGCGTGAGCGCTGCGGGCTCTGCGGGATCACTACTTAGCGAAGTAAGCGGACGCGAATTTATAAGTGCCTCGACCTGCGTGAGTACTGTTAATAACTCTTCATAGGAAAGCAGCTGCTGTCCTATGACCTTGAACAGGTGAGATTTTACGACCTTCACCATGGATTCCCAGCATCCACCCCAGTGAGGGCTTGCAGGTGGAATCTGCTTGAAGTCTATACGACTTTCAGAAAGTTCGTGTTCAAGGTGCGGGCGATAATGGTCAAGAAATTTGTATAGGTCGCGTAAATACGAACTACAACCGACAAAATTCGTAGCGTTATCCGTGTACAAACACTGAACCGGGCCGCGGCGTGAAAGAAAGCGTTTTAGTGCGGCGAGAAAACTAACCGTGCTTAAGTCGGAAGCTATTTCAACGTGCAAGCAACGAGTAGTTAGACACGTAAATATACAGAGCCAGGCTTTGCGACTCTTGACGCCCCTACCACGCACGGGTGTGTATTTTATAGGACCTGCGTAATCACAACCCGTATGCGAAAAGGGTTTGTCTACCTGGTTGACGCGGTAAGCGGGTAAATCGGCCATCTTTGGAAACAATGGACGCGGTTTGGCCCGAAAACAAGTGTTACATTTGTATATGCGGTGACGAATAATTCGCCGAGCGGCAAGTATCCAATAGCGACGCCTAATTATAGACATTAGAAGTTCAGGACCAGCGTGTAAATACTTCTTATGATAGTAGTCGACTATCAAATCAACTATGTGATCGCGGCGTGGGAGAACACGCGGATGTCTCTGCGAATAGTCGACGACCGCATTCGACAAACGGCCACCGACGCGGATTATATTCTCTTTGTCTAAGAATGGACTAAGCCTTTGCAGGGCGGGTGAACAAATCTGTTTCTTTGTTAATTTAATTATGTCATCAGTGAAATAAACACGTTGAAGAGCGTGTATGATTTGATTTTCGGCGTAATTTAAATCAGAAGAGGTTACGAAAAGTCGACGCGGTAACAATTTCGAAAAGCGATAAACATAAACCATTATGCGTAATAGTTTAGACCAAGAAGAAGTACGAAGCGCGAGCGAGTAAATTAGCGAATCAACAGCGGGTGTGGTTACAGCATGTATCAACGGTTTCAAATCAGGTATGTCTTCGACATCATTTTCAACGAACGAAGCGATAGGCCACTCTGCAGGATCCTTACAAGCCCACGACGGTCCCGAAAACCACAAAGGATGGTCAATAAGGGCCGCGGGCGATAAGCCACGAGATAGGCAATCAGCAGGGTTTTCATTTCCTGCTATGTGATGGAAACAGCTGGCGGGAACGTTGTCGATCACCTTAACTACTCGATTAGCGACAAACGTCTGCCAGCGGTGCGGAGAAGAGTTGATCCAACACAGTGTTACCTTCGAATCGGTAAATGCGAATACGTTCGCAATTTTATAACGCGGCTCAAATATGTCGATAACCTTCTTCATGAGTGCGGATAGAAGAACCGCTGCACATAACTCCAACCTAGCGATAGAAACAGTTTTAAGCGGCGAGACTTTAGACTTAGAACACACAAGTACAACATTTCTAGAGCATTCTACTACGGTTTGCATGTATATCACTGCGCCGTAAGCACGTTCGCTAGCGTCAGCAAAACCCAACAGGTTGACAGCGCAACCTTGAACTACGCCCAAATGTCGTGGTATACGTACCCCATTCAAGGCGGGCAGTTCATTGCAGAACTGCGACCAAAGCGTTGCGATGCGTTTTGGTGGAGCGTCGTCCCAGTCACATTTTGCCGTCCAAAGTTCTCTGATGAGAAGTTTGGCGTACAAAATGACGGGAGCCACTAAACCCAAATTATCCCACAAACGGGCTACAGCGGAAAGAATGTTACGCTTGGTGCACCCAGGATTGGGCGCGGCGACCTTAAACGTGAAAACATCGTCGGAACTATCCCAATGCGTGCCTAAAATTTTATGCGGTATGGCGCCCCGATCAATTTCGAGACAAGAGGAAGCGCGATGCGAAGCGGGTATGTCACGAAGAGCTGCGGCGGAATTGCTGGACCACTTGACGAGGTCAAATTGACCGGACTTAAATAATCCTATAAGCTGGATGCAGGCATCTGCAGCAACAGATTCATCATTCTGAAACGAATCACCGGCCATTATGCTGAAACACACGTCGTCCATATAAGTCGAACTGGATGCGATTGCGGCTGCTAATGGAAATTTGTGTCCTTCGTCTGTTATAAGCTGTCTGACGACGCGGACGGCGTGGAATACACTTGACTTCATTCCAAAACACACGCGATTAAATTCAAAAATTGACAAAGGGTCAGTGACCTGAAAGCGGAAAAGAATACGCTGGAATTTACGATCGGATTCGTTCATAAGAATCTGTAAAAACATCTGGCGGCAATCGGCGGAAACAGCGATTTTGAAGAGGCGGAAATTAAGAAGTATTGAATTTAAATCACCTTGAAGATTAGGCCCTGTATGCAAAACTTCGTTCAAGGATAGCCCAGAACTAGTCTTGCAACTGGCATCCAATACCATACGTACCTTGGTAGTTGACTTGTCTTCACGTTGCACGCAATGGTGCGGTACAAAATAAGATGCGGAAAAATCGACACTATCAACAGGTCCTATTTCGGTAATATAGCCTTTGGCAACATATTCGCGGATTATGTCGGCGTAAGCGGCGCGCAACATAGGCGAAGACTGCAACTTGCGTTCCAAGCAAAGAAAACGTCTGTGTGCGGTTTGAAATGAATTACCTAATTTATAAACGTCATCCTTAAACGGTAAGGCGACTGTGTACCTGCCACTAGCATCACGCGTAGTGGTGGCGCGGAAATGATTCTCACATTCAAGGTCATCTTGACTGTGGGCGGGCGGAGCGGAGATTTCCTCGAGTTCCCAAAATCTTTTAAGAAGGATGTCCAAAGAAATCTGGTCGACGACCGTACAACAAGCCGATGTCGACTTTAAACTCGATTTTCTGGGTATCAAAACTGGAGCGGAACCCATTAGTACGTAACCTAAAATTGTATTAATAGCGGATGGTAAGCCATTCATACTGTTAACAGTACCCGGCAATAACAGATGTGGGAAGATATCTGCACCTAGAAGTACATGCACCTCTGACGGTGTGGCGAAAGCAGCGTCTGCGAGCGGCAACGTATTTATATAATGCGCGAAAAAAGTTCTATCAACGGGAACCGAAGGTAGACTATCCGTGATGCGGTCGACAACAAGTGCGGATACGTTGAAACAAATATTATTATCAAAACGCGAGAATACTTTAAATTGCGCGGAACCTCTAATACACTTTTCTATACCACCGAAACCACGTACCATAGTTTGCGTATTCTTATTGTAATTTAAACCTAGCAACGCACAATATTCCGATGTTATAAAATTACTTTGTGAACCAGAATCAAGTAAACATTTAATAACATGCGCTTGACCTTCAAAGTCATACGCGACTACCTGAGCCGTCGACAACAATATAGTGGACAGCGTAGATCGCTCGTTACGATAATCATTAGCGGTTGCGTTCGATACTGGCGCGGCGATGTGCAGCGATGCAACGTCGCGCGCTTCGTCGGCGGGCATCGATGACGCATCGAGAGATGTGGCGCGCGCGGTCGGAATAGCGCGAGCTGTGGAGGCGGGGGTAGCGGATTCGACTCGCGGTGCGGGCAAAGTCACATTACGTTGAGTTTGCAAAACTATTTTGTTGAAATGTAATAACGTATGATGTTTTGAGTTACAATTTCGACATCTGGAATTCGACTTACAATCTCGTAATTTATGTGTTAAACTAAGGCAGTTTATACAAGCGTTGTAATCTTTAACACATTTAAATCGTGCGGAAGGCGTAGTAAAATGGTTGAATTTAGGACATTTAAACAGATGAGCGTGTACGAAATTATCACAAAGACATTTTTGACTAGGTGATGAGACCAGAGTGTAGGTCTGCGGGTTAGGTACGTGATTACGAGGCTTATTTCTAATGAAATTATTATTTCGCGGAATATTTGTACCGGTGGAATTTATTTGCGTGTTAGTGTATATTTTAAACTGACTACGAATAAAATCATTTAAGTCGCGGAATGTAGGTATTTCTACATCGCGGTATCTTTCTTCAAAAGCATGTACCGTCTCAGCGTCAAGTCTTCGCAAGGCGAGGTACAACAGCATGAAGTCTGCCAAATCATCTAATTGCAAGTTCTTTAAAGCGCTTGCTGCGGTAATAAATTGTTCTAAAAATTCTTGGAATTTAGACGCTGAGGCGGAACCCATACTTTTGAAGTTAATCATTTGGTCCAAATAAGTGGACGCGAGTGTACGAATGTCTTGATACCTATCAATAAGACATTGCAGTATAATTGTATAATTTTCTGCGCACGGCGTAATACCCGAGAACACGTGCTTAGCCCTTTGTGAAAGTTTACTTAATAGGTAATGTAACCTATCACTATCTGATAACGTTGTATTATCATGTACAATAGATTTAAAGCTTGCGTAAAATAAAGGCCAGTTACGAATATCACCGTCAAAGCACATTATTTCTAGCGGCGGCAAACAAGGTTTGTTATGTTTTAAAACATTGCGACTCGGAAACGTGTCCACTCCCGAATGGGTGGATTCAACACGTGCTAAGACGCGTTTTATGCGACAATATAAATCTTCAAACGAAATTAAAGACTGAAAATCTGGTTTACTAGTAGGATCAGACTTAAGCAAAGCGCGGTTATAATCATCAACTGAATCTCTAAATTGTTCTGACAATCTATCGATCGATCCTACTGAACTGAGAAATGTTTCCATGCATTCCTCACTAGTAAATGCCTTTTGCGAATTATCGAAAATATTTTGTATGATTGCAAAATATGTGTTTCGCTTACTTTCCGATAAAGTAAGCTCACTGTCGTACGCGGGTGATTCAGCGCCCTTTGTCCTTGAGCGCGACATTTTTATATAATAATAATTTCGTAAGCGATTAACGAAATGGCGGTATGCGGTGAAACTAAACGAAATATAATATTATATAAACGCGCTAAGTGCAAATTACGTTGCACCAAAAGACGATAATTTATCCGACTCGAAGTGACCAAATTTATGGTGCGTAAATGACCCAACGCGTTTATGCGGTTATGCGGGCTAAGGTAAACCTGATTTTCAAGTCTTGTGTCTGTCTGGTACCTTAAGGGGCTGATGTTAAGCGGTAGCTAGGCGGAGTTGGCAAGTACGAAACAAAGAGTGGACTGTATTTATGTTATCCCCTTCTGAGGGCTGATTCGCGGTGCGGTGCGGTTGAGTCGGGAGCAAGGGATGTGCACGCCTTACCTTCACATCTGCATCCTCGGCGAGGTGGCACGCGGTCCCGGCGCGATGGCGTCGACGTATTCACGACACTCGCGCGAACAGGGGCTTGTCCCGTAAAATAGCTATGCCAGCGTCAACCTTGCGGTTCTCAGTCCTTTATTAACAATAGGTACACACAAAGCGGCGTGCGATTATATAATTTAGCGCGGATTAGCGTAACGCCATTTGCACATGCGGAATAGCGGCGGCGGGAACACTTACGTCCTTACGAGTACATGTGCGGCGCGTGCGGCGGTTCGAAGCGAAGTATTGTGGGGCACAGCGCGTCCCCACTTCCCGTAGCTCCCGCGCGACGAACGCGCGAGGAGTACAGATATATTAGGTCAGGCGTGCGTTAGAGGGAAAGGAATATAGCGGGAATATGTAACACAACACAGCACTCATTGCAGTACTGCCAACCTCGCGTTGTATGCATAGAAAAAATGCATCAAAAATAGCGGTTTACACAAATTTATAAATATGGCGGAACCAATAATATGATAAAATTAAGCCACAGACCGTCATCAAGATTAAAAATGTAAAAGAAACTAAATAACCTCAAGCACTTAAATATCATCCGTCGCTCTTTTATTCCTATAAACTTAAACAAGCCATGCAACCGAAATTGATCCATCAACAAAATATTACACACTCAAAGGTAAAGTCACGGCCATAATGTTTATCGTGATCAAATAACGACTTGCCGGCGCATGCGCGACCGTTATCTTTCCAACTTTGAAGTCCAACCGTCGCGTCGCGCGCTGTTTACTTACGATGCCTCTTATTTCTGTTATTACTTAAGTCATATGTTATAAAAGCCCAGGTTTAGTAGCTTAACATAGATTTTTTCTAATTACTGAATAGGAACGTTAGCATTTATCGTCTTATTTTACTAGTTTAATGTACATAACAAGAAATTAAAAAGGAAATTCAATGTGCCACGAATCTGCTTATGCAAATTAGAAGTAGGAACCGAGATAGATCTTTAAAATCATAACTAATTAAAGATTATTCACAAAAATAAACTCAATATTATTTCCAGTCTTAATTTAAAACGCCCACATTACAAACACCAAAGCAACAATAAAAAAGATATGAACAAACCGACAACGTCGATCTCAGCTTGTCAATTTTAACTCATAACAAAAGAGGCAGACATTTTTTGCGTAGGTGCAATTATTTTAATAGCCCGCCGACCTCTCTCACATTATATAATAATTATACTTGAAAAAGCGTGATTTTGGGGATTTTAAATGTTATGACCGTGTAATTTGCACAGCTGTGAAATGTGAGTTACATGAACGGCAATTAATACCAAGCATATCGTTTTATCTGCTCGTGATGTCTACTTCTTAAATTAAAAGTTTCTGCCAAATATTTTACAGCGACCTTTTGGAAACGGTCTCATTATAATACATAATTTATAGGAATTCGATTCATATAATTAGGAATATACAGGGTATATCAAGACCGCGACCGAAAACGAAGCCAGGTGGTAGTATTAGTGATATCAAACACAATGCAAGTAAAAATTTCACAAAAAAGAACCGTCAATTTTATTTTGTTATTTTTTACATATCTTCGTATTTGAGTGATAATTTATAAATAGTTTTTCTAAAAAAATGACGTCCATCGCTTTATTTTTAAACACGCAATGGTACGTAAGGGCTTAAATTACTATTTTCGCTAAAACTAGATATTTACCCCTCAAACGAGATGATTTTAAAAAAATAGAAAAAAAAACCGTCGCTGATTTTGCAGAATTTTTAGTTGCATTGTGTCTGTAACCGCTAAAACTACCACCTGGCTTCGTTTTCGGTCGCGGTCTTGATATACCCTGTATATAAGAATTCTTATACTTGAACGTAATTAGACAAAGCTTTACCCAGTTTAGACTTCAAGAGGCCTTCAGCAAGAAGGAGCGAATGCTATAAGCTAAATGCCTAGCAAAGGAGCTAAGCTATCCTGACCTGCTCACCTTGCGCCTGTTAACCAACTGAAATGCAGGATGAGGATGAAATGATAAATGGTCGGATACCACTGCCTTAACAATTTAATGAGAAATTTTGCTTTATAATCTATTACTTAAGTGGAAGTATAGTTTTATCTGGTTTTGTTCTTAGATAGCGGTACAACAATTCTCAAAACCTCTTCAAACTTCTTCCCAATCTTTTGTGGGTGATAGATTAGATTACCCGTTATCTGCTAAACAAAAATCACATATTTTCTATTAGCGTGAGTAGTTGTGATACTACAATAGAGAAAGTGCCGAGACAAATTTGATTTTATCGCAATAATTAAATTATTATCTCTATGTGAACAGAAATTTAACAAATTCTCATGACAGTCAAGATCTTTTAGCATTTAACGTACGGAATACAGTAGGAACAGCAACGGTCAATGTAATGTCAATGTAATAAATGTAGCCTAAAAGGTAATACAAAGGAATGTTCATTTGTTTCCTTATTTTCTAACAATATAAATAGATTATAGTTTTACATAGACGAAGTTTCATTCATAAAAACAAGTAAGTTTTATAAAAACACGAAATATCACTACATTATTAACTTTAACAACAAGTTTGATGCCAACGCATTCAAATAAATTAATTTTCATCATTAAAGTAATACTCATTTTATTACATTCTCAAGTCTCAAACACGTGCCGTCGGAAAAAAGTGAATAACAAAAAAAGAAACATCTTTCACGTGTTTCGAACGCCTCCACAGAGACATGCGATGTCGTATAACAACAAATTTCTCACACCATTTAATCTCAAACACAAAATTGCTTTTTAATGGAGCGCGCGGTAAATCTCCCGCGCTGATAAATCCATGCCTTTACTGATAACATCTCTCGCTCCACTCGGACATTTCCAAACATTCGCGAAGAATCACTTGTGTTCTAATAAATTACTATACATCTGGAATTGTTTAATGTAAAGGACTTTGTGCGAGCTGAAAATATACATATTACATACGAGTATAGTTGTATAGTATTAGCACAACCATATTCTACACGACGATATTATACAATTGACTGCCTCGGTGGCGTAGTTGTACTACGGTACGACTACAAAGCTGAGGCCTCGGGTTCGAATCCCGGGTCGGGCAAAGTGATATTGGGTTTTTCTATTCATTCTCAGCCCGGAGTCAGGAATTTGTGCCCGATATGGCGATAGGCTCGCCCCCTGTCACATCATGGGACGGAACATACAAGGCGAAATGTGGGTGTCCTGGTGGCGCATCTGCCTACCCCTTCTGGGATAAAGGCGTGAGTTTATGTATGTATGTATGATATTATACAATAGAAAACACTGTGGACAAAACTTGGCGTATAAATTGCTTGCATTAGAGATCAGTGACAAAGGATACTCTTATATCTAGGAGGCTATCCCTCACACTCGCCACCAACTCCTGTAAGCCAGGATCAACATAGGCTCGCATTTTAATAACACCAAGCAATTAAGCTTAGCGAGTCTCCGGGAATGTCTTACTTGTCTTTAACCCGCAACAAAATCAATCATAAAGTTAAATTATGAGTTGGAAATATGTTGTCCACTCCTGTCTGTAGCAAAGCGGGTGACAAACCAATGATCTAAAGAAGTAAATAACCTCGCATAAAGACCTTTACAACCAGAGAAGAGTTTATATAATACAACATAAAACGCATTAGTGCGAAATTAAACCACGCATTTTAACCAATGTTAAGCTCGAGATCTACATCCCCACTTACACAATCTCAAAATCAAACATAAATATCGGCACGGACTCTATAAAATTAGCTTTTAAAGAGTCCGCCGCGGCTTCCGCCGACATTTTCTAAGTGTTCTCGTATTAATATCAATGACTATACGATACTTGGCTTTTGTGAGGCACAGTGGGTGTTATTACATAATTGGAGCTCAAATTGTAGGGTCCATATCGCATACCGTGCCCTACCATTTATATCGATGTAGTTAAATGCCTTTGTTGTAGTCACGTATAATTAGGAGGTTGGTGAAAATATTAATTTGAATTATTAAATATGATATTTATTATATTTTATTAAGTAAAGGAATGTAAGTATAGTTTTGAGATCATATACGGTGAAGCCTTGCTGTACTTCGTTAAAGCTTCAATACGAATGGGTCGGCTCGACCGGCGTGGCACTTCTGCCACATAGTAAAACCGACGTAAGGTAATAAAAGGATTATTACTGTGTTTCGTTCGGTGAGTAAAATAGCCGGTGAACTAAAAGCTTTATTATAGTAAAGACTGTCATTTACAATGGTTAAGGAGTTTCGGGGACATAGCGTGCTATGTCAAGATACATACTTACATAAATTCACGCCTTTATCCCAGAAGGGGTATGCACTCATTTCGCCTTGTATTTTCCGTCCACGATGTGATAGGGGACGAGCCTAACGCCATATCGGGCACAAATTCCTGACTCCGGGAATAGAAAAACCCAATATCACTTTGCCCGCCCCGGGATTCGAACCCGAGACCTCAGCTTTGTAATCGTACCGTAGAATATCTACGCCACTGAGGCAGTCAATTCATTTCTACCTTTTTGGACAAAGGCATGAAGAGATTGATCAAAGTGGATGAAGCGAAAAATTGGCGATCCATTTTCTCTGCCTACCCCTATGGGATATAGGCGTTACGATTATGTATGTATGGACAGACGCATCTCTATCTCAATATACATTTGCAATTATGACGTGAATTTCTCCATTAATCAATATTTAGTACTTGACTTATTCATTTAAAACAGTTTAGTTGAAAATTAATATCGTGTAACCGCCAATAAAAATTATGGCCGATTCCCGATAGGCTCCCAAGTAGAGATAATGTCTTACAAGTTCAGAATAACAACATTCTAATTGGAATTTATTTAAAGATAACATATAAGCAGATGCAGTGAAAGAAAACAAATGGTTTCCTGTGTTAGGTGATGAATAGGTAATTAATAGTTTTATTACTATCAAAAAGTTTAGTAAGATACCTATTGTATAGGTGTGTTTCATTGATTTTTAAACACAGTCCGGAACCCAGTGAAAGACATCACGTCTTGTGTCATCAAGCAGAAACTAGAGATACTTGATGGTTTCATAAGTTTAGGGCCGAAACTAAAATTTGTGGATAACGCGATCGTTTGTCTGTATAGGAATCAAACCTGAAGCCTTTTGTTACGCAGTTAGCGCCACGAAAGCTATATAACACTTTTACATTTACGTAAAAAATAACGCTTGACATTTTTATATCCATGACATCTTAATGACACATAGTTGCGATGTGTCATTACAATAATATTAATCATTTTCATACTATTAAGAAGTCACACCTCCATACCGCCTCTAACGTTTTTCGCCGATGAATATCTCTATGTATTTAATCTTTATTTACCGGCCATCGGTGCGCATTAGGCAAACAAATCGACACAACACCTACATAGAATACCATTAGCTTAATGTGCTAACAGATTTATTAACGTCGACTTTATCGAGTGAGTGTGAGCGTCATTATTTCAATTAAGTTTCGTGGTAGGGGATTTCGAAGATTAATACTTTTGAAATTGAAATATAAGCAATTGTAATTAAGTAATTAAATATTTCGATACTGTAATATTTTAACGTTTAATTTGATTTCATACTTTTAAGAGGCTTTTATTTATAAGATAATGTCTTAAGCAAATTATGCAACAAATCTTTATTCCTATATTTCAGACTTTACAACCAGAGGATGTTTTCAAGCAAGCAGTTTATGACGACACGTTGTGACAAAACCTGCAAGCCATAGAAATATTAACAAAAAAATATATTTATGTGAAGTCCCGCAATCCGCAATAGGCCAGTGCGGTTACTATGTCTTAATTTAACGAACTCTACATTTTAACTAAGTCTTGTACTTAACAGTGGGCCATTGTGAGCTGATCCAGACAATAACTTCTGTTTATGATTGGAAGAAACCTTGAAAACCCACAGGATTTTTATAAGAGATACTCCAATTCACCATAAACCACATTAATACCATGTCACGCCTTAGCTCTATCTATGAATCGCAACAAAATAATTAAATTTGGATGTCTTTCGTAAATATTCACATTTATTTTCCTAACCTAGGAATCAAACCTTATGCCTTGGGTTTATAAGACAGCCAGTAGAATAACCCATCGATAAACCAGCACATGTAATAATAAATCAGTGTTTCTTTAGTTTTTGTTCGTAGCGGCGTGGTTTACTTTCTACTCATACTTTGTAGTTTGTACTAGACTTGACAATTTCTCCACTAGTTGATGTATTGCTCTTTCATTAATATTGCATTAGCAAAGGGTTCTACCAAAGTTATATAATTATAAATGCATTCGAATCGAATTAGCATGATCACCGAGATATGTGCAAGGTAAAAGGTACATGCCAGAGAATAACACAAAAGCCTCATAATAATATTTCGTATGTTTACATTCCCTATATGCGCAGTTTTACACGTTATCCTAAAAGAGAGACAGACTATTTCTTGATTATCATTTTAAGAGCAGCCGTTTGTCTGATATATAAACCTTGTAGTGAAAGAATCGGTATGTAAAAATTAAATTACAAACATTCTATAACTCTGATTAAATAAAAATAAGCGATTTCCAAAAAAAACATTCGTATAAGAGTCGGTACGACACAACTGCATAGTTATACGGGGTACTGATATTTGAACTAATAATAAGGACCTTTTTCTCCCTAAAGCTGCGTATTTACAGAAGTGAAATTTTAACAGACCAAAAGAATTGACATTATACCTCTGTTTTCACATTCATGAGACAAAATGTATTAAAACAGCAATAGCTTGAACCAACACAGTAGAGACGATAATGTTTTGCCGGTGTACGTCGTCCGTCATGTTGCACTTAAAATAAACTGCGCTGTACATGTGTTCTATAGAAAATTAATACATTCTTTCACTCTCCATTGGTCGGCAAACCATCGGGAAATATCTCTGGTACGTCCTTAATAAGCTATTAGTTGTGTGGTGTAAGACGGGAGAGCCAAGCGTGCGGCATTGAGGTCGCTAACTATGAAATTGAAAACCACCAGGATTAAAACAATGTTTATGTTAGAAAAAAATCTACAAAATCTAAACGATCAATAGTTGTTTTAAAATAAATTAAACATACATTGTAAGGCATACGGTTCAAATTGAATTTGTACTTTAATTTCCCTCGTAATCAATATAATGGGCCAGCTAAATGAACTAAGTAAGGCATACACTGCTCACAATAAGTAGCTCATATCATATAGTACATGGAGCAATAAAATGGATTTTAAAAGGGCAGATTATCGCTGTAACATCGTGACTCGCGCCAAACCGGTACAGGTCTGAGGTACCGAGCACAGCGGATTGTACCCCCAGGCATCAACCGCCACCGATACTACACAACTGAATTTAAAGATACTTTGCTGTACATTACCGCTTTTATATACACTTGTGTGCCTATTACATTACTTTCGTAACTCGTCAAAATCTTGCATAGAATAAGTTTGAAATAAAACGAAATAATCTTTATTTAAATAAACACGATAAAGCTGTAATTATTGGAGAATAAAACTAAAATTTAATTATTGCATGCTGTTAGAAAGAAATGTCGGGAGCCAGAAAGGGTATGTCAGGATGTCCACTCTTTTAGCCCTCTGAATCTTTTTTTTTTCACCATCCCCTGCCATTAGTTTCACAGCTGGCATTACCTCAACTACGTTATGATTGTTTTATGAAAGAAGCGTTTATAAACTTCCACGGTAAAATAAATCCAGCCACATCTGATGGTAAATGGAGTGCGATTTAAGAAGAGTATTTGTGGCGGAAACCTATTACGACTATCTCACATCTGTCAACACATTTATTCCAGCCTGTTCAGCTAAAAATCCTGCACATGGCGTATAATTGGAGATGCCGATATCCAGCACTGTATACGCTGATCATTATATAGTTTTTATTGAGATTTGCTGTGTTACTTACTGAGTAAAACCGGTAATGTATGTTTACACTCGGAAATGAACCGCGCGACAATGTGGTAACGGATTCGATTCCAAGGAAGAGAAGTAAAACAATGGACGCCTCACGAACAGGTTTCTCTTAAAACAGCTAAGGACAATCTTGTAGTTGGTTGTTGGCATGCTACAATGTTTGAGATTACGCAAGAAGTCTTGTATAAAGTTTATCGGTTTATTAGTTTACGGTTTGTGTGCTCTGGAACATGGGTGGTAAAATGGTATATAAAAACTATAAGGTCCGTACGGATATTGTATGAAATAAAATCCACTTGGTTGCTGGATGCAGGCTAACTTTAATGTTAAATGGAAATGCTTATGTATAGATTATACCGCTATTAGATAAGTAATAATTTGCAGGACAAATTACGGTTACACTAATTATTATTTAACCTATTTTACAACATTTATTTTGTATAATAAAATAAATTTGCATAAAATCGCTCAGGTTGCGACGATTTGGAGTAGAAGAAATGTACAGCAACTTTCAGTAACTTGTTGCATATGTTGCTTGTTGCATGTAGGTACACGCATTTTTTTTACCAGAAAAATATACAATTCCACATGCGTTTTGTGCAATGGCAAATATTTATTCAGTCCCGCAACACAATGCAGTAGATTATTGCTTAATTAAGCACAGCTTATAAAAGGAAGTGGGTTCAATTCCCTCCACATATTGTTCTCGGAATTCATTCACTTGGCATCGTCTCATTCCGTTCCAATTTAATTGACGAACTCTCGTTTATCCTTGGAATTTTACAGACAATATTGGCACAATGGTTGAATTTAATTAAGTTGTTAGCTTTAAGTTATAGTTAGGTCTCCTAATTTAGATACATAGATCATTTATAAACTAACGCCTGTCTTTCATTTTTATCAAATACTTTCCCAACAATTTTACACAAGAATCGTATAACTTGAGTGGTCATAACTTTATATCATTGAATGTTCAAGGAAAATTTGATAATACCAATCCTTAAAGTAACAGGTATTAAAGTTGAACTATTTGTTTTGAGCACAAATGTCTAGAACGATGAATGGTATTTAAAAAAGTATTTGATATGCCAATACTTGAGAAAAGCTGCAAAATATTTAAGTTCACGCTAAGAATTTTGGGAGTGGAATGGATAAAGCGGGAAAGAACATTAAGATAAAGTGGAGGACGAAGGATCAATGTTATACATATGTCATAAACGTATTTTAATTAATCGAAGCTATTTGAACCCAATGACAAGTATACCTAATTTGCAATTATTATTGACTATTGGTTTTTGTTCGAGCATCAAACACGTACACTCTATCTCTGTCAGCCACTAGACCTACACGCCACGGAAGTCTCAAGTTTATAAAGTTACATATATCTAAAAGTGAAAGTCATTTTGAAATCGATCCAGTTCTCGGAGGTATAAATAAAGAGATATTTGTCGTGCAAGTTTTTAGATCTCTCAATTTATGTGTGATCCGATAGGCTCAAATGTTCAGGCTTTTCTGTAAAACCTTGGGTTCGAGTCTTAAATTCTTGCAAATATGTAGATTTTTATTTTCTAAGCATGCTTAGCTCAGTTACACGAAGTCGGGCGTTAAATTTTTTAGGCAGTTTCCAAAAAATAATTAATTGGTATCTTATGATACTACGATAGACAACTTTCCCAGAAATAACCAAAAAAATACTTTTCCTATTGAAAAAATTACATAGGTATTTAACCCGAAACTTCACTGTTCTCATCTGTTCACATCACCATACAATTAGGCGATTACATACTTGGTAGAAGTACATTACTTTTACGGGACACACAACATCGCAATACAAATCTCATCATTTTAATACATTTATTACTGAAATGAATTAATCACGTACAATATAAGGGAACCTGATTTAAATGAAAAAAGCTGATTCGAACAAGGGACGCATGCGATAAAGGCTGTTGACGAATTGCACGGGGTCGCTGACCTGGCAGACGGGATGTGGCACGGCTGCCCATTCAAAAACACCGCAGGAATGGCGACTGCATGGCGAATTATCTTTACCTATTGGCTTTCTGACTGTAGAGTTGTTGATTAAAAGCCGTGTAGCTTGAAGCCAATTAGGACCACGATTCGACAGTTCTTTGTATGCTAGGCTGAATAGGTGTGTATTGATTAGCAGTGTTGTGGCTTTTCTAATGCCAAACGGCAGCGTGTAAGCTGATGTGTTGCGGTTTAAAGGATATTGTGGCTAGTAATTACAGGGCATTGAAAAAATTAACAGAAGAACTATAATTATTATAGTTATGATTATTTTCCACTTCTTTAATAAATATTAGATGCAACTTGAAAATAATTGTATAGGAATGTACGAAAACATTTAAGGCACATCTCTTAGTAATTAGAATCTAATAATTATAGAATCTACGCCGTTTGGCGTAAATTTAATTTCCATGCCATTAAAAGAGTCCAAAACCGGCGTGGTCATGATAGGTTCCTAGCGTATACCTATGTAGTTAAGCGTATCTATGTATGGCTAATCGGATCTCGTATCAGTCCCGCGGGCGTGCCGCGCCATTCATGGCGATACCGCCGACACTAACTCACACACTAGGCTCCAACAACTCCCGTGGAATATTCTAGAATATATTTTTTATACTAAGACAACAAAGTGACTTTAATATGGCTGAAGGTAAGACTGCCTCCCCTATGACAGCCCCTACGACAGCCTCTGTGGCGCAGTTAGTTAAACGTCGGCTGTGAAACGTGAGGCCACGGGTTCGATCCCCTCACCAGGACAAATATAAGGATCATATTAAATATAAGGATTTGTTTCGGATGTGGGTGTTTGAGAGACTGAAGTCTCTAATAGTATCCGATACCCACGACACAAGACTCGATATTATTGTGGGACCAAGAGTATGTATATGACTGTATGATATACTATTACTATATATATATATATATATTAGTTACCTATTTAAAAATATATAATATGCTGATTTGATTGTATTCGGATATACATAGGATGAACCCAGTGGCGTGCCTAGGGTTTTGGAGTAGGGCAAGCCCAATATTATTTTAGGTATAATACATATTTATTTAGAAGAATAAAGGACTAAGAACGACGAAATCGAATTACGGCGCGGCGGCAGACCTACCACACAATCTATACAATATTAAGATTAGGTAATACAAATATAATATAATAGCTTGTGGTCATTGAACCGTAACTTTTTACTGCACTAACTACTGAGCACTTTTAATACCCGGCATTACACTAGCACAACGATAGCTACTAGGGTCCCGTGTTTGACTGCGTAGTTAACCAAAATTGCGGACAGAAATTGTTATTAAGATTACATTAAGGTTAAGTTTTTACAAGTAATTTTAATTACAAGTAATAGCATGCCTTTTGAAAGGACCACAATATCATTGAAATCATTAGAATTAATCAAAACATTCTAATACACAAGTGTCCCTTGAAAAACATATGAAACACGACTGTTTATTAACCTATATGAAGGGGAGCATGTAGAAATCGAATTACGTAGTTTAGTAAACTGAACCGATAAAATGCCTCTAGTGATTTATCACGAATTTGAGAAATGCACAAACTCGGCGTTGTTTTCGCGCCAGTTTCAATATAATTTAATTAAATTACCTTTATAACGGCAATAAACACTTTCACCATCACACTAAAACCATCACAGGAAACAATACAAATCATTTTCGTATCAAAAAGTTTAAACAACATTAAAAAAACGAATAATTAACCTAAAACCGAACTATTTACAATTGCTTAGTATCAAAATACTTATGAAGTTAGAAGTAATTCGTACAGTATTGCTAGTAAACGAAAAAAATAACATTACAACATGCAATTATAATTTATGAAAAAAATAAAAAACCTCCTTATTTGTATTACAAAAATGATTAAATAATTTTAAAAAAGAACCAACATAATTTAATAACAATAAATATAATTTAGTTAAAAAATAATGTTACATATGACGACTTTCAAACGTACGATGTTCAGTCAAAACAACTCTGTGGTCAAAAGCTGGGCTTTTGGTTTAGTACATTATTGCTATATATAAATATCTGTAGCTATACATTCGTAGTGCCGGAGTATAGCATTTCACCCGTAAATGTGAAAGAGATAGCATGCGTTGCCAAAAGCCTCGTAAAAGCACACGAGAGAGAAGAAGGCAGATATATGTTTTGCGCGTACCGTCTTTTAAAAAATGCGTGGAGCTACGTTCTACGTGAGAGGTAAAATTATTGAATGAATTTATTACAAGCGTTGCGCAGCGAGGGCGGCGCTTCGTTGAAGAGCGCCATGCCGCGACGGAACGCGGTAAATTCAAAAATGGTAGATGTTTCGTAATTAATGTTTTGTATTGAATGTAATTGTTTCGTTCAGAATTTAGTATATACGTATTAAGTAGGGCAAGCCGGGCTTTTGGGCTTGTATGGAAGTACCGCCACTAGATGAACCCGAATCATGACATTTACGTGGGTCACTATGACGGATCCTTATCCACTATGTACGGTGGTCGCTCTCCGAGAGTATACGAAGATCCTACCCCCAGCATTTTAAAATAGACAAAAGCTTTTATCATTGTTTTATGAAATAAGAACTTTCACAACTACGTAACCACAGTACTACCAAGCTCAATACAAACAATCTGCCATGACTGTACACATTATTGGTACTTAAGGCACGTGGTGAGTCGAGAGAACAGGTATTTCGTTTGTTCACGCTAATTGAAGATATTAGATTGAACTTACAGTTATCCATCTGTGATTTTATACTGTTTCTTAAACGTCCCACTGTGATACCATTGATTTGAAGCTTAAACCGTTGTAAAAAAAAATTAAAGAACCTTTTTAATTAAGGTTTGGAAAAATAAAAATATCTTTTAACTGAGACCTTGTTCGCGTAGATTCGGCCCAGCACTATTCCATAGAAACTATTTTACAGGATATTAAAGTGGTTCGTCGATCCCCGGTTTGTAAACTATCTTTGGGCTAAAAAACCATATCGAGTGATCAAGTCTCAGCGTGAAAGGACAATCTAATAAATACACTTTCACATACCGATATATTACCGATAAAATAAGCTATGGTTGTTTCCCAGATAGAGCTTTTTACTAGGTCGATTATCTACCTTGTGGGTGGGCGACCAACACTACGCTTAACTATTCGGTACACGGTCCATTCTATAACTTTACAATCAGAAACAAATACAAGAAAACATGAGCGTTTATTTCTCTAGCAAGCTTCGTATAAGCGCAAAATAGATTTTATTCAATCGTAACTTTGTAGAATAATAGCTAGCGTGTGGCGATCGAATTAAGTGTAGGTTTTATGAATGCCGTTCTGCACATAGCCAGTTATTTTGTTTACCAGCATCGCACTGAGATTTTCCTATTTGTTTTATTTATTATTTATTTATTTATTTATTTTCATGGAAGACTAACAGCTTTAAAACATTTATGTAACAGTTATATAGTAATTTGAAAGCCAATTACAAGTCTTCACGTTTAGATTCTGTTTACAATTAAATTATGTTACTACAATCATTTACATTAGCAGCAATAGCTTAGCAACCTTACATGCTGATACAAATTTAGGAAGTATTATATAAAAAAAAGCACAATAATAAAATAAACACAATAAAAAAAATAAAAAAGAATTAAGTAATTAATTAAGATTAATTTAAAGAGTTTGTTGGAAAAATTCAAGGCTCAAACACCTCCTCACTGAGGGCACTGAGGTCGAAAACGGACCAAGATCATGTTGCTTACAGACACTATTGAAATTGTTGCTCGTTCGTACAATAAAACTATTTTGTCTATAGTTGGTTGACGCATGAGGTACACATATGGGTGGATTAAATCGACAGGACTTAGAAGGTACTTTAGGTTTTAGCTATAAATACAATATATTAGTTTGAGTCTAGATAGTACTAATCTTTAGATTATATTTAATCAAGTACCCTCAACATAAGGAGCAATTATGTATATTTTTGTAGTAGAACGACAGAGCTTATAAAACCAGGACGATAATTCTTAATTCTTAATTAATCTGCAATCACATACACGTCACAAAACGAAATTACAACGTTCATTTATAAGGCAATTGACGCTGTTCTTAGCATTCAAATGATGTGACAGCGAGGGCGGGCGATCATCAATCTCTTCGACAGCAGACGGATGGTGAGAAATGGTTGTAGGCGGCAGCCGCTAATGACCAGCTTAATGGCATACATCTCAGTTAATTGGCAAGCTAAAGAGGAAAGGACTAAAGGCTTTCAATAAGCATGGGATAGAATAAACATAGTTACAAGGTTCAGACGTAGGAAGAGATTTAATCCCACCCGTGATGCACATTTGCGTCTTGGTGAATGAAAGTATATGTCAAATGACTGCCCCGGTAGCGTAGTATTACAGTACGATTACAACTCTGAGGGTTCGAATCATATTCATATTGTATTCAAAACTGTATTTTTCTATTCCTTATCAGCCCGAAGGCAAGTATTTTGCCCGATATATCGGCGGGCTCGCCCCCTATTACATCGTGGAACGTAACACGCAAGTCGAAACATGGATGTTCTGGAAGCACCTCTGCCTATTTCGGCTGGGAAAAAGGCGTGAGTTAACATATGTATGGATTGAAAGTAACTATAGTAAATTAACTAGTAATCTTAGTCTAAAGCATTAATCTGTTAATTATAATTATGCTCGTATACAATGCAAAATGGTTTATGTTTGAGTTGGGTGAAAATGAAAGGCTTAACAACTACATAAAAAAAACTAGCCCACAGCCTTATAAGCTCACGAATGCTGACATTAGTTAAACAAATATAATAGCTACAAATAAAATTCCGGTGGAAGTCTCTGAAGTTGTATAGGAATGCGACAGTCTATAGAGGCATAACGGACCCCGCATAAACGGGCGTCAAACCGCAGAATTTAGACCAGCTCACACTTATGACTTTTCAAAATTATGTGCGTTTCAGAATTCATAGATAAAATTGTCGCTTACTGTTGGAAGTAAGCATCGCGAGGATAATAGCACATCTGAGAGATTTCTGGAAAAAACAGAAGCGTACAATGTGTGTCTAGAGTCTAGACACGTAAATACTAGAAATGTTAGTAGATAAAGATTGGCAAATATTTATATGTTTTAACCCCTAAAAATATGTTAAAATAAATACCCATGTAAAATCTTTACCTAAATACTCATACATTCAAGCCAGTATTCTGTAGACGGAAGAACCTCTAGTACATTTATCATATCAAAAACTTACATAAAATGGAATGCTCCGATTTTCTTTCATAAATTATTAAAAGAAGTAAAGTACAAGCGGAACGTCGACAGAACATTTTCATTGATAACCTCCCAAAATACGTAATGGTTGTTCCGTCACGCGACCATATTGATTATGTCGGGTCGCGACCTTTCTGTAACCGGTTCAATACACATACCGACTAGCCGAATAAGAAATTTACACTAATAAAATTAGCATACGGTAGTAAAATTGAATTTTGTAATATAATAATATTAGCCAAAATACGTGCTACTGTTCATCATGGGCTTTCTATACAATTGAGAGGAGTTAAGAGTAAATAAGAGCACTAAATCAGCCATTTGGTGTATTTCATGCACCTAGTACATTCTACATAGATAAGTAAGCTCATATGTGTTTTAAAGAATGGTCATTAGTATTACTCACAGTTCGCAGAGCTTTTTCTGTTTCACGATAGGAGCGAGCCTATTGCTAAACCGGGCAGTAATCCAGCCCTGGGCAATCTATATAAGTTTTTTGAAGCAGGAAATCTCTCATAAATTGATTTGACGAACTTGGGAATCACACGTAATAGTCCATGATTCATAATTGCTACAGGAAAGGAAATAAAGTGACCTTAAAAATAAAATTAACGTGAAATGTATGTACGTCTTTTTGTGAAATCAGTATAAACTCTGTATTTCTATAGATCAATACTATGGTGTTGCACAATCACTAACCATGGCAACGGTAAATACAACTCGCTCAATTATGAACGTGATTTTTGTTCCTATTTTATTTTTTGTTGCTTCACGTCATAATTTATAGGGCTTAAGAAGGTAAATCTTTGTAAATACTATTTAAGCTTATATCATGCCTTTAATAGTAAATGATGTGTGTTTGATCTTTTCTTTCACCTAGCACTGCAATGGATCGATACACATACACCGAATCTAAATAATTTTGTGTATAGTGAAACTTAATAGCTCGATTTCGAGGCACCTTTAACTTTAAAAACTTTACCTCTCCTGTAGGATTCACATCAATCCAAAATAATGTCATTAAAGTCGTTGAACCCCGGGGAGAGCTGAAATAACATTTTATAATAAACTAAAGGTCGACGTTTTGCTTAGTTGTAACTTACATTATCTTACGATACGCCACTCAATAAACGTACACTATGTATAACAATACAATAAACCTGTAAAAACTTAAACGTCGACAGAGTATATAAAAGTAAAAATATTACTTCACAAAAGCCAATTACGTGTGTATGCATAACTTGTTCAAATACCATCAAAGGCTGCCCTTTAATGTCGCATGTGTGAGTGATCACTTCTTGCGGCTCTCGACGGCGATTCTAGGAAATATTGCTGTTTTGCTATACCATGAATATTTTCCTGCTCTAGTGTTTATTTAAACGCATCAGTTAATAAGATGGAAAAGTAAAGCTTTTCTCTTAATAATGCGTTCGTCTGAGGGGGATACGATTTTTTTTAACAGATATTTGAGTTAATAAAACTGTTCAATTTTATTAATTAATCATCTCCAGCTACAGGAAATTTACTGACTAGCATAGGATAGCAATTCATTAATTTCCAAAACAAACTAATTATAGCGACATTCATTTAGCAGCTGCTGGGACCCTCACATTGATTATTCATTTGTTTCATTAAATTTCTGATTAATTATATACCAGAATTGTTCTGTAAATAAAAAAAAAGTGATTTACAGCAAAAATGAAATGTAAAAAAAATCTTTTAGCTTGCGCGTGCAAATTGATCTTTAACGTTAATTACAGGCTAGTCTCGGCGCGATTACGCAAGGCGCGTAATAACGGCAAATGTGCTAAAATGAAAAGAAAATTCACATAGTACGCACTACTCAAATATGTAGGTTGACGACCGACTTTTAGAAGGTTTGCTAACATGTACTCATAACAGCATCCACTGATAAGGTGGAGCATCCCTGATCAATAACACATAGAAAATTAACTTAAACAATTTAATTGGAATATAGTTCGATATTGCTGTGAGTTATAGCTTAAATTAATAACAGTAATGTATTCATGAAATACGAGTACATTAAATTGTACACATCATTGAGATAATATTGATATCGATGTTACAAATTGTTTAAAATGTAAAGTTTTTTTTTAAACATTTTACTTACTTTTATAGCCGTTCTAAAAAAACATAGACGCCGAGAAGTAAAAGCCTGAATAATATTGTTTCGACCGGCGAGAGACAACCATCTCACGATGGATACTCTATTCGGACCGCATTTACCATTATTACAACAACATTATTTGAACTACAAGACAAATGCTTCTTTGAACCACAAGTTTGGGGTCTGCCGTCTGGGTTTTGCGAAACCAAAAAGTCTTTCGTAATTCCTGATACCCACGATACAAGACTCAATCTTAGGTGTTAGAATTTGCATGCATTTATTTATTTGTAGGCACTTTGTTATGCCATTACTTTTCTGACTTCTGCACCATTGTCTATTCCTGAAGACACATGTTCCAGCGTTTACCTATATGAATAGCTGATTGTTCACATAATGAATGTAACTGCTGTTTTTGTACCGTTGATTGTTCCGGAACTGATTCGCGTTAAGTGAACAAAACTGTAGAGTCGCGGTGTAATTGCGACATGCACTTTGAACACGCATTTGTGTACAATACTTTTGTATAAATACGGAGGCAATATAATTTTGGGAAATCCTGGGCCGCCGTTTTCAATTGATTCAAATTTAAATGTTTTGTATGATTGAGCTTTTTAGATATTTTTTTACTGTTATGGTATTAGTGACTACACCCTTAGTCTTAAATTTTAAGATTGTTTTGTTGCTTGTTAAAGATAAATTTTAAGATTGTTTCATTAACACATAAACGACAGTCTGAGAATGTAAATGTAGTTTATCTTTCGAAAACTTAATTTACAATTATGAATTAAACTATATCCTATGACTTATATCCCTAGATAGGAACGCTTCTAATGCTCTTAATTACAACATCATAATTAATTGAACCATCGCAGCATCTGTCCGTTTCCCATGCAAACCGCACTCAAGCCCCGCGCAAATAAACGGACCGGCTCACACCTGCCGAAGTATCAGATCGCGTATAATGAAGCGAAACGGACCCCTCTCCCCTTTCTCCCCACCCACTCTGTAATCCCTACCTATCCCCTTACAAGAAGCAACACGATACCCAGACTTATCGGGTTTGAGGGAAACCTCTTGCGCCTATCCATTGCGGTTTGTGTTACCAACCTGTACTGTAATAGCTAATTAATTAATTATGACGTACCGGTGGCTTGGGCTTCTATGTGTAATAGTGTTCAATATTGTTTCATTCGTTTGTCTATATTTGGGAGTAATATTTTGAAGATATTTATAGGGATTCCTTGTTTGTTTGATAATGTACAACACAAGCTTACATGTATGAAATGAATTTCAAATAAAACAATGTGGAAATACTGTATTCCCTGAGGGTTAGGTAGAGATGGCACTAATACCATACATTATTCGCCAGCTTATTTCCACCAGTTTATATGAGTAATTATGTTATAGGAAGCGAGCCTATTGCGAGACCAAGAAAAAAATCGCATAAAACACATATGAGAATTTGTATGCCGAAAAACTTATACAAATTCGAGTGTCACATTCACATCGCATACACGATGCCTAAGCCAACGAGACAACTACTAAACATCTATCGTATGAATCCTTAAACGAACTCACAGACGTAACACATAAAAATAATTTAAAAAGAACATAAAACCGAGTTAAGATGTTAACGCGGCCCAGAGAGCCGGCCATTTAATAACCAAATGGGTATATCATATTTCAGAATCGCCGGGAATAGCTCTGCGGTGTAATCTAGCCTTTGTCTAGATATTATCCAGGCACGAGGCCCCATCTTCACGCACATCTCGTGTTGCCCCGGGCTGAAGTGGTGCTGCCATATGCGAAATTTTCTAGCAGGTTTTAGTTTTTTTCAGCGATGATTGTAAGACTAGAATGCAAAGGCGATGCATTTGGCAAAGTATTACATACATACCGGGTATATCAAGAGTGCGACCGAAAACTAAGCCAGGTGGTAGTTTTAGTGGTTACAGACACGATGCAAATAAAAATGTCACCAAAACAGCGACAGAAATTTATTTAGATTTTTTTAAAATCATTTTGTTTGAGTGGTAGGTAAATACCTAGTTATTGCGAAAATAATAATTTAAACCCTTAAGTACCATTGAGTGTTTAAAAATAAAGAGATCTACATCATTATTTTAGGAAAACTATGTTTTTATCACCCAAATACGACGATAAGTAAAAAAATTACAAAAAGAAAGTTGTCGAAAGCGAAATTTTTGCTTGCATTGTGTCTGAAGTCACTAATACTACCACCTAGCTTCATTTTCGGTCGCAGTCTTGAGATACCCTGAATAAGTATTTTTGAAGAATAATTGACCATGCAAAGTGTACCGGGGCTATCACACTAACTCTATTGATTGAAAAATTGTCAGTTCAAGTAATTCCTCACTATATTGGTGATAAACAAGAAAGTAACATATTTCTTTATAAAATATAATCATCACGCCTGTATATCTATATTTAGTAATAAAGATAGGTCTCTATCCATACCGAGCTCGTATGGACAAAGTTAAAAGGACTACAATACTTGCACTATTTCTTTCCCACGATATCACGGCAAGTGTGCAATACCTACTTTTGATAAACTTTTTTTCAGCTTTTATGAGGTTCGATAAATTTCCGTACATTAAGAGGCAACACAACAACTGAATTGTACGCCATTTACACCTCAGGGCTCGGTTTCTCTCATTGCGTAAGAATTTTTAAGCAACCATAACATTTTGCCATCGCATCTAATTGCCCGCGACTGTAGTGCTTATTGAATCTTGTTACATCACTTTTCTTTCATAATAACAGGAAAATACACCTTATCCATTGAATTCTAAAATTTTACTAACAGTAGAATTTTTTTTCGGGTCTTCATGCTGTTGGGTTGAAATTTTTCATCTCGATATAAGAATGGACAATGTTACTAGGTATGCCAAATTGCTTGAAATGTTGTCTCAGTAAAGCCTTTATGTATACAAACACACTAGTTTTTGTTGTAGTCAAAAATACCTAGTAGTTTTGATTTTATAGGTATTCAAAGTTTTGAAAAATATCGAGTCCCGCTACAGTTCGCGTGATCGCTTGTGACGTCATTTCGCAACGCGCCGCACGGGCAACGACTCGCTTCGTATGAAATCGCCAGCGATTATAGTAGTTGTAATAGCTTGCGTAGTGTTTTGTTGTTGGTTTTCGTTCGCGTATTAAGTTAATAGTTTAATAATAGTAAATATTATTCGATTAATAAAATGGATGAAGGATTCTAAAAAGGGCAATCGGTTAATCTACCTAAAATAGACGGATTAATGGTTGCGCATTACTTATCAACAAATAGTGATTTCGTTGCCGCCGAAATGCGAGGAATAATAATAGTTTAAAAAAACTAAAAAACACGCTTTTTATAGAAAACCGAACTAAAAAATAGAAAATAAATTTTAATGAATTTAAATTAAGAAAATAGTGTTAAAAATTTCAATGAATATAAATTAATAATAGTGTGAATAAAAATAAAATATTTTATTTAAAAAAAAGCGTGGGGTGCATGGTGTCAATAGTTATAAATATTTTATTGACAGATATGAGTAGAGTGATTATCATTTCGATAATATCTTAAAAAGCACCCCACGCTTTTTTTTAAATAATTTTTTTTTTTATTCACACTATTATTAATTTATATTCATTGAAATTTTTAACACTATTTTCTTAATTTAAATTCATTAAAATTTATTTTCTATTTTTTGTTCGGTTTTCTATAAAAAGCGTGTTTTTTAGTTTTTTTAAACTATTATTTATTTTCTACTTTTGCAAATTGAAAAATGGAATAATTTTATCAAATTAGTGTATTGTCATCGGTCCTCAATAAATCTACAAAGTTTGAACGAAATCTGGCCGTTTAAAGTGGGTCAAAATCGCGCCCAAAGAAGTCGGTTACAAACAAACATACAAACATACAGGTGAAGCTAATAAAAAGCGTGTAAAAATGCAACAGTAAGTGAAATTTCCGTGCTACTACTTATGCTTAATAGTTTATCTGTTCTAAATTGTTTTATCAAAACAAAATACCCAACTAATGTCGTAATGGAAGAATGCAACTCAAATAGTAGAACTACCTACCTGCCATTAAATTTGTAAGTTAAAGACAACAAATATGCATGTATTATAGTTTTGTAGCTATTGGTAGGCACGTATGTACAATATAAGTAGGTAACGCTCTTCTTAGTAAATTTAAATGAATACATCATCGATCAAGTATAATTGATCGATGAAATACATACATACCTATATTGATTTATTGCAAACTAGCTTCCGCCAGCAGCTTCGCCCCAGTTTCCCTCAGAAGCTGTACATTTTCCCAGTATTAAAAGTAGCCTATGTGTTATTCCAGACTTTCTTTTCTGGCGAATTGGTAGTTGTGTTTGTGCATTTAGGCACAACACATGATTTCCTAGTATTTGGATTGGACATTGTTAAAAGTCTTTAGGTATAAACGTAATATTATAGTACTCTGTGGGTATAAATTCAACGGCACGGGCGCGCGACCACGAGCGGACTGAGTGAGCCAGTGAGCGTGTTGTGCCATGACGTCACACCGTAACTGGCAGCCCGGGTCGTACGGTTACAACTTGTTTTACTTCTAAATCGGAAACTAATTGACATATCGAAGTAATTCTTTCACTAGTATTTTTTATTTTTGCCAGAGAATATGGAGTGCTAATAATCAAAATTAGTTAACATTCTTCATTGTATCTTACTGTACGATGTGGATGGTGTGTGTAAATAATGGATCTATTTATTATTTTTGTAGCGTTAGGTACACGAAAGTTGAGGAATTAAAGATTACCAAAATTCAACTTAAAATCAAAGATAAAAATAACTCATCGAGATGTTTACTTATACATTATGACTGGTTTGAGGGATCCATCAATTGATATAAAAACCCAGAAAGGCAACTAAGATCGCGTGATATATTTTAAAACGTATATTGTAGTAACCACGGCGTTGTTATTTATTTAAACTTTACACGATAAAATTGCCTGTTTCCAAGTTGTATCTAGTCAATTGGTACACTTCAATTTTAATTGTACTTCGAGAAAGAAAAAGTATGAGAATGTCCATGCTGCTGACAGAAATATGCGACGTCATAACCATTTAAAATAAAATTTCACTGCGTAGTGCGTACTGCGTAGTCAATACTTTAGGGTTCCTAAATATTTATGTACCTACTTTAATGAAATTGGAAATGCAATGTATCGTATTCATAATTAATATGTTAACAAAAATAAGTAAGTATGTAGTTTTTAACGCTGAGTATACTTAGTAAAACTTTCATTATTCACTATGGAAGAAGGGTATAAATAATTGATAATTATAAGAATTCTAAGTAAGAAAAATATAGTACTTAAAGATTATTTATTCTAGTCTAATACAATGGATGAAACACAAGAACGTCTATAATATTTATTTTTCATATTTTCATTTTATAAAAATAATACAATTGTAATACGTGGAAAAAATATACGGTTAGTGATCTCACCCAACACGTACACAATAATATTCAAATTAATTACCTTTTTACAGCCAAAATCACTAAATATACAGCCCAAACACAACTTAGAAAGTCTCACAACACTAGTTTTCTCACATTTTCTCTATTCATAATTTCAGACCGCACAATTTTCATTACCCGCCAAAATGATTACGTGATATTTTGAAATACAGATAAAAAATGCCGAGGCGAGAGCACTCGTGCATTCTTGCCGACGGCCGCGCGACTATTACCTCGTTCGCTACGGCATCTTCGGTCCCTTTCTTACACATATAAAATCCATATGCGCAAAAGGGTAAAACGCGGGCACATTCGAAAACCTACACAACAAACAGTTTTTCACGTTTTTCTGGTGAATTCATTGAATCGCTTTTATTACGACAATTGCGTAATTTGTTTATGATAAATGAATAACGCATATACCATTGATTTTAGTCCAGGTTTAGATGTTAAGTATGTAATTTAATAACTTAGAATGTTAAAAAAAAGCATTGGTAGGTAATTCATTGACTCAACAAAGCATTAAGTAATTATGCGGAACCTTTAGCTTAGGGGAGAATCGAGAATAGAATTGGCGTAGTCCAAAGTCAGGCTTAAGAAGTTCTTCGTACTTGCTCTTCTTACATGATTCCTACTTTTTGCATTAATATTTATTAACTTATAGTGTAGTAAGTATATTCAGTTAAGCACCTACTATTAGAAATTTATCGAGAATATGATAAAAATCTACAAAATAAACAAGAACAAACAAATAATAAAAAGTACGTATTATTAATTGTAAAATATGTTTAGTTTTCACCCACGAGGAGGACATCCGACATTGTCCGTCTCGTATGTAGGTAATAGGTAGTAGGTACAAACCGTACATACCGTACGGGTCGCTGCCTACAGGTCACTGTGGTAATCTTTGGAAGAAGTCTAAGTTCGGCAGTGGAGATCTATGGCTTCCTGATGAAAAGTAAGGATTAATTAATTCTTGGATTACTTGTTAACATTAGACAATTATTAGGTAGCCAGACACAATTTGTAAAACATTAATAAGTTATAGATAAAACTATCTAAACATTAACATCGCACACTATTTCGGCGAGTAGACAAATATTTTTACTACTTCAAATAGTATGTTAGCAAATTCACACGTTTTATGTAAACACTATATTCCTAGTAAAATCATCTGCGTATTCTACAATATTCAATACCCTCCTCAAATGCTTCTCACGTGCCCTGAAATTATCAAAGGACAAAGAACTTTCTCTACAAAGCCAAAGCAAGAAGATAAGTCAAAAAGTCGCAAAATGCTTTAATCAAAGTGGGTTTGGGCTTGAGACCGATACGAAGCCGTTATATCTGTCCAATATATGGCATCAGTGCCAATAGTATCACGTCACACTACTGTCCACAACCCATCTGACCAGCGTGATTAATAATCGACAAATATCTTGATTAGCGCTCAATGGCAATCAAGGACCTTGTCCTGCAGTGGACGAATGGCTTTGATCAAGAAATGCATTAAGTACCTACACAAACACTGCAAATCTTTTTGGATATAATCAGGAGGGCTGTGCTAGGCATTGTATAAGCTGTACACACCGCATTGATCTCTAAGCAAGCCTTAACGATTTCGATTAGCATCGCACAGACACGAGGTGAAAGCGGCAAACCTAACATAACTCATTCCGCCAATTACGTTTCTTTTTGTTCACGTTCACGGTGAGATGTGGAAGATAATGTGACTTTAACATGGCTACAAACGAAATAAGACGAGGCGGCCATTTTGATTTACGGCGGGCCGGCCGACGCGACTTACAAAAGGGAATAATGAGCCGCGCGCGAATCCTGCGCACGTCTCTGTGTGCACTGTCACCACGTTTAAGAAAATTTTGGGAAATCTCATTTTCTCACCGGCCAGGGTTGGTATGGTATTCAATATTCCTAATTTTTCCGGTCTTTGAAATCCTCGATTGTAAGACCACTAGCTTTTCAAGCTTCCTTAACGACATGAAGCCAGAGCTTTTATGGAAGTTTGGCATTTTATCCCACTAAATACCTCGGTCATAAGCATGCAATTGAACGTACTGTGGCAAATATAAATGTTTGTCTAAGATAGTAGATATAAAATTTAGTTATTCCAGTTGGAAACGAGATGACACTGGAGAGTACAAGACTCAGAGTCTTAAATTCTTAATCCAAGCTAAGAAAATCCTGCGTTTGAGATTCTACTACGAGAATATTGAAGCTAAACAACTAAACAACAAATATTTTCTAGACCAGCATGTTTGAGGAATAATTGCAGTTATTCGTAGACGAAGCCTATTGCCAGTCTCGGGAAATTTAAATTTCCGCCGGTTTTATTGCTATAATAAATAAAATATTACGCATAAATATAATTCCCAAAAACAACATTATTTACAGTCGCTCTACTCTATTTTACGATGCGATAAAGACCTTTTCGTTTGCATATGTTCAAATTAAAGGCTTTAAATAAAGCGCCGCGCCGGTGGTATCGGAACAATCGGCCCGGCTCTTAGTTAACTATTGCATATATGGATATGTTTTTATTAATGCACATCGGCGGCGTTTTGATCAAACGTGTGGATTAACATCGTGGTATAATTTTATAGGAACCGTAGAAAGTTAAAGACAAAAGCTGGTCTATTTTTACACACGATTTCATCTAATTCTATCTAATCCTGCCACAATGGAATTAAGTCTTGCTACATAATCGTATACTCCAAATAAAATAGAGTGTAAAGAGCGGACCTGAATGGAATTTCCTTACGGGAACTTTGGGCAGTGAACACTAACGGCCTTATACATAGATACATTTAAAACCTATTTTAGTTACCGAATATTTTGCCCCTTTAAAACGACTTAAGGATTCAGTTTGAGCGAAGAAGACAAAGCATTCGATAGCTAAAATAGGTTTTAAATTTGTCTTTGAATAAAACAGCTACTAGGTATTTAATTATACATATAATTGTAGCTACCTACATCACAAAATGTTACAATAAGGTTAGGTTTTCACTCGTCATGTGAGTAAACATGGCATCCAAGTATTGTATTATCATCATTGTAAATAAATAATGGTATTATAAAACTAAGGAATTTGATGATTGATGCATTGCCCAAACAAACACAACAAAAATGTTTAAATCCGACAGGGGCATACACGATAAGTGAAGATAATCCGACATCTTGTCACATAATACCACTGTGGAGCGCCTGTATTATAATTCGGGGCATTTTATACAGCTTGTACTATTATGAAACACATTACACCTGTTTAGAGAATATAAGCCATGCATATAGATAATAGTTAATGGATAAGATAGGAGGATATTGACCAAAATTAATTTGATTTAGTTGGAGTTTCCAGCGTGGAGAGTTTACAATCTCCAGTCGGTCGACAAAATTACAGTGGTTTTTATTTTATTCTTCATAAACTTGAAAGCAAATAGTATTATACTAAATAACGTTTGGAGGAGAATATAAAAAAACATGAGCTCAATCAATTCCCATACAACGGTGTGATCTTTGTTGAATTGGCAATGCATACACGTACTAAATTAACTGTTTATGTATGCCATTTCAGATTCAATGGCATCCAAATTGTAACACTTGCATAATACTAGTGCGTTTCATGAATTTTAAACATCTACGATTCCAGATATTTGTCTAAAAATGTAAATCTTTTTGCTTACCATGGGATATCTAGACGACTTGACAGTGGGTAGTTAATATTAAAATATTTAGGACGGAATGTCCAAGTGATTTAGAAAAATGTGACTTATGAAGCTCTGTGGTTTAATATGAGAGAGGAACAAGTCGGAATAGTAGGAAAGACACCCGAGTTTTGTTTGCAACCTAAACGTTGGAACCACAAATTAAAAACTAATATCTGCAGGAAAGAATCAGATTAATAAACAAAAGCATTGGGGAGAATCTATTAGGCAATTTGAACCTGAAAACCGAAGATGTTTTACTAAGTACTTAAATGCTGAAAACTGACAGACTAGAATAGGGGACACTGACAGGATTGAGTATTGACCGATATCGAATATCCTACCATAATTTGGAATGATTGTTTAGGTACTTTTTTCAGCGGATAAGAAATATAAGAACTGTATAAAAAACTTAAAAGCATAATGTTCTCGTGAGAGAAAGATGCAAAGTAAATACAGCGTTGGTTATGCATCGCCTACAGCTATTATAATAAATTTTATAACGATCGCCGTCCACGAGAAACAAACGCGTATTAATGTCTTGATGGATGGCAGTGGTTACGTGTCTATATTAATTGAAATTGCGTGGTAAATTAGTATTTCATTTATCTTAACCGTTAATTATTGGTCTGGAGGAGTAGGTAAGCAATGATTTAGGTGTGTGACACATTCAAGACACAGGCAACGCCTAATTTGAGAAGCGTTGCAATATTCTTTTAAGTATGTAAAATTATTATTATCTAATAAAGATTTTTTTCATTTTCAGTTTTACATGATTTGGAAGTTTGTAGGCAAAGCGACAATTTGCAATTTGCTTTATGCCAGGCAATACTTAAGTAGATGCTCTAATTTCAGGTATTTTAAGACCTGAACTCGAAGGTAAAGGCTATTATGGGATTAGTGTGGGGTCAGGATGGATGTGACAGTTGGATTTATTTTCCTAATCTTTGTATTCTTAATTTGTATAACAAACACTTCAACAACTAAAACGTAAACTAGACCATCTTTCAGCATTCCTTCGTATAATGAGAACAGAAATCGGTATTACGCTTTTGCCTCGAGGGAAAATTTCGCTACCAATATTATATTTCACCAAACCACTATGCAATAAATCCAAATGCAAATAGCCGTAGGAGACTGTCATGTCGTAATTAAACTTGCGACCGGTGTCCCTTGCCGCTTACGAGTCAATTAATCCAATATAAACCCTATAAACTCGCTTTTAATCGATATCAGATCGTTGGATGTGCTTAACGCCAATGGTTTTATGTGTTACGCCATTAATCGGTGTTGTAAGAAGCTTGAAATTTTATAAGAACTAGTTTTTTCCCGGGCCTTGGTCTTTCTGTCCCATGGGAAGTTACGAATAAGGTGTAAGCTCTTTACAATAGGGCAGTGAACCAATGACAATATAATGATGTTGGCATTCAAGAATCAGAGTACTAAATATCAATAATTTTATTATAATGTATGGCGTTATAATGTTCCGCATGTGAAAGGAATACGCTGACATTTAAAAGTCCACATCTTACGGACATTTATAAATCAACCAATTAATAATTTCAATTTAGTGTAATCAATGCCAAATCCTTGCTAATCGACACCGTAACGAATAACCATAACAAATTGATAATTAAACACACATTGATTATAAACACATTATTTATTAATGATTACTTAACTATTTATATTACACAATGAAATTGCGAACAACATCCGTTAAATCATTGAAAAGAACATGTCTTGAGTTCCCGTCAGTATTATGATTAATTTGTATACTCTTTAATAAAACAGCATCGTTAGTAGACAAGCACCTGGACAAAATCTTTGTGTTTCCATTCTCAGGAAAGAACACACCGATTTTAGTAACAAAATATAGCATTTCATTTTTGTTCAAATTTTTTCTAGTCCTTTTAGATATTAATTTATATATTTTAACATATGATACGGCATCTTCAATATCCATACATTCAATACTTCTTAACAGCTCAAAGACCATAAATAGTATTTCTAATTCGACACTTCTATTAACTTGCAATTCTATTAAATCGGTTGCACCGTTTCTATTTTTAGCATTAATATTTCGTGCAAGGGAATTGACTGCCATGCTATTCAGAATATTAATTATAAGACCGTAAATGGATCTGATCACATTTCTGTCCATTTCTAAATGTTTAACAGCTGACTGCAGCCAGGGAAGTAAGCCGTAATTTTCTATTAAAATTTCTGATGCTTTTGGAACAGCTACTATTGAACTAAGGGCTTTAAGGACTCTTTCTTTGACTTTCCTGTCGCTCAATGATGATGAATAGAAATCCATAATCATCTTAAGACACATAGTTTTGAAAATGACATTTATATCTGCCATGGTTTTGACTCCATCTCGAACGACATCCAAGATCCAAAGTCTTCTGTCGACAGCTTCCACCTCACTGTCATGGAACAGGCTCAAGAAATCAGGAACTACTGATAAATCAACCACTTGTTTTGCTATGAAGAAATTGTTTACTGGGCGGTATAGTGGGTCTGCGGGCGCTGTAGATACCATAAGCGCCCTGGCCAGGTATAAAGCGTCCACCGCTGGAAGCCTAGGATTCTTCAAGTCGCTAATATCTGTATCACTCTCGGCGTGTTTGATGACAGTTGAGAGGGTTTGGCGAAGTGTGTTGATAAAGTCGGTAAGAAACAGCTTGTCATTTTTGTGTTTCCTGAAAGTAAATTATTAGGTTGTTAAGTGATTCAAATAGTGTAATATTTAATTTGCTATGAGGAAGACAATTTGAATTACATTCGACAGTGACACACTATTTGAGCCAAAAAATAATGAGGTCAATTTAGATATTTAGGCCATCTGACAAATGCCAGCATAAAATTTATCTGACATTGTTTTATGCTGGCACTACAAAGTACCCCTGATCATAACTGCAGTGCAAATGAAGAAAGTATCTATGACTATTACTTTTCTTCAGTTTCTTCTAATTATATCGAATACCTGCGTGCAATATAATCGCATAGAGGAACTAGAGTAACATGCAAATCATGCGCTTCGTAACAAAAATCTAATTAATATACATGGAAAAAAATATGCATTACCTCAGCAGTTAAATACAAATCATGGTTTAAAGTAAATTTACATGCAAGCGAAAAAGTGACTTACGTCTCGGTGTCGAGTAACATGCAGAATCTGTGCAATACGTGGTAGGCCGCCGCCCTCATCATGGGACAGTTGGAGCTCAGCGCCATCACCGGCACCGACAGCAGACCAGTCCTCAGTAGCTTGAAGCACGACGCCACCGATCCTGGAGCCAGCAAGTGGCCAAGCAAGGGAAACAGGAAAACTGGATCATATATACCCTCATCTTCATCTAAATGCGAAGTTACTGCCAAATCAGCTACTATCAGTTCCTGTGTCACTCCATTCCACTTCGTTTTCACTATCAGATTATTTATTAAACTCTCTGTGTCTTTTTTGTGCACAGTTTTATAAACGTTGTCTCTCACATTACTTATAATACTTTTAACTGACACTTCAACTTTTCCGTCAGTATTCGATGGCAGTTCGTAATGATAATCCAGTCTTTGGGTAACTGGAAAATTTCTGACCGTTCTTTCTATGACGTCCTTTTCGTATAAATTCAAAACTTGATTCGGTGTAGGGTGTGCCCACAGAGACGCGGATCTGTTCTTCCGCACGGCATAGTGATTTGCAGCAGAATCGCCCCATACGTAAGGTTTATACTCGTTTACTGGGAGACCGTGGCTTTCGTAGTAATATAGCAGGGATAGAATAAGTCTGTCACAAGGGCTTCTCGTGGCATGGTAGGCACTCAAAAACACCGGTACTTGCTGAATTTTCATAACAGCGTTATTTTTTCTTATTAACGTGTAAAGAAAATCTATAAGTCTTGACTTTACATCCGTACTGTGAAGACTTAATACCACGTTGAGAAACTCTGAATGAGATGTTACCATATCGAAGAGTGTGGCTATATCATCATGGTCAGGAGGGTAGAACATTTTTACTAAATTGTTTAGTAAACATAGCAACTTAGGACCCAATGTCTGCCCTTGATCGGCTGTCTTCACTTTCAAAGAGTCTTTCAAGACAGCTTTGCAGAAAGATTGCCAAACAGAACTTTCTGTCACTCTTTTGAAATCTTCTTTGGCCTCAACATTAAGTTCAGCAATGTTTTTACTTACTTCAACAACTGTATTTATGTTTGATATAATATCGTTCAAGACATCCGTATCTTTTACATCTTTTAATCCAATTGTCATAATGTGAAGGTAACATAGAAAATAATTAATGAGATATTCCTTTCTAACACGTTCAGCAACGCAAATTTTTAAAAATATGCTTTGTATTATTTGTATATGACTAAGCTCGACGGCTTCAAATTTATGGGTTTTAGAAAAAATCTTTGCGCAGTCTTCCACATCCATACATTCAATGACAAGTTTCTTGATGAATTTCCAATTCAATACATATATTTGACCAGCTTTGTGAGGCTTTTCAATGAATTTGTTGATATTAGATTTGTACTCGTTGTATATGATTGTCAGAAACTCTTTATTTTCATTCACAAAATGAGAATGGTTAATGACAGCATCACCCAGGGGTAAAGTCAATTCCCTTAAAGAAAGAATTTCAGGCTTATTAATTTGTTCTTTAAATATGTTGCAAAATTTAACGTTATATTTCAACAATACATAAGCAAGATGCGATGTCGACTTCCGAACAGCATTAATTTCGAAAAACTTTTTGAAGAAATCGTCGTATATCCGTGGCACCTGATGTGGTTTACTCTCGAAGTATTCCGCTAATGAATTTTCTAGGTTCGTCAAATTGCAACTAATATCGTTGTGTGTCAATAAGTCCGTGTATAATTTCATGCATTTCTTCAGAATATGCTGAGGAAGCTCGTATATGATTGTCTTACAGTAAATATCTATTAAATATTTAAGCAATTCCAGGACCATACTAGGCTCTTTGTCATCTTTTACACAATTTTCTAAATCAACTTGAAATATTTGATTAAAAACTCTCAGGTTATCTTCTTTGCTCAGTCCAACAATACTTAAAACATTTATAGAGTGATCAAAATCAATATTTTTCTTTTTATTGATTTTAATGAACGCTTTTAGTATTTCATTGTAATTTTTCTGTTGATATGTATTAAGTATTTTGTGTTTTTCAGCCAAGTAGTCAATAATATCTTTGTTTTTAGTGATAATATTTAAAAGAAAGTGTGTTGCTAGTATATTTGATTCATTTTTACGCGAATCTAAAGGGGCAAAAATCTTTAATACTTGTGTATTTTTGAACAAAGTCAAAACAATATTTCTGCACAAATCAATCATGTGGTGTTTCCTGCTTATTACAAGAATGCAGTGGAAGTAATCTGTGATTTTATTTACTTGCATTTCGGTCAGCTGTCCCATATTAGCTAATCTCACCATACAATATGTTAGATATTGAGACCACACAAATAATTCAGAACTATCAATACTTTTGCTTGTATCAACTTTATAAGCATTGTCATTAATAATGATATCACCATTTTCTGTCACTGTTTCTAAGAATGGAATTATGTCACTGATCGGTAAATCCTCTCCTGATATTATTGATTTTGATAAATTCTTCAGTTTGTCATCTTCCGAGATACAGTCAGGTAATGCTACTGGTTCCCCAATCCAGCTAGCTACATAATTTCTAACTTCCAGTTTAGAATCACCAATCAATATCTCTGTCAGCTCTGGACAATAGTTATTATGCAGTATGTTGGCTATGTACAAAGAAAGGAATGATTTCAAATTCTTTTTGACTTCCTTATGGGACTGCAAGTATTGCATGCACCCAACAATGAAAGGAGATGGTACTTTATTTTCTAAATAAGCACTGTCTTCTGTATGTCGATTTTCCATCAAATCATTAAATAATTTTTCCAAGGAGGTCTCACAGCTTTCATCTGATATTACAAAGTTCACAAACTGGTTATGTACATAGTCAGTTAATTCTTTGATGTTCTGTAACACATACTCTATCACGTCGCATATTAACGAACTTGGATGGACTTTCGCATTCCTCAGAGCATACAGAATCAAATGAATTTCATTTTCATCAGATTCAAATATTCCAGTGTTTTTGAAATACATTTGCATAATGTGTTTAGCTTCCATCCAAATAAAATCATCATTACTTGTGTAAACATCTAGCATTATCAGAAATAGATCTTTAAACATTGGATGTTTTAGGGAAATAGCAGAACTATCAAGTGTGAGCCACAATGAAACCACTTTAAACTTTAGTAATGATATGTGACCTTCGGAAAGTGACATTGAATATTCTAGAGTTTTCTTCATATCTATATTGCCTTCAACAGTCTCAAAAAAGGCAGGATAAACATCATTGTACAGCAGCAACAAATCAATAAGATGTATCAATGAATCGGTGTTAGAAATGTTTGGTAGTTGATAATCTTGAGTAATTTCAGAGCTGTTCTTGCCATTCATAACATTTTCCATAAGAGTTACTATAGTTGCTGGTACTGGCATATGTTTAGGAAAGAAAAACTCCAACTTAGCTTTCAAATCTGACACTGCTATTGTTGTCTCCATATCCAAAATTTGAATGTACCGTTTCAATGATTGTAACATCTTTACCAGCACTTTAACACAATATATAGAAATGGTATAATCTTTGCCTATGTTTACATTCATATATTTCAGTAATGGTACAGGCAAAGTGACGAACCTCACAAAGTTTCCTATCTGTACTGAATTTAGACTGGTCATTTTACTCACCACTTCTTCAGGCTTCAATTTGTTTAATAGATCAACAGCAAATAATGCAGATCTTTCCCATATTGGTGAGTGTTGAGGCTCAAAACTGTGTTCGAGAACACTTATCACTGCTCGGTGCAGATCTGGGCATTTGTACACTATTTGCAGGATAACTTCTCGTTCATGCTCATTCTCCCACGGCCTTTTCAATGTCAGTAGTGCCTTGTACAAGTTCTGATTCTTATTAACGTCAGTTGTACCTAAAGAGTTGTCTATAAAGTGTAATCCCAGCTTGTGGGATGTGAATAGAGTCAGCAGGATATCTGATAGAAGAGTCATTATCTCTGGCCTCAACTCATTTTTGTCTTCCTGTTTTTGCTCTGGTGGACCTTTCCATGAGAATATTTTGAACATGTTGTGTAGGACTTGATGGCTAAATGTTTTAAGTTTCAAACTTTTTGATATAAATGTGTTGTCAACAATATTCTTCTTTAAAATGTTCAAAAACATTAGCACAGCCTCAGCTTCATCATGTACTAAGCCCGGAATAACCAAGCCCAATAAACCTTGCTTCTCTAGCAGTGCTTTTATTAGTGGGAAATGTCCATCAACAAGAAAAGATGTCATAAAATGCACAAATGTTGTTCGAACATTATCTTTTTCTTTGTAATTTGATGTATCAACAACATGCTGTAAATGCTTTGGAGTCAATGGTGCCTGGTTCAGAACTTCAATGCCCAAATCTGGGTTTAATGTGACCATTGAAGTAAGGAGTTTTAGCACAACTTTTCTATGCCTTGGTCCAGAGTTTTCACTAATCATAATCTCTATGGTGGACATGAAAGTGTTGAGGAAGTAACGACAAGCTTCTTCTGTAATAGTAATCATGTGTGGCAGAGACGATTGAACTTTAAGAATTATTAGATGGAACAAATGAAAAGCAGGTGTTGCTAGAGTAAGGTTTTTCTTGTTGTCTTGAGTAATTTGGCGTAATATCTCGTGTGAATTGCCTCCACTTTTAAGATATTCCAATAAATAGTCGACTTCATTGTCTGGGTTTAAGCAAACTTGTAGAAATTGTGTGAGGGCTGAAAATAATATATGAATATTGGTTAATATGCCATTTCATTATGTGAATGTATTTTACCATACTATTTGATCCTGAATTAAAGTCCGAAGATGTGATCGGGGGCAAGTCAACTACCATAGATAATACACTATATCAACTACCATGCCGGACACCAAAATTAATTACAGTAATAAAATGTAAATTATATCGTACCTATAGTTTGACCCTGTTTCCCTGAAATTTCTTTTCGGAAGTGTTTAATGTTGAAACCACCAGCTCCAAACCTTTTGGCGCGTTTCGTTTCATTTTGAGGTTGTTCCATTTCCACATTTTCATTTTGCTCGGTCTCATCGGCATCTTCATTTTTAATCGTTTTTGTATCTCCAACTTTTTCGCCATCGTATTTACGCTTACCCATACTAAAATTATATTTACTATTATTTCATTAATTTATATTTCAAACACTATTTACCAAAACCCAAACACGTGAATTTGTTTTGATTTTGCTACGGATAAAATGACATTGACAGATATCGGAAATATTTTCTTATCATAAAAAGCATAAGGAATCAATTTTATACATCCAACGTAACGATGCCTTTCTTACTATTATTATTTTTTTTTTTTTTTTAATATTATGATGTACTCTGGCGTAATACATCATTTAAATAACGATCTAGTCTTATGACTAATCTATATTAACCCTTTGACGACCACGGGGACACCGGTGTCCCAAATAGAAATAATACAATAAAACAGTAATTAAGAAACTTATTTTATTTTTTTGTTAATAATATAGTTTCTGAACGTACGTTTTTCATTTTATATGCTAGCAACACAAAAAAAATAGCGTTCTTTGTCTACGGCTATTGAAAACTGACACTTCGTTAAAAGCGCGCGAATCTTGTATATTGTAAAAGTGCATAAAAGGTGTAAAACTATTTTTTAAGTATTTACAGTGTGAAATAATCATTGCCTGGTAAGTACATTATTATTTTATATGTTTATAAAACTATTATCTATGTTGTGTATAACGATAAGTCATTATTAACATAAAGGGACACCGATGTCCCTATGGCCGAAAAGAGATACTATTTATGACGAATAAAATTATGTTGACTGCCTCGGTGGCGTAGTTGTATTACGGTACGGTTACAAAGCTGAGGTCTCGGGTTCGAGTCCCGGGTCGGGCAAAGTGATATTGGATTTTTCTATTCATTATCAGTCCGGAGTCAGGAATTTGTGCCCGATATGGCGATAGACTCGCCCCCTATCACATCGTGGGACGGAACATACAAGGCGAAATGTGGGTGTCCTAGTGGCACCTCTGCCTACCCCTTCGGGGATAAAGGCGTGAGTTTATGTATGTATGTAAAATTATGTTGTCGTACTGATGTTTTTCGTCAATTACCCTCATTTTCTTATTCATGTCGTTACAGATTATGTTTCGCAAAGGACGCGGCCTTTTCGAACTTAAAGAAAATGAAATACAACAGATTTTGATGGCTGATAACAGTGACGAAGAGGACGATTTACTGCTTGACGAAGAGGATCAGAGGCTTTTGACACAGGATGATGATCAAGGGATTATTGACGTGGAGATTGACGGTACGATAAATGAACATAGTGATTCAACAAGACCTGAGCCTTCCACATCAGCACCTGTAACACAGCATCAACCAGTCTTCAAGTGGAGTTCGAGAACATACGCACCAAATGTTTTTCGTGACGTGGAATACGACTTCGGTAAAGTGAAAATCTGTCAAGAATTTGAAAATGTACTATTGACTCCCTTTGATATATTTTGTTCAGCGACAAATTTTGATAATTTAGTGCAATATGTAGTATCCGAGTCAATACGATATGCTCATCAAAATGGACGGGAGTTTACTATTGGTCTCGAAGAAATGAAAGCATTTCTTGGTATGAATTTGGTCATGGGCTATCATATCTTGCCATCATTGAGGGACTACTGGTCTACAGAACCAGACATGGCAGTACCATTCATATCGAATGTTATGCCAAGGGCTCGATTCGAAGACATTCGCCGGAACCTACATTTCTGTAACAACGAAGCGATAAGAGACACAATTAGCTCTAATTATGATAGGGCATACAAAGTTCGGCCAATAATAGAGCACTACAATGCTTCGTTCCAAAATGCCCTCAATAACACAATAAAACAATCAATCGACGAACACATGATAAAATTCAAGGGGCATAATGCAATGAAGCAGTATATAAAGAATAAGCCTGTCAAATGGGGCTTCAAATTATGGTGCCGATGTGATGCTGCGACCGGTTATCTATTTGAATTTGATCTATATACGGGCAAACGAACTTCTGGAATGGAATATGGATTAGGTGAATCAATAGTACTACAGCTAACAAAAAAGGTTGAAGGCTTAGGATGTGAAATTTATATGGACAACTTTTTTAATTCACCTGTACTACAATATAAGCTGATTGATCAGAATACTAAGGCGTGTGGAACAGTTCGGACTAACAGAAAACAACTTCCAAAAACAGCACCTGCTGACAAAACAATGAAGCGTGGCGATATTTACACAACAAGTTTCCATGGCATAAGTTATGTAAAATGGATGGATAATAAAGGAGTTCATTTGTTGACTAACTTTTTGTCGCCTGTAGAAACGGACATCGTAAAGCGCCGCAAAGCAGGTTCAGCCGACAAACTTGACGTAAAATGTCCTAGGATTGTGTCACATTACAATAAAAATATGGGTGGAGTTGATCTTATGGATCAACGGAAGGTGTCCTATGAAATAGATCGAAGATCGAAGATAAAGTACTACCTTCGCCTTTTCTTCGATTTGTTCGATATATCAGTAAATAACGCACATACCATATATACTAAGCTGCACAGTGAAAAGCAATTAGAGGGAAGCCTGCTGTCCACCTTGCAGTTCAGACAGGTAGTCGCCAGGAGTTTGGTAAACGGCTACAGTACTAGACAACGTGGTGTCCCTTCTACAAAAAAAAGTGCAGTGAGCAAATATGTGAAGCGGCAATTATCGATGCACCCCATGGAAAAATCCTCCACCAGAAAGAGGTGTGCAAATTGTGCGAAATATAAAAAAGAAAATCGAACAAACAATATATGTGTTCTATGTAACGTTCATCTATGTTATACCAATGAGAGAAATTGTTTCGCTGATTATCATAACTAATAAACAGTATTTCTATAATATCAACTTATTTATTAATATATTACCCCATTCACACAAGCAAACTTAATAAAAGTAAAATTGAGATTTTTTGAGTGAAACGTATCTCTTATCGACCATAGGGACATCGGTGTCCCAAAAAATTCCAAAAAAACTATAATATTTTAATGTTTTTTGATTTGAAAATTTATTTTTTATACACCTAATGAGTCAATATAAATGGCTAAAATACTTGAATAAGGTCTCATAACCTTATGGTCCTGAAAGGGTTAATATATAAAAGAGGAACCTGATTGACTGACCTATCAACGCACAGCCGAAACTACTGGAGCTAGGAACTTGAAATTTTACACAGGGATTCCTATTATGACGTAGGGTAGCACTAAGAAGGGATTTTGGGAAATTCTACCCCTAAGGGGGTGAAAAGGGTTAAAAACTGTTGTATGGAAAATCTAAACCATTGAAGTTACAATTCTCAAACTTGGTAGTTTAATAACTCATTTAATAACAAAAATAATTGCATACTTTATTTGTCTAAAAATTAACATTAAAGGGGTCAAAATAAGGGTTGAAATTTTTAGAAACTGGGTGTTTTCCTTTCTACCCGATCAACGCACAGCCGAATCTACTGGAGCTAGAAACGTGAAATTTTACATAGGGGTTCCTATTGTGACGTAGGGTAGCACTAAGGAAGGATTTTTGGAAATTCGACCCCTAAGGGGGTGAAAAGGGTAAAATACTGGTGTATGGAAAACCGAAACCTTTGAAGTTGCAGAAATCAAACTTGACTTTTTAGTTACTCATCTAAAAAAAAGAAGAACTGCATACTCTCTTTTCTTATAATTAACCCTAAAGGGGTGAAAATAAGGGTTGAAGTATTGTAAAACCGAACTGCTGGATCAACGCACAGCCGAAACTACTGAAGCTAAGAACTTGAAATTTTACACAGGGGTTCCGATTGTGACGTAGGGTAGCACTAAGGATGGATTTTTGGATATTCATCCCCTAAAGGGATGTAAAGGGTTAAAAACTGATATAGGGAAAATTTAAACCGTTAAAGTTACAATTGTCACACTTGGCACTTAAGTTATTCATTCTAAGACAAAAATAATTGCATATATTGTTTATCTAAAATTACCCTAAAGGGATGAAAATAAGGGTTGAAGTTTTGTAGAACTGAACTGCCGGATCAACGCACAGCCGAAACTACTGAAGCTAGGAACTTGAAATTTTACACAGGGATTTCTTTTATAACGTAGGGTAGCACTAAGGAAGGATTTTTGGAAATTCAACCCCTAAGGGGGTGAAAAGGGTAAAAAAAAATTGTATGGAAAACCGCAACCGTTGAAGTTGCAGATTTCAAACTTGACACTATAATTACACATCTAAAATAAAAAATAAGTGCGTACTCTGTTTACTTAAATTTAACCCTTAAAGGAGTAAAAATAAGGGTTGAAAAATTTGTATAGAAAATAAAACTGCTGAAGTTATTCTTATGAATATTTAACTTTTGTCCCTTTCGAACGACTTTTCAATTCAGTTTGAGCGAGAAAACAAACATTCGATACCTAAAATAGGTTTTAAAATTGTATATGAGTAAGGCCGTTTATGTATTGATCCGATTGGTCTCAAAATCGTTGTCTGAGTTCCGATAATCTAAATTTGTATTCAGAATTGAAAATGTTGGCCGTCATTTTGAACTTTTTATTTATTGTTCCGATTGGTCTCTGAATCGATAACTGACGGACCCATTGATCCGATAATCTAAACTCAGAGTCAAAATTGGAAATAGAAATGCTGCACGTTGATTTTTGTTAAAAGTTTACGTAGAGGTTAGAATAGAATAGTTCTATCGATATAACGTCTACAATATTATCTTAAACACGCAGACGAAGTTGCGGGCTAATGCTAGTAAGTTATATTAATCTAACCTAAACTTCTAAAGAGACTTATGTCTAAGAATATGTCCATTAACATTTTTCTTATTGTCTCTATTAAGGGGAAGACACAATGTTCGCGTGTTCTGTTTCACTAGCACTCACTGCACTATGTTACACTAACTGTTCATCACTAACTCGAAAGGTTTTGTCCTTTTAAGTCGTCTCACTAAGTCCGTGTTGTCGAGGAGCTGGATCGCCTCGACGTTCACATGTTGATGAAGTCTATGTTCATGAGCTTCGGCATACTTTTTCACTATATTTCTAACGAAGTCCACTTTGAGGTCCCGATGAAGATCTTCGTTTCTTACGTACCATGGGGCGTTTGCTATACCCCTCAGTACTTTGTTTTGGAATCGCTGAATTATTAGTAAATTGCTTGGTTTGGTACATCCCCACAGCTGTATACCATAAGTCCATACTGGCATCAGGACTTGTTTGTACAAAAGTACTTTGTTGTGTATTGACAACGAGGAGTATTTTCCAAGTAACCAATACATGTTCCTATAGCGAATTTCCAGTAATTCGTCTCGTTTCTTTTTGACGTGTGCCTTCCAGCGAAGCTTTGCGTCCAGAGTCATGCCTAGGTATTTCGCCGTATTTTCATATGGTATGGTTATACCGTTTATGAACACAGGCTCATACTTTGGCCTTTTGTTGGTAAAGTCAATATGAATAGATTTTGTTTCATTTATTTTTAAACGCCATTTTTCAGTCCAGTAGGAGATGACGTTGACAGCTGTTTGGACTTTATCCACTGCTTCTTCGTGAGTTGAACCTGTAGCTATGATTGCTGTATCGTCTGCAAAAGTTGCAATTGCATTGTTTTTCATTTCGGGAATATCACAGGTGTATAATAAGTACAGGACCGGACCTAGTACACTTCCTTGTGGTACTCCAGCTTCTATATGCTTTATTTCTGAATAAGAATCTTCGTGTTTTATACGAAACGTTCTTTCAGAAATATAAGATTCCAGAATGTCTGAAAATTGCTTAGGCAGCATTTTTCTTAGTTTGCAAATGAGGCCCTCGTGCCATACCTTGTCAAAAGCTTGTGCCACGTCGAGGAATACCGTCGTACAAACTTTTTTCTCTTCTAGAGCTTTTTCAATTAAATTAGTAATCCGGTGGACTTGATCTATTGTTGAATGTTTCTCCCTAAAGCCAAATTGATAGTCAGGGATTAATTTTCGTTCTTCTATAATAGGTTTCATTCTTTTCAAAAACAGTTTTTCAAATAGTTTGGCAATTATTGGCAACAAAGAGATTGGCCTATAAGATGTCGCCTCATGAGGAGGTTTACCAGGCTTGAGTATCATTATTACTTCGGCAAATTTCCAAACGTCAGGTACATATTTCAGTCTGAACGACGCGTTTATTAAAGTAGTCAGTTTAACAACTGCTTTGCGCGGTAGATTGTTCAGAGCCTCTCCTGTTATCAGGTCATAACCAGGAGATTTCTTTCGATTCATATTTTTTATTTCGCGTATCACTTCTCTAGGAGTAACGAGTTTTATTGCATGGTCGTCTTGTGATATTATGGTGTCTAGGTTGAAGTCCAATGCAGTACCTTCGTTGGGTTTAAATATAAGTTCCAAATGGTTAGCAAATATGTTTGCCTTTTGTTCATTGTTTATGGCCCAGCTTCCATTCGGCATTTTGATGGGAGGGACCTGCATAATTGGTTTTTTAATATTTCTTGTAGCTTTCCACAGAGAATAATCTGACGTACGATCGCTAGTCAGTTCTCGAAGGTAGGTATTCATCAATTCTTCTTTGAAGCTTTTTATTTCTCTTGTGAGCCTTTTTGCTAGTCTGTTAAAAATTTGTTTATCTTGGGGATATCTGTTTGTTTGCCATTTTTTTCTCTGTTTTCTTTTTTCAGCTATAAGGTCCCTGATTTCTGCTGGGTAAGAGTTGCCTCTAGCTCTCGTCTTCACCACAGGTGTGTTTCGCCAGGCACATTGTTGAATATTCACTATAAACTGCCTCAGGTCATCCTCGAGTTGCTCCGGGTTTTTAAGAGGAACTTTTAGATTAATTATCGATTCTAAATCAAGCTTGAAACTTTCCCAGTCAGTGTATTTATTTGTCAATGAGAGATGGTTTTCCTTTTGAATTATTCCGCTGGATACAGTTAGAATGATCGGCGAATGATCTGAACTCATGTCGTAACCCTCCTCAATGTGTAGAGTATCGAGGGAGAGATTTTTCAAGATAAAAAAGTCTATTAAATCTGGAATCTTTTGGGTATCAGTAGGCCAATAAGTAGGCTTGCCTGTAGATATGACATCACATTTGAGTTCTCTAACGGCTGATAATAGTTCTCTACCTTTGGTTGTCGTAAGTCTAGATCCCCAAAAAGTATTTTTCGCATTAAAGTCACCACCGAGTATAAACCTCGAGCCAAGTTGTTCAAACACATGTATATACCGCTCGGACTTGAGCGAATACCTAGGTGGGCAGTATATAGCTGATATAATAATAGGATATCGTTTTGTTTTTATACACACCGCAACAGCTTGTATATCTTCATCCTCAATCTTCACTTTTTCGTAGTGGCAAATGTTCTCTTTTATTATGAGAGAGCTGCCCCCCCTTGGAGTATTATAGGGATGCAAGGCATGGTAAACTTTGTATCCTTTTATTTTAATAATTGTTTCCTTGGTGCAGTGTGACTCGGATATGAGACAAACATCAAACTTTTCTGTGGTTAGGACAACTTCTATTTCATTAAGGTTTTGAAGTAGCCCATTCGCATTCCATGCCATGATTTTGAGCGTCATTGTTTAGTATTTGGTAAGACAGCAGTTTTGGTGCTACGTTCCAGATTTTTTAGACGATTATCGAATGATGTCATGAAATTTAAGATAATGTTGATTTTATCTTCAATATTTTCTTGCGTTTTCAGCTGTGGTTTCGGTTTCAATTGTGGCTGTGGTTGAATTTGCGTTTGTCCAACTTTAGCTATTTGTGAATATGTCACGTCTTTTTTGACACCTTGAGTGGCTATTGTTTTTTTAATTTTGTTTGTAGCTGAAGTTCGAACAGCATTTGTACTACTCTTCATCGCCTTATTTTTTATATTTTGCAGTTCTTTGGCTACTATGCACCCTCGGTAATTAGCAGGGTGCGGTTCACCACAGTGTATGCATTTTGGCTTAGCATCCGCTGGTTTTGGACAGTCACGAGTAAGATGTTTACCCGTACATTTGACGCATCTAGGCTCCTTACAGCAGTATTTTTGGGTATGGCCATATGCTTTACATTTTTTGCACTGTGGAATCAATTTGGATGCTTTAATTGGTTGTATTTCCACTTTGCAACCGAGAATTGAGCTGATATTATAAATATTATTGATGTCTTCTTCTTTTTGAAATGACAGCATAAACATATTGAGAGGTTCTTTAGTCCTCCAGCTAAGTTTATTTGCCACTTCTATAATTTTAAGACCTTTAGATTTAAGGTCTTCAATAATTCTTCCAGGCACATATGTGTGGTGAAGATTTTTTGCCATCACCCTAATTGGTCTGTCTTGTTTGTTCTCATACGAATGCCAGTGTTTGTTATTTTCTACTAGGAGCTTGGTAGTAGCCTTGTATGAGTTCTCGTTTTTAGTATTTATTTTAGCCGTATCACCTTTCATCATCTTAATAGTGAATGAATCACTAGGTGTACTATTAGTGAGGAAATCATAAAATTTCTGGTAGTCTTTAATACCTTCTACAATGATAGGAGGCGGTAGAGGTACCTTCTTTTCCTTTGGCTTCTCCGAGCCATTTTTGGTAGGTTTGTCTTGTTGTGACGGGGAAGGTGTTAAGTTCCGTTTTCTTTTCTTCCTACTCTCTTGACGTATCCATTCAGTTTCTGAGGCTAGTTCCTCTTCGTCTGTTTCATACTGGACTTCAGAAGGAACTTCATTGTTGACTCCTGGTTTGTATGAGGCCTGTTTTTTGTTGTCTTCTTCAGCCTTACGCAATTGTTGCTGAAGATTCTTGACTTTTATTTGAAGCTCATTTACTAAGCATTCCAATTTTTCGCGTAGCTGTTTTTCTTCGTTGTACAATTGGTACAACACTTGTTCCGTTTCAGTTTTTATTGTAATAGTGCTTTTCGGTTTTGCCATATTTAATGAATAAAATATAGCTTGGCCTTAACAGTTGTTAGTTGTTTTTTTGTCGATGTTTGGTAAACGTTGCAGAAATAATTTCTGGGTCATCGCGGCGATTGCGGTGCGCAGCGCGTCGCGATGGCGTGATTGCTGTGTCAGCACTTTACCCGAGTACAAGCTAGAGCAGCAGTATGACACAACCGATCTCTGTAGCTGTCTAACAAGAACTGACAATTTCTTACTATTATGAAAATATGAATCAATCTTTTTTAACGCATATATCAATAAATAAATGGTAATAAATACCCAACAGACACACATACTCCTGAGGCACACAGTAAGATATCAAGCCGTTGCGTCACGTCGCGTCCTGACTCATAACTCATGACTTACGGGTGGTGGGTGGTATACGTTTGTGGGTATATAAATCTGTATAGTATGTTATAAAAAAGCAGGTAATACCACGAAATGTGATATTATTTCAGCGATTTTTTTTTATTAGCCTATAGGTACTGTCCCACTGCAGGACAAAGGCCTCCCTTTCCTTCTTCCACCCTTCTCTATCCATATCTTTCTTCCACCAGTTGGTATCAAAATGGTCCAAGTCATCTCTCCACCTTTTGTTGCTCCGGCTTCCACGAGGTCTTTTTAAGTTTTGTTTTTGTTTTAGCCAATACGAGAAGTATAATATTATAGTTTAACACTCAGGGTATTTTTGTCGACAGGCGATAGATAGCTGTCCCGCATCAGTGCTTAATCTATCCACACTGCACTTAGTTGTGCGTATAAAGCGCTCTGCCTAGGCAAAATTACTGCTTTGCAGAGGGTAAGAGCGATGAGGTCGCGAAGGAGTACAAGTTGGCAATACACTAATGTGGTCTTTCCACATCTATGCCGGAACTGAGGTCATTTCTGACATAAAATCTACGGTCCAAAATACGCATAAACTACCTTATTGTGCATTATTTTGTTAATAGATTGCTTGTTATTATAGGATACGGGCGCATAAAATAAGAATACCAAGACATAATAAAGAATACAAACTTTATATTTCTGATAAATTTATTAAAAAAACAGCTTCTCACGTATTAAAATATATCAATATTTGTACAGGCTTTTCTTATTTAAAAATAATATCGTTACTATGTAATGATAGTACTTACAAAAATGTCAGTATGCCTACTCTCATTCAGCCAATGGAAAAATGTATTTGAAACAAAGTATCTTAGTTTACAATGTAATAAACGCAGGAAAACCTGATATTTGGTTTCCGCATACCAATATCTTTGACCCAACCTAAGTATAACGTAGCGCAGATGGTTGAGATACCAACTGTAAAACAAGAAGCTGCGGCTTCGATTCCCGCTCCTGCCTAAATCATTGTGAGATCTACAAATATTTATGTTTCAGTCCTTCGTAGTTCCTGATAATAAATCAATACTTGTGTTTGGGTGTGGATTTCGTGTGTGACTGTAGGGTGTTTTCATATATTGTCCAAGTTCTTAACAACTTACTATTATTTATTAAGAATAAATTATACCGATAGAACTGACTGTCAGTTTACAGCACATGTAAAATAACCGAAATGAAATCTGCAATCATAAAATTAAATGCTTCTAAGATTACATATAAACAGATACATTTTTACACTAATTATATTATAATAAAACAAAATTATAACATGCGCCAAGGGCCTCAGTGTTTAAAAAAATAACCTAATCTAACCACATGCAAACATTGAGCAGAATTATTATATAACTATGCTGCAACGTCTGCCAAATATTAATTATCAGACCACGCATAAATCCAAAGCTTCCTTCAATATGTACCATTAAAAACGTATAGGTACTTAAATTTAATGCAATTACAATTATTGGAAGGCACCATTCCACATTACAACATACACTACTTTTCTACGTATATCAATGTAAAATATCTACATATATCTATGTGGACCCAAACATATGAACTTTCGAAGCCAGCATATCGACACTTAACTTTTCACTCGGAGCGGACTAGTTTTATCACGATTACAATAAGTACCACTTCACTATACCATTATCCAGTTTTTTTTTCTAGCCTATACTGTCCCTCTGCAGAGCAAAGGCCTCCCTATCCTTCTTCCACCCGTCTCTATCCAAAGCTTTCTTCCACGAGTTGGTATCAAAATGGTCCAAGTCATCTCTCCACCTTCTGCACGCAGCAGGTAAAGGTTATCCAGATACTTAGATCAATAATTTTATCCACCCTTATTCTTATCATTCCTTATGATATCCATGCACACCCTCGGTCAACAAATGATCACTCTTTATTATCCTTAAATAATATATTTTAATACACCAACAGATACACAAGTAATGAAGCAAATAGTTTAAGATCCAAGAGTTGCCAAATCTACATAATTTTAGCAAAGCCAATGATTTAGGTATGATAGGCTAATATAAATTATTCATACATACATGCTTAAACTTACGACTTTTTCCCAGAATGAGTAGGCAGAGGCGCCACCAGGAGACCCACATTTCGTCTTGTATGTTCCGTCCCACGATGTGATAGGGGGGCGGCCTATCGCCATATCGGGCACAAGTTCCTGACTCCAGGCTGATAATGAATAGAAAAATTTAATACTTTGCCCGACCCGGGATTCGAACCCGAGACCTCAGCTTTGTAATCCTATCGTAGTACAAGTAAGCCACTGATAGATTATAATGTCACATAAGTCCACCGACACGATTATTTAGGCCTAAATATTTGTTACAAGAGATAATGTTCCAATAGTTTTGCAGTTCACATTGGAGGTAGGACACTCACTATGTGGTGCAAGCTTCGATCAGGTGCAAGTATAAAAATAGTTGATAAGGTATAAATAGGAATTAATTTGTAAGACTCATTGACTTATATTCTACCGATAGACGAGACATGTCAAAGAAATAAAGTGCCCCCGTATTTTAAAAGCACACTGCAATATTACATCACTTACCTGGCATTTTATTAAAATATTGAAACTTCAGACGATTTGCTTTCGGTTTGACGGCGAAACATTCATTTATTACTTTTAAACGTATGCGATAAGGCGTATTAACTGTGGCCGTACTGCACTGTCACTGTCACGAAGCGAACTGATTCCTGTGCGGTGCATGCACCGCAAGTAGGTGGGACACATTTTGTGTACTGAATGTCTTATCTAGTGTAACATTGATATCGATGGTAAGACCTATTTTCAAAAACTGATTAGAACGACTGATTGCCTAACAATCTCCAAAAGCTCAACTTTGCTTTTATGACATAGGTTTGGCGTTTCTAGGATCTTGCTCTAAAAATCTATGTCGCTAGGTAACACACAAGTAATGCTTTTACAAGTCTTACGGCCGCACTCAGAGACGTTTAATGTCAATTAAATTGTTCCTTAGTATAGATCTAAAATCTACACTAAGTAATGATTTAACTGACATCAAATGTCTCTGAGTACGGCAGTTAGCCGAAAAATAAGAGTAGGTATTTATTAACAGCAATTAAAAACTAAAATCATCTCTTAATAAAGATCTCACACGAGTCAAACTCGCGCTTAATTATGAATCGCAACTAAATTTTAATACATACAATATTTTGAAAACATTTATAATAATTAATGACTAATAAAAGCAGTTTAGACGCCGCATCAATTAGACATGCAATTTAAAAAACTAAATAAGGTTAATAAATTGTTAATCTCTATGTTTAAATAAACGGTAGACTGATTGAAAATTATTTGAAATAAAACTATTTTTTACGGATTTTATCGCGATTTGGTTTAATTTTTACATTTCAAATGTTTACAAATCGCGATAAAATCCGTAAAAATTAGTTTTATTTCAGTGTGTAACATTCGCGTAAATCTAAGAAAACATTATGACAATTAGTTCTTTTGCTATTATAAATTCTAGCTCATATTCATCTTTTATGTAGAACATATTATTATTTAAATCGACTCTAAAGAAGCGTCTCAATTTTAGTCAACAACAGCTTATAGATACATTCTTAAATTAGACCGAAGATTAACGATCAAAAAGGCACTATGATGGCACAAAAATAAAAGTAAGACAATAACGCCCAAATACTCAAACGCCATTTAAATATTGAGTTGCACTTAACTATCCACGTCCCACTTAATCAGTACATTTAAGCGGGTCTTGCGTAGTTAAGTACAAATTAATATTTAAGTGATGTTTGACTATTCGGGCGCTAATAGTTGATCTTTTAAAACCAACCTAGAAATAAGTAAACTATAATATACACCAGTTCCGTGCCCTTTTAGACTTTCTTTGCCTTTTTTAAGGGAGGATAGCTGATATTAAGGTCCCTTTCTGGTATCCCGGAGAAGGCATAAAACTTAGAAAGAAAGAGTATTACACCTCATAAGTGAAATACAGTTAAATTTCTGTTAAAGATAAAAAAGACTAAACATTAATAAAAACAGCATCAAAAACGGTTCATCCGTACAACACCACATAAAAATTCACATACACACACTTTAAACTTATAACAACTGTTTGCATCGAGGGTTAAAACAAAGAATAATTAGTATACCCTTTGGATATTTTAAGAACAGATTTACTCCCTAATATCGAAACATAATGTTTTTTAAATATACATTCATACAACACTTGTAATTGCTTATAACTATTTGAAATATCGGCCGCAAATTTGAAAATTAATTAATTCAGTTTGATTTGATACCTAATGCTAGTTAAAAAATATCAAAGTACACAAAAAAGGTTTCTTTTGCAATCTGGTATCGAGTATTTTTGCAATTATTCCACATCATGTTAAATAAAGACGAGTACATATTTCAAAACAAGGTTATAGAATTGAAATACATGACATAGATACCTATTTAAATGTTTGTATGATAAAACAAACAGACCTGGAAAAAAGAACTCTGGTCTTTTGAAACCTAATAGTCCCTCGTAGTTTCTGATACCCACGACACAAGACGCATATACAGGGTATATCAAGACCGCGACCGAAAACGAAGCCAGGTGGTAGTATTAGTGACTCAGACACAATGCAAGTAAAAATTTCGCAAAAAAAATCGACCACTTTTTTTTTGTAATTTTTTACTTGTCGTATTTGGATGATATAATATACATAGTTTTCCTAAAATAAAGATGTACACCTCTTTATTTTTAAACACGCAATAGTATGTAAGGGTTTAAATAAGTATTTTCGCAAAAACTAGGTATATACCACTAAAACATGATTTTTAAAAAATTCTAAAAAAATATCTGTCACTGTTTTGGCGAAATTTTTATTTGCATCGTGTTTGTAACCACTAAAACTACCACCTGGCTTCGTTTTCGGTTGCAGTCTTGATATACCCGGTATAACTGTCTAATCGGAACTGTATTTCAGTTAGACATATTTATTATCATTTGTCATGTGATTTCTAAGTAAAACACAACTACACCGATACCGTCTTACAGTAAACAGCTTTGCTGTATTTATTTGGTCAGTCAAATTGCAGACTATGGGTAGTCATTTCAATCGTCAAGGAAATTTTAATTGTATTCACAAAATTGTCCAATTGTCTTACTTTAATAATCAGTCAGGTTGTAATTTATTTTGAAATTTTTATCTCACGTATGAAAATTCTAGAATTTATAATTATTGATTTCCCCTCTTCAATTCCTTCCACCTTTGATTATGAAAAATGTATTAACGATTTCCTAAGTGCATGAAAGGTGGTGATTACTTTTCATCAGGCAAATATTGAAAAAAACAAGGGCATATAGCTCTGTTTTGGATTTCTGAAGGTTATACCTTATAAATAAGCGTAATAAGGTAAAAATTACAGAAAAACTAAACTGTGTCTTACGCCCTTTGAGCTACGAAACGTTAAAATATTTCACCAATTGTAATGAAGAGGTATAAAATGTGCAAGCCGCGGTAACTCTACTAACATATTTCAGCACGTGTTAGTTTCTTGTGATTTTCTCGAAGTTGGGCTCAATTTCACGAATCTTGTCCAACAGCACTTCGGCCAAGTTAAGCTTAGGGTCCGTGTCTGAAACGAAATAGTTCGAATACTTAGAGTTGCTACCAGGACATTTTTCGCATACGCCTGTTTCACTATGTCAGTCTTACTCAAAGTGTGGTACGCGAACCCCTAGGGGTTAGCCATTCGACGGCAGGGGGTTCGCGATAAGATTTACGTAATGGTGGCTTTTTATTTTTGGGCAGCTAGACAGGCAGAGTATTCCGAACTCTCACGCAAAGCGGTGAATTTACTTTTACCCTTTGCTACAACATACTTGTGTGAGAGTGGATTTTCACACCTAGTCATGATAAAAACTAAATACAGAAATCTACTTGATGCCGAGTCAGAATTAAGGTTAAAATTGTCCAGAATTACTCCTAAAATAGAATCCATTTACGACAAGAAACAAGCACACCCATCACATTATTATTAAAAAGATATTCTTTTGGCACTTTATTTGTTACCTTTTATTCAAATAAAAACCTTATTTTCTTCAACAGTCAGTTTTTTTTTTCCTTGGGGATTTAATTAGTTAGTTAGGCCCTAACTAACTGACTGGTGACAGCGAATTGTTAGGGGTTTGCTGTCACCTGGAAATTTTAAAAGGGGTTCGTGGAGCCGAAAGTTTGAGAAACCCTGCACTATCCAATATCACTTTGCGCGACCCGGGATTCAAACCCGAGACCTCAGCTTTGTAATCGTACCTTAGTACAACTACGCCACCGAAACAGTAAATTTATGTTTCATAAAAAATATGCCGGTGACATTTTCGAAGGTATTGTTATTCTGTCGTTTTTTCCTTCAGTAAAGGCCACCACAGCTCTAGTACTCCAGGTGTTTTGTGACCACTCGCACTTGGATTTACTAGTTTATTAGCTAAAAAATACTTAAAATCATTCTTACCGTCAAAATAAACCAATTCACACTTGCCCTTACATTCAGGACTCTTAGAGAGGATAGAACTTAGCGTCCTTGTGAAATCTTCCACTACCTCAGCTTTATTAATATTGGCCAGTTCTGCAAAAAAAAAAACAGCAATAGTTATTTTTTATTCCTTGTGTTTTTCTGTATTTGCAATGTGTCTATGTAGGTATTATTAATTCCATTCCTCTTCATCTAAAAACAGACCAAGTGTGAGACGGACTCCCGTACTGAGGGTTCCGTTTCGAAAGTTTTGCATACTATAAAACTGCAATTGTAAAGAAAATTCAAAAACAATTCTTAACAACTTCTGGGGATCATCTCCTATATACTGAGACACTGCTGCTTAACTTTTTTTTTTATAATAAGATTCCAAGAATGGGAACTATACGATTTTTTGACCAACAAACAACGAAATGATTCCATAAGTTGTCCGTTGTTCCTTTTAGCTTTACAAAGGAAATAAAAGGCAGTTGTATTTCTTTATTCTCTTTGAGATAGTTTTGGTGGACTGTTATAAAAGCTGGTTTGTTAAACATTGTAAACATTCTGAGATAATGTATTGTTGAGTTGGCTCCATTTAGGAACATACCATATAGTGTACTTCTTAGAACCCAAACTGTGGTATTTGTTGAATTTATCAGCTACCGGACGTGCATATTTCAAGTAATGCAGCGAACATTCTAATATTCCGTACATTTTGCGGAGTAATAATTTTTGTATGGAAGAGCTGATTTATACCAGGTTCTAATAGGAAACATAAATAATAGCTAATAATGACTAAGGCCAACCCACACTGGGCCAGCGTGGTGGACTATATGACCTAACCCCTCTCAATCGTACTCTCGATTGTAGAGGAGGCTCGTGCCCTGCAGTGCGTCCTATATGGGATGATAGTTACAATTACAATGACCAATTGTTCTTGAATAAACAGAGCTGCAATTTCTGTTATAATCACTGTTATTAACATGAAAAACATGAATACTGGAGTGTTTTCCCCGTACTCTGGTGAAAAAGGACTTCCGAACCGCGGGTAGAGAAAATTTATAATTCTGATGAATCTAAATTATTGATAATATTTTCGGGTTGAATAACAAATTTTTATTTTCTGTAAGTATGAGTGAAGGACAGGTGATCTGGTTAAGAATGCTAATTTTTGCTCTAAGCAGGCAGCTTTTGTGGCTGTGTAAAAGCTTTTGCAGCTAAAAAGAGACAGTTTTGGTCTTTTCTAAGAGAGAGGGAGTGTGATGATGGTAACCACTGCTACCTAGTTACTTAGGTCACTAATATTCAGGAGGTCTTTGTGACTGAGTAGAGACAGTAAGGCTGCCTGTCCACTGAAGCGGAGCGGAGGATTGCATAAATTCTCCGCTAAGCTCCTATTGGTTAATATTTCTCAGTTTCTCCACTCCCCAGTCTCGTTCCGCTTCAGTGGACATGCAGTCGAAGATAGAGAAAGAGAGGGTGTGGCTACCGTTGAAGAGAGAAAGAGATAGCGATGGATAGAGAGGAAGAGTGATGATGGTTATATGAAAAGTTGAAATCCGTCTTTGTAGTTGTGCAAAGAGACAGCGTGAGGGAGTACCGTCGTATATGAGCTTGAAGAGGGAAAGAGACACCGATATAGACACACATTGAGAGTGAAAGAGAGAGTGTACCGTCGTAGAGCAGCTTGAGGAGGGAAAGAGACACCGATATAGACACACAGTGCGAGTGAGAGCGTACCGTCATATAGCAGCTTGTTGTTGACGACGTTGTGCAGCGTGTGCAGCGGCGTGGCGCACTCGGCGGCGAGGAACACGGGCGCGGCGCCGGGCCGCCGGATCATGTACGCAGAGTTCTTGTAGATGCGCCCCTTCACGCCCGCCACGTCCTTCTGCACCTCCTCCAGCGACTACAACCACCACACCGACGGTTCACTAATCTACTTCTAGGAATCTACAAATCTCCTACAAACTTAGCGGTTAAGGGCCCATCATAGTGACCCAAATAAGTGTCAAGTCACAGCCGGCGTCTAACCAACTGCGCCGCGGAGGTGGTCATAGATCATTATCTGGATTTTAATATAGTTTCAAACATGCATCTAACATACTTTAAATATGAATTAGTTTTAAAAGTTAGTGCCAACTTATGTTTAATTGTCCTTAAAATACTATTAAAATAATAGTTTCTATGCTTAATTTTTTTTTTATTTTATTATTTCACGCATACGTTTAGTAATGATAGGAACGTACTATAAGTGCAACAAAATTATTCATTAATAGGTAATCATGAAAAATGAACATCGCCATCTGTCTACAATCGAGATATGTCGTAATCGAGACATGTTAAAGCGGTTAATTTGGCCTACTATCATGCCAAATATTCAAAGCATTTATTATGTGTTAGCACCAAAATCTTCACAATTATCAATAACCTCTTCACTAACTTGACAGGCTTCCAATGACGGTAGGTCATCCCTATTCTCCTTGTTGAAGCTCTTGAGATCCGGGGGGCAGTACAGCGACTTGGTGATGATGATGAACAGGCGCCGCACGGGGAACACCACACCCTGCTTGTTCTCGTAGATCTCGATGTTCTCCTGGAAGCCCACGAACTTGTGCCCGTCGGAGGGGATCAGGTGGCCCAGATAGCCCTCGAAGAAACTGCACGCCATGCCCACGCCGTAGCTGATCGATGCTGTTTTATTCTCCTGAAAAAATGGCGTAAATCCAGGGCTGTTGTTAGCACTACCGGCGTTCTAGAGCATTGCTAAGCCTTTGATGGAATTGGTGGAACGCCTTGGTCGAGATTTTTGTCGCCCATCCGAAACCTTGCAAAACCCAAAAAGTCTAGCTCTACGGCACCTTTCATTTCCAGCTTCTTTTATGGCCCCTCAATCGGACTCTATTTTAATCGCGCTGACGTTAAATGTTTGCGTCTAACTACCCAAATATTAAAACTAATTTTCCATGACATAAAAAAAATCTTACCATTTCGAAATATTTCAGCATCAAATTGGCGACGAAGAGCAGCAGGAAATCTTCCGTGAACACTTTCTGTTCGCTGTAGATAAGGAAACCGACCGACCCGCCGAATATCAACGCGTAGCTCTTCTGAACAATCTTCGACACATCCAAAGATGATTTGTTGTGCGTTATATTGTACAGCAATACTGAGCCCTCGTTCGACAGCCGGATTATAAGGACGTACAAGATATAGCGTGCTGGAGATAAAGAAAAATTTTAAAAATTAAAAAAAAGTGATGCAGAAAATGTCAATTCATTCCCCCTATATTAGTTTTTCTCATTTATCTTTCATGTACGGACAACGATCAGTTACAAAATTATTATATGCAAATTAAGCAAATAAAGATTCTCTTATCTCTACATATGTATAGATACTGACGTGAAGAAAAGTAACACTGGCGTAATAAATAAATTATTAATATACGAAATAACAACAATAAAATATTGTAAATACTTTAAAACATTTCATTTTACACAATACCTACTTAATTTGTTTCTAAAAGATCAATACAATAGTTCTAATAGGATATTTGTCTAAATGGGATTTTACTGAAAAATATGTGCCAAAAAAGATCCATAGAATTTCAAAAAAAAAATAAAAAAAACTTACCAATTCCCACTAAACACAGCTGTTTATCAAAGTTCCATGCCTTCAGACCTATAACAATAAATATCAATATTAAAGCGCGCGAGACCATTTTTTTTTTTGTACAATTCCCAACAATGGTCAGTACTGAGGTTAATAAAGTGAGCGTGTAGACACCGCCGCGCCGCGCCGTCGATACCTAAGCAATGACCCGTCAGTACTTCGCAGTCTAGTTAAATAGTTAAACTATGACCACCACTGATTCCAAAACTTTTTTGGGCGTCAATAATGTAGGCGGCAAAGAATATTATTAATTTGTGTACCTAGTTTCTGTAATATTTTCGGATTGATAATTTTTTTTTAACTATACTGATTTCATCCTTATTTAAGTAGTTTCATCCGAGAAAGCGGTGTTTTTCTTCGTCGTTAAAAAATGGGATAACTTGCAATATGTCAGCATTTTCAATTCAAACTCTATATTTAAATCTAAAGTGTTTACCTTCCTTTAGTTGTTTTTAACCAATTACTATCAATTATTTAAAAAACCAATCACTAATGACCTCAAATATTAGTTTAAAAGCAATTAGTTTCGTAAAACAAATGCTGCCAAATCCTGTTTTGTTTAAGGGACCCAAAACTTGGTCACTATATTAAATATCTATGATAAGTATCTACAATTTTAAAATTGCACAAAAACATAATCACATCATTATACAAACTAAAAACGTTTACACTATTAATCTTTACATAATCACTTGTTTTTTTCCTAACAATACTTTTTACTAACGTATGTACGTAATTTTATAGACGATTGCATTAAATACAATTAAAATATCTAAATGCCGTACAAAAAATATCGTTCTAAATATCATCCTAAAGTACATTTCGTCACATGGAGGTTTCGGAAGTATTCCCCCCTACAGATCCTTGGACCAAAAAAATGTACGGCATGTAAAAAATGTTATCTATGCATAAAATAATCTCAAAATAAATTGATTTTATGTTGTGTTAAATCGCCCCCGGACCACTAAAGGGGAGGGGGTTACAACCCTTGACTTTTCTCCTTTATCGCATGATTTTTGTGCGGCGTTGCGGAATAATGCATTAAGAAAGGTATTGAAATAGTATGGAACCGATGCCGTACAAATTCAAATGACCCAATTTACCGAAAACATCGCCGGGAAATCTTTTTTTTTTCGTATTATTGGCGTACTATTTTTGTACAGCACCACGTGTTTCATTATTATTTTTCATAGATCTATCGATGCTAAGAATGACGTAAAAAATATATGACCAAAATGTACTCTCGCTACTTGTGCTTTTGAATTCTCACCTGCACCCAATTGAAGCTTACAAGTGATGGCATAGTGCTGAATATTATTATTGTATGCCACTGTATCTACTATCTTTCTAAACAGGTCTCCTGGTGGTTCAAATCACCCATCAATTTTTGACGCGGGCCTGTAGTCTGCTATATCATCTCGTGTGTTGATGTTTAATTTAGGAATTTACAGTAAAGAAAAGACTTCGCAGGCTGTAGGAATTAACAAAAACTGCGTAAACACATATCATAATATAAAATACAAATATTTATGGGACTGGAGCTTATAAGTGAACATAATTAAATTGTTTTTGTTTCGCACAGTTACTGACATGTAATAACTAGTAACGGGGGCGTATTAATAACAGACGTAGCACGAACTGCGGGTCCCACGACCCACTTATAACAGGGGGCGGCGTGCAAAAGGGGGCCACTACAGTAATATCTGCCTGAACTTAGTTCATAATTTCAGTCCACATTTATCCACTGCTGGACATAGTACCCATCTCCATCCATTAAAGAACAACAAAGACCGTGTGTCGCTCTTATATTTTGCAATTACGTTTTATTCTGGTATTCAATCTTAATGTCTCAGTACATCACACTACTTTTCCGGTCCTTTGCCCGTTTCGAGTGTAATTTCTAAAATGGGACTTAAACGCAGTTCATCAATTTGTTTTTGTTTCTTAAACCAACTTACGTTCGCTAGAATGCGCTACGGGCCCGCGCTACCTTAATCCGTCTCTGGTATTGCCAGGAGGTTAGTTTAGTGCCGAAATATAAAGCTTTACACAATAGAGCCGTTTGTTTTAGTAAAACGACCGCTACGTGCCGCAGAGGTATTACTTCTCGGTATTACTGACGAATATAATGCTTCGTTGAAAAACACTAATAAACTAAATGGCAGGAAATGCGTAACCCAGCCGCACAAACCAATGATAACATGAATATAAATAAATTATAGCTAATAATCGTAAGTTCGTGTTTTATATGACAGCTTCATTAGGGCAGTTTGTTAAACGCCGGTTGTATTGGGAGAGGCGTCGGTCTCGATCCCCGCACTATAGCAAATTTTTGTTTAATCAACTAATATTTATTTTGGGTCTTGGTTATATGAAGCAGAAACGCCTCACGTACTTCCCCATACCGACAGTATAAAAATAGTAATATTAGATACAAGTGATAATGTGGTGTCAGCCTATGTATGTGACTGTTGAATACATGTCTATTTAATAGCCATATCTTGTATACAACAGACACATAGCATACACATAGTCAGCTTGCTTTTTTTAAAGTCAGCTAATAAATGAACATAAAACTTACCAGAGTAAATCCCCACTGCCAGTGCACATTGTGCTACAAAAACAAATGAATTTTTCGAGTCTGCCATTCTAAAAGCAAAAATATTCATGAGTCATTTTTAAATTTAGTTGATGCTGTAAATTGATTAGTCAGGGGAATATATTAATGTTATTATCCTATATTATTATCCTTGCTTTAGATAACAGCTTTGTGAAGCGTAAATAAGTGAATCAAGGAATTAATTTTCAGAAAGATTTTACGAATGAATTTGCTTTCTGTCTCACGTAAACCCTATAGGAATACATTTAACATCAATATAATATTGCAGAAGTTGTTTCATCTACGAATAAAGATGCCAGAAACTTGAGATTGATGGGCAGCTTTCACTTGACCAATAAATTATATAAACATGTTGACCAACAAAATATGTAATAGTAATACTAATTATAGCAAAACAGATTAAGTATTCTTTAGCTTTTTTTCCAAGTTAGGATACATCCTATATTGTGGAATTGCATTAACATTAATAAATACTCAGACCAGGATAAATATTATATGTAGACAAAAATGTATCCATTGATTGAACCTGCAACCTCCAGCACAGAAAACTAAACACATTAATCTCCATGCCAAATTATTGCTGGTATTTTTTGTCAGAAATGTTATAACTAAACTATTAAACCATATTGAGTTGTGCAATACATATTAATTAGTATGCCTGTGTATGTATGGTCAAAATTGTTTATTTTTTAACCAATGTCAAATTACCGAACATTTAAAACAATTTATATATTTTTTGGTAATTTATATTTTAGCTCCTTATTACAAGCGAATAATAATGGCGTGCAACAATTTTGAAAATATAAGGGATGAAATATTGTATGGAAAATAAAAACTGCTGAATTCATAATTTGGTTAATAACCATAACTAATGCAAAATAATATTAGGCATAATTTTCTTTATTGGCCCTGAAGAGGCGAAAACGTGTTTATTTTTAAGGAAGTTTCTTAATTCCGTTTGTGGTAGGATTAATTTGATTAATTTATTAATATTTAATGTTTTAGAGGACGGAATCTATTTATCTTATAGAAGAAGGGCATCTACCGACAAAACAAAACACGGCAATTTTTTTGCTAAACATAAAACAACAACAATGATATCAGACGTTCCCATTTATGTTCATTCTTCACGCATCTTTAGAATATTATTCTAAATCACTAAGTGGATGTGTACCATCACAAGTAAACTTAAAGCTCATAAATAAAAACATTCGTTATTAATCTCCATATAGAGAAAGAAAAAAGCTTGCAATATTGTGCAACTAGATAAGAATTGAGATTGCTTGGTTTCAAAGAAGAGAAAAATAATGATTCATTGAACACAAATACAAATGCACAATTAATTATATTTTACAATTATTTGACTTATAGTTTGTACCAAAGAACTTAATTATAGAACACTACAAAATTTATACATTTACATATAGAAATAAAATTAATATACGCGCTCAAAAAGTTACATTACCTGAATCATCTGAATACATGTTTTGTAGACAATCCTGTGCTAGACAATCACATTGACAGTTGATGTTGTTTTTTCGATTTATCCCATGGGAAAGGCAAAGGTCTGAGCCATACAGCCTACATTGACAGTTGAAATCACAGACATTTTTTTCCTTCTTTCTCCCTCAAATGGGAAGGCAAAGGGTTCAAGCCCGCCACATTTTTTTTCTATTCGTTCCGTGAGGACCAGTCTAAGGGCAAAGACTATGCCGCCATGTCACAAATATTACCATGGACGTATTATACAAACGTTTGTTTAATACGCCCATGCCATGGGTTGACCTTTACTCCTTAGTCTGTGGGTTGACCACAATGTAATATGTACTAAGTTTGTATTAAATAAATTCAACCCAGTGCAGCGTTGAGAAATGAGAACTGACTGCTGAGGAATATTGTTTGAATTTAGCAGAAATAGAATCTCCAAGAAATGAAGTGTATTTGTCACATTTGTGCTTTTGTATTTTAGTAAATTTGAACGCATCAAAAAAAGTTCGGTAGGCTGTAAAGCGCTGTCCTTTTCCTTTTTTTAGGTGTGCTGTCATATTTTGTATCAATTTTCAAATTCTTGAATTTTGTTGATTGGTTGTGTTTACAATTAAAAGAAATTTTCAAATAGGTAATCTCACAGCGAGCAAAAGCATATTAGATACCATAGAAGATGGTGGTGTGCAAATTTTTTCAGCAAGGATATTGCCGTTTTGGACAAAACTGCAGATATGAACACATATACGGATCGAAGTACTCCTACCACGGTAAATATTTCTGTACTGGTTTTGATAATAATAAACTGGACTAAATTTAAAAGGTCGATGAATATACGTGTAAAATAACTACATTTTGATTTCTCCATTCTGTGATAACTTTTATTTTACTGAGGGTATTTAAAATTTCCCTCTATCATTGCATAAATTTTATGCGAGGTATCAGTACGCTCATAAGTGGTCTTACTATGGTCAAAGATGATTATCAATAATAAAAATCATACATAACATCTAAATCAATGTATAGAGTGGAACCATGGCAAATCTTTGCATTGAGCAGTTGCTTTTTTCAAATGTTAGGTTTGTTGGGGTGGGACTTAAATGAGTTGAATGGCAAGATTTATGGTTTAATTATGTTATCCTGTATCCAGCTATTTCAATGCTTTAAATATGGATTCCCTGAGTTCAGTTCAGGGAGGATCTGTCACCAAGCCCAAAAAATCATTATTTGTTAGATAAAAAATTGCAACAAAATATTTAATATCTTATGCTGGGTTAAATGTTAATCTATATATTTTTTGGTTAAAAATCCATTCAAATGAATCAATCCGAAATTAATATCAGAATATTACGTGAGTTCTATATTTAACTTGAACCTTGTCATTGCAATATACTAACAAGCAATATAATTATTACTGTGTTGTTAACTGGTTTACATTTTTCAAAAGAGGAACACTAGAATAACTGTTCTAGGGTGAAAACAGCCTTCCAAACAGGGTGGTTGAAAAACATTATACTGAATTAAAAAAATATTTAAATCTTGTTTGCAGCAAATCCAGCTCCACAGCCACAGACTTCTGGCGTCACCGATGAGCAGCTGATAAATCAGGTGCAAGGGAATGTTCTGGATGCATTGAAAGGAGGAATGTGGATACTGACCTGCTATGCTCCATTTAAAGAGAAACCAATGGTTCCTGGCTTACATGATCTGTCTCCAGAGGAAGCGAGACTTTTTATATATGAAGCTAAAGCCAACAACAATATTGATAATGCGGTAGGTTAATAAATTAATTTTCTTATACAACATTTTATTGCAACTATTTATAAAATGTATTTTATTCATAGATTCTAATTTAATGGTTTCTATTGATGGCATGACGTTAATAACAGCTCAGATACTCATGTAGTTTCCCTTATAAAATAAACATAATGAGGTAGTCATACACATTACACAACTCAAGGCATAAAATGAGCATCTTGTGTAGCAGCCAGCATCTAGTAACTACAATGTTCATTACATGGACTGTCATATTAGAATATTTATATAAAATATTTTTATTTCCAGGTTCAATACATTAACAACTTGTTTAAAGAAACTAGAGATAAATATGAACAGCTATTGAAGCCAACACCAACTATTAGTAAATTTTTGCGAAGTCTTTACCAAGGAGAAGCAGTCTCTTCACCGTTTGAAAATAACCAGAGCTCAGGATTTGCAAATCCTGCCACATCAATATTCCGTAGTGCTGTTCAAAACACACCGTTTCAGAATAATGCTACACCATCCATATTTAACCAGGCTGCAAACAATGTGTTCATGCCTCAACAGACAGAGGCAAAAGATCTCTTTGCCCAAGCAGCTAATCAAAACGTTTTCCAACAAAGTCAATCTATGTTTGCACAACCACAAGACACTGCTCAATCAATATTTGCACAGGCCAGTCAGAACATATTCAGCTCAAATAATTCCCAGAATGCATTCAACAACAATCAAGTTAATAATCAAAGTGCAAACATTTTTGGTGGAGGAAATCGAAACATTTTCGCTGCTAGTGAAACCAAACAAAATTCTCCATTTGGTCAGCCTGTTAATGTGTTTCAAAAGTCAGAGAGCCAACCGTCCAATGTCTTTGGTCAAAATGTTTTCAAAATAGCAAATGAACATGGTGTCTATAGTAAAATGGAGGAGTTGAGTACTGAAGAAATAGAAGCTTTTAATAGTCCCAGTTTTAAATTAGGTTTAATACCCGAAGTAGCCCCGCCACAGGAGTTGTGTAATTAAAATACAAAACAAATATTTACTACAGAATAAACTATTATACAGGGTATATCAAGACCGCGACCGAAAACGAAGCCAGGTGGTAGTATTAGTGACTTCAGACACAATGCAAGTAAAAATTTCGCAAAACAAATCGACAACTTTTTTTTTTAATTTTTTACTTATCGTCGTATTTGGCTGATAAATACATAGTTTTCCTAAAATAATGATGCAGACCTCTTTATTTTTCAACACTCAATGGTACGTAAGGGTTTAAATTATTATTTTCGCAATAACTAGGTTTTTAGCACCCAAACAAGATGATTTTTAAAAAATTCTAAAAAAGTGTCTCGCTGTTTTAGTGAAATTTTTATTTGCATCGTGTTTGTAACCACTAAAACTACCACCTGGCTTCGTTTTCGGTCGCGGTCTTGAGATACCCTGTATAACATCAAGATTTCTACTACTATTTCTTAGTTTCATATAAGTGTATTCGTTTTTGTTTTTACACTTTTTGGACTGATGTAAATACCTTGTTATTTTTGTAAAGTAAAGTTTAAGGAATGCTATTTGGCTTTCATTTTACGTCTTACGGCGTTCCAATCAATCCCGAATTGAACAGAAACAACCAATTTTGAATAGTTCTTTTTTTATATTAATAATTTAAATAAATGTTAGATTTGTAATCATTGAGCTAATATTACTACGTATAGAGAAGACACCGCACGTTACAAATCGCCGCACATCACTTAGTCGCTTTCTAGCTCCCGAGCGACGATATCATGATGTGTTCAAACGAAAAATATTAAAGCGCATTAAATATGCCCTCGTGTGTTACGATATTGCACAAATAATTCAAATAATACGGCCAAGTGCAAATGAGTAACTTTCCATCGGTGAGTAATTAGATATACAATTTAATATGTAAATAAACAAATGTAAATATTTGTCTCGGGTCTGGGTGTTTGTGAGACCGAAAAGTCTCTCGTGGTTTCTGATACCCACGACACAAGACTTATCTTAATGCAAGGGCAGATCCAGGGGGGAGGACATGGGGGTCATGACCCCCGGGCTGACTCCAGATGGATAAAATTTAAAAATATATCGTTGATTTTCACTTAAAAAAAAACCGTAAACATATTCATTAAACACAGATATAACAAATTTTTAAAATCATTTTTAAATGTATAATTGTAATCGAATTCGAGTACGTCCAGTGTTGTGACTAGAACTATATGACCCCCCTGACTTGAAAGCTGGATCCGCCCTTATCTTAATGTGGGGTTAGAATATGCATGTGACTGTTGGGTGTATTTAATTATTTTATATATATTCTAAGAACTTTTACAAAAGCAAAATACAAGAATAGAATACCTTAAAAGAACACTTTATTTTCTTAACTAATTTAGTACATATTATTTACAGTTATATAAGGTATTAATTTTCTATTTCTCCCAAGTAGATTTGTTTATCACTAGACGCAGACAGAATAATGGGTTCAGTTCTGTGGAAATCAATATCATTTACGGAACCATTGTGGCCCGGCAACTTGTACAGAACTCTTCTAGAAGTTGTGTCCCAAACATACACAAACCTATCGGAGGAACCCGCGGCCACCTGAAACACGTACGATATAATTAAGTAATATTGTATATCCTTTTGTAAAAAAATAAACTCAATCTAAGGAACAGAAATAAAACAATCCATGTTGCTGAGGTAGTTCTAGCGGCGTTTCTAGTTGGAACACGTTTCGAATTAGTCGCAGTTTTAGAAGATTCAAAAGATTTTTTAAAAGACTATTGACTTGAATAAAATATTTGTCTTTATTGATTTTCAGTTGTAGATTGTTTCAAAATAAATTCCAATTCGATGTGTCACTTTGAAACAGCAGACAACGAGCTGGCTTTAAAACGACAGGCTACAAGCCTGATCATTATAAGCTTGATTAATCAAAACAAATGTTTTAATGTCTTTGGTCTAAAGTAATATGGGAAAAAAGTCCCTTGCTGGTTATTGCTACTATGTGTGATTGATTAATTTAGTGTTTTAGGTACATAAGTACCTTAGAGCCATCCGCCGACCATGCACACCGAAGCAAATTCTTCTCAAAGTTGTGTTGATGTCCAGACATTAACTTGACACATCTCTCCGAGGGAGCAAAAGGTCTCACGTCCCATATTCTCAAAGTGTTGTCCATTGAGTTGGATAATAAGTAAGAACCGTCGTATGACAAAGCTAGGCCTGCAAAATATAAAACAAAATATATACCTAGTAATTTGTAAAAATGTCCTTATGTCTCAGGAAAAATGCAAAATCCTAAATTACATATCAATAGTGGAAGTCATTAAGACTCATCAGAAATATTATTTATAACTTGAGAATTCTAACCACTGGTTTGGGAAAATTTGAAATACATTATAAAGAACATCACATTAATATTTCCTCAGTCTCATGTGTGGATAGCCTTGTGCTAGCAAACTACATGCATTATTTATGTTATATCACCACACATGTTAATAACGTTTACGAGCGTGTTCACTTTGAAGCATTGGATAGCCGACGGTCTGTTCACACAACATGAAAGAGGCGGGACATATGCGTGAGCGAGTTATCGAAGACCATCAAACGTTTTGGAGTAACTAATATAACCATAATTTTGTCACAATTGAGATTCTCCCTTCTTTAAGGAATTCTTCCTTCTTCATGCATGCTTTGCCTCTAAAATATATTTACCTGTAACTGTATCAGTATGTCCTTTAACCTTGTATGAAATCTGGTTGGTTCTTATATCCCACACTTTGATCACATTGTCAAGGCCTGCTGAAATTATCTTCTCTGCAGTATCATTGAACAAAACCGACGTAACTGGGAATGAATTGTCGAATGAGGCTATAGGATTCCTTTTTCTTGCATCCCATAGTTTGATTGTGTTGTCATCTGATGCCGACACAAGAAGTTCTGGGCCACGTCTTGCTCCTATAAGCAGGTTTTATAAATATTATATTTTGTTGATTCTCATGTTGATATTCCAAATATCAGACTGCCTCGGTGGCGTAGTTGTACACTATACTGCTTATCCCGTGTCATCCTGACCTCTTATACCCTGTTTTGTCATTCTGTCCCCAAACTCTAGGCAAACAATTATATCCTCTCCTGTTGAGTGCTCTCCTTTTGAGTTAGAAAGAGTATCAAATATGTATATTTGAATGAAAATTTAAACATATAAGTGAGATATTCTATACCAAATTATATCTCAATCTGCAGTATATTTTGTTGCAATTGCCAAGTAAATGTACATGAATTGAGTTTTTGTATAAGGGGTTTATTCAAAACAGAATACTGAATAAATATTGTTAAGAGATTTACCTGACACTGAATTAACAAAACTAGCATGGCCTTTAAGTTTCTTGATCCGAGTGCCAGTTGGCACATCCCACACAGCCACTGTGGTATCGGTGGCACATGTGTACAAATGGGAGCCATCTGGAGAGAAACAGAGCTCCATTATGGCTCCAGTGTGACCCTTCATCACCATCACATTCTCACACTGACCATATACATTCCACACATCTGAAATCCAATCAATATAAATTCATATATGATATAAAATATGGCTACACAGTTATTATATCATTTTATCAATGTTACAGTGGCAAAAGATTTGGTAATCTACTTTGTTCTTCAGCTGAAAGAATTCATGTATTGTTTTGTGGCATTAGTTTATTTCTATTGATTTTATAATCATTACTACTTGTCACATCATGGGAAACCAATAAACTCTGCGTAATGTGGGTTACACTACCGGCACTCTTGCCTATTCCTACCAGAATACAAGCATTATTTTTTCAATCTAGTTTTGATCTCAACATGATAACTGTGTATATATTTAGCAGAGACTATCCTATAATTAAGCCGTGACCGTTAAAGCGGTAATAAAGTATTTACTTACATATTTGTCTGTCGAACCCAGCGGAAGCTAAGTGTTTTCCTTCTGGATGGAACTTTGCTGAGAAAATTTCTCCTTGGTGACCTTCCAATAACATAATCGGCGCATACAAGTTTGATGTTCTGGGAACCTGTAAAATAATGGTTCATTACATAGTGTGTTAAGTGTTTTAAAGGTAACAAGAAATCAAAATATACATACCGACGAAGTCACAACAGCTTTTTCTCTTGTACCAATAACTGATATCTCATGGCGAGTCCTTTTGGAGGGCACGACGGCAAAGTCGTCAGCTTTTCGTTTTGCTTCCATTTCTGGCATCTTTAATGACAATTTTGTAAATATTTATGCAGTTTTCGTATCTTATAACCTACAAAACTAGTTTGTTATGATACAGATCATGTAAATTGAACGCGAGAAAATATTTTTTATTGTCTATGGCGTGAAGTATGGATGCGTTCATAAAAAAAGATCGGGCCTCGGGCTATCCATATAAAAATGTTGATTTCATAAATTGTAGTAGATTTCTTTATGTATTTTGGTGATCGTTTTTTATTTATGTCGAAACATTAATATCTGAGGCCTGAGAGAACCTTTTAAAAATTAGACTATTATGCTTATAGGTCTGCGGAACGCTGTATGTTTTAAGTTCTTTAGCTAAAGAACATTAAAAAGTCACAAGTGTCAACTGCCAACACAAATTGCTGAAAGGTGCTGAAAGGTTTTCAGAATTTTCACGAGTTTTCATCAGTTTTTCATTAATTTACGAAAATCATGAATGAAAATAGGTAGAGTTTACCATGCCAGGATTAGAATTAACATTAGCAATAATTAAGCCTCACGCAATAAAGAATCCAATAGCTTTGTCATACATAAGAAATGTCATAAAGAGTAAATTTGTTGTCGTTAAAACGAAAAGATTAACATTGGATGCGGAAACTGCTGGAAAATTTTACAAAGAGCATGTCGGAAAATTCTTTTATAATCGTCTGGTTACATTTATGACGAGGTGAGGGCAACACATGACGTTTTCGTAGTAAAATTACTCCATGTTTTAAATTATTACAAAGTAGAATTTTATCATTGCTTTTTCTGTGATTTAATTTAAAAGGATTGAGTACATTGCATTTGAATATTTTGTGGTTAATGTTGAGACTATTGGCTAACATTATGTTAGTACTGATTACTTTCTTAGTCATTAATCAGCATAACTTATACTCTTCTGCTATGTGATTACCTATGCGTAGCTCTTTGGCGACGTTCCCATTTAAGCAGAGTTGAGTAGAGTGATTCAACCTATGTGATTTGCAGAGTCCCCTCTTCTATTGAAAGGACTTTTATTTTTCTTGCCAAATACGGCAGTTGTTTAAAATATTGCATTATGAATTTCCAGTGGCTGTATAGATCTGCATGTGATGGGCCATGTAGACGCAATAAGATTGTGGAGACAGATGCTAGGCCCTACTAGTGTGTACAAGGGTCAATTCCAAGAGCCATATTGCCTTCGAGGCATGTTTGGCATCTCTGACACTAGAAATGTGGCTCATGGATCTGGTAATTACACTCATTTTGTTGCTTTTATTGTATCATCCTATAAAGTATAATTTTCTAATTAATATTCCATTCTTAATTCTATTGTTAATTTATAAACATACTATTTAAATCACTAATTTTAACTTGTTATTCACTAATTATGATGTTTTATGGATAATATATATTGGATAACTTTCAGGTGCTTGGTATATTATAGCCCCCAATGTATAGTAATACAAGAAAACCCTTACATGTGTGGGTAACATTTAATTTTTAAAATAAAACTATACTGCAGTGACCTCTTCTATAAATTGGGGAAGCCTTGGTTTACTTTAGAAACACACATTTTATCTTTTTTGTATTTATCTAGTTTATAAAATTGCAATGATTTTTTCAGACTCTCCAACATCTGCAGAGAGGGAGATCAAATTCTTCTTCCCGGATTTCTCATTTCACAACTGGCATAATAATGATGAAGAGCGCTATAGGAAAGGGCCTATTATTTTTAACAATCATTTGTTTCAACATGTCAGAAAACTTTAGTTGTAGTTCTCACCAAATTATATGCAATAGTGAGACTGCCATATAGGTATTAAATAGTAATTATTTATGAATTTATTTTATTTGTATACTGCAAATAAGATTTTATGTTTTTCAATATCAACCACCAGCTATGTCAGACAGAAATAATTGTTTAAAAAATAGTAAACACATATTTTATATTCATGAAAGTTGAAAGATCAATTTGTTTATTGTTTCATAATGTTAAACTATAAAAAACATGTTAGTTTGTAAGAAACAGCACTAGCACATTCACCAGATATGTCTGTTAGTGAGCACTATTATACAAACCTAAACAGTATAGTATCTGCAGACAAGCTAAAATGTTACTAAGAAGTCTTGTGACAGGCTTTTCACCATATGGAGGCAATAGTAGTGCATACAATTGTTTTTTCTAAGTCTCTTTATGGATTTTAATGGGGGAGGCTCCTCTGCTAATTAAGGGTTCCAAAAGTTCAAACATAACAACTATGGGCTATGCATCTTTTAAAACAAAAAGTATTGAAAACGGAAAACATTTTTCTTTTCTTAAATCTTATTTTTTTCTTATTGTCCAGATAATAATTTTGAGTAACAAAGCTTGTTTAATATAATTCATAGAAGTTTGTTCTTCACTCATTTTATTGAGAGATGATTCTAGAGTAGTAATAGGATATATTGAAGTGATTTTCCAAAGATTTTCTTTAAAATTGATACAAGTATGTTGAATTAGACAATGTAGCACAATTATAAGTCATAGTTATTGATTTAATATAGTTAGTATATGTAATTTGAATGTGATTCAAACTGTTGTTGTAGAAATATAATTTCTAATGAAAAAGATTTATATCATTTATCCAATGAATCAAATAATAAAATTACTCAATAGTTGTATTTAAAACTTCAAAAACGCTATAGAAACCACTGTATACAGTACAAACATATGTTATATTAATTACAACAAAATTATCAACATACATTACACTAAATACAACCTGACTATAAACTAGAGAGATAGGGCAAAGACAATTTGATTTTTTCTAAGGTTTTTCAATAGGGGCTAGTATAATTAGTTCTTAGTCAGGTTGCAGAATTAACTTAAGAATGTGAGATCACGAAAATTTTATTTCATCTTACATTAAATTTTGTTTTGCAATGGACGGAGCTCAATAATAAAGATTTCCATACCATAGACTTTCCTCTCTTCAGATTTAAGAGAGGTCGAGAGGGTTTTTGTCGAAAATATCACCCAAAATGTTTTGGCATATTTCTATTACCCATTACAGACGTTTTAGCTGTACAGAAACATCATTCTCCAATTTTAACAAAGACTTTGGGTCTTGAGAATACTTTTATACCTTCTTCCAACTTAGCCAATTGTTTTTCTAGTTCCATTTTTCTGTTTCTCATCTTTAATGTGTCAGTCTTTACAGGCAATTTGTTTAGTTCGCTTACTAATTCTGCAAAACCTGGGGATATAACATAACATAATTACAATACAAGTAGAAATGTTCATTGGCTTTCTTCATAGTTAATATGAAGTAAATTTATTAATTCTTTATTGTACACAAACTTCTTGACTTTGAGGATACTTACTATTTCTAAGCATTCTTAGAGTTTCTTTTCGTTCTGTGTCAGGTAAGGTGACATGTCCTGGTGGACAGCTGTTGTGCTCGTCATCTGCTGTGGCGCCATCTACGTCTTTTTGTATTTGTTCTTTACGTTCACGCAGGTATTTTGGTACAACTCCTTTTTGATAGCCTGAAATTGGTTATGTTAACTTATAAGTATAATATTTCACATTGACTGCAAAGATAAAACGATTACATATCCACCCATGAGGCTTCAGTGTATTATCAAGAAAAATGTCTGATTAACATCCAAAAAAATACTTAGTGTCTGTGTATGCATATGCTGCATTCAATGTTAACATTGAAAAAAACCTTAATGCAAAATTACAAGCAACGGATGATGACGACAATAATGCCAATAATGTATGCCCTATGTTCAGCACAAGACTGATCAGAATATTACAATATTTTATAGTTGAATTTATACCTGATGGTAAGTAAGGATCTTTAACATCTTTTCTTTCCAATATTGCATTGAGCCGGCTACGATTCCTTTCATTATCAATGAGATTATCACCAGCTCTTTTCGGAGTCTGTGACGGCGGAGAGCTGCTATGCTGGCCTGTGTCTCCACTGGCTTTCAATTTTGCATCAGACTCTTCAACTTCATTTTTAGGGTATAACACAGTAAGTTTGGCACTATCGGCAAGTCTCTGCGACAAATTTGACTCTATAGTTTGGCAGCCAACATCTCTGAGACGGCCAGACGAGTCGGAAGATTTCGCATCCTCGTCAGGAGAATCTTCCGGCGGGTTTATTTGTCTCATCTCTTTCCTCCTCAAGAATTCTGCCATGTCTCCTTTCTTTATTCTTACATCCGAGTGTTTTTTTCTCGAGCTGGTAAAGTTTGTTTTCCCGACGTTGAGTGAAACTTTGCCGCTCTTAGTCGACGGCGAGGACTTCACTTGGCTGTGCGAGCTGCCAGCCGTGTTCGACAACCGTGTTGCGTGTAAGTTTTTTATGGGATACTTTGGTTCTTTCGGCGATTTTCCTTGAATAAATTTTAGTTGTTTCATATTTTCCTTGATGAAGTTCTTTTTTTGTTCTTTCTCTGCAAGTAACAGTTTACGAAATTTCATATGGGATGTTTTATATTAAGAAAATAAATAAAGAAGTCAGTGAAATTAAAATTATAAGCAGAAAAATTACTGCAACTTGCAAGTATTGGCAGGGACAGAATAAGGGAAGTAAGTATATTAAAAGAAATTACAAATTGACTAATTTTTAGGACATCCAAAGCTATCCCGTTAGATTAACTATTTGATAACTTTTGTTTGACTTACTTGGTTCAGGAAATATTCCCTTGAGTGTATACATAGTCGATATCAAACGTAAACAAATCCACAACGTAAATACATACTCATTATTTGGAATTCAATAAAAACTACACTTTCAAACGTACATAGTTTTCCCACTTTATATATTTTTTCCAAGATAAAAATGTTAGCAGATTTGCGTTCGGTTTTTGTCACTTTTTTCAAACGGCCGTCAATGTCATGGCGGTAGCCGGTATTGTTTATGGTTGTGTTTCTGGCCACTTTGTTTTTAAACGAACTTTTTGTAGATTTATCCTTGAAACGAATTAAATATTACGTTAGTTATAAAGCAAGATAAAGATGTAGGTACCCATTGCAAAAGTTTATGAGCCCATCGCCATGGTGAATTATCCGTTATGTGATAACGATAAGAATTGATAAACTAACATTGATTGAACTTGAATGGCATATTATTATAGGTAGCAAAAACAATTAATTCGACGTAGATACGGGGTTGCACTGTTCTAGATTATTGTGGAACTCAGGTCTCAGTTGCTTATTTAACTCCACCATTAGTTCTAAGACCTAAGAACTACGTTTTCGGGCTTTTATGTTCACGTTAAAGAGTTGCCCTGCCTGTCTTAAAAGGTAATTTAAAGGGGTCTTCAAGGTCGCTCACCAGAGAGTGAGCGCACTTTGTTATCATCGAAAGCGATCCTGACTCCTGAGAAGCCCGTGAGCGTTGCGTACCCCACATGTTTTTAATTTCCCTTGCCAATATAATTTAAAAAGCGCCATTAATACAAATTAATCAAATAAACCTCTTTGGTCGGTCCTTAGTAAAAACTGTCAGGAAGAATTTTCTTTTAGAATATAAAAATGACAGTTTTGAAGCGCCTTTATTTTTGATATGATTTAAAAAGTTTAAAAATTAAATCATGAATTCTATCGCGCCGATGCAACTTAATAAATATAAAATATCTCGGAGGGGACGCAAATTGCAGATATTTGATGATCAAAGGACCCTGCTTGCTTTGCCAAAAGAGGTTCCGGAAAGGACCTGGTACGTCATCTATGAGTCTGATTTAGATTATTAGAAGTTAAAAGCAATTAAATGGTTATATTGGAAATATCTACTGGAAAAGAATAATGTTAATTATCTAATATTATCTACACCAGGGGTTCCCAAAGTATGCGCCGTAGAAAGTAAAGGAGGGCGCCATGAAGAAATTATCTCTCTTTATTATTTTTATTTTTGGGTCTTATTAACTAACTTTGTATCCAGTATCATTGTACCCATATATTTCAACCAGCTCGATGATAGGTAAGGGCGCCGAGGCTAAATAGTAAAAAACTAGCTAAATAATGGGAACCCCTGATGTGTACCATTTTTTTTCTCCTGTGTTTTATTGTGGTGGTGGTGTAAGATATCGCTGTTGAGTGTTGTGTTGGGTGTGGCTGGTACGATTTGCCTTGCCTGTGCCAGTGATGTTAATGTGGCGGATCTTCTGGAGGGGAAATACTTCTGCATAGCCATCCTTCTATCTGCCCATTGTCGGCCCCCCTGAGTAGTTTTGGATTGTGGTGTATTCTTGGTGTGTATGTGGAATGCGGTGTTATTGAGTTTGTCAGTTATTTCTTTATTTATTATAAATTTAATATTGGGTAAATAAAGTAAGAGCATAATTTCAATTACAATAGCTGTCTACCACTATTAGGTATTTCATTTTATAGTAGTTTTTCTGTACTTACCTTTTCTTCTATTGTAGCTAATTATAATTGCTACAAGGCTAGGAGTTGCAACTTACAATGCTAAATCATACAATCTACCTTCTATGAATGAGTTTGCTATTCGTTTTGAGAAATAAATAAATTACACCCAACAGTCGCTTACATAGATAATACACAATATAGGAAAGTCGCATACATAGTCCTTATCCCGCATTGAGATCAATTAAGTCATGTGTCGCAGGTATCAGAACTACGAGAGAAGTTTCGGTCTCACAAACACCCAGACCCGAAAGAAATATTTGTGGGCCGCACAAACATTTCTCTTGGTGCGGGGATCGAACCCGCAGCCTCTCGTTTCACAGCCGGCGTCTAACCAACTGCGCCACGGAGACTGTTAATACCTATATGTCAATAACATATTTTGAGTGGAATTTGTGGCTGTTATGGCGATAGACTACGTCGGTATGAGTTGGGCGTTGGGACTAGCTTGGCGAGCTATGCCACCTCTGCCTACCCATTTATGGAAGACAATAGACATGTATGTATTAATACTCAATGGGAAAAGAGAATGTAAAGAAGTCAAAAAATGTTTTTGTGAAGATTTTTTGGGACTTCTTATTTAAATTCTTCAACACATTTCGCTTATTTTTGTGCATAATATGTTTTTGGGCACCGCATCCAGGGCGGAGATTCTACAGAGGGAGGAAAATGACTTGATTGTGTTCGACATACGCGAGGAGTTGGTAGAAGAAGCCTTGAAGATCGGATATGAGAAGTACATGGTGAAGCAAACCACGCTCTTCACAGCGCACATTGCTGCCCAGGCGTGGCTCAAACTCATTGACTGGTAGAATATGTAATAGCTTCTTGTCTTTTAGCTATAGATACGTGTCTATATACGGAAAATATAGGTAAATAATCTGTGAACATAGGTACATAAAAAGGATTCCGATGAATTGAGAACCTCCTCCTTTTGTGAAGTCGGTAAAAAAAGGACTGTGAAATGGAAAAGAGTTAGGTGTTGTATTTTGTAATAATTTACAGTAAACAGTATGGCCAGGGTACTTTGGTTTTTGAAGTCCAAAATACAATTTAAGCGTTGAATTTTGCAGACTTTGTCCTTGATGGTTATTATTAGTGTTTCTAATGTATGTTTTTGAGAATATTTAATGCAGGAAAATGGACTAGACTACAAAACTGACCCTGTCGCGAGACAACGCGACGGCTTAAACATTCATAGTGCTCAATTGCATGTAAATATTTTTAAGGCGCAAACTTCTGGAGCTATAATATTTGAAACAAAATTGAACCACAGGTTGAACTTTCTCTTAGATCTCTAAAATAAAACTACTGCATTTCCTAGGATTAATTGTAATTACATGTTTTAGTTTTGTATTAATATGGTACCTTAAAGGGTAAATCGGACCGTTACCATTATTACCATGTTGCCTCTCAAGCTCGATTTGCCTGTGTTCTCCAAGGCACTTTTACCGACACGACCCGGGCGAGGACCCGAGCGCCCACCCCCCGTGCTTCATCCCCAAGCGCGTGGAGTCGTGGGTCCCGGACGAGCTGCCCGCCCCCTCGCCCAAGGACACGTGGAGCCAGCAGCAGCTGAACGTGGCGGAAGACACCGCGGACGATGGAGCCTTGCAGGCGACTAGTAGCATCTCCTCGCTTGAATACCCTGTGGTGGAGGACATTCCTCAGGAGTACTGGTATGTTTTTTACTATAAGTTGTATACATATTTCGATATAATGTATGTTATTTTATGTATGTTTATTTAGATAGTGTTTACATATTAGTAGTAGATTAGGCAGGGATGGAGTTCGGTTCAGGTTTGTTATGATTATAGTAGCTTATTGCTTTGAAAGTTGAAGGAATCAGCATATAAACTGAATAACTAGCTATATTTAAGAGTTTGCCAGCGCATAATATTAGTGTTCCCCGGGATTGCTTCCATAACCTTTTACGCGAAAAATATTGATCTGTTGCGCCATTGCTGAGTGACAAAAATTATAGGTACTTATTTATAAACGCGAAAATGATTTTCGCATTTATAAATAAGTACTAATTTAAGTTAAGGTGGTTAAAATATTATCTTTTAGGTTCCCTGGCAAAGTGAACCTGCCTCATTTAAAGGTGAACGACAAAATTGAAATAAGTAGCAGTGTTGTAAGTATAATATGTTTTTGCAGTTAAATTCTAATACTAAAGCAAAAAATTCACAATACAACTAGATATTTTCTAGTTTGTACTTGATAACGAATTCAATATTTACTAATAATAAAACGTAAAAATGTGAATATTTTACACAGAAATCGTTTTTATTTTGACCCATCATTAAATGTATGATTATTATCGGCTGTCTTCGTTTTCGGGAAACCCTAACACCCTGTATTCATGACGAAACGAAAGGGTACTTGGCTAAAACCAGCAAAGGGCGAGTTATCGTATTAAATAGCGAAAGCCTACGCCTTTGCCAGTTAAGCCACCCCATACGCTCACTCACAAATTATAACTGCGAAACTATCAAACACTTACAAAATAAAACAAAAAAAGGCACTTGGCAACTCCTGACCCAGTATGTCGTGTGGGCAGGAGGGTCGCAGGCGTACTGCCACTTGCGAGGCTCGCGGGACCTGGGAGCACAGCACACGAGCCGATGATTCTCCGCGCTCTGATGCTATCGGCGCCGACAGCGAGCTACTGCAGAAGGTCACCGACTACAGCACCGAGACGCTATCACAGAAGGTCAGTAAAAAAAAAATACACCGTATATTATGTCAATGGATGGCGGGACGACTTGCACAAGAGGGCCGGCAGCGACTGGATGCGTAAAGCAGAAGACCGGGCTCCGTGGCGTACCGCGGGAGAGGCCTTTGTCCAGCAGTGGACTGCAACGGGCTGATGATGATGAGATCATATCACATACCTTGTCCTCACCCCACACTAAGATCGAGTCTTGTGTCGTGGATATCAGGAACTACGAGAAACTTTTCGGTCTCAGAAAATGCATGTGGATCACAAAAACATTTGTTTCGGTGCGGGGATCGAACCCGCGGCTTCTCGTTTCACCGCCGGCGTCTAATTAACTGCGCTACGGAGGCTGTCGAATTTGTGCTAACTTTAACGACTTACACCAAGGCTCTACCAATTGAATAGCCTATGCTATATTATTATATGAAACTAGCATTTGGAATCGCTGTGTAAAATTTCAAGTTCTTAGCTCCAGTAGTTTCGGCTGTGCGTTTATAGGTCAGTCAATCAGGTTCCTTCTATATACAGCCAGGGTATATCAAGACCGCGACCGAAAACGAAGCCAGGTGGTAGTATTAGTGACTTCAAACACAATTCACCAAGTTGCAAGCTCGTTCAGCAGAGAACATATTTTACATGGAGGCTCCTTAATAATTATAAATAATTTTATTAAATATAAGGAAAGACTTGACATTGTGAGCCTGTCTGTTGAACGAGTTATGGAAATAGCTTGTATAGAGATTGAGCAGTATATTGTATTAAGTGTATACAGGCCCCCTTGTGCACCACAAAATACGTTTTTTGATATTCTGGAAGATGCTTTGCACAAGGTATGTGTTTCACACAAGAAAATTGTTGTCTGTGGAGACTTTAATATTAATATTTTAGAGGAATCTTCTATAGCTTGCAGTTTCATCAATCTATTTAAATCATATAACTTACAAAATGTCTTTTTCGAACCAACTAGAATAACTGCCACTAGTGCTACATGTAATGATAATATTTTCATAAATTTCTCAATTGATGAAAAGTCGGTTATTAACGTGTTAGACTCTGATCATTGTGGTCAGTTTGTTTCATTGCCTAGCACTAAAAGTAAAGTACAAAGAAAAAGTATTAAGTTTGTTCCTAATAATATATATCGCATGGAAAAATTTAGAATAAACATCCAAAAAAATCTACCAACGCTGCCCCCTCACCAAGACCCAGACAAACTGTATAATTCATTATTTGAACTTATAAAAGGTGAATTTAGAAAAATATATAAATCTAAAACTATTACGGTAAATAAGGGACTAACATTTAGTGAGTGGGCAACCACTGGTCTATACAAAAGTCGAAATAAATTATTTGATCTATATAATGAAAGAATGTATAACCACAATCCGACCTTTAAGCAATATGTAAAATCTTACTCGAAAGTTTTCAAACGAGCCTGTTCCATAGCTAAATCGTTATATTTAAGAAATAAAATTAAAACTACTTGGAGTATTATTAATATTGAATCTGGTAGAAACTCTGTACGCGACAATGAATTTAATCTTAAAATAAATAATAAAAATGTTACAGCAGATCTGGAAGTAGCAACTGAATTTGAAAGATTTTTTACTGATATTCCTAAAAATACCACTCAACATCTTCAGTCATCTTCGAGGTCTGCATTGTCGATACTTGAAAAACATGTACCTAAATGTGACGTGGCGTTTGAATTCTCGCAAATTGGGCCGCAGCATATATTAAAAACTTTTAAAGAAATTAGTTTAAAGAAGACCGGGGACTTGTGGGGCATTTCTGTTATTAATATGTCTTTAATAATTGAATATCTAGCACCCCACTTAGCTGATATATTCAACCGCTGCGTGGTGTCTGGCGTGTTTCCTGACCTGATGAAACAGAGCAAGGTGGTGCCTCTTTTTAAATCCGGTGACAGCTCAGATCCGACCAATTTCCGACCTGTTTCAATTCTACCAACGCTTAGCAAGTTATTTGAGAAAATAATTCTGTCTCAATTATTAACCCATTTCAACACCAATAACTTGCTACACAAGAAACAGTTTGGATTTACGAGAGGTCGATCAACAATTGACGCGGGAGTCGATCTCCTAAAACAAATTTATGAGGCTTGGGAGGAGTCACAGGATGCCCTTGGTGTATTTTGTGACTTATCTAAAGCTTTTGATTGCGTAGAGCACGACACTCTGGTCAGGAAATTACACCACTACGGTATCAGGAACCAGGCTCTCAATCTTTTGTCCTCCTATTTGAACAATAGAGTACAGAGGGTTGATATTAATGGAAAACTTTCTCGAGGATCTGCGGTCACTATGGGAGTACCGCAGGGTTCAATTCTTGGACCTTTTCTTTTCCTCGTCTACATAAATGATTTACCTTATCACGTCGGGAATAAACACGAAGTTGTATTGTTTGCGGATGATACGTCATTGACATTTAAAATTAAAAGACAACAACTAAATTTTGATGAAGTAAACAGTGCTCTTCGTGAAGTTGTACACTGGTTTAATATTAATAATTTATTGCTTAATGCTAAGAAAACTAAATGTATTAAATTCACACTGCCCAATGTTAAGCAATTATCTACCACTGTACAAATTAACGGCGAAGAATTGGATCCTGTTGCATCTACGACGTTTCTAGGCATTACGGTAGACGCAAAACTCCAGTGGGGACCGCATATTAACAAATTATCTGGTAGATTAAGTTCAGCGGCATACGCAGTTAAAACCATTAGGCGTTTAACGGATGAGGTAACAGCAAGAATTGTTTACTTCAGTTATTTTCATAGTATAATGTCTTATGGGATTCTTCTCTGGGGAAATGCTGCGGACATTAATAGTATCTTTATATTACAAAAAAGAGCTATTAGAGCCATTTACAAACTTGGTCCCAGAGTGTCCCTAAGAGAAAAGTTTAAAGAGGTAGATATTCTTACTGTAACATCTCAATATATTTATGAAAATTTATTGTATGTTCGTAAAAATATAACTCAATTTAAGCGTAATTGTGACTTTCACAGTAGGAACACTAGGAACAAACATAATCTTGCCTCCCATGTTACTCGTCTCCACAAGATAAATAGTTCCTTTATGGGTCATAGTGTACGCTTCTTTAACAAACTTCCCAATGGTATTAGAGAACTTCCAATCAACAAGTTTAAAAATATAATTAAAGTAAAGCTGTGTAAAAAGGCATATTATAGTATCTCTGACTATATGGAAGACAAAACTGCTTGGGAATGAATTGCTCAATTTCTATTAAAATAAGAACAATTGACATAATAAAATTATATATATAGACAATATTGTGACATTGTATTTTAAACTGGCTATAAAAAAAAAAAAAAAAGAAAAAGAAGACAGTTCGTGTTGCTGAGGGAGTTTCTTGCGCCGTTTCTTCTTCACAGCTACAACACGTTCCGAAGCGGTGGTAGCAGAAATTAACGATTCAAAAGATCTTGTAAAAGACTACTTGAATAAAGAATATTTTGACTTTTGACTTTTGAATGCAACTAAAAATTTCGCAATTTTTTACTTTTTGTTGTATTTGGGTGATAAATACATAGTTTTTGCGAAAATAGTAATTTAAACCTTTTCGTACCATTGCGTCCTTTAAAATAACAAGGTGTACATTATTATTTTAGGAAAACTATGTATAAATCACCCAAATATGACGATAAGCAAAAAATTACAAAAAAAAGTTGTCGATTTTTTTTGCGAAATGTTTACTTGCATTGTGTCTGAAGTCACAAATACTACCACCTGGCTTAGTTTTCGGTTGCAGTCTTGATATTCCCTGTATAGATAACATACCCTTTAGCTCAAAGCCGTCATTCTCCGTACAGGAGTCGTCATACAGCGCATTGAAGACGACGACCCCAGTGGCCGGCTCGCTGCACGGCGCCGGGGACTCCACGCTGGCGCGCCCGCGCCGCCGCGCCTCCGACAAGTGCAAGTCCTTCAGCAAAGCCAGGTATACAGGGTGTATCAAGACTGCTACCGAAAACGAAGCCAGGTGGTAGTATTAGTGACTTCAGACACAATGCAAGTAAAAACTTCGCAAAAAAATTTTTTTTTTGTAATTTTTTTACTTATCGTCGTATTTGGACGATAAATACATAGTTTTTCTAAAATAATGGTTTAAATTATTATTTTCGCAAAAACTAGGTATTTACCACCCAAACAAGATGATTTTTAAAAAATTCTAAAAAAATATCTGTCGCTGTTTTGGTGAAATTTTTATTTGCGTCGTATCTGTAACCACTAAAACTACCACCTGGCTTCGTTTTCGATCGCAGTCTTGATATACCCGGTATGTTACACCATAACAGTGAAGGAAAACATCGTGAGGAAACCTGCATACCATAGCGATTTTTAAGAATTTCTATGGTATGTAAAGTCCGCCAACCCGCACTAGGCCAGCGTGGTGGACTATATGGCCTAACCACTCTCAATGGTACCTTCGATTGTAGGCCCGTGCCCTGCAGTGGGACCTATATGGGCTGATACGATACGATACGATGTTACTCCCCAACTATGGATATTCTTAAGACTGTCAAAATGGTCTAGATCTGTTGCATTGGGAACTACAGTCTATCGATCTAAATATCCAGCATCTTCTGAAGATTATATCTGATAATTAACAATTCGTACTGGTTTGTCGCCATAGTTGTGTTTTGTGCTCTTAAAAAGATCTATTTTACGAAGGTAAATTCATGTTGATTAGACATGGGTACCCAAATTGTCATTCTCCTTTGAATGTGTCTGATTTGCCACTTTCAATATGTATATATTGTGAACATTTTAACTTAAGGATAGTTACTTAGAATAGGTATTATTTCGGTATCCGCTGTCTTTCCTAATCTTCGAGCTTTCGCTTATCCCATACCTACTTATATTCAGCACAGAAATGTTACTTGTCCACGTTGCAGATTTTTTAAATTAGATTTCTTTTTCTATTTTATAAGTTAACTTGTGATTAAGGAATTGACATTTCGCTCATCCAATGGAACAACGACGTAATTACAAAAAGTCGAAAATGACTTTTGAATGTCTTATTGAAAAGTTTTCTTGAGTTTCTCATGAAGTTATTGTAAATTATCATTGATAGTACAGTTACTTACATTAATATTAAAATAATTTCATCAGAATGATTGGAAATACATTATATTTTAAATCTCAAGCTTTTAAAAAGTTCTCCTGAAAAATAGCTAAGACGTAATTACGTCATTGTTCTATTGGATGAGCGATTTGTAACTTACGCAAGAAGACTTTATGAGGGTTAGATTTTTTAAAATATATATTTTTATTTTCATATTATTTCGTCCACCAGGTGATTCGTTCTTTGACAAATTGATTGGTCGGTATTGTTGCTGAGATAAATGAATTATGTTACCCATGTATTCGTAAGCCTGTATTACAATATGTATTTATGTTAAACAAACCTTGTAGATATTTATTTCGTTGTTTCATTTTATCGAACATGCGATGTAAAGTTTTAATTTTCAAAATTTATAGTATTTAGGTTTTTTGCAATATTATGCTCTTCGTAATAACTAATAATTATGCGTAATCTCACTTATTATAGCTCATAATAGATAAATTGTATTTAAACAACTTGAGGTAGCATAATATTTCTATAATTTTTCAATCATAAAGTAAATGTAAATATAGCTTTTTTATACACCATAATAGCCAGACTTCCAAAGAAAGTCATGCGGACAGCTTGTAATGTCAAAAAATGAATGCCTGGCGGACAATGTGCCTGATAGTTTTAGCCACAAATGACAATTTCACAATACCACAAATGTTTAGTCTATAAGGCCCTGCGCAGACGACAGACTATCCGTGACGCACTTTTTAGTCTGTGAAAATAGAACCTATGCAATTATATGCAGTAACACACACGACGCGCAAAAAGTCTGGCGCACAAAAAATCCGTGTAATTCGGGCAACCCCACCGCGCGGCGGCGCGCAGCTCCGCACAAAAAGTGTGTGAAAAAATTGAACGTTTGCTTCAACGCGCGCTAACGCAGACGGCGCACTCTTTAGTCGGCAATCTGCATTTGCTAGAGGTGGGTAGACGTAACGCACGCGATCTATTATCATGGCGCCAGAGGTCGATGTAACTATGTTAATTCAAGAAATACAAAACAGACCAGCAATTTATGATACTTCTAAGGCAGAATATCATGATAGACATTTAAAAAGAAAAATGTGCGACGAAGTGTGCTGTAATGTTTATTTGTCCCTTCAGTAATCTTTCCGAAAGTATAGGATGTACCCAAAATTCTCTATTTCTTCTTCTTTTTCTGTACTTCATGTACAATATAATACTTCGCGATCTCTGCACGATTTCCATAGCGTCTACGTCCCTACAGCTTTGCCGACAAAATGATCGAAGATGTGCGTCGTGTGCGTTGAGTCTGTGAAAAATCCGCGACCGACTTTTTGCGCGCCATGCAGACTTTTTGTGCGCCGCAGACTCGATCGCACAAAAAGTGTGCCGTCTGCGCAGGGCCTTAGACTTCCTCAAATGCACATAGAGCACATTGATGCTGAGAAAGACCAGGCATACAGCTAGATTAATAAATCTAATTAATAGTAATAAAATTCTTCTAATATATCTTAATATCAAGAACGGTAGAGCAACATAGTGTGCAGAACAGATGTTGATAAGGCAGAAAAGTTCTTAAGATGACTTACATATCGGCGTGTTATGGAATTCAGGACAATCCAGCAATGGAAGGACTTGTGTTGGTCGTCTACAAATGGGATGAATAGAGGATTTTAGAGCACTTAGCTTTCAATAGTTCAGCGGATCTTCGGGAGAATTCATATTCAGCAATAACTTATTATGGCTGGTGTAGGTACTTTCATACACCTTGGCTCTTCCAATCGATACTGCAGCAATAATTGTATCATATTTGTAAGTTTCTCTCATAGTTGTTGATATTCTATATCAGCCCATATACGTCCCACTGCAGGGCACGGGCCTACTCTACAATCGAGAGAATCGGTTGAGAGTGGTTAGGCCATATAGTCCACCACGCTGGCCTAGTGCGGGTTGGCGGACTTACATACCGTAGAAATTCTTTAAAATCGCTACGGTATGCAGGTTTCCTCACGATGTTTTCCTTTACCGTTAAAGTGCGTGGTGATTGACTATCAATACACACATAACTCCGAAAAGTCAGAGGTGTGCCCTGGGATTTGAACCCGCGACCACCGTGAACATGTAGGCAGCCGCGTCTAGTCCGTTACCAACAGGCCACCACGCACATCTTTGTTGATATATTTGGTGGTATTGTAGTATGTTTGCGCGCTCGCGGGGCGCGCTCCCACCGCTGGACGTGGGCGAGTCCCGATCCAAGATGAGTGTCATATCCGACTGCCGGCTTCGGAACTTGAGGTATGTATCAATTGGTAATTTTATGACTGTAGATCGTGCACAGGACCCTAATTGAGAATATATGAGTTTTCAACACTGATATAGGTGATGTAATTGACTGATAACGGTGGCGGGAAGTCTTAGATCATTATGACTATAGCTAGTTCAGAATCGACAAAGATAAATAAATAAATACACCCAACAGTCACATACATAGTCCTGCCCCACACTAAGATCGAGTCTTATGTCGTTGGTATCAATAACTACGAGAGACTTTTTGGTCTCACAAACACCCAGACCCGAAACATATACCTGTGGATCACACAAATATTTGTTTCGGTGCGGGAATCGAACCCGCGGCCTCTCGTTCCCAGGCGGCGTCTAACCAACTGCGCCACCGAGGCTGTCGAAAGATAGAGGATTGACAGTCTTCGTAGTGCAGGAAGACATTCATCCAGCAGTGGGATCTATGTCATCCAAGATACTCTTCTGATGTGCTTTTGGCTAAATCTCATACATCAGTTAACCGGAGTTAAAATACACAAATCCGAGCAAAAAACAAACAGGAATAATAATAAATAAGAACAAGAAATGCACGTGCACTCTTTCACCTCTGTCTACCCCTTCAGTGTCTCACGGTAATGGTCCAGGTAACAACTAACAATGGCGGACAAATAGCTTGTAGGGAACTTGTTTGCGTGCACGTGCAGTACTCGACACTCACTGAGCTTGTCAATACTAGCCAATGGTACACAGCGGGCTTCGTTTTATATCGCTTTTTTAAATAAATACTTTATTTTACATCACAGATATTTTCAGACATAAAAAAAAACACAAAGCGCTTAAATCTGTACGTGTAACTAACGGCGGTCTTATTGATGTCGGAGATTTCTTCCAGACAACCCTAAGATGGACTGTAATGAAAACACCAAAATAAATAATAAATAAATAAATACACCGAACAGTCACATAGTCCTGACCCCCACACTAAGATCGAGTCTTGTGTCGTGGGTATCAGGAACTACGAGAGACATTTCTCGGTCTCACAAACACCCAGACCCGAAACAAATACCTGTGGATCACACAAATATTCGTTTCGGTGCGGGGATCGAACCCGCGGCCTCTCGTTTTTCAGGTGGCGTATAATCAACTGCACCACGGAGTCAATCAAATCAAGTCTTGGCTGTTAAAATATGTTATTGGTGTAGAGGTTAGTTGGTTAGCATAATGCGTTGAAGATAGCGAGTACGATCCACGTTTGAATGGTTGGCAAGTTTATTACCTTTTCCATGATGCGGGAGTAATCCTAGTGAGGAACTTTAAAAATGATGATTAGGTGTTTTAAAACGTATACCGGTTAGATATTAGGATCCACTATAAGATTTTTTTAAAACGGAATCAGACTAAGTGCCAAGTTACAAGTAAGACCTTATACGGTTTATACAGGTGTGCGCATCGCAGGTTAAATTTCAAATATCATAATTTTTATATTGGTATTTCTTATTTTTTTGAATATAAGTACTGGGGTGTTCTAGAACATTCTGTATAAGAAAGGTAGAGCGGGCTCATCGACCCCATCACAACTTTTGTCTCACCCCGAGGCCCCCGTGTAAATCTCCGTCATTTGAATTGTATGAAAACTGGTGAATTAATTCCATTGGCCGCGTCACGCGACAAAGGAACAAACTCGTATTTTACCAATGCATTAGGCCCTCTATAGTCTATTCAACGCGGACACTTGTGAATTACGCATATGGTTGCTAGTTTGGTGCTACATATTTATTTTACTCACTTTTTTACTATGTATGAATTAGCGTAAACTATTAGTTACATCCTTGTAAAGTATTGAAATGAGATTAATTTATTTTATAGAAATTAACATGGCAGGTAATTTTTTAACACGCTTTTATTAGCTTCGCCTGTATGTATGTATGTAACGGAATCTTTGAAAGCGATTTTCGAGCACTTCAAAACGCGCGTTGGATTGATTTTAAATTTTGCATACTTTTCTAGGACTGATCACAACACAATAATTTAAAAAGTTGAAGAATTAGAAGTAGGTAATCTGCGACACTCAACACATATTTTGTTATGTGCTCATAAGAAATTCGAATCGAAAATATTTCCATACATTTGCTATTATTGCCAGCCCTAAAGCCAGCCTAGTACCAGAACTGTGACGTCACAGGGCGATACAAAGCATACACCACAATGAATTGTATCAGAACCCTAAACATAGGGGAGGACACAGCTGTGTGGTTCAACGACACTGAATTAAATCGCATTTGAATTGATAAAAGTGTGATACTGTTTCGGATATAAGCTAATTTATATTAGCTCATATACGTTTCATTGGGTGATTGCCAATAGTCTCCAACTGCTAAGCACGGCACTCCTTATGAGGTCTAGAGTTGGATTAAGAGGCCATAATCCAACTGCTTGCGTGAGTGGGTTGACAGATGTTATAAAGAATTAACGAAAGTTTTTTTTTACAAAAACGTAGCACCTGAATGTAATTACTCCTGGATAGTGGGTGTGATTACAATAAATAAATAAATACAACCAACAGTCACATACATAGTCCAGATAAAGCATTCAGAAGCTACGAGAGACTAACTACAATCTTTACAAGCATGTATACGCCTAGACACAATATAGCTCATAAATATCTGTGTATAACATTAGTTTACAGAATTACGTATGTCCTTTTTTAATTTTATTATTTATTTATTTTGTTATTGGATTAGGTTGAATGCACTCCAAACTATGATTTACAAAAACCTTATATGTTACTATGGGAAGCAATAATCCGATCATTTAAATACTTTCGCGTGTGACTCAATTCCCCACAAAAAACCTAATGCGGCGCCTACGTCAACCAAGTTCACATGCATTTCAATACATTTCCAGAAAGATTCCCCGCTGTCCTCCGAGTCAAATGCCATTGGACGGGTCTGTAACCCCGCGCCGCGGGTTCGATTCCCGTGTCTGTATAATTTCACGTGCATTATACGGATGGGAACGGGTCTAATTGATTCTGAATATAATCTCGCCGTGGTCCCCGGGGAAACTCGATTCCAGATTCGATAAATTTATGTGCTTTGAATAGTCAATGGGGTGCGATGAATTTTTGTCTGGTCACAGGCCACATGGGCAGGCGAATGAACATTTAAGTATACATATTATCCGGCAAAGCTTATTCCTAACGTAGATTCATTCCCTCTTCATATGAAAGAGGTTATTGACCAAGTCCATAACATTGTAACAATAATTTTGAAATTGTTCGAGTTCGCATTTTCTGTGGTTGAAGAAACATGATTTTCTTACTTCTATCGATGCATATTTTAAATAAACACCTGATTAAGGTAGACACTAATAATGTGGATTTAATGTTAAGGCCGTAGATAATGTCTCCACCAATAAGGAAATATAATTAAACCAAATAGTGAAAATTACTCCAGTTCCATACATTGGCCATAAGGCTGGCATCTTAGCACATGTTATTGGATAAACTAACCATTAGCCCGGTCTATCTGGCTTGTGTCAAACAAACGTACCAATTTGTGCGAGGAAAATTAATATCTTCACCATGTGTGGATGGGCATTAGTATGATTACGAGCTTACTGGTCGTTGGTGCCGAGTCTGTAGTTAATTAACCTTTATTTGGTTATTTGTGCATTTTAGGGTAAGATAGGGTAATTTGAACTCCATAAATTAAAATACACCTAAGATCGAGTCTGGTGTCGTGGGTATCAGAAAATAGCCTTGACCTCACAGTCCGCACTAATATTCAGCCTTGTGTCGTATAAGAAACTACGAGAGACTTTTCAGTCTCACAAACACTCAGACCCGAAACAAATACCTGTGGATCACGCAAACATTTGTTTCGGCGTCTAACCAACGTCGCTATGGATGATGTCATGTTATTTAATTGGAGAATTTCAAGAAATTTACCTAAACTTTGAGGTGTATGTGGAACATTGGAGTTTATAAAACAGATTCTTGAACATTACCGCATGTCATTAAAACAAGATAGACAATAACAGAAATCCTTCTAATAACAACATCTCCGAGTTTTAGTTAGTGTGAAGAAATCTTGAAAAAAAGTGGTACGATTATCTCACAGAAAACCGACGTGAAGTAACAGTATTAACAACTATTGTTTTGTGCAATTAATCTTAAAAAATGTTACTCCCTCCTTTCCTCATGCCTCTCCTTCTCCTCTCTGCAAGTTCGAACCTCATACAGCAACGAGGTATCTATTAATTATTTTCTAAAACCTTTATACGCATGGTCATTGGCGGAGCCGCGAGCGTAAGATTTAAATCTTTTGTTTTGAGTTGGTTTTGGAATTGAAATAGCCAAAATGATAAAGGATGATAAAAATATAATAATAATAAAACCAATTATAATAATAACCAAACCTCTATTTTAATCTAATACTTTATATTATCAGTCACATGTTTATTAATCTGCGAATTGCGATAAATGTATTGATTAGGTTATTTTGATTGCTCATATCAAATGTCTAGCATTCTTTTGTATTGATAATTTCGAAACCTCTTTCGCAATCCTCGGTAGTATAGTGGTCAGTATCCCCGCCTGTCACGCGGGAGACCGGGGTTCGATTCCCCGCCGGGGAGGATCTCTTTTTGAATTATTGTTTGACTTTGTGCATACTGAATTATATGAATGAATAGTAAATATAATGTAATTAGTTTGATAAAGCGATTTGATTGTAATTGTGTAAGTATGTTATAGGTCGTTGAAGCTTTAAGCTGCACTACCAAAGAGTTGGTTCGACCGGGTGATACCGCTGTAGGTATTATAAAAATGTGTCATCGTGAAACATTGAATTAGCAAGTGGATTTTTTTCGGAAAGTAAAATACCTCGAGGCTAAATGGGGATAGTATATTGGTATTAATTTGGATAGCGACTACTGAAAAACACGGATTAAAACCAATAATTGTGGCCCTCGTCAGTGTATCGCGTTTCTAGTTCGGCCTATGTAGATTTAGCCTCTATTGTTTCAAAAGGGCGAGAGATAAATTTGTATTTCCCTAGTGGATATCGTATTTGAGTTGTGTTCTACTTGCCAATGGATGCACTGCGATCACTTTGTTGGTTATAGTTTATAAAATGTAATCAGGTTTGCATTTTTTGGTGGTGACCGACATAGCTCTGAAAGTTAGTAGGTTGAAGTGGCAATGGGCTGGCCACATATGTCGCAGAACAGATAACCGCTGGCGTAAGCGGGTTCGAGCTATTTGATTGATTGATTTGATATTGACTTTGTATATAAGGCGCACTTAATACATAACATACATACAGACACACTCACACCTTTTTCCCAGAAGGGGTAGGCAGAGGTGCTACCAGAACAGTCACATTTCTGTCTGTTTCGTCCCACAATGTGATAGGGAGCGAGCCTATCGCCATATTGCGCACAAATTCCTGACTCCGGGCTGATAATGAATAGAAAATTCCAATATTACTTTGCCCGACTCGGGATTCGAACCCGAGACCTCAGCTTTGTAATAGTACCGCAGTACAACTACGCCACCGAGGCAGTCTTAATTACTAGAGATATTATCTTATAATATTATCTTATTACCGTAGTTATTAATTAGAGGTTATTGTAGACGCAAAAGTTATTTCTTGTTTAATCTTTGTCCCTCTTAATTCATGATCCCATTGTTTTTCTTCAACTATAAAAAAATGTTGAAGTATAAATAAGATGAATAATGATGGATGTTGTCGTAGCGTTGTGCGTCGACATTATGCATGCGGATTCTTTGTGAGCGGCTATTAGCAAGTCACCTTCGAAATTTACTGGTCAACCACCGGCCACCACACCACTGGCTTAAGGTGGCAACACTGACTGGGAACAAATAGAGATATGAAGTACCTATAGAAATACATACCTACATACATAAACTTACGCCTTTATCCCCGAAGAGGTAGGCAGAGGCGCCACCAGGACACCCACATTTCGCCTTGTATGCTCCGTCCCGCGATGTGATAGAGGGCGAGCCTATCGCCATGTCTGGCACAAATTTCTGACTCTGGGGTGATAATGAATAGAAAAATGCAATATCACTTTGCTCGACCCGGGACTCGAACGCGAGACCTCAGCTTTGTAACCGTACCGAAATACAACTATGCCACGAGGCAGTCTAGAAATAAATTAATAGAATCGGTAAGTGGAGGACCTAAGATTGTTGGTGGTCGCTGGATGTAGGCGGTTCCAAAAGATCGCTGGGTCCTCGGAGAAAGCCTGTGTTCTGTACTGGACATCATTATTTCATAGTTGACTTTATTATACTGTTACGAGAAAGTAATTGCAATACACCTCAAGATATTACAAGAGTAGCTCAGGCCAGATAAATACACCCAACAGTCACATACATAGTCCTGACCCCACACTAAGATCGAGTCTTGTGTCGTGGATATCAGGAACTACGAGAGACTTTTCTCACAAACACCCAGACCCGAAACAAATATCCGAGGTTCACACACACATTTGTCTCGGTGCGGGGATCGAAGCCGCGAGATAGAGTATCTAATTTACAAACTTGTTCAAAACTGACTATGCTTTGTTGTTCACCATAATTGAAGCGAAGTAGGCTTAGGCTCGTCGGGGCGGTATCACTGTCTCACAGACCGACGTTAAGCAACAGCTTTGTTTTCGCGTTTCGTTCGGTGAGTGAGATTGTCGAATGCCCAATACCGCTTTCCTCTTCCTATCCGTTTTTCTTCACGCTTCCCTCCCAATTTGATAGGCCGGTTACACATCCATGATCCAAGCTTTATGAATGTTCATGGGTGGCAGTGATCATTTACCATTAGGTGACCTGCCGGACCTATTGGATTAAAAAAAAGCAGCAGCTTCCCCATCAGGTTACGATCAAACTAAAATCACAGAAGTTATAGATACTAAATATTCTCCCACAAATCCCCAGATTGTTAACATCGTGTGCACTGCAATGAAGTCGGTATATTCTGAGGCATACCTACCGAAAACTCATGAAAATGTATCGGTGTGTTTGTAATTTCAATACGACTCAAGGCTTTTTCATCGGAGTCAACGTCTTTCTTACACATTCGCTGCTGCATCTCAATCAGATGACCGCCTCCATCTATAAATATATTTATGTTATGTATCGGATGGGCATGTATGATTAGATTGTTTTTGATGGATATGTAATGTTTGCGGTTTGGTTGGCAACAACAACAACGATTAAATTTATACAAAATGTTACACCAATAATAATAATCTTCTTGCTTCAAATGATCATTAGAATATTGTGTCCATATGGCATATTATGTGGAAATTGTGAACGCACAAATACTGCACCATAGTTAAAAATATATTTGAAAATCCAAGAGCATTTCAGCTGTGTTCTGGACCAGCTCGATTTTCATAAAAATCTTAATTTTTGTGATAATTCTTTGTTTTTTTTTTTCCAGATTGGATACTCAATACGAAGTGTCGTCTGAGAAAGTCGACACACCACCGGGAGAAATGGTCAAACGCAAGTGACTTTCTTTACTTTTAAATCATCTAGTTTAGATTTTAAATCATTATTTATTAATATTTCAAATAATTCGTTTTATTATTGTCTTTGATCAATGTCTAATTAACCTTTTTGGGAAGAATCGATTGTATGTTTGTAAAATACTGTTGTGTGACATCAAAAATAAATGATATACAAATTTGATTGTGGTTCTTATTTTACTGTTATTTTATTGGAATTTGAAAGTACATAGGCAGAGGTTCCCCTGGTAGCAACCAGGACACCCACGTTTCGCCTTGTATCCTCCGTCGCACGATGTGATGGGGGTGAGCCTATCGCCATATCGGATTCAAATTCCTGACGCCGGATAATTGAAAGTACATAATTGTATTGGATATAAGGATTAAAAATAAGATAACTTTAAATATACATCGATGAAGAATCAAACTGAACGCATAAATGACATCAACCCATTACAAAATTATTCTATTTTTAGAAACCACACTGTATAAAAACAAAATTCCTTCTCAACTACCCATACATAGTTCAAACTTGTTGATACTCAAATCGATCAACATTTAAAAACCTTACAGTACATCACCATTAACCCAAACGGCTCAACCCGATAATCACCCCCACGCATCCGGGGTGGACAGGGCAAATAAAGCATCGATCACCGGCGACGGCGGAACAAAGTGCGCTCTCCAAACACGAGGGTGATTTATAAGGGTTGCGACGTGATCGCATTCTCATGATGTTATTGTAGTAGTTGTCATATTAGGTTGTACTGGTTTTGTCTTAGCTCCTATAATAATTGTGTATTGTATGATGGATAATGTTTCCAACACACGATGATTTTTGACAGCCTCCGTGGCGCAGTTGGTTAGACGCCGGCTGTGAAACGAGAGGCCGCGGGGTTCGATCCCCGCACCAAGAGAAATATTTGTGCGGCCCACAAATATTTATTTCGGGTCTGGGTGTTTGTGAGACCGAAAAGTCTCTCGTAGTTCTGATACCTGCGACACGAACCTAATTGTTCTTAATGTAGGGTCAGGACTATGTATGTGACTGTTGGGTGTATTTATTTATTTATTATTTATTAATCACTGGTGCAAATTAATTTGGTTATTTTAGTTAAATACAATTTTCATTATCATCGTCATCATCAGCCCGTTGCAGTTCAATGCTGGACATAGGCCTCTCCTCTCCTATTACAATTTTATTTGGTGAAAATGCTTATTAAGTACTACAAGTATATCCTCCAGGATTACAGCATTGTATACCTAATTAAAATTTGTATATTGGTCATCAATATAAATTTTCATGTAGAACGAACATTTTAAAAACGTTATTAATCATAGTAAAGTATGTTTTCATAAGTAACGTTTCTTTATTCGTTATATCAGGGTTTTTGTATAGTTATAAAGATTTGGAAAAATATAATATTGCGAAATGATGATAAATCATTGCGGGAATTTGGTTATATAAACCTCTACAGTCGGCTTGTGATATTAAGTCGACTCCACATCACTTCGGAACTTTAAAGGATAATGCTTTTAAGGTATGCTGTTTCTTTATAATGATTAATTATTTTAAGGAGAGCGATTAAAAACATTATAATATATGACTGAAAAGATCACAGTGAACTAGAAAATTTGTCTTGTCTGAGTTTCCAAATAAGCTACAATTAAATGTTATAATTACCACTAAATATAGAACATATAACAATGATACCAGTTCCGCATGCTAGCTAGGCAGAAAACTATCTCAATTCGTACAAATGTGGTTCTCTCATCCATTATAACACCCGCACCACATACACTCCTGCTAATCCTTACCCTAAATGTAGAGCTAATATATTTTGCGTTAAGCCTTATGGATTTATACATTAAAGTAGGAATTGCGATGGAAGTGCATTGATATGGAAGTTTGGAATTTTTTTTTAAATAAAAGTCGTTCTTTATTTAGTTTCTTAGATTTACGCGAATGTTACACATTGAAATAAAACTATTTTTTCACAGAGTCCGCCCCGTGACCACGAAAGCTGTAATGCAATCGAAACGTCGGGAAGTAAAAAAAATTAAAAATTAAACCAAATCGCGATAAAATCCGTAAAAATTAGTTTTATAAATTTTTTTTATTTAGGTTGTCTTTCACAAAATCTTTGAATAGTATAAATTTACCGAACAAATTATGCATACAAAAAAACTATTTATAGACTGTACAAATATTTTTCTCGTTTTATTACTAAATAGAACTTGTCAGCATGTAAGGGCGCTAAACGTGAGACCTTGGGTTCGATTTTCAGGTCAAGAACCGTACTTTGTCTGAGATTTTCAGTTTAAAATATCTGAATTATGATAATCCTTTGCGAACATATTCTAAATAAGATATAGCAATACAAAAGTAACATCGCCCTGTTCGGTCTTAAATTGTTACTAATAGCTTCCGATTCTCGAGTTTAAAACTTAAACGTGATCTAGTGTTAAAAAAGTAGATTTGTAATTGATATCGTAATAAGCTTATTTCGATTCCAGGAAGGAAATACCAATAGCAATGCAAATGTACTGTTTCTATAAAGTTTAATGATAAAAACCTTATATACCTATAGCTATATAGGTAGCTATAGGTACCTATGATCGTTTCCTAAAGCTATGAATTTGATAGGCTCAGAAGCGGCGCGAGTGAAGTCTTCAAAATGCTCGTTATTATTAAAATAATTAACGCTAATATTAATACTTAGAAACTGGACGAATAAGCCTTAAATAATTGACCCTCCTTACAATTATAGAAGTATGAGCGTAGAGAATTGATAATCGCGCCGGTGGCTGTCAGTGATCACAGATATTTTAATGGACAATGATTTTTTAAATCTATGTTCATGTTAGATATTAATTGCGTCGGTGAAGTTGACTATTAATAGTGTTTATGATAGGTAAATTATCAAAACAAAAAATATTGTCGCGGCTTGGATGTCTTCGTTTTTCATGTTATTTAAGTTCAAAGACCGCCATCTGTACTTTCTTGTCAATCTGAAATATCTCTAAGTGTTTTCTTCCTTTTTGTGTGCAGATCCTCTTTTTACCAATACATTTACTGTGATCTACTATAAACATACGCCTCTCACCAAAAATCTGTTCTCGAGTGATTACGGCGTCAACTCGGCGCAATGGCCACTTATCTCCGGTTTTTTTCATCAAAATGCTCGTGTTAAGCCGGTGGATTCAATAATTTGCACATGAAAGAGACTCACAGAGGGAGGGGGAGGGGGGTAGGTACCTTCCATCAGGTGAATCGTCGTCGATCAGCGGATTTTTTCCGCGCACGGGTTTTATGGTGACGGATGTGTAGGGCGTATGTGTTTTCGGCGGTGATTTTTTTCTGGGATAAAACATTTTTATAGCGATATTTTATTCTATGCGGCAAAAAGTATTCTTATGAGGATATAAAGAAAGGAGTTTTCGTTGTAGATACTAGTTACAAATGAGTCATGATATTGATTGCATTTGGTTCGTTGTCATAAGAATGTAGCCTAAAACAGCGAAACTAATAGTATTATAATGTATAGTCTTTTGGAAATATCCAGGTTAAAAACAAACAGTTAATTTGTTGCTGCTTCCATACTACTTCCTAATTTCAGTCCCGAAAACCACACCACGCAATATTTTCCCAAAACATAGTATCCCTTGTCCTCATATCGCACAGACACCCCATGTAAATGTGATGGGGTGCGATGACGTCACGTAGGCAGGCCATCAAGCTGGCACGTGAGTTCATACTGGGCTGTTTGCGTCGCTCCGTACTTCATAAAAACAACTTGATGGCCCTTGTACAATCACTTGCCAGGTGCTAGCTTATGGAGAATCAGTGGCGTGACTGATGGGGAACTTATTAAAATATGAGGAAGAATGCCAATGAGAGTAAGGTGTGGATTGAAATAATCTGTGATGTGTAAAGACAAAGATGTTTAAAAAATGTGTACTTGTTCAACCAAAACATATTTCTTTCTAAAATTTAAATACAGATATGAAAGTAATCAAAATTGATTCAAATCGAAGAAGAAATAAATCTAAAAATTTCAGTATCTTTATAAGTTTACTTTTGGTTTATCCCGTTTAAATTTCCGATAGGTATTATATCAATTGCATTTTCCTGTACTATAGGTACATTTTATTTCTGTATCTGTTTCTTCATCTATGTGGTGTTTTAGAAAGTGTAATCACATAACAATAACAAAATCGTTTGTTCGTTTTGAATGTACAATAAAGAGATGATTAATAAAATTAAATAAAATAACGATCTCAAATGAGTGAACATGTAACATCTCTCCCATAGTAACAGCAGTGCCGTTTATAGCCGTATATTTATGAGTTTCATGAAACTGATTTCTTTCTTGAAAACAAATGCGCGAGCCGGCTTTAATGTCGCTTCCTGCTCCGTACGAATGTGTATTTATTATGGAATAACACCATCAAAGGTGGGCCAGCTCAACACAAATTGATCTATTTTAAGACGGATGTCAGGTTGGATTACGAGACCTTTGGATGGGAGATATAGCTTCAGTGCGCTAGAGGTAAGAGTAATAAAACGATGGATTTATGTGCTTTTGGAATATATGCCTCTATGTGTTTACATTATGTAACAAAGCAATTGTGGCTGCGATACATCCGGGAGTGGACCGGTATCAGCACCGTTGAACAACTATTCCACCTAGCTAAAGACAAGGAAATATACAAGAAGGTGACGGCCAACCTTCAGCACTGAAGAGGCATTCGAAGAAGAAGAAGAAGAAGAACGAAGCAAAACATTGGTGCAATAATAAGAAATGACAAAATACTAAACCATCGTCATGTATTTTGTAACAAAGTAATGATTTTGTTGATGAACTAGAAAATTTGTATGCTGGCGGACGCTGATACTAATTGAGATAAAACGTACTCATTCACCGTCACGTTCATACCAAACTTTAGTATTACAAGCTTAAACCATCCAGTAGTGAGTCGATCTGAAATACGTGGAGCTTCATGATTTTGTTTAAAATGATATTTTTTGGTCTCAGCAGTAGCCGATGTTGTATTTATAGCTTATATCCGTTAAGAAGATACTACGGGGTTATTTATAGAGCAGCACACGTTCTTGTTTATATTTCAGGATAACGCGATGTTTTTATGTCGAGATATTTCACGCAGGTGGTCCAGAAATCTTTATAATTACAGTTACCTTATGTTAGTTCGGTGGTATAATAATATTTTTATCTGTCTAGAGAGTGACCCATAGTGCAATATTATCTGGAATATTTGGAAGATAGTTAAATGTAAATGAAAAATAATACATGTAGAGAGGATGGACGAAAGGAGAATAACTAAGCAAATATACAAGGCGAGTGTGGATGGAAGAGTCGGTAGGGGTCGACCTCATCGAACCTACACCATCCAAATCGGTGATATCCTCAAGAAGGGTCAGGTCAAAAGTACTGAACCGACGAGAATGCATGAAGAGAATGATGAAAGTGGATGAAGCGAAAGTTGTATGTCAGGATCGAGCAAAGTGGCGATCCATAGTCTCTGCCTACCCCTATGGGATGCAGGCGTGATGATTATGTATGTATGTAAAACCAATACCATGTATCGTGGGTTCTGACGACGAGACATAAATTGTTTTTTTTTAAATAGGTCAGGCAAACGATCAAACATTTCACCTGACGGTAAGCGATCACTGCACATGAATATCCACAACGTCTGGATCATGGATATGTTGTCGGACCATCAAATCAGGAGGGAAGCTGGAAGGAAAAAGGATGGGAAGAAGGAAAGGGGAATTTGGTATCCGACGTACCTACTATTTAATTCGATAGTGGAATACTATTTAATCTATCATTTATTTAATTCCCAAATACAAATAACAGGCAAGTGAAAGACGCACCGTTAAAAGAATATGGAGGAAATGTTTTAACATTGATAAAGGACCCTAAAGGGTGGTTGTAAGGGTCGCGCCGCCCTAACACGGAAAACCACAATTTACTAAAAGATGAAAATCTATTTCCGGATCTTTTGGCTTGATCTCACATTTTTGGCCTTTGGCTGTCTGCGTGGGCTATGTATTTTGATTTCGACCCAAATATCGTGTTTCGGCGTTCTCTTTTGTGTGGGTTTTAGTAATTTTGGTATAATAAATACAAATTTACTTGTATAGTTATAACTTGCCTCTTGCGTCCTTTAGGTTGTTACTGTCAAGTAGCTGAGTAAGAATCCTAGAGGTATGAGATCTTTTTTATCATTTAATAAACTTCGATTAAAGGCAAAGTGTAACGCATTACGACTACAATGGGATAGGCCATGCAAACAAGCCTTCCTGTTGATGGCGCCCTCCAATTGCGACGGGTTATAATAACATTATGTGATATTTCATCATGCGAATACGTCTCTATGCGTAGACCGATTGTTACACCGCTGCGTAATAGGATTATCTTATTTTAAAGTGAGTTTTATTTTAAATCATAATTCATGCATACTATTTTTTTTAATATTAACTTATGTACGTTAATGTAAAATTTGGTTGTGTTCGTCCATTTGCTGACCTAATGTTACCTGATAGACAATATTATGATAATCGAATGGCCAATAATTATTATCCTTACTCTCTTTAATCATAAGCCTCGCCTTGACAGCCTTCGTGGCGTAGTCGGCTAGACGCCGGCTGTGATGAGGCCGCGGGTTCGATCCCGGGACCAAAACAAATGTTTGTGTGAACCACAGATATTTATTTCGGGTCTGGGTGTTTGTGAGACCGAAAAGTCTCTCGTAGTTCCTGATACCCACGAAACAAGACTCAATCTTAGTGTGGGGTCAGGATTATGTATGTGACTGTTGGGTGTATTTATTTATATTTTCTCAACGGCTGGTTCGAAGCGGCCTGCACCCAGCGACTTCCTGCAACATATATTATGTCGTCTATCTACATTACGATTGGACGTCGCCCGCTGCGGTCGCCGGTATGTGACCCTCATTTGAGAATCTTTAGGCCGTATTGGATAATCCTTTATGTGTGTCCCCATTTTTTTCAATCACAACAGTCAGCCTCGGTGGCGTAGTTGTATTACGGTACGGTTACAAAGCTGAGGTCTCGGGTTCGAGTCCCGGGTCGGGCAAAGTGATATTGGATTTTTCTATTCATTATCAGCCCGGAGTCAAGAATTTGTGCCCGATATGGCGATAGGCTCGCCCCCTATCACATTGTGGGACAGAACATATAAGGCGAAATGTGGGTGTCCTAGTGGCGCCTCTGCCTACCCCTTCGGGGATAAAGGCGTGAGTTTATGTATGTATGTATGTACAACAGTCACATAAATAGCCCTGACTCCACACTAAGATCGAGTCTAGTGTCGTGGGTATCAGGAACTACGAGAGACTTTTCGGTCTCACAAACACCCAGAACCGAAACAAATACTTGTGGTACACACAAACATTTGTCTCAGTGCTGGGATTTAACCCGCGGCATCTCGTTCCACGGCCGGCGTCTAACCATGCGCCACGGAGGCTGTCTAATTTGAAACAATTTAGCCACGATTTTTAGTACAAGCTAATTTCGAAATGTGGCCACTTAAAATATAAACATAAGATTGCTCAATATTTCGGTGTGACATGCAGTCAGTTACAGTTTGCTTAGGGAGTGTGCCTCGGTTCATCCAGGGTCCGCTCAATAAACACGGGATTATTACGAGCCGCTCTAATACACCGATATTGCTTCCACAATTTTGAATGTATAATACATTTTCCCATTCATATGTTTTCTTAATATCCTGCGTATTCAAATATTGGCTGGAATGTGTGCTTTTACACTTCTAAGGAGTGCACTAATAATAATAAAATCCATCCCAAACATCCCTTTGAAGTGTACGGTCCAATCAAAAGAGACAATGGAAAGTTCGATTGAGAGGGCTATATTCCGTTACGCTGGCCAAGCGGGGATTACAGTAGATAATAAAATAAAGCAAAATATTATAGCTGTAATTGATGTAGGTTAAGAAGCCGGGCTGAGGCTGCGGGCCCGATCTGCGATCTATAACAAATGTTATGGGATCCCCTACCGTGTATTTTGTTTTGGGCCTGGATGTTGTGAGATCGAAAATGTTTTAGTAGTTCCTGATGATACAAGACTAATATCTAAAGGTGATGTAAGGACAGGGGGAGGGAGGTATAATAATACGTTTTCTCGGTTTGAATAACCAGAGAAAGCCTCGGACGCGATAATCCATTCCGCTCACAAACAATGTCTCACAGTTTGATGTTTTCGTGGTCCTTTCTTTGTTCCAAACTACTTTTTAATACAAATTGCTTTACGATTTTACGACTGACCTACTTAACAAGAAACCGATCGAGAATTACAATCCCTTGGAAACCGTATTTTTCTTGTAGGAAAGCAAATCACATATTTGACGTGATTTTCTAGTGTGTTATTCGTATCCGACTGATTAGGAACAACTATGCATAGCGGTTACACATAGGGACCCACGTAAGACAGTCAAACTGGCATGGTGAAGACCGGCGAGGATATATACCCCACTGGTGAGGTCTCTCATATGTGAGAGGCCGCCTGGGTAGGTACCACCGCAATGTCTATTTATCCCGCCAAACAGCAGTGTAAATGCACTGTTGTGTCCCAGTTTGAAGGACATTGTAGCCAGAGTAACTACTGGACATGATGAGACTTAACATCTTACGTCTCAGGATGACGAGCGCAGTGGAATGCCAAGTATCGCTTTGTAATTCATGGTGTTGTTTGGTTTTGCTACTGTCCATGAGCAGGTCTTATCGCTCAACATCATATACATATATCGCGTCTGTGACATCCACCACACAATCTTAAAACCATGTCTTGTAGTCATCTTGTTGTGCGTAAAAAAGCCCATGTATATCGTAATTAGGCGACAAACCTTTAATTTTACCATTTTTGTCGTATCACCAACTGGCGTGAACAACGTGTGTTCTAGCCACTACATCCGGCATGGTGGGCCGTTGAGCAATAGTTCAGACCTCCTTTCTAATGAGTGGCGCCAGAGGAAAGCGGGGCCCTACGGCATAATTCATACTTGTGATGGATTTCAACACTCCCCCCCACGCCCGCGCCCCCCCCGTGCCTAGACGAGGTGAAAGGGAACATTTTTGTATGCGATTATGGTTGTTTATGGGGTTTTTGATATATCGCTTTGGATGTTGGAAGTAATGGTAACATATATGGATGGGTCTTTGCGGTTTTGTGGTTGAATATGGATGAGAAATAGGGGTTCGGCAGTGTACTGAGAAAAATATTAGTAGTGTTTGTTGATCGAATAATGTGACTTGATTCGTAAATGCGACAGTCTGATACAGTTTTAATTATTACTTATTACAATGGTTATTACATTCTGGGATTGAAATATTTAATACCATATTGTCATTATTGTAGATGATGGTTTGACATTTGTATTGCTTCACAGGTTTAACAAATCATCATCATCAGCTTGTTGCAGTCCGCTGCTGGACCTAGGCCTCTCCCAAGGTACCCACAGAGCCCGGCCAGCTGCTTTATGAATCCAGTTGGTCTTATATATACATTTAAGTAAGTAGGTATATCTGATTTTGAAACATAAAATTGTGTCAATAAGTAAGATATAACCGTGTCAGTGGATTTATTCGATCTAGATTTAATTAAATTGAAAAATAAAGTTCAAATAATACTATTTCGTGACAAGCGAAAGAGCCTCTCAATATCTTTTGTAATTCCTTTAACTTGTAGCTTTAGAAACCTTGTTAAAAACTTTCTCGCAGATAATAAATAATAAACACTCGCACAAATTGCGGATCAAAGCGGATACACAAAGAAAATTATATCTTTCCGAACACATAAAAAAGTTACTTCGTTTATTTCCCTTTGTAACTTTTAAAAGAAACTGTCCCCGTCGAATAATTTGTGTTGTTTATTCATGCCGTTTTTTGTTCAAGTTTTCTTTTATATTCAGACTAGGATTTTTTCCTGGCGTTGCTTGAGTTTGGAAATAATTTATAATGGCGTGACTTTATGTCTAAAATGTAACTGATGTTGGGTGAAATACAAATAAAGTGTCAAACGATGATAACTGGTTATACCACAAGCGTTTACTAAAAATACACACAAAATATAATACTTTAAAATCGGTAATGTGTAGTGGATTTGAAATGACACCTCCACGTTGCCAGCCAGGTTCTCATCCACTGAGGGAACCGCTCGCTACATAATATTTTTATTACGCCTCCGAATTAACCGAATGTTTACGTACATCATATTCAGCGGATACGAGAAAAAGTTTAAGACAGGAAGCTGTGAGAAAGCCAAATTTTTGATGATATAATATTAAAATTATGAATGTGGTGCATGTGTATACGTCACGTAGAGATGGCGCCACGTGTACAGGGTTGTCACTTTCGTAGAATTACTAGCTGATGACCCCAAGTTTGCTTGTCTGTGTTACGATATTTATTATATTTACACATAAATGTATTTTAAAAAATGATTTAAAGTTAAAAACTGTTGTTCGTTCTTACGTAGTCGACGCCGCACCGTCTATTATTAAATTTTATATGACTTTAGAATTAATACATATTTTAATGCGTCGGGGGCGTAGTTGTACTATGGTAAGATTACAAAGTTCAGGTCTCGGGTTTGAATCCCGGGTCGGGGAAAGTGATATTGGATTTTTCTATTAATTATCAGCCCGTAGTCAGGAATTTGTGCCCGATATTTATTTATTATTTGCCTTTGTTACAAGCAATAACGCAGCAGTGATCAACTCGCCTTTTAGCTTAAAAACATTTAAAGATCTGAGAATAACAAGGAACTCTGAAAAATACGTCTATATTTGTTATAGTTCGCCAAGCTAAATTAAATTTTGACGGCAATAAATACGGAGAATTATTAAAAAACTTCAGATACACCATATATTTAAAAATATAATTCATAATTAGCCAGCCCTGCACACAAGTTTAATTTTCGTGCGGCGCGCGGCCCGCCCACAGCCTCGCGCGGTTTATTAAAACGATGTATAATCCCCGTTATATGAATGAACGGAACCACAACTATATTTCGGTAGTTTTATTTTCATTTCAGATGATATTTAACAGCCATGTCACATAACTTTAAACTTACCATAACTTAAATTATATATTGACCAGTATATGCCACAAAGTTGGTTTAGTTTCAGCACCTACGGGTGAACCATGAGACGATAGGTTCGATTCCCTGGCTGGCAATTCATTTTGTGTGAGATTTATGAGCTTGTAGGTGCGCGCGCAGTATTCTAGAAGATTCCAGATCTTTCGATGGAAAGGAGTTGTCACATTTACACATGTCATTTATATTAAATTTATACGTCTGATATTCATCTTGTATTCCCGTTCTATATTTTGTACATAGTAAGTGTTTATTAAAATTATTTACAAAAGTGTTGATTATACATATTATTGAATCCACAAACACTTACAAGCTTGATTTTATTCTATGAACTCTAAGGCTGGAATTAGGGCCCGACAAGCTTCCACCTACCGTTTACTGTCCTACCCTATCTAGGGACTGCAATAAACTGGAATAATTGTTAATAAGACTGGAACCACTACTGCGTGTCTCTTCGGAGATGCGATGTATTTCAACATACCACATTGCCACATAGAAGTGCGTGGTGGCCTGTTGGTAACGGACCACGGCTGCCTACATCTTCACGGTGGTCGCGGGTTTAAATCCCAGGGCACACCTCTGAATTTTCGGAGTTATGTGTGTATTGATAGTCAATCACCACGCACTTTAACCGTGAAGGAAAACATCGTGAGGAAACCTTCACACCGTACCAATTTTATAGAATTTCTACGGTATGTAAGTGCGCCAACCCGCACTAGGCCAGCGTGGTGGACTATATGGCCTAACCACTCTCAATCGTTTCTTTCGATTGTAGAGTAGGCCCGTGCCCTGCAGTGGGACGTATGTATATGGGCTGATACACTACCCAAACACATAGACATTCTCGTTAAAAAAATCAGGTATACCTATCATTAATTACGCACATACATAAATTCGAAAAAGTTGTCTTGGGCTCGAACCCATGACCTCCAGTTTGCCAGTAAAGTCTACAACTAGTCTATCACTAAAATGAATACATAATGCGTATATACTTGTGATACATAATGATATGTGGGCAGGCACGTGCCTCGCCGGGAGTATCGACAGTCACACACCAGACGAGTGATAAAGAATAGCGGGTGTATACACTGACCGGTTTTCAACTATTTTTTTTTTCTCGCGGGGAAAATCCCTTGACGGACCATCCCACCCCCGAAGGGGCATTCGCCATCCTGAGACATAAGATGTTAAGTCTCATTATATCCAGTGGATACTCTGGCTACTATGTCCTTCAAACCGGAACACAACAATGCATTTACACTACTGTTTGGCGGAAGAAATAGACATTACAGTAGTACCTACCCAGGCAGCAACTCACATATGAGAGACACACTAACGTAGTGTTTTATATTCTCTTTGAGACATACCACCAGTAACTTAATACGCCGTATAATTTCTTGTAAAGATTTTTTATGATATAAACGTTCCTTACGATGTTAAGTTGAATGGTACATCATACATGGTCATTAATTAACAATCGAATATGGCTCCAAAAAGTCATTGCTATGTCCTGGGATTCGAATCCGCAACCAACGCCTCGGCAGATCGTTTTCGCGTCCTCACGTGGACTAATACAATAGCTTATAAATATATATTTTTTAGATGTAAACATGTTTGTAATTGTTTTAAGTTCCGTAAAAACAGATTCCTTAATAGGATCCAATCATAAAATATGAACAACAACTCATTAATTAGAATACAATAGTATAAACGCAGCCGTAGTCGCTCCACGTGGAAGTATACTATATACTAGTAATAGTATACTGTATACTACGCTGGTATAACAATGTTGTGACGCCACCAAGGTCACACGTGTTTTGATACCACGATTACGAAACGGTCTTGTGGGATTGCATCGCTTGTTAATTAATAATATCAATTAATACACAGTACATACATACACAGAAGTACACAGTATTAAAAGTACAAGTATACATAAACTAACGCCGTTTTCCCAAAAGGGTAGGCAGAGGTGCAGAACACCCACATTTCGCCTTGTATATTCCGTTCCACAATGTGATTAAAAATCACTGTTTTTTGTTTATCTTATAACCAGTTTGATAACTAACAACAAGGTGAAATTATAATATGATCCGTTAATTTTCGCTTAATTGATCTAGTGGCGGATTGTACGGGCTGTCCAGGTTTCTATTCCCAGATCGAGCATTCCCTTTAAAAGTTTTCGGTTTGAAATTTATCACAATATGATTGTCTTTATAATTTATGACCGATATAGCGATGTTTTCACCTCTTATATATCGGGAAGGAAATAAACTCCGCGAACTGTTGATGTTATGTTTTGCACCCCTGCCTACCCCTTAACGGATGAAGTTAACTCATATTATTGTATAGTAATTGGTCTCTGATACAAAGAAAAACTGGTGTTGGATTACGTGTAATAATTACAATAATATTGTCTGTAATTATATTCTGTAAATAAGTTATGTGTTTTAGTAAAATGTTAAATTATTATCATTATCCTAAAATTCGACAGTGGACTCGGCTATTCCACAGAAACAAATTATAATCATCAAATTGGGGATTATTTTACGTAACAAGTACACGCTGCCTCGTGTCTCGAAACACAATGTTATGTAGTCTATCACATTTGCGCACGATTAGTCAGAGGCGCATAAATCAAGCGCAACGGAGTCCATGTGGTCGCCTCGGTTATCTACTAAATAAATGTACAGTATGACAAGTAGTTATCTAGTCTGGCGACAATGACTTGACTATCAACACTTTGTGTTCCATCACCAGACCAGTTCAGTTCCATTATTTATTGTATAAGCGTTACATTGGAGCATACGACAAGCAACATCTGCAACACTTGTATTGTCGGTATGTGGCTAGTCAAAATGTGAAGGTTTAAGGAAAGATATGGGAGGAGGTTGTACCTAAAGCACTCATACTCACCGAAAGAAACGCGTCAAAGCCGTGAAACTACAGTACATCAAGCCGACTGATTCTAAAGCTCCATTTACACGGGGGAGTTTCTCGCCTCGAAGATACGACTATAGTAAGGATATAGAAAATTCGCATCGTGTAAACATTGTCAGCTCGCGATAATCTAATGCCGCTTGATGTCATGAGATACTAACATACAATTCTCGTCACGAGAAACTCTACACGTGTAAATTGCGTTTTAATTTTTATAGTATTCCGAGGAACTAATGCGTAGTTCTAGCTTTTTTAATGACCTTTTCACAATTGAATTGAAACTAATTAGTTGTCTCCTCGCATGTCCAAGTACCGTACTATTCCATAACATCATCATGATAGCCAACGCGATAACAAGCTGAGCAGTCATGTTTACTACACGCCGCAGTTTTATGGTTTGTTTGTTTACTGCGAAGGCACCGATGAGTAGCTATTGTAGTATTCATTATGACCTGTTCATGACTAGAAAATATTTAAATAACTACATAAATCAAACTAAAAGGTAAACATTTCTGATCGGACGGTAAGATAGAGGTAGCGTGGGTGTCGTAATGAGGGAGTTATGGTATCATAGTTATCAGAAATAATAGGGATATATTTGGTCCAATAACGCTTAGTTCTGAAACAAATGTGTGTTGATCATGCAAATTAAAAATATAGTTTTTTTTGCGAGAATGCCGATACGAGCATTCCTTTCGCTAATCGATACGACTGCTCATAGACAGTAGCAAAACCAAACAACACTGAATTACAAAGCAATGGTTGGCATTCCACAGCGCTTGCCATCCTGAGACATAAGATGTTAAGTCTCATTATGTCCAGTAGTTACACAACAGTGCATTTACACTGCTGTTTGCCGGAAGAAATATACATTGCGGTGGTACCTATCCAGGCGGCGCGGCATCTCATAAATGAGAGATCCACCACCAGCAATGAAAAATAGTTTCATGGGATGGGACTTACAACTTTGGCATTTAGGCTACGATGACTAAGTATAAAATGTATAAATGTACCACTCGTGGCGCGAGGTATTTTGATTTTAATTACTTATGACTGCAATGACTGTAAATGAATTTTATTGCACTGGAATTTACAGGGTCTATTCCACGAAAGCTGAAGACGGCTTCGATTCCGCCTGAAAAATAATGCTTTATGTTTAAATCATCTATGATACAATATTAACCCTTTTATAGGGAATTGTGTGATAGAACCAATTCATCCTACAATTTGCTTTGTAACATTAAATAATATCCAACTTCCCGTTTGTTTGTATTGAACAAAGGCTGTTTTTTTAACTTTGACATTCGGAGCGGTCTTTCGCCGCCAGGGGTGTATAGCTCCTCCAACGGGAGGGGGAGAGAGGAGGGTAAAGGGGGGTGTATAGTAGGGTCCGGTGATGAAATTTCTACGTTAATTAATTCATAAGATGATCAGACCGGCTCGGAAAAGTTCTGTAAACAAACTTAAGAGGTGGCCGCCATTGGGATATTGGGTGTCTGTCGCAGACTCAGCGCTTTGTTGGCAGAAGTAGGGTGTAGAGAGAAGACTATATTTTATATCTTTATCATCATCATCATCATCATCATCATCATCATCATCATCATCATCATCATCATCATCATCAGTCCGTTGCAGTCCACTGCTGGACATAGGCCATATACTGGACGGAGACTTTAATGCAATATAGAGTCGGTGAATTTTGTATTAAATTACTGAAAGGGAATATACTCTGTAAAAATGAACGAGTGTAAGGTAAGTATATTTATGTAGGATGCAATGCACCTTCCACTTATTACTAATAAAAACATTGGTGGAAGTTCTGGGGCTCTTTCATAAATATCAAAAAAAATTATTTCATGCTATATATTTGCTTTTTATTCAATTATATTACTAGCGTAAAATATTTTATATAGCTTTACTAGTAATAAGCTTATATTCTTTGAAACATCTCATAGCTTTAAGCTTCCACTAAGTTCTGCCCCTTAAGTGTCGCCCGTAATGAAAGCTCCGGCGACGTTTCGCTCACAAGTTGTGCGAGTGAGCTTTTTACAAGTAATTTTACTTTATAAATGTTCAACAAGGCGCCGTCCCCGGGGGATACATTTCCGAATTTCGGGACGTTAACTGTTTTAAAGCGACGACTAACCTCGTTAAATGTCAAAATGCACAACGAAGGCTTTCCAATTAAAATTTGCAGTGAAAGTGGTATGGAAATATTTTATGACGCGTTTTAAAAGTTTTATGCGTGCTAGGCGGTTGCTTAGTCGAGGGTCATGGACTAGAAGCTGCAGTAGTAAGTGCTGGCAAGGTGTAGAGGAAGTTACATCTCACCCTCAAGAAAATGCCCGCCAAACGTTAAGACAATTGGCAAATATTCTACGGAGAGGCTGATGTTGTCCATTGGAGTACCTTTCTATGAATTGACGTGTGGTAAAAATTGCGATGATAAAACTAAAATATTAATTTATAGTTTGCTTGGATTTGGTTTACGGTCTTACAATTATTGATCGTTAATCTTCGGATAAATAGGTAAACCTTGAATTACAGATCTGATGGAGGTGGTCAGGAAAAAAGCAGATTTTTTTATAAAAGCATACATATAATCCCACACTATGTAAAGACAAAACTGTCGGTAAAAGTAGATAAGTTTAAACAATATACTACACTTTACGCTACTCCAGTAAGCGTGGTTCGTAATAGTGCCCTTGTATATATGCGGTGCGGTGTGCGGTTAGCCGACCGTTTCTCGTGGTCACATCTTCAAAACGGTTCCGTACTAACTAGACGCATTAATGGTAAGTCAATAACAGCAAACACACACACACACATATATACATGCCTACATACATACAAACAGCTTCTGTCCAGTGATCTCTTACTATCGGAAGGCCAGAGACACTGACTTACCCCTTTCTGCTTCCCCGGGGTATCGAAAAAGGAGCTTAAAAGCTTTTCCGTTTTGGACAAAAAGTGCGAACAGACGAGTGTATCTTGACACTCGTCACAATAATGTAGGTATACTTAAGTGCTGCAGCGGAACAGCCCAGGATTTAAATGACGGTCGGAACAGGTGTCTTGACAAACTGTTCCCTGTCTTCTACTGTTCATTTGTATTCTGGATAGACAACAAACTTATCTTTGTCAGCCTCCGTGGCCCATTTGCTTAGAGACCGGCTGTGAAACGAGAGGCCGCAGGTTCGATTACCGCGCCGAGACAAATGCTTGTGTGAACCACTGGTATTTGTTTCGGGTCTGGGTGTTTGTGAGACCGAAAAGTCTCTCGTAGTTCCTGATACCCTCGACACAAAACTCGATCTTAGTGTGCGGTCAGGACTATGTATGTAACTGTTGGGTGTATTAATTAATTTATCTTAATGCTTAGAAAATAGAATTTTCCACTGGTTTCAAGCGGATATTACTGTTTATTATAAAAAAACATATATAGTAATAACACATTTTTAGAGACTCTCCCGCCCACACACCCGCCACTGCAACTACTGTCAGCCAGGATCAACAGTGGCACGCAAAGAATTGGCAGCTCCGGAGCTCGAGGAGACTCTTGGGGACACTAGCTTGTCTTTTAAAAGTTGTAACAAATTAATTAGTTATTTAGAAATTTGCCTGAGGAAAACCCTTGAGTTTTTTGGACATATTGCCCGTAAATCTGGTGACAACCTCCAAATATTGATGATGACCGGATGAATGGAGGGCAAGAGATCAAGGGGCAGGAACCCAAAACGTTGGACGGATCAGATCCGCACCATACTCAACATGACCGTGGCTGAAGCGGTTAAAGTCGCCAAGGACCGGACCAAATGGCACAACATCGTGCGCGAAGGATTGTTTCACGGATGACTCACGACCCCCAGCATTGGGGCATCGACGCAAGAAGGAGGATGCTTTTAGCACGTTTTATTGAATAAGAGTATAATTTACTCGAAGGCCGATGTAAATGAATCTTCAACAATGAGCCACTGAGTGGTGTCGTAAAAGATTCTGTAATATTTATATAGCTCATTCTGGATTCTGCAATAGTAAATGTTTACAGTAAAAATAAACGTACGCAATGTATTGTGGTAATTATAATATTCAATGTAATGTGAAAAAATAACTACTGGTGGTAAGGTCTCTCGTATTTGAGAGGCCGCCTGGGTAGGTACCACCGCAATGTCTATTTCTCCAACAAACAGCAGTGTAAATGCACTATTGTGTTCCGGATTGAAGGACATTGTAGTCAGAGTAACTACTGGACATAATGAGACTTAACGTCTTATGTCTCAGGATGCAGAGCGCAGTGGAGAGCATTGCTTTGTAATTCATGGTTTTGGTTTTGCTACTGTCCATGAGCGGTCATATTGCTTACTATCAGGCGAAAGTCATGCTAGTCTTGCCATTAACTACATTTAAAAAAAAATTGAGAATTTTACCAGGTATATTTTGAGTATATTTTTCGTCCAAACCAATTACTTAACTTTGCATAGAAAAATTATTATTCTTCTCTTACACTCTGACATTAAACGATAGAAATACAATTCAAATTGCATTAATTACTTTGCATATTCATAAAGAATGTAAATTTATCCAAGGCTAGTATTTGAGTCACTTGATAATAAAATAGCAAAGGGGATGGTAGGACGGGTGTGACATCTAAGTTGTTTACAATTATAATACAAGTCGTAGTTACAATAGTGTAAAAACATCTGCTGAAGATCACTGTGGACCATAAAATGAATTATCGTGGTCGCAATTAAATGGAGCGCAAAAACAAATTAATTAAATAGTGTTAATGTGGCGCCAAGAAGATTTGTGGACCCGGAAGTGTTTTAAAAAACTGCATTACGAAAATGAACCTACACCAAAACGTTCTAGGTTGAAATTGCTTAAAAACCTAAACCGATTATTTTGCCAAATAAAACAAAACTTTATTACATGGGTTTTAAATACAAATTTTCATGTGCATGGTTAACATGTTTTTATTCAACAGAAACACGTGTAACTATGACTATACTGCAAGGGATGTTTTAAAGGAATTTTGACTTTATTCCTTATCTTTACAGTGCTAATTTGTATGGTGAAGTATTGATGTTGTTTGTGCTATTTGGCTGACACGAGGCCGCCCCCCTCTATTTCGCATATGGGAGGCAGATGACACTCATTCCCAGCTTTGTTTAAAACCGAGGTTTGATTGCAATGACAACGATATAGAAGGAAAACTGGGAAATAGGTCAGTTTAATCCAAGGATTGTATAAATGATCCTATGTTTGCAAGTTTACTATATCTTAGAGGGGTTTCTTAGAATTACATTGTATCTTCACTAGTATCATAATATGTATGATTTAGTAGATAGTGTATGTATTTATCCACTACTCATTAGAGATTTATTTCTCCATCCCCTATAATTGCATTTATTCACTGACAAAAAAGTCAATACTTACGCACCAAACCCTCGACGAATTTGAATACAAGGCCACAGGATCATTTCAGTACTTATCACTGCGGAGTCTAACGGGTGCTTTTAGATATTAGTACAAATCGGTACCAATTCTCATGGGTAGCGACGACGAATTATTATCAATCTATTTACTAATTTGCCTCTTAACACGACAAAATTATACATATTCAGCATTGGACAGACTTGGACTTACTATCTTACGATTGCCAGCCTTATCCCAAATCCCACAATTAAATAAACAAATAAATGAATACCCCCAAAAGTCACATACATAGTCCTGACCCACACTAAAATCGAGTCTTGTGTCGTGGGTATCAAGAACTACGAGAGATCTGTACATCCCACAAACATTTGTTAACGTGCGAGGATCGAACCGGCAGCCTCCGTTTCATCCGCATCTAACCAACTGCGCCACGGAGGCTGTCAATTAATTTACTATTTAATATAGTCTAGTGATAAGTTCAGCCGTTCCCTCGCCCACACACGTACAGTCAGTAAGCGATGCGTCATAACCTTTTACGACTAATAAACTTTAGTGCCCACACCAACTGACTACAAAGTAGGAGAAGGGTTAGGCGTCACGCTCATTCTGACGGTTAATTGGTTTTTCTAGTAGTAAAACTGCTCTATTTTAATCTATGAGTTTTTAGAAGTCACTAGGGATTCGGGGAATATGGGATTAACTTGCGACTTTACGAGAGTGTTTTAATTGAAGAAGTTTTATTAGTGGATTTGTGTTGTAAAAATTACGGCAGCAGTCCCTTATGCAGGCTTAAAATATGTATTTTATTTACCGATACACTTTAGTATGCAAGCTTCTCCACGATGTTTTCCTTCTCCATTTCTTTCTTCAGTTGGCGCTTTTATATTGACGATCGTGGCTCTCCATTTTATTATTACCGTCTCTCGAGCAGCATCTTCTGCCTTATGAAGTGCTCCATTAATATGGACCTTTAGCGCATTAGCATTTCATCATTCGTTTTTCCATTAAAGTGTATTTGTATTTCCTATCATTACAATTATGACTTCGTATTAAAGTCACAGCATAGAGTATTCAAGTCATAAGTAATCTGTCTATGTGGCCTTTATATTGTATTGACCGTATAAAATGCCACTAACATTTTCAGTAGTGAGACCCAAAAAATATTGTTAAAGCACATTTTACAACACCGTGACGAACCATATTTTTCATGGTATTTCTAATGTTTTTCAGTTGTTTCTTAAGTTTTTATGAAACAGATAATGAGCCGTGGCTTTTTCTAAAACACTGATTTGCATTTCAATACCAACTACGAAATTTCTTTGGTATACGAGTTATCTTTTAAAAATGATCATTACAGTCCATCTGGTGTAATGACGACTAACTAGAGACTTTTATCTGTAGATATTTGTAACAGATAGCAATCGCTATATTGTAAAAGATATTAATCAATAATACCTAGATTTTTTTTATTTGGCGGGAGTTGGAACAGGACAGAGATAATTGGAGAAATCCCGTATCGGAGACCAAGAGTCAAGAGCCACTTTGGGTCGCTGAGCCAGCGGAGTAACAAAGTAATTTATACTACGAAACCTAATGCTCTGAATCCAACATGCAAAAACCACATTCATATTTGATTGGATTTGAGTTTAAGTGTAGATAATTCCTGACCTCCTACAGCTTAGCAGACATACAAACTGCCATCATACAATTAACTTTCCTACCAAGTATTACACGAAACGACAGTTGTGTTGTGCTTAAAATCTTTCTTTACTTAAGAAGTTTATTCTTTGTTAAGCCGAGTTTCTGGGATCCTAATCAGCATTTAAACCAGGATAACTTTTACCGCGTATGAGTTGGAAACGTGTGAAGTTTGCGGGATTTGGGCCAACATTCGACGTTCAGCATTCAAATCAGGGTGGAACTTTTAGTTTAACGATCGAACCGGAGTTTTATTGCCCGCGCGATGTATAAAAACCGATGTTTATTCGAGACAAACGCCGCGGAACAAGCTTAAAAGTTTTAATTTTAAATGAGTTCTGTTTGTACATATTGCGTAACGGGAGATTGACTTGATGCGAATGATGTGGCGATTATGCAGTAGACGTTTGCTTCGGCATTTTCGAACTGAAATTTATTGGTGATAAATATTAGTAAATGTATGCTGTGTACATAGCTATGACTACATAATAGACTTTGGTGGACTGATAAAATCAAAAACAAATAATCGCGAATTTCAAAATAATCTGTCCCGTGCAGACATGGCATTCGCGCTCGTTGGCTCATTTAAGGCGTACGTGTGCGTTAAAAGTCAATCATTCATTCAGGCATTTAAGTTAGTAAAGGAAAACTTAATAACCGATGAGTTTAGAATTTAGATTATAAAGATAACATGATTTGTATTGAAACTAGCGATTTCTTGCGTATGCTCCTCTGTATAAAATATTGTTATTCTAAATCCATAGAACCATGTCTCCATAAGCAACAAAATAAATAAACGCATAAAAGTTGTCTATTTAGAGGCAGGTAATCTTCTATCGTGAGATAATTCTCTTTTCAGAGAGTATTGCTAGCAAAAGAAGCATTTGTTTGGAAAACAGAAAAACAGGTAATAACATTGAAGATAACTGATGTTATTACACGTATGCATTATGCAAATTACTATCACGGACTTTGAAATATGAAAAACAGTGACTTTATACAGGGTATCTCAAGACCGCGAACGAAAACGAAGCCAGATGGTATTATTAGTGATTTCAAACACAATGCAACTAAAAATTTCGAAAAAAAAATTGTCCAATTTTTTTTCGATTTTTTTACTGGTCGTCGTCTTTGGGTGATAAATACATAATTTTACTAAAATTATAATGTGCACCTGTTTATTTTTATAGACGCAATGGCACGAAAAGGTTTAAATTAAATTTTTCGCAAAAACTGGGGATTTACCACCCAAACACGATGATGTTTAAAAAATTGCAAAAAAAAAAACTGTCGCATTTTTGTGAAATTTTTAGTTGCATTGTGTAAGTAACCACTAAAACCGCCACCTGGCTTCGTTTTCGGTCGCAGTCTTGATATACCCTGTATACAGATAGATTATAAATTTCTAACCAATATTTTTTCCTACTTAGTCTCCTACTTTAGAGACAGGAAGTGCACTGTTTAATCTATGTTGAGCAGTGTCCAGTTCTCCACAACATCCTATGTAAAGCGGGATTACTTGCAGCATTTTTATATATAATCGTTCTTGCAATTTGTGTATGGACGTCTGACGCTCCGCTTGCTTGTATGTTGTTTCTAATTTAACTAATATTATTCCTATAATACCATTGATCAAAAATAAATAAGCTTACCTATACAAACGGATTAACAAACTGAAACGTGTTTAGTTTAAATATAGCCATATTTTACGATTGTAAAAAGTGTAACTCGTGGCGCATTAGGCCCTAAGTCCCACAAGCGTCGGCTTTTACGACTTTTTAACAGTTATTTTATCGCTTCTCGTAAATTAAATAAATATATGTGTATACGTTAATTCTAATAAATTTGTCGCCAAATCAGATTACAGAATTTCAAAATATTTTCCAATGTGTACGTGTCGATCTAAATTTTTCGATAATATTAATTTTATGGCCGATGGGTTGTAAACTTTGTATATTGGTACTTTGACGGCGATAAATATTTAATGCATTTGTATATTTAATTCAGTTTTAACCAGTTTGGCTTCCGGGTTTAGGTGTTTTCTACATTGTTAATTAAAAAATATAGGGAATTGCTAAAAGCAGAAATGGCCTTTTGTTACAGACCCGGCTTCTTAATCAAGTATCACAAAGAAAACCTAGGAATGCTATGAACTAACTCAATTTTTTCTGACTAAGTATAAGTATTGACTATGCCCTCAATCCTCTCATTTGAACTCTTGACTGTAGAGAAACCCACTTCTGAGCATTGCTGATACAATACTATACATAGAAACTTAAGTGCCATTTACACAGGGAGAGTTTCTCGCGGCGAGAATCGTATGCGATTATCGCATGACATAACCGCCATAGATTATCGTGTTGTGACAAATGTTTACACGATGCTACCTTTTTATATCCTTACGATAATCGTATCTGCGAGGCGAGAAACTCTCCCCGAGTAAATGGGGCTTCATAATCAACATACATACATAAACTCACGCCTTTATCCCCGAAGGGGTAGGCAGAGGTGCCACTAGGACACCCACATTTCGCCTTGTATGTTCCGTCCCACGATGTGATAGGGGGCGAGCCTATCGCCATATCGGGCACAAATTCCTGACTCCGGACTGATAATGAATAGAAAAATCCAATATCACTTTGCCCGACCCGGGACTCGAACCCGAGACCTCAGCTTTGTAACCGTACCGTAATACAACTACGCCACCGAGGCATTCATAATCAACGGCACAAAGATTTTGCAAATTTATCCACGCGTCAACGTTTATAACAACGCAACTGGCGCAAAAAGTTGTCCGTATGTTGTTTGGAAGTGAGGAGTGTCGCTATTTGGGTGCCGACATGCTCTCAGTATCACGCCGGGAAATGAACAGCGACAGCATACGCTTATGCTGTGGGATAGGAGATAGGAGAAGAGCGGGTTTCATATTCTTTTAACATGACAATGTGGCTACTAGGTTATCTACCTACACAATTGTTTCAGCCCAGCCGGTAAAGGCAGTACAAGAAATGCGCTACGAAGGGCTTTTTCCTCGTACAAAGGTCATTATTCAAGTATTCATTAATTCAATATCGAAACCATCAGCTTTTGCCAATTTGTTATTTAAAATATCAGCTACCGAATGAAATACATCAGTGAAGTTTTTACTTTATGTAGGTTTTCTGTAGGATTATTAAATCTTGAATCACTGTTCCTCCTTTAAGATGGATTTATTTTGAAAGACATTAGTAGATATCATTATGTCGGCACGCTCTCAAGCGGGTATAAACGCTGTACAGTTACGCATCGACACAATTTCACCTGCCTTGGGCTGCAGCCTGTCGTTGAAAGTTTAACATCGTCATTATAATTTGTAATAGACGCCTGGATCCCGAGTCGAGTTTAAATTGTTGCCGCGCCTCAAAACTTCAATGTTTCGCGCTCTTACTCCACTTATTTGTTCCTAATTACTTCTGCCTAATGCGTTATATGTGTTCCGAAATTTGATACGTTTCTGTACAAGTAATACCTACCTAAAGATTTAGCCTTTACAAGTCTTTTCCATTGACTTCGTCCGTGTAGGTATCTAATCTGAATGAAAAATCTTAAAGAAATTTTGTGATTGGCGGATGCCCTATACACCTTTCCTCTTTCCGTCCTTTTTCCTTCCAGCTCCCCTCTCGATCTGATGGGCTGGCAACACATCTATAACTCAAGGGTTCATTGGTGGCAGTATCACTCATCATCAGGTCACCTGTTTGCTCTTTCCCAGACCTATGGTATAAAATATCTTTAAAGGTTTTAAAATTTCGATGTAATTAAAAACCATAGAAGTGAAAACAATCCAAATACATCAATTCACGACGTGAGACTCTCTAACCAGGCAAAAAAGTTATACTAATGAACCGATATTCTAGCAGCGTTAATGAAAATGTGTCCAAAGCAGTGACAGAAAAAATATAATTCACTTAAAATATTTTCCCTGCTCATTAGTTTATATAAATTATGCCAACTTTAACGAAGTTTCTTCTCTTAAATTCCGTTGGAATTGAGAAGTTAATTCTGTTTAGTCCCGTTCGGAAGTTACATTTTAACTTCTTAATTTAATGGCGGGTTTTAATTAAAATTTCTTGAAGTAACTCTATAGGGTATTACCCGTTTTAATTTTATTAAGAAAGATGTCTTAAGAGAGTTGGAATAACTGTGGGAAATACGGAATTTGAGTATGCTAATGTCGTTGGCTTAGATCCAGCTATTAGGAAAGTGATAGCGTAACGTACTACCCAGAGTTGTTGCGAGTTCAATCCCCGACATTTTAACAATATTATAATTAGAATTTGATTAAATTAAGTACGAGTAGAAGGTACATTATAACGTTAGTTGAGTCGCTTTTCGAAGCTATTCCAACGAAATTGGTGACGTTCTGAACTAGACCATAAACTCCCCGAAACGGAGACAATTTACGAAGTGATTCATAAAAGGGCTGAAACAAAAGTGGTAGATTGTTAGAGTCTAGGAAAAGGAAATAAACAGGCTCTTTATCCATTGAACACATTAACGTGATATGTATGTAAGAATATGTATGCGTGTATAAAATTAAATCTTATTCATGTTTTTTTAGTGTAGTGATGCCATAAAACAGACCGGTTTACGTATGTGTGTGTATGCATATGAGGCTTAGATAGCAGCCAGGGTTTAGCGAATTTTATCTTTTTGACGAATCTGCTTACAATTACAAGTATAAGAGTTCAGTATGATTATTTTTTACTAGTGCTCGCGAAACTTTTTGAATATCGACATACATTCGATATTTATACATTAGCTGAGAGCCTTGGAAAATCAATATTTGGTTTTAAATGATGGAACCGCGAACCGATAAGTGCGTATGCGGCGTCTACCCACAAGGTCAACATAGGACCTACATGTTGCAGAAAGTCACTGGATATTGGCCCCTTCTAATAGGATACTGAGGAGAGTTATGGGGGGAGGGAGGAGGTATGTTAAACTATGGACTGTATTTAGCTGGAGATCATGATGATGAATCTTGCTCCTACGTACAAACATACATTGCAGTGACTCCATAATATTGGAGGAGGTGAGGTCAGAAACAAAATCTGTTATCTTCCACATAATACATGTAAGGACAATACGGTTGCACCGTCGTATGGATCTCTAAAACCCAAACGAGTAACCTTGGCACCGATATATGTTGATACAGCATTACGTAAGCCTTGCCAAAATAGCCTATGTTTATCAACACAACTTCGCTACGACTGACGCCGAATATCTACGGAAATATCTGAGTCCTTTTTGGTTTTATACTTGCAAAAACAAAAACATGCCTCATTGGTACGTCCATGTTATTTTGTTTTAAAATATTTTGGCTGCTTCAAGTCGCTGTGGTGATTATTGAGAGGTCTATAGCAAGAACTTTTTGTTGCAAAAAGTCACAAAAGGGTCAGAAGACTTTTTGTGATGTGTCTTATATAGTATCTTGTTTTTTGATTCCTGGATTTGTAATAATACTATCGATAAGAAATCACAATAGTTTCTTAAGTGAAGTGATTATAACGCAGTCGTGGCCTTTATATTTTTTTAATTGTTGTAGTGTCAACACGGCAAATGAGCATCGTCACCCATTATTGTCTGGGATATCATAGGTTTGTTGCCAGAATTTAAACCTAAAAATGGAAAAGGATGAGCTACTTAAATAGTTCTACGTCGATAGACCTTTAGTTTTCTCACTGAATGAAAGAAACAGGAAGGCAATCATGAGTGACTATTTCAGACTTGCTGAGCTTCAGTATTGCTTGGTAATTCATGTGTATCGCTATTGATTCTCAATTTCAGGATTTGGAATAGACCTGAGTGCGGGATAGCCTGTTACTTTAGGTTCCATACGATCAATTTTACCCGGGTTGGAATTTGTATTGAAGGGAAATTGAGGGACATCGTTTCATTAATATTAGAGGCTGGTCGTTAATCCTAATGTATTTATCCATTGCGGCGAGATTCGGGGTTGTAATGAAGCGATATGTCCGCTCGTAAAATCCTGTAGCGTGCCATTTGTATAATTTGGAGGCGCCTTGTGATCCCGCGGGCGTCGTCGGCGCATTAATGCCTTGCTTTATTAATACTAGCTTGTGATTTTAGCAGATTGCGAATCAATACCATTGTACCATGAAAAATCAGAAAATGAGGTGAAGCGAAGGCTTTCCTACCGTGTTTCTTTCGGTGAGTAAGATCACCATCACTTTTTGTATGGGGCCTATGGCGTGATGGCAAGTGAATACCGCCGCCAATAAAAATTTTGAAAAGTGGTATCGTAAGTTCGTGGCCGGTTTCACGAAAGTGGAGGAGTAAGCTAAGGAAAAAGGGCTATTGTATAGTGGTTTCTTTGATTTACATTTTACGCGAACGTTACACATTGAAATAAAACTATTTTTTTTATCACATTTTTTATGTGTTTATTTTTGCATTCATATATTTGGATGTTTCTCGTTTATTCACATATTTCCGCGATAACATCCGTAAAAAAGTAGTTTTATTTCAAGAGCTGTTGTGTCTCCAGCAATAATCTAATGTAGGACAATATATTTTGTGGTAAGTTTAAAAGTATAAAAAGGCGGCAATAACTCATGTCACTTCTTCATAGTACAAAAAAGTAGTTATAAAAAACATCCGCAACAACATCCTTATGAATGTGTAATATATTATGTAAAAACTGTGTACGTGATTCTACTTCCAATCATTTGGACAATTAGATGCTTTGAAAATATCTATTAATAATACCGGCATACATAATGATCTCTATGGAATAACTCTGAGTTTATATGAATGATGAAATTAAACAATTAACTTTTTTACTGGCACAAAAAAGTGACTCTATTTTATTAAAACTATTTTTTACGGATTTTATCGCGATTTGGTTTAATTTTGACATTTTTTAACTTCCCGACGTTTCGATTGCTTTTCAGCTTTCGTGGTCACGGGGCGGTAAAAAATAGTTTTATTTCAATGTGTGACATTCGCGTAAATCTAAGAAACCATTATGACTCTATTGTACCTGATGGTGAGTGCAGGGATGGCTGTCTCTCCCTCGATCTCGCCTGTCGACACAATAATGCCAGCCTAACTGTGTCTGGAATTACAGAGGATGAGCTCGAAACATGTCGCCCTTACTTGGGTCAGTATGATGGGTCCTCAAGCTCTGTGAAGCTCTCAAGATCAATTTCACGATCCGCTGCCCCACATTAACCTTTTGGGTGCCTTATCCAGTACTGCCTAAATCGAGTGTTTCGAATCGTAAAACGGTCAAGTTTTTAAATAATTTGCTTATGTATGACCTTTGGTGGGCAAAATCCGAAATATCTTACACAGAAGCTTTTTTTATTAAATATCACCCTTTTTTGTTGCAGTGAGTGGCGAGACGAGCATGCCATTCGCCTGATGGTAAGCGATACGACCGCACATGGACAGTAGCAAAACCAAACAACATCATGAATTACAAAGTTATGCTTGGCATTCCTCTGCGCTCGCCATCCTGAGACATAAGATGTTAAGTCTCAATATGTCCAGTAGTTACTCTGGCTACAATGTCCTTCAACCCGGAACACAACAGTGCATTTACACTGCTGTTTGGCGGGAGAAATAGACATTGCGGTGGTACCTACCCAGGCGGCCTCTCACATATGAGAGACCTTACCACCAGTAGAGGCTATCGCTATGCTGGGTACACATTCCAGTTCCACTCTCAAGTCACGCAAAAAGGATTACTCGATCCGGGAATCGAACAGAAGATTTCACGGGTTTTAACCTAGGTTTAGACAGTGGTCTCTAAGCGCTTGACCAATGAGGCAACAGAAACGATGTCAAAAATTACCTATAATGTAATTAGCAGCAATAAAAAAAAACTTTATTAGGAGCTATATTTCACTACCTTACAAGCAGACACATAAACAATGTTTCATAATTTTTGACTCCACAACATATTATCTACGACAATCACAACAAATCTTAAAATAAGACATTTACAAGCCGTAACGCTATATGCATGCACGTGTAGGTATATGTAGCTGAGTAAATAAAAAAAAATGTTTATTCCAAAATGTCTGTGGTTTAAAACTTACATTATTTTTCAATTGCGAGTATTTTATAGGATGGTTAAGAATAACTGAAATATATAAAAAACATCTGGAAATGTTATTCCTATCTCTACCGTAATGTAATAAAGACGTATGAATGTCCACCAGAAATTTTACCGATATTCAATCAGGGTCAATTAACATCCCGAACAAAGACCAACTTAAGATTGGTGACTGAGAAATCGGATTCATATGATCATATCGTAATACATGTATAATTGATTACATCTAAAAAATAATATACAATAGTTACAAAGGCTACAATTAAACAATAACATACAATTGTTGCGTCAAGGGTATAAGAAGGATCGGTAATTTTAAGCCCCTACACCACCCAGTTTAATAAGATAACAATAATATAAATAATATAAGATATAAATAAATAAACACCTAACATTAAGATCCTGACCCCACATTAAGATCAATTAAATCTTGTGTCGTGGGTATCAGAAGCTACGATAGACTTTTCGGTCTCACAAACACCCAGACCCGAGACAAATATTTATAGGCCTCACAAACATTTACATTCTTTCATTCTAACATTTAAACTCATTCTTTCGTGCTCCTTAAAAAGGCGGAAAATCTTAGCCAATATTCAAAAATACCAGTTTCACTAACCCACAGCGACACATACATAACTGTATAAAAAAAAACCATTAAAACTCGTTTGCTGTACCAAATGTGGATTGGTCTTAGCTGGCGCAACCTTCGATAGTTTTATTCCGACATCCATTTGTATGTTAATGCGCGGTGCTGCTTCGCCGGCGCCAGCAACGTGATGCTATGTCTGCCTTGTGTTTATATTATATGTTTATATACAATGATGGTGCTGTTGGTTAAAAAGCTGGGAAATTAGAGGTTGTATTTGATCTCCGGACTAAGACGAATTTAGAGATAGACAATTCTATGAGCATCTTTGCAGCAGTATTGAATGAAACGCAGAAGTGTTAGAAATTATACTAAACTGACTCATTACATATAAATATTTCCAACTCCTATTGTTTTAATTTTATGATTGATTTCGTTGCGGGTTAAAGACAAGTTAGACATTTCCGGAGACTCGCGGAGCTTCAATGCTCGGTGTCATTAAAATGCGTGCGAGCGACTGTTTATCCTGCGACACAGGAGTTGCAGTGGCGAGTGTGAGGGCGGGACAGTCTAAATAGACCCTGAGAAATTATAACTGATGTGAAGTGCAGTGTTATTAGCAGATGATCTGCTTGAAAACTAAATGGTGCGGCAAAATAGCGAATCTTTTGGGTCGAAGTGACATGAGAGCTGAGGTTTCGTGAGCTGTCAGGCGTAAACAGGTGAAAAGGGGATAACATTAATTCCCCACATTTTGATCAAAGAAAATCATCAGGATGTGATGTAGATTATGATATATTTTTATTGCGATGAATGGCGAGACAAGCATGCCATTCGCCTTATAGTAAATTAAATAAATAATAGTTATTGGTACGCCAATATCACTAGCTCAAAGCACCGCAATGGCAGTTTATATCGCTTCTTTGAAACAGTCATAGTACCTACCCTATTCGAACCGAACCAATCATGATTTAACAGAAAACAGGTTAAATTGTGGTTCAATTAAGTAAAAAAATATTACCCCCCCTTTAGGTGTCCCGGTGTTGCCAGCTAACTTTTGACAGTAGAGAACAATAGAAAAACAATGGGCAACGTCATCAAATTTTTGACAGCGAGCCTAAAATGAGCTCTTGGACACCTGAAGTAGTATTTAATTCCTCAGTACATTTAAATGTTAATGTGACATAGATAAATGTGATTTTCATGATATGACATACATGATATACATCATTTCTGAGGAAACCGGACAAAATATTTGACATTTGTTGTAAAATGTAAACGCGTTTTATCGGTATTACCGCGATATTATTTTCTTCCTCCTTCACCTTTATATTAATTGTAAATAATGGTATTGTGTGTCATGGAAAGATTTCATTTCAAAACCTATTCGATTCCGACACGAACTCAAAGTTTCAAAATAAAGAGTTTCATTTATCTATACCGGGTATATCAAGACCGCGACCGAAAACGAAGCTGGGTGGTAGTTTTAGTGGTTATATACACAATGCAAGTAAAAATTTTGCAAAAAAAGAGACAGATTATTTTTTGGAATTTTTTTAAAAATCATCGTTTTTAGGTGGTAAATCCTTAGTTTTTGCGAAAATAGTAATTTAAACCTTTACGTACCATTGCGTATTTAAAAATAAAAAGGTGTACATCATTATTTTTGAAAAAATATGTATTTATCACCCAAATACGACGATAAGTAAAACAATTCCAAACAAAATTACGTTTTTAAATTTGCGAAATTTTTAGTTGTATTGTGTCGGAAGTCACTGATACTACCACCTGGCTTCGTTTTCGGTCGCAGTCTTGATATACCCTGTATATGTAGTTTCTACGAATTAGCATCGAACCTTACTTAACCACCGAGTCTGGAAAAAAGGTCGAGATTCGAATCTTTCATTTGAAACTCTTTTATTATCAGGTTTACCCACTTAAAAATTCTGAACAGAATTCAACAATATGTTATTTTGTTATTTTGCTTCATTTTTAAACATATACCAGGAAAACCGCCCATTCAAATTAAAAAAATGATAAATAAATATTTATTCTTCCTTTTTAACTCCCCACAGACACAGGAGTTACTTCCATCTTCACGTCTACAAAGCATAAAAGTTTATAAAAATATAGTTATTCAGCAATTTCCCAATAACAAACAAGACATAGCCGTTGTTTTAATTTCACCACCGCAAACCGCTTCTGATTAATACGCAGCGCTCGGATTTCCCTTAGGACAGGCCAAAAAATGGTGAACGTTGATGCATAATTAAACCTGGCATGCAAGGGGAATTAAAATGATTTACGACACCGCAGCGCCGCGCTGTTCTATTATACTGTAATTGGGAAAGTATGTTGAGTATTGTGGCTTAGTACGTTGTAGCTTTGCTAAATTAATAACTGCACCCAACAGCCACATACATAGTCCTAAACCCGCATTAAAAACGAGTCTTGTGTCGTGGTTATCAGAAACTACGAGAGACTTTTCGGTCTTACAAATACCTAGATCCGAAACAAATACCAGTGGTTCACACAAGCATTTGTCTCGGCGCGGGAATCGAACCCGCGGCGTCGCGTTTCACAGCCGGCCTCTAACCAAATGGGCCACGGAGACTGACAAAGATAAGTTTTTTGTCTGTCCAGGATACAAATGAACAGTAGAAGACAATGAACAGTTTGTCATGACACCTGTTCCGACCGTTGTTTAAATCCTGGGCTTTTCCGCTGCAGCACTTAAGTATACCTACATTATTGTGACGAGTGTCAAGATATACTCGTCTGTTCGCACTTTTTTGTGCAAAGCGGAAAAGCTTTTAAGCTCCTTTTTCTATAAGCCGGGGAAGCAGAAAGGGGAACCCTATTTCTGCTTCCCCGGCTTATCACTGTCTCTGGCCTTCTGATAGTAAGAGATTACTGTACAGAAGCTGTTTGTTCGTATGTATGTAGGCATGTATATATATGTGTGTCTGTGTGTGTGTGTGTGTGTGTGTGCTGTTATTGACTAACCATTAATGCGTCTAGTTAGTACGGAACCGTTTTGAAGATGCAACCACGAGAAACGGTCGGCTAACCGCACACCGCACCGCATACATACAAGGGCACTATTACGAAGTGGAAAGCACAAATATTTATCTCGATGCGGGGGTCGAACCCACGGTCTCTGGTTTCACAGCCGGTGTCTAACCAAATGCGCTACGGAGGCTGCCAGTTCAGCTGGAGGCAGTTTGTCGTGTTCGTTTTGAAGTCCCGAAGTGCCTCCAGAGTGCAGATGGAGACCGACATGAGGTTTTTAGCTGGTAAGAGTTCGGCATACCCCGTCTTTCTACGTAGTCGGGGATCCAATGAGGATTTTCCTTGTAAAAAAGGTTAAGCATTGTAGCTTAAGTTAAGCGTTGTAAGAACGGAGTTATTAAAAATTTAGGATTCCGAAGAAAGTGGGATGCATTTTGATAAACATGCGGTCACGTGCATCTGTCAGAAGTTTTACCAAACCTGGGATTGAATGACTTCACAAATCCAAGTGAACAGATGTACAAATAATGCCTAAAGAGTCAAGACTATATTTTTACTTATATAAATGCTTGAAGTGATAAGCTGCCTCTACAAGGTCTGTGTTTTGTGTATGTGCCCCGCCTACACAGGTTATCGATAGACCGAGTTAGGCGCGCGAAGGTTTATGAATCCCATTAATTATGAATGATAAAGCGCGGGCCGCGGAGCCATTGTGCGGCTTTACATTCGATACACGCGCACCACTATTGTATGGAGACGGGGTTTAAGAGTTAGGCATCTTCAATAGTATAATATTAAGCCTCTGATTGTTTTGGAATTTATGGGTATTTACTTAACAAAGACATTAATTATAGAGGACTAACGCCATGCAAAAGAAATGCGACATAAATCTACAAGTATTATTTTTCCTTTAGTCTTTTTTTTTGTTATTGATGGAATTATTTAAAGTGCCTTTAAACTTGTTGTAGTAAGGTTGTACAACTTTTCGTTTGGGCGGTGGAATATCTCTCATGCTGCTATCCTTTTTCCTTCTGTTTTCTTTCCTATTTTGAGACACATATCAAGTATTGTAGATCGACAGGTAGATAGTAATTTACCAACACGTGAGTCTTGCGAAGACGCAATAAAGATTCAAGAAGTCTATGGATGCAGGCCGCTTTCAACAGTTTGCTGTGGATATTCTTGTTGGAAGTTTAGCTTCCGTAGTGGTCCCTCTGTGGCTAAAGTACTTAGTAATATAGACGATCTAGTAAAGGTTACAGAAATCGCTGGACGCACATCACTTTCAATAAATCTCTATGGAAATTCATGACGTGTATGTTCAGCAGTACGCTTCTTGAGGCTGGAGTAAAGCCTGTTGCAGGATCTTTCACTCTCTCTCTCTCTCTCTTCACTCCACTAGTTAATCTAGTTTTGCAAGACCTATCCTATAATAATGTGTATCTCCTGTAGTGAGCGCTGCGTGTGCGTACTGCCGCGTCGCGCAGTATTCCCGGCTCGTCGCAGGCGTGCGCGCACCTCGCGAGTCAACAACATCGCCATGCCGCGCGCGTCCCCGCTGTATCTAGGCAACATAGTGCAAACACATGCACAGTAACACAGCTTGTAGAGTAGTAAATAAGAAAACATGGCGTAACATAGCATTTTTTAATAGCTGTGAATCGCAACGAAGCAGACATTATATAATTTAAGCAAAGAGACCACGAAAATTAGGATAGTTATCCTGTTTATAAGTATTTGGAAATAGTCGATCCTATTCTAAACCCACATTTTCTTCTTCTCAGTCGTTAACACTGTTGGCAGAGTGGTCGTGGTCATCTTTTCCGGTGGCACGGCGGTTGACGAGACAATCCGTCGCCATTACTATCTTATTGACGCTTTCCTTCTGCGTTCATGCACGGGACTGTGAAATACAGCTTTTATTTGGTCATTAAAATCAATCCATCTATTGGACTATGAAGTAATGGTTCTAGCGTTATCTCTACATCGTTTTCCTATTACAAAAAAACCGTTTAATCTTATAAAAGAGATAAACAATATTCTTGCTTTTTGCGTCGATCACAACACGCTGAACTTGTGTCGCTACATCCGTATTTACTGTGCCCTTGTTGTGACACGGGTCGTAGCCGGTTGTTTTATGCAAGCAGTATTGGCATACGCTCGGTGGTCACCGTCCACCATCGACCACACATCCGCGCCTATTCAGCTTTATAGCTTATACGCCTTGCACATACATTAATGTGTTGCATTGTATTGGGGACGGCGCGCGAATTACGGAGTTGGACTGCTTAATATTTTTTACTGTTGGTATGGGAGTGGAGATTGATGAAGTGGGCTCGTGTCGGTATAACACTAGGAAGAAAGAAAAAAATACTGGCAAGGAATTTGCACCTAATGATGACTGCAAAGCATAAATATAATATCGATTGACATAAGGTTACCTATTAGATATTATTGCTGCCATATTCAACCACTTCATGCTTGCTTAAAGAATTAGCGTTATAGTTAATAGGGTACCCGTAAGCTGACAAACAAATCCGCAAGTATGGATTGATAGAGAATAGAATATACAAGTCTCTTCACTCAAGCCTTTGTCCTACTGTCTGCATCTGTACCAGCCCATATACGTCTCACTGCAGGGCGCGGGCCTCCTCTACAATCGAGAGTACGAGTTCAGATTTTGTGTTACTAGTGACTACTATCCTGTGAGTGAGGTAATATGATGATCTGATGTGTAGACGGTAATGAATGACTTGACTTCACTGCACTGCCATTTAAAACACTGCAGTTACTTGGTGATATCGGTAAAAAACATTAATTTACATTCAATCGTGTTGAAGTCGATACACAATCTTATAATTTATCGAAGAAAGGTGTGACTAAACTACCGCACATACTTTCTCGCATTATTATGCACGCCACGCGCGATCAAGCAGAGCCGGCGGATTTCAACTAGCTGATATCAACACATACATATATTTTATTGTTTTTTTATACTTTTCGTGTTCCGTGTGAATGCGAAATTAATCGATAACATTCGTGGTGGGCGCAGTGTATTGAAAGGCAGTGGATTCGATCCACGCAATTAGATAATTTTTTGTATGTATCGCAAATATTTGTGTTTTTGTTTTAAGTGTTCTGCAAGGTTGTTCATATCCACAAAATAAGTATTTTAGTCAAAGGTTAGACTAATTTGTCTGTGTATTTGGGGCGTAATTATAGCCTCTCCTAAACAACGCAAAACCATACTTCTTAGATGGTAACTAGTCATAAACTGTATCCAGATGGGGAATAATCAAGATATTGGTGTTTGAAGTCGGAAATACACAACTGAGATCTTTTCAGACACAGCTCTCAGCAGTTTTTCAATATCCATAACACCCATCGAGTGTCGAGCTTCAATAAAAAAGAGTATACGCTTTAAAGAACTGTAAAGTGCCAACGATTACTTTGGTGTTGTGGGCATAATGGCATCAAGTGGTCTTGATCGTTTGCCTCCTATTCCATAATAAAATATAACAACGTACTTGTAATAAATCTAAGAAAAGAAATTAGTCTGTATATTTATTCAGCTCACATAGGCTGTTGCAAAAAAGGCGAGGTTCAGTCAATTAGCGAGCGTAGTGCGCGTGCGCTGGACGCGGCACGCCCACACACACCCATAACCACTGCAATACTATGGCTCCATAACACACCCATAATTGGTTTATACATCACTTTTTTATTTAATAGGCCCGGCAAACGAGCAAGTAGGTCCCTGATGGTAAGTGATCAGTGTTGCGGGTCTATGAAATCGAAAGCAACCAGGACACCCACATTTCGTCTTTTATGTTCCGTCCCATGATGTGATAGAGGGCGAGCCTATCGCCTTCCTGACTCCGGGCTGATAATGAATAGAGAAATCCAATATCACTTTGCCCGACCCGGGATTCGAACCCGAGACCTTTGTAGTCGTACCGTAATACAACTACGCCACCGAGGCATTCTATACATATTTGCCAACAATCGAATATAACAATGGCGCCGTACAAACTTCCAGATATAATTTGTCTAATTCAATGTCGAGTCGTGAGCACTACGTTGTGAAAAGGTCGCTGGTTCAAATCCCGAGTGAAAGTTGACAATGTCGATGCTTGAAACTTATGTTCCTTAACGCTTTCATGTATTGCTTGGAGTGAATTTAATTTTTAGTACAGTTTTAGTAGAGTCTTGTTTTAAGGGTGAAGGAAAATATCGTGAGGACATACCTGACGTTGAGCATGTCAAATTTACTAACCGCATTAAACTATCAGCGTGGAAGATAAAAAAGAGATATCGAGCAGGTAGCACGTCATAAAAATATAAGGGATATTAACAACATGGCTGAAGAGGCAAGGTAATAGAGGCCCCACCACGTGAAGTTATGCGTGTATTAATAAGAGACGTTCTTCGATCAATCTTCACAAAGCTGTATTGGAAGGAATAGAAGAAACCGAGGATCGTTATTAATCCTAACTATTAATTTGGAGTCCAGCTTTTGTTCAGCACTACATACAGTTGATTTTGTTCACACTTCTTATTTTATCTGTATTCCTTCCCAGCCTTTGTCCTATCAACTTTTTACTTAAATGCACCAATTTTAAAATAATATAAAAAAATATAGCCGGTCATCGCGTGGAAAGCGAGTAAACACAGAACCGGTGTGACGGCTAAAAATAACAATAAAATGGTTATTATATATGCAAACTGCTTTGTTTGTGTCGGGCGATGACGCAGCACCTCGGCTGTACTGGCGACTTCGTAGCAAGGCAGTTTTGACAGGTAAGAATTCGTTCTGACAGTGTCTATAATTAGCAATATTTTTGAGTTATTACCGACTTTTTTTATTCATATTTTTTAGAAAAAAATCTATGCATGGATGCGATATAATATTACTACACATATTTTTCTGTTTTATATATTTTTTATAGAATCTATGTAAAGATGCGATATAATATGAGATATCGATTTTCCCCCAAGATATATTGTTTGTCATCGCACCTCATCTGTAAATATATATTTAAGGCATTCACAAAAGTCAAGTTTTTTACGGGAAATATGCTTATTTCTAAAACAAAACTAACTCTGTCAATATTGTTGTAAGAAAATCATTAAAAAAATACTCAACACGTTCGATATATTAGTAGGCATTCACCAGTTGAACAGATAAAAAATGAATTAAGATTCCAAATGACAATGTACTGACAGATGTCAAAACACTCATTGTAGTGTGTCGCGACTATAATAGTCGATAACTTAAAATTTCTTAAGTGTAACGTCATTTTATATGTGATATGAATAGCTAACAATTCTGTCACATCTTTCGAAAATTCTTGAATATGCATTTATATGATTATTGTGCAAAATATTTTTTTAAATTAATATTTTGTAAGATGAAAAGTTCTCTTGGATACATTAGAGGCAAAATGGTGAGATCTTGCAAAGGATCCATATTAATGGAAGGGATTTGGGTGGGCCTTTGCTCAGCAATAGTTTACATTTTGGGATTACAGGTGGTAGGTCTCTGACGCCGCCTGCGTAGTTACCACCACTGACCACAATGTATATTTCTCCCACCAAACAGCAGTGTAAATGCACTGTTTTGTTCCGGTTTGGAGGACATTATAGCCAGAGTAATTATTGGACATAATGACATTTAACATCTTATTTCTGAGGATGACGGGCGCAACGGAATGCCAAGCATTGCTTTGTTATTTATGGTATTGTTTGGTTTTGTTACAGTCCATGAGCGGTCATATCGTGTACCATCAGGCGAATGGCATGCTCGTCTCGCCATTCATAGCAATAAAAATAAAATAAAAACATCTTCAGCCAAAGAATGTCCACTGAAGAAAACAGAATCACTTTAATAGTTAAGGTCTATACCTCTCTTAAGGATTTCCACTATGACCTATTGGAAGCTGCTTGCACTCATTCACTTCCTACAAAATTTATCATGTCCTTTGTCCACCATGCGCGTGGGAGTCCGGCACTGCACTTAACTTTACTTCGGTCGGTGTCAGTACATGGAAGATATGTCAGAAAAATTGTAGACTGGAGAGGAAAAGCAATATAGAGGACGGCAGTCACATTGAGTTTAAATATATTTAAATAAAACAATCAGTACGCGAAACAATATGTTGTTAATATGGACTGGACTCGAATATTATGCACCCAGGAGAAGTTTATAATAAAACACATATTAAGCAGGTGCTTAAAGTGTGTTTTATACTTGGCAGATGTCAAGTTGGTAATTTTGAGCAGAATTTATGTTTGAGTCGAGTTTGTTATTTATGTTTTGTGTAGTTGAGTCTTTTCGTCGAATTTTGTGTTTACAGTGGTAGTTCAAAGCTCGGAGCTTTCACGGCGCACCAAAAGGAGAGCTTTCGGGCGACATTCCTAAAACCACACGCGTTCGGTTTGTTTTTTTACAGGTCCACTTGTTTACACCGTTTCGTAACTTCATTTTTTATAATATTTTTTACTTACTTTTTGTATTTATAATTTAGGTGAGTGATGGGCCGGAATCTTGACTTTGCGACCCACTCCTACCACATTTTGAGGTAACAGATACCTATCCTTATTTACTCAGTGCAAAGTTCAAGAAAGCATTGCAACGAAAGCATTTTAGAAGTATCTGTTCATTGACACTCATAGTGGTCTTGCGATTTTTTGCAGAGTGCATACATATGAGTATTACTATTAAGGTGGGTTCTGACCGGTATTACGAGGCGTAAAGTAACACGTTACAGAGCGAGTATACGTGCTGTCAGTACATAACTTTACAAGTTTGTTATAAGATCTTTTTTTATAAGTTGTCTGATAATGTACACACAACAAATAACAAAGACTTTACAAACCTAGAGTTGATTTTTAAAACCAATAGTATTTTTCTCAAAATATTTTCTGTCTAGGACGCATAGACATTCACGTCGGTGTAACAGGCGTCCCCGCGTATTTCGGGACACGTTGATTTCTTCATTTATTTATACGCGGAGAGTTTTATAGTTGCGAGACGTTTCATCTCGCTGATCATTGGTGATGAAAACTGCCGGATAACACTGTTTACGGATTACTCTGGTTTTTAACGTTTTAATGCTTATTTTGTGTTATAGGAGTTGTTTTACAAAAGAAAGCTATAATCTGTCGCATTCGTGAAGTGCTCAGTATTTAAGTGCTTTTTTTATTTTGCTAATGTAATTGCATTGTTCTCATTGGTAAGTACATACCACAGAGTGCCTAACGGCGAGAGATAATAGTCTTTCGACATTTGACATACTCATACTAGCCCGTTCTATGTTAAATACAAATGAAAAATACACTGAAATCCTTCTTATTTTTTGTATGATTTCGTTAATGACACCCGTCAATATTTAAAGCAAGGTGAGGGAACGGTACAGGATTTGGGTCTCCGGCAATTGAGATTGTGGGTAAGCTCATCGAAACTGATGCAATAGTGAAGCTATTTCTCGTCGGCTTTCTGTCGACTCGGTCCATTGATATTGTAATATGAACCGGTTACTGCATCAAGTACCAATTCAATTAACTACAACTGACCGAAAACTAACTTTCTGAAACATGTGACATCAGGCACATATTTTATTGACGTTTTTGTACGCTTCAAATTGTGTGTGGTTGTTGGGTATTATAATTTTGAATCAGTTATATGTATTCTCAAATCAGACTATAGAAGTTCCCACAATACATTTGTTCTTATTATATTTAATTTAATTTCAAGCACTAGAATTTTATTGTATTGTACGTTCCGCTTACCCGGTCGTAAAATTATAAACGAACGCTTGACACAGTATTATTGATCTTCAAGTAATCAAATTAAATGAATACAGTCAACAGTCACATACATAGTCCTGACCCCACTATAAGATCCAGTCTTGTGTCGTGGGTATCAGGAACTACGAGAGACTTTTCGGTCTCACAAACACCCAGGCCCGAAACAAATACTTGTGGTGCACATAAACATTTGTCAACATTAATTTGTCAACTCAAATATTTGTCTCGGTGCGGGGATGGAACCCGCGTCCTCTCATTTCACAGCCGGCGTCTCACCAACTGCGCGACGGAGGCTGTCAATAAAAATAACATATGTGAATAAAATAAAAGCAGAAAGCCGTCCCACTATTAGGGAAATACCTTTATGATTAAGATTTATATAAGCCTTCGTCCACATTCCCTCCTCAACCACAGGAAGTCAACTGCTGAACATAGGCCTCCCCTAAAGATCTTCACATCGACCTATTGGAAGCCTACACCGACTTCCTTCCTCCACAATGCTATCCAGATTCTATCGTATATCTATGCATTTGAAACAATAGGAACGGGGAGTCAATTATGCATGTGTTTGTGCCGCTCAGCTGTTGTTTACTGTAGCTGAGGCCTCGGCTGAAGGGTCAATGAACTGACCATAGACTATACGGATGACAGATGGTAATTTTAGATAGTACCTACATAGGATTAAAGACACTTTAACTACATTTTTTAAACATAAAAACGTCGTGAAATAAAGTTATGTTTTTCATTGTTTGCGTGGTTATAATTAAACGCCGGGATATACACATTGTGTAAGTTTTATTGAGAACAAGAACAAGATATAATAACTGCAGATATGATACTACAAGAAAGCAGAGAAAAATGTGCGCTTCTACTTTGCTATTTTTGTTAGGTACGTCCTTCGTCTACCTACAAGGGCAGTCCCTTATGGAAATAAACATTATTATGCTCAAGTGTGTTGTTTATCATCAGACGAATGACTGCTCGTGTTATCATCCTTCCTAATAAAAAAGGAACATTAGATCATCATGATGGTCGACAGCAAGAGGAAGTTTACTGCTGACAAATCTTTCCCAATGGTTTTATTTTAGAGTACGCTTGGATCCAACGACTTCCTGCAACCTTTACCATATTCGGAGGATACTACATTTAATACTCACATTTATTTTAGAATTTATGTAACGCTGTTAAAACAATCAACTGATACGGTCAATGACATGTGCTGATCTTACGAATTGTACATTTTACAATGTAAAATGTATGGTTTATGAAACATCGAGTAGCTAATTGTATAATTGTAAAAGACATGTGTATCATCATATATCTAAACAGCGCTATAAGCAAATACTATAGATATCGATTTAAAGTGAGATTCTATAAACCTATCAAATATGTAGTAATCCCCATATATTGTTACATATTGAGTTAAACTTACAGGCCCAGCCTAGAAACAAATATTAATGGATCAAAACTATAAGATAATATAAAAACACCACAAATCGTTAATTTCCTGTACAAACAAGAGACGAAAAAGGTCGCTTTGTGCCATAGCGTTATCTGGACAAAAATAAATTCCTTTAACTTATAATGAGGTCGGAAGGGCGGGCTCAGACCCTTGGTGACCCGGCTTACGTCATCGTTTCCACCATGAAGGCTTAAAGGTCATGTGTATACCTATTAATTTTTGATAACAAATACTGCGAAATTGTTTCAAATGCCAAATTATACTCGTAGACGGAACGGCTGGCTATTTTTAGTGATGCGATTTTTTATACTAGCATGATTACGTCGGCTAAAAATATAAACTGAGTATCCACAAAATTGCGTGCGTCAATAGGTAGTTAAAATAAAAAACGCTATTCAGAATACGCATACTCCATCAGCAGCTATTAGATCAACACGGTAAATATTTGTCAATAATTCCTAATGTGTTGTACTAGTAGAATATTAAACTTTATTAACCGTTAAAGTTTAAGACATTTGTAAACATCTCCACATCCAATAGGCACAAATTATTTAAGATCTGTCCTCTCTGTGACGCTTAGTGTTTGGCCCCTAGCAACAAGGCGGACTAGGTGCTCTTGCGCAATCCGAAGTTCGAATCCGCTCAAGGCTCGGCGCGGGTAAACAAGTTGTTGTTTATTATGCGGCTCGAATCCATGTGCCGCCCGCCGACCCGACCATTCCACTTCATTATCCATTGGAGATATAGCTATTGTTTAGATATTTTGTACGATAAAAGAAAAAAATCTGTTAGTTAATATGAAAAATAGGTGATGTAAGAGCATTCGTTTGTTCGTGAATACGAGCTTTTTTGTAGTGTTTCATTTCACCCCATCGTTTTTCTTTATTTTTTTTTATTTTTTTATTTTATTTTATGCATGGAAGACTTAAAGCTAAATAAATCGAATAGTTAAATAGTAAAGTAGGTAACAAAGAGCCAACAACAAGTCTTCACTTATAGAACTAATATAAATATTTATATAATATTTTTAGAGGTAAAGCACTAATTCAAGAGTATTAGATGTTATTGTGTGGCCGTTCTTAATTAATTACCACCAAGTGATTAGTCGCAAAAAAAAAAAAAGCACTTAGTTATACCTACTTTACGAACAATCCACGGTAATTATTTAAAATGTATATTTCAAAACAACGAAACGCTTAAGAAAAGAATCGAACCCAAAACCTCTATTAACAGGGATAATGGTTGACCTATCGGGTTCCCACCAGATTGCACGACGCGGAAGCAAAAACGAAACCATTTTGATTGCTGAGCCAAAAGTGATAAAACGGTGAATTTCTGAAATCGCTCGCTCTTTACGACGTTGTAAAGCTATCGGTAATAGTTTTATACCATCCCAGTGATTAAATAAAAATGTCTCGACGAAAGTAAAGGGCTGCATTGGGACGTACGTTATTTCTTTTTTATACAGACAAAAAACAGCAATGGACCTGACGATAAGTCATCCAGGCCTGGTCGGAATGGATCGACAGTTCATGAACAAGTTCACGCTTTTATTCTTGAAGACATAGGCGGAGGTGTCTCTTGTTGCTACTCATATTTCCATGAACTTATTTCTATGGCGATTAAACATTCGGATGCGCCCGGGAGGGACCACAGTACACAGCGTATAAAAACCCATCATATTGACCCAAGTTTGTAACGTTAGGTTCATCCTGTGTGTATTTGGCCACAATTTTTTTTTTATTGCGATGAATGGCCAGACGAGCATGCCATTCACCTGATGGGAAGCGAAACGACCGTCCATGTACAGAAAACCAAATAATACCATGAATTACAAAGCATTGCTTGGCATTCCACTGCGCTCGTACTCCTGAGAATAAGATGTTAAGGACCAATATGTCTAGTAGTTACTCTGGCTGCAATGTCCATCAAACCGGAACACAAAAGTGCATTTACGCTGCTGTTTGGTGGCAGAAATAGACATTGTGGTGGTACATACCCAGGCGGCCTCTCACATATGAGAGACATACCATCTGCATAATTGCATCGAATGGTGAGAGATAAGTATCTCCCAATAATGGTTTCTTGACTGCGCTACATTGAAAATAATATACCAAATATACAATGTTTATCAGATCAAGGTTATAGTAAAAGCAATGCCAGTACACATGTTTGGCCGGTGGTACAGCACAATAGCAATTAATGAGCGTAATCCTTCCGTGCACGCGCGCCGCGAGTGCCCGCTATGCAAATTCACGTGTAACATTAAATATCCACGCTCGATGTTTCCTCGTTTATTTATATAGGTAACACTAATTTTATGCTATAGTTTCTCTTACTTTTATTAATTAAAACTTTTAAATTGGAATCCAAGGGTTTCGTTTTGATGTGGGATTCCTGCTTAGGTAATTTCTTAAGGTTGTTAAAAGGAGGACGAACAGCTGTTTTTCCGCCTTCTATATATTTCAGTCGTAAAACCATATAAATTGTTTTTTATCAGTCAACAGTTTGGGAAAAGTTGCATCATTAACGACTTGCACTTTTTTTTCTGGCACATCAAAGTGGCAAAACCTCATCGTAAGAACCTTATCGCCTAGAATAAATGCCGATATTCATCAATAAGGATTTCACAACATATAAAAAAAATCTCGACCGTCCAGCTTGCTTGATGCCTTGGATGGATTGCAGCAGCGGGCTATCCGCATTGTACATGATGCAACCGAGGGATGTCGCCTCTCTAAGCATGTTCTACCGTGTCTATCACGCCGAATGCCGTGATAGTTGCAATACGTTGTTACAAAAAAGACGCACATTACGTATTGTTGTGGCATAAAGAATTAACTTCTCTGAACTAAACTAAAATATTCTTTTTATTTTTCTTTTCAAATATTTAGTGCATGTTGTCAACCAATAGGAGGACAGAAACAGGTGGCCCGGAACCACCATTTTTATCTAGATTTTTGATGTACTAGCGCTCCCTCTATATTATAAATGGGAACTCTAATGGCCGAGATTAATAAACGATCTTCATGTGTACCTATCTAAAGATCCATCGTGAAAATAGACCAATGGTCTCAAGGTATTCTCGACATGCTCACATTTGATGTGTTCTGATTAGTCTATTTTCCGGATCGATCCTTAGATAGGGACTGGGATCGCTGATTAATTTCGTCCGTAAATGGCCCACGTAATACGGTCGGATACCACTGCATGCATACTAACTGTGAAATGTGTATTCGTATTATATCAACACACAGACAACCATTAGTAATGGCTGTATTATTAAAGATTTCTTTGAGAAATGGATCGAGGTTACAAGTGAGTGTTGAACCGTTGCCAAACTATCTAATATTGTAAATCGCGCTGTCCGTTTTATTGTTTGTGTGTGATGTTATTTCGCTATTGGATTGATTTGATCGTGTATTTTGGTTGGGATTTTCACGGAATCAAGTTTTTCTTGTGTATAAGTTATTTTTAGTTATAGTGTAGTGTATATTTTATTTTTGATCTGGTTTCTATTTTGAGTGCACTTTTTTGAGGTTTGGTGATTTATTTTTTTCTCTTTATTTAAGGGGTTTTTTCAATTATGAAAACGTCACCCCAGGTTTGGTTATGCTTTCAATAAATATATACTGGCGTATACTATTTTAAAAGCTTGAAAATAATACTCATATCAATTTAAAATAATTTAGCTGTCATAGAAAGCTTCATGGCCTATTTCGGTTCTTTAGGGAATAAATTTTCAATAATCCTTACTTACAATATTGTATGATTTTCCAACCTTATACAATAAGGTTATATTATTTGTAATTAAGATTTTTCGGTCAAGGAGCTTTTACTACTACTTACAAGTATTACGTTTTTTATTATTTATTCTTCAATCCAGAAAGCTAGAAAATGGAAATTGGACAGTCTGAATCCATTTAACTACACAAAATATTAGCTGAGTTATCGGGTAGCCGACTTATACAAATTACCGGCGTAATGGAAGCAGCTACTGTATCTTGTGTATTCAAGTTTCTATAGTTGTCTGTAAGATGGCGCTGTAATACTCGATCAGTGAAATTCAAAATAACAGAATTTTTTTTCTTTTCGTTTAATTTTCTTCTCATTGTTTAGTGGTGGTGTACATCGGTCGAAAATGATGAGGTACGGGATTCTATTCGTAGGTGTAGTGTTTAAAGATTTTTAGCTTGAAACATACTCATGATTTTCCAGGGATAGAATATCTTTCCGTAAAAATCGATACCACTCACCGCGCACTATAACGGTGAAGGAATACATCGCGAGGAACCCTGCATACCATAGCAATTTGTAAGAATTTCTATAACCTATGGTATGTAAAGCCCGCCAGCCGGTACTAGGCCAGCGTGGTGGACTATATGGCCTAACCACTCTCAATCGTACTCACGATTGTAGAGTAGGCCCGTGCCCTACAGTGGGCAGTATATTGGCTGATACAATCCAATACAAAAAGAATCGATACGGACATAATATGTGGATTATTATTATATCTTATTGCATTAACCACACTGATTGGTGGGATAACTGATAAATTGAGTTTGATAAAGAAAATTTCTATGACTGTACCTACTACGAATATTATGTTCTCTCGATCGTAGTAGCTCCTGGCTCGAATTATACTCGTAGTTAGATGTATCAGGCATCAAAGATAAATAAATATAATTATTTCAATCTCGATGGTCAGAGGCTCTCCAACCTCCGATTCGCGGACGACATTGTCCTTTTCGCTTCATCGGCCGAAGAACTCCAACAGATGCTCGACGATCTGAGCAGAGCAAGCCTCGAGGTTGGACTGATGATGAATCGATCAAAGACTCAGGTTATGACCAACAGCACAACACCGAGGATTGAGGTGGATGGGGTCGAGATACAGTATGTCGACGAGTATTTATATCTAGGCCAGTTAGTCTCCTTCGACAACAGGCAAGACCGAGAGATCCAGCGTCGCATAGACAATGCCTGGAGAAGCTACTGGTCTTTAAAGAAGTTTCTCAAGGGAAATCTTCCTATCTCTCTTAAGCGTAGACTCGTCGACATGTGTATCTTACCAATCCTCACCTACGGTGCTCAAACCTGGTCTTTGACCGAACTTCAGAGGTCCAGGCTCGGGGTTTGCCAAAGAGCTATGGAGCGCAGCATGCTAGGCGTATCACGCATGGACAGAGTGCCAAACAACACCTTGCGCTCCATAACTGGAATTAGGGATGTTGGGAAAAAATCGGCCGAACTGAAGTGGGAATGGGCGGGCCACGTGACCCGGATGCACCCGAAAAGGTGGGCGAAAATCGCAACGCAGTGGACGCCCACGGACAGTAAGAGACGACGGGGCCGACCTCGGAAGAGATGGCGCGACGACCTTGACCACTTTAGTAAAGTGTGGACGGCAACAGCGCAAGATAGGGACAAGTGGAAAGAGTTGAGGGAGACCTTTGCCCAGCAGTGGGACAATACAGGTTAAAAAAAAAAAAAAAAAAAAAAATTCTATACCCACGTGTAAATTATGTGAACAGGGTGAGCACGATGCTCGGTCATTCATCGAACACCACCGGTCTACTTATTCTTAGGGCTACATAAAGCTAACAATGTTGGCTACAAATATTAGCTCATTACCGTTTGACACTAATTTGTAATGTCCAATATTGGCGGCAATAATTACTGAAATGATTACAAGGCTGCTTTTGTTTGATGTTCGCACACAATGCCCGCCATTTGGACAAACATTGTGAAACGCACACGTAATGTTATTTGCGGTTCTGCTGAATTCGATTTTAAATGAGGTTCGGCGCTTCCGATTAGGTTAGGTTAGGTTATGAATTTAATGTTTGTTTTGTATAAATGTATATTGTATAATGATACTATATACAGGGTATATCGAAACCGCGACCGAAAACAAAGCCAGGTGGTAGTGTTAGTGATTCAGACACAAAGTAACTAAAAATTTCGCAAAAAAAGAACTACTTTTTTGTAATTTCTTACTTATCGTCGTATTTGGGTGATAAATACATAGTTGGTCAAAAATAATATAGGTAAATATATATTTTTTTAATAATGTACACCTTTTTATTGTTAAAGACGCAATGGTACGCAAAGGTTTAAATTACTATTTTCGCAAAAACTAGGTATTAACCACCCAAAAACGGTGTATTTAATAACTTGCACAAAAATAATGTCGCGTTATTTGAATTTTTTTTAGTTGCATTGTGTATGAAGTCACTAACACTACCACCAGGCTTCGTTTTCAGTCGCAGTCTTGATATACCCAGGATATAATCAGTTAACATTTTGAAGTGTTTTCGGTTTGAAGGACATTGTAGCCAGAGAAACTACTGGACATAATGAGACATAACATCTTATGTCTCAGGATGGCGAGCGCAGTGGAATACCAAGCATTGCTTTGTAATTCATGGTGTTGTTTGGTTTTGCTACTATCCATGAGCGGTCATATCGCTTACCATCAGGCGAATGGCATGCTCGTTTCGCCATTCATTGCAATACAGAAAAGCACCACCATAGCGACCATGTATTCTATTTCTTGTAGAAAAGTAAATATGATGAAGTTAACGTACCCACATGGAAACACATGAAAAAGTTTCATAATATTGTGTAATCCGAGCGACATTTTATCACGTCGATGTGATAAACGTGCGAGCGATTAGCTTATGGTAAGTAAACACGATTACTTGTGATTTATGTACACAAGATCACGCTTTCATTCCCGAAGGTATAGGCAGAGGTGGCATTACCTAATTGCCACCTCAAGATGTGACAGGCGAGAGTACCGCCATGACGGGACAAATGCCAGTTTTAGGCAATTTATACAGGGTATATCAAGACCGCGACCGAAAACGAAGCCAGCTGGTAGTTTAAGTGGTTACAGACACGATGCAAATAAAAATTTCACCAAAACAGCGACAGATATTTTTTTAGAATTTTTTAAAAATCATCATTTTTGGGTGGTAAATATCTAGTTTTTGCGAATATAATAATTTAAATCCATACGTACCATTGAATGATTAAAAATAAAGAGGTCTACATAATTATTTAGGAAAACTATGTATTTATCACCCAAATACGACAATAAGTAAAAAAAATTAAATTTTTACTTGCTTTGTGTCTGAAGTCACTAATACTACCACCTGGCTTCGTTTTCGGTCGCAGTCTTGATATACCCTGTATAAGACTCTCTTCTATCCAGGTTTTCCACAGCAACCTGCTGGAAGCAACCTGCATCCATTGACTTCCTAAGATCTTTATTGGGTCTTTTATTCACTTATTAGTTGGGGAACATCCGTTGCAATGTAAAATTATCATTAAACAGCTTCAAACGTTGTCTTATTGTGAATGCTGCAAGTCAAAGCTTCTCAATGATGTTAAAAATATTGAGATTGCTTTGAATTCTTGTTTCGTAACATATCAGGCATCATATTTCGATAGAAATATGAGTAAATTATGCCAGATCTCGCCGTGGGCTTCAAATTTTCCATAATGCTGGATTGTGAAACATTTCTAAGTGTAGGGTTGTCACTGTAATTTTTTTACCTTTATTTCTTATATGTTTTTTATTATGATCAATCAAACTTCTTCAACAAATTGCGCTCGTTTAGTTTCGTTAAGGAAGATATGGGTGGCAATGGTTTAAAAAGCGAGGATCCTCGTGTCCGGGCAAAATGGTGATTATTGGGTAGGAAAGCGACCTTGGTACGGGTCGGGATATTGATCGAACGATTAATATCTCCAAAATATTTCCACGGCATCCATTGTACTCCATCGACATTTGGCAGGTCGTCCGCAGGTTTTTCTATTTGGCTATGTGTATTTTTTTTCTTTACGGGGTTCGAAAGCATACCTGTATAAAGATTAGTAGGAGCTAAAAGAATAAATGGTATTCGTGAATACATAGGCATGCACAAATCGACATGCTGAATACCCTGTCTTCCATATTATGTATATTGGTAAATAGACGAGTTTTTTTTAGTCAACCCTACTGATATTTAGCTTTTCGAGTTGGCGCCGCCCGATCGGTAACGCCGTGTTATGAGTTTATTAGTCGACACTAACTGCCGCGGTTAAATTAACCTCTCTAACTGTAAACTAACTGGTTTTTGAGAAGGGCATACATGTTATAGTTGTAGGAACCGTTTATACATCTGATAAGCTTAAGTTAATTTTATTGGTTATCTATTAGATTACCCGTTATTTTATCTTACTGATCTAGTTCTAGCATGGGATGGTAACAAGTTATGTTTTCTATAACTTACACAAAGGGCACTCCCGCTTGGAATTGAATCGTTTATCTGTATCTGTCTCAGCCCAAATACGTCATACTACAGGGCACGGGCCTCCTATACAATCGGAAGTAAGATTGAGACGGGTTAGGCCATATAGTCCGCCACGCTGGCCTAGTGCGGGTTGGCGGACTTCACATACCGTAGAAATTCTTCAAAATCGCTTGCAATCGTTATAGTGCGTGGTGATTGACTATTAATACACACATGACTCCTACAAATTAGGTGTGCCCTGGGATTTGAACACGCGGCCACTGTGAAACCTGTTGGCAGTCTGGTCCGTTACCAACAGGCCACAACGCACTGAATCCTAAGGGGTGTTATATAGTTAAATCGCCTATAAATATCGAATTTGGTGCACCGTAAAAATAAATCAGGATTTTAAACGAAAGTAAAAGTAATAAAATGTGAAAAATAGTTCGTTTACAAAATATTTAACGTACTTGGCTTAAGTGAATGAAAGGAGATCGCTCGAAGCTGTGCTCTACTTTAAAGTAACATTTCGACATAATTTCGTGGAAGGTAATCTATATAGGTATTATTATCGAGATGTAATGTTCGATCGCCCTTTACAACTCGCCATTATGAACCAAACTACGTTGAGTGAGTGGACCGCTGTGTGCGGGAATAAGGCAACATCAAAATATGTCTAGCACACGGCTTTGTTCGGGTTCTCGCCCGGAAAATTACAACCAATATGTTATTCTGATGTATGATCTATGATACTGTAAAGTTTTATTAAAATCCGCTCAGAAGTTCTTGCGTGAGAGACTAACAAACATACACACATACACCCATCCAAACTTACTCCTCTTTCATCTCTGCCAAACTGACAAAAAATGGAGCTTATGGTAAGTTCAATGTTATTCTAATAAAGTTTAGACTACGACTATCGGCCTTAGTCATAGACAGTTTTAAAACCTATTTTAGTTATCGAATATTTGCGATCGACTTTTGAATTCAGTTTGAGCGAAGAAGACAAAACATTTAATAACTAAAATGAGTTTTAAAACTGGTTTATTAGCTTTGGTATGAAGCTATCCCACGAGCAGTACTAGTGTGGCAACACTGTGTGCGCGGCGGCACGTGCGCATGCGTCGCGCCGGTGTTGCCAGACTAATGTGTCTTACTGTGTACAAGTGCTGTAACTGTTGCGGCGACTTGCGCCAAATCCCTAAATTATCTATACATATCATTTTGTAACCGATCGATGTCTATACATGGAAGTTAAATGAGAGAAACTAAAATGGGGGACTGTATTAACGTAATAGAACCCAAAACAATGATAGTTAGAATTTTTGTCTGTTTGTCTGTGCCTTTGTGCACGCTTATTTCAGAAAATGCTCAACAAATTTGATATGGAGGTAGTTGACGCCCTGGATCAACACATTGCTACTTTTTATCCCGAAAAATGGAGTTTTCCCGTGGGATGAGCTAGGAATTCAAATATATTTGTTACTTTTTAAACTCGAAAGGGATGTGATGGGACAGAGTTACACGCTTTGAGTTAGAATGAGACGGGACAGTGCGGGATATAACGACGGACGGGAAAAGCAGTACAGAGAATGGCAATAAGTTTGAATATAAATAAAACAGTACGGGAAATAATATGTTGCTGATGTGGAGTTAACTCAAAAAGTATCTGAACCCGGACGGAGCCGGGCCGGCCCCTAGTAAATATTATAATTTCACGTCATGTATGTATTTTTGGGGCAGATAAAGGTGTTATTATTTTGCTTCTCAGTTTACTTAGCTTCCCTAAGCTTAGTTCCTCCTGTGTCAGAAGGTGTAACTAATACTGAATTTATTTCCTCTCCAATGGTGTTCCGAACACATACAATATTTTTATCCGAATAATTGGCACAAAACACATGATGAACCAATGAGACGACTAAAAACAAAACCAAATATTTGGATTTCGTTTTTGCTTAACATTTTGATAGATAATTTTTTGGATACATTTATTATCAAATGGCCTAAACCCGAAATCAGAACTTCATAAAAACAATATGCTACCGAAAATAAACTAGAAACCGATAATGATGTGAAATAACAATGGCAATATAAAAGGTATATTGATCTGCGCGAGGTTACCGCTGTGTTTGCTTCGAGGCGCTTCCGCTTCCGGCCGGCCCTTATGGCGAGGATCCCGGGCTTTGTTTGTGTTTGTTATAATAACTTTAGCGTATGTTCAAAGGGTTATATAGATACCTTAATAACGATATACATATAGATATGGTTTGTGAAATCTGTTACGGCAGAAAAGGTCGCAAATTCAATCAAATGTGATCTAAAATCTTTTTTTCCTGTTTTTAAATTGAGAAGTGTCTTGTGATCTCGTGTCTTGTTTGATGCTTATGACAAGGTGGAAAGGCCACGCTGTAGCTAGGAATGAGGTGTGAATAGGCCGTCTTAATCAAAGCAGTACGACTATCTTTCTGATCTAAATATCAAAAAATATTATCGCGTTGCGCACCCACATTTTCGTGGGTCGCTATGACGGGCTTTCTTCAATATGAAATTGAAATATGAAATATCAATATCTTGCCAGGGATCGATATCCTACTAACTTGAGTGTCTCCTGCAATCTTACAATATAATTTATTTAGGTTCCACTGCTGGGACACTAATTAGTCATTATTTACCTTCAGATGCGCCCATTTGTTCTAACTCCGTTCATAATCAACAAAATAAACAACAATAATAATTTATCACAATTTTCAAACATCCTTATATAATCTTCTGTGTACACAAAAGGTTTTCCCCAGCATAACGCCCATCGTAATACGTCGTTATCCGGATCTTCCCCGGGTTGAAGTGTTAAGCTTCATTTTACCTTCGCTTTTGTGAGCTTTCATAAACAAGGAGCTTTTTAAAAATACCCTCTGAAAGCACTTATGCAAATTTGATACGCGACTTAAATGGTATTAGGACGTCGACATTCAAGAGGTCTTGAGAGGGCTGCATCCAGTTCATGATAAGCTGCGCGATAAAATAGCAGCTATTTTGGTTATAAGTGCTATATTTTGTACTCTGAAAGCAAATCATTGTTTTCAAAGCTATGTCACACCCATTTGGTGTAGTTGTACAATATGATATTACTCGTATTACACAAAATATCTTGAAAATGAATGATCGTCGTTTATGAAAACCGACCATACCATACCCAGTAAATTGAAGTTATTATTTGTACATTGGTGATTTAATATCAGCAGTGAAACTCTAAAATCGATACCTAGGTCAAGATGATCACTTTCTGCCTTCGAATTCGAATAACATTGAATTATTTCAAGAGATAGATATTTTACTTTTTATCGTAATCATACCAGCTGAAATACCTATTTTTGTTTTTCGTAGTTCTGTAATAAAAGATGACGATCCACACTGGTATAAATATTGTGTTTTTGTATAGTTCACATCGCGTTTTTCATATTTTTGATTTGTAAGTACATAGATAATCTTATTTGCGTGTCTGCCTACGCTACAACAGGTGCTTCATGCCATATCATTGCTCAAAACAGCGTATTTCGTAATTAGCCCTTCAAATGTTTGGCTCAATCTGCCGGCCATTCTAACAATCGATCTGTTGGCCTTGTAATGATTTTAGTAATTGGGAACCAATATTGGTTATTACGAATTAGTGTCGAACGATAATGAACAAATATTTGTGTCCAATATTTCGTGACTGACGTTGTGAAAAAATGTTTGTGCTGTTAATTATAGTGGCTTTTTGATCGTCTTTAGAAGTCGAGGTTTTGAGGGTGTTGAAGATATATTGATAGATTACATTAATTGAAATCACATGCTTAAGGTACCGTGTCAGCAGTCCTTATACCAAAATAATTAAATTATTCAAAGATATGACCACAAGATATCTTTGTTAAAAACCGTTTTTTTTTAGTTTTTTAGGATATGTGGGTGTTGATTGGCTGTAGACATCTCTTTACAATAGAGAAACCACTTTTTTAAAACATAAAACTTACATCTACACGACAACTAGAGACATCTGTCGTAAGTGTTTAAATATAGTTTATAAAAGCTAGTTGAGAAAATACCATCGCTAGCAGTGTATCAAAGGGCTTATCGTGGAAGTCTCCCTCAACAGCAGTAAAAAGTATTTTTTGTATGTTTAATTAGTGAAATATGCTAAACAAGATCGTCTTGACCTCGCCCGACCTCTTAGATTTAATCTGGGCGGACGCACCGACAAATGGGATGGCTGTAACGTGCTGTAGTTGGGACTTTTTGACGAAGTGTATGACCCACAGTATGTTGCTATGCAAAACTGGTGGTCGTAGTTTTTTTATTATTGGTTCGATCCCCGCACCGAAACAAATATTTGTGTGAACCACAGATAATAGGGTATTTGACAGTTTTTAGGAAAATATCTCATATTGTTCTTTATACCAATATACACTTGCAATATGAATATTTCTATGTGAACTGCTATATTTTCAATAAAAATCAAAATTAAAGTTTGAATGATAAATAAGACCGCCAAAACGTTATAGACGCCATATAAGTCGATCACGTGATATTGTTACGTCACTTGCTTGCAAAACAAACATTTTGATTTAGCTGTCAAATCGAAATACATATAATATTAATTATCAAGAATAACTTTTAATAGGGTTACAGCTAAAATGCCTTATAAATGGTGTGTAGTCCCAAAATGCACGAATACATCTATTAAAACACCGGATAAAATGTTCGTGAGCATTCGAAGGAACACCAAGATTCGGGTAAAGTGGTTAAAGCTCGCTCGTAGAAACCCGAAAGAAATTGCAGCAAGAACTTATGCTTCCATGTGTGAAGATCACTTTAACATAAGTAAACATTTTGTTTATGATATATTATCCTAGGTACCCAATTAACGACTTTATTTTATATTTTCGTAATTATGATTCTTTAAATTACAATGTATTTGAGGTCAGTGTCACTAAACTGTTGTAAATTTCAGTGCTGGTTTTGTATGGAATAAACTGTTACTAATCGGAATACAATAATTTATTATATTTTTCATTCATTGTTAGCTAAAGTATAAATTCATTCATTTAATTCAGCAGCGTAGAAATCAGGGTTGTTTTTAAAAAATAGTCCGACCATAATCGCGTCTATTTGTGGGAGGTTTCCAGTGTCAGCTTTTACAAAGTTGGTTTCCATCGTACAATTATCACAAATAAAGTTCAATAAGGATCAATATTTCAGAAATTACTGAGAAAACAAAGGAAAACGCTCATGAAATGTTCTAAACATCGACTGACAACAAGAAAGTGACGTCACTCTAAATGCAACCAATGGCGTGCGTTTTTAGTCACGTGGTCAAGCTCGAAAATTTATATATTTTTAAAATGATTTCTTATGAAAATCTAACATTTTTTTAAATACTGTATAAGTTAATTTGGTTTAAAAATATATTAACAGGTAGTCTAATAACAATAAGTTTTATATTTTCATCACAGTCAAATACTCTATTGTTTCGGGTCTGGGTATTTGTGAGACCGAAAATTCTCACGTAGTTCATGATACTCACGACACAAGACTCGATCTTAGTGTGGGGTCAAGACTATGTATGTGACTGTTGGGTGTATTTTTTTTTCTGTTTACGGTGCATGTTAAGTCTGACATTGGCTGTCATGGAATGTTTTTAATAGATCGTCTTCCTTTGTTACAGTAACAGAGAGTTATAGATGCATATAATATATTACATTTTATGGACTTCACAGTAACGAGGGTTTATTGTTCCGATTTTCGAAAGTTACAATACCTGTACTGTACGATACGGCTTAGGACCACGGGACCGAAGTCATTGTTAAAAACACGCGAAATAAGAAATAAAAATGCCTCATGAAAAAAATAAAAACGCCTATGACATGTAAGTTTATTTTTTAATAGGGTTGGTTACAAAAGCAAAAATACTTTGCTAGCGGGGTTATAGCCCCCAACTGACCCCGGACAGCCCTGCCCCGGCCCTGCGCTGTCAGTTGGCGATGTTGTTAGATTCTAAATAAAATCGGGAGCGTTCTCATTGATGAGTTTTCGCGCCTCCATCCATCCTCATTGAAGTGGCTTGTTCGCATTTACACTGATTGTAAATTCTTGTTACGTTTTTAATCTAGATTAATTGTTAGCTTTGACTATTATTTATTGCTACTAATGAACCGGTTTTTAGGGCAATGAATGTATTTGTGGAACATTTTTATACCAGAGCGGCTGTTAAATGAAAAATTGCAAGTTTGATATCTCTTCTTATAAATGCTTGTGTCGTTATCATCCTTAGACCCATGAAGTCCACTTATGAATATTAAGCTCTACCAAAATAGGCGTAGTCATTCAACATTAGTTTCAGGTGTGGGCGTTGTGGGACAGAAATTTCGCTCATTTTTATAATATCAAGGTAAAGTGAACAACCACCGTCACCACTATCAGATACAATCAGGCTGAACCCGAAACTCAGCAAACTTGAGAGTTTTCCACTATCGTTGACGGTACAATCAGTTTCACTACAGTTGTAAGTAACAGTTGTAAGACCTAGGGCAGTCAAGAGCCCACTTGTTAAACTATGACAAGACAGATTAGTACATGTTCTGGACTCGATTCCTGGGCTTATGTATCCTTGTCCAATGACGTCAGAAGAAAAAAACATGTGCCATTTGAATACCCAGCCGTGCATGTTGCTCCCGACCTCCTTTACACATACGCCTTGTACTAATTCCGCCATATTTACGTGCGAATCTCTCTCGCCACGTGCTAAATTCATAAAATCTTTATGGTCGATGTACGTTTGTATGTTTCCAGAAATACGTGGAGGTATTGTGGGATAATGAAGTATTATAGGGCATATGGTGTACAGTGTAATCGAAATCGAGTCTTCTGGTTTCTTTCTGAATCCCGGGTCGGGCGAAGTGATATTGGGTTTTTCTATTCATTATCAGCCCGGAGTCAGGAATTTGTGCCCGATATGGCGATAGGCTCGCCACCTATCACATCATGGGATATACAAGGCGAAATGTGGGTGTTCTGGTGGCGCCTCTACCTACCCCTTCTGGGATAAAGGCGTGAGTTTATGTATGTATGTATGTGGTGTCTTTCCTTGACATTATGGCGACCTAGTTAGTATGTTATTCAGTTTTTTTTATTGCAGTGAATGGCAAGACGAGCATGATATTCACCTGATGGTAAACGATACGACCGCTCATAGACAGTAGCAAAACTAAACAACACTATGTATTATAAAGCAATTCTTGGCAGCCCACTGCGCTCGCCATTCTGAGATGTATGATGTTAAGTATCATTATGTCCAGTAGTTACTCTGGCTACAATGTCCTTCAAACCAGAACACAACAGTGCATTTACATTGCTGTTTGGCGGAAGAGATAGACATTGCGGTGGTACCTACCAAGGCGGCCTCGCACATATGAGAAACTTACCACCAGTGAAACCTGAAAGGGTTGCTACTGTCCGTGAGCGGTCGTATCGCTTACCATCAGGCGAATGGCATGCTCGTCTCATCATTAATTGCAATAAAAAATAAGTTTGGCTATTATTATATTATTTACTGGAATATTATGTAATGGTGAAGGTCGATTGTCATCCCCTCTAATCTATGCCTCAGAGTAAAAATATCTTCGGTCGATGATCAGAAACTTCAGTCCTTGACTTATATAATGGATATTATAAATGAACCCGTAGGCGTTGACTAGTGTAATGCCAATTGTACATTCTAGGGCGAGAATTCTCAGACGGCGATACATTTTTTTATATTACTCCTGTATTTATTGTTACAAATGGACCTAGTTGCGGAGTATTGTTAGAGAATACATATATAAGAGATGAGACAGATTTGAATGTTGTTATTGTGCCTATAAATGCAAGGCTTTTGAGAGACTTTAATAAGGTGTATGTGAAAAAAATGATAGATAAAAGAATCTTACAGATATGTATTCTACAATCTATACATATAGGTATATTTTTGCTTATTTAAAATGAAGCAAATTTATTAAAAACGCCTAAAGGTAGATACATTATACTGTAGATAAAATAAATAATAACGAGACTAATAATAGAGGCATCAACGTCTTTGATCGAATGCCAGAATTTGATAATTAAAATGCTCTTTATCAAGATGATGAAAGAATTTCCATTTATTACATAAGTTACACAAAAAAATATATAAGCAATGATTTCAGTTCTACAATATAGGACAAGTTAATTGGATGGAAGTCATCAGTTATCAAAAACCGCAGCTTCAGATATGTCCTCAACGAAAAGAAACACCTTGTGAAATAAAAAAGCCTTACGTTACAGATACAGGTCGCGATGGCAACAGATACAATTATATTTAAATATGTAAAATCAGCAATTAATATATAATTAACATTTTAATTAAAACATTGCATTTTAATTGTAAACGTACCTGAGAATATTTTAACCATTATAATTATGCAAATTGTTTTTTATCAGACTGTTGCTAATTGTTGTAAATTTGTATAATAATATGGCCAATTTTAATAAAGAGTTTTTTTCTATTAAGAATACAATCGGGTCATGGCTATCAATTATAAAATTTAAAAATACGTGACGTTGTGAACTGATAACTTTGACGAGTTTGCTAATTTATGTGATGACTGTTTTCCTATTTTAATTTCAGCCTTCATTTGTGAAAAAATCGCTATTGAAATCGTTGTAGGAGGTCTATATTAACACATTGTACCTAAGGATATTGATGAAGTTTTAAAATTGTTTATATTTAGTAACCAACTATAAAATCTTTATAAAACTATGGTTTTTTTCCTAAATAATTTGACACATCCGATTATTCTCTTTATTAACGATATGTAAGTTTTTAATACTTTCTACAAATTAAATCCTGTTGTTCTTAACAGAATATTCAACAATAACTTATGATTTTTAATGATGAAAACCATATTATATTGTATTCTGTATTGTATATTAGTCTTAATAACTACAATACTTTTCATTATGTCTTAAAAGCTACTTGGGGTAACTGAGAGAGTTATGTTATACCCACTGATGAGTACAAAGCAAAAATACTTATAGAATCGTGGTCAATTTTAGAAACCAATAAAATACCATCAAATGACATGCTTGTTATGAAATCGAAAGAAAATGTATAAGGGACAGATTTGGCGGTCTGACCTTGTAAAGACCCTAATGAAGTTTACGAAATCTATCAAAAATCTGATGCTTCTAACACATAAGTTATTGTAATCTCCAAAACACGCACCAATAATGATATCCAATCATCATTAATGTGTATAATCAACATAAATAATGTAATATATGTCGCGGAGACACCGAAACATGCCTAAATAACTACGGAGGATCGATTAAAATGCAAATGGAGGCGCGGACGATAATTGCATAAATCAAAACGCACTCGATTGAGTTGGAAAAATACTGGACGTGTGAGTTTTATTAATGGAAATATTAATTTATTACTTTAAACTTTAAAGAGACAAAGGGCCGGGACGCATTGCGAAGTTGAGGTTACAGCAGACGGACTTCAGAATTTTAAAGTTATAATATATAATAAAAAATACACCCAACAGTCACATACATAGTCCTGACCCCACCTTAAGATCAATTAAGTATTGTGTCGTGGGTATCAGAAACTACGAGAGACTTTTCGGACTCACAAACACCCAGACCAGAGGTAAATGCATGTGAGAGATCCCGAGACTATAAAGACAAACATTTGTCTCGGTGCGGGGATCGAACCCGCGGCCTCTTGTCTCACAGTATGTGTCCAAACAACTGCCTCATGAATATCATGTAATGATGTTGTTGTGGGTGTGTGGGTGTTGTTCTCAGATGCACCAGGTTTTTTTATTGTAAACGAGAATCTTGAGACGAGCGGTTCATCTGTAACTTCCATAGTGAAGTGGGAGTAAAAATTGGCCTAGGCAGTAAGTAGTAAATAAATACACCCAACAGTCACATACATAGTCCTGACCCCACACTAAGATCGAGTCTTGTGTCGTGGGTATCAGAAGCTACGAGAGACTTTTCGGTCTCACAAACACCCAGACCCGAAACAAATACCTGTGGATCACACAAATATTTATTTCGGTGCGGGGATCGAACCCGCGGCCTCTCGTTTCACAGGCGGCGTCTAACCAACTGCGCCACGGAGGCTGTCATATGACTACAGATATCTATATGGGCCACAGATAGTATGTCAGAAACGTGTCCTGTCTGCCGAGCAGTAGTGTTTGCGTTGATTCAGTGCAGACCACCGCGTCAATGTAGGTCGCAGCAATCGCGCCCACGCATATAAAACTATCACTCGAATAATCATCGCCGCCCCACTTGGAATCGAACCCACCACCTTTATTTATAACGCTGTTAATGTTCCGCCTAACTATTTCCTATGTTTTGTGTGACATTTTGAATTAATATTTATACGATACGCCACGAGCGCCGAGCGGTGGTGAGCAACGTGTAATTTTGTCGTGTCCTACAGGAATATTGTGTGTAGATGCTCTACTTCAATATCATACTGTGGTATTATCTATAATACATGTACATATTTTTCTCTTTCTGTATTTAATGTTTAAAATATATGTTATATGAAAGAGAATGAGCACAGGCTTCCATAGCACAGTATATTACACTAGTTTGAAGGCCTGAGTCTTATGTAATCGCATCTGTGAAAATTTTGGAGAATACATAAAAAATTCGCATTTACAAGGAATTTTCTTAGCTTATCTCTTACTCTTCCACACCAGAAACTCGCGTGCTCATCTTCAAATTTAATTTCGTGGTGGCTCAGTTCGCCTCAAACCAAACAGATCATTTAGTCGCATTTCAAGTGCATAATCAAGCCATGTTACAATTTGTCTAAATATCAATGGGGTCTAAAAAACAAAATTGTGTAGTATTTGTCGCGAACATGCAAAAGGGCAGCGTGGCAGACTGAAGCAAAAACATCTCTGGATAGAAAGGGAAGTCATGCCCAGCAGTGGACGAATACAGTCTAATTTCGACTAGAATTTGAGTCACCACATCGCGCCCCTTACCATGTTCAAATTTATCTTAAGTATCTTACAGAAAACCAACCCAAAGTGATGATTGGCTATTGTGTTTTATTTCGTGAATGAGGTTGCCGGACGCCCAATACACATTTTTCCTCCTTTTGTTACTTTTTCTTTCGATTTTGATAAGCCAGCTACGGACCTACCACGGGCGGTGGTAGTTATTTCCTAGATGTGCTATTTCCTCATTTGTCCATGGAATAATAAAATGTATTTAGACTATATATTTATGTTTAATATAATACATTACCACATCTATATTAACAAGATGACGTCAATCTAGAAACAAATATTCTGCAATAACATATTCTGTTTGTTGAGGTGTAACTGACAATATACTAGTGGAAATTGGGACCCTAAAATACATTGGATATTCGATCAATATTGTCCAATGTCTGTGTTTTTTGTCTTCTTACATGTGTGATGATCTTGACATATTATTTTCTTTATTGCCGCCGGCATATTGATGTCATGTCTCGACAATTACCTAACTCAGCCGTACAAAATCACTTGACCAATAACACTATCCATCATTATTATTCTAAATTATCTATGAATTGCTCTGAATTTAACTGCGCTGCAACCTCTGTATAATTATTGTATTGTCAACTTGTTTTGAAAAGAGCAACGCTAGAGTTTCTTGGCCGTTCTTCTCTGGCGAAAACAGCCTTGTGAACCGGGTGGTAGTGGAAAAAGTGACTGAATCTAAATAATGTATGACATTTCATGGGTTCAATAAATAAATATTTTCATTTATTTTCATTTCAATTATGTTTAATGAAGTATTGATACGAGGTTATTTTATGCTGGATTCAGAACTTCACCAAAGCTTTTAAACTTTGACTTTAGCTGCTACACTGATCTAAAGCAGTTTCATATAAGAATACTAGAAAACACCTTTATTTGTTCATTAAAGTTAATTGATATTATGCAGGTTTTTCTGAACCTGTTTGGTTTCAGAATGTTGAAGTCCACCAACCCAAGTTTCGCCTTGTGAGTTCCCACGGGTTTGTAGGGGGCGAGCCTATCGCCATATCGGGCACAAATTCCTGACTCCGGGCTGATAATGAATAGAAAATTATAATATCACTTTGCCCGACCCGGTATTTGAAGCCGAGACCTCAGCGCAATAATCGTACTTTAGTACAACTGCGCCACCGAGGCAGGGAACCATATCAATACCTGTATTTTCAGGTTTCTATGATATAGAAACATGACTGCGATAAGAAGTTTGGCCTAGAATGGACTAAACCGACTGCCAATTAACATCACTTGATGTGACCAGCTTTGCCATAGCGTTTATTGTGAAAATTCCAGAGAGCTATTTTGACCTTTCTGTTTACACCAATCTTGAACGAGTTCTACTGTTTCATAAGTTTACCCAAATTATTTGAATTACCAAGATTAATTAGATGATCTAGTAAACCTAAATTTCCCGAAATAAGAGTGATTTCCATCCCTCTATATCTTCACATCGTTGCGTGTAATCATAAACATTAATCATTAATGAACTAACCTGCTAGTATACCACTATTGTATCTAAAAATAAACATACAACCAGACTAAATTATAGCATACATTACATTTCGGAATAATAATTTCAGCTTCCATAAACAAATGCGGAAGAGATGTAAAGAAATGAAGACGTAAGGTATTCAAGAATGCGCCACGCAATTATCACGTTATAAAGACGATGTACATTTGTTAGTTCGGCCTTAAACTGTAGGAAAAGATGTCGCGCGAGGTCGATGGCTGGTACGGACTTATTGTCGCAGGTGGGGGACATATTGGAACTATTTTATTAGGTATGTTGGTTTAATTTGACTTTATATCAGAGTTATATTTATGCTACCAACAACTTCATTTTTATTCATATTACAGAAAACTTGTCTTTGATATCCGTTCGCCCAGGTTCCAGGATTTATTTCAGGCGCATGTAATTTTATGTTGAAATTTACAAATGGTTGTCTGATCTTGGAATTTAAAACAGGACCTCGAGGTTCTCTGTCCATTTGTTAATATTAAAGTAACATTGCATGAGTATGTAATGCCATATACATATATAAATAATTGCTGAACAAAATAGAAATATATATATTTTTTTTTAAATAAATACACCCAACCGTCACATACATAGTCCTGACCCCACACTAAGATCGAGTCTTGTGTCGTGGGTATCAGAAGCTACGAGAGACTTTTCGGTCTCACAAACACCCAGACCCGAAACAAATACCCGTGGATCACACAAATATTTGTTTCGGTGCGGGGATCGAACCCGCGGCCTCTCGTTTCACAGGCGGCGTCTAACCAACTGCGCCACGGAGGCTGTCAAATATATATGTCTGTCATATATGGCTATAATGGCTGTCATATATATATTATGTATTTTAAAGTTTATTTACGTAAAATACCGATAGATGTGAAACATTGCTTACAAGCCTGTATTAAACACTTATTAAGCTCAATTCGACGGTAAAAAATTAATCTCCGAACAACCGTGGGTCTCAACTCTCAACCCCCGTATTCCCACCAAATCCGTCCCCATTTCGATACTAATACATTGGAAATGTAGGAACACAGTCCTACAAGGTTGTGACGTAGAGGGAAGCTGGTGGACGCGACCATGAGCTGGTCACGATGCGTCAAACACCAGCTATTCTGAGGGGAAATTGTCACAGAGTCGAATTCCGGAAATAACGTCACATATTATCAATTTAGAACATTGCGAGAGTTGTTTTTAGTGTAACATACTATGTATGTCGGAGCTCGACGAAAAATATAGTTTTCTGTCTACAATATTTTGTGTTTAAAATTTGAAAACATTGCGTATGTATGAACTTCTAATTGGGATAGGAATTACTGAGATGTGAGGAGCTGATTGAAAACTAGACCAAATGACTTAATTTTTTGAAGTTGTAAGTGCATTTTTATAGTTAAGGGTCACTTTAAATTTGATATCTCATATCGTGGGCAAACCTGCATATCAAGAGTTCTGCGCAAAAAATTGGAAGGCGCTAAATATTAAATTATGATTAAGACAATTAACATTTCCTTTTTCTTAAAACAAGTGGGAAGAAACAAGATCATAATAAAAATGGCTAAACACGTTTTGAATAAAATATTGTAAAAAACAATTTACAAAATACTTAAATATTACGAGTACAAAGTGGTCCTCCTACACCTCAAAACATATTTTAAAATTACAAAATTTAAATTTCCTGTACCTTTAAAAATACGCGCCCGTTATTACAAAATGGCGGCACAGTTTTTTAATGCAATGGTCACTTCAGCAAACAGCCTTGTTGTAAATGGTTTTTATTTACTATAACATAAAAGAAACATAAAGTATAGTGCCAAGCCGATAAACGAGTAGATCTTAGATCGGAACATTATATTTAGCTCAAGGCTCTCACTGAAAATATCGACTATGTGTTAAAAATAATATGTGTAACAAATACCATTATCGCTTCAGGCAGACACTTCGCCGTGGTTTTATGTGCATTTTTATTTCAAGCAAATGCATTAATGTCGCATAGAGTTGATAGGGTTGGCACTTTCACTTCTTGGCAGGCTTTTTGAAGCGGTTAAGAATTTTAGGGGGAGGTTCAGTAGTGGACATTTGGTGAGTGATGATAACCACAATAAGTCTCTACGTTTATCAGTCTTGGTGTGCTATAACCTTTTACTGCAAGACACTCAACTAGTATGTAAGTATGGTTTATTTTTGGACTTCTACTTAAATTTAATGCATTTAATAATTTTTCTTAAATTTTCGACAGTTTTCAAGTTAAACAACCAGTGATTCCGAAACAAAACTAGCCGTGCAATTTGTCTTCTTTCCTGATATGTATAAACACAACACACACCATCATTATTACAAGAACAAAAATATTTTTCTGTTAAATATAAATATAAAATTTAAAAAAAAGTGTAGTACTAAAAACACATACGAGCTCAAAACATAGCCCGTAACCCCCAATCGACTAATCACTAAAGTAATGACTCACTAATGAGTAAAAAATAGGTATAACGGCGGCAACCCTGCTTCGTGATAATATTGAACATTCAACGCGATTGCGCGACCTGAGGAACAAGAAAAAAATTTAACATTTACATGCAAACGCAACTATCAAGTGATTTATCTGTTTGTTTCGGTTTTCCGTGACTTTATTTAAACGCAGTGAAAATTTCACGACATTAGGCACCCCTGTCGCTTAAATGTACAAAATGCCGAACGGTAGCTATTTTTAATAAAGTTTTTTTGCACTAGTCTAGAATATCTCCGGAATTTCTGAACTATTTTAAATATTTATTGAATACACTGATCTCGCAAACTCTTGACTTTTTTTTATTTAGTAGGTTCATCAAAATATATTGAAATAAAATTAGCTAGGTACTTTCTTTTTTATAATCATTTATTTCTTGCCATCCTGAGATGTTAAGTTTCATTGTGTCCGGTAGTTACTTTGGTTACAATTTTAATCTTGTTAATCTTATTCGTTTCTTGCAAGAAAAATGTACCTTTGTGCACAATCTCCTTTTCTTTAATTCGTACTTGAAGGTTTTAGAGGAGTCAGATAAATCACCTATTAATTTTAGGAGTAGGGAAAATCAAAGTTTTAACGCAGTGACTCTTAAAAATCTTTTAAGACTATCACAGTCGATTTCACCTGCGAATCGATAAACACTAAATCTTATTTCCAGTTGACCTTAGATTCATCCTCAGCCATCGGTTAAATATCTACTGCCGGGAGTAAATCTTCTTATTCAATTACTGGGAGCTAGTTTATATTACATATTTATGCATATAACGCTGGCTACTAGACGTCTTCTTTATAGGCCGGACACGTTCCATAATAGTTCAAATAAGGTATATATATTTTGCCTGGTTGATTCAAATCAATCAACATTTTTTTAATTCAATTAATTCTACTATTGCTTTGGAACGTGTTGTAGCTGTGAAGAAGAAACAAGATATTTCCTCAGCAACGCCATTATTTTTTTTAGTTACCTAGTAGATAGAGACCGTTATGCGGATGTGTTACAAAATTTGATTCACAAAATTTTATCTGCCATCTCCACGCTTGTGAACTAAGATCTAGTTCTGGTGAGAGGAAATTATGTAATTATTATAAGCAGATAAGAATAATACAGTTCATCGCATTGGTTTACTTGCGGAAAGAGTGGTGTCTGGTTTGTGAGCGGTGAGGTCTTGGGTTCTTCTTCTAGTTCGGGCCGTTCATTTAGTGTGAGGTTTTATTTTGAGAAAACTGCACATGGGTTGCCGGTTTCTGAAAATACCCGAGATGGCGATAGGCTTGCCACTTATCAAATTTTTTAGGAAATTGAGCTTGGCGAAATATAAATCTGGTTGCCTATTCATTGTGGAATATTTTCTAGAAATTATGTATATATGTAAGTTTCATATACATTTTAACGTTTTCAGTGCGTACATTTTTTGTGCTAACATACAAAACATAATAATATCTGCATTACGATAAGCATTGAGTCAGAACCTTCTCGAATAATCGCCGTTGATCTCACGGCCCCTGCTGACATATTTACTGCGGTAAAAGTATTAAACAAAAATAAAATCATCTCAATAAATGATGACGGTCGGTAATGACCGGATGCGATATATTTTTTTACTCAGTCGTTTCCTGTTTACGTCTCTTATTTATTGGATTAATTAAAACCCTGTCATGAGCCGCAGCATTAAATTGTTTTATGTTAACAGATGTAAATAGTTTCTTTGTGTTGTACAACGGAGATAAATTAAAAGAGAAATTGAATATTGGACGTGTTGGACCGGCGCCTAGTTTAATTTTTATAGTGGTACGACAAAATAGTTGTATTACGGTACGGTTACAAAGCTGAGGTCTCGGGTTCGAGTCCCGGGTCGGGCAAAGTGATATTGGATTTTTCTATTCATTATCAGCCCGGAGTCAGGAATTTGTGCCCGATATGGCGATAGGCTCGCCCCCTATCACATCGTGGGACTGAACATACAAGGCGAAATGTGGGTGTCCTAGTGGCGCCTCTGCCTACCCCTTCGGGGATAAAGGCGTGAGTTTATGTATGTATGTATTTGATGGTTCAGTGCAATTCCAACAGTGAAATATTATTCCATCCTCCTTATAATATGCAGCAGACTGAATCCAAAAAGCGAAACGGTTGCGTTGGTCCCTTTTCCGTGATTTTTTATTTATTTTTTAATTAATTATTAATACGGTTAATACCATTAAAATTAATTTTACTTAAAGTTCAAATACTCAGTCAAGCATCTTGCTCGCAGAACCTCAAGCACTCGATTAATATCTTCGCTCATTCATCCGCAAACATGTCACATTCAGTCACAAGATTCATGCCTAGGAGAGCATTTTGTCAGCATCCGTGGTATTGGTAATAAGCACATGTTTACGGCTTCCGCAGTAGTTGTCAGGGATGTATAGTTGGCAGAACTAATCATGTAGATCAGGAGCGTCCATCTTCCCACGGAAAATTTTAAAGCAATCGTAATTTGATCGTTCTGCCGCCGAACTTCAAGGAAATTGAAGTCTAGGCAATTTAATAGAAACTTAGTCGAGTACAGGTATGAGTAATACCCATAGTCCATACTAATATTTACCATTACTATCGTGTTGTATGGTGTTCGATATCTGGGCGAAAAGGAATGCATTATCACCTGTTTTTGGCTGACCGATAACGTCACTATTTGTAAGACAGTGGTACAATTATGATCGAACCAAATCATCTTTACTGTAGCTTTAACAGAGTTCTCAAAGCCTACCGAAAAGTATCTTCGTGATTTTTATTGTCGAACGTATAAAGAATTTAATTTAGAATACACAAATACTTTCATCTTATCAAACAGTACATTATCAGTAGAATTTACTGTGCCTCGCTGTATCGCCGGTCAAGGAGTCTCAGCCGGATGAAATGGAAACTAGTTCAAGGGCAACGGTAGCTCCGCTGTTACCGGGGAAGGAGAAATATTCTCTACTTTTCAAATACTTATTATTTGAAGTACCAATGAATGTAGCCCGACTTGGTAACCAGTACTGTTAGAATATAGAATTGAAACGACGGCGTTGTTGTACCGTTTCGTTCAGCAAGACATTAACAGAGGTTCAAAATATCTATTTTATCGTGGTTTTCCTTCTTTTTCCGTTTTTATTTTCATAGACTGCCTCGGTGGCGTAGTTGTATTACGTTACGGTTACAAAGCTGAGGTCTCGGGTTCGAGTCCCGGGTCGGGCAAAGTGATATTGGATTTTTCTATTCATTATCAGCCCGGAGTCAGGAATTTGTGCCCGATATGGCGATAGGCTCGCCCCCTATCAAATCGTGGGACGGAACATACAAGGCGAAATGTGGGTGTCCTGGCGGCGCCTCTGCCTACCCCTTCGGGGATAAAGGCGTGAGTTTATGTATGTATGTATTTTCATAGACTGGCAAATCACTTACGATTTATATCATGTGGACGCTCTGCGACGGCTGTGATCACTTACTGTCAGTTTTTTTTATGTGATAGGGGGCAAACGAGCGTGCGGTTCACCTGATGGTAAGTGAGCACCGCCGCCCGTGAACATCTGCAACACCATAGGGCATGGAGATGCGTTGCCTGCCTTCAAGGTATACGCCCTTTTTTGTAGGCCGCCAGGTGGTATCTGTCTGGATACGCTGCTATTGGCAATTGGTTCCAAAGATTCGTTGGTTACAAATTAAAGCCATTTGGTTTTCCAGAATTATACAATAAACCGCCAACCCGCACCAGGCCAGCGTGGTGGACTATATGGCCTAACCACTCTCAATCGATTCACTCGGTTGTAGAGTAGGCCCGTGCCCAGCAGTGGGATGTATATGGGCTGATACAGATGCAATAAAAAATAATCCAAGACGCATGTATAGATTAGCATCACATAAACCCTGTCTACTCGCGCAATCTCTTCACAAACACAACGCAAAAACAAACCCGTTATAACATCTCTATTTCTGGGTGATCCAGCCAGCTCATTCAGGCAAGTCAAAATAGACTACATTGTAGTATAAAGTAGTTGACCGATATATCAGAATAAGAGCACTCAAAAAGCACGCAAATAACCTTCGAATCATTAAATATTTTTCGTAATTTTATTTTGGGAAATCGTCGCCTGCAGGGTTCCAACAGCTCACTGCATTTTATTTTAGGAAGTCTTTGGGTGCATGCTTCCAAGGCTGTGGAGGTCCTTCGAGGCCTATGTTTAGCAGGGGACTTCCTACGGCTGAAGAAAAAAAGGGAGAGAGAGAGAGAAAATGTATATTATTGCGAAGTAGTGCGTCGTTTGGAGCTCTTATCATGGCACTAAACCTAGATAGTGATGCCATTAATTCGTTTGTACGATGCCATTAACAGGCCACTGTGCAGGCTACTCATTTTTTACGCTATCTCGTTTAGGACGCGGCCGGATTGCCAGCGATAAGAGGAGGTAAATTATTTTTAACCCTTCGATTTTTTTACATCGCGCCTCCTCTAACTCATAACACAAAAGTCATATCATAACAATAATGTCAACAGTTTTTAATGAATTATTATTCAAATAAAGACATAAAAATTCGTCGTATTATAACTACATCGAATTTCCTATTCGTTTTTTCTAAATTCCCCAATGAATATTATATTAATGGATAAGAAATTGCTTTCCAACCGAGCAACTGTCGGTCCATCCCTTACGGATTGCTGTCTAATCCAAAAAAAAATTGAACCGACCTTCTTAAGTAGTGCATCTGATCTAGAAATTGAATCCAGCACTTCCACATCATATCATGGGATTAGTGATTAGTCAGCATGGACTCACCACTAAGCAAATTATACGACATAAAAGAAGCTGTAAAATCGCTGCTCCCTCATCGCTAAACGCTCCCAATTCAACCGCGCTTTTAAATTTATAGTAATAGAAATGAAGGAGTTCTTCGACATCGAATCTATTTGTGCCGCGAGCGTCCACAAATCGGTCAGCCGGAATTTACACATTTCTTTTGTGACGTCACACGAGAACGCGCGAAAAAATTTCAGCACACCTCGAATTGCAATTATACTCTCTGAGTCATACACTTTTTGAGTTTCACTCATAGATATTTCTGGTGCGGTTGATACTAAAGTTTGGAATTTGGAGTATCATTCGAAGCTATCTCTTGATGTATTTCGGTTTTTTTGGGTTGTAACTATATTAAGCTTCGTGGTAAGTGCAGTGCCGGCTAGATAAAGTATCCATTTTCAATACACGTTTCTCTCTCATTATTTACTTATGCCGCTCTTGGAAATTGCTCTTTCATGCTATGGTGGAAAAGCACAGGGTTATAGAGATGATATGTGGGCTGACAGAACTTTTCTACAGCACAGTGTAGAAGCGGATGTACGAATTGGCGAGATTTTTGGTTCGGGACCCATCTGATTGGGTTGCATTGTAGGTATTTACCATCAGGTGCACTAAAATCATTTTAGATGGTGACTCTAAGTGGTGATTCAAATTAAACATTTAAAACAACGTCCCCCGATCGAAAGTGCGTCCATTTTGGCCCGGAACTGACCTCCAAACTGGCATTCCCACGGGGAGTGTGGTGTTGAGCGAAGCACGGGCGCAGCCGCGGCCGCAACGTGATTAATTATGGACACGCGGTCAAACTCCATATTAAACACGCCATTACTACGCGTGAAAACATTTAACATTTAAACTGATCGCAGTTCTTAGGGCTTGTTTCAATGAATTGCAATTGATTGTTGAGGTGTAGTTGGTTGAGAGTACGGAACATTAAACTCTTTTTCGTAGTTGAGACCTATCTGTATCAGCCTATATACGTCCCTCCTCACGGCACAAGCCTCCTCTACAATCGAGAGTACGATTGAGAGGGGCTAGGCCATATAATCCACCATATAGTCATATAGTCCATTTGAGAGCTAGTTGTGAACCAATCGGCTGGTTTGATTCGCATGATACAAATGTTTGTGTGCCCTAAAATTTGTTATGGTTCTGGGTGTTGTGTGATCAATAAGTGTATCATCGTTTTTGATACTCAAGACACGAGAGTTGAGTCTTATTGTGGGGTCGAGACATGTCTTTGGCTGTTGGGTGTATAAATATTTTTCAGTTTGGTATAATTTAATAAGTCTGGAGAATTTAAGGGACTGTTTGCATAGGTAACTCCGCATTGTCTGATTCTGCTGTCAATTAGCAATTTTGAAACCCTGTTGATTTTACTTTGAAAGATATTGCAGCCATTTATAATTATGTTTTATAAAATTCAGACGTTAATGGACTTTATAATATATTTATGAAATTTTCGTGCAGAATTCTCACGTGTGCATGTTTCTTTCGCAGTAGAAAAACGATGATTCATTATGAACGGTCATAATTTCGAAAATTCAGAGATGTGCCTTAGGCTCGAACCTCTTTCCTTCAGCTAGGTCCAAATATCATAAAAGAAACAGCTTCCCAACTTAGATGCAGAATAAGACATTACAAAATCTCCAACAGGTGGACACAAAATCACACATTTGCTTACTCAACAGCGAACGGAAAGTTGCGTGGAGCGAGCGACACGGAAGACAGCAATAAAATCGACGCGTATCAAATCATAAAACCATATGTTATTTATTTGATTGAGCAAGCGTGGCGTGCACTGAGCACTCTGATATTGTTTAATTATCAACAAACTGCTGTGCGAGCGCTACGGCCCACGAAAAGAAGAAATAAAACCATAAATACACCTAGCAACAAGTTGCCTGCGCGCGCGCAGATCCCGCACAGGAAGCTGAGAACAGTACAGCTGAATGCGACTCATTTATACTGGCTTAAAAATTATATTATGTACGTAATGATTTTTGTATAGCATAGATAGGTAAATAAGGCATTCATATGCTTTTATAATAGAGCCATTTGATTTTATACAAAATAATTTAGTGTAAGTTGGTCAAAGCAAAGTTATTGTGAAAACTCGGAAACCTTGGATACGCTGCTTGTTTTTTGAATGGGTGGAGAAAAGATAGATACAATATAATCAAGAAAGGATGTATAGATTGGTGGGTTGTTGGCACTCTCACTTAACCGACAGCAATACAATTAATTCATGCTAGTTTCTGTTTTAATAATGGATAGCGCCACCCAACGGCCAATACACGTTATTCTATTTTATTATCAAAAATAATCTACCAATTTGTTTATAATTATAGTTGTATTTGTACAATAGATAAAATAAAATTAAATTATGATGCCCACATAACTATGTATTTGTCATTATGACTCCCGTGACTTTATTTAAACATTGACCTTTTTATTACATTTATGCTGCATACAAAATAATTTAATAGACAAAAAGATGGCAAAAGTCGTAACGTATTTCGTAAACAAAGTAATTTATATAAGTAATATCTGGCTATGATATTACACAAACAATATTTGTATTATACACGAAAATAAACAGGATTAGTTTTAATAATGAAGCGAGCAATAATATCTTTGTTTACGAGGCAACAAAAACTAATCTCATTTAGCGCCGCTTGTATTATTGAATTAAATGTCTGAGAGCATATTTCATCAAGTGATGAAAGTTTATGGGTCGGTTTACGAGTTAAATTATTCAAATTGCAATTATAACGTGGATATTAAATACATTAGGCAAATTGAATATATTTTACACACAGTGACTACCTTAGTAATTAATTTGTTTCTGTATTCTTGGCAATATCTTATTTTAGTTTTTTTTAATTGTCTTTTTAACAAGGTTAAACTTTTTCATAATAAAAACACATGTTTATGACTTAGTTTTATAATAATATGCTAGATAAGACTATTTACGTAAATTGTCTTAAACCATAGGCGATGAAAATATTCTTTACGTCCTATCAAAAAAAAAAAAAAGTTCTTTCGGCCTACAGTGAAGTTCGGTAACTTCGAATATGCATGTAACTTTGAATGGGGCCAGTTTGAATTGTATGTTTTTCGGTATATTTTAGTATAATTACTTGTTTAATTACAAGATATAAACATCTTCCATAGAAGTCGTAGAGTTTCCTTGACCATGTTTCAAGAACACCAGCACACAAGGGTTTTGACCAGGTCAACACAGTGATAATACTTTAGAACAGCATGAACACGCAGAATTTGAGTTGTTAGTCACGTAGGCGTCACGTAAAATGGCAACTTAAACTAATTGCTACCCATGTGATAATATGCCTGCAGTACTTTATATCATATGTTTTTTATATATTTTATAACATACAACCTGGGACGATCTATCTTGATACGAAAGGTAGAGAGGAGCAGACCACGTGGCCGCAGACAAGCTTGTTGGGCTGATCAATAAGCAAGACGCTAGCCATGACTATCCCGGAGGCGCTGCATCTGGCGGAGGACCGTCAACCCTGGCGATGAGCTGTCCAAGACTCGACCAAGTGACAGGGGTCACGATCCTCAGCATTGAGGGGACGATTAGAGTGAGAGATACCACACATATGCTCAAGGCTGTATCCTTGATGGAGTAGCGGTCATTAGGGGCTCCCGTATATTGTCGAACTTATTTCTATAAGATGTGATGGGAGTGTCTATCGCTAAGTCGGACACAAATAACAGTCACAAGTAACACGGATGAGATTTGTTAAACCAGAAAACATACAAAATGGATTGCCCGGTTTTTATATATATATCAATAAAACCATAGATATTTTACAAATCCTGCCACAAGGGTTTTGGTTCTGATTATGATATGCCGTTAATGAAGTATCGTAATGGGTCGTTTGCCTTTAGGTGTTTGAGCTCGCGTGCATCTCGCTTTATTGTATGAGTTAAATCATTCTATCACTTTCACATTGCCCATCCATGTTATACTATATCTATTGTAAAATGACATATTGCTAGTAAGAATAAAGTGCCATACTGCCCACTCTGCATACAGTGGATCGTAGATTGCGGATCTAGGTCGGATCGATGACCCGTGCCGAGCGGAGCCGAGTGCGCCCGAACTCGCCCGAACGTGTCCGATCTTGTGCGAATGCAGTTTAGAATTTTTTATCTAATTTATAGCGCCCAGATGACCATTTAAATTTAGTTAATGGGACATAAGTAGGTAAATTTGATGTTTCGAAGTTTTTAGTTATTTATACATTTCGTGAGAGGCGAGAGACTTTGTTGGCTAATATTTTGTGTTGGTGACGTCATTTGTTACAGCGTGGTTTGACCCTTAAACATTGAAAGGGGTAATTATAAGAAAAAGTAAAACAGATTACTGTGATAATTACATTTATAATTCCCTTGATTAATTATATAATTGACTGTTCGGGCGACGCTGGTGGCACAGTTGATTAACATTCCGGCTGTGACACTAGTGGTCGTGGGTTCGATTCCCGCATCGAGATATAATTATTGTGTGATCCACCGACATTTGTCTCCAATGTGGAAAAAAATTATAAAACCTCCCGTTGTTAAAGTTCGAGTATAATTGATCATTATTAGATCATCGATTTTACATAATTACATTTTTTACGTTAATTAATCCAAAGTGAATGAGAATACAGGTTTCTATAGTATTAGATAACTACACTACTCTACACTAGCTCGCGTTCGCGGAATCGATCGATTTTTTTGCAATTTTATTGAAATGGTCATGACTTATCTCTGGTAAATTTATACAAGGATTATTGGTATCACAGCATAATAAATACAGATATTATTAATTCGATATTAACCTTATGTGTATTATTTTTTCTTTATTTTTATTCTTACTGTTGATTGCTTTGACTCTATGTCTTTGTGTTAAATAATTATAACTGTAAGTGGCTACAATGTGATTCGTAACAGTAAAATCTGTAATAGGCTTTCTGTTAACTAAAAAAAAAAGTATGCTGTATTTGTATCTGTTAATTTTCCAAATAAAATAAAATAAGTAATGATAAGTTTATGTTTAAAATAAAACACATGGCTCAAAGCTACTAAGTACTAAGCTTATATGAATAAGCTTTTAGATTAAAAATACCAAAGGCATGACAATCGTACTAATTTAATAGTTGCAAAAATGAGCATCTCGGTTAGTCCTTCTTTTACCAAGTACCTCGTCATACATTTACCACATCTCGACACTTATTTGCATACAAATAGTTAATTAACTTGTGTGTCACATATTTATCTCGATAAAATACATTCCTGTAGAACAGACTCCGAACAGAATCTACACAAAGTTCACATAACAAAGAGGTTTAATTATGCGATGACCGCCGGGATAAGGGCTACCCAGGCACCCGAAAACTTTCGATAGCCAACATCTTTGCTAGGGGTCTCTAGAGATGCACTTGACTCAACTATTGTACCCACTGAGCATACTTACGCCCACTTACAGAACTTGCCTACCGGTGTCAATGACCTTTGATATTTATCACCTCAAATAATTTTCCTGAAATATTCAGTAAATTATTTGCGCGGAATTACAAAAATATAATGTAAAATTCGTAGTATATATGTTGAGTTATAAAATCATGTAAGTTTAAGTTTCAAATTTTCTTTTTAAAATGCAATGCTATATGGCTGATACAATTAAATACACAGAAATACATCGCAACATATTTAAAAAACACAAATGCGGACTAGGTATTTATTAATTAAGTTTAGTAGTATGTTTCATAAGGGTCATTGACTGCATGCGATTAAACGGGATGACATATCGCTCACCACACTGCGGCGGAGTCGTTAAAACGGTAATAAAAATTACAACTGAACCAATAACGAAGTTTTATGTGTTTATATTGTTTAATGATTGCCGAAAATAATTTTAAATAAGGAGTTGCATTTGTAATTAGAAGCTGCATGTTTGATTCCCGCACAAGGCAAACATGTTTCAGATTTGGATGCTAATTTAGGAGTTGCATTTTTTAAGCAGTGAGTTCGATCCCCGCCTAAGATAAATGCTTCGGGTTTGAGTGTTGTGAAACTGAGAAGTAGCCCAATAAAATATGCATCTGTGTAATTTTTTATGCGAGCACGACAAAGCGACACAATGGTAATAGTAGAATTTAATTAGCGTGTACACAGCAACAAATACCTTTATCTTGCTGGTCGATGCAATTACGTTGATCTGATTGTTTCCGGATATATACAGGCCAAAGACGACATACTTGCGTCACTATGACGTATTCTGCCATGTACAATGGCCTTTACCCAAGCGGTCACGAACCAGCTCACTGATCCCAACAATATAGTAACTCCCTGTTATTACTGTAAATAATAGAAAACGTATAGTTTTGTGTAAACCCGCTTGTAACACAAACACGGGTTGTCAGTTGATATCGCTGTGACGGACACGCGGACTGACGGGCCGCTGTTTATAAACGACTATGTCCAAACAAATCCACTCCGACTTTCTAATATATACGTAATTTATATAACTAATGTTTTCGTGTGGCTTTCGCTGGATTTTTATGGTATTGGAAAAGGGTTGGTAGAGTTATAGGTGGTAATTCGGTGCCGTTATTGTAATTGTCTACGTGGTTTTATACTAGAAGAAGATGCGGATTCGGTGTCTGCGTTGAGACGAGTGTACACACTTGTATTCATAGAGCAACAGCAAATCAACCGCTAAGCTTTTTTGTCGTTTGCCGAAATTAAACAATAAAAGTAAAATAATAATTGTTAATCGACAAATACATAGTTCAAATCTCGTGTTTCATGATTTTTATTTCATTACGATGAGAGTGATTATAATTTACTTAAATGATGCGTAAAACATAAATGCTTATTGCTAAAAATGAAGACTGAATTTAGACTCAACGGCTTTGAGCTTATGTATGTTACGATATCATTTAGGCTGTGTCTTTTTATATAATAGGATTACCAATTTCCTTTTATTAGAGCATCAATAAAATGTCTAAGAAACTCTAAGACATACTCGATAACATTCTGTAAGGCAAAAGCAAAATAAAAGGTTATAAAAAAGCTCGAAAGCTCCCCTTAGGTACTCAACTGGGGTAGACTTCTTTGATTTGTGTATGCTATGGCCAAACTAAGCCAAGCCATGCTGTCCTTAAGCAAAACCTACGCTGAAAATCAATCAATACGTATTTTCGCGTGTTATGCTCATCGGGGACGCCTCAAGAATTCCTAGGTTAAGATACAAATCTTATACTTCACTCTATGTTCAAAGTTCCTTTAAATGTTATATTACTAATTGCAGATGTGTTAAAATTGTCAAAATTCAAATTTCCACACATTTGCATATTATCAATTTAAGAGTATGTTAGGCGAAATTTTGACCACAAAACCTCACATAACAAAATATCAAAATATCTAGATCAAGATACACAAACCCGTCCGATGCCAAGCCCATTGAATTGAGGCGATGGTGGCCTGAGTCCCCCCTCCCCCTCCCCTGGTGTTTGTTGCTAGCCGGAGTACAGACAGACAAACAACTTTCATATAGTGTTGGCTCGATCGCTGTAATTAAAGTTAAAAAGTGGAAGCGCCCAGCCTGGCGCCACACTCGCTTTCTAATACCTACCGAGTTTTGTACAGGCGCGCGCAAAATCGCTTGAATATTTCGAAAGTTGTTAGAAATGTGCTGTCAAGGGTCAATATGCAAATTGCTGTGCAGGACTGTACTACTGTTTTTGTTTAGTAATAAAGGTACATAGAAGTGTTGGTAAGACTCGTTCATTGAAGGTTTTGTACCTCACAATGTCACACACTATTATGACCGCAACACACGAAACGATATAATTGTGCAAGTCTGAGTTTGCACTAGTATACTGGAACGTGTGTGGGCAAATAATTGCGCATACTTCGTTCCAATTTTTGATTCAAGACTGGTGAAAACTCGCGTTTGCGCAAACGTACTTGATCGTGTGTGGCAGCCATTATAATATCCCAAGCTAGTAGTAAGCTACGCCTACTACTACTTAAGCTAGTAAACTAGCATCAGTGGAAACCAAAAGATCGACACTAAGCATTAATATTTGAGGTGTCTCTGGCTTACCTTCTAACCCTCGCTGAAAAAACGTAAGCCCGTACATCGATCTACTTTAATTTTTTTTTTATTTATTTAATATTTCAACACACACACAGTCATTACAGGTTTAGGTACCCAATTCGATCTGGCGGGACTATAACACAAATTACAAAAATAAAATAAAACAAAACAAAACATAATAACAATCTCACTACAACTAATATTGCTTTGTTGGAATTTCTGATTCTTAGTGATTAGAAAGTGCGTATGCTATGACCTATACGCCACAAGGAGATAAAAAAAAACTTAAACATCTATTATATTTACAGATAACTTATTATGGACTGTCCCGCCCTCTCACCACCACTGCAACTCTAGTAAGCGGACAGCATCTCTGCATCTTAGGATCAACAGTGGCACGCATTTTAATGGCACCGAGTATTGAAACTCCGTTAGTCTCTGGGAATATCTAACTTTTCTTTAAAGGATTATATATTACAGAGGAGAAAGTGATATTTGATTTTTCTATTCATTATCAGCCTGGAGTCAGGACTTTGTGCCCGATATGGCGATAGGTTTCTCCCCTATCACATTTTAGGACGGAGCATCCAAGGCGAAATGAGGGTGCCTTTGTAGCACCTCTGTCTAACCTTTCTGGGGAAAAGGCGTGAGTTGATTGACAGCCTCCGTGGCGCAGTTGGTTGGACGCCGCCTGTGAAATGAAAGGCCGCGGGTTGGATCCACGCACCGAGACAAATGTTTGTGAGAACCACAAGCATTTGTTTCGGGTCTGGGTGTTTGTGGAACCGAAAGGTCTCTCGTAGTTCCTGATACCCACGACACAAGACTCGATCTTAGTGTGGGGTCAGGACTATGTATGTGACTGTTGGGTGTATTTATTATTATATATGTTTGTATGGATTACATATTATGATGATAAAATTGACAAACTACTGTTGTCTGCGACTGTACCTGCTAGTGGGACAGTCGCCCACCGCCTAGCAACAGCGATCCCGTACGTAGCGGAACCGAGCGCCACTGTATCTACACTGCACCTCATGTACCGCCTGATCTTATCTGCACCTATTCTATCAATTGAGGGCTGTATATAACGTTACTTCTGTATGATATATTTCACTATATCTGGTAACAGAGTGATATAGATTATTGAAGGTAGGTACATAATTGGCTTACCTGGGGTGGTATAAAACCTCTCAGGTCAAATAGGCCGGATGAACCGGGATGCTACAACTATAGAAAACCGTAGTGAAGTAACGGTATTGCTGTTGCGTTTATTTCGGAGGGTAAGAATGCCGGAGAACCAAAAGTTGGTGGCTGGATATTTCCAAATTCCCGGATATCGACCATCACAAGTCATTTCACACGTATTGAATTTAGTTATTAGAGCTTATGTGAGTGGAAAACATGGGAGACTGGACAGCCAAAATAAAAAATGTTTATTGCAATATCACTACGCCCGATCTGGGATTCAAACTCGATACCTCTGGATCGCAATCGTACCGAAGTGCAATTGCGCCACCGAGGCAGTCGTGTGTAGGTATTTGTATTTAATTAACGCATATCTCAAAAGTGAAGGAAACCGTGAGGGTAACATATTTCAGAGTTCTCCACCATAAATTCACAAGAGTCAAGATTACAAGACTGCATTAGACCTAAACTATCCTTTTCTTCGAGAAGACGGTCACCGAGGGGTTGTAGTCAGAATGCTGGCATAGGTTTTGTTAGGGACCCAGCCACAATTCGCAGCGTGCCGACCTGGAAGGCCTGAGACACTGACCTACCCCTTCCCCCCACCCCCCCGGGGTACCGTAAGGGGAGCGTAATAGCTTTTCTTCGTGAACCAAAAAAGAGGCCAAATATTTCCAAACATAGTTTTCGTCATCACTTATTTCAGATATACCAAAGAAAGAGAAATGAATTTTATGCAGAATTTCATTACACCGGATACATCTTGAAGTTAGATCTAATATACAATATAAGTCCGCTGGTGCAAAGATAATTTATTTTAGGTCATTTAGGTTGCACTGACTGTTATCTACTAAGAATAAATTTAGCACAACAAAATATAGCAATTATTCTATTAAGTTTTGTTTGTTTGTTAATTAGATTTTAAGAAGGTTGTATCCTGAATCTGGTATCGTAATTCTGCACTTTTTGCTTATGCGAATATTTTGTAGTAATTTTTCTGTGGTAGATACCACTCATAGTTGTAACAGGGGGTATAGGTGTATTCAGTCAAATTTCAAAATGTATCTAGCTCAAGTTTTTTTTTATTGCGATATAAGGCGAGACGAGCATTCCATTCGCCTGATGGTAAGCGATACCGCTCTTGGACAGTAGCAAACCAAACAACACCATGAATTATAAAGCAATTTGACAGTCTCCGTGGCGCAGTTCGGGTCTGGGTGTTTGTGAGACCGAAAAGTCTCTCGTAGCTTCTGATACCCACGAAACAAGACTCGATCTTACTGCGGATCAAGACTATGTATGTGACTGTTGGGTGTATTTATTTATTATTTATAATGCTTGGCATTCTACTGCGTTCGCCACCCGGAGCCATAAGATGTTAAGTCTTATTATGTCCAGTAGTTACTCTGGCTACAATGCCCTTTAACCCGGAACACAACAGTGCATTTACACTGCTGTTTGGCGGGAGAAATAGACATTGCGGTGGTACCTACCCAGACGGCCTCTTAAATATGAGAGACCTACCACCAGTATCTGTAAAGGTCTGATTGAAGAATATTTTCTAGTTTACTAACCAGAGTAAATATGGGTAACAGAGCAAACAGCGCGAGAAGTCGCTCAGCCTCACCACCACACAGGGCAAGTACACCATATGCCAAATTGGTCAATTCAGCATCAATATTATCTTTTAAAGTGGTGTTATACATGCTGTTGCACCTGAGTAACCCCGAGCTGGGAGGCCAATCAAAAGATGAAAGCCGGGACCTTCCAATTTAAGGCAAATTAACATTTTATACCCCAAATAGGGCGTTAACTTACACGAACTTTGACCTTTAGGAATTTACAGAAGAAAATAAAACCGATTTCCATAAACCTCCGACTCGGTTTTACGACGGCTATAAAATTAATATTGGAGGTATGGTAATCAACTCCACATTCGACTAATGAAAATTAACACGTTAGATTTCCAAAATGATATCATTTTATCGGCGATAATTCACTTAGTAAACATAATTTGAACATATTTTTTTTTTATTTAAGAGTTTTCTGAAACACCAAAAATATTGTTGTCAAGCTTTTTTATAAATGGAATAAACACACAGTGTTCAAATAAAATGGAGAAAATCTATTTTTAGAACTTAAGGTGAAATTACCCTGTTAAAATGCATTAAAAATATTTTGCCGTCGCATCTTCCTCGATTTAGAGTTGCCTGAGGATCCTCTAATCCTTATTCTTTACTGTCCATATTATAATATAAATGATAGGCAAAACATCTAGTCTCTATTGTCAAATAGTCTGGTCAAATAAGAAATGTAAGAGTCTCGGTGTTTGTGGGACCGAAAAGTCTTTCGCAGTTCTTGATACCCATGACACAAGGCTCGATCTTCGGGCCAGGACTGTGTAAGTGACTGCTGGGTGTATTTTTTTTATTATTAAAAATTCCATTGGAGCTGAAAATTGGTGGGAATGTTCGGAACTCCATTGGGTCCAAGAAGATGTGACATATGAAAAGACTTCATTGTTCCCGTACCTGGAAATTATGATATCTATCTGTTTTGAGTTTGGGTCTTGTAAGTCTAAAAAGTCTAGCGGTTTTAGATACGACTCGACTGATCATAAAGACTATATGTGTAACAGTTGTATATATTGTTTATCATTCCTTTGTTACATTTAGATATAAATAGCCCACAACACAACGCGAGCGGAGCCACACGTTGTATCTAGTTTGTAGCTGGCTACAGTCCACACAAAGCGCGAGTTCGGCCGCTTACAATCACAAGTATAATTTATAGCTGCAACAATGTTGCAAATATCAATTGAAATGTTGTGCCGTGGGGGAGGGAGAGAGGGGGAGGGAGGGTTTACGAGCCACTAAATCACTTGCTCATTAACTGTTTCATTTGAAACGTTTTGGTGCCGATTTGTCATTTGCTGCGATTATACCGAAATAATATGTTGCAGTTGAGATAGAATATGTCGGCCATCTATTTGGCACTGTATCTTTAGTAGATAATGGGTCATGAATATTGTCAAGTGTCTTGTAATTTATTTAATAGTTATTAGGTTTACAAAGAAGGTTAAATGGCCACTCTCTGACCCTCTCACTTCATTCTAAAATGATCTAAGGATTTAAAAGCATCAATCTTGTCCCGCTGAGGTCATGTTAGTCACGTTGTCGCTTGGCATATTAAGGGGTCCAAAATCATGACATAAACAATATTATTGATCAGACAAACAACAATGTTAAATTCTTTTTTCTGCCGTACAGTCAAGCTGTGGAACGGTTTGCCATCGCACGTGTTCCCTCCTTCCTATAATCCTGGGTCCTTCCGCCGTAGCGTGAAGAGGCATCTCAGCGGGCCGGCATGATTGTATCGAATGGTATGAGACTACCGTTTGATACCATTCGATACTCTATCTGGACGGCATTAGCACTTATCATCAGGTGCAATGCAGTCACTATGCCGTGCCAGTTAAAAAAAAAAAACTGAACATAGGCCTTTTGATTCACTGGCTGCTGGCTTGACAACATGACTTTCGCGCCCTAGTAGAATTCTAAATATTATAATTATTTTCAAACCTAAATTCCCGAAATAAATGGTCCAGCTTGGGCTGATAAGTGAGCTCAATATTCCACAGCCCGTTAATGCTACCAGATCAATAAGCAATATTGTGGACAAAACCCAGCATAATCCATATAAAATACTTTACGACCAATAAATCGTCCGCATTACGCACAAGTCCCCTATCATTACGCAATCTATTTCATACGCACAATTACGCGCGAAAATCGCGATATTATTTTCGTTTTATATATTTCGCATTGGGGTAGGTTCTACTCAGGTCGACGACACAAGCAACGCACACTCACACAAAAACCGACCAAGTTTAAACTTCACACCAGATATAACCTCAAAACCATATCCACTTCCAATAAGGGTGAGAATCGCTTGCACGAACCGCACATGCAATTTGTTCTCATTATAATCGAATGCATTTGCTGCGCGTGTGTGTGTGCGTTCGAAAGATAATTCTAGTGTTGTGAAACAATTACGAATTTTTTTTGTCGAGTATTTGTTTTAGTTGCGATTATGTTGGGTAATTGCGATTGGTTCGGGTTTAATGTGGTGTTATTGTCGACGGGTAATTTGTTATGCGATACGGTAACTAGCTGTATTATAGTTTGTAACGGCTTGTATCGATATTTTTTTGCCTTGAGTAGAGATTGGCTTAATTGGAAATAAATGCTTTATCACAATTGTTTTATAATTTTATATCCTCATTATTTTGTTTTTATGTTTTATATCCTGTTTTTGCGTTACAAATAGAACGACGTATCTGATGACTAACTACAAGCGATAAATGCAGTATTAAATGAAACCGTTTTTTCTATATAAACCACTATGTAAATGTGGTACAAAAAAAAATTCATCCAACACACACGAAGATATTCCTATTTCCTAATTTGTCGGTTACTTGATAACTTGTTACAAGTGATTTAAAAGATGACCAAGATATCGAACGTGAGAGGAGAGCATTGTCAGTAATAAGTAATATGTTGGCCCGTAGATTCGCTCGATGCAACAAACAGGTGAAAGTAACCCTGTTTAAGGCATTCTGCCAAGTGTTTTATACAAGCAGCTTATGGGTTAACTATAGTCAAAAAACTTACAATGCTCTTCGGATTCAGTACAATAATGCCTTTAGGGCGTTGTTGGGTCTGCCCCGCTATTGTAGTGCGTCAACGATGTTTGCACAAGAACGCACCGATGATTTCTACGCTATAAGGCGTAAAAGAATTACGTCACTGTTATATCGGATGCGGGCCAGCTCTAACAGCGTCTTAACGGTTATTGCTGATAGAATGGACTGCCCTATCTTAAAATATTGGATAAAACTTGTAATATAAAATAAAAATAAAAAACTACTAACATAGAATAAGTACTATTGTAACTAACATATTATATTGGACTACAATTGTCTTAAGAAATAAATAAATATAAATATATATGTGCCTCATGCAAGTGTATGTATGCTCCCTAACTTTTAATTCTTAGTATATACACTGCTTTATATCGTTTTTATGCTAAGTAAGTACTTTTACTGGAATGCGCATTGTTGTATAAGTTTTATATTCTAATATTTTATTCAATATATTTCCTTCACTATGGTTGGTTGTCTCACTACAAATATCCTCTAGGACCCCCAACATTTCATGGCGACCCTGCCATAAGAGTCTGCCAAGGGGCAAAATAAAGTACTTGTGTCGTGTGAATCGAAAATGTGCCGGTCAACAGTCGAGAAAGAAGAGGTGTTCCTAAACCAGAATGCGGCAGGTGGTAGCAACGACGCCTTGCTAAAGGACATCGGAGGACACTTGGAGCGAATGAGCGTCATTACCATAATCATTTTAGTCGCCGTATCTGTCGTGGTAATGTACCTTCTTTTGAAATATTATCGAAGCTGCCATCGCCAATGGATAAATGAAGAAATGGGTCTACACGCTCTGCAACGCATTCGGGCATCTATGCGAGGACGAGTAATGTCTGATGAAACATCTCCTAACTGATCCAGCTAGCATCAATCATGAATATTATTGTTTTATAACACGATAATTTAAATGACATAAAACAGTGCACAAATTCACAGTGAATATGATACCTAGCGACTAAACTGCAACGTGTGAAATATTTCTGTGCCGTTTCGCAACAATTGTGGATACTTGATGCTTTTGTTTTCTTTTTTTTTGTCATGAAATAATTAATTATTGGTTTTATAGATTTAAGTGATGTTTAATTTAGATTATGATTGATATTTTATTAGAGAAATATGAGGTTCTGATAGATATTAGAAAATACTTAATTAAAAAGGGACAAGCTAGATATAAGGGTACTGTTATTAAGACAAAGTTAGATGAAGCGAAATTTATCCATGAGGAATGTACGAAAATTTTACTAAATTTAGAAAAAGGAAAAGATCAAAAGTTAGTTAAATCGGCATTAGATATTTTTCAAAATATTAAGAAAGTTTTTGAGGAAATAAGTAGTTTGTGTATTTTACCAAAAATTGTTTCCGAAAAAATGGAATTTGACTTAAAAGTGGCATGTAGTTTGCTTCCAGCAATGGACGGTGTTGAGGAGACAACCAAACGTTTAATTGACTCGTTAGAGATGTATGCAGATATGCTCGATGAGAAAGGTAAGACCCTTCTTATAACATTTGTAATTAAAAGTAGATTATCAGAAAATGCAAAGCTACGAATTACAGGTAAATATAGAAGTATTGAAGACTTAATTAAAGATATGAGATGCCATTTACTGACACAAAAATCGTTTACCGCTTTACAGACACAGTTATTAAAATTACAACAAGGTTCATCATCTATCGATAAATATGGTACCGAAATAGAGAGATTGTTCACTGAACTTACTTTATCGCAATCGGAAGGTAATTCGGACGCAGTTGAAATTTTAAAACCCTTAAATGAACAGCTTGCCATAAAACGTTTTTCAGAAGGACTACGTAGCTCAAAGTTGGGTACGATCATCTCTGCGCGCAACTATAGCAGCCTGAAAGATGCCATACAAGCTGCGAAAGAAGAAGATATTACTTCCCAGTCACTGTCAGGTAACGTCATGCATGTATTTAAACGTGGACAAGGTTTTCATAAAAATCACCCAAGGCGTTATCACAATTTCAGTAATAATCGTGGTCAATATATTAACAATTCCAATCGTGGTCGGTATGGTAACTATGATAACCAGAGATACAAGTGTCGTGGAAATTATGGAGGATATACTGGAAATCAGTATAATAATCGTAGTTCATTGAACTATAATAGGGGTCACAGGAATAGTAGAGTTTCACGATCTTTTAGGAACAGTAACAGAAATGTGTTTTCGGTGGAACATAATGAAGCCACTCAGCGTAATGATACACATAATAAAGAATTAGAACCTTCTAGCAGTCAGTTTTTTCGATCTTAAACATTGCATATTATCAAACCTGGGCAATGCAAAATACGTAGTATTTTACGTTAATAACATTAAATATTATTGGCTTATAGACACAGGCGCTACGTTATCAATTATTAAAAGTGAAGCATTACCAAATAGAATCAAAGTGCAAAGAGATGAAACTTTAATTAATGGAATCGGTGGTCAAAAACGTTCTCAAGGCTTAGTCAATCTAACGTTAAAGCAACATTTCGCAAAATTTATGCATAAGTTTCTTATATTTGACTCTTTACCGCTGAAAGCAGATGGAATAATAGGCCTAGATTTTTTAACTAAATTTAAAGCTAATATTAATTTACATACCAATACTTTAACTTTATATAATCACGAAGATAAATATTATTTTAACTTTATTGATGAACATGATAGATTGTGTAATGAGTTGATAAATTGAAATGTTGGGGGTCCTAGAGGATATTTGTAGTGAGACAACCAACCATAGTGAAGGAAATATATTGAATAAAATATTAGAATATAAAACTTATACAACAATGCGCATTCCAGTAAAAGTACTTACTTAGCATAAAAACGATATAAAGCAGTGTATATACTAAGAATTAAAAGTTAGGGAGCATACATACACTTCACCTCCCATGGCAAAGAAAGAAAAAAAAAAACGGACAAATTCAGTTTTTTTTTTTTTTTTTTTTTTTTTTACACAATCCAATTGAAATCATTTCTGTTACATACTTATTACATATCCAATAAACACTAAATGAAATAGATGTATTACAACAAAACAATGTGTACTTATTTATTAATAGATTTCTTACTTAATTACATTATATAAACAAAAATGTCCATACAATACATCACTTTACTGATAGTATGGCCTAGTTCTATTCTTATGAATTAATTCTATTTTATTATTTTTCTTTATCCTAAGATCACAACCTAAATCTTCTATTACTATGTAGGGACCTTCATAAATTGCATCTAGTTTGCTACCTGTCTCATTTCTTACCAAAACCAAATCATCTACTTGATATTTAATCGGATTTATTGACTTATCATACAATTCTTTTCTTTTATATTTTTTATTGAGCAAATTGTTCTTTGCATCTGCATGGGCTGTCTGTAAACGATATTTTAATTGTAATGAATAATTATCATTATTGTATAAGGGTTCTACAGGGTCAGTAATTGTGCTAGGTATTCGACAGAGTTTCCCAAAAACTAGTTCAAATGGCATATAATTTGTTTCTGAATGGACCGTATTATTGAAACTAAAACACCAATATGGTAGCCAATAGCTCCATGTATCTGTGTGATTTTCGCATTGAATTTTTAAAAATGCACCCAGAGTTTTGTGCGCATTTTCAAGACTTCCTATCGATTGGTGATGGTAGGCTGTTGAAGATAGTTTTTCTATATTAAGAAGTTTACAAACCTGTTCCATTGTTGCGGAGATAAATTCTGTTCCTCGATCTGTAGCTATGGTTTCAGGAATACCAAATATTAAAATAAAATGTCGCACGAATGCATCAGCTATGGACATGGTTTCTTTATTTTTTAGAGGAATGGCTAGTACAAATTTAGACAGTTCGCATTGAATAGTCAATATATAACAATTACCATCGATATCTCTACACAAGGGTCCCACTACATCTAAATAAATTTTCTGAAAAGCCGAGGAAGCTGTCGTAGTTATTTCCATCGGTTCTTTTATATAACGGATGTACTTAGATTTTTGACACTTCGTACACTTCTTTACAAAAGCTTGGACGTCTTTTTCTATACTTGGCCAATAATATCTATTTTTAATAGTATTCACCATTCTACGTACCCCAGCGTGTCCGCTAGATGGTAGTAGATGAAAATCGTTCATAATAATACATTTTTCTTTGTCATCACTTATTCTTTTTACTCCTCTTAAAACGCAAATGCGTGGTCCGGACCATTTTTCTAACTTTGCTATTTCATCACAAACGCTTTTAATAAAATCGATATTATTATCAGTTTTAATCATACAAACTTCATCAATTCGCAACTTATCACAAAACAAACTCAATTTCTGCACAAATTCGGCTCGCGTAAAGTGTGCCTTGAAATTAAGATTGATGTAAATTATCTTTCTCTTCATTGAAAATACAAAACATTCAAATACATCTGTTATCACGTCTTCATCTTTCAATCTTTCTAACTCACTAGCTGTTATAAAAGTCATTTCTACTGAGCCAAACGGTTTCCTTAATATATCCACAACTCTTGGTTGGCCTGACCAATTGTCACGGGATTTACTAAGCTCCGTCTTCTCAACATCATCCTTATTTTTACTCAACTTATCTATCTTCCGTTTTTGTGCCCTAGTCATTACAGCTACAAGTTGTGCTTGCATATTTTTAAGTTCGTCTGATGATATACATATCCTAGACAAAGCATCTGCAACAACATTTTCTTTTCCCCGAACATATATAATTTTGAAATTATATTCATCTAATATTAATCGAAATTTAAGAAGCCTACTTGAAGGATCTCTCATACCAAAAAGATAAACTAAGGGTTTGTGATCAGTCATTATTGTGAATTCTCTGCCATATAAATATGGTCTAAAATATTTTACCGACCAAACTATTGCTAAAAGCTCTTTTTCTATTGTAGGATAATTCTTTTCTGCTTTGTTTAAAGGCCTACTTGCATACGCTATAGGTCTTAAGTCTTTATTGCACAGTACAGCGCCTATTGCTGTAACAGAAGCATCTGTCTGTAATATAAATTCGTTATCACTGGAAAAATCGGGATATTGTAGTATTGGTGATGAAATTAGGGAATTTTTAAGATATTCAAAGGCATGTTTACATTTATTAGTCCAAATAAATGGTTCATTTTTCCTACATAATTTATTTAATGGTATAGCTATGTCTGAAAAGGATTTTATAAATTTCCGGTAATAATTGCAGAATGCTACAAATCGCTTAACTTCTTCCGCGTTTTTGGGCGTAGGGTAATTTACTAATACTTTAGTTTTTTCTGGATCGGGTAAAACACCTTTTTCTGAAACAACGTGACCTAAATACAGAATTTCTTTCTTTAAAAATTCGCACTTTAGTGGGTTTAATTTTAAATTAACTTTTCTTAGTCTTTCCATTATACTTATTAAATTGTGATTATGCATATGCAGATTTCTACCAAAGACAATGAGATCATCTTGATATACTAAGCACCTTTCATAAGTCAAACCAGACATTGCTACTGACATCATACGGCTAAAAGCACTTGGACTAATCTTGAGCCCCATTGGTAACCGTTTCATTTGATATTGACCTGTTCCAGTGGTAAATGCTGTTAATTTACGACTGTTAGGTTCTAATCTTACTTGGTAATAACCTTGATAAAGGTCAAGGTGAGTGAAATACACCGCGCCAGACAGAGAGTCTAAAATTTCATTTATATTTGGCAAAGGAAATTTATCATCACAAATTGTCTCATTCAGCTTCCTATAATCTACAACTAATCGCCATTTCTTTTCAGCTCCTTCTTTACTCTTTTTTGGCACTAATAAAATTGGACTTGACCATTCGCTGTTGGATTCTTCTATAATATCATCATCAATCATGTTATTAACTTGTTTAGCTATCTCAGATTTTAACGCCTGTGGTAACCTATATTGTTTTACATATACTGGAGTTGAATTTGGTTTTACAGTAATAGACTGCTCATAAATGTTTGTAGTTGACAACTTGTCACCATCAATGAAAAAAACGTCTGAATATTTTGCGCAAATCGCTTCAATAGATTGTCTCTCTTCCTCATTCAAATAATCCAATTTAAGCTGGGATAGTAGTTGTTGAACTCTAGAAACGTCTATTAGATTATTATTAAATTGACATATATTGTAATCACTTAAACATAATAATTCCGGCACGAAACTCTCTAATTTTATATCTTTTTCATTGATGTTAAGAATTTTAATAGGAATTCTGTTATTTTTTACTCTTACTATCGCATTTGCAAGAAAAATATCCTTCGTTAACTCTCTTCCACAGACAATTACATCATTTTGTTCATTTTCATTTACGTATATATAATGGATTGCACTGTATATATCACGTCGGGGTCACCAATGTGCCTGCTATGTGTGTGGCATCCAAGATTATACTATTTTGGGTATTTATAAATGACAACAACCAACATGAATAATACGTGTGTATATTTGCACAGTTTCAGATTGACTAATCGATGTAACACAAATACAAATTATGCTGATATACCTAAGACATCCCATATTTGGCAACAATAATAATTGTGCGCACGGCACATATATATATAACTATGTCAAATGCCAGTGAAACCTCAAGTAACCATATTTTATTTAATCCAATACCTTTCACAATTTTTTTTCACGGTTGTCGAACCCAAAAAGGTACACATATTAAAAACTTTCTCAACAACATCATTGTACAAGTATTCACAAGTTTACATTTGTGTATCTGATAGTTCTGTACTTGACCTTGCTCAACTTCATCGACAAACAACATCGATACGACATCGATGGTACAAGGCCCGTCCCGAAAGCCTCGGGCACTGCACTCACGCACACATGCACACAGTTCACCTAGCAACTGAAGTGAAGGCAGAAAGATCTACACTGCTCACTCTCACCCATGCACGCTCATTATACACGTGCGAACCTATTAGATAACATCCATTGCTGGGTATGTGTGACGCGTGGAAAGATACCCTGAAGGTATCAAGCAATGGATGTTTTTGTAGAGGACAAGCCGTGTTCACCGTTCTCGCGGTAGAGTTTCATAGAATAACTATTTTCTAGGTTGCAACAAGTAAAAACAAGTTGGCTCAGGGAGTTATATTTTAAATGGCGGATGCATTCGCCATCTAGGACGGTGTTAGGTTTTCTAAAACATACTAGAAAATGCATGCATAATGCAATCGAGACGGGTTTGAAAAAATATCGCCGGATACCCGTTGTAGCGGTTTCACTCGGTTTTATTTAGTTACTTTGCAATGTTAGTATGTAAAATCATTGAAAAAAATAAGAATTATTAGATAACATGCAGCGTTTAGAGGCACTAGAGTCTAGAGATGGAAACTGTGAGTTTCTACAATAAGTAATATTTTGCTTAAACAACCTGTTAGTTTTGTATCTTCAGCGGTTGCAAAAGACAATGCATTTTCGACCTTGATCTTATGGTGTCGCATTTTAGCAGGTGAAGTGAACGTAGTAATACACACAGCTATTGATTGGTACGACAGTTTTTTAATGGTCAATGAGCCATCTGGATCCTAATTAGTTAAAGGGCACATCAAATGTTGATCCTTGCCATTTTTCCAGGATAATAACCTAACTTTTCTGGCAGAATATAGTTTTTTTTAAATACAGAATAAGGAATATATGAAAGTAATGGCCTAATATCTGAAGATGGGAAGAAAACTATGTAGGAAAGTGGAACTTTACTAAGAATCAAGGAACACTAGATATAAAGATTGCATAAAAAAATTGCCGAACTCTGGAAATATCTTTAAGTATGGATTTTCTTGTATAATTTCATCTTAAATAACTTAACTCAGCGATAATCACATGCCATTAGCTGCTTTATGTAAGTCCTTACGTATTATTTAAGTACACGATTACCTAAGTCATATTTACATATGTACACGCGTGTGTCCAGTCGGGTTAGGCAGTCACCATAGAAGATCGAATCTACAATTTTAGTTCATATTTATTGGTGGTTTTATAGGCAAGGATACGACCGTGAAATGGGTTTTACAGATACATTCCCTCGTTCAGAAAAATGAGAAAAAATTAAAAGAGTTATATCTTGACAGCCTCCGTAGTGCAGTTGGCTAGTCGCCGGCTGTAAAATAAGAGGCTGCGGGTTCGATCCCCGCACCGATACAAATGTTTGTGTGACCCACAGGTATTTGTTTCGGGTCTGGGTGTTTGTGAGACCGAAAAGTCTCTCGTAGTTCCTGATACCCACCACACAAGACTCGATCTTAGTCTGGGGTCAGGACTATGTATGTGACTGTTGAGTGTATTTGTTTATTTGTTGAAGGCCACGATAATAATCATCTGATCCTGGCTGGTACCAAACAGACAACAAAACTGAAGTGAGAACGCTGCTGTTGTGTGAAGGTGAGTGAGATTGAGAGGACCAAAAGCTAATGGTATCATAATCGTATCAGCTCGGTTACCGACCACCGAACGGAGGAGGAAGACGTATTAATACGACCTACGCAAGAGTTTTGCGTTTCGGGATTAACTTGGGCATATCCATTGTCACGCGGCTGTGATTACTTACACTCAGGTGAACCATATGCTCGTTTGCCCCCTATAATATAACAAACCTTCAACACAACAAAAACAACACCTTTAACGGTGAAGGAAAACATCGTGAGGAAACCTGCATACCGTAGCGATTTTAAAGAATTTCTACGGTATGTAAGTCCGCCAACCCGCAATAGGCCAGCGTGGTGGACTATATGGCCTAACCACTCTTAATCGATTCTCTCGATTCGAAGAGTAGGCTCGTGCCCTGCAGCGGGACGTATATGGGCTGTTACAATATATTATAACAAAAACCGGGGATAATCATCTCGCAGATGCACCATCTGTCTGGATTGCATTAAAATTGCATTTTAGTCTCTTTGCCAATACAAAATAAAAATATTACCTGACAGTTTACGACCATGGTGCCATCTCATCATTCATTCAAGTTGATGGTCCATTTATACGGTGCGTTTCAATGAGACACTCGTCCCAGATCGGACGAATTGTTCCATAAATACTGTTGTCAAAACTACAATATTATTTAAAAAAATATTATTGTTTTCCTATCAATATTGCGTAGGCAGTAACCTTAATAAATCGCTCCGTATGCAAAGTATTAAAGCAATGTCAGGAGAAATTTATTTTGTGTAATTCAAGTACATATTGTTAATCACGACGTACAGTCAAGGACAAAATAATGGGGTATTTTTGATTTATTGTATTTTGAAGTAGATTTTGTGGTACGTTGTCAGGTGTTTTTACGTGTAGGTGTTTTTGTAAGGAAAGTAATGAAAACAGTGGGAAATGTTGTAAAGCGTAAATAGTGTTAAGATATTATCAAAAACACAAAATCCATTTTCGTTAAAACAAAATTCCTTCCTATGTTATTTCCTCACAATTATTTTCAAACCTAAAATACATTAGCGTGTTTGCTATTATTTGCGTATGTGGAACGTAGAAACATAACTACAATGTAGAGCCCGTGTGTTGTAGTGCAATAATACAAATTGTTTGCGCGAATAAAACACGTCCGAGCTACCATTCATACTCAACATCCGACAATAACACGGAGAAGCAGTGCTGGACAGAAATATCGCACAGTTTTAACTGTGTTTCTAATATTAACATGATAAGGTCAAAAACCTATGCGACACAGACAAGCTGGGAACATAGTCATAAATATTAAATACACACAAACAGCTTAAATAGGATTCCCGGGACTTGATTATTTTATTAAATAAGTTGGGCATACAGCAAACATGACATCGCATGGAACAAAAGAGTGTGACACTAATGGTACTTCTACGTTCCCTTTGGGTAGCTTTCAACATTGATTTATCAACATGGCACATGTGACCATTTACTGGAAGGCATTAGATATTGACAAGATTACAGGATCTAAAGCCCCATTTACTCGGGGAGAGTTCCTCGCCTCGATGATACGATATAAAAAAGTTGCATCGTGTAAACATTTGTTAGAACACGATAATCTAAGGCGGTTATGTCATGCGATAATCGCATACGATTCTCGCCGAGGGAAACTCTCCCAGTGTAAATGGCGTTTAAATGTGTCTAGTGTAATATTAAAAACATATTTTGAAAATGTGTCATACTAAAAAGTCAAATCAGCTAAAAATATATCTGACGTGATCAGAGACCATAGGCAGAATTTTACACCTATCCCATAATTACATAACAATATGGGACCCAATTTATTTGGCCGCAATTGTAAGTGTTTAGCTATGCGATAAAGTTGCGGTTGGTCATGGCTCACGCATCAAATAACCACGTCTAAGCATTATCAGTACATAAAAATAAGTGTGTTTACGTACACACAAATATGACCGCAACGACACACGAGTTATGAAGTAAATTCCTGTGAACGTAACGGTGTAAACAAAACAATAAAAAGTTTCAGATAAGGAATTTTTGAAAACAAAGGTTTGTTATGTTATGCTGGACAATATTGTGATGTAATATGGAAAATGGCTAGGTGTGGGTGGTGACCATCACGGTCAAGTTATCAAGGTCTTGAAATGTTCCTAGGTCAGGAACAAATACGAAAATTTGTTCAGGCACGAAAAAGTGAAGACAATTGGGTATTCTACCCATTTTCAAAAAGTCTTTTAAGTTGTTCCTAAGACTAAGAAAAACTATTTAAAAAAATATCAAATTTTTATTCGCTCGGCAAGTCCAATAAAATTCCATTTAAAATATAAATTTTAAATTTATGCGCGCAAATATGTGAAAACGCTAGGCGCCATGTTCCTTTAAAATGATACGTCACTCAACCAGTAAACAACCTGTGTTTGTATGAGCTCTTGGACACCGGAGGGGGTATTCTACTTACGGAATGACGTAGAATCGTTATCCATCATGGCGGCAGCCGTTTCACATCTTTTTAGGACAGATAAAAAAATTGAAATTTTCAAAACGAATTATAAAATTTATTCCTTGGAAATAAAAACTGAAATTAACATATACTTATTGCTTAATGCTCTACTATATACATTTATAGTTTTTAGATTTTTTCTTTCTTATAGTAAAATACCCCATTGATTTTTTAGTACCTGTAATGCAATCTTAATGGTGTGAAAATGGATATGATTATCTCTCACCAATTTGGACTATTTTGCCGGCCTGGTCGAAATCGGAAATGCACAGCCTGAGCCCAAAATCCGACATACTCGTCAGATCATTGTGTCGAATTTTCCATTATCGTGTATGGTGGCTACCATCCGGATGAATGCGAATACTCTATAACCAGATATTGGGTTTCTGTGTGTATAATATGTCAAAAGGTTTTTTAGGGTACCCTAGGATACTGAAAAAATCCCAGCGTGTTTAATAAAGTATAATCAAACCCCGTAAAATTATATCTTTCAGAATGTTTTATATTTCCCAGGGGTTTAACAATATTCACCTCCCATTTTTCAGGAATTTGTGCCCGATATGGCGATAGAAACATGGGTGTCCTGGTAGCACCTCTGCCTACCCGTCCTGGTAAAAAAATCCTTTAAAGCACATTTAAGCTCACCTAAGTGATTACCGCTGTGCATGAAAATCTACGAGACTTCAACAGAAGATGATCCGGTCTATTAAAATGAAGGGAAAAAGGATGGTAGGCGAAAAGGTTGTTGGGCCTCGGGCTATTTCAATCACCGAATTACCACAGCTACGCCTACTTTTATGTCCGTTTTCTGTGAGATAGCGGTACCACTAGGTTTCATGATTGTAGATGAATCTAATTTTAAAAAATTGTTCTGCTCTCTTATGTTTTCTCAAATACCCAACTACCCCCCAAAAAGGACGCAAGATACCCATTTTAAAACCGTATACGCGATGTATCGTCTTTATTGTCTACTCCACCATAAGAGGCACGAAGGAGGTCGCCTAGCAATACAGTTGGGTAATAGTGCGTCGGATCTCGCGGCGCAAGTTCAAACGCTCTTATCTCGGTAAATATTTTGCCGGCCACAGATTGCCCTAAAATATTGTTTCGAAAACTCCAAACAGTGTTTGTATGTTTGCCTCTAAACGCTTTGTCGGTGAGGTTTTTCGGAATTTTGGAGTTGCCATGGCTATCTCTTAGGATCGTCGGCTCTTTTTGATTGTTTGCACCAAATAAAATGTTTAAATTTTGTTCTTATTTGCTAGGTTACAAAATTATAGTGATATCTAGTGAGTTCTTTATAACCACTATATTTTGCTTACACTTCATGAGATGAAAAAATGTAGAGCCATTTTGATGAACTTAGTTTGGCGACGGATAATTGTAGTACATTACCCGTGGAACCTAATTGGCCTCCCGAAACGTATAAGTTAATCCTTGACATTACTTCCACATAACTAAAAACAAAATGCATTTATAAAAGTCTGGGCTAATCCATAATTGTCCACTGTTGTACACGGCGCTTTGTACCCATTAAGGGTGTGATTACGATGAGTTAGGCCACATGTCATCATGCTGGCTTAATGCAGGATAGTCCTCGTGTACACATCACGGCGGCCTGTGAAATTGCATTTTGGCAATCTGCATCATAAGTCGTTGCTTAAATTTTATAATATTTGTATACTATTTTTTTTCATAACGTTGCATTTTTGTTTTCTTACCCGCTGTCACTTATAACTTAACCCCCGCTAATGTTTGAGGGCACAACACAGGGTATTGTGGGATATTGGCCAACAGAGCGATGGTCGTTACGCACTCAGCCGGTCGACTCGACAAGCCCCTACCACCGGTCTGCATAAATATAACGTATTGTGCAACTTTATCTAACACGAGAATTCGCAATGTGTTTCTTTCGAAATAATACTGATTTATGGAAAAGATTTTTGTTCGCCTTTTTTTAGTATATTCTAGCATGGTTATGGGTTAATTCTGTCTGATGGTTACTAAGATAGGTCACTGGCAAGAGATCATTTCTTAGTGGTCGTCAAAGTTATGCCGGCCTGCATGTAACCGGGTGTTTACTAGTTGAATTTGAGACGCGACGCCCTTGCACGAGCCATTGTGGCGAGTTCTACAGCTGATGGAGGGTAATCGCAATCGTATCGCATATAGGTACATATCCTCTCTGTCACTGGTGGCAAGTGACTTTCATTCCTTCATGTTATTTTAGGGCATAGAGCTGAACAAAAAACTGGTCACTTATTTGGGTCTGTAATAACTGCCCACCATAACTTTATTCGACTATTGTTACGACTCTTTAATTTTAAAGTATTTTGGTTGACTCTTAGCAATCTGGTCATACATATATAGATATTATGTACATCGATACAACATATCATCACGCCTGCATCCCATAATCTTCGATCAACAATGCAGTGTAAATTAAGTTATTGTCTGACAATAACGACATTTTCCACCATCCATATTATATGGATTAACGTTAGTTGTTATATTTTTATTTGCGTTCATTAATTATATTTCAAGAAGTTTATGTTCTTCTATTAATTATTATACATTGGATATTTCATTTATTTGTATGTATAATTATTTTACAATTAATATAGAATTTCGAATGGTGTAGAAAAAATGGAAATGTATTAGAATATTACTATCTCAAGAGAAATTAACAATTTATTGCGAAAATGTTAAAAGAGATATGTGTTGTCTGTAGTACTAGTACTAGTAGTAGTAGTATCGAGAAGGCTGCAGTTTACGATCAACCCGCCTTCAGTGGGACCACGCCCTTACGCGGTACCGCTGCACTAGCGCTTGTTTAGTGCCACACAACAAATAAACAACAGAAGGTAAGAGTTGTAGATAAGTGGAAAATATACCAAACATGCAAAGATATTTTTTTTCAACATATTTTTGAAACAAAATATTCTTTCCTGTAAACAGAGCACGTTGGGAAAATGCATTGTTTATTCTGTAACATTCCCTCAATATTTTTGGTTGTTTATAGCCGCGGCACACGTCGCGAACTATCACGTCCACGGCGACTGCTAGTTATGAAACACGCAGGTTCACCCATTACTATTGTTCACAGAGTATATCTTAATAGTACGGTTAGTAACGTGACCACATAATTATACCGGGTATATCAAGACTGCGACCGAAAACGAAGCCAGGTGGTAGTTTTAGTGGTTACAGACACAATGCAACTAAAAATTTCGCACATAGCTACAGTTTATTTTGCATTTTTTTAAATGTCATCGTGTTTGGGTGGTAAATACCTAGTTTTTGTGAAAATAGTAATTTAATATTCGCTTAAAACTTTAGAATGGCGAAATCTAAGCTTTTACGAGTAGTCTTATAGTTTACCACGCTCGCTGGTAGAATATGCATCTGAAATTCCTTTGGATTTTTCTTGTGAAAACAGACGAGTACTTTTGAAATGATTATAAAGATCTGTGTCTTTCTTTGAGATAAAAGGGCGATAATTAGTATACATTACTATTAATACGTAAATTGTATACATTCCTTGTTGTAGTAAGTTTGACATGACATGGTCATACCCACAGTCATACCTGTATATCTCAATAACTCATTCAGCTAGGCCATACGTCATAAGTCTACCCGCATGATGCCACATGATTTGTGATATGAATCATTCATCGCTAGGAATAATTAATTAGTTAAGGCGAAAATATCCAATTAAACATGAGTAAATTGTAAATTTTGTGTGTAATGCACCCGTCATATCCGCAATCGCCATTTACGATAATGTGTCCCATTTCGGTCTAGCTTTTGTGTATGTGATTCTTAATAGGCCAGCATGATCTTGAAAGGACAAAAATGTCAACGTAATAATTGGAATATCTAATACGTCAGATTCAACTGTAAGAATTCGAATAAGTTAATTCCGATTTGTCGACGCCAATTTTCCTGTCACCAATAATTATACCACGGGGCTCACGGCAGTCGTCAGTAATAAGTAGTCATTCGTCAGCAGTCATTCGTCAGCAGTCAGGCGTCAGTCAGCGCAGTGCGTCACATCGTCAGGTGCAGGTGTCGCCGTGTCCTGCCTTGAACCGCGTCGTTACGCAGTGGATTTAGATACATACGTTTTGGTGCTTGTATATCATCGGTATATTTGTCGATAAATCTTATGAAAGTTTTTCATATATACGAGCTGAAAATATATGAGTAGATTGCTCGATGGAAATTGATCACGATTGTCCAAGAATAGCAATAGTACTAATAGCGAGAATGAAAACAGAAACAGATAGCTCCCCAGATGGAAACCATCTTGCCTTCACATAAGTACAAGAAAAATCTATTCTGATTCTCAAAATTTATCGCTAAGCACTGCATGGCATTGCACTAGGCTCGTTTTCCTGAAACATCAGGTATTAAATCTCTTAAAGCCCAAAAATCAATAGGTGCAGAAAGAGAAACGGAACAATGATCACACATTGCTGCTCAGAAAAATATATGAAGCAAAAGCACCAAAGAGAACCCCTGCATATGAGAAAGCACATTTTGATCGTCTCTTTTTGGTTTTAATCTTTGCAGTTGCGGTTAGTGTTAATGCGTCACCATGTCGTTTTTGGTTCTTATAATAATGGAGGCTCTTAAGCTCCTAGTATTCCAGAGTCACTACGATAGTTATATGTCAACACTAGCTATTCTCGTGATTATGCAGTCGTCAGGTTGCCACGTGCCAGCCGACGCCGGCCCGCCGCGCGTGACCGCATCTCGCATTCACTGCCTACTGCCTCGGAATATACCTAGACCTGAACCTAACTAGATGCCGTAAGTAGAAGATAATAATTTATTAGATCCATAAAATATTCTGATAAATAAAAAGCCTCTTTGGCGCAGTTGGTGAGACGTTGGCCGTGAAACGGCTAGTTTCAGGTCTAGATTATGTGAGAACGAAAAGTCTCTCGTAGTTTCTGACACGTGGGGTCAGGACACCGCGTACATTTATGACTATTGGGTGTATTTATTTATTAAATACATCATTTCAAAAATCAGTTTTCACAAGAGAAAGACGGGCAAGAAGTAGTGTTGCTATTTCAAATCTTACAATACAATGATTTTGACAAGTTAAATTTCGGTTTAATTCAGCGGAGCAATTAATGCTTATATTAATAATTTTCAAGCTACAATTTTTGCTCTCTATTATAAGGTTCTCGTGTCCAACGTGAGCTTGATTAGCTGGTTCTTTACATAGATTTTGATGCGATTGTGTAAGGTACGTCAAAATAATTAAACTTAGATTCGGTATCCCACAAACACATTATCATTATAACACTGTTGTGAAACTAAATGATAGCGAAGAACTGATAATTACTTTTAATACATTTGAACTTGCGTCATCTATTTCGACGAATGTCTGTGGAACATACCTGGATACCCCATTTGTTTTCACTCGCATTTGAAAGTCAATTTTGAGTATTTGCTTGGGTTTTGTTTTTGTCTGATATGAAGTTTGAATAATGATATCAGTATTAAATTAAATATTGTCTCTTGATGAGTCATACACAATGTTTTGACTCGCTAGCTTGAAAGTGGAAAATTTTGAAATATAATTCACAAAAGGATGTTTATAATATAATAATCGCTGTAGATTTTTTTTTTCTTTATTTAAAGAGTTTATTCGCTTTAGCGAATATGCCACCCTTATACAAGATTAATCTATAATGATATTACTTAAATCTCTGTAGATATGATTACGTTTATTTTTATAGACTCGTTATTAAGAAGATACATATTCCTATGGTCAAATTCGCATTCCATATAAAGTCCGCCAACTCGCACTAGGGCAGCGTGGTGGAAAATATGGCCTAACCCCTGTAAATCGTACTCTCAATTGTAGAGGGGGCTCGTGCCCTGCAATGGGACGTATAGGGGCTGATACAGTATAGTATAGACAAATTCGCATTACATATCACACTCTTTCCAGAAGTCGCATATTAAACGAATAAATTGACAGCCTCCGTGGCGCAGTTGGTTAGAAGCCGCCTGTGAAACGTGAGGCCGCGGGATCGATTCCCGCACCGAAACAAATATTTGTGTGATCCACAGGTATTTGTTTCGGGTCTGGGTGTTTGTGAGACCGAAAAGTCTCTCGTAGTTTCTTATACCCACTACACAAGACTCGATCTTAGTGTGGGGTCAGGACTATGTATGTCACTGTATGTGACTGTTAGCTGTGTTTATTTTATTAATTACACAGATTAATAAATGTTTGACAGCAATTGTTGATATATTGTTGACAGTTTCCACCCCAAATTAAAATTATTAGTAAACACACCAAGGACACATCATATTTATATAAAATGAGTAATATTGTCCCATCTGACTAGTATGCCAAGTGCTCTATGTATTTTTGTTTTGATGACATTTAGATACAAAATATGAGATCATATGATATGTCGTTTTGTGCATTCGAGTGTAAATATTAATGTGATTCTCTCAGAATGCGCTTGTCATTAAATATTAATGCATACATTTTTATTAGTTTGGAAAGTTTAACTGTAGAAATAGGAATTATGAATTTAAATGAACTAATTAGAAATACCCATCTAATATCTTATTTCTGTCTTAATGATCTTCTTGGAAAAGAAGTTATGTCCTTTAAGGTGTTGATCTGACTGGATGCTTAGCATTGTTGAAGTTAGTTTATAATGGTAACCATTCGGCATTTACCATCAGAATATTGGTTTATCGTTGGTATAGAAATATTAATGTGCAGAAAAGAAACAGCGTTTTGGCGTTTCGGGAGGCATATCCGAATTTGTACAGAGTCGCCTTGTGATAAAATATGTTAGTGCTTTTTAAGCAGTGTTTAGATGCTTTTTCTAGATTTAGCTTTTGGATGCCCTCTCTTCAGTCTCTCTCTTTTATTTTCAGCCATAGAAAGTCCACTGCTGAACATATGCCTCCCCCAGGGATGTCCACATTGACCTGTTGGAAGTGGCCTGCCTCAGTTGGATGATATAATAAAAGAAAATTGTTACGCAAATTGTTTATATTCTATATACATTATACATAATATATTATGTAGTGCGTAAGTATATTATATTCGCTTATAAAGCAGTTTAACATTCCAGAATAAAACTATTTCCGTATGCCTTGCCGTTGTTGACATAAAGATAAAGTTTATGGCGATAAACTATCAAGAAATACTTATTTGTCTATTTAAATTGGCGGAAATAGGATATGTCTAGAATAAAATTGAAATATATATCTTTTATAACCTGTTTTACATAATTATTGATAACTACTTATTTCGTTATTATTTTTTTAAGTATGCTATACAAAATATTTGATAAAATTTTATCGCACTCAAATGGAAATTGAGTGGGGTGTTTACAATATTTTCATTCTTTGTCCATTAATTTTGATTAGAATCTAATAATCATCTCGATTTGTCTTCAAATCTGCTATTTTTCGAGAAAAAAGGATAATTTTTAACTTCGAAAATATATTTTGAAATCGAAGCGTTCGTCTTCTGGTATCCATCGTAGACACAGAATTCAATTTCCTGCTGCCATGAGGGGTTTATTAAAATATATATCATTCGCTGTCTTCTGTTGAGTGTTTTATTTCCATTTCGGCGTCTCCGTAAATTATAATGTCACTTCTAAATTATTCCTCAGTAGTTTGATTTTTATTTTTTATTGTCGTATCTGTTTACTGAATAATATAGCAATTTATTGCTTTGAAACATGCTTATTTGTGTTTCTTAGTTTTTATTATTTTTATGTGTGATGTCCTTGTGGAGTGGTCCAGGTTTACAAAACAAGTCTGTTGTTGAAGCCTAAAACACACATTTTTAACTTTATAGGCTCGCCCCCTATCAAATCGTGGGACAGAACATACAAGGCGAAATGTGGGTATCCTGGTAGCATCTCTGTCTACCCCTTTTGGGAAAAAGGCGTGAGTTTATGTATGTATGTAGTTTTATTTCTCCATTTTTATTATAATTTCGAAGTCGGTTTAATGTATTTAAATTAAATTTTATTAGAAGGCATATTTCCGGATAAAGCAAATCGGCTCATTTGGTGGTAAAATTACGGCCGCCCATGAATCCACAAGACTTGGATCGTAGGTTTGTTACCGGACTCTCAAAATGCGTAGGAAAAAGATAAATTTCCTGTCAGACAGTGGTTATACCCGAATTAGATGTTACGAGTAAATTTGGTTTCAATTATTCTTTGTAGATGAAAAACTCAAGCATATTATACTGAGTTCTGCACAAAATTTTCACGAGTGTTATAGATTAAGGCCTGCCTCACATATGTCCCGATTGTAAAAGAGGCTTCAGGCTTGTATCTAATAATACTAATAAATTTATTAGATGTGATGATATTCTCTTATACTCCCAAGTAATTATCTGGGTGGGAAACGGAAAGTTTAATTCTGTGTCCATTATTGTCCCCAGCCTTAGACACAAACCATCCAATGGCAAAAGGACGTAACTAAATAGGACCAATTTATCTTCGGACAGACAATTGCGTTTAAACATGTCCGAGGTCAGTGGTGTACGGAAAATAACATTGAATACCTTTGAATATCATTTGAATCGAGCTAGACTGCAAAATGATATTAATTTAAATGTGGACATTTTTCACAACTGGACGTCAAATAACAGGGCCGTGGAAATATTTCTACCCAAGGTTTTAGTTTAAGATTGTAGAGGTCGTAAGTTTGTGGGCAAATTGATACCAATAAATAAAATAATGTATTAGGTCCATCATGGCAAGGTGAAGTGGCAGTGGGCCGGGCACATAGAACGAAGAACTGATGGCCGCTGGGGCCGAAAGGTTCTGGGGTGGAGGACATGTCCAAGCAAGTGAAGTGTCGGACGCTCGCCTACAAAGTGGACTGACGACCTGATTAAGGTTGTGGGAAGTCGCTGGATGGAGGCCGCTTTCAACAGGTCGATTTAGAGATTCGTGAGGAAGGCTTATGTTCAGCTGTGGACTTCCTATGGCTGAAGAGAGAGAGACATCCAACATACTAGGTAGTGTAGACCAAATTACGTTGGTCGATAAATATGTTGGACATCACTCTCACTAAGTTTTTTTTAACGAGTAAGTAAAGTCGATTTTTTACATCAAATTACGCTGAACGTAAAATCTATTGGAAATGATGGACACAAACTAAATTCTTCATTGGAAAAATAGTTTTTTTTTAACTCGTTCTGATTAACTACGTGGCTCTTACATATTTTCCAGGAAAGATTTTCCCTAAAAAGATCTTTAAGTGTATCCTTACAGGAATTATAATATTGTTATTATACTGTCAATGGAACCTATAACCCAATTGCTTACAATCCATGCCAATCTAAGCCAACAAAGTTAATTAAAAACCAATATCATTTAAAATCACAATCACTTCCAAAAATTCCACATTCATACATTACATTAATCACAAACTCCAACCCTTTATTGGCAATACTTTCACCCTATATTTGAATGATTCCCTGTAATCTGTCAGCGTCAGTGTCCCGGGGACAACTCAGTACCGGGACACATTAATAACCTCATGTACATACTCTATGAAGGGAATTGGACGAATTTCCCTCGAGATTTTGACAGCTTATGAATGTTGATTGCCCATGATCAATTGTGGAAATTATTTATGTTTTATAATAATTAAAGAGGCATAAAAGAGTAAAGAGAAGATAGTAGGTGTTGCGCAGTTTTGAAAAAAAACGGTAAAATATTTAAAGACAGTACAGTGATAGAAAAGTCTGGCAAAGGATTAATCTAATATTCTTTATCCGTATCTACCCCGATAATCACTGTATATGTTGGTGGAAAACCCGTGATACATGCAAGATGCAAGGGCTATACTGTTGCGTAGCATAACAATCCGGATACGTTGTATGTGATTTTAGTTTAAGTCTGTGTATACCCGCTTTTCAGGAGGTCAGCGTAATTATATCGACTGACAACAGATACCCATTTTTCACCATTGAATCCTTTATTCAGCCTCCGTGGCGCATTTGGTTAGACCCCGGCTATGAAACGAGAGGTTGCGGGTTCCATTCCCGCACCGAGACAAATGTTTGTGTGACCCAGATATTTGTTTCGGGTCTGGGTGTTTGTGAGACCGAAAAGTCTCTCGTAGTTCTTGATACCCACGACACAAGATTTGATGTTGTTTGGGGTCAGGACTACGTATGTGACTGTTGGGTGTATTTGTTTTATTTGAATTGCATTTAAAAACTGCACTGTAATTCATCTATTCCGTAAAATATGGCCTAACCTAAAATATGCGTCCCTACGTGACCCATGGTCCACTCACCTTCATTGCTGGTCACGTGCCAAGTTCCTTGCTCCCGTCCCGTAATGAGCCGCATCGTGACTCCCATAACTATTCAATCTGGGTGCATTATGCATGAGGTACTTGATTACATTTGCTTTACATTGTGTAGGAGCGTCGACATCGATAGCTGTTGTCGTTTGCTAATTAGTAAGGTCGACGGGAGTGCAGTGAGAGAACAGCTGTGATTTAAAAGGGCTATAGTCTACATTTACCAAATTCTGTGTGAAATCTGAAATTATGTCGACCAGATAGTGTATTGGATCCTCAGGGAATGGATAGGGATTCGCCTCGCACGAGACAATTAACAGTATGCTGAGCTGACTGCCAACCTTCACTAGTTGGAGAGGCACTACAAGAAGAAGAAGAAGAAGAAGTTAGTATATTATTTCATATTAGCATAGCAAAAACTCTGCAGTGTACCAGATAGAATATCCTTCGAGAGAATTATGAGGGCATACGGATTTTCCACTGTCGTACAGGGTGGTAGGACCACCAAACTGAGGGTCACCAGCAATTACAACAGTAACTACATAGTTATAAATAATGTTATATATAACGAACCAATTGTTCATTTTAAGGATATTAATGTTGTACATAAATAAGTACGCTGAAGTCTATTATTTCAATATTCATAATATTTCTAGGTAGTATTAATATATATATATATATATGTATGTATATGTAATGTGTATTATTTCCTTACTTTAGTGACAAAAGAATGATGCATCGCTGTAATAACTTTCAGTTAAAATAAGGAAAACTGATTTCTTGGAAGTTAAGTCAATGCATTTACTTCATATTCAGAAATCATTTTTACTTTTAAATTCCATTCATTTAATATTGGTTTACGTTCGGGTTATATTTCAAGAATTGATGTTTTTCAAAAGGCATGCAATTTTTTACCACTAGGTATGTTAAATTCCTGCAAGCTTTTGATAATTACACGTACTTACTTTTATACAATATTATGATGTATTAAACTTTAGATAAATATCCTATATTAAATCTGGTACAAATTAACATTAATTAATATTTTTGTACCTATAATTTGTTTATATTCCTTATGGAGAGAAACGATGGGATTCTTTGGTTTTCTACTGTCAATGAGTGGTCGTATCGATAACCATCAGGCGAATGGCATGCTCGTATCGCCATTCATCGAAATGAAAAAAAAAAACGAGAAGAAGATTTAATTCATCATACTTCAATGATACAGTCGCTTCAGTAATCTAGCGGCAACATGTATGTGCCGAGTACCAGGGGATGCTGTGTCGGAGCCCACAGCCTGACGATAAATTACATAACGATTATTTTTCAAAACAAAAAACTGGCACTAAATTGCCCCGTATTGAATTTTGTGCCTGTCTTAGCGATAGATTATTCTATTTATTATTAGCCCGGAGTCAGAAATTTGTGCCCGATATAGAGATAGAATTGCCCCCTATCAAACCCTTAGACTGGACTCACAAGACGAAGCGTGGGTGTCCTGGTGGTACCTCTGTTTATTCTTCTGGGAAATAGGCGTGATTTTTTTTATTTTTTTTTTATTGCAATGAATGGCGAGACGAGCATACCATTCGCCTGATGGTAAGCGATACGACCGCTCATGGACAGTAGCAAAACCAAACAACACCATGAATTACAAGGCAATGCTTGGAATTCCACTGCGCTCGCCATCCTGAGACATAAGATGTTAAGTCTCAATATGTCCAGTAGTTACTCTGGCTACAATGTCCTTCAATCCGGAACACAACAGCGCATTTACACTGCTGTTTGGCGGGAGAAATAGACATTGCGGTGGTACCTACCCAGGCGGCCTCTCACATATGAGAGACCTACCACCAGTTGATTTTATGTGTGTATGCATATTTACTATTAAAATTTGTGTAAATACTATATTAAATAGATTCAAAAGATTTACCCTGCCAGCACTCAAGCACTATAAACCATCAGGTAAATTTAGATCCATAGATTCCCCGAGGGAGTTATCGCCAATTCCTCTCAATCTATTATTATTAGATACGAGATATCCACGCCATAAGTCAGTCAACCTTTGCAATTACTATCGTAATATGGCTGAACCCCGCGCTTTCAAAACAAGATGGTTGCCAACACAAAATGGCGGCACACGTGTAGATATTACACGTGGCATTTAATTGAACGTGTCTATTTGGAGTAGGTATAAAAATATATGGCTGTGAGAAATTGTTTTCAATGCGGTGATGCAAGTTTATAAATACAACGGATAAACATGTTTTTGTAATATCGATAATATGACCGAGCCAAATCGCGGTGTGAATTTTATAGTTTTTTTGGCATCATATCGTCATTAGCCGATAGAATGAAGTAGTCCTACAAATATTTCTATGGCAACCTGTATAATATATTGAAAGCGATTTGCATACACCGATTTCCTAGAATTTTTCTTGCATTTGCCAGTACGTGGTTTCCACTTGAGAACTTTTTAGTTCCATGGGTCAGTTCTGCTACTAGGTGACCTGCCCACTGCTACTTTGGCTAATCCCTTAGGATATGCAGAAACTTTTGGTTTCCAAAGACTCATTTTCATCGAATTTTCTTGCATCAGTACTGTATAAAGCTACTTAATATAACCTGGAGTTGATTTCATTTTGTATATGTAAATTATTATCTTGTTGTTGTTATGGCAATACGTGTGTTTTAAAATAGATTTACACATACATAATATCCATAAACATTATAACGACATGTTGTGGGATCGATATGTGGAAACGAATCGACGCCAGGAACTTTCTCAGCAACAACATGTTTTCCTACAAGTAGTATGTCACTTCATTAATTGACAAAATTAATTGCAACAATATATCATTATTCGAGAGATAATTGTTATTTACGTCTCGTAAACAGTGACAATCGTATTTTAATAACTTAAATTGTTATATCAAAGATATCATCTCAAAACTATGTAATTCTTATGCAATATTATGCAATTCTCATATACTAAAATAGCGTGGGACGTCCTTTGGCCAGATGGCGGGACGACTTGCACAAGAGGGCCGGCAGCGACTGGATGCGTGAAGCAGCAGACCGGGCTCTGTGGCGTACCTTGGGAGAGGCCTATGTCCAGCAGTCAACTGCAACGGGCTGATGATGATGATGATGATATACTAAAATTAGATAAAGGAAAACAAATTAATAATTTAAACTGGTGTTTAAAATCAACTATCATTCGTTAATTTTCTTACAACACATCATCGTTAATTCTATTAATTGTGTCTGTATAGGAATTCTTCTAGTGCTTAAATCATTCAAGACACATAGGCGAATATTTAATGGAGAAATAGGTAGATAATCAAATTAGGATGCTTAAGTGTGCTATCCAGTGAACGGCGGAGAAGGGTTCCAGGAAGCTCATAAATATCCATGCTACCTGGGAGTTTAAAGATGAGATGTCTAAATTTGAAAATATAATTATTCAGAGACAAAATAAATAGTCATTGGTAGAAATTGTGACTTGAAGACCACCTAACGACCCTTTCCAGTATTCAATCTGTTATATCAAACACGATCCGTATCCTGAAATTATCGTTGCAATAATGAAGACCCTCACATATCCACTAAACATTAATATTTTAGCAAATCTCAAAGGTCGCAAAGACCTTACACAAAACAATCGTGTGTGTTACCGGCGAATTAATTAACCGGTACATTATCGTAAATCTCGGTCAGTTTTTGGAGCAGTGGTCTATATATAGCGTCGCGAGATCCAACGTTGGCGGTCGGCCAACTCGCGAGGATAAACCAGATCTGGAGATAGATAAGCCTCGTGTCTGTCTGACCGACCTTCGGTGGTGGAGGGGTTAGTTTAGCTTCAAGGGTATATTTTACGGGACAAGTGAACCAGGTAACTGCAAGTTGTAGGCTAGGAGACATCGTGTGTGAGACTAGGCTTGTGCTAGTAGTCATATTTATGTCAGTATGGACAAAACTGGTTTTATATAAGGTTAATCTGAAATCACAAATATGCATAGAAAGTATCCGATAATCTCACATATTAAACAAACAAACAAACATAACAGCGAATGGTGAAACAGATACGTATACGGAATAGTTATTATGAAAAATTGATGGTTATTGGTGAGAATTGTCGTCACCAACAGTAATGTTTACATACTCCACTGACGGATTGATTCAAAACATCGTATGTTTGCAGATGAGCATGAACATTCGTGTAGTTTATTGTGACAGTTATTAACCTATTTTTTCCGTGTTTCAATTTGTAGAATGTGATTGCGTAACATCCAAGAATAATCTTAACCAAGCATCGAGAAGTGAAGTGAACAAGTGCATATCTTCTTCCTTCTTGCCTTTGCTATCATAAAATTACAAACGCTACTCTATCCCCTTAGATCCAAATGAAACGTGACTTAAGAAGGTATTACCTAAGAATTCGGGGTTAATGAACTGTGTCTAAAAACAGAGGGTTGGTCCGCCATTTGTGAAATATTTTTAGTAAGTCTGATAAGACACGACGCACCACTCAACCGAGATGGAAGCATGAATTAGCGGGTCGAGGGATTTTCTCAAACGCTTTTCGTAGAAAATATTGAGTTTGATGGAATAATATGATGCGGCGTTTGGAGTCAATTAAGGGAATAATAAAACCATGGGCTGTGGCCATACTAGAGGGTTACATGACTTGTCGATGACGTCTCGTAGTATTTTTTTCCATTTAATTTTGCCGTCGCAAGATTTATGAAAGGATTTATGTCGATGAAGGAAAACATCGTTAGGAAACCTGCATACCGTAGCGATGTTAAAGAATTTCTACGGTATGTAAGTCCGCCAACCCGCACTAGGCCAGCGTGGTGGACTATATGGCCTAACCACTCTCAATCAATTCTCTCGATTGTAGAGTAGGCCCAGCAGTGGGACTTATATGGACTGATACAATACAATACAAGATTTATAATCATTTGAGGGTTGAAATAGAAGATAATTTAGGTTTTTTCGAGAAGAAATATCGGTGCGAAGGAAATGTTAAAGATTTATACCTAAGCATTTTTATAGTACGGGCGGTATTCATGCTTTTTACCCGGTAAAACGTTTTATAATTACGCGAACAGATTCAATTGTCCATAACCTTCAACATTTCATTCCAAAAGAATTATGAAGTAGGTATTAAATAATAATTTTCGAGAGCAATTTTTCTAATGATAGTAACAAAACAAGTTTTCTCATTAAAATATAAGGCGCGTCGTTATTTCAGTGTCCTTTGCCGTCACGAGAGTTCACGACAAAAATAAAGTCAGTGTGTCAAAGGAGAACATCGCTTCAGCTGCCGACATTAATATCGCCGATGGAGCTGTCGTGTTTGTGAAGTCGCGGCCAAATCTCGTCATTGGACTGACGCAAGTGTTGTTTTGTAAAATTATGTATTATTTTTCAATGATTTGCCGGAATCAACGTACTTACTTGTTTGAGTGTCATTGTGATTCTGTTTTTTCATTTACTTTTTTTTTCATTTTGTTTTGATTTTATGTTTAGTTTATTTGGTATTTGGAATAATGTTGGGGTGTATTTCTTTCTTTTATAGTGCATCTGTTTTTCGAGTGTATGTACATACATACATATGTACATATTTATGTATATTTCTTTGGCACGCCCTAGAGCCTAAACGGCCTGTCGTATTGTTATTATTTAAAGCGGATTACAATATACAGGTACTTCTACCAAAATATCATGAATAACATCACAAACATAATAATAATTATGATTCCCTCCAATCCATTCAGAGTCACAGCACATATAACTCTTGACAAAGTCGAGCCGTTTGACTTCGGTTACCCAAGTATTAATTATCGAGTTGGCAGCGATGCTGGATGCACCGCACGCGCCATCTGACAGACACGCGTCCCTTGCCGTGATGGACACACTTTCATATACATCCAGGTACAGAATATTGCATCAACAGGAGATACGTAAGCGAGAGTTTGCATTAATCAATTGTAGTCCATGATTGCAGGAGTCACTCTATGCTTCGAAATGAAATTCGAATGTTCAAACGTACGTAAAACTGCACTAATGTGCCTAGGTACTCCACAGAATGTTCGAATCCTCTATTGTCGTAAGTTCGGAATGAATGATAAATTTCATAGAGAATAGTATTGAATTTTAGAAGTGGAAAATTTCTATTTTACTTCGCACGCCGAATGTTCGAATGTTCGAATTTCGTTTCGGATCATAGAGTAACCGCCAGAGTCGTTACACATACGTTTTTGGGATATGGTAGAGATGGATGGTATAAATCTTGGACGGTAATACAATTTCCAGCTCTCCAATTATTATTTTCTGATGTGCTTAGTAGGTACTAAGGTATACAATATATTGTCACAGAAAACCCTCGAGCACCGATGCCTTTCCTGTTTCGTTCGGTGGGTTATTACCTGAAGCCGAATATTCTATTTGCGTAATTTTTTGTCCTTATTTTGAGGGGGCGGCAACGCATCCACGATCTATATAGTTTTGCAGATTATCATTGCTCGTTCGTCGCCCTTATATGTATATTATGTAATAAGTCAGAAATTTGTGCCCGATATGGCGATAGGCTCGCCCCCTACACATCATGGGACGGAACATACAAGGCGAAATGTGGGTGTCCTGGTGACGCCTCTGCCTACCCCTTCGGGGATAAAGGCGTAATTTTATGTATGTATTTATGTATAAATACTAACTTGGCAAAGTCATTTTTTGTGGATAAGTAGTCTAATATGCAGTTACGAACGGATTAATTTCTTATATTTTAAAAGTCCACACTGATACCAAATAGAACTGACTTCATTTTTGGCCTTCTGGATTGGGATGGCTGCTTCCATACGATCTTGAAAATAGACCTTGAACACACTACATAACTATAAAATTTCCCAAAATTTTCGTGCGTAAATGTGAATTATTTATTCACAGAAAATGAATTGTGAATGAAACTAAAACAAACCGTTTCCGTGGGATAGTACGTTGCGCTGAAACACAACACATCCAATTTCACTACAAAAGAAATATGAATCTGTCAGTTTGTTTTATCGACGTAACGCGATTTATAGTCGGAGTTTTTCTCTGTTTTCCTCCCCGCCATAGCTTATTTGTCTAATGCCTTACATAGCAGTTTGTACCGCACGGAAATGCGGAAAATTGTATCTTCTGGTAACCTGATAAATTAGGAGGTAATGTTATTTTCTTTGTAAAGCTATTACTTCTATATTTGTGATTTGTTTTGCGTTGCTTTAATGTTTTGTAAAGTTAACGTTTTAGGCGTAGAAATTGCCTTTTTGGATAAGTTTACGACACTATCGAAGGATTTGTTTGCAAAGAATTATTGTGCCTCATAGAAAAATTAGGGTTTGAGCTTTGATTCCATATTTGCTTGATATGAGTTAGTGCAATAACCTGACATTGAATTATCCTTGTAAATCTCCTATCCAAATCTGTATTAATAATTGTGGAGCAACGATTACTTTATTTCTGAAAGCCTCCGTGGCGCAGTTAGACGCCGGCTGTGAAACAAGAGGCCGCGGGTTCGATCCTCGCACCGAGATAAATGGTTATGAGGCCCACAGATATTTGTATTTGAGAACAAAAACCTGGCACTGCTTGGGATAATCCCAGCCTATTCACTATCACGAAACACAAAAAACAACGCATTCCTAGCTCTTCTCAAAATAAGATTAGCACAGATTCAAATAAATCAGCAGTGCACGATAAATCGAATAAGCGCGGGGACAGATCACGTACGCAAAAAGGGGTTGTTAGGGACGAGAGCTGATCGCACGGACGTGGGGTTCGTCTAACATGTGGGTTTGGAGTTATGGGATTGTGGGGTAGTGGGATGGCGGGGTCGTGCGCCGAGCCCGTTCGTGCAGAAACCTTAGATAGTTCTCGTTGACGAGGTAAGGTACGGCGTACAGTCATGGGTAAAATTGTTTTAGACTTTTTAGATATAGTGAGAAAACAAAGAGATTGAAAGGACTAATTGTAGTAAAACTTAATTATAGTAGCAAAAAATTATGGTTAATTGAGTCGACTCATGGGGGATGGTTATTTCTCGTATAAACCGTTCACACAGGAACGGGTCTTTCTATTGTTTTGTCATTGTATTGATATTATTATTTTAAAAAATCTTAATTTTTTTCAGTAAAAAAAATATATTCCGTGAAAAGTAGTTAATACTCGTACTTACGATTACGATGCTAAAATTATCAAACATATAGTCTATTAACGTAATTTATTGTCATTCACTACACAAAAAAACATACTACTCACTACATACTATGAATATAACCAACTTTCAACACTCATACAAAAAATATGTATACCATTTCTGTTTGTGACTGCCACTTGGAAAAATTTTCGGTCCGGCGAGAAAGATCGGACCCTCGGTACCTTTTAGTTTAACTTTATATTTTTTGAGGTCACAAAAGGGAAAGATGAAAAATTATGCCTATGAGTAACTTATTATGGAAGTCGCTGAATGCAGCGAACCTTATTTTATACACTTGTCCCTTGGAATGAAGGGGTATGGGAATACGAACGCTTGACTTAAAAAACGCATATTAGGCTCAGTATTTTATTATTGAAATGATAAAAGTGCGTGGTGGCCTGTTGGTAACGGACCATACGCGGCTGCCTGCATGTGCACGGTGATCGCGGGTTCAAATCCCAGGGCACACCTCTGACTTTTCGGAGTTATGTGTGTATTGTTAGTCAATCACCACGCACTTTAACGGTGAAAGAAAACATCGTCAGGAAACCTGCACACCGTAGCGATTTTAAAGAATTTCTACGGTATGTAAGTCCGCCAACCCGCACTAGGCCAGCGTGGTGGACTATATGGCATAACCACTCTCAATTGTAGAGTAGGCCCGTGCCCAGCAGTGGGACGTATATGGGCTGATACAGAATAGGTAGAGATATTCCCTTTGTGGTGCCAATATAAAATTATTTCAAATTCCCTACAATCAATTACCAAACGAAAAAATTACGTTAGCTAGTTTTCCACAAGCCAGTTCACAACGATGATCATAATAGCTCTAATTGACTATGGAGATTAAACAAATGACGGCGACAGCGAGCGTATTGCATCATTCGTAAACACCATTTATACTTAATTAATACGAGTTATAGGTATTTAAATTTGCATTTTATACTCTTTGTATTTCACGTTTTATTTGAGGAGGAATTTATATTTTTCTCTTTTTTTACTTGCATTGTTTTCTTTTGTTGTTGTAAGTGGTATTTAACTACTGTCTTGTTTTGTCAGCCTTGAGACAATTTGTACCCATTTACACACAATAACAGTTTATAAGTATTGCGAATTGGAGTTGGCTTTTCTTCTATCTCTGCCTGACCCTTTGTGTATACAGGCGTAAACTTATGAGTGCATATTATTCACATTGAAAAAGTGAGAGGTATTTATTACCTGTGATTGGAATCTGCTACCATCGTCTTAGCTATAGTTATCGCTAGACTGATATCCAGCAGCTCGACTCGCCCTATTATTATGTTAGTAACATAACAATAATTTTAAAATTAAAATATTGTTATCCATAACAATTCAGCTTTTTACCCAACTAATCCACCTATCTTTGTGTATAAGTTCCCTATAAGTTAAGTTACTTATAAAAATACAGTCGTCTCAAGTACCGAATCTAAAGTCCCGGTCAGTACAATAAACATTACAATGTATTGCAGGAAAACAGCCAAAGCGCCACAAAGAACATTATGAAACTTATTAACTATGTTCGGAAGTTGCAAAGTTGGCGCGAGTTTTTCCTCGCGTGCGCCCCGGACGGAGCCGTAAAACGACCGCGGTATAGTGCTGACCACTGGAATTGGGTGTACCGGGAATATTTAGTATTTGATACCGTATTTGAAACCTTACATATAAAAAGCAACAAATGAGTTAATTTAAGAGTAATTTCCTCTCGGAAGCGAGTTGGTAATTACGATAGGAACCGGTCCGGTCGCTCGCTGCACGCAGGCGACCAGGAGTCACTTGGCTAATGAGATCTAGAAGCATTTTCTATGCTGATTCGATATAGGCAATTTCATAGAAACGCACAGCTTCTTTTGAAAAGAGAATAAAGTTCAGAAAGTACAAAAGTTGAAAATATTTTCATGTATGCTTGGTTACAAGAACACCTTATTTGGTCTTCTAATGAGAATCGATTTCGAAGATAAACATTCTTATTTTTATAGGACTCCTGTTTTGTTCGAAATCTTTACCACCTCTCATGTTTGTATGTTTTGTTATGTTTATTATGAATGCCCATTTTAAAATTTGAAGTGAAGTTCTCAAGGAATCAAATTTTGGGATAGAAAGTGGGTCGAAATGTAGATTCCATTAGAAATACCTCTGTCTAGAGTCTGTCTACCCTTTAGAGGGAACAGCCATGACTTTATGTATATGATTTGACGTGATATTCCAGGTTAATATATTATTAAATAACCGTGACCAATAAGCATATTTTCTTATTGGATACAGTTTTCGAAACAAAAACGATAATAATACATTACTTTAACACAAATGGAAAACAATATTAATTTGCTTTATCCTTATCGTTTGGCGATAATACATTACCTCACCATAAGCGGAAAATGTCATTTATTTGCTTTATTTAAATATAATTTTAGTAATATAATTCGTAAAACTGCGGTGCAAAATGAATATCAATTTATTGAAAATAGCGTGCCGTTAATCATCATACTGGAACATTACGATATTTAAAAATAGATATAACATTTTATTAAATAATAATAATTGTGTTTATCTACATAGCTGTCGCTTGAAAAGGTTTTGGTCACGTCCAATGAGCCACAGAAGAACATCATTAATATACACTTGAGCTTCAACAAAGGGACCAAGGCGTCTTGATTGGATAAAAATTAGCTTAACATTGTCAAGGATTGCCATGAGCCAGTGGCCTTACAATTGAGGATGCTAGAGATCGAAATTAAGAAAATTATATAAAGGCGAATCTCGGCACCGGTCAGAATAGCATCTTTTAGGTCGAAGAAATAGTTATCATAAGAGGATACTGCATAAAAGGGCAAAGAAATAAATTATTATAATGTTAGTTTTATATTCGACAATCTTTAGTAATATACTGTTTGTTGCCAATGTTACCACCTCTAATGCGATCTCCTTACACTGCTATGGAAATGTGAACATAATTCATATCAATTGCCTCATGAAAGTTTAAAGATAATATATACGTAACACTGTTGCGAGATTTGTGTGCGAATTAACGTTACGTAAACAGAATTTATATTCGCCTCACATCGTAATTTTAAAAGGTACTCGGTAAGATTATGACAACATTTTAATATGTAATACACACATGCAGATACCATCTCGTCTGTGCCCTAGTAACACTTAGTTTGCGGAGCTTATTTTCAGAATGAATGATCAATACTAAACCTATGAAAACATCGTGAGGGAACCTGCATACCATAACAATTTGTAAGAATTTCTATGGTTTGTTAAAGTCCGCCAACCCACACTAGGTTAGCGTGGTAGACTATATGACTTAACCCCTGTCAATCGTGCTGTCGATTGTAGTGAAGGCCTGTGCCCCGTAGTGGGACGTATATGGGCAGATATGGTGAAAAATAGGCTCCCCTATTATACTACAAGATACAATTTCTAATTACATTAAATCAAATTCTAAATAATTTAAACAAATTGCACGACTTGGGAATTGATTCAGGATTACAGTCGAAATATATTGCCACTAGATCGATTGCATATACTCATCACAATATATAAAATATTTATAATTCCAATTTATTAATTACTCAAAAACGAATCTAAATTTATTTTTACAATACTAAGGAAAAAATTATAAAATAATTCCCAATTCTGATAAAACACGTTGCGGTTAACTAGTACTTAAAAACCATAATAAATTAAAATAATTTATAAAATATATTATCCTAAAAAAACAATGTATTAGTTATTTTGTCCCGCACTGCAGCCGAGTTACACAGCAAATAGCGCTGGGCGGGGCGGCCGGACGCGAACAAAAAGAGTGTAAGTAACACCCCTCTTTCTCCCCTCTCCCCTTCCACGTACATGTTTGTTTTAACGTGTTATTACCTCTCTTATTTAATTTGTTGGTGCATTGCCGGGGTTTGCAGAATGAATGGAAATAATATGTGGTTTTCGTTTCGCGATTTTCCTCAGTTTTCTTTTATTATAATTACCTAGAACAATATCTCCTTTGAGCTACTTATTTCAAGTAATTTACATCTATAAATCTATTAAAAATACAATAACATTTGCTGGTGGAAGCACAAATATTTTCCCGAATTCTTGACACGATAATAGAAACCTGGCTACCATTCACGCACTCACGTGTCAATCACGCAACTATGTCTCATTTCGGGTTCAGCCTAGGCCGACAAAATTGCGTCAACCGACAAGAAATATATTCATCTCTACCTAATTCTATGTGGTTTTCACTGCACTTACCATCACGCACATTTTAATAACTTCATCGTGCTGATAAAAGGTGAATTTATTCAATTCTAACCGTGGTCAATTACTGGACATTTGAATAAAGTAGCTGTAGGAATGATTTGCAACATTAATTGATGACCGAATGCAATGTGGGCTCGAGTGCACGTAAACGTGTAATAAATGGTAATCGTCAACTCCACTTCATTGTGGTACGAGACACGAGCGCAAGCGGTTGTAGAAGCGAGTGTGAAGTGACAATAAATATGAATTTCTAACACTCGACTATATTAAAAGTCTGACTTAATAACAAAATGCAATTTGACCGGAATTTGTTAATACTTAATCGAGTTAATAATAAACAATGTAACGGAATGGAATTTTTTACATAGTTCGACTTCATATCCATATTCCAACGGAGAGGTTAAATTAAAATTTAAAATTACTATGAAAACTAAAAAATATACCAATCGATCCAACATTTATCGTTCTCACATTTGATTTATTTAATTCCTTATTTTTCCATCGGTCGTTAGATAGAGTTTAGGATCGCATATTAATATCTATTAATCGCCTTCGCTTATACCTTGTCCACAGCACCCGCTAACAGCTCGTTGTCATGGCATATTTTGAAACATGCATTGTATTGTTGCTGCGCTCGCGACAAATTGCTTCGACAACGCTTCCGTCTAGAAACCTCTTCAGACTGAGGATTATAATGGAAATTGTCTCACCGAGTTATGACAGAGCTATTATGAAATATGCAAAGTCCTGTCTTAGCTAATTTTTATTCGTAACTTTGAATGAATTGCGAGGAGAATGCAGCTGGGTGTCACTTTTTAATATAAAATTTTATGCTTATTATAAAAACATTTATTTGAAAACAACATAAATATTGGTTGTAGACTGACAAGAAATAAGTATTTAAAAAAATTACAAAAATTATTCTTACCTTACTCTTCTTACATTGTGTTTCGTATTGTCGGAATAGAGATCACTATACACAAAAGAAAACTTTTCAGAATTAACTATGCAAGTTACCTTTCGGATATAGCTTATTTCGAGCTGTTGGACATAATTAAAGACAACCATTTCGACAATATTTTTTGAAAGGCATATATTAATAATACTTTAATTATATTCATTAAAATCCCTAGTTGAGCCAAAGGGCCAGCCCAAGGATATCCTGGTCAACAACATGGACATTTCATAACAAAGTTGGTAAACATCGCGTGACCGCCGGCACTACATCAAGCGGCTGTGACTGCTAATAACTACTATTATAAACACCTTGACAATACCATCTACTCTGTAGCTATTACTTTTATTATCTGTCATAATAAAATCTAAATACTAACTGGAAAAGCAAAGTTGATAATATTTATCCATTTGAATTAAATAGAGGTGATTTTCGATGCCAACATTAAAGCTTGTCTTCCAGATAGCGATCAATATGTAAGACGGTTGAGGAAAACCTGTCGCTTTTCGCTTTAAACCTGTGTATAATCTATTTTATTAGGCCAGGATAATATCATTTTGGTTGGTTTAACCCTCACATCGGGGGCATTGTACTTATTTTCTCAGGACAGTACAAAACAAATAGTAAACTTCTGGAAACGAGGAACATCAAAACAAGGTTCGTATTTAAATGGATGTAGTTTTGTAATCCAGAGGAAACCATATGAAAAACAGTTTTTGTTAATCGAAAATTCCAGAACAGACATAAATACACTTAGAACGAGTTACAAACATTTATAAGTTATATAAAAAAAAATTCTGGACCTATAAACTGGTGATAGACACAAAATACACACACAATAAATAATATCACAATAAAACAATCTTCTGAAAGATAAACTATATTTCTAGGTACTTACCGAACCCGCTCTCGAAGCCAGATGCTCGGCGCTGACGAGAATGCAGTCTTCTGGAGTACCACGTCGCTTGCACATCACTTTCACAACACTTGGTTTCAACGGTACTTACTTCTACTACAATACTTGATATTACACTTCATTCACTAAAGATTTTCTCTAGACTACGTCACACTTCAACACTTGGACTACACCTCACTTGCACTAAATAGTCCACAACACAACCGAAATTGTGCAGAAATAAAGCACAGAACGGGTCACCAACTATCCGCTCTGAAGCGTACATTAGACTCAATAAAGACCCACACAACTACCCTGCATATTTGTAATAAAAATACAAAATGCGCGCCATCTATCACATTTTAGCCTGGCAATAATTTCACCGAATTGTAGATGGCGCTGTTATAACCTATGTCTACCCTCTTTGTGGTATACAGACATGCGCTTCATAATTAAGTAAAAATGTATGAAAAAATACAGCCTTAAAAATGAGGTCTTTGAATCAATTCCCATGTAGGAAAATTTTAAAAGTCACAGGATGCAGGTTACTGTAAAAATACTTGTCAAACCATAAGGAAAATTGTTGCTTATTAGCATATTAAAAATGTATCAATCTTAAAATTAAATTGTTGAAACTTGTTGTACAACATCATACATACATACATAAACTCACGCCTTTATCCCCGCAGGGGTAGGCAGAGGCGCCACCTGGACATCCACATTTCGCATTGTATGTTCCGTCCCACGAAGTGATAAGGGGCGAGCCTATCGCCATATCAGGCACAAATTCCTGACTCCGGGCTGATAATGAATAGAAAAATCCAATATCACTTTGCCCGATCCGGGACTCGATCCCGAGACCTCAGCTTTGTAACCGTACCGTAATACAAATACGCCACCGAGGCAGTCGAGGCAGTTGTTGTACAATGCTAATTTTATTTAAGATCGAACGGTGTAGGTCCTTATTTAACATTCCCCTAGTGCAAGTTAGCAGACTTCATAATATACATACTTCCAAAAGTAACAAATATATGCAATTAATACCATAACAGACATCAACGGCGTAATATGTTTTGTAAAGCATAGAGGCACTGGGGAAAACCACCATCATTGTTTTTCATCTTTCATTCCACCTTAAATTATTCGAAATTTGTTCAATACCTAAAATTGCCATCTTTACCATAATAATTCAGCACAGAATTAAAGTATGGCACATTGTGTACAAACTGACATTGCTTTACTAATATATATGTACGTAGAACAATACCAAGCTCATAAATCCGTCCTTGGCTATTGTTACCAAAAACAAAGGATTTCGTCTCCCTCGCACTTAACAGGCATGTATATAGCTATCTCGTTCTCTCCCAGTTGAAATAGTAATTCAAGCTTCCTGTTTGTAAGTTATTAACATAAAAATCCCACTGAACTTATTTAACGAAATAAGACTGTTGTTTATGTAAATATAAAGCCATTTTTGCTCCTTGTTACTTTGTGTTAAAGGTGAAGTGTATCCAGGGTATTTTCTTATTAGAACTTGGAGTTTGAAAATATACATAAATATTTATGTACCCATCCCATGGTTGTCTGTAAGAAATTACCCAGTGTGATAAAGGTGCCACTGGTGTTATTATTTTTATTGTGTAATTTCTAAATTGTGTATCTGTGTATAGTGCAAAAACGGAATGAATAAATAAATAAACAAATAAGGTTGACTTGTAAAGTTCTAAATGTACTGATTTTTTTAAATCAATAAGTAATAAATATATCTGATTAATTTATTCTCGTTTCTTTATACCTTGTCCGATTTATGATCACTGTTCGGCAAAGGCAATTTCTTCAATTTATTGTGTTATGTGTATTTTCTTTTGACAATTATAATCTTATAAATTATAATCATATGAGCTGCATAGAATAATTTATTAATAGTAAATCTATGAAATTCAAATGTTTCAAATATTGAAATGGAACTCACATGACTAAGCCTTATTGGTATTATTTCATTTAGGGCTTAGCTTCCTCTATGGAATTCTTCCATGCTCAAAAATGTTATCAAAAATCATATTTTATTGGTCTTTCTATTTATAGCGCGATATAATATAATAAGTTACATAAAAAGATTTGGAAACATTTGAGTCTTCTAAAGAGCGTTATTTCCTTTAAGATTTTTGTTATCGCAATAATAAATTACACAATCTTATTGCTGTTAAAGTGACATTTAAAACAACTTTTATTTTGACCACATTTTATTTCTGTGTTTTCTTTGTATTTTTTGTTATTCGCCTTATTAGTATCGTGTAAGCATGAACTGTGAATCGTGTGACATAAAGTTCGATTCTTAAGTCGAGCATTTAACTTGACGCATCTTTATTTCAAAAATGTCTCGTGAATTTCTTTGGACTTAAATAAGGGTCTTTGGAATAAAGCTTCTGCTATTTTTTACTTATATTTCAAACGATACAACAAGTTGAATATAGTAACTACTATCCCGATATAATATCAAGCGACGATACCATAACAATTTATATAGTATAGGAATAAAACAAGACATTATTATTAAAATGCGAATTCTTGAATTCTATTCCTGTAACAGATAAGACAAATACATCAGAAATAATATTGTTTTCTGCCTCGGTGGCGTAGTTGTATTGCGGTATGGTTACAAAGCTGAGGTCTCGGGTTCGAGTCCCGGGTCGGGCAAAGTGATATTGGCTTTTTCTATTCATTACCAGTCCGGAGTCAGGAATTTGTACCCGATATGGCGATAGGCTCGCCCTCTATCACATTGTGGGACGGAACAACCTGGTGGCGCCTCTGCCTACCCCTTCGGGGATAAAGGCGTGAGTTTATGTATGTATGTAATATTGTTTTCTTGTTTATTGGTTAAACGTGTAATAATTATTTACATATTCCTGAAGTCACGATTAAGTCATTATATTTTCCCGTTAATTTAACATGGGAATAAAATTGGTAAAACCATTTTGCAGACATATTTGTGTCTTTATGAATGAGCTGGTTTGAGCGGGAAAGTACCATTGATGAAGGAAACTTTACTTGAAATTATTTTTGGCTGTTACGTTTCATATGATGTGCGTATGATTTATGTTATTCTAAATATTTTCTTTTCTTTTCAATACCTATTCCTATCCTTTTAGTTTAGTTTAGTTTATGATTCCTAGTAAATTGTGGATGTTCGTAGAAGATGAAAGTTCTTAGAGGACGATTTACAGAGAGTAATTCACTTAATATCATGTCATTCGCTTCTATAACTGATTAAGTCATGAACAAAAGTTGAGAAATATAATATCAGTGGCAGCCTCTGTCGCTGGAGGCTAAGAAGCAGCTGTGAAACAAGAGGCGGCAGGTCGGAACTCCGCACGACAAAGTTATGTGACATACAATTATTAGTTTTAGATTGCAGTTTCTCATAGTTTCTGATAAATAAATAAATAAATACACCCAACAGTCACATACATAGTCCTGACCCCACACTAAGATTGAGTCTTGTGTCGTGGGTATCAGAAACTACGAGAGACTTTTCGGTCTCACAAACACCCTGACCCGTAACAAATACTTGTGGTTCACACAAAATATTTGTCTCGGTGCGGGGATCGAACCCGCGGCCTCTCGTTTCACAGGCGGCGTCTAACCAACTGCGCCACGGAGGCTGTCAATGATACCAACGACACAACACTTGTATAGTATAGTATAGTAGTATAATATCAGTGTCTGTCGCGTGCATTTATCACTATCCCTACAAATTAGTATAATCGTAGTTATTGCGTGAAGGAAGTGCGCGAACGGTTACTCCACTCATTTCCGACTGAAGCACAGCCCAACTCTTTATGCCGTGTTATCACGAACTGACCCCAAATAAAAAACCATCGTATATAATCAAAACAGAGCGTTATCTGCTCAGGCCGCGTTCATTTATTACAGCGATATTCATCGGCGGGTTGAGCGTTTCCATTGGGCGCATGCGATATTTTTTACGATTAAAGATGTACGTGTTATTACATATAAGAAAGTCCGGCAAACGAGCAAACAGATCACCTGATTGTGATCACTACCGCCCATGCATATCTACAACGCTTTTATAATAAATGAGTTGCCGGCACATCCGATCGGGAGGGGAGAAGGAAGGAAAAAGGAGGAAAGGGGTGTTGGGTATCCGGCAATCCTACTCACCGAATGAAACACGACAGCAAAGCTGTCAATTCACGTCGGTTTTCTGTGAAATTGTGGTACTGCTACAGACGAGCCTGCACGTTCACGCTGAGTCGTGACTGACAGCAGCGTGGCTACCACGTGTGGAAAATTTATTAACAATCGACTTCGATTACTTTTGGCTAAATGCATAACGGAAATTGTTTTTCCGCTGTTGCAATTTTTTGCATGTTTTAATCAAATTGAATTTATCTTTGTATATTAATTTTATAACGTGTAATTTATGGCATAATATCTTTCAATATATTGATATAAGATTGGTTGTGATAAATATAAGAACCATTTCATTTATCACAGCCAATAACAGTCACTATATATTTTTTTACTTCAGACACGATAAAAATCCGTGTATAATGGACTCGTACCCCCGAGGAGATACACTCGGCTGGTCACTTTCCATACCTGTGCCCTTTGTGCGCCACAATTGGAACGGTAAATTCAATTTATCTGAACATCGCGTTATCATTTCACCAATTGTTGTTGAAAGCCCTTGTTTCAACCAATTATTACACATTTGTATGTAAACTAGTTTTGAAGGACTTCGGCCGGAAATGCGTTTAAAATGTTTTAGGGTTCCGTATTTGACGGAATAATTAACCTCATTGTTTGTCCGTTCGATTGTTAAGACAGGTAAATTAAAAGCTATGAAGTACTTGCCATCGATTTAGAATCATGTTTGGATAGCAAACTTCCATAGCAAAAGCAGAAAAATAAATCTGCTAGTCCGAAGAAAGTGCAGTAATAAAAAAAAAAATTCTGTAAATTAGCACATTTGTATTAGATAAATTACTTTCACGTGTATTATGTATGGGAAAACATTTTTTCAAAAACAAAATGAAGCTCGTCTTATCGTCCAACGTCTTCTTTTTTTATTGACCTATCTTGATTCGGATTCTGGCTTACCGAAATTGCAATGGTCTTTGTGGGCTGGATAGTGTATAATAGTATTCCTACACTCTTTTATATGCAATCTCTACTAGCCATTGTGTAGTACTGAACCTTATGTGCAAGAGTTAAACTCACACTTGACCGAATTATAATTAAATGAGCGAAAGTGTATGCGTGCTAATGAATCATTTTGAGAATAAATTTGTATATTGTAATTCTACGAATGGAAATTAAATATGTAAAAACAAAACGCAGTTGTAAATTGTTGTTTGTTAAGCAAAGGTCAGTGGGTGGTAATATTGCTACGTTAACTTTTAAAGGGGTTGAAGCTCAGGGTAGAATTTGTGACACTCTGGGGTGGTATGACATAATGGTTTCTTAGATTTACGCGAATGTTACACATTGAAATAAAACTAGTAGTAGTAAATAGTTTTATTTCAATGGTATGACATAACTAGAAATCAGTTTGAGAAGGATTTAGTAGGTAGATCAGGAAAAAAAAATATTTATGGCAGTTAAAATTCAGCTAGGATAGTGACTAATAAACTTTGTAAATACGCCATATGGTGTTATTTACCAAACAATGATAAAAGTTTATATTTCTTTTATAATACCACTAAATCAGTGAATACAGTACTCTTGAGTAGCATTTTAAGTAATTGCGAAGGTTTCAGACCACAGTAAATCTATTATACCTATGAATTCATGTAATTTAATTTAAATAAAGAACAGATTTTTGCGGATATCTTTTATGTCGGGTTGACAAGCGCAGGATATAGTTTCTCATGTTTATAATGCTGCTGAATATTATTATTATTTAATTATTTTTTGCACTATACACAAAAACAATAAATAAATACCACCACAATGTCTGTTTATCAATGTAAATGGTCTGTTGTGTTCCGGTTTGAAGGACATTGTAGCCAGAGTAACTACGGACATATTGAGATTAACATCTTATTTCTCAGGATGGCGAGCGAGCTGAGACATAAGATGTTAAGTCGCAATATTTCCAGTAGTTACCCTGGCTACAATGTCCTTCAATCCGAAACACAACAGTGCATTTTCACTGCTGTTTGTGCGGGAGAAATAGACATTGCGGTGGTAGGCACCTACCCAGACGGCCTTTCACATATTATGAGAGATCTACCACCAATATATAGGACTAATACATTTTTACTTGCTAATTTTAGTATGCTAAGTAAAACTGCCTAATATCTTATACCCAGGTTTAATCCCCGTTTACAGTAAGCGTAAATGCCGATAAGTTTATCAATAAGGCTCGGCCATTAGCTCGCTAACTACCGGACGAACTAAATCACCAGCCCCCGTCTCCCCTCCAGATACGGTTACGCGCAGATGTAGTTCGGAATTAATGTTGTTAAAATGTAGCTGGAATTTCTAATATATTTTGGTTGAAATAAGATTTTAATGGAGTTTGTTATTAAACTTTGTGTAAATTGTGCGCTAAATTTTGTTTTTGTGTGATTTAAATGTTTCTGCAATTTATGTGCGTTTGCAGATGAGGACAAGTATGTTTTATCATGGATCATGGTTAAACTAGCACAGCATTACAGCTAAAAAATCTTATACATAATGTATAATTATGTAAAATGTCAAATGCTTAGCTGAACTTTAAAAGTTGTTTTTTTTTATAGTTACTACTTGCTGACTCAACATCTTTGTACTCACATTTTCACTCTTAAAATATAAATCATTTAAAAAGGTTTCCTTTACAGTGACACAAAGCATCCTGCGAACACGCTCGCAAAAGCCACGCAGACGCCGGTTGAAAGCGGGCCTTTCATGGCGCACAACAATATCAATCATCCAGCCTTCCCCAGCCTCCTGCGGCCGGGGAGACGGGGCGATGCCGTACCTGTTTGTGTTGATGTGGCGTGGCGCGGTTTGTTGATAGTGTACTTTGAGATTATTAGGTACCGAAGAATAAACATGATTTAGGGACGGAATTTAAAAATAAGTATTAATGTATTTTTTGTTGCAATATATTAAAATGTCCTTAAAATTTTGGTTCTTATGTGTACAAAAAGTTTGCTGTATCTTAAAATAGTGCATGAGATATTTTTTTATTTCTGGTGTTGTGTTTTCAGATCTCAGCTGATTAGCTACAAATGTACCTACGTTAAATTAGATGATTTATAATGACCATTTGATTTCCTTAAGTTACGAGAAACAAACAAGCAAGCTCCCTAATGGTAACTAATCACCGCTCCCCAGAAACACCCACAAACTTAGAAGTATAATAAACATAAGACATAACTCCTACTATGCAACCTTCCGTGGCGTGTTGCCAGTGTATGCGAACAGCGAACACATCCCTGTTCCCGAGCCAATGTAGTGGAAATAGCGGGGCCCAGATGTGATTTATAGCCGGTGATGTGGCACCGTTTCCGTAAGTGCGTCTCTGTAAAGTTCAGTGCAACCTTAGCCGAAATGTCGGAGCACGACGCGCCCTATTAAACTGAGGTTTGTTTTAACCAATTGGTATACAGTTAATAGGTAAATATAGTGAATTACTCTATCAACCTGACATAATTGTGGCGAGCGGCGAGAGCTACCAATCTTAATGCTGTCTAGGAGTATTGCCGATCTCGACTGGGACTTAACATTTCTTTCCGTTAAGATAAAGATTTATGTCAGTTCATTTCGTCATTCTATTGCTCATTGTCAAGAGGCCCCAAACACCCACCAATTTTCGACTTCTGTAGGTGTTTATAATATTGTTGATCACTTTTCTTGAAGAGAGATTTCCTGTGCCATAATGCGAAATTATACGACAACTTCATTATAAATAAGTCAGGAACGTTAAAGGCCGCTGTGAATTTATTTATTTTTTAATATGGCGAGAATGTTTTTGTATAAATTGGTGTTAAAATGTGGCGCGTCCTCCGAACATGGCAGTTATTAAATAAATATGTTATCCTTACGCTGTATATTACACCTCATTATTTATACGGGAGGCCGCAGGTGGTATTAAAACTTTATTATGAGTATCAACAAAGATTTTTTAAGGAGACGAAGGTTTTTGGAGTCAGAGATAGTTATCGGCTCAATGGTTGAGAATTGAGAGTTTAAAACCATGTTTTGTTAATAAAAGGATCACAATCTAGCCACTTCGAAGTATATCAATAAATTCTTTGATGATAACCGTTTTTTTTTACCTCCGACAACCCTTACCAACCGGACGGAGTACGCCCATAAGGTGGACAGACGACCCAGTAAAGGCTACAGGATGTTGCTTGAAGCAGCCCGTTTCCTACAGATAGCTGTAGATATCCTTGGGGGGGGGGGGGCTTATGTTCAGGAGTGTACTTCCTGTGGGTGAAAAGCTAGAGAAAGGAATACTGTCCAAAACCAAAAAGCTTTTTCTTGTCTAAAATTGTGTTACTTGATTACATTTTCCACCGTTACCAAACGATTACCTAATTAAAGTTTCTAAAAATGTATAACATTCGATGCTATTTTTGTTATAACAAAACGTAAACAATGCAAGAATACGTCAGTGATACGGCACTAGAATCTTCTATTGTAAATATTAGACGTTTGGCGGTATTAACAGACATTAATGTTATTATAACAATTAGGTAAGTGTTGTGTCGTGGGATTTATTTTTATTGTGATGAATGGCGAGACGAGCATGCCATTTGCCTGATGATAAGTGATACGACCGCTCATGGACAGTAGCAAAACTAAACACCATGAATTACAAAGCAATGCTTGGCATTCCACTGCGCTCGCCATCCTGAGATATAAGATGTTAAATGTCATATGTCCAGTTACTCTGGCTACAATATCCTTCAAACCGGAACAAAACAGCGCATTTAGTGTAAGTGCTTTTTTCGAAATGTTTAGTTGCATTGTGTCTGTAGTCACTAAAACTACCACCTGGCCTCGTTTTCGTTTGCAGTCTGGATGTACCCTGTATACCTATGTATTATGAGTAAATTTAGTGCAATAATATGACTGAGGTTTTTTTTAACCCAATTTAACTGAGAATATCCTTATAAAACGGAGCAGACTTGTATTGGAGTGGACACCGCGCTTAGGTAAACGTGGTGTAGGACGTCCTGTAGCACGATGGACCGACGACTTGAAGAAAGCGGCGGGTAGCAGATGGATGACGGCTGCTCAAGACCGGGAAGGTTGGCGCTCCCTTGGGGAGGCCTACGTCCAGCAGTGGACGGTGACAGGCTAAGTATATATCCTAATAAAGCAGTTGCTAAAAATCTGTATTGATAATTTTCCTGTCCATAGATTACTAGATTAAATTTTTATTTAAATAAAAACCTGCAAATTATATTATTTTTAATATTGAACAAATTCCTTGGGATAAAAAATAATAAATTATGTTGTTGTTAAACTAAGCTTCTATATTAATACCCAAGATCACGCCTGTGTTGTCGAATGGGTAGGCAGAGATTTCACCAGTGCCACCATAGTTCGTCGAGCCTATTTCCGTTCAAAGATGTGACAGGGGGCTCGCCTATCGTTTTAGTATTATGTGAATTGAATAATATTTTTTACACATATAATATGTAGGCTGTATAATTTTGCTTCCTTTGTAAACATAAAAAAGTAATTAGTTAAGGGGGGGAATAGGGACGGGAACGAAGTGCGTAATGTATTGATAAGATGTAAAAAGAAAATTAAAATTAAAAGGCAATGATGGTGTTCGATATTTTGATTCTACATAAAAAATAATGGAGGGTAGTTTTGTCATATATTTTTTCTCGCTAGATGTAGGCTTTTTGGTCTACAGTCTCGTGTACGGTCCAAATCGCGTGGCGAGTGCTTCTTTGCTGAAATTTAAGCTGAATTTTAGCACAATTTCGATTGTGAATCTGGTGAAAGTGGAATAATAATAAAATGTTTTTGCCGTCTCGATTAGTCTGCAGTAATTCTCATGTAGGTTTCATAGCGCGTAATAGGGCTTTGCGTCTATGTTGTATTTTAGTACAATTTTGGTTCTGTTGTGGATAATCTGGTGTATGTACTAAGTATTGTGTTGTGCAAGTGTTGTTAAGGGCAATTATAGTTACATGCAAGGCATATTATGTTGTGTAGTATAAATGCTGTGAGGTACAATTGTAGTGTAGTCTAGGGCAAGTGTAGTGTTGTGTGCCGAGCATCCAGATTCGAGAACGAGATTCAGGTAAGTCGCTACATGTATAAGGGAATAATTACATTTAAGCTCTATTCGGTTTGCTGAAAGATTTAAGTTAAAATACAGCTTTAATTCTATACGCGTATGCATGTTAAGCATGTCGTCATAGCGTGCTGTCGCTGAAATGTTTCTATCAATGTGCACTACATTTAATGTCAATTAAATCATTACTTAGTGTAGATTTTACAAAGAGAATCTATACGAAGGAATAATTTAATTGACATTAAACGTCTCTGAGTGCGAAAGACACATATAACTCCAGAGTGACATTTTAATTGTGAGAGACTTGTTTTTGTCGATGCTATCGCCATACAGGGCATAAACTGGCCACCGAGAAACACACATCATTTAGGTATTTTAACAAAAAAAGTTCACATATTTTCCCGAATTAGAAAGCTAGCGCTCACTGATAACAACCCACACGGGCAACCAATAGATTATTGATAAGTGAATAAATAATAATTAAATTAAACAAAACTGCCTGAAACAAATCGACGAAAAATAATAGAATCGATATAATTAATTCGTGTCGCCATACAGCCTTGTTTAAGGTAAATAACACATAAGTACCTACATTACATAATCGTATTACATAACACATTGTAAACTGCACACACGGGATGTCAGAATATGCTTGACATTGTTATTTGTTGGTGTTGCAACGTTGGCACTCCTGTTCAAGGTGAAGATTACAAGACACAGCACAGTAAACAAAGTACTTGTTTACAATATCCAATCGAAATTGAAAAACAAGAAATGATGGTGAAAGCTGATTTTGTAGCCACCGTGCCAATTGGTTGTATGTCAATGCTTTTTGTTCTGTTCTCTAATAAAAATATAGTGCCTACACCACGTTGAGTTGGTATTGGTATTAGATTTTTCTATTCATTATCAGCCCGGGGTCAGGAATTTGTGCCCGATATGGCGAGAGGCTCGCCCCCTATCACATCGTGGGACAGAACATACTAGGCGAAATGTGGGTGTCCTGGTAGTACTTCTGCCTACCCTTTCTGGGAAAAAGGCGTGAGTTTATGTATGTATGTACAACTCGTTGAATTATACCTAGGCTTAATACTAAAACCTTCTGGATAAAATAACGTATGCAAGGTAACTCGCAACAATATCGAAGGTATGAGAATTCCACTAGGCTATTCTCAACCATAGGGAAGGTTAACCGGTACTGGAAAGTTCCTACATGGTATTATAAATAATGAAAACATGTTTTTAACAGGGATGTTTTGACCAGACTCCATACAACCGGTGTTTGACCTTCGCCAACATATGGCCCCGAACATTCCTGGCGATGACAAACTGTTTACAACACTGCCAGAGTCATCAATGGCTGAATTTCATTAAAACTCAAACAATTGTACAAATAATTTACTGTTTCGAATTTCTGTGTGACTCACCAAATTCATCTCAATTGGCTCAGACAAAGAAACTTTGTGAACCATTGTTTTTGATATTCATAATGTTTTGAATGCGTGCGATTGAGATGTGATGATGTGAGCCTGTAAATTCGGCAGTGAAACACAAGCAATTATGTTTAGAGACAGAAGGAAAAAGTTACCGTCTAAAATTAAAGAAACCAAAATAAAAAATGTATAATATACATATCTGAAGTTGGTGTTGCTGAGTAAGTCTCTTGTTTTTCTTCACAGCTATACCACGACCTGAAGCGGTGGTAGCAATAATTGACGATTTATATATTTTTTAAGATATTTCGTACATTTACAAGATTTTCTGGTTTTTATTGCGATAAATGGCGAGAAGAGCATCCCATTCGCCCTTTTTCATTGATTTCGACGGTAAGAATACAGAGAATAAAAAGAAAGATAATATTAAAGTATCCATCTTGCTTTTTGATATTAGCTGGCGTCAATCTCTGAATTCATTTTTGAGTGCAGTTATCGATCACCTACCAATTGAACTTCGCGCCATCAATCATTAAATCCTCTTTTTGCTTATAAATCTTCTGAGTCGTCAAGTCTTCCAATATGTGAGTTCTAATGTTCAGAACTATCCAATACGTCCTAATTACCCATTCCAGATACTTGTACACATCTATTCAGCCCTAATGCTATCCATTGACGCGTGAACTAATAAATCTGTAGCTACGCCGGTTGTCAGCCCGTAATGTATTGCGTTCGGGGCAGAAGTAGGCTTTTATTGCGTCACAGGGTTGTTCCATGAGTAATGGCCGACAAAGTTTGAATTAATGAATAACTTGGAGACAGAGATAGTAGTTACGATTCTTGTAAGAGTAAAAGAGATGGAGAGACGGTGATGTCATGAGATAGTATTTGGTTGATTACAGAGCTTAGATCAGTGATGAATGGTGTTTTTGGTAAAGGAGCTGAGTAGTTTTGAGATCGCTATATAATTTTCTGTACAATGTTTGGTTTAAGAGCCAGTAAGATCTTTACAATACAGAAACTTGTAGTAGAACTGTAATTAGTTTCACCTGGATGTTGCGGTTTCTCGGATATCCTTAGGCGATTTCTTGTTGCAGAAAATCGACACGAAGTTAAATTACGGGAGGTTCAATAATCTTCACCCTTTCCCTTACTTGGTCCCCACTTCTTCATTGTCATAGACATGCCATGTAAGAACAATAACCTGATATAGTCATTATACGTGTCAGATAAACTGGCTCCTTTGTCTAATAAAAAAATGGTTGTATGTACTATTTTTATTTAAGTTTGTATTGTTAATAATATCCATGGATATAATAATTCTATAGTATTAAAGCGTTCATAAGATTTGAACCTCTTGGCGATATGCCGTAATAACGGCATCTCTGCCAAGAATTTATACTTTCATAAAAGAATGACATTTATATGATGACGTCACGCGAGTATAACGCGATGTTTGTCAATGGGCAGTGTTCTGTCGTCATAGTTTTGGCTTATGATCTTGTTTATAGTGAGATGAAAAGAAAAATAATATTATAGCCAATTTATCTAACTGTTTAATGCTTCGGTCAAATATTAATGACAATATTTTGTGTAATTTTTACCGCAACTTTATCCATGTTTATCCCTCAGGACGTATGTTTTTTTTGGGACAGAAGTAATATAGATATGTCAAAGTCAGGTCTCCGATCAAAAATAATATGTTCGCCTCATTATTTCAGTGATAACGTATCCAAGCTGTGATCCGTGAGGTCATAGAATCGATTCCAAAGTCAGGCAACCCACTTTGTATCCACTCTTTTGATTAGATTTTTTTAAAATATGTATTGCCTGAGACATGAATTTAGGCTCAGTTTAAAGAGGATAGGCATGTTGTCTGTGTTATCTTGGGACGAAAAGAGGCTCGAAAAGTTTTTGGTGGCGTTAGTGGCATATAGTCATAAGCTTATGTTTATATGAACTATGTTTGTAATTAAGTAATCTTTATAGCCATCGACATAAATCAACAGATTTCCTTTGTGTTGCGTCGCGGCGCCCGAATACAAATTAATTATAAACATAAAAATGTTCATCACTGCCATATGTGTTACACATGGTCACCACGCTGTTTGTGGTCTTTTAACTTATATCTAGTTAATAGAGTAAATAGAGGCCTTGAGTCTACTAAATATTATTTTGAATATTTATATTTTTACTTGATAAAATCAATTAGTATAACTCCTATGTTAAAGTAAATCAGCTGTAAACAGACAGGTATCTGAATATTTTAACAGAAACTAAACAACAGGTTAAACTAGAAAACAAAATCACTGGAGCAGTAATTGATTTGATATTTCTTACATTACGTACCCAAAGCTTAGCATAAAAATCATTATGGGCGATTACTCCCACCCATTTGGATTGTAGATGCGTTGCCAGCCGCTCAAGGTAGAATAGAAAAGGGAAGGAATACATAACAGAAAGAGGAAAAGGGTACCTAATGGGCCTCCAACAATCTCACTCAGTAAAAACACGTGACAGCAAAGCTGTCGCTCCACGTCACATGTCTAAGATAGTGGTACCATCCTAGTGGAACCGGGCCATTTATACAGGAGTCATAGTTAGCCAAACTGTGGACCTTTTTAGCCTGGTTGCTCCACTGCAAATGCCTCTCCTTTCTCTTTTTAACGGTTTCGTTACCCTGTTATTTCCCTTGAAGTGCCACTACCACTATTTTATTATAGTCTCAATAAAATAGTGATCAAAAGCCTCACGTCCTAGTTAATTCAATCAACATTATCAGAAGTATTCTAGACTTGCAACAAGACCTAAACAAACAAGTTAGGTAATCGGCCCCATTCCGTTGTTTTCGTTTACATAATTGTAATATTAGAGGTTGTCTCTTTCGCACCCGTCGTGTGAACTGACTGAATGCAGAGTCAGCTATTAATTGTTTTTCATGCTGATCAGCGGTATGATCACGTGAGGGTGTTTGTGTTTGTGTGACTGCTTTCAAGGGCAGGATGGTAGTTATGTACTTTTTGGGGTTAAGAAGCCACCCGGATTAAGCATCTCTCGCCGGTGAATGCTCTTTTTGGATTCCAATCTAGTGTGTACTTACCGTAAGATGGACCGCGATGCCTTTGTACCTAATGCTTAAATATAATAATGTATATTTTATTTATTGAAGTTGTCTTGAACAAATGTTGTATCGTCAATTAATATTAGCACCATTTTGGTAACTGTTTTAGCTGTGAATAAGGAACAGCGCAAGAAAATTCCGTAGCATTACAAATAGTCATCATTTTCTTTCCATTTTTTGTTATTTTTTAATATACTGCGCTTACCACCAGGAGCAGTGAAGCCATTTTGCTGTGCCAGTTAAAGACCTTCAAGTCATCTTCTTTCTACCATCTTATATCTTTAAAGACGTTAATCAAAGGCTGTTCATGAGCGATAAGTCGTGTCTTTAAATTAACTAAATTAGTACTTGTTTACGGTTTACCGAGCATATGCTGTAGCTTCAAATCATCATAAAAGTCATCTTGGCAAGAGCTATAAGCAGTCGATATATCGTTTCCTTCCATCCACAAGATGCTGTCTACTCCATTATCTGTCCGCTGACGTCCGAAGGCCACTGGGGCTCGTCTCTTTTCGGTTTATACATTTTACTCACGCCTCTAATTGGAGTATCGTGGCGCAGGTGCGAATCTTGACGTTTTTTTGTGGGTTAAAATGTTGATAACAATAAATACACCCAACAGTCACATACATAGTCCTGACCCCACACTAAGATCGAGTCTTGTGTCGTGAGTATCAGAAACTACGAGAGACTTTTCGGTCTCACAAACACCCAGACCCGAAACAAATACCTGTGGATCACACAAATATTTGTTTCGGTGCGGAGATCGAGCTCGCGGCCTCTCGTTTCACAGGCGGCGTCTAACCAACTGCGCCACGGAGGCTGTCATGTTGGCTTATTTAGAAGAATAAAGTTTAATGACAGTAATTGCTGATGGTGAATAAAATGTTACGTGTAAATAAATGTCAGGTTTATATAGGGTCAATATTGTCACAATTCAATTAGCGATTGGAAACGACCGCTTATGAAAATTTTAATTTACCAAATGTTCAATAATTATCTATTTCCATTTCTTTCCTAAACATATAATAATATATTTGTGAGGTCAATCTCCCTAAACTCTTTCTAAATGCGGCCCTGTTCAGCAGGTCATACGTCACCGAGGCGTCCCAGCGGATATCACTTTGCGAAATTGTGTTCCCGCGGTTAAAGAGTACCGTTCAATCTTCTTGGAAAAACGCGCGCGGTATCTCGCCCTTAATATTAATATTTAATCTGATATCTTAGTTATTTTTAACAACTTTTTAAGTGCCATAATAAAGTTTTTATAGCCATTTGGAAAATATTATGCGCTCTTTTATTAGATAATATTACACAGTTGCCTGATTTAATACTTTCCACGAATTTTAATGCTGATTTGGAGAAATATGAAAATTAAAAGCGAATTTTAATAAAGTAGCTACTTCTGAATAATAAAGTTACTCGTTTCAACTAGAAATTTTAAATTTATGGTGATAAAATGCCCTCTTTTTAGTACTATGTAGTTATTTACATGACAAAGGCTAAATTCCATTTAGATCGTTTTCCATTCACAATGTACGTAAACTGGCTATGAAAATAAGTAACATAGGTTAATATTTAGCAACGAAACAAATTGAAATAATACTACTATTTACGGATTTTATCTCGATTTGGTTTAATTTTTATATTTTTTTACTTCCCGACGTTTCGATTACTTTACAGCTTTCGTGGTCACGGGGCGTACTGAGGTATTAATCATCCGCTCAGTGACTGTTACAATTTAACTAATAGTAAATTAATAATATTTAATAGTTTTATTTCAATGTGTAACATTCGCGTTAATCTAAGAAACCATTAACGAAACAAATATTAACTGATTGTTCCAGAACTATTTGTTTCGGATTTTAATTTAAATGTAACACAGAACTTGTATCATGAAGTCAGGTTAGCACTATACTTGACTGTTTATTTATTTATTTGTGTAATATAGAGTAATAACTCCGAGTTGTTTTCGATACATAAACAATAACACATTGCCGATACAAATATCGCATCTAACTACAATATCTGTATCACGATGCGTTTGGCAACCGAATGAAGCGTAAAACATCGCTCTGTTGCTTTATTGGTCTAGTAGTAAGATTTTAATTAAGAAACCCTGGGTTCGTTTCCCAAGGTTGTGATTTTACAAGGTGTGTTATCTTGCAGTAGGCCAGCGTGGAGAGTAGCTTAGTAAAGGCCCAAGTACACATTCATTCGATTCCTATGTTCTCTAGATGTGGGAGAGGGCATCCACAGTGACTCTGCAATCTGCATCTCATGGTCTTTAGCTGCCAGCTTGATATCACTCAAGGTCTTCCCATAACTTGAGGTCTTCCCATTCCCAAGATCAGGTGACATTAGCTATAATCTCATCAATAACCATTGATTATTTGTCATAAACCTATAACCCAGTAATAGTTGATTTATTAAATTGTTTTAGAACTCAATACGTGCGATAGAATCAATTTAATCAATCATTAATATTCAATTAATTTTCATTGTTATAGCGAATAACACTCTCCAAGTTGCGTAATAAACAACATTTTAAATACAGCAGTGTGCTCTATAATGTATTATTCATATCCAAAAAACACCTGTAAATTATAAACAAACCCATATTACAATGTCCCTAATTTACAAACGCCATGACAAAAGTTAGATAACTCAACCACACATGACCTACTTATAGAGCAGGAAGGGGTGGGGAGGGGGATCGTGAATAACAAATTAATTAAAAGTTGCTATCTATCGCCGAGTACTTCCTGTCGCCAGCAAATAGTTTTATCTGTGTCATTATTGTGCATTGTATAATTGGATATTGGCCATGGTTGCGCGTGTGGCGTGAGGTCGAGAGTCGAATTTGTCTTAAAGAAATATGATGTCTCTATTCTTGATAGTGTAGGTAGAGATAACAATTGTGTAACCAATAGTTTGCTAAGGAAAGTTCCAAGGTGTAGGTGCGATGCTGTCACTATCATCATCATTAGAAGAAGTCTAGAGGTGAACATCGGCCTTCCCCAACGATTTCCACAATAAGATTTCCATTTCTGCTAGAAGCGACCTGCGTCCGTTCACATCCTGCAACTTTTAGTAGGTTGTCTGTACATATTATGGGTGGATGTCCGATACGTGACCTTCTCCCGAAAACTTTAGACTAGCCTGGGAACAAATTTGACAAACTTCAATTCCGGGGAACTCATGTGAATTTGGCAAACGTTCAATTAACATTTAAGTCTCCTTTGCATTGTCACTATAAAACACAAGACTGTGAGTTACATCTCAGCACCAAGGCCAATTTTTATGTGGCTCACAAATGTTTGTTCCAGATCTTTGATACCAAAACGATAGGATCTTTACCCTTGACAAACGACTTTTTACCTTCCTATAGAGTTTTTTTTTATTGCAATTAATGGCGAGACGAGCATGCCATTCGCCTGATGGTAAGCGATACGACCGCTCATGGACAGTAGCAAAACCAAACAACACCATGAATTACAAGGCAATGCTTGGAATTCCACTGCGCTCGCCATCCTGAGACATAAGATGTTAAGTCTCAATATGTCCAGTAGTTACTCTGGCTATAATGTCCTTCAAACCGGAACGCAACAGCGCATTTACACTGCTGTTTGGCGGGAGAAATAGACATTGCGGTGGTACCAACCCAGGCGGCCTCGCACATATGAGAGACCTACCACCAGAGTCCTATTAGTACAATTTTGGGCCTATTTACCTCATTATTATAGTAAGTAAAGCTCCAAATCTATATTGGTGTAAGTGCAGATAAGTGCAGGGCCGCACCACAGTGCAGATAGCCGAGTGATTGACCTGCCGCAACATGCGTGCCGGGCCGCACGTACGCGCTCAACGACGTACGAATCCACGATACTGAGCACTGATTTGGCTTTCTATATGTTAATTTTACTGTTGATGTTTTTATGCGTATAGTATTTTATGCAATATTTGCTATAGTTGATCTATGTGAATCAATAGCAAAAAAGTTCAAAATGGCGGTCTAATTTTTTTATCCGATTATTTCGGGCCACAGTTTCCGAATATGATTACCGATTTCGATCATTGGACAATAGAGACCATATATATTTATTTAATAGCAATCGGATGTGAATTAAAATTCAGTTTTTATACATTCTTCATCACACTTGGAGAGTTTAACAAAGATATTGTGTTATGGAAATGTGCAAAATTATATTTGTAGTTCCAAAAAATTAGAATTTAGTTTGTGACAATTTTTTTTTACGAAAGATACCTTTACCAATCCTCATATAGCACCTTAAACTATTACCTTCACAGTTGTCTGCGTCTCCAAGTGTCATGATCTCCACGAAGCTTGAAGGTGCAAGTACTGTTCTATTACTAGAGCGCATGTAACTGCAGCGATTCGGCTTGGACGGCCGCCAACACATATTTTGTAGCCACTTGCATATCGGCCGTGTCATTGAACTATAATTACGGATCGCCACCTCCGCCGAGATTTTTAAAACATAAATAGACTGTAACAGGTGCGGACATTGTTTATTGGTTTTCGTAATAGCTTGTTTGTGAGTATTAGGAGTACGTGAGGAGCGAATTGTCGTACATCAGCCCGTGATCTCAAACTGCTGAGCATGGGAGTCTTTTACAACCGATAGTTCGATTGCTTAGGCCACAGTCCACGACGCTAACCTAGTGTGTGTTGGTGGACTTAATATAGAAAATCTATTTAAGATCCCTATAGTATCCGTATCAGCCCATGTACGTCCCACTGCAGGGCACGGGCCTCCTCTACAATCGAGAGTACGATTGAGAGGCGTTAGGCCATATAGTCAACCACACTAGTCTAGTGCGTTTTGGCGGATTTGATCCCAAAGTATGCAGGTTAAATAATGTTTTTCTTCACCTTTAAGAAATCGATTCAGCAAAACAAGGTGTTTATTGCAACAGATCGCATAATGATGGATAACTTTCTTGACCCGGCGAATGTTAAATAACAAACTATGGAGATTGTTTTTTGTAAGCCAAAACTAAAAACAACATGCTTACATAAATCCAGTTTAGCTCATTGTTATCGTTGCACGAGTAACAGCGATTTATTTTGAGAAAACATTCTCCCGATCATTCTCAAGGAATGATTCTTAGAAACCAGCGCTGTTTTACGAGCCGAGAAAAATCTGTTACAAGTAAATTATTACCTGTAATAGCTTCTAAAGAAGTAAATATTAAAGCATTTTAATAATTTAGAATACATTGCAAATGGGCGGCCTGACCTAGGTAACTTTGACCCACTGGAAACTTATTTGAAGTATAGTTCATCAATATCACAATTCACAATCAAGTTTTGAATTTCATCAGTTTTCCTTTCACCAGCTATTATCATGACAGCATATTATTTTTCTTCGTTTAAGTGTATGGTGTCATGCTCTCAATTACTTAACATCAACAAAACTGTTTGATTGTCATCGATGTTATTAAAATGTTTCTAGAACGTTCTATCAGGTCAAAGCCCTCAATAGAGTACCACATAAATATAATTCTCATGTAAACGAAATATAGGCCACACGATAATTTTAATAACTTGTGTTTGTATTTAATACTGCAGTTGGCTTGCACATTGATTGCATTTGGTTCACTGACCTACTCCAAGGATGGTGCGCTGCGCTTCTCTGCTGCATCACAAGCGAAAATCAATTCTACAATGATACAGATAAGAATTACTTTAGGTTGGATAAATGGTTGGTATTGTGTGTATTGTAGATACAGGATTTAATAAAAAATTGTATAGTAGTAATTTAGTTTTTGTTACACTGCACTGATATGGGTAATTGGATTTGACTTGCATGACTATGGTAGTTTTAAAATATCTGTTTAGAGATTATAAAGGTCGCTCTTTGTCGCGTTGCCCCTATTTCTACCAAAAACATAGTTAAATTGAGACTATTTGGCCTTTAACCAACATCATAAACTATTAGGCTAAAATAATTCTAGCCTTAATGAATGTTTCCATGTAGCAGACAATAGACATCGAAAGTGTGTAGAAGGAAACACAAAGGATAATTCAAACTCATTAAGACTTCAGATCATGGACTGATAGGTATCTGATAAACGTCACCAACCTAGAACAACTAACGTGAATATTTGTGTATCCAACAAATAATCCATTCTCAGTGTACATCATGTTATACCACGAGACACATTAGAACCTTCCTGATACAACCGTTCATCATTCCCTACCTTTCAAAATATCCAACAGTTTGTAGGTATAGTCTCTTTGGATGTTTACAGCTGTGTTATGGCAGCGATCTAGCTCTGACGACCCTCACCTACTTTGAGGTCGACTAGTCGCTTGCACCCGAGCACCGGTCGATACTTTAAAGCCTTGCGCACATTCACACTGTGGATATAAGAGCCTGTTGCCATGCCCGGTGGGAATCCAGGGATATGTATATGAGATTTTTCAAACTGATAAACGAATACGATTATCTATTGCCTCTAAAGCGAATCCCATGCATGTTGCACCTACATGAAATTGAAATATTATGATGGGTGGTATTATTGGTACCTCTTCCTACCCTCTGTGGCTTCTTTTTCTTCTCTTTTCTTATCAGTTTTTAAAGGCTGATACAAATTCATGATTTCCAGATGAATGTACTTTCACACGTCGAAAAAGAGAGAGTAGGTTTTGCGATTTAATATTAAGTGCCGTAACCAATTCAATTGACTGTAGAGACGTCAAAATTGGGACTCAGAAATAATACCTGGAAGATCCAGACCCAAAAGATGCTAACCAGCGGGCCAGACAACGCCGTTGCCGATTGGCACAGAGGTGGCGTCGTATTCGAAATGGATGGTACAGAGGAGGAAATCATCTCTCAGATTGCTAAGGCACAAACAACCTTTGCACCATTGCGGCTCGTATGGCAGTGCAACCATACTACAGTACACCTGTGCCACCGAGGCAGTCGAGGTACCTTAATGAACCAATTAGCATCAAACAAGTTGCTGTTTGTCATACCAATTGGTAGATTTATCAACAATTTGAATGATCTTTAGAACTTTAAAAATCCCTGTTATCTACCATTTAATTCATTCTATCATCCTCCACAAAGAAATGCACCAATAAACCTTCAAATGACATTTCCCTTGTATGAATTACTCGAATATTCTAGAATTTCCGAAGGTTCTACCTACGCTACAGCGGATTATAATGTGCCGTCGCCTTTACTTCTGCAGCCGAGCGATAATGAACTATACATTGAATTTAAGATATCTATTGTGAACAATATTAGTAGCTATTGTTATAGTATACACTTTGTTTACTTTGAGCCAGTGAATGCACATTAAATTATTAAATGGCTTTAGTTTGCTGATATTTTCGAGATGATAGGCACTCTCGAGTATATGGATGGATTGACATAAACAATGTTATTGTAAATTATAAGTTTAATTATGTTTCGAGAAGATTTGCTGTGAATTGAGACTTAGGGTAAATTTTGCTGAGTATCAAGTAAACTAAATTATAATATCATCTGGTAACATACTTGATGCATCGTATTCGTGGGTAGAGGACTCCTCTACGTTTGAGAAGGGTTAGGCCGTATTTTACTACTCTAGACTAATATTGGTCGGATATTTTCACACACCTTCAAAAATTTTTGGCGTGAGCAGAGTTCCTCGCGATGTAATACTTCAACCTCAAAATTAGCGATAATAACTACCAAATAAACGTACACGTGAAATCAAAAAGCTAGTAGTGTAGAGTCTTTGTTTAAAATTGCAAGTTACATTTCGACAATGATGTTCCTTCATTTTTAATCAAATGTATTGGAATTGAAAATCAGAAGATTCAATTAGCAAATAAAGCCCAGTGTTGTGTATCACTCGTTCCGAGATAAGCGCTGTTTGTGCGAGAATAAGCGAACACAAATCAAATTACAATAAATAGTGCGTAAATCTGCTGCCCGAGGATAGATATCGGAACATAACGGGGACAAAGTCTGAAATTAAATGCTAATATCCATGTTAATGCAAATAATTATTGTTTATATGCAAATTTTATGAACTATGAAAGGATGTTTGTTGAATTTAATGAAAAATACGTACGGGTAGTGTAAAGAGCCTCTTTTGAAGTTGGTTAGAAAGTAATAGGACTCTTTTTAAGAATTTGATAGCTAGTGTTTGTGTTACACACTGTAAATTAAAAAATATATATTTTTAAATTGGTATTAATGTGTAATATTTTTTATGCTGATTTGACAAAAAGTATACAGTTGACGTAAATGAGGGGGTTTCTGCTCTTTTCTATAAAGCTCCGACACCTTTCGAAGCGTTTTTAGTGTCAATCTATTATTCAAAAAATCAATTAAAAGACTACATGACTAATTAAAAAATACGTTGAATTTTGGTTTCATAATAACTCGGGGTTCGCTTAGCTTATTTCATTCGCTATGGCATACAAATTATAGTTCCAGACAATTTTTAAAGAACATAAACGCACGCCTTTTTTTGCCAGAAGGGTAGGCAGTGGTGCCAGAATACCCATATTTTGCCTTGTGGGTTCCGTCCCACGATGTGATAGGGGGCGAGCCTATCGCCATATCAAGAACACATTCCTGACTCCGGGCTGATAATTAATAAAAAAATCCAATATCGCTTTGCCCGAACCCTAGACCTCAGCGTTGTAAGCTTGCCGTAGTACAACTGCGCCACCGGGGCAGTCCGAATATTTCTAAATAACAGTGAAATAAAAACAAAAACAAACAATTAATTCAATGGAAAAGAATTATAAAATTCCAAGAAAAACGCATATATTGATATTTCAGTTATTGATATTTGTGCAATTATTTTCATTTGCATGTTTACAATTTACATAATCTTGTTTTTTCCTTAACGTGAAATAATGTCAAATCACTTGAATTTGAATATCAGTATTATGTGGTTATCAAATAGCTATTGTTATTGTTTTGTTTATCTCGCTATCGCTAGACATGTGAACAGACGGACGGAATAACATGCTTGATAATTATTATAAGATATTTTATTATTACCTCACTGTTTTGTAGCATTAAAAACTCGTTTGTCAAAACTTGGGTTACTTTTGTGCAAGATAAATTCAGGAACGAAGAAATTGGATAAGCTTCTCCTCCTTCGATGATGTGACACTATTTAACGTTTATTTACACATAATTAAGTGCCAAGGTTAAAAGGTTTCTTTCTGCCTGGTGAGTGGGCGTTCGATTCCAGCAAGTGATTATACACAATTATATGTCCTTTGAAAGAGTATACCAACTTACGTTATAGATGAGATAAAAAGGTTAGACAAGGTAACAAGTCACTAAAATAGTTTATTAAGCTTTTCTTATATAGGTACTAGCATAAATGATTAACCGATTTTTTTGAGTATCCATCCGGTAATTTTTTTTTATCTTTTTTTTTTGGTAGACTTTCCTAATTCCCTTTCATTAGTAATCCTTTCCTTTCCAGCCAAAACGAATTATATTATGTTCTGTATCAGACCACAATCGCCCTCAACAATGCACGGTACTCCTCTAAAGCTTAGGCCATGATAATTATAATGAATAGTTCGAAATACTATAAACTAGGTGCATACGGGGTGTCGACCCGACCCCGGGCTATCGTAACGCGCTGTCAGATAGCAGCTGATTTATAGCAATGCGCCTGCGCAGCCACAAGCGCACTCTGTCATTACGTCTTGCTAATATTGTTATGATGTTATCTGTGTGAACTTATGGTCTTAATTCAGGCTGAAAATCTTGTAATTGTGAACTTTAAGTATGTATGATCTCTCGATGATGTAGTGTAGAGGACGTCATATTTATAATAAAGACTTAAATAATTGTCTCAATATAAACATACGATAAGAAGAAATATTTCAATGCTGTTCACCCTACTGATGATCATTATAGACCGCTAAAGTACGCTGGCGTAAAAAGGCTGCATCGTGACTTGATCCGTGATTTGATATAGATCAAATTGCTAGAAATCTAGTTTTGTTATGGCATTGAAATATCTAGATACTAAATATTTAATCAATTTAACGGTGTGCACTAAAAGATTCCGTAGGCTCGTAAACTAAAATTATAGCTCATAAACACAATATTCATGACATCCAATCATCATTCCTTCGGAGAGATGAACCAAAACCAATAAAATCCCATTCAAATGAGATAATACGTTCAGAAGTTACCACACATTACACCAGAAACTTAGACAATCAACTAGTAAACAGCTTACGGAGACAATAATAATAGAATGTTAAAAGGTATGACATCGTGACCGCGGCAAAATTATCGAGTTACGAAACCCTCGTAATTATTCCGACTGCAATATATTCGAGCAGGCTCTGTGATGCGAATTACAATGGTAATCGACGTTTCATTGGTTGCAACTGCAGCGCCTGTGCATGTCGGTCTTCTTGCGAAAAGACTGGTGTTTTTGGTACTGGAACATCAGTCTATCAAGCTGTGCGGAGTCGGGTGTTGAGGACAAACATCTTAATCTAAAAGTTTGATATTTCTTTAAATTAATTTTATCTTAGTTAATCCTGGACTTCACATAATATTTTTCTTCTTGTTGTCATACATAGTTATTTATCTCTTCCTTTCTTATTTGGTATTGATGTTATTCCGGTCAAAAGGATGGTTTGATCCAATGTCTTCCATTTTACGCGAACTTTCACTCGTTTTCTTGTGGTATCATTCACACTCACCTCTTCCTTGTTGACGTCAATCTACCTAATCACAGAGTCTCGGAATCTTGTTCCTCATGTAGTATCTTTATAGTAAGCTCAAAAATATTTTTAATAAAAAAGCTTATTTCACACAATCCCGCAACGCAAGCAAATAATCGTGGTATAATGAGTGAGGGTGTTTCACAACTAGCATAATTGAGTTTGTTGTAAATAGAATAGCGATTGTAATTGCTATCGTACCGACAGCTGAGGCCGTCTAGTTATTTATCGTTTTGGTCGTGAAAAAACATGTGCGCAACCTTCTGATGGGCATTGTTTATTAAACTCGAAAAAACAACGAAAAAACAAGATTATATCATTTAGATACTGTTGAAATAAAACAAATTTTACGGATATTGGTATGATGGGTAGACTTCGCGCCGTGACCACGAAAGCTGTAAAGCAATCGAAACGTCGAGAAGTTAAAAAATGTAAAAATTAAACCGAATTCGCGATAAAATCCGTAAAAATAGTTTCATTTCGATATGTAACATTCGCGTAAATCTAAGAAACCATTATAGATACTGTTGGTTTAGATGTTTTACTCAGTTTGTGTTCATCGACGCTGATATATAATAAGAAGCATTTATAAAATAAATGGGCCGGCAGCGACTGGATACATAAAGCAGTAGCCCGGGCTCTGTGACGTACCTTGGGAGCGGCCTATGACCAGCAGTGGACTGCAACGGGCTGATGATGATGATAAAATAAATTGTTGAGGTTTCTTATGTACTTATTTTATCAACAGTACTGATATTAGTGTAAGGACGAGTTCTTAGCTCCACACAAATAATGATTCATAATGGCCCTGATAACTGAAGGCAACCGCGTCGCTAGAAAATTCATCCAGCCATAATATGTCAGTACTTAGCTAGGAATGGTAGGTATTATCAAGCCTTTGGTAAGCTCACTAGCGAAATGAAACATCAAACGCAATAGCAAAGTAATATCTTATTATCTATTTTTAAAGTAAACAAATATAATGCAAGTATTATTGAATATTCAAGACGTTGTAGAACTAACATTGGGTGCAGTCATAATTTTGCCGAGAACCACAAAAAAAAAAACGATGAATATCAGTCTAAGTTAATATCTAATTATCTTATTGAAAATAGTTTTATATTACTTGAAATTTTGTACTTATACCCGGCCAAACGAATACCCGTATTTATTAATCTGCGTGACCAAGTACTAAGAAATGTCAGGGATAACAATTGGTCTAGTAAAAACAATGCAATTTATTATGGTATAACTACTACTTGTAATTTTAATCGTCCGTGCTTTAATGATGGATTAATAAATAACATTTATTATTCACAATTTATCCCTGCTTCGTTGTTTACACACTGATAAACAATATCAACATTATTATTCAGAGAGGAAACAGCTTGCAACAAAGCATTCATATTTGTTACATTTGCTTGTTTATAATGTAGTTTGTGGTTATTTCTAGACCAGTTTTATTTCCGTCCCATCTTATAATAAAACGTAACTCTTCATATTCTATGCTAAACAAAATAGTATCAGCATCAGCCCATATATGTCCTACTACAGGGTACGGGCCTCTTCTGCAATCGAGATTACTTTGGAGAGGGATGCGTGTTACAGAGTGTGTGCCCTGGGATTTGAACTATCTAACTGTGAACTATCCTTTCCCGAACACTGAACAGTACGTTTCTAGCGCTCTTTTTTAGCACGTGCGTGGAAGCACTGGAATGAACTCCCTGCTTCATTGTTACCGGAGTGCTATGACCTGTCCTTTTATAAGCGAGGCTTAAAGAGAGCATTCTACATATGGTAGGCAGTAATCTGGTTTTGCTGGGCCCCTGGCACTACGAAAGTCCATGAGCGTCGGTGACCGCTTAATATCAGGCAGGCCGAATGCCCGTTCGCATGCCAAGGCTTATGAAAAAAAATCTTATTCATGTAGTTTCTACTGTCATCTATTTTCTCTTACTCTAGACTCGAAGCCGTGATATCTGTCTCTTTAATCAGCTCTTACCTAGGCGACGTGTTATGGTCATACACTTTAACTTGAACTAAAGCAGCCAGGCCTTGCATGGCTGAGCGGGCACGACCCTCCAGACTGTCGTCAACCGACCACCAAGGTCTTGAGTAGTGCCTAAGTGTTTTAGCATATTCTGTAATACCTAGCTGCCGTATGACTGATTACGTAAGTCTGCTGTTCAATGTAATTGGTTTGGCAAATGTTTGATAAAATGTTTTGGGTTTGGGTGTTGTGAGGCCAGATATTCTGTGGCTTTATGAAGTTATAAGAAAGTTATTAACGGATCGCGAATGTGTCACGTATTTTTACGTTTGGTTTCGAATAACTTATCATATCAATAAGTGTCTCCATTTTTTATCTATTAGTACCTAACTTAAGAAATACATTTGGCTTTAACTAACTTTTTTTATTGATAAAACATTTAACGGTTGACTAGACACAATGAAACAATGAATACGTAAAATATAAACTCTTAAGGACAATTAACGCTGATAAAACTTCTGGTATATTTATATTGTTGTCCACAAGTCGCTACAAACTAATTCATAATTATAATATTATAAATAACCCTCTATTGTGAACTTATTCCACCACACTATTAAAATGTTATAGCATTTACACGGCATGTAATTAAGTGAAATAATAACACGCGTTGAGTCACCGTTGAAGGTCGCTCACCTACTGTCATACTGTCGGCAAAGAATATCTATTTACACGGGCCCTGTATACGAGTAACTATATACTAATCAAACAAAACAACCAATTATACGGGCCTGAATCATCGTGGTATGGCTTTGTAGTTGATAAAAGACATAGTTTTATCCAGGTGTATTTTTTAGAATCCGCTAATTTTCTATCTATTTCCATATCCATTGACAGCATCCGTGATGCAGCGCTATAAAATAAGAGGCCTCGGGATCGATAACCGCACCGGGACCAATAATTGTGAGGCCCACGAGTATTAGTCTCTACTGAATAAAATGACTATGATTGATGTCTACTACTCTAACATTAATTTAACGAATGTCTAATGAGCACTTTTTAAAGATTCATACGATTGTGAAGATGCCAACATAGCATACAAACTAGCTCACACTAGAAGTCAGCACAAAAAATAAATAAATACGTCCAACAGTCACATACATAGTCATAGTCTTGATTCTAAAGTAAAGAGTCTTGTGTCGTGGGTATCAGGAACTACGAGAGACTTCTCAGTCTCACAAACACCCAGACCCGAAGCAAATTCCTGTGGATCTCATACATATTTGTCTCTATGCGGGGTTCCAACCCTCGGCCTCACGTTCCATAGCCGGCGTCTAACCAACTGCGCCACAGAGGCTGTCAGCTCGTAGTTCTCACTCATTGCACCTTGCTAAGAATGCATTGAGGCGAGACGACTCATATGTAACATAGTGCGTAACATAGTGATCGATAGTATAGTTGGCAGCGGAACGGATTGCCAACGCGGCGGTCGTAAATTCAAGCCCGGGACACGCAAATCCGACTTTTGAGTTATGTTTATTCATATTAGTTTATTGCTTAATTGACAGCCCCCGTGCCGTAGTTGGTTAGAGGCTGGCTGTGAAATGAGAGGCCGCGGGTTCGATCCCCGCGCTGAGGCAAATGTTTGTGAAGCTTACAGATATTTTTCTCGGGTCTGGGTGTTTGTGAGACCGAAATGTCTCTGGTTGTTTCTGATACCCACGACACAAGACTTAATTGATCTTAGTGTGGGGTCAGGACTATGTATGTGACTGTTGGGTGTATTTATTATTATAACTTATTATTAATTGAACAGTGAAGGAAAATGACGTGAATACATATATGTTCGGTCTCAGAATATTAGCTAGGTCAAGTGCTGCTTGTTGACATCAGTGTTCATCGAACTTACTTAATTGCAATATTATGTTCTCTCAATCAGTATAGAATACCTATTCATTACTAATTAAATCTATATTGTTGCACATTGTGTACAGTGCATGTATACCAAAGTCTTAATCAAGCGGCATTTCTTTGTGCAGGGGTGATCGGTCGCATATGTATGTGCATTATGTACATGTACAATGCACAAGTATGTGCAGTATGCACAACTGGCACTTGTGCAAACTGCGCATGAGCAATCCACTTCCTTTATGCACTTTCTTTCTCTATAAAGTCTGTCTGAGTGTATCAGGACGGTATAAGTATATTTATGTGTGTTAGATACAGCAGATTGTTTTATCTATCGTTCTAATATAGGTCGTAGAGCTTAGGAGTACGATATCCAATAATATTATGGTAGTAATTGATTTTTTCATATTGATAAATCTTACATGAGTTGCTCGGCATGGGTACGGGCTCGCAACCTATTTTAATATCTTATCATATTATGATAATTTATATCATATTTAAATTTAATATGTTTTCCAATTTAAATGCGAAAATAATCTATATCTAAGATTATTTCTATGATACTATGGGTCTTCTTAGACGTTGATTTTTCATAGAGTGAGTCTTTCCGTTCTTCCTATAAACTAAGGCCGATATTTCATTCGTAATTCACTATAACTGTTATCAACACCAACACTTTTAGCTACACTCAAGTGTTCCAAAATATGATTTCACTCTAAGATATAAAGCAACTGTACACATTGCCGATGCAAGAGTTCCGCGTTCAATTATTTTTAACTGCTCAAGCACCATAATTATCCTTGATGCCTAGAGCAGTGATGATAAACAAATGGCAACCCATGCGGCCGGCATAATGAGAGCAAGGACGTTCCACGCGTCGTGGCCGCTGCGCTCTATCAAAACATTTGTAATTTTTACTAGTTATTTTGACGTTTCCCGGTGGATATGTTTACGTGAAATTCAGGATTTAGTCCAGTCAGGAGTCAGGTCCAGTTTTAAGCACAGTAATCAACATATTTATGTGGCATTGTTCCGTTAGGATAAAAATCAAAACAATTGCGTCTTTTTTACATCTTCATGTCGTTCGTTCTCAACGTCTTCCATCGTCTTCCAAACTGTTCTCAGTTGTCTCTTATTCCGTACTTTTATACTTGACATCTTAATAATTCATCCTCTAACTCTTTTACTCTTCAATACATCCATTCATCATCTCTTTTACACATACTACGTTTCATATCAGTCATTCATCTAACTTTCATTCTACTCATCTTTCGTCATAACATTACAATTCTAATTTTATAAACCACGAGATTACTAGTGCTGAATCTCCCTAAAGATTTCCTGAGAAAACTGTTGGATACGGTCTGTACTTAGCCCTCTTAGCAGTCTCATATTATAGATTTAAATTCCTTGTTTAGTTGTCATATCAGGTGTAGCTATTATATGTACAAACTATTGTTAAAGTAACAAAAACAATATTGATACAGAAATAGTAATATTGATGAAAGCATGCAGGTTACGCTCGATCGGGGCAGCGCCATTGATTACTCGTATATCAGAAAACTTTAATGAAATAGGCTTTGTTGTCGCGATTCATTTAATGTGTAAATAACCCAATATATGTATTTTTTTCCACTAGCCTTATGAATTTGTGTTGTTCATACAGACCTCATGAATTTTTGCTTTAAAATACTAATAGAATAATAGACAATATAATTAAATTAATCAAAATCATAAACAAACATCCATTTAAATGCCAGCATAGAATTCATCCCACACATTGAGCAATTCATTCGCTATCAAACATCTGTGGCCTTCAGTTTTCATTTTACTCCTAATTGCTAACAACTTACGTGATGTATACAATTTAGATGAATCTTTGTTGTGACTTGTAACGTAATAGGCCTATGGCCTTCCTGCTTCATTGCCTTATAAAGATCTAAACGCCATTTACACGGGGAGAGTTTCTCGCGGCGAGAATCGTATGCGATTATCGCATGACATAACCGCCATAGATTATCTGTTCTGACAAATGTTTACACGATGCAACTTTTTTATATCCTTACGATAATCGTATCATCGAGGAGGAAACTCTCTCCATGTAAATGGGGCTTTAGGAAGATCTATTAGACTAGGTATATTAAAAAGCCGTTTATAATAACTGTTTAAGAAGCATATTAATGGGCATAGGATATCGTTACCAGTTTTCTTATTGTGGAAACTCATGTTTGATAGTGTTGAATTGTGTACTTACATTTTTTATAATATAATTGTTATTATTTTGTATATTATATATTCAAGCAACATTCAAGCATGATCTTTACTTGGTTAGATACCATCATCGTCGATGACATGTCCTGAAGTATCTCGAATTCATCGTTGATCTTCCAAAATCACGCCTTTAGGGTTTGGCCATACCATCCTTTAAATCCACTATACTGTGCTGGTTGGTGAATTATGTATAGATACCTTTGAAATACACGTGTGTATAGGAATTCAGTTTTCTCGCGACGTTTTGCTTCAATGTTATCATGATTTATTATACCTTATTTTTAAATGTTTTTCTGTGCTTGAAACTAAGCCGATTGTTAGACAAGTCAACAAAATGAAATAAACCTGTCTTAATTGTGATAATTGAGAGATATTCGAAATCATTATGGATGTGCCAGGGTGCAGCAGGTCGGATTAATTCAGGTCACAGCAGAATCTAGGCACGGCGCGTGACCGTGTTGTTATTCCGATGGTGAGTTAATAATTCCATCGGACTGTCGACTGTCCTCGAGTGCCTTCTGTCCGTATGTTTGTTGTGGAATATGTAGGCGTTAGATTAAAGTACGTAGACGCTGATATAATCGTTCTTCAGTTGGAAAAAACGATTGCACCTAAATAACTGTATGTAGTTTGTGAACCGCGAAGTCCAAGTTTCCACAATCAGAAGGCAAACATAAGGTTTTTCAGGTTTGCAAAACTTTTTAAGAATTGGCCAGAATTAGAATTTGTACTTAGTAATCGATTCTCTCGATTGTAGAGTAAGCCCCTGCCCAGCAGTGAGACGTATATAGGCTGATACAATACGATACAATGGATGCTTAACTTATCATATCTTGGGGTGAAATTAGGGTCAGTGACCTATAGGTGGGTTTTATGTATTCGCTCGTACATTAATTATTACGTTGCATTAAAATAATTTGTTAATTTTTAGACGAAGGGGAAACTAGTAAGTGACTAGGTGATAACTTCATTGCCAATTTACCAGAAATAATATTTTGTTGGTGTGAATAACTGTCTCCGCCCAGGAGGCACTAGCATAAAGAAGAGTTGTATACATTATGACCCATTCGTCAGTGAGTAACCAGATTTGGAGCAAACCAGAATTTTTATGTTGACGAACAAACTTAGAGATATCGATCTCTTGGCCGCTAGCAGTTGTTAGTCCTTATTATCAGTTATTCTATGATTTTTACCGATAAAGTAATTTATAATGATAAAAATAAATTATCTAATTAGTAAAATTTGGTGATGAGATAGTGATACCACCTGGATTCTATTGTCCCTGGATACGAATCTCCTATCTGTCCACGTAATAGGATTAAAAGCGGATATTACCGGTTCAAACCAGTTTCATCAACCTAATTTATTATCATTTTTGCAAATCGTACTCTTCAAACAATTGTGCAATTTGAAACTCTATGTTAATACTCGTAGGGTAGGAATATGAGTGCTCAGGTTAGTGATATACGTTGCTACGGCTTCAAAGATTAATATATTCAAATAATATTATATATAGTTTTGGTTGATAAACAGAGAATGGAGGTCGCATCGCGTGTTATCTCAAGTGGTTGCGCGGCTGTTTATTAATTTATTCGTGTGTAATTTTAAAGTATTATTGATGTTGTTTGTTCAGCTCGCGGCTGTGCCAGATACAGATGCTGGTGGGTGGTGCACCTGGTGGAAATGTACCGGGATATTGGAAGCTATGCCTTGGGGACATCAGATATACAAATTTTGTTTTACTGGCATGAGAACATTGACTTATATTCTACCGATAGACGAGACACGTCAAAGAAATAAAGTGCCCCCGTATTTTTAAAGCACACTGCAATATTACATCACTTACTTGGTATTTTATTAAAATATTGTAACTTCAGACGATTTGCTTTCGGTTTGACGGCGAAACATTCATTTATTACTTTTAAACGTATGCGATAAGGCGTACTGCACTGTCACTGTCACGATGCAAACTGATTCATGTGCGGTGCATGCACCGCAAGTAGGTGGGACACATTTTTTGTACTGAATGTCTTATCTAGTGTAACATTGATATCGATGCATGAGAAAGTGACTATAAAACATTTGATAAGGGGCCGTCCATTAATCACGTGATGTTTTTTTAGCATTTTTTAAGTTCCCGACGTTTCGATTACTTTTCAGGTTTCGTGGTTATATGTTAAAAATTTAATTCACGTAAATCTAAGAAATCATTAACCAGAATGATTATATCTCTTACATCTACGATGGTTGCCCAACGAGTATGCAAAGTAAACTCGCGTTTTCTTGTTTAATAGCATCATTAGTTTTATGAATTCTACATGTAGTTAATAGTTTATTATCTGAAAATTACACGCCGGTTGACGAACCGAAACATGACATCTCCGTTAAACAGGACATGTGTTAAATAATAGCTAAATTACTTGTTATATATCTGCATAAAATACCTTAATTAACCATCCAACACTTTCAGTTAAGGATTGCCTAATTATACGATAAAATTTGAAATTAGGGATTTCATCCATATATTATGATCAGTCGTTTTATTTTAGCGCCATCTACTGGTTCACGCTTAAACTATTTAGAATGTGAATCTTATTAAATATACTCGTAGATTCTGCCCGCAAACTACGTCTGCGTGATTAACTTTATTTGAAATTAACTTAATTTGGAATTTCATCGAAATCCGGTTAGCCGTTACTGAGTTCATTTATTTATCGTTCAGTATCGTATTGAGACTTAACATTTAAAAATACTTTTTGGTCTCACAAACACCCAGACCCGAGACAAATATTTGTGGGCTTCACACACATTTTTCTCGGTGCGGGGTCGAACCCGCGGCCTCTCGTTTAACAGTCGGCGTCTAACCAACTGCGTCACGGAGGTTTTCCCACAATATTTATACATTGCTATTATAAACCTCAATTTAACTTTAACTTTACGAGTACATTCACAAATACTTCAAGGAAACATTAACAAATCGTGCGTGTAACGAAGCAAATTTCGGGTTAAAAGTCAAAATTAAAATATACCGCGGAGTACCGGCCAGTATGCAATCTACACTTCCTGCTCATTTTAAATATTGATTCATACAATTTTATTCCTATTTATAAACGTATTTGTATGAAATATAGCAGGCCGAAATATTTATTACAAAATTATGCATTTATTTTTACTTTTACGAGTATAATAGCCTAGATAGCCTATGGCAGTTGCCAACTGCAATCACGTTCATAATATTGAGTGTTGAAACCACGTTAATATACAAGCCTTTTATCGTGAACATCAAAAACTACGACTTTTAAGTCTCAGAATACCCAGACCAAATACCCAAATTTGCTGACATTATATTTTGTCAGGGTGTAGCAATCGAACCCGAGGCATTTCGATTCACACTCGTATTGCTTACTGCATTTATCCGGCAAATTACTAGGTCACTATGGACTATGGCCTAAGCCCTCTCAATCGAACTTTCGATTGCTGAGCAGTCACGTGCTGAGATATTTACGGTAATGGGCCGATACAGTACTGTAAGCCATAACGACAATTTATTTGTTAAGAAAATTCCTTGAATCTCATAAGACCCGTGTGTGTAAACGCGCGTTGTTTGCCGGCCGCGCGCGGAGGGTGTGAAGGGGGGTGTAGGAGGGGGGTGTGAGGCACGAGTTTCTATTTGTCGAGTGTGGAACGAGCGGGAATAAATAGAGAAACGACTCTATCTGCCAGACGTGACTTAGTACAGATAACGTGTGGGGCGACCATGAGGTGAAGGAAATTAGGATATTCCCGATATAATTTTAATTGTTATTTTTAATTTATTCTGGCATGGAGGTTAATTGGTACCAAATTGATATGTTTTACCTGAACATATCAAATAAACCTTGAACCGAGGAGAATGTATGAAGAGATTGATGAAAGTGGATGAAGCAAAAGCAATATGTCAGGATCGAGCAAAGCGGCGATCCATAGTATCTGCCTACCCCTATGGGATACAGGCGTGACGATTATGTATGTATGTATGATTTGTTTTATTTTAGGAACCATTAAACATCAAAACATTGTATACGTAGGACTCTGTGTTGCAATAATAAATAATGACCAAAGTTGTGCAGCATTATTAACAAAAAAACTTATTTTGCTAATTTTGAATGTTTTTTTAATATTATAACATGTAGAAGTTGATCATAATTATATTTAGATACTATATAATTTATTCACAAATGATCATACCAACCTATTAAAATAAACGCAGTTTGAATTTTACAATACGATTAGAAGTAATTAGAATTCGTGAATTCAAAACAATCCACGTTAAGAAAAGACTACTCCGCCAATATTAGTACATCATGGTCACCTTACGTTACATATCTGTATTGGTGTAGTCGCGAGGCTTTTGACTCGGTCCGTTTGTTTTGAGACCACTTTCTAAGCGCCCGCGTGTGACATCACAATCGCATATTAACACACATTACCGAACTCTTACACATGTGTCATAGGAATTAGGATACAAACGGCTGAAGAATACACTAAATGTCGTGATTCTTTGCGTTTTTTGCTTGTCAACCTCGAGGGCGCAGTTGGTTAGACGCCGGCTGTGAAACGAGAAGCGGCGGGTTCGATCTACGCACCGAGACAAATATTTGTATGATCCATGGATATTTGTATCGGTTCTGGGTGTTTATGAGACCAAAAAGTCTCGTGGTTTCTGATACCCACCTCACAAGACGCGATCTTGGTGTGGGGTCAGGACTATGTATGTGACTGTTGAGTGTTTTTTATTAAAATATTACAGTGAAGAGACAAGGAAGTCCCTTTGTTGGTTAATGTCACGCTCATAAATATGAGCAACTTAAATTATTTAGAATTTATTTTAAAGCACTGCTTTATGTACTGTACCGAGCGACTTTTATGCTATTTTAAAATCCATACATTATACTCACGCCTTTTTCCCAGAAGGGGTAGGCAGAGGTGTTACCAGGACACCCACATTTCGCCTTGTATGTTCCGTCCCATGATGTGATATGGGGCGAGCCTATCGCCATATCGGGCACAAATTCCTGACTCCGGACTGATAATGAATAGAAAAATCCAATATCACTTTGCCCGACCCGGGATTCGAATCCGAGACCTCAGCTTTGTAGTCATACTGTAGTACAACTACGTCACCGAGGCAGTCGATTTTAAAATCCAAATAAGTAAATAAGCTACTTGACCTGGAAGTCAAACGTAGAACCACTCCATTATCAGGTTATTTCCACAATCTGACACATCGAAAAGTTTGCACTCACTTTCAAAATACATAAATTAATATTTTCATAAACCAATTTTATACAAAATAAACTAGAGTATATACAAATGAGGCGTCGCCGTGTCTGTGCGGCGCGTGACTCAGAGTTGGTTTAACATACAATGCGGGTCGCGGGTTCGAGGCCCGGTGCTGCCAATACTAAAATTAACGTTTATGTGAGAGGTTTGAGTTAATTTATTATTTGAATTAAGGGTTGAGAATAGCATAAAAGAAACTTCCTTTACCAACAGCGCAGTTTAGCTGAACAGACAATTATGATATTGGAAGCTAATGCCCAGCAGTGGGCACAGCATGCCCTGACAAGGAAGAAACTACAGAACTGACAACCTCTACAAATGAAGTCCAACAACTAGACATACACGGCCCAAAATATCAGCAACTTATCTTACCTGATACAATGTTTTTAGATAACTCGATATCACTGATAACGTAATCAATGAAACTAAACATAATTTAATGAATGTACTGTGTTTTTGTATACTTTACAATAAGATGTTTATCTCTGTAAGCTTTGTTTACGCAAGAATACTGTGCTAGACATCTCGGCAGTGCAAATACAGTTGATAAATAGCAATTTACGATTGTTATCATCAGGCTTTTATGTTTTTTAATTAGATTATTTAGAAACCACCATCCGGCACTCCGGGGAGGTCGAATAGGATATTTGCCGGTGTCTTAAGCACTCTTGCAGACATTGTAGCCAGGATGTAGTTTAACAAATATTACGTCTCTCATATGTGAGAGGCCGCCAAGGTAGGTGCCACTGCAATGTCTATTTCTCCCGCCAAACAGCAGTGTAAATGCATTGTTGTGTTCCGGTTTGAAAGACATTGCTGCCAGAGTAACTGGACATAATGAGACTTAACATCTTATGTCTCAGGATGGCGAGCGCGGAGGAATGCCAAGCATTGCTATGATTCATAGTGTTGTTTGGTTTTGCTACTGTTGACGAGTAGTCGTATCGCTTACCATCAGGCGAATGGCATGATATTCTCGCCATTTGTGGTTAAAAAAAATACACCATCTAAAACCTTTCGGGGACAGTCACATAGGCGTAGGATTGCCTAGGGCGAAAAGCATTTTGATTTTGTTCTACGTGATCCACCTAATACTGGTCGAATAAACATCTTTCCGCTCGAAGCATTTCGGCCTGAAAACAAGATAAACATAGGCTGAACTCGGAAAGCAACATCCAAGCGTATCTTACTACAACCAGTTTTCCACCACAGTGCTCGGTGGTTATTATCCAGATACGGATAAACTACATACATACATAAACTCACTGCTTTATCTCAGAAGGGGTAGGCAGAGGCACCACCAGGACACCCACATTTCGCATTGTATGTTCCATCCCATGATGTGATAGGGGGCGAGCCTATCGCTATATCGGGCACAAATTCCTGACTCCGGACTGATAATGAATAGAAAAACCCGGTATCACTTTGCCCGACCCGGGATTCGAACCCAAGGCTTCAGCTTTGTAGTCGTACAGTAGTACAACTACGCAACCGAGGCAGTTACGGATAAACCACTAGCTTTTGAGTCTCTTCGCTACCATATTTAATTATTAGGAAAGGAAAATGGAATTTTTTTGCAATATCTATTTCGAACGATTATTCAGTGTAGTATCTATATGTATAGTGTTTTTGGAAGTAATAGAGCCATGCTGTTGTCAGTTATGACTCAGCATACATGGGCAGGCTCGTCCGGGGCGGTACTACTGTCTCACAGGAGATCGACGTCAAGTGACAGCTGTTCTGTGGCCCTAGCACGAACGGCTATCGAAAAAGTATTCGTATCGTAATCGAGAAATTTTGTATGAGATTTCTTCAGTATCAGTACTTTCTATCGTGTGTAAAAGGAACTAATTTTGCGAGCACGAATGATTTTATCTTACTTTCGTATCGTGATCGAGAAGTAACGTAAACAAAACTCGAATTATATAAACGACGCAATGTGCTTCGTGCTACGGACTACCGTCGTACTCTGGTTATCGTATCGAGTCCTCGATACGTTTACGTTACGAATTCGATAGTTTTTCGTGCTAAGGCTTCTGTCGCGTTTCGTTCGGTGAGTGAGATTGCCGGATGCCCAACACCGCTTTCCTCTTCCCATCCTTTTTCCTTTCCGCTCTCCTCGCAATTTGATGGGCTGGCAACACATCCATGATCCAGCGTTGTGGGTGTTGATGGGCGGCAGTGCTCACTTGCCATCAGGGGACCTGTTTGCTCATTTCATTTTCGACAGCCTCCGTGGCGCAGTTGGTTAGACGCCGCCTGTGAAACGAGAGGCCGCGGGTTCGATCCCCGCACCGAAAAATATTTGTGTGATCCACAGGTATTTGTTTCGGGTCTGAGTGTTTGTGAGACCGAAAAGTCTCTCGTAGCTTCTGATACCCACGACAAAAGACTTGATCTTAGGTGGGGTCAGGACTATGTACGTGACTGTTGGGTGTATTCGCTGGACCTATCCGATATAAAAATTGTAATTGTAACAGCAGAAATATTCGCTCATTCATTACTACGATATATTTGCTACAAACCAAGGTCAAAGCAAGCGAAATAGACAATAGTAATGACGCTATACGAGTAATATATTTAAATAGGTCAAAAATAAAACTAAATTGAAACTCAAAATACGCGGTGTTTAATGAAGCGACGACACGGAAGTGACAATCTAATGTATACAACTGTCCTTAATGGAGTTGTTTGTAACAAAAAGAGAATTTTGATTAAAATTTTATATTCGGTTTGGGCCAATTCGAGTTTGGGCCATGTGGGTTTCGTATCCAGTAAATTATTTTGGAAGTTATTTGTCAATTACATGATACTGGCAGAAGTAAAATTTGTTTTTGATTAATATTAACAATATTTTAGTATTGAAATAAAACTTTGCGGACAGGCCGGCCCGTGACCACAAAAGCTGTTTAAAAGTAATCGAAACGTCGTGTCGGGAAGTTAAAAAATGTAAAAATTAAACCATATGACGATAAAATCCGTAAAAAATACTTTTATTTCAATGTGTAACAATCGCGTAAATCTAAATAAAACAAAATATTAGTGACTATTTTAGGATATTAATAGTTGTGATATAAATATATTTAGAATTTAATTTCAATGTCGATAATATATTATATTGTTAAAGGCAACCAAACCGTAAAAGAGAACCAGACCAAAATAACAAAGGAATGCACAGAATTGTTAATAAATACATATTTATACCAATTTTATATAAAGTACGTCCTTTTTATAGTATTTTTATATTATGGTTCTTATTTCAACACACTAATCCCATTTTAGCTATATAATTACGAATAATTTAAAAACAACGCAACCAACCAACATTACCTTAAGTAGTAAAAAATTGTGTTTCAGTGACGTCAAAATCCCTATATGTCTTACTAAGCAAAGACATAGTTTCTTGAATACGCAATTTTTTTATTTACTTACTTTTATGCGGTATCCTTAAATATCAGTAACTGGAGCTTGAAAACATCGCCTGATCCACAAAAGTCGACATCAGCGGAATCGAAATCCGCTGGGTATTGTTTGTGACCGATTTCACTTACCACACAATTACACTTAAGCCTCATTTACACGGGGAGAGCGTCTCGCTCAAACATACGATTATCGTAAGGATATAAAAAGTAGCATCGTGTAAACGTTGTCAGAACACGATAATCTATGGCGGTTATGTCATGCGATAATGGCATACGATTCTCGCCGCGAGAAAATCTCCCCGTGTAAATAGCGCTTTAGTATAGAAATATATAATAATATGTAATATAAAAACCTCGGCCCAGTGACTTCTTGCTATTGAAGTTCGCATCCCATCCATTGTTTTTCGAATTATGGATGTCTGTCTCTCATTGTAAGAAAATACCATCCCCCTTTTTCTTTCGCCATTCATTCCAGAACCTCCACGAAATGTAATACAAAATCACAGACTTTGTTTGTTAAGTACTTCACTTTTTATTATATCAAGCCAAGAAAGATTGTTTCGTCACGTACATAACATGACTTAAAAGAGATAGCAGATTATTAGGCGAAAATGAATTTCTTCGGGTAAAAAAATGCGAAAATAAAATATTGTTTTTTATAAAGTTTAATTTATACGAAAATATGTAATTATACGTATATCTATAGGATAACCGCTTCGCTCCTAATGACTCTTAATTTGTTATTTATCCTGTACACTAGTTAAATAATCAAGGTAATACAATACAATGGATTAATTGGCTTGCATGTCACGCCATTTTGATCCTTATTGCTAGCTGTTTACTTTGTTAAGCGAATGTAGACCTTATGTAAATAAAATAAGAGTGGTGTTAAAATTAATGAAATGTAGGAATTGGCACTGCAATAACATGTTTATAGTGTTACGATTACGTAAGTCTATTTTTTTAAATTCATCCTTGAGGCAAGATATGGAGTTATCAGTGCCATTTGTGTGTGTGTGTGTTTTGTGTATGTATGTTGTGTTTAGGGTTCGACATTAAAATATAAAAAATAGAATAAAATATCAAGCGTTTTTTTTAAGACTGGATATCAGAGTTTAGCTGCAAAAGTTGACGCTGAAAAATCTTCATAAATATGAGTTCATCCTCTTTGGGAGATACAAAGCTTTGCACTATTATTAAAAGCTGTAAAAGTATTCTAGTAGAATGAATGAAATGTACAAATACAGATATTAGAAACGTTCGACAATTTTATTGGCATTGCATTTCACGGAAATACGCAAAATAAGTATTTGTAATCAAGGTATATTTCTTTATAATATTAATATATTTGCTAAATGTTACCAAAATCTAAAGTAGACGCTGTGATTTATTACTACATTACAAAAAACTAAATAAAAAAATAATTACATATCGTCCTAATATTAAATGGAATATCTCCCAATGTCAACGTATCATTCACACATACACAAATCTAAGAAGGTAACTTAAATTGCATACTTAAAAAATTAAATATCAATTCACAATCTTCACAGACACCATGAAGGAACCAAACCATTTTGTAAGTACGAAGTACTCACAACAAAAGTACAAGTCGGTTTAAATGGCGGTAATTGGTGAATAAATGAATATGGTTATAAGATCAGATAGGGTCACGGAATGAACCCTGGCCTTTGCGCCCGGCGTGTATGTTAAACCCACTACAATGGAATATCTCGATACCGTCGTGGCTTGCTTGTTGCTATTTGAAGCTTTTTTTAATTTGTTTCAATGGTTCTGCTAAAAGTTTAGTTCAGGAGTTTCTAAATCTGTGTTAAGTTTGATTATTTAATTTAAAAATAAATGGTTGATTCGAAGCTTCTGGATTTGTGACGAATTTTGGACATTCATACATTCTATTTTAGAGTCTCGCGTCGTACTTATGCTACTCTTTTTGTCATAGATGATCATGACGGTGACCTCATACCATTAGATAAACCGCCCGGTAATTTGCAACAAACCTAGTAAAACAAAGAAGTCGAGCTTTGAATACTAAACATTCTAGTTATAGACTAATCGATAGTCATCATGACTCTCATCATCATTAATAGTCTTTTACAAGAAATACTCATCTAAAAATGTATAATTCCATCCTACCCAAGGCCAATTGCTACGGAACCACGTATATTTATCAGCTCAACCCCGCCTCATTTTGGCAAACAGCGAGCCAGCAACATCGATAGCTGATAACAATGTTTACACCGAGCGATATTCAATACTAATAACATGTGCCGAATATCATGCTTCCTGGGTTCTGTTATTGCGGAATATATTAATGTTTAATTGATTTGCATAGTTGGGCCAAGGCCGTGAGTTTGGTAAAGATAGATACGAAAATTAATATTTAAGCGAATAATCTGGTGATTTGTAAAGATATATACTGGTGGTAGGTCTATCATTTGTGAGAGGCCGCCTAGGTATGTACCACCGCAATTTCTTTTTCTGCCACCAAACAGCAATGTAAATGCACTGTTGTATTTTGGTTTGAAGGACATTGCAGCCAGAGTAACTAATGGACATATTGAGACTAAACCTCTTATGCCTCGGGATGGCGAGCGCAGTGAAATGCCAAGCTTTATAATTCATGGTTTTGTTTGGTATTCTACTATTCATGAGCAGGTCATATCACTTACCATCAGGCGAATCATCATCACAATAAAAAAATCAAACAAGAAGGGATCGAGAATCCTGGCTTCATCCCTGATAATCATCAACCTATAGCTTCGAATGGTGGCTCAAGGTCTTGTTAATTGCATGGCATAGAAACTGATCCTCGGCTCCTATCAGCCATCTGCTAAGATCGTTGCTCAATTTAGATTGACAGTGTGTTGTACTAGCATTGTTGAATCACGGCTTCGGCTCACTACAGAATGTATTTGCTTCGACCATTGTCTAATCTATCTATCTATATCAGCCCATATACGTCCCACTGCAGGGCACGGGCCTACTCTACAATCGAGAGAATCGATTGAGAGTGGTTAGGCCATATAGTCCACCACGCTGGCCTAGTGCGAGTTGGCGGACTTACATACCGTAGAAATTCTTTAAAATCGCTACGGTATGCAGGTTTCCTCACGATGTTTTCCTTCACCAAAGTGCGTGGTGATTGACTATCAATACACACATAACTCCGAAAAGTCAAAGTAAGAAATTGTCAAATGCACAGTTGCTTTGTCACAAAATTATAACAATTGCAAGCATTTTTCCAATGGCAAATAATTTTCCAATTATTTCATTTTTTTTTATTATTTAAAGATAGACAGATGGATTACATTTGACTTCACAAAACGTATTGCCAAAGAAACAAATATGAGTAAGGGGATTTTTTGACACTGCGCATCAAGACGCCTTCATTTATAATAATTAAGACTTGAATTTATTAAGGTTAACGAAACTTTAAAAAAAAGCAACTTGGTAATAGAACCCAGGAACTCACATTACATAGCCCATGCTCGCTGCGACTATTCCAATTTGGCTATTATGTGATTAGCGTGAACGCAAAACAAACTAATTGACCTAAATTTCGAATGTTATTTTTCCTTGTAATTTGAATAAAATACTAATTTATATAACCCACTTTAACACGGTAGCCGAATAACAAGGGAACTTGTAGATTGAATACAAGAGGGCCTTTATATAATATGTATCGTACATTCGAGTAAACCATCTATTTAATTATTCATTAAGTATTTATCCATGGTAAATAGTCATAAATCTTTTTACTTTGCCATAAGAATCTTAACATCTAACCTCTCGACATGACGAGCTCAGTGCAGTGCTTAATATTAAGAATCAGAATGGTATAGCTTCTGTCCATAAGCCGTTTTATTATCAAGGGAATAATCTGGTTGTTTCATCATCCACGCTAAAAAAATCTGACTGTAGTTGTATGATTGCAAAGCTGAGGTCTCGGGTTCGAGTCCCGGGTCGGGCAGTGATATTGGATTTTTCACTTCATTATCATCCCAGAGTCAGGAGTTTGTGCCCGATATGGCGATAGGCTCGCCTCCTATCACATCGAGGGACGGAAAATACAAGGCGAAACGTGAGTGTCCTGGTTGCACCTCTGCCTACCCCTTCAGGGAAAAAGGCGTGAGTTTATTTATGTATCTTTATATCTGAGATAAACCTAAAACGCTGTTATTGTTTCGGAATGAAAGTAGTCGATAACTATTATTTGTAGTTATCTCTATGTGTATTTCGTTGATCAATATCGATGCAGGTTAAAGACACGGTGCTCAGTGTAAATTCAGTGCGTGCCATTTCAATCTTGGGTCAAAGGCGTCGGCTTATGGGCGTGGTAGTCTCTATATACAATTAAGCTATGAATAGTCTACTTATATTACTCAAATGTTAGTTATTATTTGTGTGAGAGCCTCAATATTCAATATCGTCAATTTGGATCTTGGACTAAAATATAGAGAGACCAGATCTAACTAAAATGAGAAGAAGCAGCTTTCCTTTTATGTTCTATTTGCTAAGCCTAGAGCCGGCAACAAACCTAGTACCTACTATTCTCCCGATACTATAGAATATATTATGTAGATGTTCAAGGGCGGTTGTGGACTTTTACCATTTAATACCTTAAAAAAACATATATTTACTTACACTCAAGCCTGTATCTCAGAAACGATAGGCTTTAGTATTACACATAGCTCGAAAAGCACATTTCTTTTCGCAAATACCATAAGTAGCAAACTTACCACCATTTGACAGCCTCCGTGGCGCAGTTGGTTAGACGCCGGCTGTGGATAGACTATAGAGGCAGCGGGTTCGATCCCCGCACTCAAAAAAATATTTGTGTGATCCACACGTATTTGTTTCGGGTCTTGGTGTTTGTGAGACCGAAAAGTCTCTCCTAGCTTCTGATACCCACGACACAAGACTCGATCTTAGTTTGGGGTCAAAACTATGTACGTGACTGTTGGGTGTATTTATTTATTTATTTATTTATACCACAATTGCAGTCCCTGGCAATTGCTATGACTCTTCTAACTGAAATAAAAAAATCAAGAAAATCTTGAACGCTTTGTTTCGCGATCCTGTCGGTAGCAGACGCGCGTGTTGCCGCACGTGGTGTGCAGCGCCCGTGTGCTCCGCCTGCACGCTCGCTAGCTAAATTTCATTGAATATATTGGTGTCAAGGCCCCGAGTGAATGAACCCTTGCCGCGCGTCTGTGGTACACGCGCGTGCTAAAGTCGTTAATATATTTAATGATATTGCCCGGCAAAGTTATTGCAACTGGTGTTGGATGCTTGATGAAAAAGGAATTGGTGGTAAATCAATTGTTTATTTTTTGGATTTGTCATGATTACTTATATTTTTTATAATTATGAAAAAGAAAAATAAAAAATGATGTTATACTGACGTAAGTGGGTACTTCTTTAATAAACGTACCTTTTCAACGTATTAAATATTTTTGTATGCTACAAACACCGCAAAATAGTAGGGAAAAAATAAAAAAAAAAACGTAAATAAAGCCACCATTTTTGAGACTATGAGATCAATAATTTTATCTCGTTTTTATAAAAAAAATTAGTCCCAATTCCATATGCCAATACAATTAACATCTATAAAAATTCCTATACTGATTTAATTGGTAAGCTTTCGTATTTAAATTTTGTTATTACTACAAATTGGTTCTAAGTGGTATCTTGATTTTTACACGTACTGCCAAGGCTATTAATGTAACTATAATAACTTATTAATTTATAATAGGTTAAACATTGATATAACGATGTGTAAGAGGTGTGTTATGTAACTGAAAATAAGATTGTATCTATTTGATAACAAAGTCGTTAAGAAAAACATTGAAAGTCAATTAATTGATAAAAGTACTAACTCATTGAGAAATATTGTTATGTTTTTCTAGATACACGACAAACATCGTAAGGAAACCTGCCATGCTGCATAGCCATTTGTAAGAATTTCTATGGTATGTAAAGTCCGCCAACCTGCATTAGGCCAGCGTCGTAGACTATATGGCCCAACCCCTCTCAATCGTACTCTCAATTATAGAGGTGGCATGTGCCCTACAGTGGGATGTATATGGGCTGATACAGATAAAGAAATGCCAAAATCTAAAACAGCTCTTTCAATTCTGTATATACCGTCAACAATACAAATTGGGTCGTTTCAAACTACTATTAAATATTAAGAATTTAACTGACCCATTATCTAAAACAAAACTCAATGTCATAACCATTTATCAAGCACTAAACTTAATTAAAAACGTAAAATTTATATTTAGTTTCAATAGGTTAATTATTTACCATTAAAACAAAACACTGGAATGTACCATATTTTTCTTACGTTATTGTTTGTGAGCACGACTGTACGCATGTAATTAAAAAGTTTTAATCGCATTGGCAGTGTTTTTTCCGTCCGCCGTCCAACAGCCGAGTCTTCTCATTATTACGAATGTCGGCTAGCAACACTTGAACTACTCTTTGACGAAGAAAATCAAAGAAAATCACTACCCGTTTATCTACGGGTACCATTATCTACGGGTATAAATACACCCAACAGTAACAGTGTAGTTCTAACCTCCATTTTAAGATTTCAATCTCCATTTTAAGATACCAGTATTGTGCCGGGTATTTTAGTCACTGCGAGACATTTTCGCCTCGCAACACCTAGCCCCGAAACAAATAATTCTACTGGTGGTAGGCTCTCATATGTGAGAGGCCGCCTGGGTAGGTACCACCGCAATATCTATTTCTCCCGCCAAGCAGCAGTGTGAATGCACTTTTGTGTTCTGATTTGAAGGATATTGTAGCCCGAGTAACTACTGGACATATTGAGACTTAATATCTTATTCTAATATTCTATGTCTCAGGATCGCGAGAGCAGTAGAATGCCAAGTAATGCTTTGTCATTCATGGTGTTGTTTGGTTTTGCTACTATTCATGAGCGCTCGTATCGCTTACCATTAGGAGAATGGCATGCTCATCTCACCATTAAATGCAATAAAAAAAATACAAAAATATATTTCTAGAGCACAAAAATATTTGTCCCGGAGCAGGGATTCTTACAATCTGTCCTTAATACCTACTGATTCAAAGGTCCGTCTTCAAACTCGATTTCCTTTATTTACGCCTTCTCACATCCTCGACTGTGTGCACTGAGTAATATCTAAAAATAATTTATATTTCGTGTATTCACGTCAATAAAGGTTATCTTGTGATAACTATATCTCTATATATTTTTGATAATGCACCTTTTATTACGGTATAATGTAACTTTGCACGAAGACTACAATAAAACTTCACCAAATTCTTCGATAAAATTCATGCATTTTTCTAAAATGAAGTAGGTGTTTCGCTAGGCCAAGATTTTATCCGAATGATTTCAATTCGTTCTATCACAAAAGAAATAGAGAACTCGAAACATACTTCCGCAATCATAATATCAATAATAACAAGCTTAAAGTATTGCTTTTCAAACCAGTAACATCATCAATAATAATTTTGACGTTACATTAAATCAATAATTCACATATTAATTTTGTTTCCGAGATCTCAATACTCTGTTTGAAAACCGCTTTGTCCACTGAACACTACTGCCCGAACCTATTTATAAAGTCACGCGACATGCGAAGATTTTAATGTTATCGCAAGATATTTTGGTTTTCACAATCAAAATATCTTTCGAGTACAACTATTTTAAGGTCACTTTAAAAATACGTCATAATTTATGATGACATTTATTGATTTCCATTAGCATATTTACTTGTAAACCACAAACAAGAAAATCTAGGTAAAGTAACAGCTTTGTTCAGGGATTTTATCTAGACATAAAAGTTAAGTTTTGTTTTTTAAATATTAATAACTGCCTCGGTGGCGTAGTTGTATTACGGTACGGTTACAAAGCTGAGGTCTCGGGTTCGAGTCCCGGGTCGGGCAAAGTGATATTGGATTTTTCTATTCATTATCAGTCCGGAGTCAGGAATTTGTGCCCGATATGGCGATAGGCTCGCCACCTATCACATCGTGGGACGGAACATACAAGGCGAAATGTGGGTGTCCTGGTGGCGCCTCTGCCTACCCCTTCGGGGAGAAAGGCGTGAGTTTATGTATGTATGTATGTATAATTTTATAATCACATTGAAGTTAGAAGTTGAGGTTGTAAATTATTGAAGACCGAACTATTTTCTCCTTTCTGTTGTTCTCCATTTGCCAAACGATGATCATCTTCAACAACACAAAGTTCACTGCTAGATACCTAGATAAACAAGCTATCTCCAAGGATTTAAACAGTGCCTTGTTGTTTTGTGAAAACACCGCTAACAATATGTGACAACATTGATTCCTTTCGATCAAAAAAATACAAAGCACTTGTTATAACTTGAATACCCATTAGTCCAGCTAAACAAAACAATAAAAGAAGCAAACAATAATCTAAAATAAGTTAACACAAAATAAATATGAACAAAGAATATAACGTATTATTTGAACCGTACACGTTACGATATAAAAAGCATTACATAACAACTAAATTGTCTCTCGCTGCACGTAATGAATCTGAATTGTCTCAATTGGCCGGCTCGGCTAATTGTGCAGAGTAAAGATTATTTTGGTACGCGGAACAAGTGTCACGGCATATTACATTAATTGGGTGTACGGGGATTAATATGCTGTTCTTAATCAAGCCATGTACTTAATGACTGCCTTGGTGGCGTAGTTGTACTATAGTACGACTGCAAAGCTGAGGTCTCGGGTTCGAATCCCGGGTCGGGCAAAGTGATATTGGATATTTCTATTCATTATCAGCCCGGAGTGAGGAGTTTCTGCCCGGTATGACGATAGGCTCGCCCCCTATCACATCATGGGACGGAACATACAAGGCGAAATGTGGGTGTCCTGGTGGCGCCTCTGCCTACCCCATCTGGGAAAAAGGCGTAAGTTTATGTATGTATGGATGTACTTAATGGCGTTGGATGAAATGTTGGGCAACTGGTTAGCCATAGTATTTTTAATATTAGGATAGTTTTCGTAAAATCTGTCCTGAAATACGTGTAACTTATGGGAAAATTATAAGTTTCAATAAAATATTAAATTAAGTTAAACTAGATCCTATAATCCATTTAACACGATATAAGAAAAACGTTTATCGTGAAGAAAAACCAGATGTAAGATTGTTTATAGACCCCACTGCTAGGAACGGATCTAGTTTATAATTGAAGGGTATCAGACCATCCATCACGCTGGCCTGTTGAGGGTTGGCGACTACTAGAATCACCGTGAAGAACATTTAAATTGTCTTAAGTTGCAACAAAAATTGCCGATTCTTTACAAAAAAATTAGCATAATTGCACGCATGGCAACTACAATACATCTCCAGGCAAATCAGTGTAGTTACTCTACTTTCGAACTAAATCATTGCTGAGAATCCCTGTATCTTCGAGACCTTTGAAGACATCTGGATGCAGTGATCACCGGCTAGTTATCTCACAAATAAATAACATATACACCGGTCCATACTCTAACAAATTGGTTTGATCTAAATATAGGTAGTGTCCGTCGCGTGGCGGGTTAACACTACCACCACTTTCTTGCCCACTTATTTAATCAACTGCTTTTTGAATCCGTCACAATGGACGAGCAGTTTCGCTAATTCAATCTACTCTTCTGTACTCAGCTCGAAATAGATCAATGTAGGGCCACTTTGACCTGGCCAATTGTGCTGAAACCAAAACTGAAAATTCAACTTTATTAATAGACGTTTAAGATTCAAAGTTGACGTCGATGTTTACTTGTGTATTTAGTGTTATGAACGAATTTATTAGGACATTAATTAACGTTTGTTGGGCTTGAACCAGTGTTGTTGATTGCGGGTTAGGTGTTTGTGGATGAGGGTGAAGATTTTAAGAGGACTATTTTAATAGTTTGAGACATTTGAAGGCCAATGGTGTTATTCTTAATGATCTTACACGACTTACATTGGACATCGACCAAAATCACGTAGAAAAGATTTTCCAACTAGATAATGCATCAGACGATTCTATGTAAACAATAAAAGACCTTAATTTAGTGTTAATCAGAGAAAATCAAAATAAAATGACTTATGCAATTATGGCAATTGATCGGGACTACATGAAATGTATCCAATAGCAAGAGATAATCTTCTGCCATCAATTAATCAGTCTCCATGGGAGCCTTACCATTAGATGCAGTAAAATTGCATTGTCGAACAATAAAATATACAAAAGTCACAAAAAACTCTTTTGAAACTCGTTTTAAGTATAAATTCATTTATCTCAACCAGATTGTGCAAAGGTAGTGCCTATTCTGGAACACAAACGAACTGATTAAGTATATTTAGATTCATTTAAATTTATCTCTGCCGTGACATCACATATGCTTTGTTGTTGTGATTAAAACCGGATTGAGCTGGTTGCGATGAGAATTGTACCTACATGTGGCCGTTTCACTAATTTTATACTTAATATACCGGTATCTGATGTTAAAGCTATTTTTGGACCAGAAAGATGAGTGGATAATACCTCAGAAGAGGGATACGATGCTTGAGAATCCAAAAGTTATTTTAAAAGTACGAACAGAAATCAATTTTGAAGAAAATAGTTAATCTCTCTAAAAAGAACTGGTCATCAATGTACGCTATTGATGACCAGTTCTTTTAATGCAATGTAATTTAAAGTCTTTAAGGATACCTTTTTAATACTGTGTTAGTGCGGATAGTGATCAAGCGGATATACTTGATGTCCTTAGATGCGTCTCCAATCTGTAATAATGGATTTTAATGGAAGTGTGGATGAAATAGGCGGTAAGGATTGTTGAAACTCTAGTAAACTTGCCCACTTTGTTATAAAACAGTAGTTCAGTTGTTCTAATGAACTTATAGATTAAATTGGCCATATCCAATCTCTACCGTGTCCTCAAGAAATTGTGAATACAAGATAGTACATGAATGATTAACAGATCATAATATTTTCATGTTTTACCTTAGTAAATCTAATATTGAACATAGACCTCTCCAGGAAAGGGTTTCAATCAAGAAGAGCAGGCGTCCGTAGGCCAGAATTTTCACAAAGCAAAATAAATATTAAAACATAAGAATCTTTGAAAAAACGATCTTCTTAAGCTAAGTCAAGACCCTGAGGCAATGCTCACTTACTAAAATAAATATTAAGGAAATCTAGGCTATGATAAAAGCTGTAGATCATTGTCCTTAAGTAAAAGAAGATAATGCCATCAAAATAAATCCTAGAGATGTTCGTAATGTGATTGGTTCACAGGATATCGCGCACAAATATCGTGTGATGCATAATTTGTATTTAATTGTTACTTGATAAGCTATTGGGTTAATTATATTTGGACACGAGTAATTATTGCTAGGAACGTTATCGAGCGATACTCACGTGGTTTTGTTTGATCATGTTTCGTAGTTTTACTGATTTTGTTTGTTTTACTGATATCGTAAATAAATTATGCTCTATTTAATTTCAGTTATTAAAAACATATAAAATAAAACATTTTTAATGAGAAAGGGAAAATACGAACATTTTATCGGTTTTCTTTGTTATTGTTCTTCTTTGTTTGTTCATTTTTATTCTGCTTTTTGTAAATGTGCTTGTATGTGTTGTGTTGTAATCGTGTCAATAAAAAATATTTTCTTTCTTTCAATATTCGTTGGGTACAATCAGGCCGGCATGGCTGTATCAATCAGTGGGAGATAAACATCTGTGATTTTGTATGAACTAAAGAAATCTTCAGAAAAATTTAACTTAACGAATATACTCTTTTAACAATGGTAAGAGGTATGGGAATCATCCTTCCTCCAATATTTACATACTAGTATGTCATAAGTGCAAATGTTTGCTCAACAATCTCGACTTCCTAATATCACAATGTTACAACTTCCTCAATATTTATCTTCCATACAAATACGGAAAAGTGAACGTGCATTCACGTATTTATTCATGGCAATCCCGCCTTTCCTCTACAGAGGTAGGTAGAGACTAGATCTTAAAGGTCCAGTCTGACATACCACTTTTATATCTTCTATTGTTATCAAAATCTTGAATGTCTCCCGGAATATTCTCATTAGGAATCCTTATGATTTTGACAATCATATCACCAACTTCAAACGCATTAGCAGAACTAAACATAATATGATAATGTACTGTCTTTAGTAAGATCACAGTAAACACTACTAAACCAATCGTACTCTGAACAGACGTGCCTAAACCCCAAACCACTAGCGTTATATAGACAAAGGAAACAAAATTAAACTTGTTTTCCCAAATAAGAATAGCAAATGTAGGCGAACGCATAGAAACGATTTCAACAAGAGACCGCTCCAACTCGCACACATAGTACACTGTGTCGATCTATTAAACACAGTGCCAACAATTTCTAAGAGAAAACAGACACGATTCGACAATGTGTACGTAACTGGAACACGCATCGCCGTCAGTAGTAAGATCTTAATTGTGTTGTTTTCCACACCGACCGGCAGCGTTCTCGATTTACTCTGACACTTCACCACTGAATTTATTCTAGGAAAAAATATAAAGACCTTCGCTTTATTCGTCGTTCATTGATGCATTTGTATCAATGAATTAGTTCCAGTTACTAACAAAGCCAGCAATGTAATGTAAGTTTAGTAGATGTGTAAAATTTCGTTCCGTCAGTGACGGTCTTAGCTTGCGCCTGTTGTCATTACGTTTTACAGTGTTTACTCGATTATTTTGAGCTGAAAATCACTTTCAAAGGGCTCACAATTGTAATGGGTTTGTATTATTGGATTTGTTTTCTTGAATCGTTCTTTCGGGCCGAGGTTTAAGCTTTAAAGAGTTAAATTCGAACTGTAATGGTTAATGGTCTGAGTTGCGATTTGTTTTTGATGCTGCAGTTAAAAGTTAGGGGTTTTGGAAGCCTTATGTTTTGGGACGCATCGGATGGTTTCTTTACTTGTGATTTTAATAGTAATCAAGCCTTCCATCACAGGATTAGAGTGGCTATTAATACAGCTAGTATAAGTGATAATTGATTGAGCAAACCTGTTGAAAAATTATAATAATAATAAAAACCGACTTTAATAAAAAGTTACAAATAATATCTATTTCATTGTACTTGTAAACGTTGATTAATTTACTTATTGACTTGGTTGGCCAACAAACCATAATATATACGTAACATATTGAATGCGGGCACTTGGCGCTAAACATGTAGGACCTTATACGCATTATATGAATAATTATAATTTGTTTTAAATTTACTTGTTTCTACGTGTTCCAGGTCCGAAAATATTCATCAGATCTTCAACATGTTTATAGAACTAAATAACAAGCACCAGCTTTCAATCAAAGAATTAATTATCGAAATCGGGTCACCCAGTACAAAGTTATGAGGTAAGAAACATAAAAAAAAATCATACAGTCGAATTGAGAACCTCCTCATGTTTTTGAAGTCGTTTTAGAAATCCGATAACCGTTCGACTAAACCAGATCTAAGCAGGATTCCACGCCCCAGCTATTGTAATGTGGGACGTGTTTTATGAGATATATCAATAAAATTGTAAATAACATAATGAAGTAGGTAACCATCGATATCAATGTTACACTAGATAAGACATTCAGTACAAAAAATGTGTCCCACCTACTTGCGGTGCATGCACCACACATGAATCAGTTTGCTTCGTGACAGTGACGGTGCAGTACGCCTTATCGTATACGTTTAAATGTAATAAATGAATGTTTCGCCGTCAAACCGAAATCGTCTGAAGTTACAAGATTTTAATAAAATACCAGGTAAGTGATGTAATATTGCAGTGTGCTTTAAAAATACGGGGGCACTTTATTTCTTTGACGTGTCTCGTCTATCGGTAGAATATAAGTCAATGTAGGTAACTGGATAGATTTATGACATAGAGACGTTTAAAAACAACGGTAAAATATTCATTTTAAATAACTTATTTCCAATACCTACACGAAATGCAACGTATCTCGCGTTTTGGTATTTTTCTGTGTGTGTTCAGGGCATTATTGTGTTCAAGAAGTTAACCTGCGACCGTGGATTCATATGGATTGTATTATACCCACTTACCATTAGGGGCATTGTGACTTTGTCATGTCAGTATAGAAATATCGATGCAAATTGATGACCCCAAAATAATATGTTCATGTATTATGTATAGCGGTGGTAGCAGTACTCAATGATTGTAAAGATCTTGTAAAAATATTTTGATTTTGATTATCCAAGCATTGAGATAAATACAAACCTGTAATACTTTTTTCCTCTTCCATGTTGAAAAGCCGGAATTCTTCCTTAGGTACCTCTTGTTGGTACTTATAAATGACAGTAATCTATTCAGGTGAAATTCTTGCTTTTATGTAGTAGTCTTGTAGTCAATCATATCAATAGCTTAATGTTGGCAGCCCTGCTCCTATCACTGCATTCATAATATAGCTAGTAGACGCCGTTTACATAATACCAACGTCACAAAACACACAAATGCATGCTTTATTAGGAAATTTGACCACTTAGCATCAGGACGTCTCTTGTGTATTAGTATCTTATTAATTCAATTTGCTGGTGCATGCTATGTTTATTTATATCGTTACATAGGTAAATGAATATCTCATTATTTTTTGCATATATTTGAATTGTCTTATTTAAGTAAAGGTCGTAGAATAGATGGCTCTAGGTGAAGAATTACATGACTTACCTTATTTTCTCTAAAGTATCTCACGTTTACGTAGACTCAGTTTTACTCAGTTAGACTTAAAATGTTCTTTGCATGTTGCATTAAGATTTTTGTAACAGATATCGTATCAAATACATCAAATATCAATTGCATATAATTTCTGACTACAATTTCACATTAATATACACTTATTTAGCTTGAACACAAAAATGATGCTTCTGTTTGCGATTCAATTATTAAGGTAGTAAACAAAAAAGATTTCACCTCTCCCAGTTTAAGATTAAACCAACAAACGTAACAGATAATAAATCACATAAGAACGTGCTTTATAACAGATTAACGAGTACAGGCCAATAAAAAGATTCAAAGGAAAATTACCTGGCATTAGCCGGTTTAAGACAGGCCGTAATCGCTTAAGCGCAAAACTCATTAGGGTCGTAAAAATCATTAAAAATGGGCCTTTAGAAACGCATTAAAAACCAATGATCTATACAGATTGTTGCCACGCGAAAATACTTGGTTTGTTTCCGTCATATGAGGCTAAGGTAAGGAAACGTCCTGCCTAGTTAGGTGTAATTTGTATCTAGTTAGACAAATATATTTATTATATAATTCTGCCCATAAAATTGGGTGGGGTTTTCTTCTTCATTTATTTAATTTGTTGATTTATTTAATTGTAGTAAAAGCTATACAATAACTACATTTAAATGAATAATGTTGATTGATATTTTATAACATAAACACTACGTAACGATAACTATGGGTAATAATAGCTTTTAATTTTATTGTTGTCATTCTACCTGCCTATCTATCTATTCTTAACCCTTCCAAACTCACGGCCAAAATGGATTATCCTAAGAATCGAACACATCTTAAGTTGATGTCGACAATACGCCCACTCGTTAATTATATTCGTTTTGCGAAGCTATTCACAGCTCGTTGCAGTCCGCTGCTGGACATAGGCCTCTTCCAGGGTACGCCACAGAGCCCGGTCTGCTGCTCTATGCATCTAGTCGCTGTCGGCCATCTTGTGCAAGTCGTCTCGCCATCTGGCCAGAGGACGTCACACGCTACGTTTGCCAAGACGCGGTTTCCACAGCGTTTTGTTAAAGATGCATCCAGTTACCTCCTAGGGACTATTTCTTGTTATCTGTACACAATAAGAATGGATATCTATGCTTCTATAGGTGTTCTCCATTCGAATATAGAGTTTCAAAAAAATATTTAAATAAGCACATAGGCAATATTTAATATCCTCATTCCTATTCGACCGCACTTAAAGGGGGTTATACATAATCCCGAACAAAGGTATTACTGGATCTAAACATAGCCAAGGCGGTGGTAAGTTTCAAGTTAAATTTTGAAAATGAACCGTTTCTTAGTATCCGAACATTGTAGCTGAAAGTAATTTGTGATAATTACCCAAGTTGAGCAGGCTTAACGCAAGCCGTTCCAAGTTATAAGTACTTCGGTATTACCACTCCATATTTTTATTAAGTTATTAAAGTTATGGAAATGTTATGCTTTTAATGCTTCGTCGTGCTGTTGGGTTGGGATTTTGGTTTCAAATGCTGGTCACCCTCGCACACCTTCGTTCCTTTATCTCCAGGTTGTCTGTCACATAAATGTCACTTAGCCACAGTAGTACTAAATAAAAATGTCCAATAGTTACATAGTCCTGAAACCAGATTAATATGCAAGACACGTCGTCGATAAAATCAAAAACTAGTAATTTTTAATAGAACAACAACTATATCGAAATAACCTATAATTGAAAGTAAAGAGCCCTTTAAAAATCAATCAATACGGAATATTAATACAAAGAAAAGCCTATAAGAGTAAAAATACAAATAGAATTTCACCTTGATAACAAAATCAATAACTCCAAACCGCATGGCAACACGCATTTGTCCCCGACATCGCACCTTTCTCCGAGCCCTTATCAGCCCAAACACTGACGCAAACCCTTCCGCAGACGACCACCACTATCAGGCGCACGCTGCACTATCAGCGTTATCACTGATAACACAACACCCGCTGCTGAGTCTTGCAAGCTGTTTGCAGCCCGACAACGGGGGTTTGAAGGGAAATTTGTCGTTTTCTGTTCTTTCACCCATCCTTTTTTTTTTGATCCCCTCTCCTGCTTTGAATAGCCTGATTATAATTATAATTTAAGTGTTCATGGGTGTCGGTAACTACTAAAGATTATATGAGCCGTTTTCTAGCCCGTTTGTCAGGCTTTCAATTATGCTATGAAATAAATAAAAAGAAAAATAGAAGACAGTTGGTGTTGCTGGATGAGCTTATTGTTTCTTGTAGCTGTGAACAACACGTTCTGAAGCGATGGTAGAAAGGAAGCATACATGTGACTGAGTTGTAGAGAATGAGTGAATGAATAACTATGATAGGAAATGAGCGAATGGGGAGAGTGTATGTTTGAATACGCTATCGAATGTGCGTATGAGAGAATGACTAGGTGAATTTATTCACCGTGTTTTTTAGATGTCTTTTCCATTTTTCTTTCCTGCGTCCTCTTCTTACCAATTTCAATTTCCAATTCATCTTAGCTGCGTACAAAACAATATATAACACATCCTTCAAAGTTTTTATAAAATCTAGATAAGTAAATTTTAATGAAAAGCTATGTTCTTTAATCCACTAAACACGCCAAACCAGGAAACAAATTCAATAATGAGTTCGCAAAACGTCAAAACATTGCTAAGCACTTCCTGACTTATTAATCTTTGATCCGGACAGTTATGGAAAAATATTAAAATTTATTTTCCAGTCGTTGTAGTCAATTGGCTACAAAAAAAAAAGACTGGTACCGATCAAATCTCAGAAAAAAATACCTGAAGTTACTTTTGCGCTCTCGTTTCTTACAGTCAGCGAGATTGTGGGAGATTCAAAAATCCTTAAACTTTATACAATGACGGATTACATACATTTCCGTTAACATTTACAAAAAAATACGCATGAAAAGCATAGTTATGTCCATCAAGCTTGAGGAATCATTTAATGCCAAGGCTTATTGATTTGTAATCTTTGATCCTATATGATAATGTGAAACAATAAACCAAATTATTAACTTATTAAATATTAGATAAACGCGATAATGTCCACAAAAACGGTAAACTTCGAATTGATGTAAACAAGTTTTGAGTTAGGACTTATATTCACGTATCCTTAGGACACATCGCTGTATAATTTGAAAACATCCATAACAGCACAACATTATTCACAGCCGACATAAATAGCTCGGCCTTAGCGACAACTGAGTCAATATTTGGGTACAATTACTAACAATACCTACTTCGTACACATTCAACAACACGCCACAGAAAAACAAACCTAAATTATATCGCTGTATGGTCGTAAATTGTTAACAGCTTGATAATAAAACATGATTTCTATTGTAACGCTACAAAAATTCACTAGGCAACAATTGTTTTTGTACAATTTTTCATTAAGTAAACTGTTTTGAGTCATGGTTCATCAGGTAGTTAGCTTCAACGAAAAGAGATGGCGCTGGTAGTCGCTTACAATAACACAACGTAACATCGCCTTAGCAACAGTTTCGAAACGCTTGTAACATTTTTATATTCAGATGAACTTTAATGCTACCTATAATACTTTATTACTAATGCAATTTAGCAATAGCTTTAATGAAATAATTCTGATAATAGACGTTGTTTTTCCATTATAAGAAGCAAACTATCTTTTCAATTTATCTGTAATTTATTCTGCCTCGGTGTACGGCAGCTTGGCCAAATTATGCTCCCATTGTTTCGTGAAAATGTATGCATTGTGCCGAGATAACTAGTATCAGAATGCAAGAGTACACATTAGTGAAAATAATCAGGTGAAAGGACAATAGAAACATATTGTTCTTTTACGCCACTTTTAGACAACTCCACGATATATATAACTCTCAACTTTCCTTATTCGGTTTTATTGTTTCGTAACTTTATCAGACTTATCAATAGCGTGTTTTAAAATTGTTTTACATCGTTTTTATAGCGACTCGATGAAAAAGGTATTTTTAGAAAATTGCCGATGCCCGAATGAAATCTCGGAGCCTACTTTCATGTTCTTTGCAATTTGTGAAGTTAGATTAGTGGCTATGGGCGTGGCACGCGCGCAGAATTGGGAGGTCAGAGGCTGAATTTTTTTTTTTTCATTGCAATGAATGACGATACGAGCCTGCCATTCGCCTGATGGTAAGCGATACGACCGCTCATGGACAGTAGCAAAACCAAACAACTCCATGAGTTACAAGGCAATGCTTGGCATTCCACTGCGCTCGCCATCCTGAGACATAAGATGTTAAGTCTCAATATGTCCAGTAGTTACTCTGGCTACAATGTCCTTCAAACCGGAACACAAGGAACACAACAGTGCATTTACACTGCTGTTTGGCGGGAGAAATAGACATTGCGGTGGTACCTACCCAGGCGGCCTCTCACATATGAGAGAACTACCACCACTACCACATGTAAATTCAATTTGTTTCTTGAAGGGAGAATTAATGGATACTAATCTGGTGATAGATATGTATCCAAGCAGTGTTGTAGACAAGCTAGTAATAATACTCCGATGAAATCGTTGAATACAGGGCACTTAGAACAGGTCGCTGTAGAAATCTTGACAGAGGCCATTAAGCAAAAGGACTTCTTTGTACTGATGAAGATTATGAATAATATGCTATTTTTAGCATAATCCTTCGCAACATTCACAAAGATAATCCGTAGGTACTTAAAGATCATGTTTAAACAATCTTGAAACGATTTCAAAAACAAGTCAATAATACGATCAAAAAAGCCATAAAAATAACTGCAATTAAAATAAATATAAAACGCATATCAAGTTGAAAAACAATAGTGATGTGACATCGAAAGTTAATCGAGTGTCGATGGAGGCGAGAGCATTAAACATTACAGTCACGAACTATGCAATAATCATGTCGTTTGGCTGGCTGCGGTTAGAAAACTAAATAACCCTTGTTCAGATGCAAAATTAAATATTGCAAAATGGCGCGTTCGTGATGTAAATTCAATTTGTTTCGTATAATAAATGTGTTACGTTATGATATTTTGGACATGTATTTTAATTGATTTATAATCTAATGTATTGGTGTAGTTTATAATGACGCTTTTCTTATATTTACATTTATAAGAAATTACTAGATTTCCATTGTTAAGGAAGTACCTAATATTAAGATGACCATAAAAAACTTCGTTCTAAGTGACTCCGTAGTTCTTATTGAGTTAATTTCCTAAGTTTTTACATCTAGAAAATTGCTCCAACTTTTGTTCGAAGCGTTCATTCAACAACTATAACAATTTTCGCTACAAAATTCAATTTGTATAATTTCCGATTGCTCTATTCCGGTCGAGGCGTGTAACCTTCTTGGTAACAGTATTATCGACTTGTGCCTACCTATAATGTTTCCACGAGGCGATATTAGAAATTTTTATATCAGTATACATCTAAGCAATAATTTGAGTTTGCCAAATCGACTCGGGCAGATCCATCGGTTCACGCCATTTTGTGCCGTAAGCTCTACAACCAAAAACAGATATTAGCGTGTCGAACTGTAGATACTATAAATAATCACTGTTGCCATGTTGGCCGATTCAATTTCCGTGTAGAATCAATACGATAGCCTTCTACCGTAAACTCAACTTATTTATCTCGAACGAATTCACTTTTTATCTGTTTACACATTTGTATTCACGATATTTCATCAATTTCAGTTGTTTTCTTCAGACAGTTCTGAGTTCAGTCAAACGAATGGCTCGGATCGTTCGTCCTATCATTATTATTTTTGGCTCGGACATCGAGCTAGGCGATGTCTATCAAAAATGGGCATCACTCCAAGTGTTAAATGTTAAAATGCCGTATTATTTAAGCGTTATAGGCACGAAACGCGCTCTGTAATTAGGCAACTAAGCTGTAAAAGGCGCGTAGAAAACCGTACCGAGTGCTCGTGTAACTCTATAATTACGTGAAAAAATATCCGAGGATGGGGTTGCACCAATCTCTATGGACCGGTCCGGCCGCGAGGCTCCGGGCACGACCGGTTCTAACCGGCTGACAACCGGTTGTATTAAAATTTATTACTCCGCCTCTCGGCTTGTTTTTAGCTAGGTTAACTTTATGTTAATATATGGAAATGACTGGTCGCTGTGTGTTTTCTTTGTTTTTCTTTAAGTGTCATCTGTTCGGAATATTTAATCTTTTTATGTGTAGGATAAACGTTATTTACATATAGTGTGGAAACTGTCGGAGCGTATTCTCGTCGAGCTCTCGGCGGATCGTTTGGTTATCAGAATGTGTTGGAGCGGTGGCTATTGCGGTTATTACAGTTCCAGTGTGTCTGTTATTGTGACTCTTGGCCTCGCCGCACCAGTTACGGCCGGCAGCTCATTAGTATTGTTCGTAGATTGTATGTTGCTGAGTGGGGTGTGCGGGTACAATAATCATTAAAACAATCACATCCATTATTGAAACTATGTATTTTTTTCTTCAATAATTTCTACATTTTCTTTTAAGTTCTATCAAATAAATATCAATTATAAACAATTGATACATATATTATTATTGTTAGTTGTTGTATATGTCGACATTTCAAGTTTAGAAGTAAAATGTTTTTGTTGTATTTTAAAAAGTTTTTTTTTCTTGATGAAAGTGAACTCTAGTACTATGATATTGTGCGTTCAAAACACTGGACCCTACAAACATTTAGATTTCGTTTAAAAACTGTTAGTCTATTGAGTTACATTTAATGTATTAATATACACTGGATAAAGAAAATGCATTGGACTGCTGTAAAAGTCACGTCATTTACATAGTGTACTGTTAGTACATCACTCTCTCCTCCACTGGACTACTCGTATAATAGACAAGGCATCCCGCGGCTTGCCGCGCCGATACAAAACAATCTTACAAAAAATTACAATCTTTATATTAACTTAAATAACTTAATACTTTTAATAGCTATAATAATTATAACCTGAGATCTTTGCAGTATAACAGAGTCCATTTATTGCCTCCGTTCAACCACGGCACTACGTACACATAACTCTAACATTATAAATTTGCATGCGTGTTCTCTCATTCATAAAAAGTATATTTTTTTTTCTCATTTAAATTTTATACATTACAAAAGTAGTATCACAAACAAATGTACGAACTAGTACAATTACGAAAAACGTACACATATACCGACCCGACAGGTCACATCTAATAAATACACTTACGATACGTGAAATGTACCAACTCTACGCAACTTCACAATAGAATCGAACTCGAAACAAAAAATAATACCTAAGACTAAATCGATCAAGGTATTCAGTATCACACGCGCGGCGGCGACTGAGATCAAGGGGTGCGCACCGAGCGCCGCCGCGCCACTCACGCGACAACCAACCAGCAACCACGATCATCAATAATAACATACAACAACCCTGCTGCGACGCGCGAGGGCGGGCGCACCGGTGGGCACGGGAGAGACCCGCCGCGAGCAGCAGGCCGAGAGAAAGGGGAGGCGGGACGAGATCGACGCTCGCCGCCGCGCGTCGCACGAGCGCCGCCCGCGCCGCCGCCGCGCCGCTCGCCAGCACAACATCTCCAGCGAATATCGACACTTTATCGATAACAAAGTGCATTTCGCATCTCTAGGCGGCGAGCGGCGCGGGCGGCGGCGCGACCGGCGCGCCACAACTCCGCTTACACTACTACTATACATTACATATCACGCTGTGCTTTTTTTCTCTTATTAAAAATATATAATAATTAATATACATATAATAATATTGATATTTGTTAAAATAACGATACGTAGAAATCGAGGAGGGCAGTCAGTCGGCTCGCTCGCATCGCGGCGTATCACCTGTGTCGCTTCACTCCGCCTGGCTCCTGAACAATTTCTTTTTCTCTATCGTGAACTGGGGGCTGATGATGATGGTGCCGCCTCGCGTTAAGTTTCTGCAAAGAACAAAATTCATTAGTGATGCTGCATAATTTAATCAATTGACAAATCAATTAAATTGATTCAATTGATTGATAACAATGATGATATGAATTTGGGACTCACTTTAAGAATTGCGGCAACAAGCTGGTCCAGTTGGTGGCGTCGTGTTCGAGATGTATGTGTATCTCGTGCGTGGTGAGTGTGTTGGGGTCTATCTTGAAGGCGGCGAGCCTGCGGCCCGCCACGTCCACAATGACGGCGGCGCCGCGCGAGCCGCAGGGCTCCCCCTCCGCCAGCGCCAGCGTCTGCCGCGAGGCGCGCGCCAGCAGCTCGGCTGGCACCAGCACCTCCGCGGTTGCCAGCTCGCTCGCTCCCTTGGCGGCGCGCAGCTCGCGCTCCAGCCGCTGGGCCAGCGCCGTCTCAGTCGGCGCCGGCACCGGCGCTTCCCGCCATGTTGGCCCATTCCATGCTGCAACAATAGAAACATACATTGAAATTTCACCATCACAAAACCTCGTTAATATTCTAAAGTTGAATCTACTTCATATTTGCAAAAGGATTTTAATTGGAATACTATCTCATTATTGATATTGGAAAAGCTATTTACATTAGTGGAAAACGGCATCGGTAGAGAAAAGAGAAAATGTAAATGGTATCGATCGCGGCGGGGCGGGGGAGCGCGCGCCTCCAAGGGCAAGGGAGCGCATCGCTCCGCAACAGCTGACGTGTCAGCTGGACTTGACGTTTGCGGCGCAGAGCCGGCCGGCAGCGGGCGCGGCGCCGCCGGTGCTGCTCACTGGCCGCCGGCACCGCGCCGAGTGCGCGCGCCGCATAGCAACAACGCCGGTTAGAAAGCCGCTCCATCACTCGCTGAATAGAAAGTGGACTCACCTTTTTCACTGCTGAATCCGACACTAAACTGGCTGGTGACCGGCAGGATCTCCATGTTTTCCAAATTTTTACTTATATTGTACACTTTAATACCGAAAATAAAACGGAAAAACTGTTCCGCGACCGGAACTTATACTAGAAAAATATCACAAGTCTCTTTTGTACTGCGAATGCGCACACAACGAGCCGGCTTCCGACCGGCGACTAGTTATCGTGAAGAGATCTAAGCGAATACGAAAACGTCCGAAGTTCACGACTGCATCAGATCTGATCTCGTAACCACAGGGCTTCGTCACTTGCCCTCGGCTCACTGTTTGACCCACCCGACCCTGTCGCTCTCTCTGACGGACTGACGATAGCGGGAACCACTCGCAGGTTATATAGAGGGCTGCGGGCGGGGGTGCGGGGGGACGCTCCGCGGGCGGCAGCGGGCGCCCCGCACGCCAGTTTCGCCGGGCCACGGTGGCGGGAGGTCGTCTCCACGCCGCTCCGGCCGGCATCCGCCGCGAGCCGGCCGGCTTCTTTGTCCAAGTTCCACCGGTGGAACCCAACACCTACAGTGCATCTCATTTTTCTGTAAAAGTGTTAGATAATACTTGCACATGCATTGTCTGCTGTTAGCGTTGTAGAAACTACTAGAACTCGCCAATGTTGTAACACTTGAATACGTTATAATAAAAATGGCCGGCACCGGCCGAGCACAATTGTTAATGTCCGTATACCTATAAGATAGTATGTAAGAATTGTTATTTGTTAATGGATTTTGTGTTGTAATTATAAGAACTGTAAGTATGTCGTGATATAGAAACAAGCTTTGTTACCATGCAATTGTGTTAGGTCTCGTACCTACTTGTTAAATTAAGCTATATTCTAGACATTGTGACTATCAAAGTCATTATAGTTTGTGTTTTAATTCCAAGTGCAGTATGTTGTTAAAGAACGTATGTCATACAAAACACTTGCGAAATTCGTAAACAATGTACAATCGCGAGATGTTGGCAAAACACTTCAGAAATACTCGGTTCTGAAATAAACTCAGAAAGCCTCCGATAAATAAACCGAGGAAATGATTTAAAAACATGTTTTTTGTGGCCATATTATCTCACAAACAAGTCGGACAGGTTTAAAATATGTCTACAATGATATGTCACAACTGCTTGTCAGAGTACTAACGAAAAAAATCTTTTTGGCACTGGGACAATCCGCACAGATCTATCATAATATCATGTTTGTCTTTGAAGAGGTAATAAACCGGCATTGTTACAAAGACGAAAATGAAGGTCTAAATTTTTGAACATACAGAAACGTTTGCCAGCCGGCAAAGTTAATTTTAGCCACTTTAAGCTCTGTTTGGACTTATACTATTCACACTCGATAAAGTTGATTTGGAAAATTAAGAAGTTGATAATTTGCAGTTTAAATAGCTTACCAACTAAAGAAATAGCTCTAAAGCTGTAGTGAACATCTCAATAGATATGGACAAAGTTTTTAACTTATTTTTTTTTATGAACTACCTTTATCAGAAACGGTAAGTTTGCATGACATTTAAAAATGAGGACCGTTTCTTAATCTTTCTAGAATATTGAGAGTGGCAAATAAAGCGTAAAATACAGTTTGAATAAAAAATAATGTGGGTTTAACTGCACTTGAACACATATTGAAGTAAGCAACGGCAGTCATTGCATCAGCCGACCGGAAACCTCTATTGCGAAAAAAAAAACCAACCCACTTCTCACGTTTCCAAGCAAAAACGCACCCTTACTTCCTCAATTTTAAGAAATAGTAAGTGCATACTTTATTACCTTTCTTTGTCTCACCTTCTTTGTTGCCAACGAAAATGCATTGTTATAACACCTTTGTCCAGATGAGAAAATTATGCAAATACATGGTCAGCACGGACAAAGATAATCGCAGAATTATCTACATTATCACCAAAGTGTGATACGAAAATCGTTTCACAACAGATAACCTATTTGGAAAGACTAAAATAACTGGAACAAAGCGCTATACAAACGGTTAGCAGATAACGTGTAATTGCATAGCAACCAATATCGGAGCGGTAACCGCAAAACTAAATAGACGAAAAGAGAAATGGTAGGTTAAAAAACTGTTGCTAACTTGTGCCGGCCGGCATTTCGGCCTTGGGTAGCGCGCGGCGGTGACTCACGATCGACAACCGTGCAAAATGGCAAAACACTCGATGCAGGAATAAAGATTTATTATTCGTGGTGTTCTGTACTGTTGGGTAAAAAATACACTCAAAGTTCAAGGGTCAGAAACATGCTGTTTCCAACATCGTTTGCCGAAACCCGTTTAGATTACATCTATGTACCCTCTTGTATCGATCCACTCACGATCTCGTCTCGAATGTTGTTTTGTTTCAGAAAATGTCAGAGCTATTTAAAAGATTTCCATTAAAACGGCAAAAAACGTGAGGCATGATTTTTATCTATTTTTATCCTTTGTTTGGAAAATTAATAAATTTATTATATGTATAATCTGTTTTTGTCTGAATAAAGAGGAGGCTAACGGCTTTATTCGTAGACAATTTTGAAACCCATTTTAGTTTGATATGTAAAACACAGATAAATGTTGTTTTCTTGTTCGCCAATGCTTGGTTATTGGTTAATTTGAATTTGAAAATGTAGATTTTTCTTCGAGTGTAGTAGAGTTCTTTGTTGGTCTAAATTAGTTTTCCAATAGAAAAACTAGTTATAAAATGGCAGTATCCGACCGATTGACATACAAGCTAATGTAAAAATGGTGTAAAATCTATGAGAACAAAGTAAAAAACACAAAAGAAATTCATGATTCATCAAAAACTAACTACAAAGAGTAAGTTAAAAATTGAAATTAACGCAGCACATTTGAGCAAAAAGAGCTATTTATTTGTTTTACCAAGGACAAGCGACAGTGAATCAATATTAGCATTTCCGTATATAATCAATAAAGTACACATAATTAGAAAAAACTGTGTTAAATACAAAAAGACCGTTTAACATTGTCGGTTACCTCATTGTAATATAATTTGCCTCATTGTTACACATCGATATCATTGTGCACAATTTATATATGTACATAGCGATAATGAATATCTCTTCATTGAACCTTGGTGTTATCGCCACAATTTCGTTCAAATAAGATACGCATGCAATTATATTTGTGGTGTTTTTTCTTATTTTTTCCTAAAACGATGTGCTGTATGAACCTGCCAGGATATGTCCGGGACAAAAGGTTCCCTATTCCTTGATCCTTTGTGTGTGATACGTCTTGGCGGACAATAGCTGGCCTGGCAACGGACACCGCGTCCGGGCTCGTCCCAACCTGTCCGTGAACTTGTCCGGACTCGTCCTAACTTGTATTCAAAACTATCTTTTGTAACACATCTTGATTTTATTGTGGGTACACTCAATGTGTCCGTTTCTCTTTTTATCAGAGTTACCTACTTACTACTTTCGGTTTAGTATTTGATTTTTTACTAAGAAAAATGTTTTTTCTTTTCTTTTGTAGTTTTGCTAAGAATATTATCCAACGGATTAATGCTAACTCCGGGTGTGATGTATTGATGATAGCGTGTAGTTATATAAGTGTAGTTTTTTAAAATATGTTATTTATGTATAACTTTCCTTATTTATTATTCCGTTTCATTAATTAATTACAACAATCTCTCCGAAAAAAAATTATAATAACCGCAGCACTTGACAGCTCTAGCTCTATATTTAGCTTTTATCAGTATTAGAGTTTGCAGTACAATGTCTGTCTCTAAGAATGCATACGTTATTGCAAACAAATTTTCCAACTGTTTTTAAATTTAATACAGCGAAGAGAAAAACAAAAGTAATGAATGCTTAGCAAAAACTGCTTTAATATTAATCGTGGTTTGCATAATGCATTGACTACACTTCGATTTTATCAACTAACCCGGGTAAACAATAGAGACGCCGTGCTGAATACATCGCTATACCGGCGGCGTATTGTACAATTTTGTCGGGTTGTAGGCCTTAACAGACGACAAATAATTATGTAAACATTGCTATAGATAGAATGTGGAGACGTGACGTCCATATTATTATGTTTATAGAGGGGTAATGATGATAATTGCGTTATTATGTCAAGCTATGTGATAGGTCCGGCGATTCGCGATAAACACAGAACAGTTGAAATGGCACGCTTCAGATAATAAATAGGAAATTAACATTAACAATATCTGCAAATTTGTTATCGATATTGTAATATATTTCTCGACTTGCAACATGCTATACTGCTATAATTGAACTAAAGACAGTCATAAATAACTTATATTACCTCATTAGCCGTACATGTAGATTATGAAGACATTGATGTCATAGTTTAGACTGAGTGTTAGAATGATAAATGTATAACTAAGTATTACATTTTCAACTGTAATATTTGTGTCAACTACATTATTATTGACGTAATCAGAGGCATTGTGCCAAAAATGTACTTTACGTGCAAAAGTAAAAGAAATATGACAAAAGTCACAATTTTATTGTTCTTTGTTACAAGACGATCAAGTTATACCGTCAAGTCGCTTCATTGGCAATAATTCTACAGTTTAGTTGAAAGATACCTGATTATCATTCGTCGAGCGTTGCGTGCCAACATCGGAGTGGACTTCTTAAACAGCATGTGTTTTGTGACATGTTCTGATTAATGTCGATGTTATGCTCGCTACACGTTTTGTTATGCTCATTATACCACGTTTTTTAGTTCCTGGTTGTTTAGTTTTTTTAATCGGCTTCAAAGTCTTTGTTGAGGCGTTGAAACATAAGGTTCAAGTGTGTCAATGTTGTTATTTAAAATTGTTAGTATAAGGTATGCATGCACGTTTAAAACATAAGTAAATATAATAGATTAATATTTATTTAACGAACAAAGATTTGTAAAGCTGATTCATAGATTGTTAAGTATAACGAACTTTTAAAATTGTATATTTTATGCAATAAATATTTTAATAGACAATGTGTTTTTATTCGAATTCTACAAATCATTTACATTTAAAATATTTACACAAATTGAAATAATCAGTAACAAACACATGAAGTCTGGACTACTTATCTGGTCAGTTTTAGTAACTGCCGAAATAACATGTATAAGTTTAGAAGCACGGATATCTTAGTTATTCGTGGGTTATCTAGAAGTGTGTTCACTTATCACGGGTCATTGTATCCCGTCCCACTATTTGGCAATTTAGATAAATTACCGATACTCGTGTTTACATAAACGCAAATGATTCTGCGAGCGCTGTTTTGATAGCGAATTAAGGCAGATGTGGGCTACATTCGGATTTTTATTACGCTCTATTTTATACCAATTATTATTAACCTACTTTTAGAAACGGTTAAAGTACATTATAACTATATTAAAAGATTCATCTACATCTATTAGAGGGTCATACTATTTGAGAATAGGTACCTTTAGATCCTTGTTGTAATGTTATGAAAGAGGGAATCACAATAACTACCTACCTGGTTTGGTCCTTGGATTCATAGGCCAAGGATTTGTCAATGGTTCAGTAAAGTCTTATAATCATTACTTACTTGCAATCCTTTATCTGCTTATGAATTAATGTCTTAGGTACGCACAATTAAAATATTGTATTTAAAATAGCTCGATAGTTGCATTTAATCGTACGAAGACACCAGCTACAGCTGATCACACTGACACTGACAAAGAAATAAAAATGGGTTTTCTTTTTTAAAACTTGTCAATGAGACGAAGTGTTGAAGGCTATTTTTATAAAAAAGGTTAAATACCTCAATTTTTTCTTAATACAAGAAAGGCAAAGCTTAGAATTCAGTCCCAAATGGATTAAAGCCAGGCTGGTCGTTTAATTACAAGCCAAAATGATGTGCAATGGTCGACTCCATTTATGTGTCTTTTTATTACATACATACATCAATTCACGCCAATTTCGCCTTATGTGTTCCGTCGCATGATGTGATAGGGGGCGAACCTATCGCCATAACGGGAACAACTTCCTGACTTCGGGCTAATAATGAAAGGAAAAATCCAATATCTTTTTGTCCGACCCGCGGTTCGAACCTGAGACCTCAGCGTTGTAATCTATTAAAATTATTTGTAGGTGTGTGGATGAGACAGAACAAAAGTGCATATCTTGGCTATCTCAGATAAACTTACCTTTCTTGTTAAGGGTGATATTTTTTTTACACGTTTGCCTTGTTTTTAATGTCAGAAGAGAAGGTAACTATCCTTTTTAGTGGCTCTGGTTGAGGTTATAAAAAATACATTTATTACCAACTTTGTTGATATAAAAGATAGCACATGTAGTTAAAACACTAAACAACTAGGTTTACTTTATAAAACTTTATTACTATTAAAGTGAAACTGTAGCTGGGTAACATAATCGCGGTTTTTATTGTAAGTGTGGCTCGTTAACAAGTAGAAATGGAATTGTCTATGGGCTGTTCAAGCAAGGACTAAAAATTAAAACATTTCTATTTTAAATACAGTTTTCACACTGTATTACACATTATACAACAGTGCTATTATAACTGCTCTACCTATTATGATCTGAAGTATCCTTCAAACTTTATAAGAATAACCAACAAAATGCCATTATTCTAACGTTTTGTCGTGAAATAGCACTTGAAAATTTTATTTAATTCAACCTTCCTTTCCTGATGTAGAAATACAATGTGATTTTACATACACAAGGTTTTGATTTTCATTGATCATTCCCTTCGAATACAATTAAACTTTTTGTTACTCTAGAGGCAATGTACTTAACTCTTGTTCGTAATGAGAAAATATCCATCAAAGTCATATTATCTACTATTCTATTAGGGGTTGTAAATGTTCGTCATTGTCCACAATTAAATAGTCCCCTAGGTTCCCCCCTGTTTAAAAGCACGTATTGCTTTTTAAATTGTATTTTGTTGCTGTTAGTTTTCAATATAGTTTTATTGGATTATCGGAATAAATTTATTGACTGTGAAATAGAAAAAGTAAATGCGTTTATGCATTTTTTTGTTTTATTGAATTAAGTACCTAATAAATAGATATCAATCTTAACTGACTGTGACTATTATGATCTGCAGCCGTGACGTCGAGGGTTCGATTCCAAGTCAAGGCATCTCATTGAGTTTTTTTAATTCTGAGGATCTTTAGTCCGTAGAAATTCACTGCTGAACATTAGCGTGCCCAAAAGAAATAGGCAATACGCAACATCGCCCCTGTCGCAAATGTTAGGGGTATGTTGCCAATACTCGGCACACTCGGCAGGTATATTGTCGATCAAGTTTGTTTTAGTGGGTATGACTATACCCGTCATCCGTCTATCATTACCGTAAAAACATTACACTTAGCTACGTCTGCGTATTCTATCATTTGTTGGTCTCCAGAATTATGTCTATGGGCCGACAGGGTGCACCTGAAGTATAGTTGGCTTGGGATCCAGGTCTTGATTGAAACACCTTAAACCTCGGACATAAATTTTTGCCTATAGTACATTGGTTACATTCAAGGAATGACTAGTCAAGTATTTTTGGTGCATACAAACCTAAAAGTTGAAGAAAATTCTGGCAGTATTCTGTATTACTCACATCAAATAAAATTATTCAAGTTTTATTTTTCACCATTATCAATTCGACTTTAAACAAAATAGAATTAATTTTAACCTAATTATTGGTATATTATGCCAAGTTGGAACAAAATAACAAACGTAACGCGTTGACTAAGCGCACCTGCCTAGTAACCACCGAAAAACTACACTGCAACCTAAAACAATAATATATCCGTCCCTGTCTATCTCACGGGAAGAACGAAGTGTTGGTAAGTGACAAAAAACGTGGTAATACATACATTTGTATTCAATAGCCAATATTATGTTAATGTTGTACGAAAGCGCTGTACCGCGCATTAATGTATTGAAATGAAGTGTAGTAGGTGAGACAATGCTGTTATTGTATACATTATATGTATCAAGGTTATTTGCTAACACAGGGTTACTTATCTGCGTACTAACTAAGAATAGTAAATTTTATTCTTTAAACTGTTTGAGATAACTCGGCGAGACTTAAATAGCTCTTTAAAAAAAGAACACTTCTTGAAATTGTGAATGATACAAGTATTTAAAAAAATAGATGTTATATATTTAAGCACTAACGGCTTTATTGATTGACAGTTTTAAAACCTATTTTATTTATCGAATATATCGTCCCTTTCGAACGAGCTTTGAATTCAGTTTGAGGAAAGAAGACAAAACATTCGAAAACTAAAAGAGGTTTTAAATTGTTTATGAATAAGGCCGTTATAAATACAAGTATTTTGGTGCACATAATTCGGCATTTCTAGATCAGTGTAGTGACATCGTGACACGAAAAAAGGAGGTGGGATAACGGCTTTGCTGTCAAGTTTTATTCGGTGAGAGATTACTGGAGCTGAAAATGAGTAATTTCCTACCTAGTCCTTTTCCTTACCATAGGCCCACGTAACTATGAAAATCTTACAAAAATTGCTTTAAATATTCTTTATTTCAATTTGGCAAAGAACATAAATTATGTACCTATACAAAAGTAATACATATAGTCCACTAGAAGCCATCGGACATAGCTAATTTCTCCTAAACATCAAACGTAATAAGGCGGTAACTTATTCTATTGTTCTTTGTCAATTATGATATAACTACCAACACATTAAAACATTAACCTATGAACATCACAATGAGACATGCAGCATAGTTTATTCATTTGTTTTTGTCCGAAGATCAAATAACGGAACTGCATAATATAATGAAAATAAATTCCATAAGAATGAAAACAAGTAGGTATCTTTAAACTTTAAAGTGCCTGCCCGATACAGCTAACATATTATATTGAACATATTAGGCATAAAAAGTTCTTTGTGTAAAATACCATGGAACGCTCATTAGTGATTACTAAGCCGTTGCGTCACCGTTTTGTGACGTAAACAGTCGATCCATTGTCGATCTTGTGTCAATGATTCTAAAAACCTAAAAAATGTTAGAAAAAAATATATTTATTTCCTGATGTGAATTATTTCAAAATTAATACCGCACTTCTCCACGAGCATAGAAGTGAATATTTGCATGTAATTGATTGGTGCCGGCCACTACAGCTCCACTGCCCTTTGACAACCGAACAATGGCCCATATTGAATGGGGCACGCAATCCAGACGCACATTTCATCATCCACACAGAAGGGGTGGGAATGGGACCGAATTTGCATTCGACGTTTATAATTACAAACGGAAAACGAACAAATTTCAAACGAGATAGTAGACCAGCCTGCTGTGGTTATTATGCAAATTGCGAAATAATGAACATTTATATGCAGTTGAGTTTGACAAAAAATATTTGTAGGGAATTATTATTGGTTTACATTAATTTTAGAGTGATTTAGAATTACAACAAATAATCAAACTACATTTTTAACCAAGGAATTTGAGGTCAAATTTTCTTTAATTTTAACAGTGTTATGGATGCAGTGCTTGACAATATGGTTGAAAAAGAAGCTGCAGTGAGACACACGGCTCAGAGTTCAAAATAATCATCTGTATGTATACCAAACCAATAAATAACTTGACATTAAAGTCTCTAGAAGTCGAGAGAATACGAATACGACATAACTACTACACTATTTGAAGACTATCCGAATTTCGTCTACCATACATCGGAATTCTAACCCCATTCACGTTCAGTAACACGTGGAATGTAATTACAAAGTAAGTTTCATGGACATCGCGTACACAAGGGTGTCCCAATCCATTACTCATACACCCCCGAAAATCCGAACGATTTACCCAAACTCATTTGGCTACACGCTGACTCAAAATTACTAATATTTGGGACCATTCCGTTTGATTTATCGTACCGAGGCCGTGTTTTAATGGCTGCCGAGTAAATACGTTTATAATTATTAGTGAGGTATACGTGGATTACTGTTCTGTGGATATTTGACGTGATGTCATAGTAATTAAGGGATAATTGGGTCGTATAGCGAGAGATCGTCTGTTGCTAGTCGATTGTATATCAGGATAGTACTGCACTTGTCTTTAGTAGTGTGGTCTCTTTGAGTATTATAAGAAATAGATATGAGAAGAAAGTTGGAAACAATTTTGATGTAAATAAAAATCAAATTCGAATAGGTATATTATACAATACTGAAGACACAAGAATTCTATCTCCCATAGGTATAATCTGTCACATTTCTATGTAATTTGAATAGTTCCAATAATTTATTTGAACGGATCTTTTTGAAATAATAAGCAAAGGAAAACGATCTCTGCCGCCTACAAAGGCTCGTTATTCCTAGGCAATTGTAGCTACTTTTCCGGCCTTTGAAGATTAAGGACGAAAAGGGTAAGGGATCATAAGGCCTCCGGCGATCTCAATATGAATGAACATGAGTTCTGTGAAGGACCCGTTAGAATATTGTGTAAATTCTCAAAGAAAGCCCTTATTAGTCCAAAACAAAGGTTTCTGATGAAAATACATTTCAATAATAATTTTGCGATTGATTCCGAGAAGCTGTTCCTGTGTTCTTAGTTACTTATCAAATACCTGCTTTATTGGCCGAAACAATGTTTCAGTTATCATCTTTGACTTTAATGTTGTTTTAACACTTTCATCCTAACATGATAATTATTAAATTTTAATGTTTATTGCAAAATTCCATGGAGAAGTATCGTAACATTTTTCTTTTAGCTGGCCTTGACCCACATAATCATATGAGGGTACGACGCAAAGATTTTTATGAAAGAATGAGTGCAAAGATGCATGTTGTAGATTTCTTTAGCTCGCAATTTTACGACAATTTAACCTTGTTTTTTTGTGGAATATTTTCAAGTACGCCGGGTTCCTCACGATGTATTCCTTCACTTTAGTAATATTGCAGATAAATCAAAGTTGTGTGTCCTGGGTTCGAAACAACAAAATCCTCTTAAAATTCAATAACCAACTTTTTACAATTTGTATACCTCTAATTAGACTAATGGACTATATGGCCTTACCACTCTCAATCGATTCTCTCGATTGTAGAGTAGGCCCGTGCCCTGCAGTGGGACGTATATAGGCTGGTACTGATACTGAATTAGAACCTAGGAGACGGTAGCAACAGCTTACCACTATGTATACCCATAACCATCGCCTCTACGGTTTAAAACTAATTGTCCTAAGCTATTGAAGTTTTGATCTATAATAACGATAATGGTCGCTAGTTGCACCCCTTCGCTTCTATTGTGTAGTGAACAATGGCGGGGGTCGCATGGCAACAGTCGCTATTGTTGGTCGCTGTTTGTACGTTTGCCGGCACTCGGCAGTCGTGCGTGAAGCGACGTTTTTTACTGCCAATCCCAATTCGCCATTTGAATCTAGATATTATTTTGCGAACGGTGGAGTGTTTTAGCATCTGTCGTTATTATTACTTGGTTGTTGAAAATACGTCAATTTATACATATAGCTATGTGTATGGTTTTGCTAAATAATAAAACAAGTAGAAGATATGGTTAAGTTAAATGCTACTCGTTCAACTACATTATAAAACTTTGGGCACTAATACGCTTTGTCTTTGTTATCATGTTTAACTTCTAATTCGAGTAACAAATGAAGGAGCTACGAGACCACTTTATATAGGCATCATTATTTATATGCGGTACTTACAAATAGTCGAATAATAATTAAATATTGTTAGTGTTTAAAACGTAGATGAAGCAATCGATTTGAGCGAGCACAAAACTGAGTTTGCTTTGATAAATACCTATTAAAAAGTAAAAATATAGTAAAATGGACGAGGAACAAAGGAAAGGGGAAGCATGTGTTAGACAGAAAAAGGACTAAGTGAATGGGGTGACAGTTGCTAGGCAAAAATACATTAATATAATCATTGAAGGACGCAGATGTGGCCAATGATCGATTTATTATTCTTTCTATAAAATTACAATGAAAAAACCTTGTAAAAATAATCTAAATTAATTTCTAGAATTGAGTAACAGCTCTCTTTAATAATTTAAATACATTAAGAGGTTTTTTGCTTTAAAGGCATTTCTTTGGAATTGGTACCTTCAATAGAATATCGTAATAAGCAAATAATTCTAGTTATTGGCAAATTATAGGTTTCTTATATGCTGACGAATTTATAAAAGAGATACTTCGCGATAATTTTATTGCATTGGGAACTGCTATCTTTATAAAATTACTGAGAAATCCTATCATTTCTGGAAAATTGTCTGGGCGATAATTATATTCTCTTTATGCAATCTCTATTGGTTAGTTATTTCAAGAAATATTCATTGCACAAGAAGTCAACGGATTGAAATAAATGTTCTTGGTTTTGTTTTTTATGAAAATTACTATTTATACAAGTGATAGGTTCTTGCTTTATTCATATTTATGAAAAAAAAATGTATGGTAATTTAAAAAATATCAAAGTAAACATTACCAACTCTGAACAATATTTCCTACACTTCTTTGTTAAAATGAAGTACTTATTAAAAACATCCCAACTGGCATCGAACCGTTTACACCGAAACACCTTTAATTGATCACCGCCGCGCCACATCAGCAGGCCGTCAAAATTCGTTGTACACGTCACAGGTTGCATGTGTGACGAAGCGAACACAATCAACATCTGCCCCTGACCGAGGGGAGCGCGAGGTACAACGCACCGCTTTGATTGATCTGTATGCGTGAATGGTGAATGTTAAAAATATAGGTATTATTTTTAAATATTTGACTGCCTCGGTGGCGTAGTTGTACTACGGTACGACTACAAAGCTGAGGTCTCGGGTTCGAGTCCCGGGTCGGGCAAAGTGATATTGGATTTTTCTATTCATTATTAGCCCGGAGTCAGGAATTTGTGCCCGATATGGCGATAGGCACGACTCCTATCACATCGTGGGACGGAACATACAAGGCGAAATGTGGGTCTCCTGGTGGCGCTTCTGCCTACCCCTTAGGGGATAAAGGCGTGAGTTTATGTATGTATGTATGTTTTAAATATTTTATATTATATATTACGAGCACGATATTTGTACAAACATTAACTACAATATTGGTAACGAAAATATAGGAGTGGACTCTCAAATTATATACCTAGCTATTCTGCCCCATGTTCATACAAAAATGGTATGTTCTTTCAATTGGCCACGTAGCAACAGGTCGACACTACTTAATACTTGATATTATGTATATAAGTTACAGGCTAAAACGGGAAAAATAAACTTATTTTTGACCTACATGGTTCCTATGGGATACACCAAGAATTTAATCTGAACCTACTTCAGGTTTTATATTAAAATTATTATTTGAAATTTTCTTCTTGCGCCTATGTGAACATCATCATTTTGTGAATTTAAAACAAATTGTATGAAATTGAATAAATCTTATAAAACTATGATAGATATCTTAGAATACAAGTTGAGACCCTTGTATCGCGCCATGGCGCGGCGTGACGTATGTGTCGACATGTTTATGTAAGCAACTGGACTGCCGGCGCCAGCTTCTCACCCGCTTTCCAAATCCATCTTAATACTTCTACCATTTCACGGTGAGGTCTTTCAATTTTTTTATTATTTTTGAAATGCCAATTTTTTTTTAATTATCCAATAGGCCAATACTTATCCAATGAGTAACCAAAGTAAAATTAAAGTGCTTAATTTGGAATAAAACTATTTTTTACGAATTGTATTGCAGATTGGGTTCAATTTTACATTTTTAACTTCCCGACGTTATGATTGCTTTCCAGATTTTGTGATCACGGGGCGGACTGGAAAGCAATCGAAACTTGGGGAAGCCAAAAATGTAATTTTTACATTTTTAAATTAAAACGAATCCGCGATAAAATCCCTAAAAATGAGTTTTGTTTCAATGTGTAACATTCGCGTAAATCTAAGAAACCTGTGTCATTAATTTAATTATTTCTGATACACAAGTCCCAATAAATTCAAAAGTCACGTTTCTTTAATAGTAACATAATATTAGTTTAGATTATTTCACAACTCCTATCTTTGTAATCTGTATCTTATTTTTTGAATACAAATTATGCTTTATGCTCCATTTGGGCAGCAAAAAATCATTTATCTTTCCTTTTCTTTCTCAATAACTTAATGGACGTTGAAACTTTATCAGCAGTGTTCTTGCCCGAAATGTTATTATCATTAGCTCACAAAGTAATCCAAGGGATTAGCTGTAATGTAAACAAGGATTGGTTGGCAGGGAAAGTATTGCTAAGTTCATTGTTAATAGGGTTGTCGATGCTGATGCCGGATAAATCATTGTATATGTATAACTTACACCCGTATTCTAAGACGTGTCCTCCAATCTTCCTCAACCTTATCTTAGTCGAGGTGACTTTACAAATGAATTGGAGGGACCCTCGAAAATGGTATGCTTAGTTAAAAATATACCTTTACTAAAGGTTCCTCGAGTGAGGTTGAGTCAAGGAAAAACGTCATTAATTACGTCATTGATGTATAGATAAAGTAGAGATTTACCAAAAAACCTTTGAAAATAGTCTATGATCACTTGAAAAGTGTCAGTCAAATGTCATGTCAGAGTGTTTACATAGAATAATAAATAATTATTGAACTCAAAATCTTCGGGATTGTGACTGGAAGACAAATATTTAGTGAGTCGGAGAAAAAAACGCATGCAGACAGGAGGAGGGTCATACCATCCAACCCGGAAATTTAGAAGGATATTCTTATGGATGAATCGTCGTTCGGGATATTCGTACGGAGTATCGTACAAGTATTACAGGAACTGCTGGAAATCTTTAATAACTCGTTTAAAATAATAAACACTGCTTCCAAACCAAAAATCTTTTATTAAATGAAATAAAGAGTAATGTTTGTATCATGCACTGGGAAAACGTGTAAATCGTGTAGATGCACCCACCTCAAAAAATTGTTGGCATATTTAGGTATTTAAGAATTTTAAAAGGTAAACTTTATTTCTCTCTTTTTAATTACAATTTTAAAGTAGGATTATTTCTTTTATTTCTTCCTTAAGGTAGGTCGCGACGTACCTTGAGTTAGACAGTTGATTCCTTTCCTCGAGACAGGAAATTTTTTGAGTGACGTTGAGTGGAGGAGATTTTTTTCTACTAAGAATACGGATTTCCTCTAGTAACGTCAAGTGGAGTCGAGAAAACGTCTTAGAATATGGGTGTTAGGCTTTAACAGTATTTTTTATTTCAATGAATGGTTAGACGAGCATAAAAAGCATATTAAAAAAGTGCGTGGTGGCCTGTTGGTAACGGACCAGACGCGGCTGCCTACATGTTCACGGTGGCCGCGGGTTCAAATCCCAGGGCACACCTCTGACTTTTCGGAGTTATGTGTGTATTGATAGTCAATCACCACGCACTTTAACGGTGAGAGAAAACATCGTGAGGAAACCTGCATACCGTAGCGATTTTAAAGAATTTCTACGGTATGTAAGTCCGCCAACCCGCACTAGGCCAGCGTGGTGGACTATATGGCCTAACCACTCTCAATCGATTCCCTCGATTGTAGAGTAGGCCCGTGCCCTGCAGTGGGACGTATATGGGCTGATATAGATATATAGGTTGGACGAGCATGCCATTCGCCTGATGGTAACATGAGACATAAGATGTTAAGTCTCAATATTTCCAGTAGTTACTGTGGCTACAATGTCCTTCAGACCGGAACACGACAGTGCATTTACGCAGCTGTTTGGCGGAAAAAATAGACATTGCTGTGGGTGGTAGTTAGTACCAACCCAGGCGGCCACATATGAGAGACCTACCATCAGCCGAACAGAATGAGGTTTATCCTACTTTTAATAGTCGTTCTTGTATTAGAATTCATTGTGCAGAGTGGTGGACACAAAATAAGCGCTGCATTAAAATAGAGGACGATCGCAACAAGTCACTCAAAGTACTTTAAAATTACCTCATCAAAAATATCTTAATTCAAAGTGAATGAGAAATATTTTTCCTTAATATTCTCTCTTAAAAAAAATATGCAATAATTATATCTTAGAATATAATTAATTAATTTTAGCTCTTTATATTTAATTCTGCCTATAAATGCTAACACATAATATGTACATATTTAAAATGCCTTAATAGGCTGGCACCCGAAGCCACAATTATTCTTTGTACTTATTCCTTATTGAATATTCCTGGGTAACTACTATTGATAGTAGAGTTAAATGACCAAGCAAAAGCACTTCAATAAATGGTATCAATTAACAACCACCTTTAGTACTGTCACTTGAAAAATACATTACTTCTCCGAAGTCCCAAACTGGCCTCTTCCGGCCAATATAGACCGGAATGCGTTCCATAACAGTACAAGTAATTGTCTGTTTGTCCGGAGGTGCTATTAGCACCGCAGATTGCGGCGAGTTTGCACCGTTTAGCACCAGGTGGCGGTGTGCGCACCTTGTTAATATTAAAATGTTGTGCCACACACCCGGGGGACAAAGAGAGTAACCCGAAAGTGAAAAAAAAGGCAACGGTTAGGATTATTTGTAAACACATAAAGCACACGCTTGTATTGTACATTTAGAAAATTTAATTAAATACGGTTTTTTGGTTTAAACTAATTACAAAAATAGAAGACACAATAATTCTGAAATATATCGTAAAGCTTAAGGAAATAACTAGGTTATGCGGATAACGGCTTTCAAACAGCGCTGATTTTCAGCCACTTCTGTGTTCCTATTTTGTTATGTGGAAGCTACATTGGTCTACTTAGCGACAGAAAATAGTGACACAAATCTAAAATTATAATCAAATATAACTTTCCAACTTTGCCATAAATATTGGTAAGGGCGTCCAGCGCTCGAGAAAGTAATCCACTTGATACTTTGTGGTTCTTGAGCTATAAAAACAAAATAAAAAAAATATGGATACAGCTGTAAACAAGAATCGGGGCGAGAAAGTTCCACGCCAATTAAAATGTTCGTATAAATAAGAATATTAATTACTATAGTTTTCAGAGAAAAAAAAATACAATCTTCAAGTAGTAGTAATTGGTTTCTAAATCTAAAGAACATCATTGTGGGTTTATAAGATAACGGAGAAAATCATATTAAAAGCGGAAATTACAAAAGTTAATATAAATTCTAGCACCTATAAAAATACATAATATATTAATTCCTCCTTTAAACATTTTAGACTTTTTAAACGTAAAAGTTTAAAATTCAGACTTATACTATTCTGTCTTTTACTACACTGTGTCAAAATATTGACTGCAATTTACACAAGAGGTCATTGTAGTGCGAGCTCAATTTTAGCGGAGTGTAACGGAGTTTTAGGGCCAGGTAACATGACCTTCAAGGAGAAGAGTACTGTCGTTCTCCATACTACAAAGCATCTATTGAACTGAAATAAAAAAAATATTGCAAGGATAAACAACCATATTTACAACCAAGCTGAAACAATATCGGCTTACAATTGCTGAACTAAGCTGCATCCAATATCTTAATACTTTATTTTTGAAATACGGTCGGACCGAGAAATAAATTCACTATGACTTATATTTTTATAAATTATAGACATAACACAAGGTCATTTTTTTTATTTTATCGCAATGTGAGGCGGTAAATCATCTTGAATTACAAGAGTACAATCAGTTTTCTAAATGTCTATGTCGGGAACAAGGTTCATTGTGTGGAATAGACTAATATTTTGTTGATATAGATTTATTCGATCTTAGAAAAAACATATTTAAAAAACAAATTATGCATGTTCTGATGACAAACACAAATTATTAAAATTTATATCTGCTTCATACACTTCTGTACCACTGTTTTGTATTGTAATCTGTGAAAACGTAGTGGAATGTACAATGATAAATATAATTATTTTTCTTAGTTTGTAAGTCAGATTGTACATTTGTTTGTTTTCAAAATAAAAAAAAAAAAAATAGACTCCCCACCCACGCTGATAACGTATCATGTATGTACAGTGTACACAGCCACCACTCTTTATACATTGTGAATTTGAACTTATACTTTATATGGTAAAAGTTGAGAGAGCAAGCGGTGTGGATACTGCAAAATTTTGATGTTACGCTTGGATTGTGTAATACTTTTTTTAATACGAAAAATTAACTGCATGGTACGTGCGTTTGCGCAAACGCGAGTTTGCACCAGTCTCGAACCGAAAATTGGTAAGAAGTTTGCGCAGTTATTTGCCCACACAAGTTCCAGTATACTGGTGCAAACTCAGTCTTGCACAGTTATATCGTTACGTGTGTGGCGGCTCTGTGGTGGCTGCTATAAGTGCAGGGCAATAAAAATTTAATATCCGTCGTCGGTGGAGGCCATTATGACAGACAGATTGACAACAGATATACAAGCGTCGAACCCGAAAAGCCATTATTTACATTGGTCGATATAAATCCAGCCAATATAGCTCTTTGTATTTAAAGTTTAAACAGAAACTTCAATACAAGAAAAAAGGTTTTGGTGGCATGAAAATTCTTGATATATTCATACAAACTCGCTTCTTCCCCACACTTAGTCCCCGGTCAATCGTAGGCGTTGCTTGTTTATACGTAATTTTAGTGTATTACCGTCAAGCGAGCTGTGTCCGTTAATTACACAGAGCTACCAGCACCACCTACCATCGCACTATGGGAACACGCACCATTGCGGTTCTCACATACACACATTTATTGACAGCGTTTGTGGAGTGGTAAGACAGCAAAAAAGCCGCAGATTCATCAAACATCTAACTTTTTACTTTACGGTATAATAACTCATGATTTGTATTCTTAATTTATGTTATTTTCGGTTAAATAAATCCATGAAAAATATTTTTTATGGGTATTGAAACCTGAACTTCCCGTCGTCATTTCTCGAATACGCATTTCTAGTGTTGAAAAATCATATAAATAGGCAAGAACCCTGTACTGGTCATATAAACTGCTACACAATTTTACACAATCAAATGCAATTGCATAAGGTATCATTAATTTATCGGCTCGTCTTAGCATATTAACAAGACAAAGAGGTGACGCAATGAATCGTTGGTCATTTGTCTGTCGCTATGTGCGAAAAGTCACGTCCGACACGGCCAGGACTCGAACCGGTAGTGACGCATCATGACACTGAACTATATTGTGAAATACATGTCAATTATCGTTTATCATTGCATGAATTCTGAATAAGATTTTTTGTTAAGATATGATATACTTACATTGTTTTTATATCTTTTTAAGTTCGTATTATATGTAAATTTTTAAAACGTTACCAGTATTATTTTAGTATTATTTCTGATCACTGAAAATATAATTTTAGTAAATTATTAAGTATAGTAGGTAGATTCGACAAAACCCCGCACCGAAACACAGATAAATATTAATTGTGCCCGCCTGGGAATAAACCCGGAACGTCCACTACATTAGCCTAAAGGCATGAACAAAAGTCCAAAAAATTTCCGACCAAAACAATGTCATAATCTAAAAAAGAATCTACCATTAATCTAAAAGAACTTTCTACATTTACCTACATACAACCGGCGAATAAAATGATAACCATTTGCACTACTGTTTCGTCATGCACTGTGAGAGCGTGACGTGGAGTTGACTCACTGCTGCACTGTTGCTATGGCAGGATGTTAAACCGGTCGCGAGTTGTGACGTCACTATTGTATCGCTTTCCTTCCTTTGCAATACATTTATTTTTTATATATAAGTTTATAGTGTTCTTGCAAGGTATATTTATTATTTTAAACATAATTAAGTATAGTGTTAAGTGTAAGCCGTATCGGAGTCAAATTCATATAAAAGGTCATTTACCTCTTGAATCTTGATGCATAAAATTAAGACAAGCCGGTTACGTGTAAACAATGTTATCTTAATGTATTGGAAATATGAAACACACGTCATATTGTAATCACTAATTTACTCTCACTTTCGTTTTTTATCAAGTAATCACACATAATGCAAATATTCGCTTTAACCTTCGTTCTTCATCTACAATTCGCGCATATTATAATTTTAATAGCGGTATATAGTTAAAAGCGGTAATAATACATAAAAAAGTATCATATAAAATTAAAAACATTCTATAAAACAAAGATTCGGCGATAATTAATACATATATATTTTTTAAAAGGAATCATTTACATCTATATTAAGAATTGATGTCAAAAGATTCATTTTTTATTTTTAAATGTAAATATGCGCTGACGTCACGGCTCACGCGTGACGAGAACATTTAGAACATTCGCAAGATGTCACCAGACATTTTATGTGTTTGTTTTAATTCGCCAACGCAACGGGAGTGTTGACCTCGTCAGTTACATCTATAAATAAGCGCGAGGGCTTAGATCAATTAGTACAACGTTTATTATGCGTTCAAAAGTCATATGAATTGTGATAGTACCTAGCTTATATCTTATACCGGGTATATCAAGACTGCGACCGAAAACGAAGCCAGGTGGTAATTTCAGTGGTTACAGACACAATGCAAATAAAAATTACCAATAATTCTAAAAAAGCGACAGTTTTTTTTCGCATTTTTAAAAAAAATACCTACCTGTTTGGGTGGTAAATACCTAGTTTTTACGAAAATGGTAATTTAAACCCTTACGTACCATTGCGTCTTTATAAATAAATCTGTTTAATCATTATCAATAAAAAATGACCAAAAAAATAGACCTTTCGCGAAATTTTTATTTGAATTGTCTGAAGTCACTAATATTACCACCGAGCTTCGTGTTCGGTCGCAGTCGGGATATACTGTATAAGATTTTGTTGTACCAACATGACAAAGTGAATTTGATGGGAAGTGCAATGCACTATGCAGTACTAATAAGTATCCATCGACGCGAGATGGCTGTTTCTCGTCGTACACAATTAAAGCGGTCTGTATCCGAATAAAAACCGATAAGCCCCAAATGCGGGACAAACGAATACACATTAGTGCCGAGTGCCCACTATTCTAGTATTTTTTTTTTATTCAACTATAATTGGGTCGCTCGGCATAATCTTAAAACATGATTGAAAATGACAAAAAAACCGCAATTACAAAAGCAGAATAAATTAAACATACAATTATGAGTCAAAGTGATTCCATAACGATTTCTAGAACATTCGCGAACCATCGTTTGTTTAATTATTTTTTTGTGATAACAACATAGTCATAACAACATTATCTCGCGATGATTAATATGACCGTGATACATCTTAATGATTAAATTAAGAGCTGTTATCAAACGGTAGCTAAAGTGTTATGGGTGACTTCCCCAAAGTTCACGGAGGAAACGATAAAATATGAATGAGAGAATATTGCTGTTATTTTTCATAGTTTGCTATATTGGATCGAATTTTATTGATTTTGTTAACACATAAATAGTGACAAATTAGGTATAACAGTTTTTTTTTGCAGTGAATGGCGAGACGAGCAAGCCATTCGCCTGATGGTAAGCGATACGACCGCTCATGTGTAGGAGCAAAACCAAACAACATCATGAATTACAAATCAATGCTTGACATTCTACTGCGCTTGCCATCCTGAGACATAAGATGTTAAGTAGTCATATGTCCAGTAGTTACTCTGGCTACAATGTGCTTCAAACCGGAATACAACAGTGAAGTCAGTTTTGTAGAATCTGGTTGATTCACTTGTAAACGTATGATATACCTATAGTATATCAAGTTATTGCAGCTATTAAATTCTTTATCAATGTTTTTTAAAATATCCAGGCCGAAGTTCCGAAGACGACCGTAAAACGCTTCTTGACATCATGATAGTATCAATATGAGAATCAAGATGCCAGTTGCCACAGACTGAGCGAAATGATGTAGACTGAAAAAGAAAGCGGACTCACGCAGTCCTGGCATTGCCTGGGGTAACGCTAGGTTTCTAATTTTCCTTCCAGAATTATAAAAAAATAAAGAAGATGATTTGGTACTGGTTTTACTTTTCCTCTTTCGTGTTACAATAATGCTAATGCTTGGTGACCTAATCCCTTAGGAACCTTGGAAAAAAATATGGTAAGAAAGAAAGAACTGATCGGAAAGTCTAGAAGTAAGCATTCGCAAGTATCGATACACGCCAGCAGTCACGTAGTCTAGTCATTATCGACAGTAATGGCGGGAGCTATTAGCACAAATACGATTATATTAATTAAACCGGTTTGTTAATGTATTGATTTTTATGGTTCCGTAATTGCGAGGTGAAAATTTGCAGGACATTCGTAACCGCCCGATCTGTATCGAAAACAAATAGTGATCCACAAAAGTGTGTTATATTTCAGGATAAATTTTATGTATTAGCTTCTTGAACAAGCCCGCATAATTATGACGACTGGCGAGATTTGGTTATATACCTTTCCACTGTGATGTATATTTTCAACTAACTAACTTTATAACAAATATAGAATAGTTTTAAAATACAATCCTTTTATTGACAGTCTGCCTGTTGTTTATCAAGGGGCAGTACATTTAATGACTGTATGAATCGAGTATATGCATTTATAAATCCCTTTTGTTCCTACAATCTCCTGTACAATTGAGCAGGAATTGTGTTGAAAGACTTGTAACGATCAATAAACATATTTTGTTTCGATGGATGTTGTGGCACTGAAAAGTCCCGCATGTTTTTTGATAGCCACGGTACGAAATACACATTTTATGGTAATGACTATTGAGTATATATAATGACGGAACCCAATACCTCTGGCTTCGATCAAGCTTGACATTTTTTTAGCTGCCCAATGATTCATGTTGTGACGTATTGCTTACATAACATAAAGATGTTCGCTTTATCGCCTGTATGTGGGTCAGCTTGTTTGTATTAACGTTCATTTAATATATCGGAGCCGGATTTAATTTTTTATCGTTATTTTGTTCGACAGCCTCCGTGGTGCGTCCGTGGTGGTTGGTTGGTAAGCCGGTTGTGGAATGAGAGGCCGTGGGTTCGACCCCGTAATGGGATCCTAAGTTTTGAGATCCATAAGTGTGTGTTGACTACACGCCGTAACAAGGCTTGTGTTTTTTTTGTGTAGTCAAGACTATCAATATGCCTGTTAGATATAATTTTTAATTTTTAATGTGTTTTTTCCCTTTTCTTTTGGAAGATACCTACGTTGCTGCTTCCTTTTATATAATGCAGAAGTGAAGCAACATATTTAGCATAAAACATGTCCCATTGCTGTAGCACAGAAGTGAATCATGGTCAATAGTTAATTTAATAAATTAAATCATCGTTTCAAGGACGAAATATGCAAATATATTAAAAATATTTCCATGCTAAATATAGCAAATAAATGTACAGGTTTGTTCAGTTGTCTGGACTCCGCTTTGTGTCTCCGAGGTCACATATTCGATTCCGTATTCGTGACAACATGATTTTAACGCGGATCGTACAAAAACACACAACAAACGCAAATATCATGAACAAATTAAATATATTCAATATTAAATTAATTAGCATAATTTATTAGTTTTGTTATATTTGCTTTGGCGAAAAAATATTAAAAGATTTTGAATTATTATAAGACAAAAATAATATTATTTTGGATTCAAGAATGTTCTCAGTGGATTATTTCAACATAATTCGAATAATTAAACATGTTAGTTGTTTAATTAATCAGGCTCTGCAAAACGAATAGCTACGATACAGCAATGAAATACAAAGTACTGCTTGGCATTCGAAATCCACTGCGCTCGCCATCCTGAGACATAAGATGTTTAGTCTCATTATGTGCAGTAGTTACTATGGCTACAATGTCCTTTAAACCGGAACACAACAGTGCATTTACTCTGCTGTTTGGCGGGAGAAACAGACATTGCGGTGGTACCTACCCAGGCGCCAGGCTACCTGTCTTGAGCCAAAACTAAAACTCTGTGGTCTAAAAAAGTCCTATATAGGGCCTCGTTCACCATCTTCAAGTAAACCGTTGATTAGTTACTTTTTGATTAACGTTAATTGCCAACAACAAAAACAACGCGAGTAACAACGCGCTGTTTAAGTGAATGACATAAGAAATTGAACAATCATTCGTTCAATATGACGTCAAATTCAATGATTATAGATTATTATTTAATCATTGCTCAAATGTTCCCCGCCCTGCCTCCTGCTGAATAGTTAACGTGTTTTTTTTTGCATAAAAAATAAAAAGGAGGTTGAGATTTTAACCTTGTTTTAACCACCAAGTAAATACGCTTATTGGCAGACGTTGTAGCCAGTAAACTACTGATTAGTGTAATCATAGGATTAGTGTTGGAGCGTCGTGAAATCGACACGTGATGTTACGGGTGACTTTAACTGGTGACTAGCCTAGTCAACAGTTTACTTGAAGGTGGTGAATGCCCTTAGACTAACATCTATTCCCCGATTATTCATTATCACGTTTACACCATACATAGGAAATATGACGAAATAAATAAAGATATAATATCACTATAAATATTGGAACAAACAGGAAACCAGCGAATATCATTAGCTCACAATTTGTATGCGCAGCGCTAACCGCGGCATTACACTGTATTCATACGCAGATCTGTGGAATATTAAGAAGTAGGTCGTGGATATAAACAGATATTATTGGTATTTATATATACACAAAAGTCCAAAATAATTTCGCAGTTGTGGCCTAACAAATAAAATAGAGAAGTAAAGGGTTTGTGAGGATTAGAGCTTGTGGGTTTTGATAGTCTCTGCCTATCTCTAGAGTGTTAATGCGTGATAAGTTATAATAAAATATACAGATGATAATTTATGAAGTTTTACTTGAAGTCTTTTAGTTATCAATAATAATGCATAATAATACATAATTATCTATATTCAATAACATTCCCATTGCTAAGTCTAACAATTCTCTAAAGAAATGCAGAATTACCTGTACTAAAATGGAAAATGTCATTTCCATTTTATTTAAGAATCTTGCACTAATTTCAAAGCTTTAGGAAGTACCAACCCGCACTAAGCCAGCCCATTTGTATAAGGTCTAAATTCATTTAACTCGTAGAATCTCATGCCCTACAGTGGGAGGTATATTGAAATATATTTTTAAACTGAATACTTAAATCAGCTATACCATCTAGAATCATCGATGGTATCTCAACCCTAAGATCAGTTGCATAAGGTCGTAAATCATCATTATCTGCACGCACAGAGGCGCTTATCACGTGACGTTAAAGCTTATATTTCTTTGTTTGGACACGTGTTGCTACGTCACACACTTATCTGCTATTTATACAGCATACGTGCCCACTGCTGGGCATTATGGTATACAAAGTATATGTTGAGTTTAATGACTGACTAATTGACGGTAATTGCTCATTCATTGGATATTAAAATTAAGAGGCATGGTTCATTAACATCCATCCATCAGCCAAAGGACGTCCACTGCTGAACATAGGCCTCTCCCAATGATTTCCACAGTGACCTGTTGGAGGCAGCCTGCATCCAGCGACGTCCCGCGACCTTTACCAGGTCGTCTGACCATCTTGTGGGTGGACGTCCTACGCTGCGCTTTCCGCTACGTGGCCTCCATTCGAGAACTTTTTGGCCCCATCGGCCATCAGTTCTCCGCGCTATGTGCCCCGCCCATTGCCACTTCAATTTACTTACTTATGGTTCATTAACGTCATTTAAATTATATCAATAACGTTTAAAATAACTATTTCTATCCAAAAGTTAGGTACTAGAATTGTTTTAGTCATAGCTCTGGAGCTCGGTGCCAATTCTTTTGCGTGACAATGTTGATCCTGGCTGAGACGAGTTGCAGTGGTGGGCGTGTGGGCAGGAAAGTCTGTATCTTGGACCTATATGACCGCCGGAGCAGGTTAATACATAATGTGTACATACTACTAGTGGTTCTCGCAGATTAATGACTTCAAGCTACGATTTTTATGAAAAGAAAGAAAGAAAAAAACATTTATTATTGCATGGCCAACACATACAACAAGAACAATGTAACATATAAGGTACTTAACAATATGCCGTTATATGTGCATGGCCAGACAACAATGACCCCCCATTCAACTATATGCTGCAATACAACGCTATGTTGTATTTCCCTTAATAAGTGCAGTTGCTAGAGCCCTAATACTTCTTTCCCTCTCTTATCCTTTTTCCTTTACTTTCCCTTCCTTTTCGAAAAACCAGCAACTCACACACGATCCAAGTTTTTTAGATATTAATCAGTAAATAATTACCATCAGGTGAGACAATTAGTCGTTGGCCATCCAAATCTCATTACAATGATATTTTCAACTTTATTGCTAAGCAAGCTAGGTCACCCTAACCTCATATTATCATTACATTTAGATAATTGACGTAATTAATTAATATTGCCGACTATCTAACAAGGAAGCGGGGTTAGTTTCGCGTGTTGATAAAATTCAGCAAAACATGTAGACAACGGCTTTTAGCAATGAGTAAAAATGCCTTATCTCTTAATGGTCGCTGATAACAGATTGTTTTAATGAAACTGATCTTATGAAATTGTTTTGGCAAAGTAGTAAATGTCTAGCACTTTAATACTTACGGTGATTTTCGATAAATGGTTGTGGGATGTTCGGGAAATCCACTTTTCAGTTTGAAATGTTCTTTCCTTGATAAACTCGGCACTGGAAGTTTTTCCTAGCATAGCGATAGGTTCCTTCCCTTTTTTGGGACGGAAATTAGCTTGGCAATGTATATGTGGCAATCTGTCACCCGTACATAGCTTGGTGTTAAACGTTGTCACGTTAATTAATGAGGCTAAACTTTATTCATAGACGAATATAAAACCTATTTTAGTCATCGAATGTTTCGTCTTCTTCGCTCAAACTGATTTTAAAATTCGTTCGAAGGGGACAAAACAAAAACTTTATAAATCTGTCTATGAATACGGCTGCAAATGTTCATATACTTAAATAAATACATCCAAGACACACATATAAGTCTAACCCTGCAGTAAGATATCAATATTGTGTCGTAGGTATCAGAAATTACGAGAGATTTTTCGAGCACACACCAGATACTTATGGATCACACAACCATTATTTCGGTGCGGGGATCGACTTGCAACCTCTCGTTTCACAGCTGGCTCTCAAAGTCAAGTCAAGTCAAAATATTCTTTATTCAAGTAGTCTTTTACAAGATCTTTGAAATGTTAATTTCTGCTACCACCGCTTCGTGTTGTAGCTGTGAAGAAGAAACGGCGCAAGAAACTCCCTCAGCAACACGAACTGTCTTCTCAACCAATTGGGCCATGATGGATATTTTTTAAATTCCTTATACATCAATTGTATCAATTATTTCGTGTACCTCCTTACTTAATACTCTTATTTAATAAAGTATCTTCGTCACGTATCCGTATGTTCAAATATCATATTATTCCGTTATCGGTGACCTTCGAGGCACCAGCTTTCGACAAAAACACGAGCTAAATAAAAACATCGTGAACGTTGTAACGGCTTCGGTTACCAGGCTCGATGACTCATTGCTTATCAAATTAATAGCCTATGATTTTATGTTTTTTAAAGTATTTGTAGTACTTATCTATGGTTTATAATGTGAATGACGACATCACACAACACGAGTGATGTAAATACTTATTAAAATACATTAAAATTATTAAATTGGGTGTTAGATTGAAATTCTTCATACAATATTCTTCCTAGTAAAAATTTCCAGTGTCTATATTGTTGAATATAGCTTAATTGTTTTATATTCGAATACTAGGTTAAGTTCACTTGGTTTATGTTTAGGTATGCTTTTCAAAAACTCATATAAGTATAAATTAGGACTCAGCATGGCGATAGTCTTCTATATTTGGCACGTAATCATTTTGGCGAACTCTATTTATGTTGATGCCTTAACCTACCCCTACAGCCTACAAGGATTTAGGTATTAGGTATTAGCTTACATATACAATGACTTAACACTTCAGATGTGACGCTATTTGTAAAAAAATACCCGTCACGTGTGACGTCATAAAACTGTAATCGTATGATTCTTCTAACTAAACAATCCAATATGTTTCGCGGAAATACCGGAATTAAATCGACTTGAAAGTCGAGTTCAGTGTTTCATCATTATTAGTACAGAAATCCCAGGAAAAAACAAATTCTGCGGTAAACTTGTTCTTGGTGGGGTTATGAATCGGTCAATTGCATCATTCACTACGTCATATCGTTTTCAGAAACGGGAAAATTAATGAAGTGTTAATATATTTATTGCCTATTTTCATTCAAGGAAGGAAACTTTTAAATAAAATTGGACAGCTGCTAATTCACCGGCTGTGATGGTAGCCTCGTGTTCGAACCCGCGCCGAGAATAATGCTTGTATGGTCTATAAATATATCTATTTAGGGTCTGGACTCTGGATGTTGTGAGACCGAAAAGACTCGTCTGCTGGTGGATGGATGGTGGATGGTGGATGGTGGATTTACACAGGGTATATCCGAAACACGTTATGATCGTGGGGGTTACTATGTGGGATTTTCCACGGACGTGTTAGGATAGTCGCTATACATATAAAATAATTTGCTTCGTTTCACATATTATTATGACGAGTAAAATAATACATTTTCTAAAATAGGTATACAGTGTTTTATTTCGCAGTAAATTGCTTTTTTTTCTTAGTAATATTTGCATTTAAAATATAACACTAAGTTTTATTTTTATTGCGAGATATAATTTAAATAAAATGAACATTATTTGATATTTTTATGTAAATGTATTCAATTATTTAAAAATACAATGCATTTGACATTCATACACTGAGAAGATTTATTAAATTAATGTAGATATTAAGAAAATCGATTGAGAGTGAGTGGTTAGGCCATATAGTCCACCACGCTGGCCTAGTGCGGGTTGGGGGACTTACATACCGTAGAAATTCTTTAAAATCGCTACGGTACGCAGGTTTCCTCACGATGTTTTCCTTCACCGTTAAAGTGCGTGGTGATTGACTATCAATACACACATAACTCCGAAAAGTCAGAGGTGTGCCCTGGGATTTGAACCCGCGACCACTGTGAACATGTAGGCAGCCGCGTCTGGTCCGTTACCAACAGGCCACCACGCACATTAAGAAAATATAAAACAAAAATAGAAGTTTACTTCTAAATAACGTATTTTAATAACAACTGATTTTTTTTAAGTTTGGAAATAAGTTATTCATTGTATTGGAAATTCTGTACGACGTACGATAATTTTTGCTCAGATCATTAACAAGTTAATAGGAAAACCAAAGGAATACGCAGGCAGCATATACCTAGGTCAAAATCTTGAAGCCTAAATATAGCTATTGGTGATATAAGGACTGGACAAGTGAAAAAATGAGCACGGAAGTGGAACATACCATATCAGAATAACACTAGATAGAACGAAAGTCTTCGAAGGACCAACAACGACTTCATACTAATTGTTGTGCAAAAAGAACGCCTCAATTCCAACATAAAACACATGACAGTAGTAGCTGGAAACACCACACAACCATACAAGGCGACGGGAGCATGAAAATGCAAGCCTAGCAACTGTTTACTACCTGGAAATCGAACCGCGATACCTCTGTAGCGTCACATGGGCGGATTTAGTAAACACACGCTTCGGGGAAACGTGACAGGAGACGGCGGTCATCGGATATATGTGTAATTCCAGTGTTACGTTGCTGCGTTGTGACATTGTCTCTCGTAGTATCTGATAGTGTAGACACTATGGGGACTGTTGCGTGTATTTACTATAAATACATGAATAAGCTCACACGTGTATTGTTACAGAAAGGATGAGCAGAAGTGCTAGGGTTTTTACTCACGGATAGAAGTATTAAACTGTTACGCTGTTACGGCCTTATTCATAAACAGTTTTAAAACGTATTTTAGTTATCGAATGTTTTGTCCCTTTCGAAGGACTTTTGAATTCAATTTGAGCGAAGAAGACGAAACATTCGATAACTTCAATACGCTTTAAAACTGTCGATGAATAAGGCCTTAAGAGATTATTTCCATTTCAAAATTTTATACCTACGGGAAATTCTGTAACCGTAATGCCCACAAATGACCGTCCTAGATAACTTTTATAAGATTTAGGACGATGTGGTCGCTGGGCGACAAAGTCCTTTCAATAAAAAATATTATAAGTTTTGACTATCCCAAAAAACTCACCCAAAAATGTTTGACCATATCCTTTAACATAACAGCTGTAAACCACGATACACAGACTATGAGACACCCAACAGACTCCGCAAATCTCCAGGGGACTCTAAATTATCTTTGTAACAATAAAATTAATGAGACAAAAACCTAATGACTTTCAAGTATTGTAAGAAACAGCAGTCTTGCATAACCACACAATTACGCAATCAGATCCATCTTCAAGACCAGGGTTCAAAGTTGATCCAACACTTGTCGCCGCAACTTTCTTAGAAATTAGGATGTGATGCGCACGCGTGATTAGGAGAAAGCGCGTGCAAGACGAGTTTTTTGTCTGCTGTAAATCAAATACAATTAAATGGAAATCTTGTTGCTTAGGCTGAGGGTATTTTTATGGTAACGAGCCTAATTGTAAGGGCAGTATATATAGAGAATCCACCGCAGACAGTTTGTATCTCTCTCGAGACAAATATAAAGGTAGATATACGCAAGTGTGTTATATCTCTCTCGAGACATAACACACTTGCGTAGGTTTTTCAGTATTATCTATGATGGACTGCCTCGTTGGCGTATTTGTAGTACGGTACGGTTACAAAGCTGAGGTATCAGGTTCGAATCCCTGGTCGAGCAAAGTGATATTGGGTTTTCCTATTCATTATCAGCCTGGAGTGAGGAATTTGTGCCCGATATGGCGATAGGCTCTCCCTATCACATCGTGGGACGTAATATACAAGGCGAAATGTGGGTGTCCTGGTGGCGCCTCTGCCTACCCCTTCGGGGATAAAGGCGTGAGTTTATGTATGTGTATATATGATGGTCGTTCTCCAGGAAAATGCGAATACCATACTACCAGCTGTAAGGTCTTTAAAAATTTCATTTATTCAACGAAATGGCTATGGCTGTTTCTTCCTCCAAGCTAAAAATAGCTGCATTGCAACCATTACCAGATATAGTCGTAATTTAGTAATTTTTGGACTTAATTATAAAAATGACATTTAGTTTTTATATTACTCGGTAATACAAACCTGTTATGGTTTCTGTTAAATAAATAATGATGTATGAGTCATTACTTGTAATTTGCTTGACATTGCTCAATATACACACATTTACTGTCACGCATTATCGCTAAAAGGGTCGACAGAGGTGCTATGACGACATTAACATTTAAGTTACATATAGATTTCACGATTTGGTAGGGGTAAAGGCTGTAAAAGTATACATGTAGGTATTTATTTACAGTTTATATCCTTTTATTAACTTTTTTAAATAAATTACCCGTAGAAGGTATAAAGTAAAATATATCTTCTATAAAAAATATTTATAAATTAATGTAAAATGATCATTTGCCGCTGGTCTAATTTCCCTTACCTCCCGTCCTTTTTCGATCCCATTTCGAGGTACTAACGATGCAAATACAAAATGGTTTCTTAGATTTACGATGAATTGATTACGCTAATTCACGAAAGCTGAAAAGCAATCGAAACGTCGGGAAGTTAAAAAATGTAAAAATTAAACCAATTCGCGATAAAATCCGTAGAAATAGTTTTATTTCAAGATACAAATACAATCCAAGAATTGTAGAAGTCCACTTACGGCGACAGCTAAACCATTGTCTTCTTTGCCGGGCCTATAAAAATATGTAGGTTTCGAACCTTCTATTTCACGATTCATATGCGGTTGCTGTGAAACAGGCAATATTGCACAATATAACATCACGTATTAGTCAGCGGAGACCGGCACTTACAAGTCGGGAACGGAATTCTATTCCGATGAGTGGTAAGTTGTCATACCATTAGGTACTAAAATAATAATAACTAACGGCTCAGCCCGGCTTTGCCAGGGTGCAGATAGTTTTTGAGTCCAGTCTACATCAACAACATATTATAGTATTCGCGACGCGATGTAAAGAGCATTTAGGTAATTTCTTACATCTTGAGCTACATTATTGGAGTTTTAGAAGGATCCATATTTTTTTTGAAATTATAATTTAGCGTATGTCACTCGGGGATTGTGTAACTTCCCAACAGTGAAAGTTTTTTTTAAATATCTTCAGTAGTTTCGGGGCCTATTAAATGCAAACAAACAATCAAATCTTTTCTATTTATAATATTACATACATACATACATAAACTCACGCCTTTATCCCCGAAGGGGTAGGCAGAGGCGCCACTAGGACACCCACATTTCGCCTTGTATGTTCCGTCCCACGATGTGATAGGGGGCGAGCCTATCGCCATATCGGGCACAAATTCCTGACTCCGGGCGGATAATGAATAGAAAAATCCAATATCACTTTGCCCGACCTGGGATTCGAACCCGAGACCTCAGCTTTGTAACCGTACCGTAATACAACTACGCCACCGAGGCAGTCTTAGTCAGTCAGTTAGGCGAGTCAGTATTTATAATATTAGTATACATTATTAATTGTTTGAAAAAGCGAATGTCCCTGAACAAATAATATACCTGTTTTTGTCAAGAGCTAAAGCAGAAGAACCCTGAATTGACGAGAGTACATGATTGACGAATGTGTATGAAACAGTCATGGTGGTAGGATCGCGCGAAGTAGTAGGATCCATAATTCCTGCCTTCCCCTATGGGATAGAGACGTGACGTTATATATTTAGCAGTAGTATATAAGGGCAAAATAGAAAAGAAAAGCGGGTTCGTGAGGGAATTTCTAGCGTCCCTTTTCTTCACAGCCACAACACCTTCTGAAGCAGTAATATCAACAATACGAAAGATAACTTGCACGAAAAATATTTTCCTCTAATTTCTTTCAACCCAAGGACTTGCCAAGTTGCCTATAGTCTTACAGTAGTAACCCTGCTCGTAAAAGCTTGCTGCCAGCTCGTAATCCAAATATCTCGGCAGTGTTACATCATCACGGCACTTCACGGGGATGGGTAGGCTTATACGAGGGTCGAGTGTTGTGAGGGTGAGGGTGCACACGAGCGGGTAAACGCTGCGTTTATTTTCACGCAAGTAGTATAGTCAATAGTATTGCGGTGTTTGTGGGTATGGTAATGTAGATGGGACAAATAAACATTATTTTAAAGGATATATTAGTGAGCTAGATAGCAGTCAGTGGTGTGGGTTATATTATGCTCTGTAAGATACAATAACACAGATAAAATAAAAGGCAGATAAGTCTTAGAATCACAGGCGCGTAGTCGAGTTTGCAAGCTAGTCGTCCGCAACCTTAGAACTAGGTGATTTTGAATTTTGCTTGACAAATTTTGGCGACGAGTTTTGACTTTTTTCTCTAAAATTAACGGTTAATTTGATTTGATTAAAATACTAATTGCCACCACAATTACATATCGTATATATTTTAAACTTACTCAAAACAGTAATAATTGGATTTGCATTTATTACCGTTCTCAATGGCATCATTAGCATTAAAAATAATCAAAACCAAGCAAGTACATAATTACCTCATTACAAGCGGCTTTTTTGCGAATAAGTGTAAAATGGGGCGGTTCAGGGGCGAATGGCGTTTAATGTTAATGTCACTTAGTATTCGCCGTCGCGTATGCCCGGCCGCCAAACTATAAGCTCGTATACGACCAGACAAAACTGGATATCGTATGGAAATTTCTAGACATTAACGTTATTGTTTTGGTTTCTCGAATTTGTCGATTGTGTCGCCGCCTATATATTGGAGACGGAAATAAGCTCGGCAGATTGAGCAGGTCAAGTAGGGCCACTTCTGCCTACGCCATCCGGGATAAAGGTGTGTGTTATGGCAGTGTGATTGTCTAGTGGACGTGCTAATTGTGCTTAATTTACGTTTTTGATCCGACAAGCTGGTATGTTTGAAAAGCAGTTTCTAGGGACATTTTCATTTAAACAAAATAGTTCTAAAAAAATTCTTCCATCACGCTTAATCGTAAACGATCAGGTACACCTAACAACGCAACATTATTCATTCATACCTTAGGGTATATTTAAAAACGCTAGTCTATCTCGTCTGCAACAATCGCGCAAATGATTTGAGAATGTATATATGTATGGTGCGCAGGTGCTGTCGCATCCCGTTTTATTGCCCTTCCATACATGTCTGAACTTGTGTGCCTCTACGTTTATTGCTATACATAGAAGTCGCAAGGAAATGGTAGTTGTAAACTTGTACTGTTGTAATTGTTTAAGCTTGCAGTAGGATGTTTTAAGCTCGTGATTATAATTGTCTTCGGGAAATGTAGATGATACAGGAATATTCTTATGGCCATGAAGCTTATATTTTTTTGGTTTTAATATCAAAAATTAAGAGATTTAAGTCAGTGATTAAATACCTAGTTTTTCATATTAAAGTTGACTGAAAATAAAGCAATAAAAATACAACTTTGCAACTGTTTCCGTACAAGGAATTTCCAAAATGTAATTATGAACTTCGGGGCATCGATATCAATGTTACACAAGATAAGACATTCAGTGCAAAAATTGTGTCCCACCTACTTGCGGTGCATGCACCACACATGAATCAGTTTGCTTCGTGACAGTGACGATGCAGTACGTCTTATCGCATACGTTTAAAAGTAATAAATAAATGCTTCGCCGTCAAACCGAAAGCAAATCGTCTGAAGTTACAATATTTTAATAAAATACCAGGTAAGTGATGTAATATTGCAGTGTGCTTTAAAAATACGGGGGCACTTTATTTCTTTGACGTGTCTCGTCTATCGGTAGAATATAAGTCAATGCTTCGGGGCAAATATTTCCATGTCTTTTGATTATCTACTTAAAGGAATCAATATGCTAATTTACCTTAAAATTATAACAAAAAAGGTTACAGTTGCTATAAAATGGAAGGAAAGACGAAAGACCTTCGCCCAGCAATAGGACGAAATTGGCAAATATTATTATACACTTGATGTAGGTATGAAGCGGATAGAAGTTCTTACATACTTTTCTTCACAGCTGCTCAGTGTTGCTATGCCGTGATGAATCAGTGAAGAATATTTTGCTTACACATAAAAAAATTGCTAACTTTAAAAAACATAGAATCAAAAATCTAATCATCAAAATGTGACAGAAGAAGCTTGATCGTCAGCGGATTTCAGTTACGAGGCGACGCGACGCGCGTGTTGCACAATAACGGACGCATTGTGAGTCAGCGAGACAGGCCCCGACATGTCTGGCAGTCGGTTCAAATCTAATGGTACACGTGGTTGAACACAGGTAAACTGATAAAACATTATCAGGAAAATAACTAACGGCAGTTTGATAAGAATAATTACCTACAATGTTAGGTAAAAGTATTAAGTACCATTGGTTTTTAAACGACCAAAATTCTTTGCCCTTTTTTAGTTAGAAAATGGTAATAACAACTTGAGGGTTAATAAATAATATAATATCAATAAATTCTCTGCTGATAGGCTCTCCATAGGATATCCCCAAGGTAAAAAAAAAATATTTACTCATATATTTTAATTATCTTAAAAGGTCATCGGTTTTTAATTACAAAGTATTGAAGTAAATTTTCGCATCTTACACAAAAATAAAATAGGTTATGTAATATTTAAATATTTTTCAATATTTCAACTCAAGAAAATACGCCTGAAGTAGTAACTCGGCGGTGGTTAAACGTAATTATTTGATGTATTGAGTCCAACACTTTCTCCTCATGAATCATGATGCAATGCCTGTAATTTTTACTGCATACACGCAATTATGGGTTTTGTGTCTGGTGCTTCAGGTCTCATTGAAATATTTAATTGCATACTTTAAGGATTATTGTCCCGATAATTTTAACATGTTTTTTTTTTATGGAGTATTATTTAAAGTCTGAGGTTATGACACTAGTTACAATCAAAAAATCATATGTAATCTTGATAGCTACTGAAATTGAATTTTATACGAATTGAATTTCGTGCTGAATACAGGTCGCACCCCACAGGCAATAAAAATGAAGGAGCCAAACATTTTATAACTAGTTTTGGAAAAGTTTTCATGTGTTAATTTATGGTAGCGATCAAAAAGCGAAATCATCAATGTACATATTTTGCAACGCATCGATGTCTGTACATGGAAGTTAAATGAGAAAAACTCATAAAACCCATAAAAATGATTTTTACAATTTTTGTCTATTTGTCAGTGCCTTTGTGCACGCTAATCTCAGAAACGGCTAGATCTATTTCTCTTAAATTTAGTATGGAGGTAGCTGACACCGTGGATTAATATAGACTAATTGTTATGCAGGATATTTTATACGAGAAATAATAATATGTTGCTAAAGTTGACTGGACTTAAAAAGTATCTGGTCCCTAGTACATAACATTTTTGGATTAAGTATTTAGAATTCTATAGTCCAATCATCAATATCATGATAAATCAACTAATATGATGTATTTTTCTTAGAACCTTGATAATTGAAGGAGAAGTGGGAGACCCATCTCCAACATTACGATTACATGATTTTTAAAGGTGTCAATATTATTGTTTTTTTTACCAAATTTCAATGTCGCAATGTTGGAGTTACCAATCCCTTTCCAATCGAAGGTTCGTCGGAAAATTACCCTTTTCCCTAAGGTCCACGCGCCAAAATAATGTAATAAAAGTAATGATTCATATGGAGAGCGGTGCCGTGTCGTGGTCTAGTAATTCAAAGTGACTCATTCAAGAATCGCTGATTACGTGCAAGCGTTACAATTATAATAACTTGCGTCACATTTCGTGAAAGTTAAAATTTTACGTGTATTTGCGATAAGCTTCCTCGGGGGGGATTAGTCATATTTTTAAATACTGTACTGTTATTCCTTTATTGAAATTTTCAGTCACGACAAAATTTAAACCGATTGATGTATGATTTACGTAAGCATAATACCCGGTTTCTACTCCCGTTCTTTTTCCCACTTTATCTTGCTTCACTCTGGAAGACCGGCAGTGCATCTATGATCCTAGTGTATATTTTCATGAGCAGTGTTAATCACTTAACATATTATACGCAGCTGGATTGATTCCCTGGCTGTTTAAAAAAAAATAAGTTGCAGGCAGTTGCAATGTGGTCACGGTGGAAAACCTCAGACCTCTGTTACGAAATAGATTTTCTGTACCTGAAAATGGCGATAGATGGATAATCAATTATTATTATGTATTTGCGTTTAAGGCAAGGCAGGGAAACATATGAATAAGAGTAATGAAAATCTCGAATAACACGCCGGAAACTAACTGCTTAGATTTTAAATCGAAAACTGCATCTGGATAAAAAGTAATGAGATTTAATTAAGATTTTTAAGACTAACGGAAATGTAGCCACAAATAAAACTTTTTCAAAATATTTCCTCAACATTCATCAACTAATTTGAATGAAACCAGATGAACAAAACTACATGAAAAACCCCAGATGATTTTTTACATAGGGAAGTCCATTAAATCATATTGCTCAACTTCCCTTTTCAATTTCCATGAAATCATAAATTCGATAGTAGTTATTATGAAAATGATGAAACATAATTGAGATATTTGTTTTGCGAGGGTGTTTCACAAAATTGTATCAGGGGAAAAATGCTTAAAAACTATCATTGTATTTATTTCCCAACATCAATCCACCTTATGATGAAATTTTGTTCATAATTTCATGATGAAGATATAAATAATACTGATAAAGTTACTATCTTAGATTATAAATGTACCAGGAGTTCATGAATGTGTGTGTTGCACCCTGTTTTATGGTTACACCAGTATAACAGTATACCCAGTAAGGGTCTTCTAAGCGAAGCGAGAACTTATAGCCGCAGGGTTAACAGAGTTTTTGAACGATGGTCTCGACTTGGCAAGCGTAGTTTATGTCTTCCAACTATATGGAATGATGACTTGCGAAATGTGTCTGAAGCTGGATGCGATAAACCGGAACAAGGTGAAATATATTGTGCAATAATACAAAAGCATTAGCGGCCAGGATTCTGAAATGAAATTATTAAAAAAATAAATCAGTCGAAACTGTTTGAAATCTGAGCCTAAAGTTATGGATGCACTTAAATGTTAAATAGAAATAAAAACGAACAGTGTACTAGAGCTTTTTAATAAAGCGAAGACCGGAGTATTTACCAAAATCCATCAGTAAACTGCTATTACCAGATGATGACAATGATTTTTCATTACCAATATCCTGCTAAGCAATGACTATATATATTATGCTATCAATAGCAAGTTATTCATAGATTCCAGCGAATGTGACACGGTTTCCAAGTACCGGATCTGTTATCTGCGACGTCGCGCGATGTTGCGAGCGTGATAACGCGCCGATAAGGAATTGGGCCACGCTCCATCGTTGGGGATTACGTGGACAAATCTACTGTGTTTCACTCCGCGCTGATAATGAGTATGTATGCCGCGGATTAATTGTGACAGAAGTGGGTTTGCAGACTTGAATGAAGGGTTTAAGACTTACATCCTATTACAGGAAGGGTTAATAGTGGGAAACGAAACGAGAGGTGCAAATGGAATTCATTGTGATGGTAAATCAAAGGAAATTGATATCTATTTGGTGATACTACAATTTCCTACAATATGTATTAACCGATATGAGTTTTTCAATCAGCATAATAAGGTATGATGCAGATGTCAAAAAAAGGATAATTTCCAAAAGACAGCCTCTGTGGCACTCTTGGTTAGACATCGTCTGTGAAGCGAGAGGCCATGGGTTCGATCCCCGCACCGAAACAAATATTTGTTTCGGGTATCTACAGGTATTTGTTTCGGGTTTGTGTGAAAAATCTCTCGTAGTTTCTGAAACCCACGACACAATACTCGATCTTAGTATGGGGTCAGGACTAGGTATGTGACTTGGGTGTATTTATCTAGAAGATCAGAGACAGTTTGTTTAGATTTTTGTATGTTGCGTGATATTCATTTTCACGAGTTTATTTTCTGAGCCGAGCAGTCCACTTAGGCCAAGTTACTTTTGTATTTAACATATCTTATGACTTGCTCGAGACTGGAGTTTGCCCTAAAACGGTAACTTCTATACTGCCAACATTCAAACTTGAGCTTTTGTATATGCATGATACAATGCAATAATTATCTACAATTAATAGTCTGCTAATTGGAGGTCGCAACGCTATCACATCATAAATTAAAAAGATATTGTACCTGATAAATATATTGTCGGATGTGTTTAGTGTTATCGTCGTATATCGCGCATTACTGGTCACAATGTTTAATATTAGTGCAATGTAGAACATAATTCAGAAAATGTGTTACCGATAGACTATCAGTTTGATTGTGGCAGGATGTGGTACATATAAACATGATTCTTGAATCATTGTCGTCGAGAATAAATAGGTATTATTTACGTTTCTAACAATCAAGACATTTACTCGCAATTAAGGTTATTATTAAAGGTAAAAAAGAGAATTTTTGTATTATAATATGCATAAGATGATAGGATATTTTCTCTCGCTCCTATTGTGACCACCGTATATAATTTTTTTAGAGTACACATTTATTATAATGTAGAGGGAGAGCAGTCATATTTTGCGGCTTTAAAATCCTAGTGATATTTTTGGTCGTAATGTTGGTAGCACTGCCATATTAGTGAAATTGAACGAATTATTTAACAACAAATTGCTATAAAATCCGTTGGTAACCGAAAGTATATAAATGTAGTTATTATCTGTCCAAAACGAGTTTAAGTGGAATTCAATAGTCCTAAACTATTTTTTTAATTCAAATAATTCGTGCATGTTGGACAGCCTGTCAAACGTCAGCCAATAGGACGGCAGAGGTGGTCCGGCTCCACCATTTTATCTACGTTTTTGAATTACCAGCGCTCAGAATACTTGTCCAGAAGACCAGAAATACTTTTCTTTTTCTATAATACACTGCACTTAAAATCAGGTAAGTACAGTAAAGTCATTTTGCAATACCACTAACAAGAATCACTTAAATGCAAAATATGTGTGCTGGAATCAACAATGTTTGTTACAGCAGTTCTGTTACCAGATTAATTATTGTTCACTGCAATATATAAAACAATCCAATAATTCCAATGATTAAAAATATATGTATAAATGTCTATTAAACACTTAAGGAAAATATATTAGCAAGGTTAAACCCACATAGGATGTCGTTTATCACCCGTTTTGGATCACTGGCACTATATCGAATAAGCCCGCGACATCGAGGACTGACGTCAGAAGGGGTCAGTCTATGCAAACATGTGGATAAAAGAAAGTGAACAAAACAAATATTTGTTTTTCCCTAGCAACTAGAAGTACAATGTTTTTATTTTTTGGTATGTTGACGAGTTAACTGTTCTGTGATCGTAAGCAATTATCCAAACCATCGACTTCGGTATGCCAGGGGTATAATCAAGTCACTTTAAGGGCTTTATCGCTCTGGGCTTGATTCTTTGTTATAGGCTACTTCACTTCACTCAGCCATATTAAATATAACGTAAACATATTATGAAGATATATATTACTTGCAAATTATAATAAGTTATTAATGGGCTCTGGCTTAAACCAATTTATAACTTTTGTGACAATCACTATATTTTTTTTAAATGAAAAGAGCTACACTAAAATTTCTTGCCCGTTCTTTCCGAACCGGGTGGAAGAACAAATAATGTCTGAATCTAAATGATGTTGAACATTTTAATGGATTCAATGAATTATTTTCATTTCATTTCATTTTCCTCGGCCACTAAGGATAGATATGCGAGGAGAGGATAAAGGAAAGGGTAGAAATTGATTCTATAATTTCGAGTTATGCAGGATCACTAAAGCTGTTTATTCAAATTAGTTTTCTGTTTGAGACAGTGGCAACGACTCGACCGAGGTATCCCATTCGCAGCCGCTGCGGTGCAGTTGGTAAAGACGCCCGCTGCGAACCGAGCTGCAGCGGGTTCGATCCCCGCACCAACACAAATGTTTACGGGACCTTTATTTTTTTGTAAAATGAGTAAAAACTCTATTGTAATAATACCTTTAGTGGATGCTTACCCTTAGTAACTGACGTGTTGAACTATCTAAGGTCAACTGCCAGTAGACAAACAAAACATTAACTCGGTGTTTATGTGCATATTGTCGCCATACAAGTCAATAACAACACTTTACTAGATTTTTCTAGTTAATAATAATATTGTGTTTGCGTACTAGTTTAATTATAAATTAAAATTAATGTTTGTTTGGATATCGTTCATCCGTTTGTTATAGCTTTGTGATTTGTGTGGAGGATTTGATACCTTTAATGCATGATTAATAGCGAGGGTAATATGTTTTTCGGATTAAACACAATATTTCTTGAGTTTAAACCTGATTTTTTAATAAATTTAAAAATAACTTTAAAAAATCCTTAGATAATAGGCAAAACATAGTCGGGATTCTAGTTAAAAATAAACAATAAAAAATGAAGCAGAAATGTGTACAATTATATAGTTTCTTCTTCACAGCTGTACCTAATCAAAACATGTAACAAAGGACTACTTGAATAAATAAAAATGTTATTTATTCATATTATATAATATATATATTTTTTATCACGAATACTTAGTTACGTAATTTTTCACATGATCATACAGATAATTTACGCTTTCTTAACGTTTATTTTGAATAGCTGATGCAGATTGCGGTAAATGTATCCACACCGAAGCGTCCGCGATTCGAGTCCGCATTTTCATTAGTCAATATAGCCCGCATGCGGTGAGCGAGAAATGTCCTATTTTATCGACATTATCGTATGACGCACACACCGCAAGCGGGGCGGCCCGCATGCCGTACATCGACCGCGCCACCGCCAGCAACCAATCGCAGCGAGTCTGCAGCATGCGGGCTCCCTCCGCAAGCCGCGTGCCGACCAATAAGCTTCGCCAGCGGGGAGCGCAGCATGCGGGGTGCGGGAACCGACACAGCTCAGTTCACGGGCGTTACTAGGGCTGACGCGTCGCCGTGCCGGCAAGATGGCTGACCGATTCTCAGAGTTACAAATGCTCAGACTAGTAGAGGCTTATAAAGAACACGAGTGTCTATGGAATTTCAACAGTGAGTTGTACAAAAGCCGGGAGGCGAGGGTGAGCGCGTATAGGAAGATTTGGGAGAAGCTGAATATTCCTAGTATTTCGATTAAGGATGTACCGAGAAAGATTAAGAACATGAGGACCTCGTACTACCAGGAGTTGAAGCGGATCGAGAAGAGCATGCAGGCTGGGGCGAGCCCGGGGTCCGTGTACACGCCCAAGGTCTCGTGGTTTACTACAGCTGATGGATTCTTGAAGCCATTCAGGGTTAAACTGGATTCGTACTCGAATGTAAGTATTTTTATTTTTTATCTATGTATTAGTTACTGTCCGTCTCCCCGACGCCATTTGTGATCTGAAACGCGAGGCCACTGGTTCGATCCTTGCATCAAAACAGATGTTTTCTACTGGTGAGACTAAAAATGTTCTCGTAGTTTTTGATACCTACGAAAGAAGATTTGTATCTTGTCCTGTGGAAATATGTATATGACTGTTTGATGTGTTAATTATTTCTAATATTTTTGGTTTACAGTGCAAACAAGTATGCAGAGTGTATTTTACAAACTAAGACATTTGTAGCAATTTATGACGTTTTAATGATAATATTGCCGCACATAATTTAATACACTATCGGGATAAATAGGTACATTAATAACACTTCATTAATATAATTTATAAGCTTGTTTTATGCATGTAATACCTGTGTATGTATTTATATTTCTAACGGAATACTTTAAATTCATTACAACCCACTTGTAGTCGTTTGAATAATATGAATATAAATTTGCACATGACCTAAAATCGATTATAAAACAATAATTTAATTAACATAAATAAATAAACAAAAAAAATAAACTTAAATAAAAAACACTATAAATATTTTCAAAGGTAAAAGTTACTAAGAAAAATAAAAATTCATGAGATTTTTTCAACATTATAATAAAAAAGACAAACAAATAACATTTAATTCCAGGCTCTCCTTTACCCCATAGAGAACATAACCCACCTTCGCCAGTCGGTTAAAAGGCAATGCCGCCGCTCAGTCTGCGTGGGTCGCGCTCCGGCGCTGATAACACATATCACACCGCCTGATAAGTGATAAGGAGCCGTCTGTTTGTCCAACTGTCTCAAGATATACACATGGCTATTTAGTCCCAGAATTTTTATAGTTTTATGGGCCTGTTTATGTTTTTTTTCTTATGGTAGGGCCTCAAAGTTTTATTGGACAACCGGACGTAATCTTAAAATATTGTCAAACAATAGTAATAGTATAGTAAATAATTAAAATTATAAAAAAATACATAGATTACAATATAAGTACTAGGTGCCTACTTAATTTTGAGAAGTTCAATATAAGTGATATCACAATGGGACCAACTTTAAACTACACTAAAAATAGGTATCTTTATGATGAATTCCTAAGCAAAAGACTAATGCAAGAACGTACATAAAAAAACACATATACAGTTGAACACACAACCTCCCACTTATATCAAGTCGGTTGAAAACGGAAAGAAATCGAACCACGTTATATGCTGCTGTCATGCCTTAGTATGTTAGATATGGCTTATTTACTTGTATTTATCTCCCGTCGGCTTTATATAAATAACATCATAATTCATTTGTAATACGTACGTAGTTTTTGTCCTTCATGAATGGCATCTTTGTTTTTATTTGTCTATTGAATAAGAATTGTATTTATCATTAACATGGCACGACGTGTATTTATAAAATATAGTATTAATCGTAGACAGACTCAGTGGCGCAAGTGATAACACTAGTGAAATGGGAGGCCTCGGGTTCGATCCCAGTGGAGCCAAATGCTTGATATCTAAAAATTTTTTTGGGCCTGTGTGTTGTGACTTGTGAGACCAAATCTCTGTTATTTCTGATACCCACGATAAAAGACCTGTATTTTAATGTAGGATCATTAGGTACTATGTTATTGTTGTGTATATTTATATGTTTATAAAAGTCGAAGAATAAAACTGCTCTCTATATTGTAAAAAATCTCTTCAAGTGTGAGTCGGTTTCCACGGTCAAGGTTAACTAGTGTATTTATACACAATGACGCGATATCACAGTGGACGGGTTCGATTCCTGCTCCGACCGGTTGTGTGATAATAATCTTTTTGTATTAGCTGAGACATTTATTGAGAAATTGAAGAGGGTGCCGCGAAATGGTCCTTTTGTAGGTCTGATTTCTTGTTTCGTTGTAGACTTTCAACATATTTTTTAAGTTTTTGACAATCTTTTTGGATGTCATCGGGTGTATTTAAATACAATGTAGATGGTAGGTAGTGAAAATTCATAAAAAAAAAACATAAGAATAAAATAATTCTGAATATAAAATTGTGTATCTAACAGTGGCGGAGAGTGATTTTTTCAAATGGGAATTCGATATGTCTGGTGACTAGTTTTATTAAATTAACAAGTACTCATACTTATTACTTTTACTCCGTTATGTACGTACGATATTGATGACATATTTGCTTATCAGTACTTACTATATTTACATAAACGTTACTCGTTGGGTACTTTAATTTAAAATTTTTAAAGTTTATTTCGATTCAATTCTAAAAACAATAATATGCTGTTTTGGGATTAATAGACAAAAAAATGAAAATGTAAGTGGAGGAAGCGAAAACGCTGTCAGTATAGAGCTAACTGGAGATCCATCGTCTCTGCCAACCCTCATAGGATGCAGGTGTGGGTTATGCCTGTATGTATTTGTTGAATCAACGTTAACAAAACTATGTCATTGTAATGGTCACTATTTATGATATGTGCAATGTTTATACAAAACATTAATAATTATAATATCGGCTCGTTTCTCCACACAACGTCTTCGCCCCGTTCCCGCCATTCGCTATCTTGTGTTCTCTTCTACCCCCGGTTTGCGTTGTGTCAAGTTCGAGACGACAGATGCACATAGTATAAATATATCCATACACTACATCCCTCCCTTCTTATTGTTTTAGGAGGTTATTCAATATGCAGCGCATTGAATACGTTTAGCAACAGTATTTACTTATTGCTTCAAATCTTTTGACACAATGTAGATGATTTATAATATTTTTTTATAAATACAAAAGTAGGTAATTTACTTTTAAATACAGTACATGTGATGTGTTATTACATTATTCAGATTGCTCATTCAGTTTGTTTATTTCAGCTTTGGTTATTTTCCATTAATTTTTATAACTCGGTATTCTCCGTTCGTTTTTATCAGATGCACCCCAATTTGCTCAACTGTCTCAGTTTCATCATTCCTATACTTATATTTTTGGTTTGTTCGTTCATATCCTTAGTTATGGTTTATTCCCCATATCTAATTCGTAACTTATGGCCCGTCTTCTTATGTCTGCATATTCCTTACCTATCTTTTTCCTTTGTCTTTATTTCTCATCTCTGCGTCTTTCGACTTCAAGTCCTATATCATCGGTCATTTATTGTAGAACTGTCTCCTAAAAATAAATCGAGATGTCTTTCCCGTAAAGGTATGAGGCGTTGTTAAATACTTAAGTAGTTAAGCGCTTAAGTATGTCCCGGTTTGCCTTTCCACTTCTTCGTCTTATCATAGCCAAAACTTTAAGCATTGTATATTTCTAATGGTCATGTAAAGACCACTTCAATCTATTACTAGTACCTATATAAAGCCCAACACTTTGTTAGATTGAACGCGCTAATCTCAGGAACCAGATATACTCAATACTCATAAATGAAGCTTTTTAAGATATGAAACGCTGATTGTTAAGGTGTCCCAACCTCCATTATATGTATTTGTGTTTGTAACTTATTTATTTCAAAGCAACACCCTTAAAGGTTTTGTAATATTTGCTACATGCAGGATCAATTTTCAACATAATTTATTGATGCCCAAAACATTATAATTCAATATAGTTGTCAGTGCTGCATCATGTACAGGTATTTCAATTAATACATCCTTTCACTTAGGAAGCGCAGTATTCACTAGTCTCTTTAACATTAATCTTGAGTACTACAAGATAACTAACAGTAAATCGCGCTCAGGTATTCAATGTTCCGTTTTAAATAACATATAACATATTTTAATAACATAAAAGATGACTTGTCTTATTTTATTAGACAGATATATTTCTGCTTGAAACGCACTTAATAACTTTAAAGAAGTACTGTCGTAAGCCCATTTTTTTTTATTAATGTTAATATTCTGTGCCCTAACTACAATATGACCATCCTATATCTACTAACATGTTTGTCTGTTATTAAATTATTGTACGAACGGGGCCTATTGTGTTTTTTTCCATTGACTTATACTCCACCGATTGACGAGACACGTCATAGAAACAAAGTGCCCCCGCATTTTTAAAAGCACACTACCGATATTTAGTTCATTGACTGGGTCTATTACAAAAATGCAACTTCGGACGATTAGCCTTCGGTTCGACGCGAAAAGTCTAAATAAATTACTTATAAACGTATCCGCCATGGCGTAATGCACTGTCACTGTCATGAAGCAGACTGCTTCAAGTGCGGCGCATACACCGCAACTAGGTGGGACACATTTTGCGCACTGAACGTCCTATCTAGTGTAACATTGATATCGATGGTTTTTTCGCTTCCCATTTTACATCTCACGATAGCCTCACTGTCTTAACAGTAAGTCTGTATTTTTCCTTTTCTGTTATATTTGTAGTTTCTTTCTAGTTTTTTTTTTTTATTATTTTTTTTTTATTTAGCTGAACCTGTTACATCGCGGGCATAATAGTTAGTTAAGTAAAGCTTTGGAATTACCCGCTCTTTTCATCTCCTATTTCTGTTTTTAGTAGATTTCGAAGTCTGTATATTAAGCGATTAAAAATCTTGTATCTATGTTTCAAATTCTTTGCCCGTAAATAATCATTTTTTTCCATTATTTTATCGATAATAATTACATCTTTGACTTTATATTGGATCGCTTGTTGGCTATAATGTCTTATATGTTATTACCGTTTCACACAAAATGCTTGTTTTAAACGTCTAAATACATGTCTTTCGTATATTTTACTTTGCTTCGGTGCGAAATATATGTCTAATCTATTTATCACTATTCCAAAATGTTGTCTATTATTATCGTCTAGGGGTGTGTATACATTTAATATGTGTATTGTATATTTTCTATAATTAAAAATATAACACATAAGCTCTTGTCTTAATCTTGGTATCGATACCAGCCGCCCCTCAATTTACATAATATATCTAAACATCTTTTCTTATCAACCCACTGAATAGCAACTGAGCCTACTTCCCCTTCACATCCAAGTTTGTCCAAAGTGTATTGCAATTTGCGCTGCGCCATACTCTAATGCCACCCGCCAACTATCAAACACAATTCATGTATGTTTGTACATCTTACTAAATTTAGTAACTCACTATATTGTCGGAAATTTCTACCAGCTTGGTATGTTTCGTAATTTAATGCCATTTTATACCTTTATCGCAATCTAATGCCAATTTTCTATACAAATAGTTCAAAAATTTAAAGCTAATGTCCTATGCACATTGCCCTCAATGTAATGTCAATGTTCTATGCTCATAGTTCACAATTTAATGCTGTCCTATGCGTATTGCCAGCAATTTAATGCCATTGATATATATTTATCACAATTTAATGCCAATGTCCTATACACATTGCCCGCAATTTAATGCTATTAATAAACATTTACCGCAATTTAATGCCAATGTAGTCAACGCTACTCGCAATTTAATGCCAACGTTACTCGCAATTTAATGCCAACGTTACTCGCAATTTAATGCCAATTTAGCCAACGCTACTCGCAATTTAATGCCAATGTAGTCAACACTACTCGCAATTTAATGCCAATGTTATGGTGCCTATACACCATTACCAATCATGGGGCACGACGCGTTCATCAATCTTCGACACAATTATTGCATATCTTCAGACGAGCGTGTTCAGGAGACGCGTTTTACACGTGTATTAAACTATACGTTCCGCGCTTTGATATACTGGAGCCGTTGTTGCTTCATCCAATAAATGCGCTAAAGTTACTAAGGGTGGGAAAATTAAGAAATGATTAATTATTAGGCATGACAAATTAAATATGAAACTGCTTCTTTCACTCATATATAACAATTCGTAGTTTTACGAATTCGACAGGATACTAAATTGTAGATGAATCGCCAATACACAATGGTTGCAAATAAAAATTAAAATGCAGATCTCTCTACTTGAGCTAAAACGCACGTCGCACAAGGTACCACTTTAGAACAGTCAATTGTCAATTTTACATGTTTCAGCCAAACTCAGCGTTCCATGATCAACTAGTGAGCAAAAGTCTCAATGTGTCTCGTCAGGTGTTTTTTTTTTTTTTTTTTTTTTTAATGGAAAATGTACTTGTTTTCGTCCATCACCTATGCTGGACCATTGCGTATACGAGCTATAACACCCGAGACCTCAGCCTTGCAACCACGCCTCAATACAGCTGTGCCATGTGCCACCGAGGCAGTCTTTCCACCTATATTCTAGTTACCTGTATTCTTGCCACGTAATGCTTGTTTTATATATTAATTTTTTATAATGTGAATTTACAATGCCAATATATTTTTAATGGCAAAATAATATTATTTGTGTATTATTTATTTATTCATACCTGCAACTCTTAAGGCATTACAATTTATGCTTCTTTAGTCCCACCATCACTGAGATGAATTGCCCTGCGACGCCTCTATTGGCTGACAACTCTAGATGGCTTAGAAATAGTCAATTCAGTAATTAAAAACAATATGTCTGTAAATCAAAACTATTTGTAATTAAACAAACTGCACACAAACCCATATATTAATAATAAGTAAAAGATATGAAACTCTCCATGTTCCTCCATTATTTACCTCGTCGCCACATGTAATGGTCACTATTTATGATATGTGCAATGTTTATACAAAACATTAATAATTATAATATCGGCTCGTTTCTCCACACAACGTCTTCGCCCCGTTCCCGCCATTCGCTATCTTGTGTTCTCTTCTACCCCCGGTTTGCGTTGTGTCAAGTTCGAGACGACAGATGCACATAGTATAAATATATCCATACACTACAGTCATTACAATATTTATTGAAGTAATAAAAGATGCAGTTGCCGTTCTTTCCCTGGTACTTAACTAATGTTCTATCTATCTATATCAGCCCATATACGTCCCACTGCAGGACACGGGCCTACTCTACAATCGAGAGAATCGATTGAGAGTGGTTAGGCCATATAGTCCACCACGCTGGCCTAGTGCGGGTTGGCGGACTTACATACCGTAGAAATTCTTTAAAATCGCTACGGTATGTAACGTATCACGATGTTTTCCTTCACCTTTAAAGTGCGTGGTGATTGACTATCAATACACACATAACTCCGAAAAGTCAGAGGTGTGCCCTGGGATTTGAACCCGCGACCACCGTGATCGTGTAGGCAGCCGCGTCTGGTCCGTTACCAACAGGCCACCACGCACTTAATATTCTATCAAATTTAATATAATATCCATTGCGATTTTTATTTTTGTAAATGCAGTATTTGTTTTTTTTAATATTACCCCATAATAATGCAATTCATGAGATAAAAACGATATGTCACGCAGCATTTGACCTGTATCCGTTATAAAATCACCGTTATCAATTTCATTAGTCACTTAAAAAAAAATCTAAATGGATAGATAGATCTGTTTCCACTACGTAACCGGTAAAAAGTCATAAATTACACACTAATTATATACAAACCTAAAAGTAAAAACCGCATTTTACATAAACACTGTAACAACACACTAGTACCTAATATTTTCTAATTATAAACAGTAGACACCAAAAAAAAAGAGGCTCGAACTGGCAAATTACTTTATAAGCCGAAGGCCAGCCAGCATTTTCACTCGCTATTATGGTCGTATTTCTGCAAATAAATTTAGACCTTAAACAATAATTGATTTAAGGTGTAATTTTGCATGCAGTTCTGAGCAACAAATGTGTAACAGAGATAGCAAATACTGCGTTGGATTAAAAAAATAATTTTTATAATTTGCTTTAAATTCAAAGGCATGCTGCTTGGAATCGACAATGATAGTTATTACTTATTATACACCTGCTGATATTGATGAATATTACCAATTCAATATATTTATAACAATGTTGCCACGTTAATGATCACATAGTAACAATAAAATTAACACGTGGTCTTATTAAATAACACACTTAAATTACAACACAGTCATTTCTATAACAGTTTATTACCAAACATAAATTCATTAAAATTCAAAACGTTCTATAACATAATATTAGCAGGAATTAAAACCGCACAGATAAGCTTTTTCCCCGAGCGTTCGGTGGTCCTCGAGGCGTGAGTCACGATGCACGACTCACGAGCCGCTCAGTACGCCGGCTCCACGCCTCGTGGCAGCACGCCGTACGCTCCACGCCATGGCCGAGCTCACTCGGAACGCCATCCTGCGCATCAGCGACGAAAAAACACTACAACTCATAGACCTATACCGCAGAGAAGGGTGCCTGTGGAACACCACACTTGAAGACTACAAGAATCGAGAGAAAAGAGCAGAAGCTGCTAAGAGAATAGCTAAGGAGCTAAGGATCAAGAACTTCGGACCCAAACACGTTGTCAGCAAAATTAAGAATTTAAGGAACTCCTATTGCCAAGAATTGAAGAAGATATCGAACAGTCGGCTGAATGCTTGTTCAACTCTTTGTGATGATTTTGAATATTACAAGCCAAGAGTCTTCTGGTTCACCAAAATGGACTCGTTTCTGAAGCCGCACTTGCATTCAATAAGAGTCTTCGTACGGAACACCCGGGTATAATAATAGTTTTTATCGCAAACCCGCGTTAACCTTGACTTTGTGAGTGAGAGCGCAAGAACCTGCTCACAATGATTTTTTTTTGTTACAGATGCATCACGAGGAGACGGAGAAAGATGGTGATGAGGTCGAGGAGTGGGTGCAGATGACCAACCCTAAAGATGTGCTGCTCAATGATACCAACTGCGGGGAACCTTCATGCAGCGAGAACGATGAGTTTGTAGAAACAGTTGAGACAAGAAAGCGGAAGATTGTAAACGATACGCGGTGCTCGAAGCGAGTCAAAACTCAAGACTTTGAGAGCGGGGTATTCTCCCAGGCACTCAAAGACCTATCCTCTCAGTTGACCGAGGTTCTATCAACACACGTTGATTGTTTTGATACGTTCAGTAGGTACATAGCGTCTTTAATGAGGTCATTACCGTTACAAAGAGCCCTTACTCTGCAGTCGAAGATCGTGGAGATGATAACTTTAGCAGGAATCGAAGAATGCAACGGCGAAACCTCACGAAAATCAAATAGTTAACAACCCAATATAAGCTTTGGTCCATTTTGTATAAAGTTTAAGGTTATTTGTACCAATTAAATATTTTTATAATTCATCTTTTGTTTATTTCAAACACGGATTGCAGCGCAATTATCTAGACGTTTCTATGAATATTTGTTTGTACAAACGATACACAGGTCATCTATTACGGATTGTGATAAATGCTAAGCAAATCTATAAACATACACACATTGCAATCTTTAAACAAGTCGTCAAGTGTTTAAACATATTTTATAAACACAATGTAGCCTTTTTTTTACCTGTGGAAAATCCTCTTGGATCTCTGTTTACCTTGGGGTTGGTAGACAGCATATGCCGGATTTCTACCGGCTAAAAACCCCATGACCACCTTCAGTACAAATAGGGGACTTCGGGATCTCACGAGGAACACACTAAACAAAACATAATGTAGACCCAACTCTTAAAAAATAATTCAATATCTAACCGAAAGTATTTGAAAATAGGTATGCGTTAAACAATTAAGGATTTTACGTGGTCCAACTACCAAATGTCAATTTAACACCTGTTTAAACACTCACGGCCGTTTTCAGACTGATTTAAGACCTATTTTAGGTATCGCATGTTTTGTCTTCTTCACTCAAACTGAATTCAAAAGTCGTTAGACAGGGACAAAACATTCCATAACTAAAATAGGTTTTAAAACAGTCTATGAATAAGGCCGTCAAAAAGTAACGGAAACATTTATAAATAGCTATTACTAATGTTTTTAACTTGGCAAGCAACAAAACCACTATCAAGAAACAGAACCTGTTGGCGCGATGCCCACTGTACCATTTTTACTACAAGCTCGGTACATGACGACACCGTGCGTACTATACCTAATAACATACATCCATAGTACATACATAAACTCACGCCTTTTTCCCAGAATGGGTTACCGAGGTGCTATCAACACACCCACGTTTCGCCTCATATTTTCCGTCCCACGATGTGATAGGGGGCGATCCTATCGCCATATGGGGCACAAATTTCTGACTCTGGGCTAATAATTAATAGAAAAATCCAATATCACTTTGCCCAACCAGATTGGAACCTGAGACCTCAGCTTTGCGATCATATAGTAGTACGACTGCGCTACGTAATAACAATCACAAAATGTATTAAGTAATTATAATTGGTGAAACCTTAGAACGTGGAGCATGGAAGAGACACGAAGGGATTGTAAAAACTTGGTTTATTAAGGACGCATCACAAGGCGAAATGTGGGTGTCCTGGTAGCACCTCTGTCTACCTCTTCTGGGAAAGGGACGTGAGTTTATGCATGTATTTATGGATTATTAGATATCCAATTCGGACTGGATTATGATATTGTAAAGCTATTTATAAATTATGCAGATTATCATGAGATCATCTGCATAATTTATAAATCAATCTTTAAACTCATGAGAGTTTAGTTGTAACGTGTGTGGTGAACCGTGAAAATTCGATTTTTAGGTCGACAATCTTTGTAGGACTTTTCTATTTTAAAATTAATTAACAGTTGACCACGACTAGAGTTTGTGTTGGGTATGGTAATAAAAAATATGGAAGTGCGTGGTGGCCTGTTGGTAACGGACCAGACGCGCCTGCCTACATGTTCACGGTGGTCGCGGGTTCAAATCCCAGGGCACATCTCTGACTTTTCGGAGTTATGTGTGTATGGATAGTCAATCACCACGCACTTTAACGGTGAAGGAAAACGTCGTGAGGAAACCTGCACACCGTAGCGATTTTAAAGAATTTCTTACATACGTAAGTCCGCCAACCCGCACTAGCCCAGCGTGGTGGACTATATGGCCTAACCACTCTCAATCGATTCTCTCGATTGTAGAGTAGGCCCGTGCCCAGCTGTGGGACGTCTATGGGCTCATACGATACAAATGGTAATAGACTCACAGTCACTACTCATTCCCTACCTATTATATTTTGGAAGGAAAAAATCTAGTTGTAAGCGTTCTGGCATCTCTGCTTACCCCTTCAGGGATGCAGAATAATATCCATAAGTGAACACGTGCTTATCAATAATATTAGCTGAATAATGAGTAGTATTATAAACCAGCGTTGTATCTAATAAAGAGCATGTAATACGATCGCAATAAGGAAGTGGATATCAGGTATTAAATTATTACTAATGAATCGATCAGAATTGGCTGAACAGCAGTAATCATATCGTATAGAACGATTTTCTTATTATGCCCTGTAAGGGATATTATGGTAGAAATGTTGCTCTAATATACGCGTCATTTATGGTTTTTTCTACCTACGTAAGTCTTTTTCGGCAAAGAAAAATGTACTGAGTGAACCTACATATAATTTTTGGGGGATTTTTTTTTTTTTTTATTGCCGTTATAGGCAGACGAGCTAGCGGCCCGCCTGATGGTAAGCGGCTACCGCTGCCCAGAGAACTTCGCAGTGCCAGGGGTCCAGCACAACAAAATCGCTGCCTACCTTAAGGAGAGCACTCTCTTTAAGCCTCTTTTGAAGAAGGACAGGTCATAGTAGTGAATTAATACCTAAACATTCTTTTAATTATAATAGTCAGTGTTCAGTCTAGACATATAAGGACTAATATTGTAGTTGTTATATTGATAAGGGATCGATTTTGCACGACCATAAGTCACTGGAATATTAAGCAGTAAATGCCCAGATATTACATAATGTATTTGGCGACACCATCAACTCAACTACCAAGATAAAGCCCGATAAATGTAAGTATTAATAAAATCGACAGGTTCTGTGGCGGAGTCAAGACATCGGCTCTGAAATGTTCGGCCGAGGGTTCGATACAAGCATCAAAATGTTTATGAGTAAATATATTTACGTCAATGGAGTAAACAAATGCTTTACAGATATTAGTTTCAAAGAACACTAAAAACTCTATATGAAAATAGGTCTCAAGCACTTGCTTGAGACCCATTACATACTTATATATAACGTGGTATAACTTCATAAGTGCATGTAAGCTTATACGCAAAATTTTAGCTTTATTAATATGTTTAGAGGTTCCGGGATTTTGAACGATAATATCCGTTATCACGAAATTTATATTAAAACAATTATCGAGCTAAGAGCTTAGATAACGTCCATCCTTGTTCCCGTATTACTATATCCAAAATAACAATATTTCTAGTAAGAGCCGGCAATTTAACTTTTCCAGGAAACTATTTCAGACATCCTTGGAAGAAATTTCGTTCGGGCTGCCTACGTGACTCCGGTCAGCCGCGCGAGTGGGACGGAATATGCAAAGCTGAATGTGTAAGAATGAGATAGCTATAAGGAAAGAAGTGTTAAGAATTATTTTCCTATAATTTCTTGAGCATATTTAGTTCAATTATTATAATTACTTATGTAACTTTTTTACTAATTATGATGCTCATAAATAATTTTTATTTATGCGTATTTTGTATTAGATCTTAGTAAAATTTTTACTTTACTGCTAGAAACGAGTAATGTATTTACTTCAATGCTAAAAACTAATAGACATTGGTGACAGGAAGGCTTTCCAGCTGTTTCTCTCTTACCAAAACTAAATATTAAGGATATTTATTTCACACCTATAGTCTATCTAAACTAACAGGTTCCATTTGACGTTTCATACTTTTAACGTAAATAACTTTGTGCAGACGTAACCCACACAATTTCAATAACACTTTCCGTAAATCCATGGAATTATGAAGCTATTCTTATTTTATCACTAGATATACAAACCATAATCACTAAATTTAAACTAGAATTCTTTAAATAAAGCAAAATAACCATTTTAAACAACATATTTTTTTTCTAGACGTCATTACAAAGTAACCTCGTTAGGTCTTTTACCGGTAGAGTCGAGACTATTCAAATGCATTTGTATACGCATAATCGGTAAAAATATTTAAATAATCGAGCAGATATAAAACAGTTGTTTATTAAGTTTTAAAAATACTGAACTTTCAGCTAATAATAGGTATGCTGTCAACGAACATACATCAATAAATAGTGAAATAATAATATTAATATGAATTAATTTATCATTAATTAATAGATTTGGATATTACAATGGAAATGAAGGCAGTATTGTAGGATACGCCACACATAGTGAGGAGGTTCCTCACTTTGGAGTATATGTATTGTATTGTATGTATGTATCATGTGTTCATAAGCATGTGCGTGATGTGGACTGGACTCGAAAAAGTGTCTGCACCCGGGTAAAGCCGGGGCGGGCCGCTAGTAATAGATAAATCACTCCTTTTGTTCCTAAATAGTAAAGTGACATGCAATTGTTGATGTCTCATTAGAATAAAAAATGTTCATGAAAAAATAAACGAAATGATGTAAACTGAAAATATAAACTGTAATCGATTAAGAAATACAAACAAATATTATCGATATCTCTAAATAATCGGATATTGTAAGAACCGATTTATTTGACAGCATCCCTATTTCCCAATGTCAAATGGAACTTCTTAGTTTAGATAGACCTTATATCAAATTACACTTAGAAAAAAATATTGGTTTAAGTTTGTATTTTGAAATATTGCTATTCTTTTGAATTTGTTTTGTATCGCAGGTACGTTTTACTATCTCCAAATGTACATCCATAAGACAGAGCTGAACAAATACAATATACATATTAGGTACATATGTATATTGTATTTGTTATATTATGTCATATACTTTCATATTTATTCCCGCGGGCATTGAACCCAGAATTACCAGCGTCAAAAGGCGACGTTTTATTCGCGAAGCCAATCCGGCCACAAAAATATTTTGTTATTTTTTCATAAGTTACTTTTGGTAAATTCTGGAGACTGTCCCGCCCTCACACCCGCCACTGCAACTCCTGTAAGCCAGGATCAACAGTGGCACGCATTTTAATGACACTGAGCATTGAAGCTCAGCGAGTCTCCGGGAATGTCTAACTTGTCTTTAACCCGCAACGAAATCAATCAAAAAGTTAAATTAATAGGAGGAGTTGGAGTTGTTACTTTTGGTAAATATAGACATATAAAATCTATATAATATGTTCATTCATAAACTCACCCCTTTATCCCAGAAGGGGTAGAAAAAGGCGCCACCAGGACACCCACATTTCTTTATCTTTACCCACATATCTTTCACTCAACCATTCATTTAAAAGAATTTTTATCAGAGTTGACAACCGTCACGTAGTCTTTCAACGACCTCGTTGCATTTTAAATGGAAAATTTTAATGAATTCTTCTTTCTACAAATTAATGATATAAATAATCCTGTTTCTTTATGAGGTCAGTTAATTCATTAACTTTATCAGCCGCGGAAAGGCAACTGAATGTGGACCTCCCCAAACATGCTACACGTTGGAGGAAAAAATATAAATTAATTAAAGTTTAACTACATTTAGTTAAACGTTGATAAGTATCCTTTTACTTTTCTTTACACACGTGTGTTAACATTTATAATATAACTTATACAGAAACAATTTCTTTTTCTGCCATTATCCCACTCTGACATGCGCTTAGCACATTGTTTTCTCGTATATCAAAACAATTTGGCTTATAATTTTACAACCAGGCTTGCTTTTCATTAACCTTATCAAGAAATACTGAAAGAGTAATATTTTTGGAGTCAAAACACGGAGTAAATTGAAGATTCCCCGACTTGCAACACAACTTCAGCATCATTAATCAGTTGGTTTGTTTATTTAAACTACTAAATAGAATTATTATTATACTAGCCTAAAAGATGCCACTGCAGGGCAAAGGACTCCCCTAATTTCTTCCATATATCTCTATTGAGAGCAACTTTCGTCCAGCCCATGTAAAATCTATTTACTGTAATGTATGTACGATATTTTACTTCAGTTTCAGTTGTATAATTCTAGTTGTTCAGTGCGTACGTGAGACGTTTCACGGAACAAGTGGTATGATCTTGTGACACGTGTATTTTCGGTTGTGAACGCACGCGAGTAATATTCGCACAATGCCCTTTCTCGCTTTGTTTGTAGCCAGATTCTGCTATTAATAATACATGCTATTTAAAACCAGGATAACTGTGAACCTGAGGTGCTAAATTCGATTCCAAGTGGTGAATTTTTGATGATTTTTAACAAAAAAACGTATGAGTTTATGACTTGCATTTAAACTGCTCCACTTTATGTTTGCTTTGAAATTATAATAGGTATATACATATAAATGTGTTTGTAAAATACCAGGAATTCATTCTTCAAAAATATATTTTGTGTTTATTTGAATATGTACAATGTACATACATTTAAAAAGAAAAAAAATTGATTTTGTTTTCAGATATAGCAACGATAAAATCCACCAAAAGAAACGGTGAGTGATGACCTCTTTACACTCGCTAAATTAAGAATTTTTATTCTTTGTAGATAGAGGAAAGAAAATCGGAGAAGTTAAGGCTAGAGATTATTATTCTTTAATTACCTTGAATGACCTAACAGCAGACATGTGAATACATTATCTACTATGTCAATAACAATAACCTTTTCCAAGGAAAATCGAAGAAAGACTTTCTGACGCAACATGTTTGTCTCGGTTACCGCCCAATTAAAAAAGGAGCATTTAAAAACTATCAAAATGTGTAAACATGTGTTTCTTGTATTTTTGTGTGGAGGTCGATGGCAGAGGCATATTGCCAGTACAAATTCAACTTTATGTATCCACAGAATTAAAATGAGTTTAAATCTTAATCTTCCATAGTAGCCTTTTCAGGGTAAGTGGTCTTTTGAAAACCGTCTTCATAAACCTAGTGGAGAACGTTCAGGTATATCGATTTGCTCTTGATGTTTATCATCACGATCAAAATGAGCCATAATTCACTATGATTAAACATTGAAATGTTAAAGGTATGTAAAATAGTCACGAATCTCCGAAAGTCCCTGATTTTCAACATCAAATAGGACATAGAAACTTAGATAATCTAGGTCGTTGTTTGACTTGCAATTTATTATCTTTTGTATTGAACTGACATACAAATGGTCTATTAAGGAGACTCGCTAAACTATCAGGCCTTGGTACATAATATATACATAGTAAATAAGAAACAAGTATGAATGACGTGCGGTGCCCGCTGAGGTCGCCTGTTATCAACATATAAATCCCTATACAACCTGAAAGAAACTTTGTTACTTTGTGATACAGTTGAAAATTAAATGAGAGGTGTGTAATATGACTCCAATTACATATGTACGTGTATATCGAAGTTGATTGTCTGAAAATGTTACTATATACACGAGTTTTCCGCCGGTTTTGCTTGTTTTAAAGAACATCTATATTCTATGTTTTCTTATTTCTCCTATCAATTTCTAACTCCGCCTATTTTATCTCACTCTTACATCAGTGGGAAAAATGCAATGGCGCCTCAATTTCCCATTGAACTATAAAAAATAAACTAGGTTTGTCGCGCACCCTTCATCCCTTGCACTATAAGCGGTCGCCCACCGTGCCCTACCCTGTATGGCAAACGTTTAATGTTTGGCTGACGTTCTTTAGGGAATAAAATTAGGTCTTATTTTACCATAATGACCTAGTCTAAGTTGGTAGACTTATGGATGATTTAAAATAGTCTAAAAACAACGGAGATACAAATAACATGACGGTCAGTGTTGCTGAGAGAGTTTCTTGCTTGGTTTCTCCTTCACAGCCACAACACTTTCCGAGTGGTAGCTTTTATAAAACATTTAAATGATTTTGTAAGACTATTTGAAATATATATTTTGATATTATATACAGAATGTTGCAATCACACAACTTCACGTAAAAAGTAATCTGCTGCATTCATCATTTTAATTCGTAACCCCTAAATGGACACGTAAAAATTAATTTGGTTAGATGCTAACATGTCTAATTAGGTATAAATTGATAAACGCCTGAGGTGCTGATTAGCGCCCCTTGTGGCCTAATGAAACCTCATTCGCACCTCCAAGCCGATAAACTGATGAAACATTTGATTGCCTTTCAAATCTTGTGGATACATTGATTTGGTAGCTGACAATTTTAGGATTAGATTTAGTACTTTGATCTTTTTGAAGGTTACGTAGTTTATTTTATGAGTAATTCATTGTTTCTTAAAATAGTATTATAAAAAAATAAAATTGTTTTCCACGGCCCAACGTGTTTAGAAGCAGTGCAGCGAGATACCCCGAGTTAGAAACTCCATAACACGCGGTCGAACCTGCGACCATTTATGTTTCATATTACCATACCGATATCACAGCATACCTATCATAAAATATACCTTATAAATCATAATACACACAGACAAATAACTTACTTACATATATGTACCCACATCGGCGACGATGTGTCTGTTACAATATCGCCGGCACACATTCAGTGAAGGTTGCACGCGCTAGGTCACGGGTTCTGTTCCCGGCGGTGATCCGGTTGTCGCGGCCTTCGAGCATCTTCCATTACATGATAATTGTAATTTGTTATCAATTATTTTAGTAGTTGGATTTGGAAAATTTTAGAGGTTGGAATAATTTTGTCTTTTGTTGTTGATAGGTACTACTTGTATTTAAATTCAAGGGAATTAATATAAAAATATATAATATTAACATATTTGCTATGACCTTGTTAATTTAAATCTACAGCAAATAACGCTCATGAATTTTTTTACAAATTTAAAATACCGGCATACAAGTAATGTTTATTGTCAAATATTAATTTTCCTTATAACGAAATCCTTCAATATGTATTACAAAGACACCGAAAGTGGAAATCGAAATGAAACCAACATTTCACGTTCTATACAGCTGTACACACACCTTTTTTTGCCTCTTTTCCTTATCTCAAAGTGGAAAAAAGCAGACATACTTGTACCATCCAAATTTCGGCCCGTTAATTTCCTTCCCAAGATGTTAAAGAGAACGACCATATCGCTACAGCGAAAATTATTTTCAGTTTCAGTCATTTCATATGATATTTCCCAAAACCAAGAAACTTAAACTCACTTTGCCGACCTGAGATTCGAATCCAGGACGCAACCAACCCGCACTAGGCCAGCGTGGTGGACTATATGGCTTAACCACTCTCAATCGATTCCCTCGATTGTAGAGTAGGCCCGTGCCCTGCAGTGGGACGTATATGGGCTGATATAGATATAGAGACAGCCCCAACACATACTAAACTAAGACTAATCAGTGATGAATAGTCCACACGTTTGACTCCTGGCCTCTCAACTTTCTTCGAATGTTATCTAGTACCTAGTAGTCACCCGGTGACTTCTGACGCAACAGTGGGCGGGTCTGACTGACTGACTGACGCAATGTCTCATAATTTTACCTAGGCTGATGAAACTAACAGGGAATTTCTTGACAAGATAGGTGTGTACTGATAGATAAAAGATAAATAAGTTTAGGTACTTATGCTTGATGTTATCCGTTTTCCTACCTATGGGCTATGATTACTCGGAAGCAGATACTTGATTATAAAATTGTGTTGTGGAAAGAATTCTTTATGATTAAATACCACACACTCTATTTTCTAAATTACTTACTCGGTTTACGATTCGAACCCCGAAAATATTTTCCGTTGAGCAAGGGGCAGTGGAATTACTCACACTGCTACGAAACTTAAGAAGATAAACTTAAAAATATAAATGTTTCTTGACAACACAGCTGTGAGTTGCACATACAATTGTGAGTTGACCTGCCCTAATTATAAAGATCTTTTCAATTTATTTGGCACACACACACACAATATGCAATAAATACCCTTGTTTTCGTCTCAATAACATTTATAAAGCTCAAATTAAACGGCTCGTAAACAAGCCTCGAAACAAACAACGCTAATAATAGTTTATTAAATTTATTTCCAACTAAAAAATGAATGCATCGAGATGCAATTTGCAGCACGCCGCACGTTGCAGACTGAGTGACGCGCGGTGGCGTGATCACCGCTACCACGTCGCGGCCTTCACCACGCAACCTTCACAGATGTCAGTTATTACATATCCATCGCTGCTCGACCAATCAGTATTCATACATATGTTCAAATTAACACAGCAATGTATGCGACAAGATATCATTTTATAGATCGCGATGTGTTCGAAGGAGATAATTTGAAAATGGAATATCGTGTTTATTGACGTGTAAGTGATACATCGAAGCGTTGCTGCATACTAATTGGTGATAAATTAATGTTAAAAGGGCAATGGACGATAAATTTAAAACTAGGTCGTATGGGTTGGTGGTGGGGGAAGATGGATCGTGTTCGGGCGCACGTATTCACTGCACTAGATATGACGGAGACAAAAAAATACTGCATGCAACTATACATTAACGTTATGCACGCGATACAAGTTTTTTGCTCCACGATCTTTTTCTCGTATGAGGAAAAATTTTCGTTTTTACCCAGAAACAATTATTATATGATTTACTTTTTTATGAATCAGATCTATTGAATATTTCATCATCTTTATTACACTTGGGGATGGTCCTCATAATTTCTTAAACATGGATTTTTTTAATAGTTTTAACTTTCAACATACAACTTACCTTAGCTTCCATTATAAAACAAAATTGGATAATTTTAAAGAAAGGAAAATGGAGTCACATTTCTTTCATTGCGTTTATAATTTAGCGCGTATGACATTCTAGGAACATCGGTAAGCCACAAAACCACATTAAAACCGGGGGCAATGAAAACAGTCGGGAGCTGTTGGATTGAGACCTTCAAGCTTTTTCCTGGCTATATTATTGATTTATTAGATTTTATTTTATTACTGACGAGAATGCATGAAGAGAATGATGAAAGTGGGTGAAGCGAAAGTAATATGTCAGGATTGAGCAAAGTGGCGATCCATAGTCTCTGCCTACCCCTATGGGATACAGGCGTGACGATTATGTATGTATGTAATTTAATATAGTTATAAAATCGTAAATAGTTAGCATATTAAAAACTGAATTTTAAGCTGTATAAGAGTATCTAGGATAACCAATTTTTTTTTGGAGTGACCACAAAAAATCTTGTTCTTTTAGCAAAACTCAAAAAGTGATCATAAATAGACTGATTAAAGAAGATAAGAATGATCGATTGATTTAAATAAAACCTCAGACAAATTTTATAGATGTTTTAATCTTGACCCTGTGTGTAACTTACATACTAATATTAACAAATTCTCCTGTCATTAAGGTTCTTCGAATAAGTAGCAGTCTTAATGATAAATAATAAAGTGTTTATAATATGTTGTATTATGAATCGTGCGAAAAATCTAATATTACTTACAATGAAATCTGAACTATTAACTATAATCCTTATAAAAATGTATCGTTTAATGTTTCATTTATACAATATAATAAGATAGGTATAACAGATCACCACAAGGCTACGGAGGCGTGAAGGACAAAATAAATAATTGCACTAAACTGGGCGAAAAAACTAGATGTTTTCTCAAAATTGCTTCTAACATAGCATTATGATATCCATCTACAAATGCCTAAATACATTACGAGTACTCTGCCATACTTATCACAGAGCAATGTCCTAAAAGAGAAAGCTACACGAACCACTAAAGAATGATCTATTTATCAGTCTCATGTTCACCTAAAACTAAAGGATTCTCCTCCATATTGGTCAAAACCACTGTGTACTGAGCTCCACTGTACTTCTTCATTTCCTGCTCAAATAGAATATTGTTGATAGCCTGTTTAATCATCGATTGAGTCCTCTCATCATGTTTCCTTAAAGACGTAGCTATGTATTCACCGAAGCTGTCGCATTCATCTTTCTTTCTAGAAAGATCTGATCGCTTCAGCAGCTTCAGCGCTTCGATCAGCTTACTGTCCAAATGGCTGGTTATTGTGGAGAAATCCCTGATTACCCTTCGCTTTATAGGTTTGGTTAGTCGAGGTTTAGAAGTGCTTTGAGCTGCGACGCGTTTTCTGGGCGGTGGCTCCTCGGGTTCCGCTTTGATGATTATAGTCTCGTCACGATTGTCGTCGTCCTCATCTGATGACGTTTGCTCTGACTCTTGACTTTGGGAGTGTCGGGTGTCGGCCTTTGGGGTCTGCAAGAGAAAAATACTTTGTTGAGCATTTAAGCATTTGAAAAACCAGTGGTTAGGTTATAAATATTTTTGTCATTAAAGTCCTACACCGTTAAATCTTCATTTAAAATTAATTAAATTCAAGATTACTTTTAAGCATTACTTTAGAGGTAAAAGAAATATCAATGATAATTTTAAACGTGTATTTTATTGACTAACTCAATATTTTAAAAAATTAAGTCAAGTAGCCTATAGTCGAAGCAAATACCAAATCATAACGTTCTAACTTAAATCACAAATCGAGATAAGCCTTCGAGATTTTTCACCGAGATCTAACGGCAATGAACCGTGACCATTGTACTAGTCTGTGCCAAACTGGCCAGCGTCGCGGTAGCAACTAGCAACGGCGTCGGTGCATCGATAATCAATTTGCGATTTTCACTCATTTTTTGTCTTAAATCGTGTACCATCGAGTGACGGTACAGTAGGTAGTGATTTTTTGCTTGGTTTTGCAGAACAAATGCCATTTGCGAATGTGCACGCGCGTCGAATGGATTACTCGATGTGTGGCCGATGCGATTACAAGCCAAGGTTACATCACGTAACAAGGTCGAGGCAAAAACTACGATATTCAAGGATACAATTAATATTGCTGGTTAAGACAGTGAAAAAAATATAGTCTACTTAAGAGCAGATAGGTACTATAAAGACAAAAGTATCAGCCTTAAAGTGGGAGCACGTCCAAATTTATTTTTAATGAGTATTTTTATTTTATTGCTTAGTTTAAAAAATAAATCGCAATAAAACCTGCATACTGTATAAATTTACTATAAAATGATTAGAATTTAGTTCAGGTTTCAAGATAACTAAGATAGCTCCAAATATTCGCTGAGCTTTAATCCCCGATGTCATAAAAATGAATGCAATATTCAATATCGCTTACTCAAGTTACAACGATTAAAAGAGCTAATAATTCGCTCTCTCTCTCTCTCTCTCTCTCTCTCCTTCTCTCTCTCTCTCTTCAGCCACAAATAGTCCATTGAATACAGGCCTATTTTTTTAAGTCGATTAAATATTAAAATCAGTATAAAATGACGTCAGGTCGTTTCCGCGGCACTGATATCATTGCAGTTTTGCATATCCTGCTTTATAGCTAATTGTACAATTATTAAATGTAAATAACTGCGGAATGTTCTGGATGCTGCTATTGTTATCGATGATTTGTTCGAACGCAATGTGTTTTTAATATTAGTCGGCGTTGGTTTCACTTTAGAAACTATAGTTTACTTGTTTGAGTCATCTGAGGCATTGAAATAATGTAATATGCAGTAGTTCAATTGTTATTTATTGTAATATCACTGAACGCATTCAAGCTTGTATTCCCAAAGGTGTTAGCAGGGGTACCAATAGTGGCACCCACATTTTGACAAAATTAGACCCATCTCAAAAGTGATGGGGCGAACCTATCACCGTGCTGGCATTAGTTCTAGTCCTAAGATTCGAACTTTCGATTCAATGACTGTGAACCATTGGATCGATCAATGCCATGCATAGGCCTGGATTGTCCGACTCAGCAATCAAACTCAAACCACATAAAAGACCAACGAAACATCAGCTATAAACACAAAACTTGTACCACAATGTATTCTCCATATCTTTATAAACAATTAAATATAATGACGGCTGTTCAAGCTCGCATTGCAGTCATAAAGCGGAGGTCGTTGCTTATCAAATAAAAAATACATTTAGGATGTGACGTAAGGATAAGTTGAGCTGATAGGACCGTTTAAGAACCATTTAGGCATTCGCAATGCTTCGTTTATTCTATAAAACGTTTGGTCGTTTTCAGCGACTTTATAAACGGAAGAGATTTAGTTTCAACTTGGTGTCATTTTCATTTACATGCATTAAAGGCAGATTGGCATATTGAAAATCTTAGTTTATTGGTAACGAAGTCGGTGGTTAAATCTCTGCATGCATACGTAAGCTCACATCTACATAATAATATCCCGAAGGGTCGGCAAAGGTGGCACTATAATTGATGATGGTACAAAAAACTAGGTAAGTACCCGTTGATCTTTGCCAACGGGCGTATTTTAGTGTTAAAATGGTTGCTTAATCTCGGAATCAAATTCAGAACATCCTTGTACCCCGCTGCATTTTATTATAGAAATAAATTGACTTAACAATGATAATAAAAAATATATCCTGCCGTCACACGGAATAGAACCCGTGTCCTTTCCTTTGGCGTCAAAACCAACTGCGCAACACAGGCATTCTAATTATTTGCTGCCGTATCCAACCCGTTACATATAACTTAAAAACTTGTCGAGAATCGCCATATATAGAAACACCGATGTTGAATACTTTAAGGTAACAAATATCTACAGCATATTTCAGAAACTTCGTGTCACATCGAAACCGAACTTATGTTACACGCACGAATGTTCGGCCGACATGCACCACTCGATAACCGTTTAAACCAGCCGATAAGAGGTTAATCCCAATTACCTCGTTATCTTTACCATGCTCCAAATGTCCCGGCAAGAATCTCAAATAAGGATACAAGAACCAACTAGATCTCCCGCCGCTCCGAATTACACAATTGACCCGCCTGTACGACGCGAAAATCGAATTCAGCTTCTTGCGCAGATCAAATACATCGCATTCGAACATACGGGCCAAATCCGACAAAGCTTTGTGTCGCATGTCTGGGTATCTGTACTGCGAATTGTTCGAGTCCCATAATGCAGGCCTCAATTTGTATTCTTCGACTAATCGTATCACTGTCTTCTTCGTCCATTCCATATCTGCCATAGCGCTGTCTCACTCATACAATATAGTAATTAGCGCCCGTAACATTTATCCGCGAACATTCGGCACGCGTTCGCTCGCACGCGCCCGGCCGATTACTGCCGGCTTCGGGGTCGTTCGGCTGCGCTCGGCAATGTTCGGTACACTCTCACTGCAATCATTACTATGGGGCTTGTCGTGTCCGTACTATGTATGTTTAAAATGTTAATTTGTAGCGAATATTGTTTACAATTGTTAAAGCAGCTCGTGTATGTTATCGGTGTTTATCTCGATTATCGTTGTTATCACCCAATTTGGTGCATGTCATGATCGTATCGAGGTGTCAATGTCTGACATACGAGGTGCAGCAGACATGTCAAAGATTTGAATTCTATTCATAGAATAAGGATTGCAACATAATTTTAAGTTAATTTTAAAGATCATATTATATTGTCATTGCGCATTAATTTTGTTGTGGATGCTACGGAGATTAGTCCGTACGAATAAGTAGGATCCACGTCATTAGAAATTAGATTAATAAATAAAAAAATATATTTTTCTGTTATTGTTTAAATATATCTTTTATAAATATGCTTTATTTTAAAAGTATTCCCTTTTTTATCCCAGACCCGAAATAAATAAGATTTTGTGTATCATAGAATCTTTCGTCTCGCTTAGAGGACTGAACCCGCGTCCTCTTATTTCCGAGTCAGTTTCAACCGACTGCACCACGGAATGTTACATCTAACAACCCTCTTCCCGCACTGCACTTAACATGAGGTTCGGCGCAGTCCCTTCAATTATTTCCATACAATTATAAAACGTATTAAAGCATAATGTATTCCGATAAAATTTGAGAAGCAGTCGGCATTGTTTGTCGTCTAGTAAACCGCAAGGACGTTCCTTATCGGAGCTACAAAGGCATATCAAACACTACACTTGTTATGCGACTTCCTTTACGTATTATTAGAATTGTTTCGTTGGTTTTACAATTGACACAGTCTTTCAATACGTACCATATTATTCAATAAATTAATTCAAACATTAATATGTAGTACTTTTTGAACATAATAATGAACTTTTATCGTGGAATCGAATCCGCGGTCTCTTTAACTACTCGGAACCGGCTTATATGCAACATTAAAAGCTCAAAATATGCATGCATGGTAAAATATGCAAGATAAATGTAAGTAATTTTAGGAAAATAAAAGAGAAAAAATGTCAAAGTTTATTTTACACTTATCAAGGAGGTAACGTTCCGAAAAATGTAGTAACTAAACTCACGCCTTTATCCAAAAGGAGTAGGCAGAGGCGCTGCCAGGACACCCACATTTCGCATTGTACCTAAGTTCCGTCCCACGATGTGATAGGGGGCGAGCTTATCGCCATATCGAGCACAGATTCCTGACTCCGGGATAATGAATAGAAAAACCCAATATCACTTTGCCCGACCTGGGATTCAAACCCGAGACCTCAGTATGTAATCGTACCGTAGTACAACTACGCCATGGTGCAGTCAATGTAGTAAATGTAGCGAAAAATGCATGATTCCTAGATTTTACCCAAAATATAAATAATGCTGAAAAGGGGGTAAATATGAGATTGCATATGCAAATACATAATATAATCCGGTCCCTATTGATGACCCGATACCGAGTCGAAAAACAATGGCATACACAAGTATTTGATTGCAGGGACCGAACCCGAGAGCTTTTGTTTCTCAGCCGGCTCTTATGCAGTTGCGCCACGAATAATGTCGAATATTCTGATCGATGGTAAGGAGCCTTAGTCCAGTAATTAACTTGCCGTGACTAATAACTCTGGATACCAGAAAAAGGAAACTTTTAACACTCAGTTTTTTTTTATGTTGTACTCCGGCATAATACATCATTTGAATAACAATCTAGCCTTATGACTAATAAGTTATTTAAAACTAACCTAAACTTCTAAGGAGACTATTAGAAGTTACTAACACTCAGATAAGCAGATTTATCGTGAATATAGATATTAATATGCAAGTTATAAAGTAATTAAGCACGGATTACACGCTGATATGATATCAAAGCCCAATGAACTATTCAAAGGCCATTTCAGTGCAATAAACGGAAAGTATTCAACACTTGTCAGACATTGAAATAAAACTATATTTTACGGGGCGGACCGCCCGGGATCACGAAAGCTGTAAAGTAATCGAAACGTCGGGAAGTTAAAAAACGTAAAAATTAAACCAAATCGCGATAAAATCCGTAAAATATAATTTTATTTCAATGTGTAACGTTCGCGTAAATCTAAGAAACCATTATACTTGTCAAACAATCCGGCTCGGAAGGACCGTTGTTTTCAATCTCTAAGGTAGATTATTCCAATTCATTATTAGACTATAAAAATATTGTAGAAAATTTTGGTTTTTATAGGAATAAAGCAAAAAAACCTTTACTTTTTGAGTAGTTATTTGGGTGTTCACAAGTACCAGGGACTGACGAGAATGCACGAGAATATTACTAAAAGTACGTCACGAAAGTATCTACGACCGAGCTAATTGTAAATTCAAGAATACTTGATAGATAAATTAGAAGATAGAACCTATTATGGAATAAGACATAGGTGTATTAAACATGCTAGTTTTAATATCTTTATACTTAGCAGAGAAAGAAAAAACTACCAAAATGAAAGAATGGTATTTTATTGTTTGGTATTTCCCACTTTAGTGTTTCATTGATAAATATTTATTGGAGTTTTATCAATCTATTGATTTATCTTTATTGTAGTCATAATGGGTTTGTGTTGTAAGGTGACAAATGTCTATGAAAAAAATGCTATCGTGATGATAATAAATGGTGAATAATCTAGTATAACATTTTAATATCCTACACTCATTCCTAGGTCAGGAAATACATTATGTGCTTTAATTCCAATAGTTAATACATACTAGACGCTGGAACATTTCATACGTTTATTGACTTTAGTCAGGTATTTGGTTGTAAATCCTGCTCTCTCTCTCCAGACACAGAAAATCAGGACAAGATATAACGAATCAGGACTCGGATATCTAGTTTATACCTTAGATGATTTACATAATTATCAATTGCGCTAATAACCGCGGAAACTAGGTGTAAATAAAAACCACGAAATTGTCACATACGTCTGACGTCATCTATGTCACCATGGCTGTCGCTAATTGACCGCACATGATCGCTACACACCATGGAAAGGGGAGGGGTAATCGACTACCTTTATCATTATTAACACCTGTAAGAAAAGGTGGCATTCATGGTTCGCCAAATTTATTTCCATCCCAATATTAACGGCCTTCATAGACAGTTTTAAAAACATTTTACGTATCGAATGTTGTGTACCTTTTGAACGACTTTTGAATTCAGTTTGAGCGAAGAAGACAAAACATTCGATAACTAAAATAGCTTTTAAAACTGTTTATGATTAAGGCTGTAAGAGTTAGGGGAAATTTTATCGCCATACTAGGAACAAAACCAGGTCAGCGCAATACCTATGAAATTTTAAGAACCTTAGAACTCATAAAGTGGGTTGACCGATCTGAGATATGAAACAAGGACTCCACGATGCTAAGAAATACGCTGTCAGAACCATAATATATAAAATATTTTTTAAAAGTTATCAATAATTACGAATACCTAACAATCCAGGTACCTAACTAATATTATTAACCAGAAAATGCTAGATGGAAGTCGCAAACAATTAATTAGCAGAGGGTATCGAACCCACGACCTATCGATTTACAGTCCTACTTACGCACCGCGCTACAGAAGTTGCTAAACACATCGCTAATCGATTTCAATCGCCTTTTAACCGATAAAATGTTATTTTTCACACAAAGGAAGAAACTTGTTTGTTACGATTATATCTCTGATTTAAATAATAATACCTATAGCGTTAAATCGATGCCGTATTATTGACCTTTTTATTGTTATACATGAACTAGAAGTTATTATATTGTTATTTAATTACCGTCACTACATCGTTGTTATTTTCCACATGGCTCGGTAGGAATTTCATATAAGGATACAGGAACCAAGACGACCGCCCTCCGCATCGAACCTTGGCCTTCTCTCGCCTGTGAGATGCGAATATCGAGTTCAACTTCTTACGCAAATCCGTCATGTCGCATTCGAAAATACGGGCCATGTCCGACCACGCTTCATACTTCGCCGTGTGAACTCTGTACAGCGAATGGTTCGTGTCCCACAACTCGGGTCTTTTGGCATACTCTTGAATCAGATGTATCGCTGCGTCGTTCGTCCATTCCACGTCCGACATAATGCTGTCTCACTCGTCGAAGTAATGCTAATTATGATTACTGTCAAAACGTATTCCGAATTTGAATTACGTGAGCGAATGTTCGGCACGCGTTCGCTCGTGCACGGCTCGGGCGGCGACTGCGGCCTCCGAGCTGTTCGAGCGCGTTCGGCTATGTTCGGGACTCGGGTTTGTACGGTGTTCGCTTCGCTGCGCTCGGCTATGGCGGCGAGCAGGCAGCGGCCGCCGCTACACATTATGTCAACAATTACCACGGCCATTTATAACATTTGCACAAAATGTCAATGTTTTATTCATGTATAATTTACGGCAATTCGCATGTGCAATTAAACGTAACGAATATCACTTTGTATTGATTGTTAATAGTCAATCGGTACTTTCATTTTACGAAATGCACATTTTTCCATCATAAAGTTGCACTTATAATTCCTCTGTAGGGAACAAACTATCACTTTAAAACAATTCAGATTCAGATCGGCTACGTCCTAGAAATCATAAACAACGAAAACACAAATCTTGGAGATAACAACCACATGAAAATACACCTAAATAAAACATCTATTTGTCGAATATGTTTAATGTCAGTTGTTCTATAAAAAGGATTTACTTAGCAAAAGAATATTGACGTTAACAAAAATCTTTAAAATCGCAAAGATAATCTCTTTTAATTTTTTACACTACACAGTAAATCATCCTTCAAAGGCAAACTAATCCTATAGGTCCCAAATTGAGCTGTAATTCAATACAAACCTAACGCTCAGAACTCTCACCTGCCTAGTTATATACGGAAAAGCAAATATATCTGGACCTCTTCTAAGCAAACTATTTCAGGTGTAGAGGGGTCAAATAAGATGGATAATTCTTTCGACTCTCCCAATTTATATTTATCCGAGTTCTCATACAATTTATACGTACAGGGAGGTCACGGTAAGTAGATATTAGAAGAGGCTTTGTGAATGAGAGGGTGAGAGTCCCTCCCAAGGGTTTTCGGAGGGCACAAATTAATGAAATTCTATTTTGGGTTATTTATGTTAGATTGTCGCGCGTTTATTGATTTAATTATCGTCTATTTTGGTATATTGGGCAAGGTCTTTGTCTATTAAGTATTCGAAAATAGACGTTATCGACACGTCATGTCAGTTCAATAAGGTTAGGTTCAATAAGTACCTATGCGGTAAAAAATAGAATTCTGAACCAAATTAAACTTTTAGGAAGTTTGTAACTTATATTAGATATATATTTTCTTTTTCAGAGTCACTACGTCGCGTCGTGTCTTTTGTAATACCTTTTTTTTATCTTTGTTCTTAAGTCTTAGCTGTATTATCTAAGTTCATGTGAAACAGTCAAAACATACTGTCATGTTGATCATCGAAACAAATGTCTTCATAGACGCAAATCCTCTTTCAAAGTGAAATAATAAGACTACATACTGCACTATTATCTATCATAAAAAATAATCACACAATTAAATATCCTAATGGAAAGCCCACAAAAACAAAGTTATACAGAGCGCACATTCCCAAAAATATCATCCAATTTCCATCACATGCGCCACAAAACTAAATAAACAAAAGCTAAAAGCAGGATGTGCTCATATCAATTTATTTTCACTTGGCTGTCGCTCGCTGCGCTCGGCCGAGCGAAGCGAACGCTTACAACGCTCGGAGCGCTTACAACGCTGGAGCGCTCGGACCGCTCACAGCGTTCAGTGCGGACCTAACGCGTGCGGATTTCCGTGCCATTGTCCAAAACTGTCATAACTTAAAAACAATATGGCACGGGGGAGACGCCGGGGTATGCCGAATATTCACTAGGGACGCACGGCGCGGGCATCGATACGATTTGTTTTTTATAGGGAATACGTAGGAGGAAAATAATTTTGAGAGAGAAAATAGTAAGAGATGGTAAAATGATGATGGTGATGATACTAATAAATCACCGTTAGTTATCTAAATTTCAAGAACAAGGAACATCAAATATGTTTTGCTGGAAGGATGGCTCTGTTAGATAGCGCGGGTAAGAAAAATCGCAGGATAGCACATTGGTCCTTCATAAATCTCTTCTACTTATGAAAACTCAACAGCAATACTTTTACTTCACGGTTTTCCGGCAGACAGTGGTTCCATCATGGTTGCTCTGGTTTAAAATCTAGACTAGACATATAGCTCTTCTTTATTATCACAGAAAAGATAAGGCTTATAAAATGCATGACAACTTAGTATTCCATACATAACAAATTGCCCTTATGTACATAAAAATCAAGTCCTTTATTCTAACGTGACTCATAAAACTAATATGAACGATTGAGTGAATGTATGTGAGTATGTATATTAAAAGAACTTACCTAGTCAATATTTTATGGCGTGGACCGTGACCGAATCGGTCATATCGATTGTAGCTATTTCCAGACGCAATCAAGGTTGGAACATTACAAAAGCAATGCTCTTTTAATTGTTTTACACTACTCTGACAATGTTACACTGCAATGATAAGTTCGGGGCAATCCAAATACAGATACATCTTTATTATGCAGGTGTAGATATAATGTTATGCATCGCCTATTTGTTCATTAAAATGACTTAAGCCTTTTGGAAAATATAGCTGAAAATCTCTACATAGGTATTACAGTAAATAACTTCAGTAGCTTACTACAAAAGACCTGCGTCTTCTCAAAAATATTGTAAAAAAATTTAGATTTTACAGAGATGGCTATTTCACATAGATTGACACAATAATGTCTGCTCTCGTAGCTTCTAAGACTATTAGAACAATGTGTATAACTGGTAAAAGTCTTTTAAAACACCCAACAATTAAATACACATTACGATTTACCTAACGATGTAGTTGTAACATCGATTAAACTGCAAAGGTTGAGCGGCACGAATTGAGAGCAAAAGGTCCAAGTTCAAACCCGATGAATCACGATGCACTGCCCTAATTATAACAAAGGTCTTTGTATTATCGAACCCATAGTATTACATTAACTTTTGTATTTAAAAGAGGCAGAGCGATAGCTTAGCTGAGAAATTTCAATAGAGACGGTCCTGTCCTCACACGCGCCATTGCAGAGTTTGTAAGCAACGACGCTTGGCAAGCATACTGGAATAGTTTTCTAATGGAATAAATCTAACCAGTAAATAGCGTATCGGACGTAAAGTCTTTATCGCCGTCTAATAACATCTACGTGCGTGGTGGCCTGTTGGTAACGGACCAGACGCGGCTGCCTACATGTCCACGGTGGTCGCGGGTTCAAATCCCAGGGCACACCTCTGACTTTTCGGAGTTATGTGTGTATTGATAGTCAATCACCACGCACTTTAACGGTGAAGGAAAACATCTTGAGGAAACCTGCATACCGTAGCGATTTTAAAGAATTTCTACGGTATGTAAGTCCGCCAACCCGCACTAGGCCAGCGTGGTGGACTATATGGCCTAACCACTCTCAATCGATTCTCTCGATTGTAGAGTAGGCCCGTGCCCTGCAGTGGGACGTATATGGGCTGATATAGATAGATATAGAATAACATCTACAAGACTGCGATCGTGGGTACGTTGCTAGCCTCCCAAAATAAGAACGGGAGGAAAAAAGACGCAAAGAACTAGCCAACATGGCCATCGGTATATAAAGGTTTTTTAACAGACAATAGTACCACTTTGGATATGATTGCTGACTCGATTGATATTTGCAACTCACACTGCTCAGACAAAGTTCAATCTATCTATATTTTAGTGTAAACATCGACATGTAAAGTCCCCTACCCATCACGCCAGGACTTATCGTGCAGCGGTATTATTACGCCGACTGCCGAACCGAACGCGGCCGAACAATGAGGCGCATTTGCCGTGCCGAATTTACGACGCACTTTTACTACACAAAATAGGTGGGCGCCATTTTACGAGCCACCCCGTAATAAGGGTCCCTCCGCTCTTTGTCTCTTTATACTACCGTTGATACTTCGGCAATGCACTCACTTAAGTTTTATTGTTTATGAGATGAGGATACGGGATTTGCTTATGCAATCTATTCATGATATCAAGCTTGGAGTTGTTTGTTTATGTACCTGCCTGTGGGATTTTCTATTGGAAACAATTTAGGCATTGGATGAAGTGGTGTCAGCTAGTTGGAGCCTTTGATACCAATCACTACCAGTAATTATTTGCCATATAATGGGCAAAAATACAGACTTCATCAATTATGACAATATGGGAACCTATTCCTATCCAACTTTATACATGTACCTACAATAAAGAGTAGGTATCAATAATAATAAAGAGCGTTATATATTTTAATAAGTTGAGGTTGGTCTATCAAGTCTCTTAATGTGTTAAAAACTATAATAAGCCGTCTAATTCATTTAGCAATTACAAAAACGTGGGTATTCCAATTTAGGGTACTGTCAAGAATTTAAGGTGCCGCTTCAAGATTTACGCAGTTACATGTTTTATTATCAATCAATCAATCAATGGATTGTTATCTTAAAACTTAGTGGCAGTATGGTGGCTATAGTTTTGTAGAAACAGACGTACTTCGTTTTTCAAGTATTTAGTGTTAGCAAATTTCTTGAAGCCATGTAGTGATTGATGCAAGATCTTTTTCGGCCAGAGTCAGTACCGAGTCCCAACTATAACTGTGAAAAAGAATGACTTTATATTTGCAAATATATGAAAGTCGGCATTGTTAATGTTCACCATTTGTAGATTAAGTATAGGATTGAGGTAGGGACGCTTCCTTGAGGAACTCCATACGTACAAGTAGCAGCATCACTGATTACTTTGTCGACACGTATGTTTTGTGATCTACGTGTCAAAGAGTCATTTTACAATGAGTGTGGAAATCCTCTAACGCCAATGCTAAGCCGAGTAAGGAATACTGGTATGGAAACAGGGTCGAATGCTTTTTGCAAGTATAAGAATATGCCTCTTTCGGATTCTTCCAAGTAGCTAGGGATGTTAGGAGTCAGTAGTAAGTGCGTCGTCCATAGATTTATTCTTCCTGAATCCAAATAAATTGTCGAACAATACCAGCTATCATGAGAGCTAAGTTGCGTGCCAGTAAAAACTGGCAAACAATGGCTGTTGTCTCAGCGCGTCAAACTGGCACAGCATGGCGGTGATGGAGGGGGGGGGGGTGGCAATTGGCAACACGCGCACGCGCACACACGCTAATCATATTTAATTACGGTGGCAACTGCCGACACAATGAGTTTTCGCATGGCAACACCGCGCGTTACGCTCCAACTGCCGCCATTTTGAAATTCAATTTTACCATTGTGTGGCCTATTTTTTGACTACCTTGTATGTTTTCCAATGGCGTATATAAAGGCCTGTTTTGAAAGTCCCGTTTGGTGTATATCATTTTTCTATAACGAGGTAAGACGGACGACCCAATAAGGCTTGAGGAAATCGCTGGATGCACACTGCTTCTAACTTGATACTATGAAAAATACTCGGGGAAACCCATCATCAGCAGTGGACTACTGGCGCCTGAAGACTACGACGATTGTGAGGGTCTTCGTTTAAACAAATTACAAATAAGATATATTTTTAGTGGAATAAACACGGACTTTAATTAGTAACTATATTCCTTACAGTTCGCTACAAAAACTTAGAAGGTTAGTGAAGTGCATTAATTTTAATTAGATTCCGTTGGTATCTAAAACCCTAATTCTTTTTAATAATAGAAGTCCATGAAAAAGAAAGATAGGTTAATAACAGAACAAGCTAACCTAATTACTTTTAACTTAGAAAAGAAGCGGCTAAATCCAGGAATTTTAAAATTAGGTTAGTACTGTTCCTAAAAGTAATTACTAATTAGGTATAACTGCGGAAAACAAAAATGTTTTAGTAATTCAAACCGCATTTCTGTTGAAATGCACAAATTAATGTGTTCGTTGCGCCAGTTACGGCTATTTGCATATAGTTCCGCTTTTATTTTTTTAATTTGAAATAGATTTGCATTCGCCCGAGTCATATTTTAGTTCACGATCGGGTCGCTTTCCGAGTTTAATTGCGAAATATATGTATTTATAGCGATTATATCACTTAAAGGTCAAGTACATTAAAATTTCTTAATTTTAATGTCAAATTAATTTAAACTTTTCTTATTTTTAATACTAAAAAGAGACCAAAAAAGGTAGTAGGTATAATTGATTTCCTTTTTTGATCGACTTCAAAATGGAGATTATGTTCTATCTTGATGTATTTCATGCTAATACGGTGTTTGGTAATTTGACTTAAGATGTTATCGCTTGCCATTAACTTTTTGGAAAAATAGGTAATCTGGTATCACTTGACGTACCGTCTATTATTCGTACGCCCGAATACTCAAACGCCATTTCAATATTAAGTTGCACTTATCTACCCACGCCCAATTATCCAGTACATTTAAGTGGGACTTACGTAGTTAAGTATATAATATTTAAGTGGCGTTTGAGTATTCCGGCGTTAGTGTCATGTCTTTATGATTTCTCACATCTTCTTTAACATTCAAAGAAACAAAAATCCCCAGCTTAACTTAGAAAAGATAGCCATTTCGTTAAAATCGAAAGTACCTAGATTACATTTGCTGTATTGAAAACAAAATCTAAAACAAAGTAAACGACATCATAAAAATAGATCCATGGCAACTAGTTTTACGGTCATTACTTATTCGCATTTTGCATAAAAACCCGTAGTTAATAAGTAAGCGCAGGGTAATCCATTTACTTTAAGACAGTGTAAGAAGTCTGCGAGCCAGATCATGTGATTTCAAAGGCTTCACTGCAATTATGCAGCTTTTTGTATCTTTCTTTGTGCAATTTTACATAGTAAATGAATGCTAGAATAGTACTTTGATGATGATTACATACATAGATTACAGGATCAATTTCTTCAGGAACAACAGATAAAATGGCAGCACTAAAGTAAATTTCTATTCATCCCTTTGTATGCAGCAGTTTCAGTGCTTCTGAACGATGGGGCTTAGCTAACGCCTTTGAGAAATTACTTTGTGAATTTTTAAATGGCCTATAAATTCGCGGAGGATACCCTACGTATTTTAGTTATTCAAGGTGAAATGTGGTCGTCCTAATTACCATCACTTCAATTGCTTGATCATTTCTCTATATACTTAACAGGCGATCTGAAATCACGTATCAATTTTTTTCACTGATGGTTGTATTTGGGTGATAAATACATAATTTCACTAAAATAATAAAATTGTTTATTTTTAAAAACGCAACGGTACGCAAATGTTTAAATTACAATTTTTGCAAAAACTAGGTATTTACCACTCAAACACGATGATATTTAAAAAATTGCAAAAAAAATCTGTCGCTTTTATTGCGGAATTTTTAATTGCTCTGTGTCTGTAACCACTAAAACTACCACATGGCTTCGTTTTCGGTTGCAGTCTTGATATACCCGGTATAAGTATGAAGTATTTTCTCCTGAACTAACAAAGATGACTCATATGTTTTTGGGCTATTAACCCTCAAGGCTGCATACCGAAGTCACAGGTCTTGTAAGGAAGTGATTCTGACGACAGAAAGTAAATTAAAAATATTGATTTACTGGCGTCCCTTCGAGGTCGTTCGAGTGTTTGTTACCAAGATTTTGAAGAAGTAAAATTAGCAAATATTGGTTATGTAAATACATTAACATGTCGTAAAGTGTAATGAAGTCGTGCGTCTGTGAATTGATTTTTAAATGCAATTATATCTGAAGGATAAGTCGGGTATGAACCAGTTCTGAAACGCGTTGAAGGTTTATGTGATTTTGTTTCGAAATATAGCAGAAGATTCTAACCATAGAAAGCGTATTTTGTGAAAGTTTAATGACTTGGGATGTTAAACACAATATGAAAAGGAAATAAAATTAGTAACTAAGACTTCACTTTATATTTTCTTTATACTCGTATTATTATTATTTACAATAAATGTATGTTTAGGCTTAAACGACTAAATCGTTCAAATACTGGTCATAATTGAATCCAAATTACCCAAAGTAAATTCAACTGCCCACGATTCACGACAAGCCTAGCCAATTCAAACACCATAATCCGGCAAAGTTAACAAGATTACATTTTTTTGCGGTCCAGCACTAAAACATGGACAAACATGCGGAGAGCCAGTTAACCGGTCGTGTTGTAACTGCCTGCTAAAACCTTGTGTCAATATTTTTCAGCACCAAGTTTATCGGCTCTTGCGCACTACCCTCCCCTCTACTCGTCCCCCTCCTCCGTCTTCGCCTTTTGGTCTTACATGGCAACAAGCATGGCATACTAGTTTTTTGGTCACGCAGTGTTAGTGTTTGCTTTGAAGTGTAAAATGTATCTATGCCGTGGTGTTTTGGGATTGGTGGTGGTATCGAAGCCCACGTTAATTGACACCATGGTGTGGGCGACTCAGTAGGAGTTGCGAAGTATCATAATTTTTTGCGCAAGTTTGTAAATTGCTTTGTAAAGAGTAAAGAGATAGGGTCTATAGGTACTATAGTTATTCTTAGAATAATGGAGAAATAAGCCTGTTGGATCGGAGTCCTACCACTAATTGTCAAAAAACAGGTGTGAAGAAACTTTTTTCCTTTCCTTCACCTGTTTTCGACTGTAATTAGTAATTACTCACCACTTTCCACAAATCCTGTGATGAAAAAGTACATATTCTTTATGTTACTTAAGATACTGCTTTAAAATATGATTTTCTCTTCGACAACCACCACATCCATATCGAGAGGGTGTTAATACATTTTAGAGTGTAATTGTGAGAGCATTAGCTATATCCTACTATAAGCCAGGCTGACACTTTTGGACGTGATAATCTAACTGGTTTTCACTATGTCGAGAAAAGTTTTAAAATAAAGTGAGTGTTTTTATTGATAAATTCAATTGTATTTACCATTATTGATATTTCTTAATTGACAAGAAAAAGTGTCTCATTTCTTGATGGCAATTTAAATTTAGTTCAGATGGGGTATTGACCGACGCGAAATAGAGGAATAGAAGTCTAAAGATGCTTTTTAAAATAGTTAAGGCTTCATTGCTCTAATTGTGCAGCCATGAGATATATCACCCTATGGCATTTTAGGATTGAACGCCAGGACGTGTATTGGAATCAAGCCTTATACTTCATTAAGTATAAGGCTTTGACACAAAAAAAATAAATTTCCCAATAGGTTCAGGCGTCTTCGAGTAATCGGTGAACATACATAAAAAAAAGATTCCGACGAATTGAGAACCTCCTCCTTTATTTTAAAGTCGGTTAAAAATACGAACAATGTAATATATTGTTCAGTGTACATATTTACATGTCTTGTTTACTATATCTTTTTCGGACGTTAGATCAATAATAGTTTTCATCTATTACTTTATGTTTATCCTAGGTATTTACAAAAATACGCTTTCATAATCTTCTACTTTTTTATTGGTTCTTTCCTTATTGGAACTTGATTTTCTCTATATAGAAGACAAAGAAATTTAAATTCTTAAGTCAATATCAAAAAAGGTGGTTTAACCATGCGAGCAAACCCACGAGTTAAAACTGCCATACAAACATAAACTTACGCGTATGACCCAGGAAAATAACACAATCAATCAACAAGACAATTCAGAAAAATATTTTACTAGCCATAAACATGCAGCCGGGAATCGAACGCGTACCCTCCGTCGATGAGCTATCAACGGCGCCGTGGAGATCGTAAAACGACCTTTATGTTGGTATACTCATTTTGGCAAGTACGAGAGAAGGCCTACTGTTACTGCTTATACATAAAACATGCTTTAGTGCTTGCGTATGTGGATTGTGAACCGCAAGGTCTTGGGTTTGATGATCAGGTCAGGCATTCTTTGTGAATTACAGTCACACATTTAGTCAAAACCTAACAGTGAGTTATCAAATCTTGTGTTGGGGGGTCAGAAACTAGAATGTTTGGTTGAAAACACCTTTTATACAAAAATGTATGAATTTGTGATCCACACAAATATATCAAGGTGCGTCAATCGAATTCATGACCTTTAGTAACACAGCCGGCTCTCAACCAACAGCAACGCAGACACATAATTTCCCACTAATATAAATAAAATTCAGCGGAGGGTAGTTTTGTCTTGATTTATATTCTGCTTGTCATGTAGGCTTCAGTGCGCTTGGCGTGTGCTGTGCTGTTGAGCTAGATTTGAGCTCAGTATCGGTTTTTGTGGACTATTGTGTAGGTGGTATGTAGTGGAAGGTTTGGTAGTACTGGTAGTGCAGTGGATTCATGAATAGTGCTATTGGTAGTGCGAATAGTATAGTGAATGCTGTGTGATATGTGGTGCTCGTATAGTGTAGTATGCAAGTGATGTGCTTCAATGTGCTTCAAAGGCGAAATACAGGTAAGTTGAGTAGATACATTGTACATTGCTTTTTGTTGGCATATTATTTGTTGTGTTATCCTTGCTGGGTGAATCTGGAATGTTTAAAGAAATCACACAATTTAAAGAAACCGTAACGAGGTTATGCAATTTAAGTTAGTTATTTATATCTGATTTAAACCATGAATATTTCATTGCACATAAACCTTCACACCCGTAACCTATGCGGACTATCTGTCATAGGTCTTGAGTAGGATTAATATTAAGCAGAAAATTTAAAATAAGTCTATTAATACTTAGGCTGTTTTTGCAAAAGATTGCTACAAAGGTAAAACTCCTGATCATGTCAATAGAATATTTTGCCCGCTCAATATTTAGAAGTAAACAATTTCGTGTTACCATAATATCGTCAGAGGATGTTTTTCTGATACTGGCGTAAACATGTTTACTGGTGTTTACCTAATCGACAAGCAATTTGTGTATTATGATCCCCTATTCAGTGATTTTCCCGGAACAGGCGCGGTGTATCGACGTAGCGATGGTTCGTGTTATTATCTGAATTCGATCGCCATTTACGGATATCTTTAATGTATCAAACCTTCACGTATCTCGTTACAATATAAGTCTTCGTGGCTTATATAAAGAAATATTCTTTGCTGTCAACAGAATTGTTTGAAGAAACAAAACAGAAGGGTGTGTTTTACTGGTGGTAGGTCTCTCATATGTGAGAGGCCGTCTGGGCAGGTACTACCGCAATATCTATTTCTCCCACCAAACAGCAGTGTAAATGCACTATTGTGTTCCGATTTGAAGGACATTGTAGCCAGAGTAACTACTGGACATAATGGGACTAACATCTTATGTCTCAGGATGGCGAGCGCAGTTCAATTCCAAGTATAGCTGTGTCATCCATGGTGTTGTTTGGTTTTGCTAATGTCCATGAGTGGTCACATCACTTACCATCAGGAATGCCCTGTTCGTCTCAGCATTCATCGCAATAAAAAAAACTATTTGTTTAAGTTTATGTCTTCGAGTTAGACTAAAAAGTTTCTGGTAGTTTTTGATATCCCTGATAACAACATTTTTGTTTTTCTGTCGGGGCTATCTTGTGGCTGTTGATTGCATCAATATTATTTAATCAGATAATAAAACTATACAATTGTTGTATGATAAAGGTCTCAAGGTCTTTTAAAAACAGATTATCATAATAAATTTGCATATACTTTTTAAGAACTCGTTGAAGGAACCCGCATGAGGACACGTATTGCAACCCGGATCCCTTCAGGTAGTGATAGGGGACTTCTGAGTCCTGTACAATATATTTACATATTGAGCGTACTTATATGCTTGTCAAAAGTAGCACGATTTATTCATTTATTTATTCGCAATGTGAGACGTTTTACATTAGGATCGGTATGTGACATTGACGAATTGTTAACACTTAACATGCATTGGTTTAAAGTTAGTGATTCAGCAAAAAGTTCTTCTTAAAAAACCTACTCTTTACCGCAGATAAAGAGAAGTTCGTCCTTTGTAGATCTTTGCGAATAGACGCAAGGGGTAGATAGCGAAGCTCGGAGTAATTGAGTCTCCAATAATTTCATAAATGGACCGAATCGCGACAGCAAGACTGTTAGTTCATTTCGTTTTACTCATAAAAACGAAGTCATGAAAAACTTGTACATAGAAACTCCACCCACACGTGAAACAAGCCCATTTGTCTTATCAAAACCATCCAACACATAAAATCCATATCGAAACAATAAAAGTGGCAAAGCGTTGTTTGTTTGCGTATCTAAGGCCGCGGTCCGGCTGCCGGCTTACAGCGTTTGTCCACGGATTACCCGATACGCCGCTATTTACCCTCGCAAGTATCAATTCATCCCTTGCAAGCCCGTCTTATTTGATTCCCGGGGACAAAGAAAAGCCTATGCGTTTCGTTTCGTTCTTTATTAAAATTGTTTTGCTGGAATTTATTTACGCTTTTTTTGAATTCGGATGACGACATACGTTTAATATGGTCTGATAGCGATCGTCACCCAGACATGAAACAACAACTTGTGGTTCACACAAACATGTGTCTCGGTGCGGGATCGAACCCGCGGCTTTTTTCATAACCAGCGTCTTACCAACTGCGCCACGGAGGCTGTTAATTATGACGTTTCTGTCCCACTAAAAGCCAAGCCCAGACTTAAATAGTTTTCTGTTAATCACAGTAACATTTCGATTTAAGAAGCCATTATAAAATACAAGTCACCTTTTCGCCCACATAATATTAATCTTATCCTTTAATCTCAAGTCTATTGAAGTGACAATGGCTTTGTTAATCGTCCTTTTTGCACAGCTCTTAATATAGCAGTGGTCTACACAAGTTTCTATAGAAGGAAGGTGTTTTTCTAAAGATGCTACTCGATCATAATGACGAGTGACGACATGGCACATCACTTGATCATTATATCGGATGGTTAAGGCGATGACATGATGGATTATATTTATTCTTATGCTCAATTAAAAGTGATACAGCCATATTTAATTTCCTTGGACTAGTGTAGAAATAAGCTCGACCGGGTATATTGTATATTTTTAGCAAATGTACATAAACTCACGCCTTTCTCTCAGAAGGGGCAGGCAGAGGTGATACCATGACACCCACGATTCGCATTGTATGTTTCGGCCCACGACGTGATAAGGGGCGAGCCTATCGCCATATCATGCACAAATTCCTGACTCCGGGATAGTAATGAATAGAAAAATTCAATATCACTTTACCCGACCCGGGAATCGAACCCGAGACCTCAGCTTTGTGTTATTTGTGCTCCAAAACACTCAGTTACCGAATAAAATATGATAGCAAAGTCGTCACATCACGTCGATTATCTGTAAGACAATGGCACTAACTCATTAGAACTGCTCCATTACTTCAGCAGTACTAATCATATTCAATAAATTTCAATCCACATGTTCTCAGAACTCCACAATTATTACTATCAATGTTTCTTTAAATGTCACAAGTCTATTTCCTCATAATTAAATATATAATTCGATGCAATAATGTAATTGACGCGTGTTGTAATACCTACTTCTGTCTAGCCCTTAACCGGTAGTCGTAAAGAGTGTTTAAATGTTGCCTTCCGCGCTTCGAACCCGCACTTCCTCAACGGGTCAACACTTAGGAAGTACTCGACTTAATAACTCATATCTCTGTATGACAACGCGACGACGGGTTTTAATGTTCTCGACGGGTGTTTATGTTCTTGATTATCAGCTTTATGAGTAAAGGTTATTAATAAATTGCAATTATGACCAATGAATGTAAATATTATTTGCATTCATTTTTATTATTGTTTTATTGCGCTGAATGGCGAGACGAGCATGCCATTCGCCTGATGGTAAGCGATACGACCGCTTATGGACAATAGAAAACGAATACACCATGAATTAATATTATTATTAATTATTTAAAGCATTGCTCGGCATTCCACTGCGCTCGCCATCCTGAGACATAAGATGTTAAGTTTCAATTTATCCAGTAGTTACTCTGGCTGTAAAGTCCTTCAAACCGGAAATTATTTAAAGTTAATAATATTATCCGAAACCATTTAATGTTGGACATGTTTTTTCTCTATTGCTAAAATAACGCTGGGTTTCAGTTCACCACGCTGGGTCTTTGTGGATGAACTTTACATAATTTCTTGGATTGTTAACCATGCATACGTTTGACTTTACTATTTTATTTCTGTTATCTGTTATCTTAGCTAGTGTGAAACATTTATTTAAAGTGCTGTACTGTAATGTACTGTGTCAGCACATATACGTCCCACTGCAGGGTCCGAGCCTCCTCCACAATCAAGAGTACGGTTGGGAGGGATTAGGCCATATATTTAAAATGCATTTTAGATAAATGTCCTGCCTAAGTAAATTGCATTCACATAATCACGCTAATTATTTGATGCTCGTTCGCAAACATATACTAGTGTTTTCTTGTTTTATTTTTCTATTTAATATTATAACATGTGAGACCAGCTTCATGTTAATATCATGCTTTCAACAGTAACGCTAGCGATTCTAATCCCTCTTTTTTAACCCTTTCAAGTTTGGACAATAAAAAAATAACTTTTAATGCCATTTCTATTGTACTTTCCCAAACCGGACTAAAACACCCATCCACGTGGAATTCGAGAGTTTGATATAAACTAACCCCATGCAATTAAGGAGCTCTGATGTATACTTAACTTGTATTGTCCCATTGTCTGGACCCCGTTACTCGAATTCAAGAAAACTTTAATAGTTTCTGTTTGGTTTCATTGGTGTGTACGAATATCTACACAAATAAAATGTTAGAGGTTATTGTAGCTCGTGTTACACCCAAAAAATTACCGGATGTCTTTTTTGACAATTTCTTCGATATGTCATTTGGGTATTTTAATAATATGATAAATCATTCGATTTATTATAAAGTTGTTACATATAGATATAATAATATTAATTAATAAGCCGTGGTTAATTTGCTTGCTGTGAAAACCTGAGGCCACAAAATTTATCTCCACACGGAGGCAAATTTCTGTAAGATTCAAAAGCATTCGTTTCGCTTTGTGTCTGGATGTTATGAGACCGGAAATTGGTATAATTTTGACACAAAATTTAATTGATCTTAAAAACAACATTGCAGTGTACATACGTAGAAACAAACCTCTTTATGAAAATTTATAACAATCGTGTATAAATATGTGTCTTTATTGGCCTAAGCGTTGAATAAATAAATCTTAATATGGAGTACAGCCCCAGACGTACATGTTTGCGTATGGTTATAGAAATACATTAAATAACGTAGACAAACCCGCGGGTATAGCTAGTACAACAACACAATAGGCACAAGTAGCTAGACAATAGAAACGAAAGTGGCGTGCACATAGTGAGTGCACAGTACGGCGAGTCGGCCCACTTGGCCGGCCGGCCGTTGCACCCAAATATATCCTTTCGATCATTGCGCAGACGTTGCGTTACCTTTTCGTTGGGTTTTATGATTTCCATGTGTTGTTAAGTTTTAATTGAAGACATAGCCTTTTGGTACAACGAAATAATTTTATATTATAGGCTTGTCAGGAAGCTAACGTGCCCAGAATAAACAATAAGCTAGCTAAATGAACAGCCTTTTGAAATTAGACTTATATGAATATTTCCAAGATTTATGTGTAACCGTAAACTTTGTCATAATGAGTAAACAATACATATTTTATTCTTATCGCAAGAATATTAATCTAAGCCTTAACTCCTCTCCAAGCTAAAAAAAGTACAAAATTACGATACATATATCACTTCTTTGCCTACATTTCTATAGTAATCCGATAAAAAAATCGCCTTTATTTTTAATGAAATTCAGTGTGACAATAACTGATTGTTATCATACTAAACATTTGTTATCTTGAGTAAAGGAGGTTTGTGTCATTAACATAATCTGTTGTCTTGTAACAAAGGCTGACAAAGGAGCACTGTTAGCCAATACTACGATACTGTGTGTTTCAGTCATTACACTCCTAGATATAAACATTAAAAAAACCCACAAAATAATACAGCCCCAATTTTTTAATCATCATCATCATTATCATCACCATCATCATCATTACCATAATCATCATCATCATCATCATCATCACCATCAGTCCGTTGCAGTACAATTTTTTAATACTGGCATGAAAAAGTAACTGCTTTTACCTGACGATAAGTCCAATGCAATCCGTAATGAGTAACCGACCTCTCGCTCGTTGACACAATATGTACTGATTTGCATCATATACGCCTCACTGCAGGGCACGAGCCTCCTCTGCAGTCCAGAGTACTTGGGGGTAGGCCATATTGTCAACCACGCTGGCCTAGTGCGGGTTGGCGGACTTTACATACCATAGAAATTCTTACAAGCCAACTGGCAACACAATCATGATCCATGCGTTGTGGATGTTCATCGTCGGCAGTGATCACTTATCAGATGAACTGGTTGCTCGTTTGCCGGACATATGGAATAAAAAAAAACACTATAGTATGCATGGTTTCGTGATGTTTCCCTTCACCGTTAGTTAATATTAGTTAGATATTGCATATGGAAATATATTTAATTCGTAGAAAATCTTGTGAATTGTATATTTGCCTATACTCTTATGTCAATTTATACTTTGATTAATTTATAATGTACAATTATTTATTCTCCCAAATAAATAAAATAATATAAATAAAATATTGATATCAGATCTCTAGCAAACCCTGTATTTATTATACATAGATACAATTAGGTATAAAGAAGTCACTTTACTATGGTTCTATTAATTATACACCTCGGTACGGAACGTGGCAGCTTTTTTCAATTACTAGGCTGGCATAATTGCTGGACGGTGAGAAACAACCATCTGTCACAACTTTATTAAAATTGCACTGTCCAAACCATTAGGCGTGTTAGCCATTTCATTGTGGAAGTATAAAAATGTTTTACCTAATATTATTATCTAATTGCCTATGTTCAGAAGTGGACTTCTTGTGGCTGAACAGAGAGAGAGAGAGAGAGAGTGTGTGAGAGAGAATGAGAATTAATCAGATGTGTTACGTAGATAGATAGATAAGGGTGTAGTAATCTACGCTGTATTACCTGTATTATGTGACTGTTGGATGTATTTATTTATACATTTCCTTTCGGTGAGATACCCAGAGATTTCACCAATAGTACTTTTTCTTTTTCAGTATTCACGGATTATTCCGATGTATCCAAGGACACAAAAGCTGCCGAACTTATTAACATTATTTCTTTGAAAGCAAATCGCTCGGAGTCCCGCGGCCACCCTTGCAACCCTTCGTATAAGGGGATGATTTGTATTGTTACGCCGGTGTTCCACTGGACAAAAGTTTTATAGTAGCCTGTATTTTATAAATTAAATATGCATCAATGATTTTGATTATATTATTGCGATAGAATGATTTCAATATGAATGACATTGGACCACTTACTTAAGTACTATATTGTTAAGATTACTACAATAATATAGAGTAACTACTGGACATAATGAAACTTAACATCTTATGTCTCAAGATGGCGAGCGCAGTGGAATGCCAAGCATTGCTTTGTAATTCATGGTGTTGTTAGGTTTTGCTGCTCTCCATGAGCGGTCATATCGCTTACCATCAGGCGAATGGCATGCTCGTCAGCCATTCATTGCAATAAAAAATAATCGTCGTGTTTGACAATCACTAAAAGCTTGCGGAAACTTTGGAATCATTGTATGTCTATAGACCATGACAATCTCAAATAAAAAAAATGTGCATCGAAATATTTTGTATTAGTTAGTCTCGGGACTTAATAATCCACGTGCGAAATGACAGATTGCAAATTAATAGATTTTACAACATAAATGTACCATATTCTCCTCTATTATCACGAAGCACTAGGTATTATTAAATAATCGATACATTAAAATCCAATATCGTAATTGTACATTAAATTGACACACACATTCGTCCCAATTCTAAAACCTAACCCATTAAACATCGAAACAAACTTTATTACTCGTGCAAACATCGATAATTGATAAAAGTTCACACATAGCCACACCTCTGCCGCCGACCAACCGATGAATTTTCCTCGTTAGCGCAAAAAAACAAGTTTTTTCCATTATCAACATGTTACCCCGCCCCTCCTCTGCCCCTCCCCGGCCTCCCCATGGTGTTGCGTCACCCACACGACACAAGGTAGTGTTGTATCATGGATTTGTATCAAACGATCCAGATGCTTGGATGTGAATTTCGCCAAACGATACATTGTTGTTGTAGGAAAAGTGTTTAATCTATTCCTGTTTAGTGGTTTTATTGAAAAACAATAAATTTTAGTTACGAATGATGTATATAAATAATTACACCCAACAGTCACATACATAGACCTGACCCCACACTAAGATCGAGTCTTGCGTCGTGGGTATCAGGAACTGCGAGAGACTTTTTGGTCTCACTAACACCCAGACCCGAAACAAATACTTGTGGTTCACACAAACATTTGTCTCGGTATGGGGATCGAACCCGCGGCCTCTCGTTTCACAGCCGGCGTCTAACTAACTGCGCCACGGCGGCTGTCAATGTGGTAGGTCCTATTAAAGTTAAGATATTGGAAGAAATCAGGGAATAAAAGGTTTTCAAATGAAAAATCTCTAACTTCAGATGTACAATGAAGAGTCAATAAAATAAAATAAATAAATCTGTCTTATAAACTGGTCAGCTTTGAAATTCTAACTAAGGTTGCACGGATCACAAATGCTAGTCCATATACATGATATAAAAATGGAAAAATATTTGTAAATTATCAATTAATTATATGAAAAAATATACATCAGATATAATATTGTACTTATTAATTTCTCCGATAAAGTAACTAAACAAACTAATAAATAATTAATAGAAATAACTTTAATTGTACATCGATATCGTTCCCATGATACCGGCATCTATTTCCCATACCTTTACAAAATAAATACTTAATTTATCAGTATTTTACATTCATTCATGTCATAAAATATTACGAAACAAAGAAATATTTAACCAAAATAGACTACAAAGTGATCATACCGTCATAGTTCTACGCGTTATTTTCCAAGATCGTAAACAAGGGTCACTACACGTGTGCTTCTCTATAATTCTCTACAATATTTTACATTTAACTCGCAAACACGATCAATCAGCTCCCGGCGAAAATAAGCCGTTTCTGTGAAACAAACAACCGTGACATACGCGAATATAGACCTTAACACAAGGGAATAGGGACTAGTAGTTTATTATGTGGTGGGTGTTGCGTCATCTGAAGATCAAGGATGTAAAACTATAAATTTTAAGAACAGTTGAGCGATTCTTTTTATGTATGGGTTATTTTAATGGGTTCCAGATCAATTGGTGCGTAGTGTTATTAAATATATTTCCAGAAGCACACAAGCTTGACCTCACAGTAAGATATTTGTTTCATATTCACACCGAAAAAAATAATTTTAACGTTAAACGAAAATATTATGAAATAGACTGCATATTACATGTATATATATACATCGTCACTCAATGCAAATGAGAAGACCTAGTACCTAATAACAACTATTTAGATATTTATTACGACTCGTATCAAAATACTTGAATATAATTAATTCCGATCGCAGAACAAACTCGAATGCCCACAGAATATTCATTCGGTCAAGTTACGTTTCCTCCAATATTTACAGCTATGTTTACAAACACATCCAATATATTTTGAAACGTGTTATATTTTGTCCGGTGGATAAATTCCTTTTGTATGATGTGCTTCATCAATTAACGATTTTATGTGTCTCTTGATTTCGTAAATTAAAATAGTTAATTCCTTTACAATGGTAATAAAATGTTTTAAATAAATTCATCTTTTAATGTCTGCATATTTCGAAACCTTAGATTTTTTATCTTCCACAACATGGTATGCCCCGACAGTTTTACAGTGAACTTCTCGATTTCGCGCATATTTTAATTACCGAGAATTTAATAGCTGCAATAGTAAGTGGATAATAAAGTAGGTACCTATTAAAGTTTCTATTTCTAAAACAATAAACATTTAAGTCATTTTCGTCTTTATTTTGCATTTTATCCGCACTTGTTGGTTGTTTCTTTACCAAAATTGTTGGTAAGTTTTTCTTAAAAAATGTAAAAAATATTATATATTAAGGTTGCTCTGCTATTTTTGTTTTCTATGTTTGATTTTCAATAAAGTGTTGTGTAATCTGTATTTGTAATACAAAGTTCTACGTATCTAACTACATAAAAATAACAAAACATGCATTCTAGCAATCAGCACCCCATTCAAAACAATTAAAAAATGTGAGGGTCAACCTCCGTCGGAAACAAGTATCACTCCGAATAGCTCGGCAATAAACTCTAAATTTAGCTAAACACGTGCTCAAGCAAAATATCTATTTCTACAGACCTTGAAGTTGTTATTGTAGGTGCAACGTCAGTGGGGGTGTGTACAAACATCATACGATACTTATTTGCATATAATTGTCGCATAATGCGGTGACCTCAGAAAGTGATTCACGTCCATCGTTCATCATTACTGAAACCGACCTGTATTCATTTTCCTGCTTTTATATTCGATTTCTTGCGATGGTTTAAGGTCTTTGTTGCTGTATTTTCAATTTTTATGGATGGAGTTACCGGCAAAATTCAGCATTGTATATATTGTTTTACCTGTTCTTATCGTACACTTACATTGGCACGGAAGCACGAATTTTCAGCCATGTTTCAGAATAATTTGCCTTAATTTAGCGACCGGCTGAATGACATCAGCCTCTTAGAGAGTAGATCTCATAGTGCACTTATGCAAGCTGGTGGACTTCACAAGCCTGAGGCAACTCTTATGGAGAATTTTCATGCAGGTTATGCTCTCGGTATTTTCCTTCATCGTAAGCGAATTCGATAATGTACTAAGAATACTTTTTAGAAGTCAAGCCCTAAATTCGCACCTATCACATCCCACCCACCCTGAACTACACTAACAAACACATTATTATTTAAATAATCAGTTAAATAACAAAGTATCGTAAACAACAATATACTGATACAATATCATGAACAACTGTTCACACATCGACGTTTTCATAAGCGGAAAAAAACAAATTGAATTTAATGATTATGTGAATCATAATGCATGGAAAATGCCACTGTTGGTACATTATTCCTACCGGTGGAAATGTCGCAAGGAATTTATTGAATATAGTTGAATTATTGAATACCTACTACTTGGAAAAGTGGAAAACGTTTAAAGGAAGAGGTAGGAATTTTGTTTACGCAATGATTCATTTATATTTATGAGGATTTTTGCCTTAAAATATTGGAAAAAAATAGTGCATGCAAATTTGGGTTGTGAACCGTACGATCTCTGGTTCGATCCTAGGTCGAATACTCCACGTCGTTTATCAGATAGAAAAGTCTCAGATAGCTTGCCTAGAACCTAAATTACTGCCCGGTGCGGTGTGGCGATAGATTCCCTGTTTATCACATTTCGGGACGAAAATAAGTTCCATGAAATGTCCTCAGCTACCTCTGGTGTACATTAATTATCTCAATATTTAATATTTATGGCTTTAAAACCAAATATACTTAATAGGCTACCTCAGGAAGGGTAGGTAAAGATGTGTAATAAACTGCATCCGTCTGAATAGCAACTACTTGACTTACTTAGACATTTGTCACAATGACTCGTCTCCTTGACTCGTGGTAAGGGTTTGCCCACATACTTGCATTGTTTGTCGGCTTAGCTAAATTGTACGAAGGTCTTTTAAAAATGCATCAAACCTACCAATAAGTATAGTGTGGTTAGTCCATTAAACCACAGTACGATAGTAAGGCCTCCTGTTTTCCCGAAAAGGCTGACGTCAGGAGGTCGTTAATCATATGGCAAGTCATTCAAGTAAAATGATGCAATATTTAGCCTTATTACGTGTGGGATAAGGGTAGGAAAAACAAGAATTTAATGAAATTGTTGAATAGCAGGAGTATGCGTATGAACGTTTCCATCAGATTTTTAATGAGACTTAACATCTTATGTCTCGGGATGGCGAGCGTAGTGGAATGCCAAACATTGGTTTTGTAAATCACGGTGTTTTTTTGCCACTGTTTATGAGCGGTCATATCGCCTACAATCAGGCAAACGACAAGCTCGTCTCGCCATTCATAGCAATAAAAAAATGCTGCTTGTAGGGTATCTTTATTAGCGAATATCGACCATTGTAATTGTGGAAAACCCGATATAAGAACCCAGGTAAGCGTGTCGTGTTTTGAGTTCTATCTTTGTGAGACAAGTCTCAATAGGCCGGCAATCGACATAATTATATCAACAGAGATAGCCATCTACCGCCGACGCTGCATCTATTGAAGCACTTCAATTAACATCAAGTGCATAGACTATGTTTAAGGCACTATCACTAACTATTTTCTTCCCAATAACTCCGCCAAGGGACGATTGCAAAGGCGGATTCATTTTCTTCAAAAAGTCTCCGAAAAACTAATAATGTCAATTTGTGAATACGGTTCCTCCAAAGGCTCATTTTAATCTGGCTACCTCCTAAATCAGGGACACAATGGGCCGGTGGGAACCCTCCCCTCTCCTCACCCCCTCACATATTGCCCCCGCGAACAATAAGTAACCCCGGGCGTGCCATTAATTTCTTTGTGCCCAAGTTCTGCGGTGAAAACTCCATGTATTCTGTGTTTTTTGTGCGTTGCCGTGACGCAAGGAAAGTTTCGTGACAGACGAGTGCCATGAGTCATAGGCTCGTGTAATGTTATTGTAATAAAGTTATATTGTGAAGAATTATAGAGTATTTGCTTTTGTTTTGGTTTAGCTGGAATGTATTATTTATCACTTCTTTAATACTCAAAAAGTGGTGATGCAACTTGAATCTGCTCAAAATTATTCGTACCGAACAAAACCTGTAAGCACTTAAAAACAACGGGACTCGATAGCTTTACGCCTTGTTCGGAAAACGAGATTGTAGAGACCAAATAAATCGCTACTTAATCTTTTTCCTTTATTCATATATTTTTACTACAACGAAGACTGCAAAAATACACCAGGGTTTATGACCGTGGTCACTGTCCATCATGTAAGCTCTTTGCTAGTTCTCACACTCTTCAGCCACAGAAACTCCACGGCTGAGCATAGTCCTCCCTCAAGGATTTCCACATCGACCTGTTGAGAGCGGCGTGTATCCAGCGGCTTTCCACGACCTTTTTAGATCATCTGTTAGCTTCCTAGGCGGACGACCCATGCTAGTTTTATTAAAAATCGCTGTCGCTCATCCCCCGGGGCGCAAGTTAATTTTCCGCCTTACCGATGGGCCTCGCGTTTAAGTTGGCCGTTTTATTGGCCAAGTCAGAGCATTGTGCTCTATTATTACATATTGTGGCCACGCCGCCCTCCCCGAATTACATCTTATTATTTATACACTCGACGAATTGTATTTCTTTTTTATCCGTTTTGTCGTATTCCGTTTATTTATCATTCTTTGTGTTGTGACACTTGTGACAAAAGGATGCATTTGTATATTTTTTAGGTTTTTTACAAGTATTAAAAACAATTTCTTGGTAACCTATAATTGTGAACTTTTAATGTGTCGGCGAAAACTAAACTAGACGATCGTATTAACTTTATGCCAAATAATACTATATCATGGTTTTAATACTATAAAGTTGGTTTAATTTGACTTAAAGTCGAAAGACAGAACAGCTTGCTAGATACAAAAAAATCATAGTAGTTTTCTAGATTTTAGAATCTTGCTATACTTGGGAAGTGTGTGACATACACAGGATATTTATTAATCCCACTCACAGCACAAAATTAACAAAACATTCATAATATTGAGGACTTTATATAATTGTGGTAGGATCACATAACCCCCAGCCTATAAGTAATCCACATGAAGTCCTTGCGTGGTGTTTCCTTGGGAAAGTTTTCCACGCCGCTAATTGTGTTCCGAACACATTCCCTCACTAATATATTAGTTTACTTCTTCCATTGTGTGTTTTCATATAAGTAAATTGGAAGGCGAGCTATAGTCTAGTTAAAGACGGAACTCAAATTAAGCAAACAATTTTCGAGTTTAACTTACACTAGTTTTTCATATTTGAAATGGAACTAAGTCCCGAGGGTTATTAGTAGTAATCATATAAATAAATAAACATATTATACCGGTCATATAATCGTAAACCCACACTAAAAAAATCTTATATCTTGGGATTCAGAAACTAAGAGAGACAATATATATTTGGTCTCACAATACGTACTTCCGAAATAAAGATTTGAGGAAAGGATCACACAAAAAAATTGTCTAATAGCGAGAATCGAATTCACAGCCTCATGTCTCACAGCCGGCACGTTAACCAACTACACTACAAGGGAGTGGAATTTACAGTTTTGTATAAGGAAGTATTGATATTTAAAACAACATTTAAGTTTAAAACAAGCAATCTATAAATTCACGAAATGCTCACAACACCAACAATTTCAATACCACAAATCAACAACCCTTCTATTCAAACCGTGGCGAAACAAACACAATGCCTTAACATGACGTCACAACGAGGGTGACGGAGCGGCAGCGGGAGCGGGCGGCGAAGCGGGCGCGCAAGCGATAGCGGGCTTTACCCAATTACCTGATTTTACGACTGATATAAATCGCCAGTTAAAAAGATAATATCTTTTTATGTCGGGTATAAATGTATCATATGAAGGTAGACTTTATAATTTGGCGCAATTAAAATTTTAATAGGGGACGCGGATGTTTCATTTTGCCTTAAAATAAAGGGAGTTTTGGTGGAATGTTTTTGCTCGCAGTTTGATTTGAGTTTTCTGGAAACATTTGGGAAGAACTTTAGTGAAGAATTAATACTCGTCAGTTAAGTTGAGCTTTTAGAATGATTGCTTCATCAGCACAGGCATTTTAGACAAGTATTTTTTTATTAGAAGTATAAATTTTCCAGAAATTTGGAAACACTGCAGGCATTATCTATAACAATATATCCAAGCTGTACCCGTGCCAGTTCATATTAGTATCTAATATTGATTCCAGATAGTATCGTGATGTGAGTATTAATAATTTATCTTGTATGAAATATTCATTGGAAATATGGCAGGTATAAGTTGACCGATGCCTTTTGCGTAAGAAAGCATCTACTTTCTCACTGGAATCATCACAATTGTTCTTTTACCATCACCACTGATGAAAAAGCTGTCACCTTACTTAACCCTAAAATAATTTCAGGTCCCGTTGACCTCTCGTCTCTATTTGTTAAGTTGATAACATTAAAAATATAGTTCGTACACCCCACAGAAGGACGAACTGATAATAAAAAATGGACATACAAAGATAGTGTGGCGACAAACCGACGCCGCAGCACTTACTGGCAAAAACAAGAGCGGGTCGAAATGATCCCATCGCTACATTTTAGTGCGTAGTTTTGCACGCGGGGGTTGGCGTATGAGCTATTACTTATTGTGATGTAACGGGTTACTTGTGTCAGCATTGAGTGTTTGCGTTTAGCCGAAGCAGGGTTAATATGGGATAAAAATGTAATAAGGGTTGTGTGTCAGCTGTTTTGTTTGCTGGATTTCTTAGTTCTTTTTATGAACTTTGAGAATGTGAATTGGGTAGATAATTGTAAATAACATCAATTGGGTAGACGTGTTCTCGAGTGGAGACCGCGCCTCGGCAAAAGTAGTTTAGGACGCTCTCCAGCCAGGTGGAGCGACGATATTCGTGGGGTGGCTGGTAGCGGTTGGCGACTATGCAATGGGCTGAAGATCGAGCCCAGTGGCGTGCTATGGGAGAGGCCTATGTCCAGCAGTGGACGCAGAAGGGCTGATAATGATGATGATGATGATGAGAATGTGAAATTCAGAATAATTCATTAAAACTTGTACTCAGAATGGATGTGTATATGGTATCATTATCGTCATTGGTCTTTTGTCTAGGATTTTCTCAGTGTCATGTTATAAACGACCTGCATCCAGCAACGTTCTGCTTTATTAAAGTCTTTCGCTTTAATAATGTTTTTAAAAATATTTTAAAATTTATTGAACTGCTCAGTGGATTGTTTTGTTAGCTGCATTGTTATTGAACTGTACGAATTTCAATGTCATATTACTTATACTAAAAACGGCTTTTAAAGCTTCAGAAACAACTTCCCAATTTCTGAATTAATTAAATTCAATTTTTCGAATGAGATAAGGCTGTTATTGAATACGAATGTCTGACCTTGCCAGCTATAAATACTGTAAAATTCCGGTTATTTTTAAAATAGCTGTAGATACTACTTTAAAATACATAATTGCAGTTTCCGAAATACAATTATTATTTTTAAAAGAGCCAGATAATAAACATTATGAAAAGTTCTCAACTAAACCAACAAACAAAACGCAAGTCCATATACTATTTATTGCATTATTTTTTCCACATATAAACAAGCCAATCAAGAAAAACTAGAACAAAGTTCTGAAGTCCTCAAAATTACCTCGTTTATTTAGTCCACTAAAATTGAATACACTATGTAACTACACAGCCTGCAATTGGCCCAGGAAATGCACTAATTCGTAACTTACAGAGCAATTAATACATCTAATCCTAAGTTCTAGGTCCTAAGTTTTAAATCCTCGAGATCTATTATTTTTGAAGTCCAATTAATTGAATACACTAATGTACTCCTACAATTGGTCCAGTAAATTCACTAATTTGGAGTCCGCGAGGGTTCTAAAGGTTCGCTTGTGTGGAACGGAGGGGACTATCATTACCATGAATTACGCAGTGCTCCAGTGCTACACTCCTTGTTATAGACCCGTGAGTTCATGCTCAACTGTGCGGGGGAAGGATCGACGTGAAGCGGGGAGGAAGGGGTAATTTATGTTTGTACTAGCTTAGGTACCTACCATTAGATTCCTGGGAGAGCAATATGTTCTACAGTAGACCTGTAACTGAATAAGATGATACTGGCATGAAAAATACATAAAGTTACACCATTTATTTGCGATGCTCACTATGCGTGGAATATCCTATTACTAGAAATACCACCTCTAAATTCTGCCACTAGCATTAAGAAGGAATAGAGACGCATGCAATTACACATTACTTATTTATCATTGTCGTAAATGAAATTGACGTTTTAGCTGTGTCGCTCCCCCCTGCCTTCACGTTCCGCGCCGCGTGAGTGTCGTGCTCCATCGTGTAAGTCTATAATTTCACATGGCTCGTCTTTTGGGCGCGGTGGAAAAAACCACGTCCTGTCGTATTGTCTGCTAAAATACGATTGTGGAGGTATTCATTTTGTTTCATTGTTAGTTTTAATGGGCTTAATTTTGGCTCGCTATGAGAAAACACGTTTTGTATTGTGGTGTTTGGGAAGAAACTGATGAAAGCATTATGTGAGTCAATTTGAAAGTCGGGATGCATCATTGTATTAAAACTAGTTTCTGATGTGGATTAGTTTCATGCATCTGGTCCATACACTTTATTTTAATATATTTTCTAGTTAATTTATGTTCTTTACTATTATATTATGTATGCTTAACTTGAAGAGAATCAAGGAGTAGGGACGTTTCTATAAATATATTTATCACTACAAAATAATGGGTTCATGCAGTAAAATTCCATTTCCACACCATAACAGACCTTTCATCCCATAAACCTCACTCCAACCATACTAATTAACCCCCAATTTAATAAAACCTTGCAGTACATTCAATTCGATTAATCACTCGCAAATTCAGTTTCAAACCAAAACAACAAAATTATTATCCTTTAACCAAATATTATTCTACAAAAATTCTCTAAAACGGTCAAATTTACCCCGTGGTTTTAGCAGAAGACCGGTCGTTTGAGGAAGGGCCGCCCTTGTCCACCACATAAATATTATGCGAGGTGGTTGTGACATGGTCGCCTATTTGTATTAAAATGTGCACCCAATTTTATTTCAGATCGATCGAATTGGGAGTTTGATGTCATTTTGTTACTTAGCTATGAGTGAATTTAATCAACTTAAAGAAAAAGGGTGTGTGGAATTGGTTTTGAATTTCTTTATAGAAGTTAACCTTGGCCTTAAATACATAACATAAAAAATAGAAACACTAAGCAATAATTCAGAAAACTTTGGTAGAATCTGTGATCATGTTCTTCAAGCTGAAAATTATATTATCGTGTGGTCACATAAAAAACCAATAGAAACCGTATGAGACAGAAAATCTATAACTAGATAATATTTTTTATAATTGATTTTAGACATTTCAAGTAATCAACTAGTTACAACCGTAATCGAGTATAGATTGTCCACCTGTTTTTTAGCGCAGTTAGATGCTTGGACAAGAAATATTAAATTAAGTATAGTTATATCACGGATATAAGCTGGTAATGATGATTCCATATCTCGTTTATAATCGATACGTAATCTTCATGTGAATAATGATCGGTCATCGTGTTTGTATACATGGCTGATGTACTGGTGGAAAAATACAATAATCAGCGATTAGATAAACATTATCGGATGTATTTTTATGTATTATTTACGTAACTATGTCCGCTATGTAGGTCATACAACAACAACCGCTTGATATATGACATCATTACAGTATATAGATAAAACAGATCCTAAAATATGGAAATATTTTGTCGTAACTTTGGGACGAACGTTTGGTCAAATTCAGGGATTATCTTTGCGTATGGGGATTCCCGATAGAAGAAATATTGAAAGCCATTAACGCTTTGTGAAGTTAGAAGCAAAAAAAAATGGAGACCAGACAGAAATAAAAAAACAGGAGAACGCCTGCTGACTGAGTTACAACACTACAACTTAAACATAAAACGGCCGTAGCGTGTAAAAATTAATTTCTAACACTGCAACAAGCATGACTTCGACCTGTCACATACCATTGGTACCAGTTGCTTTTTGAAATACTATATCCTGAGTTAAACATACATTGTCATGTCCTTTTAGTTTTATTTCTACCTACATTTGTATATCAATTTCGTATAGCGTGATTTTTGAAACTACCAAACAGATTTTTTCACAACATATCCTCTGGAAAATTGGTTAAATTAAGGTTTTGAAGGCAGATGCGGCGAGTCGATCCCTAAAATATACGTTAAAGTAATAATAGCGGAATCAAAGATTCGCTTCGAAAAAATTGGAATAGGGTACTGCCGGAAATTGAAAAAATCTTCGAACCCCTCCGAGTCCGGCAGAGCATATAAATACGTATATAAATGTACCTTTCTGTTTTAACAAGTATTCATATCTTTTCAACGCTTTGGCAATATTGACAGTGTTGAAATCGCTATCAAAATATGTTAACGGTAACAAGACCAAGATAATGTGAAAGGCATCTGATAATAAAGGAAATGTTTTATTGTTTTTGAAATATTTGTATAAACAAAAAAGGACAAAATAGCGCATATTATGACACTTTTTTATTCCGACAAAGTGACTGCAATACAAAATGAATATAGTATAGGTAGTATAGTGTGAGATGCATATCTCTCGTCTGTCGAGATTATGCCGGCCTGATAGAAAATAGACATACACAAACTAAATCCGAATCGCAACAAACTCTGGTGTCAGTATGACAGATTTCCCACCAACATGTCCGGAAATTCACTATCCCGGTGAATAAGAATACACCACTAATATAAAAATGATCAACGAATTCCAAACTATAAATTAAGCTATTTATACATCACGAAAATTCGCACGAATGACAGAACACTCAATAGATTTCATAAAGCCATAATGATTCCAAAAGGCACACTCAAAATTTCCATTAAAAACACAATCAAAGAACTCCACACCATTGGGTGCCAAACCGAAATCAATTTGAGAGTGCACGAAGCAGAGTCGCGGGGCAGCAACTAGGGACCCTCCGCGTTAAAACTTTATGTAAATGTTTATCGCCCAACTTTAAGTGGATTTCTTGTAAACTTTAGTATTTAATTTGATTAATTAAGAATTAATGCAAAAATTACGCCGTCCCGTTAACATTAACAAGAAGCGTTTAAATTTAAATAAAGCGTTTTGGTGATGCTGTGAGAATAATGATTTCCCTTTGTCTTGAAGGGTTCTGATATTATAGCTACGATGTGGCTCGGTCGTTGAATCATTGTGTAAAATTAATAATCTTCAAACTTTATTATACTTTAAATACAGCATAATAAGGGTTGTGAGAGTTCGCTTTCTAGGTCTTAAAAACTGACAAAGTGACATTTGGTTTGGAAAAAAAATCATATGAATTGCTCGGTACTGGAATACATGTCCCACGAAGATAATCACTCTCTATTTTAATATTTTGTAACCAAAATAAACTTGGCAAGTGTGGAAGGCGCTAAGCACCCCTCCTTACCCCTTCGGTGATACCAGCTTGACGTTATATATGGGCATATGTCAAAGAAGTATTTCATTAACCAGATGATGAATACCAGTTTGAGTTGGTCACCATCGGACGATAATGACACCTGGAGGTCGCAGATGCGTTACCGTTTTTGGGAAATATAGGTTTAAGGAGAAAGCGGGGCGCAAGCAAGTATCATTTGATATCTAGCAGCTGTTTCTTCTAATATTAAAACGACACCTTGTCGAAACAAACTCACCCAATAGACACACAAAGTACAGAACTACAAACCCGACGTTCAGATACAAGTAATGCATCATGAGTACAAAATGAGACTTATCGGAGTTAAACCTCTCGGCTTAAAATAAACTGTGGATCATCAGTTGTCTCTGTATAGCCTATAACCTCCCTTTTCACAGCTGGCTTCTTAACGGACCACGCCACCAACTCCGTCGAAACGTACAATTTGTACTTTCTATTGAGTAGAGCATATTCAAAGTTGACATGAACTTCATGTTATACAGACTATACATCTAGCTGTATCACCCCTGTCCCTCCTCCCTCTCTGTTCCCCTCTCTGCGCGGGTGTCGCCCGCCGGTTGTCATCTTATTTGCCCGCGCACTGTGCGCTTCAACAAGGGTGCACTCGCTTTGGTACTATTGCAGTCTAGATTTGACTTTCACTGATGGAATAATGATATCGGTGATTATGTACGTTAGAAGGCAGCTCCTATAGAAACAACATATACAATGCAATATTTATATACCGAAAATGAAGGGGATTAGAAAATATTCGTTACACCAATTAATTTGTTTCAATGAGGATCCTTCCTTATATAGAGTTTTTCGTTTCTTAGCCATCGCAAGTTTAAAACTAACAAGAATTACAAATACGATTCAAGAAAAGGTTGCTCTATAGTCTATTTTATGAATGATAAAATGACAGGTTCTTGTTTCAATTCTGAACTAGAGCAGAAAACAAGAAGCCATAGAGCAGGCCTTTTTGCATGAAGTATGTAGTTAAAAAAGTAACCTATTTAGATTTGGGTAATATTCCCATTTTAGGACATTTTTATTTTATATTCGAAACATCGATAGTAATATTAAGCCTTTGATAATAATTGGATTAGGACATTACAACATTTATAGGTATCATTCTCAGGTAATTGAAAATAAGCCAACACAACAATTTCAAAGATCTAATCGCTTCTAATCGTATAGTAATGTTCTTGATAATTAATATTACAAACACTAATCTGTTAATTCATCAAGTATATCTGTCTGCAAACAAATCTTATCGGCTAATAATCTAACCTCTTTATACTAGAAAAACATTGACGTGAAATTTTTTGTGCTTCTCAGTCGATTAAATGTAGGTCGCAACATTTGGACCGAAGTGGAACCAACCAGTCGGCATAGCAACGGTTCCCTCGCCCTTGTAGCGACTGTTTGAATACAATCCTTCTATTTACCATAAACATTTACTGGAAAACCTACCCTACCGCATAAAAAATACAGCATGAATCCGAGTGAATGGATGTTGTTAATTTTAACAAAATGATTTTGAACTTAACGCTCATAAAGTTATGGTTGAAAATCGATTGCCATAGAACTCAAATGCATCTTATTTCAATGCCAAATTCATCTACTTTAATTCACACGAAAGTGTACTCTAAATTATGGAACGAAGGTTGCAATTTCTGTGGCTGTTGTGAACGCATCTCATGTCACACACGCAGGTACATGTAATATTCCAAACATTGGGGGACAAAACAGGTGAAGTGTACAGCGAAAAAAGCGCTGGGGTTCCGTTGCCACGGCCTTTAGATGTTTAATTTTCGCAAAATGGCATTTCGAGGAAGATGAGATGGATTAATCTAAAAGGTCTGGAGTTTGGGGACAATATTAATGCATGTAGTCTTGTGGATTCTACAATGTGGATACATGCGATCGTCGTTTGGTAATAAAATGATACAATTTTGTCGGATTTTATAACTTTGTTTCAAAAGGAGTGTCGAGAAGTTAATCCATTTTTAAAACCCAAATATCAAAAATTTACATTTTTATACGAAACGGTAAGTGGAGTAACAAAATTCTGAGCTATTTAAAATATGTATATTTGAAATATTTATTTTTTAAATATTCAACTCATAAATGGACCTAAAATAAAACAGCGTTAAAGGTGTAAAATCACCTTATGCTTTAAATTAAAAAATAAAGCGTATTCGACGAGAAAATTGAATCTAATCATTAAATCACAGCCTCCGTGGCGCAGTTGGTTAGACGCCGGCTGTGAAACGAGAGACAGCGGGTTCGATCCCCGCACTGAGACAAATGTTTGTGTGAACCACAAATATTTGTCCCGGGTCTGGGTGTTTGTGAGACCGAATAAGTCTCTCGTAGTTCCTGATACCCACGACACAAGACTTAATTGATATTAATGTGGGGTCAGGACTATGTATGTGACTGTTGGGTGTATTTATTTATTTATTAATTAATGTTGACACCAATTTACTCCAGAACATCCTTATATTCACTGAACCCAATAAAATACGTGCACACATGGACTCGGCAAAAAAATCCGGGTTAAGTGTGTGCACGTAATACGAGTAGGTTTTTTGCCGTCGAGTTGTGCTCGATTGATTTACAAGCATACGGGCATCATCCGATCGCCTCTTGTCTTCAATTGTTTCATATCAGAAACTTGCTCTTAAGTTTTCGATTAGTTTTGTAATGTGTGAGTGAGGATGGAAAAAAAACGAGAATCAGTTGATGTGTTTGATGGTATTGACAAAAGCCACTAAGATAAGCTTGTCAAGAGTATTTTAATTCCAAGATATTATAGGAATAACATTTGAGCTATTATTATTGAGTGATGAGCATAGACATTGCCCCAAGGATTTTACAGTAATCACTTAGAACGAGATTGCATTCAGCGAGTTCCTGTGAGCTTCGTCACTTTTATAGTAACTTTTACTTTCTCGGTGTAAAAGTAAAATAGAAAGAAATCATGAATTTAAGATAAAAAGAAAAGAGACAAAGAAATACGTTTATTTGAGAGAAACATTCCCAGCTTTACAGTTTCTCCATATTCCTACAGACTAAGTCCGGTGTGATCGCGTGAAAGGTGGTTCGTTTGAATTCTGCATGCGACTGCCCGGCGCCGCCCGGATCTTACTAACGTTTTTTGGGTGACGAAGTAAATTACCGTCTTTTGGCACTTCAATTTTAGGATACATTTATATTGGCTCCGTAAAGTTATGTTACCAACAGTGTATAGTATAATACAGAATAATTAAAGCATCTACTTATAGTTTAAAATTTACCCCCGGATAGCAAAGGTGTCATAAAATGATACATACATAAAGTCACGCCTTTTTCCCAGAAGGGGTAGGCAGGCACCACCAGAACATCCAAATTTCGCCTTGTGTGTTCAACATGAACACAGTAATTAATTAATCTATAAACGCAAGTTCTAGCCTGAGCGCAAGCCTCTGACTTGTTAAGCACCTTAAAAATAAGCTGTTTTTTATTCAGATACTGTCCATAGTATACTTTGCTTAGGAGAAAACCCTTTACAATGCCCAGCGCAAATGTGTCACGTTTTGAATTTACCCGTGTATAGTACTCTTAGTTGAATGGACCGGCGAGAGACGAACATCTCACGCCTTTGGATACTCTGCCTGCATTGCATTAACATCAGGTAGAGGTTTAACTTTGTCGTGTCTGTATAAAAAACGAACTACTGATACTGAACTACGATAAGAAAAATGACATAGTTAATTGTTAATGAATTACAAAAATATTAATACACCCAACAGTCACATACATATTCCTCACCCCACACTAAGATCGAGTCTTGTGTTGTGAGTATCAGAAACTACAAGAGACTTTTCGGTCTCACAAACCCAGACCCGAAACAAATACCTTTCACACAAACATTTGTCTCGGTGCGCGAGCGAACCCGCGGCCTCTCGTTTAACAGCCGGCGTCTGACCAACTGCGCCACGGGGGCTGTCAATTTCTACACACATTGAATGGTATAATTACTACTCACATTGAATGGTATAACTAACAAATCGCATGAACACTGATCGCGCGATCGTAGCAGCTCGCACGACTTGCATTCACACTCGGCCTTAATCCGCGCGTCTTGCACTATGTCCTAAAACCCTACGGAGGTCAGTGCCCTGGCGACGCATAAGGTTACGTGATTAGTGTGTAAAATTACTAGCTTAGCTAACTTTAATATAGTTTTGTGACTTAAATAGAGATACATTGTACCCAGAGTAACTACTGGATATAATGAGACTTAACATATTATGTCCCAGGATGCCAAGCATTGCTTTGTTATTCATGGTGTTGTTTGGTTTTGCCGCTGTCCATGAGCGGTCATATCGCTTACCATCAGGCAAATGGCATGCTCGTCTCGCCATTCATCTCAATAAATATATATATATATATACAATATATCTACCTATATAAAATTTAATTATAATATTCGTATAAACATAAAATGAAGCAACTTTAAAATTGGCTCTCGGTGTGGTGAGGCGTAACGACCTAGGTATGACAGGTATTCCATTCCATGTGACTTTGTCTATTCAAGAAATAATAAAATCGGGCTTGATTAAATTCTCAATAGAGTTGCTTATCAATAGGCTACCGAAATTTTTATAAACCAAATTAGTCTGCAACATGTGTTCAATTAAAACGTTTCTGTCCGATTCTACGTAATTTAAAAACCAGAAAATACATTACACAACTTTACATGCGTTTAACATCCTAAGATTTCACATCTAAAAAAATGCGGGTTTCAGGTTCAACGACACCTAAACTAGAAACAAATATTTGCCTCGACGCGGAATCGAACCGCCTCCGTATTCATCCGCGGAGGTCGTTGACACCAAACATATGAAAACTACATAAGTTTTTACGTAATGTTCTGAGCATAATTTTTGTATACAAAAGAGTTATTAGTGGCCGCCCACTACACACAACCGACAAAAAGTTAATTATTAACCTCAGTATAACGCCCACATATTATTTTCAAACATCTATATACTATGTAGTGTCTGTATGTTTACATTAATGATGGTGTATACATATACTCTATAGAGTAGAGTCTAGAATTTATCCTTGTTGAGAATCCAGATGACAAATGAAGACTTATATAATATATAACTAGTTAAGTATGCTATTGTTCAGATTGAACCCGTTATCTGCAAAACACTTACCTAACTTATTGCCCCTTGCGTCATCAAAAATCGATTTTCAATTCACAGTGTAATTAACATAATTCGTCATCAAAACGGGCTTATTATACATTTTTGTTTCTCTGACGTTCATAGCACGGGCATAGTACGTATTGTTGAAGTGACGAGTCTTGAAATCGATACTGTTAAAATATTCTAATGACGAACGCAGCCGCGGGCGATCGCTTACTAGAACTATCAGTACCTTAGTCACTTATCATTCCCCATAAAAGTTTATGGTATATTCATCCCACGTAGCCACGGGACCGGTCAGGGAGGTGAATAAAATAAATCTCTCAACACTGAAGGGTTTTTGTAAGAACGGGTTTAATGTTATGATAAAAGATGCTTGCTTTCGATTTAGTTAATGTATGTTGGTTATAGAGTGTAGTTCAAAAGGATTAATTGTTTTTTTTTTTGTATTGGTTATTTTATACTGTACTTACTTATTACTGGGAGGTAAGGACAAGGGTGTTTTTTTTTATTTTTATTAAATAAATGTACTTCCATTATTTTATCACTTATAACCGTATTAAAGGAAGAATTTTCAATAGTCCTTTCTTGGGACTTACGTAGTTTGTCTTAGGAATCTTTTTAAATTCTTTTGGTTATAATGTTATGAGTTTAAAATGTGCTTTGTCTAGAACTTAGTTATAAAAGTTTTGTTAGAACTACTACATTACTTTTACTACAGTAATTTAATTTCATGACCGTAGAATGAAGTAATTCTATTTTCAGAAAACAACACTTAAAATTTTTATGAGCCTGTAAGTATATTCCATAAAATTCTCAAATCCCTCTAGAATTTTCGGCTTAATTAGCTAACAAACAAATTTATTTTTAGCAATACCCACACTGTTCAGTTTTTAATGGAATATTAATTGCCAATTAATTAAACAAAGATCCATCTTCCATTAAGGCTTTTTGTATTTTTTAATAGAAAACAACTTTTTACTAAATCTTATGTCTTTATTACCCGTCTAAATAGTAGATGCATGCATGAACTGGTCTTTGGAGAGAGTGTAGGATAATTTAATCTGGTCGGGTTATATGTCGTTAATTTTTACTGGAGTATAGGGCAATTACTATGGTAATAATATAAATCTCGGTGGTTTATCTCGCTCTTATAAATACGTCGTTGGGGTCAGGAGCCGTGCATTGCTTTGGGATTATGTCAGTTGGTCTGTGGTTCGTTGGTCGTGATAGTAAAGTATTGCTTATTACGAATTTAAAACGTTATAAATTTTTACAATCGATTTTTTTATTTATTGCTATGATAGTCACATTATAGTACATTATTATTACCACACTAGTTGTAAGTACAATAAAAATTTGGAGTTGTTCATTTTACGCGTTAATCTTTAAAACCTCTAACAATTTAATTGTGAATATCTAATTTTTATTAGATAGGAAAATTCTTGATCAAGTTTCAGACGAACGGCCTTTTTCATAGATAGATTAAAAATCTATTTTAGTTATCAAATGCTTTGTCCTTTGTTCTAAAAACTTTAAAATTGAGTTTGAGCGAAGAAGACAAAAATTTCGATAGCCAAAATAGGTTTTTAATCTGTCTATTAATTAGTCCGTAGCTATTTAACATCGTGCTAAGAACTTTAAGGACTGAGCAAAAAGACAAAGATACCAGCAATGTTTCCAGTAAGATTTATTGAAAATTAGTTATTAATAAAAGTTACGTAATAATTAAAACCGAACTAAATACCGTTAGATATAAGCGTCAGTCGTTTACCTCAGTCCGTAAGCTTTGAACATTTTGAACCGTACACCACAATGGACAAAGGAGACAAAGAAACGAACGTAATAACTTTAAATGTAGGAAAGGTAGATTCAAATGGGATATCAATTCAATTACTAAAATACTAAAACTGCCTGTATACACTGTGTTCATATTATTTTAATTTAATATTATAAATACACGCATTTGAAGTCAACCAACACTATTGATTTTTAGCAACAAACACAATAATTATAGTCCAAATTGTCATGTGTGTAGTATTTAAGGTATATTTACCTTTTAAAAAGACAAAACCCTGCCAAGGACATTTTCTGCCATTTATTGCGTCTAAAAATAGCTATTAGATAAATAATTCGTTGCCGAGCTCTTCGGCAACTCGCCCCACAACTTGTGCGTCCTTCAGATGCATCCACAATCCAATTTGGAGCCTAACACTATCTATATAAGGTTGGAAATAATATTGATTGGTCCCAAGGGTGTGCAAGGTGATCATTACGTCATAATTTAGCCCCTTTTTGTAGAGAGAGGGGGGTGTATACCTGTCTCTTTCTCTGGGAAAAGTACAGGGTTTCTTTGTTCAGTCGTGACTGAGTGATTTAGTAAAAAACGTTGATTTATGAACAGGTAGAAATGGCCCACTTATGGGCTGCTGGGCTGGGAACACCAGCATTAAATTTGATTTCGTATGCGTTTAAATTAACGATTTGGTACGGTTATCAGTCATAATTTTTGCTTTAGCGAAATGAGTAATTTTATTTTTATTTGAAGCAATCACGTAGTTATTGTAGTTTTTTGCGGCGTTCAATTGGTTAGTAATTGGGTACGAGGTGGGGAATAGGAACTTGGCTCACCTAGAATTTTCCATCTAGAAACTTTTATGACAATGATGAAATTATTCACAGTTACCAGCTGATTTACACTACCTTTGTACTTAAAAGATCATCGTTTAGTGATAGGGAAAGTATTCTTCAGGTATAAATCCTTTGTAACGTCACGAGTCACGAGAATGACGTCATCGTTTTTATGGATCGTGGATCTCATACAGCTGGTAGAAATATGTATTCTTATAAAGTATAGAAGAAAACTGAAAAGGTCTTTATAAAATAGTTTTAGATAATTCACGAACTATTTTGTGCTCTATCCGTAGTATTTTCAACAAAGTTAAGTTAATTATCGGTTTTCGCTTCAAAGGTGAGTGGAAATTATTTTAGACAGAATATTAAGTTATCGGTTCGACGCAATTTTGGTTGAGCACAAAGCAACGGCTTTTCAACTGGAAATTACCGAAGACACCTCCTACTGGGGTGGATTTACGGGGTTCTAAAGCACGACCCTCTAAATATTTACTTTGATGGAAACTTACCAATACGGTTTTTTTACATGAATGTTGCTACTGTTGTAATTGGGTACGATTTTCCTCTAAGATTCGAGCAAATTCCCTTTCGGCTTTACTTCCGTAAATATGTCGATTTTTGGTAAATTATACGATTTAAACTTTTATGAATAAATTACTTTAATAGAATTATATATTATGCAGGTTTGTTCACTATGTTTTCCTTCACCGTTAAACTGCTTATGGATTGAATATTATTACCCATATGCCTTTGACAAGACAGTATGCGCCCTTACTTTCAAACTTACTTTCTGTACCAATTCGTTTGACTCTACGACTTGGAAAATCAAAGGAAAGTTGAGAACATTCGCGAAGCTAACGCTTGTAAAGTATATTTACACAAGTGCATGCGACTATGTGCTGTAATATACAAGGCTGTTTACATATACTATGTTACCAGGTTATACATATGAGTTAAGTAATATATTTGTGTCGTGTTGGTATAATAATAATTATATTTATGATGGCAGGTGCCGTACTGTCTCCGTAAGTATACTTATAATTAATAATTGACAACAAATAACTTCTCAACCAAGTAACATAGTTACACGAAATATATATAACTCGGCATTGTACATATGAGTGACATTACTCTGCCTACCCCTGCAGAAAAACAGGCTTATACTATTGTGTGTAGTATCTTACTAGACGAAGTTGTGGTTACTAAGCCAAGACGCTAACTAAACTCCAGTTTTATAATGTTGACGAGTCGCCCACGTACCGGGAGCGTCAACAGACAACCGGTTTCACTCACTACTGAGCCCTCGGTACCGCTACACTAACATCGTGGACCACACCAAACATCGTACTTATGTGGGTCTTAGCTCAAAAAGCTTCGGCTGATATCAATTTTGGAGTATCGGGGATTGAGTTCAAGAAGAGCAAGTGACTTATATTGACATGAATGTCAAAAAAGGAGTCTTAAAAACCATGACAACCTTAATAAAAGTTTTCGGGTATCTTTAGAAATAATATGGGTTAGCTGCGTTAGAAAAACAAAGGATTTGGAAATGATAGTGAGATTAGAGAGCAGTTTAATATAATTTCTCTTTACGGTCGTCCTACTGTAACTGCCTAGTATGGGAAGTAGGCATCTGGATTCAAATCTAGATACATACAATGTTTATGAAATATCAATACAATACGAAAATATAATGAAAGGTAGTTTTACGAACTATCTTTAAAATACACGTGAAAGAAAATTGATAATCAGACTACAAAGAAAATAATAGATTGATATTGTGGTAATATAAATCGAAAATACCCCGAGGCTGAAAATATGCCTAGAACATCTCAATTATGTTTTCTAATACTTATTATAAGTTTCATTTCATGAATATCTAAATTGAGTGATCGTACGATGGACCTTGGAGCCTCGCTCAACGAAATGGAAAAGTTTTTTTCTAATAAACTGTTTACTAGAATCTGTTACCTAAAATTTATTTTTTTACTTTCGTATCTCTTTTGTTTAGTTCGTTGTACTCGTATTTTGTTCTGTTTTATTTTTTGTGACCAGGGTTCTTTTTATTAAGTTTTTAATGTAAACCTAATTGAAAATGTGTAGTGAATACCTAGTTTATAAATGACATGATATTTTGATGCTTGTGACAGTTTTCTTTGTATTAAAAGTTTTGTTACCAGGTTTTTACTTTTTTACGTTATTACTTTCTTTTTACTTTTACTATTTTCAAACTTTTTTATAATTTCGAATCTAACATTGATAAAGAACCTTATTTGCTATACTTAAGATTCATACGAGTGAGATAAATCGGTTATTGAAAACGATACCGAAATATTAGGTAAGTATAAGTTTCATTGTCAATAATTGTTAAGCATATACATGTCGAACTAAGAACTTGTTGTTTAATATCGTTTTCAACATAATATATAACCTAGGAAACAACTAACACAAAACCAAAATGCTGTGAGGCCGAAAGAGTTCCTCATAGTGATTACCACAGCGCTACACTTGATATCTTGGTGTGGGGTCGAGACGATATAAAATGTATTTTTGTGTGAATCATTCTATGTATTTTGCCTAATAACAGCCAGTTCTTTAGAAATACGAACCAAATCAATGTAAAATTAGCTTCAAAATTGTTGTTACCCCACACAGAGATTTCTTCTGTATCAGGGATGTATTTACAAAAGCAAATTTGATATAGGCAAACCCATACAAACTTCTATTTTAGTCATACTTATTGTGTAGGTAACATACTAAACCTTTGAGAGCAGCATATAGTTCAATTGAACAGCATTTAACAAGAGGTATAGGATTTGATACCTCGCAATTTTCGTAACAATGAAACTTCTAGAAAGTTACTTTACTTCCATGATATAGGAGTTTTAATAGTACTTATAGGGGAATTTAAACTCCTAAAATGTTAGGCAAGATCTAAAAGCCCACTATTTATAACGTTTGAAACCTAAAACAGTGTTATAAGCCGAAAATAGAAGTATATGTAGCGCACAGTAGGCAACTTTCACGCGCTGTGGAATCAATTGGACGCTCGGCCATCTCCGCCGCCGCGCCGCTCGGCTGTCTCCGGCACAGCTGACGCGAACTGTTGCTATGTGCACCGACACTGCCACACAAAGGACATTTAAATGCACATAAAGTTGTAGTTTTAAGTTAAGTTTTATGTGAAATTTACTCGTGAGTAGTGTAGAAATCTTTTTATTTTAATGTAGAGTCAAATAGGTCAATTTTGCCATTGATTATAAAATATGTTTTGTTTTAGTTTTTTTCTCGATATGATACGTATTCACACATTAGCAATGGCCTGTCGTAATCAAAAAGTCATTAAAATGTCTAAAACCTACCAAAATCTATCCCAAAACGTCGCGTTGAACAAAGAAAGTGAGTTAGCTGCGCGGAGCGTCCTAAAAACTCGCTTACCAACCCCAGTTAAACGAGCCTACGTGACCGAACCAATGTACAGACGCACACAAACAAACATAACCGCTCGCTTACACGACACGCCACGCACACGCGCACGCGGGCGGTTAACTCCGCGCGCAGCTCCGAAACGACGCAACCGCCGACGACCTTCACAAAGAAATGTGCACATCCTCCGATCTTATTGCCATAGACATAAAGTCCAAAATAAAATTTACTAACAAAAGGCGGTTAGCGCGCTCCGTTGTAAGGGTAGGTAATAGCCCCGTTGCGCTAGTGCATTTATGGCATGCACGAGTTGCCAACAATTTTTTTGGTGTTAATTTTTTATATGGGAAACTGTTATGTTGTTAAGCAGTGAGTTTGATACCTGACATTATATTTTTCTACTGGAATATAAATAATCGCATTCTTTTCTTAATTTTAGGTTTCTAAGGAATAGACTATGATGTAGAAAAACGTTATCTGTACCTGAATTAGTTATTAGGCTTTTCTGTTTGTAGGTCAATTTATACTTGTCGTAATCACGTTTCTATTCATAATAATGGTATCGTTAAGCTACATTTTACTCTGTAGGTATATAAGTTTACCCATTTTCAATTTTGTAATTTTGCTGTACAAATAAAACTTTACTTCAAGTATTTTTTACTTCTGTAGCCTTTGTTTACCGTACCAACAATCAAAACCAAATATATAGTGTATTATAATTTAAACTCCTATGAATTGTGTTATTTGCAATGAATAGTATATTGACTGAAGACTTAATGTTAGTATTTTTTGTGAATATGCACGTGTATGTTAATTACTTTGCCCATAAAGATATTATTGTTCATTTGTTGTTCGAAGTTTACTGCGTTAAACTCTAATAAGAAACTTGTTTGAATAAATTATGAACACTGTATTTTTAGCATTTAGTTAGACAAAATAATGGTTTTGAACCAAATATTTGTTATGGTAACGATAACTTTATGCATATGAGTTAATTAAGAAAATAATGTATTCATTTGCATAACTTACTTACAATTTAAAAGATATTCTTATGCTTAAGTGAACTGACTTTGGAATCTGCAAATAAAACCACTTGAACAGGCCAGCAAAATAATATCGACTTGCAACACGAATTCTATTCCAGATCGTTAACAATAATGCATTGTCCTTTTAGTGAAGCTACTTTGCCATGCTAAAATAATATAGTAACTAAGATTACTTTTACCGAAACATAATTGCAAAGCCAGGTACATTTTTAATTAAGCAATATAACTAATTTAGATAATTTTGTTAACATCAACACAAAGTCTCTACGGGACTCAAAATAGCTAGAAATAAAAGCATGTTCTATAACTAAATAAACGCGAATTCCAACTACAAAGCACAATATACTAAAAGGCAAACGTAATAAATTAGAAATAAAATAAAATATAACTTAGGGGTTCGTTTGCGAGGTGAAAGTTCCACTGGAGGCCGCCCTATAAAAAGGTTGACGATCCACGCTTAGCTCGTCCGTTCGCCGCTTGGCAACAAGAGTTGACCCTCAACACGAACTAAAACACACCTTATTTGTTCTAGGTAGAGTTTGAATTACCTTGAAGGTGGGTTTTGTTATTGATCGCCAACTTACGCGAAAAAGTTTCATACAATACGTAACTATAGGTAATCTAGTGCTTCAATTAATGTTTTGTTAAAGTCAAACGAAAGTTAAACGACGTATGTGCCTTTGTGATAGAGGTTTTAGTGTTTTGAATATGTAAGCCTGTTAGACTCTTTTGATATTGAGGATTATTGTGATGTTTTATCTTTTGTTTGAAGACCTGTGTTATTTTTTTCTTGTCTAATAAAATTACTCGTAGTATTGGTATTGATAGATTAGTAATAGTTAAAGAGCTTCATGCTAAATTTGTTAAAATAGAAGATTAGTTGTCTGATGGTAACTTATCAGTGTTGACTCACAAAGGATACTTCGGGAAAAAAAGGGACTTTAGCTTCACTAATCACAAAAAATAAAGTTTAGTAGTACTCCAGTCAAGCTATTCGTTCAGTCTTTTTTTATAATGAAATACTTTCCTTAGTCTAATTAGATCACAAATTCTACTGATATTTGTACACGAAGTCAGCGTCTTTATATCGATAGCGAACTAAAACTACAAATAATTACAAATTATACTACAAAAAAATTAATAACTTTCAGTATAGCTACACCAACGTAAGTGAATAAATAATAAATTTTATGGAAATCCTTAATTGAACCAAATACGAAAACTAGAAGTAAATATGACTTTTTCTATCATAATAAATAATCGTGTCACTCAAAAAACAACTCATAAGTCTTTGATATTCTTTTAAAAGAAGTTTCAGAGCTTCGTAATATATGAATTGTCCACTTCATTCCATTTATTTTTAACATTTTTATCTGTTAAAGTTCTTTAGAGACTTTGATTCAAGTTCAATATTTTTTGACATTGAGACCAAATTGCCTTTAAAGTGTTTTTTTTTTTATATTTTGGCACGGCATAGTGACGTTTTTTTTATTGCTATGAATGGCGAGACGAGCTGGCCATTCGCCTGATGCTAAGCGATACGACCGCTCATGGACAGTAGCAAAACCAAACAACACCATGACTTATAAAGCAATGCTTGCCATTCCACTGCACTCGCCATCCTGAGTTATGAAATGAAATGAAATGAAATGAAATGAAAAGAAAATATTTATTGAACCCATGAAATGTCATACATTATTTAGATTCAGTCACTTTTTTCCACTACCACCCGGTTTTCGCCAGAGAAGAACGGGCAAGAAACTCTAGCGTTGCTCTTTTCAAAATAAGTTTACAATACAATAATTATACAGAGGTTGCAGCGCAGTTAAATTCAGAGCAGTTCATAGATAATTTAGAATAATAATAATGAATAGTGTTATTGGTCAAGTGATTTTGTACGGCTGAGTTAGGTAAGTAAAGTCACCCAGAACGCGAAATCAGTGCACTGCTTCACCAAAGCAATGAATAGTAATAAAAGTCTTAAAGAAATTAAAAAGTATCATTATAAGCAAGTATAGCAGACCAGTCCACAAGTCACACAGTTATAGTTACAGTCGGTCCACAGTTATAAGATGTTAAGTCTCATTATTTCCAGTAGTTACTCACTGACTGCACTGCACCTGATGTTAAGCGTAATGCCGTCCAGACGGAGTATCGAATGGCATCGGACGGCATCCCATGCCATTCAATACAATTATGCGGACATAGTTTTCTGCAATTATAAAGGTTTTTTCTATAAAAAGTATGTACACAGCTCGTTAAGTTAATTGCAGAACCCAAATAAAGTTTACAAACGGGAGACGATAATATTTCTCAACATAATTATGACCCGCCTAATAAATAATTACTTATTCACTTTTGTATTAAACCATACGCTTTTTTTAAAGTGATTATGAGCAGTTTCCTGAAGAATATAATATTTGGCAGACAACCGGTAGTCGCAAGCCAAATCTGAGACATAAAAAATATAAAATAGTGTGTCATTTAAACATGACATAAGAGCAGGTAGGTAACGAGGTGCGAATAAACATTTTAACAGAGGTCATTTAACTCGGATGTTTATATTAATTTTATTCTACTTCAGTCATTCTCTATATCTTACACTAAGATGCATTTATATTCGAGTTCTGTTATTTATATTTTATAATCTGTTGCTGGTTTGTAGGTAGCTTGTAGTGGAACCTTCAGATCCTGAGTTTGATTCTCAGGTTAGACAATTTCAATGAGATTTTTTGATGTGATATAAACAATTTAATTTGCTAAAGCTTTTGAATGGTACTTTTTCTCGTATGGTAAAAAGGTTTTAATTACAAGACCCTGGCAGAAAATGAGCTCTTTACAAAAATATATAATTTTGAAACAATGTGTTTCAAATCAAAATTTTCATAAAGTACCTACCCACTATTATATTTTCATAAATTACACCACCTAAAAATGTAACCCAGAACCTCACGCCTCCACACTACTACCATACCATATATATTTTCTTAAAAATCCTCGATAATAGTATTTGAAACTGCAATCTGCAGAGTGACGTGATTATGAACAGACGAGCCCTCCTCACAACCCTCTCATGTGCAATTACTGCGCCGATGTGGGGTAAATAGACTATTTGGAATTGCGATTCAAAATTTTAGGGGTCGATACACAATAAAAATGTGGTCGTAGTAAGTTTCTAGACGTAGATCCGTGACAATCTTTGAGGTAGGCAAGTTTCTGTAACTAAGTATAAGATTGACTTTTATGTACTGTCATTGCTAAGTACTAACTAATTGTAAGTTTAAATAGCGTGGCAGATGTGGCCACCACCCAGCAGTGAACAAAATGACTGGTCGAAATTGTGTAAATTTTACTGGGGGGTCAATATAACTGATTGTACAAGACTCTAAATTATACTAACGAAAAGTAATTAGTATTTAAAATTGTGTACAGAACTCATCCAACTTCCCACTGTTTTTACTTTTTTGCCCTTCACAAAGAGCGCGTAGCGTGCATGGCGCGTTGTGCGTGGGGCGTCGCGTCGGTTCGGTTCCCGCTGGTTTATTACGGATTATTGGTGCTGAGCCACTGAATTATGTATTATTCTTTTATCCGCAAACTTTGTGTAATTGATTGGGTTGTTATTCGAGATACGACCGTTTTATCAATGGGTTTTATGCGCTTTGAGTTCGGAAATAATTTTCGTCGTTACATTTGCATGTTTTCATAGGGTGTGTAGTTGTATTACTATTTGTATGAGATTTTAAGGAGTTCATCTACTTTTTAAAGAAGTGGGTAGAGACAGTAAAGTTTCGGAAAACATGTAACTATTATACTCGTAATAGCAACATTTTACCTGATGTTGATTATAAGCAAATATATAAAATAATTTACCGAAAAAATCACACAAAGTAAATTGCCTGATCTGGACTTCAAACTCAGAACCTCTAAGCCAATAATCAATGCCTCCCTACCATTGAACTAAAGATACGACTTCAAACACAAAACAACTTTAATTATTCTGTCATTTGCACTCTAAAATAATTCGCTTACGCCTCAATTCGTTTACCTTAGAAACCTCCTTGACCGGTCCTTTGCAAGTGGGTCAGGGCCCAACCCCCCGGCTTCCTCAAACATCTCTCTCATTTATAGCAAACATTTTAACAGGGAAAACGTGTGATATTTCGAAAGAGCCTTACTTCGATCTTTAATGGTTTCTCTGCGTTTATTTGTGTATTTCTGTTTGATATTTTTAGCAATCGAGGGAGGCAGTTGCTAAATTGTTTATACCGAAAACGAAGCCATGTGGTAGTTTTAGTGGTTAGAAACACGATGCAAATAAAAATTTCGCCAAAACAGTGACAGATATTTTTTTTAGTAATTTTTAAAAATTATCTTGTTTGGGTCGTAAATACCTAGTTTTTGCGAAAATACTAATTTAAACGCTAACTTACCATTGCGTGTTTAAAAATAAAGAGGTGTACAATATTATTTTAGGAAAACTATGTATATATCACCCAAATACGACGATAAGTAAAAAAATACAAAAAAAAATTGTCGATTTTTTTGCGAAATTATTAGTTGCATTATGTCTGAATTCACTCATACTACCACCTGGCTTCGTTTTCGGTCGCAGTCTTGATATACCCTGTATATACTCAGTCTGTCGCCGTCCACTGCTGGACGTAGGCCTCCCCAAGTAAGCGCCAACCATCCCGGTCTTGAGTTTGGTTTATATCGCCCCGTAATTCTTTGCTGTTGAGCAGAGTCCTTCTCTACAATCGAGAGTGATTTTCTGTCGTTTAAGTTATATAACACTGTTTAAAATTACCAAAATTACTAAAGCTTTTAGCGCTTAAGCCAACCTCTTAACGTGATTGGTCCATGGGCATATTACTAAAACGTCTTTCTATAAAAAGAAGATCTGACTAGGTGCAGATTTTTGTAGCTTAACAATGTCAAGGATACGAAATTTAAGAGACATGGTTACAACTAGCATGGCACTGTTAGATTTGGGTCACTCTAATCTTTTGCACAATGAAATCCAGGGATTAACAAATTATTTGTACCCCGAACAATATAACCAAAAGCCAAGTAACAAACGAAACAAATCACAATTGCACATAAAACTTTAACTGATCGAGGGGAAGCAGTAAAAGATTTTGTTTCAATCAACATAGATCGTAAAGGCGCGGGTGCGGGCTTGGCTCGTAAAACCTCGATTGCCGCCCTGCCTCACTTCACTCATGCCGTTTGATTGCAGATCATAGCGTGTTTACTATCAATACTTTTGTTTACAAAGATATGGGTTTTATATTAGCAAAGAGACACTTGGTAATAGCTTAATCTGTTTCATTCTCCTAAGCCTAAAGAAATACATTGTTAAACACAAACCTTCTTCAAATATTTCGCAATCAGTGATATCCCGCATACCAAAGCGAAATGTAAGAATTTCTTTAGTGTATAAAGTCCACCACCCCGCACTAGGCCATCGTGGACTATGCGGCTTAACACCTCTCAATCGTACTCTCTATCGTAGAAGAGGCTCGTGCCCTGCAGTAGAACGCATATAGGATGATATAGAGATTTCGTGCAACATATATTCAGTCGTCCACTATTCACGTCCTACCCGATCATTTAAAGAGTTTTCAAACCTTTTTAATACTGGCTCGATAGAATACTACGCATCTAGCGATAAGTCCAGTACAGTCCGGACAGAGACGAACAACATTAATGCCATTCTGCCTCAAGACCGAATATGCGTACACAGAAAACTTATAACCCGCACTTGGCCAGCTTAGTGAACTATATCCGAAGTCTCCATCGAATCTGTTGGATGTAGAGTACTCTCGGGCTCAACAGTCCGCGAGTATAGACTGATACAGGACAGACAAAAAAAGGAACGTGACAATGACAATTGCATGGATCAATATGTCAGTTTTTACAACTTTTTATACGGTGCTCGCTATTTAGGGAAATACATATGTATATTATACTACCAGCTTATTAGTACAGCTATAAACTACACATAATAACATTTGCTTTCGACACGATCGTAATTTAAGGAGTTTTATAACTATTATGTACTACAATTTATAGTGTTCAATGCAAGAGGAAGTCAAATGTCGCCCATATCTTCCCTGTTCTTAGCTCTTCTAGTTCCATGTATAGAATGCAGGAAACAGTTGCAATTTAGCCATACATTGAAGTAAATATCGACTTTTATGTATTCTGTTGTGTTCCGAGTTGTACAATACTTACAATACATGAGAAAATGTTAACTTCTACATACCTTTGTTACATACGGTTATATGCTTAGTAATTGCAAAACTTTAAAATTAATTAAAAAATACAATTTGCAACTCATTTGTAACTACAGTATTACATTCTCTTTCAGTCACGGAAAGTCCAGTGCTGAATATAAGCCTTCCCTAAGGTTCTCGAAAGCAATCCTTCAGTGTTAAATTCGTGAAACACATAGTCCTGCCACACATCAAAATACCAAGTCTTAGTGTCGGCATTTACGAGATTTTTTTAGTATCACTACACCCAGATAGAAGCAATTATTCACCACATAAATGCTTGTCTCGATGTAGATATCGAATCCACATCCTCTAGTTTCACAGCTGCTCCTCAAAAGCGCCACAGTCTATCAATAGATATGTAAAGTCTCGCAATTCGCGATTCGTGTCAAAATTCAAATAACACGAGAGTAAATACGAAACGCAATTCGACCTCATCTGAATACGCAATAAATTCGGCCCGATTTATCGCCATCTGACATCCCTCAATTTCAACCCCCTATACGAAAATTTTGCAATTTTTACACCAGTCAGTGTCGCGTAAAAATTCAACTATAACAGTAACGAGTCGCCGCGGGGGTGCGAGGGTGGTTGTTAAGGGTGCGCTTTATCTCAGCCGATATTAAGCTTAACTGAGTCGTAAACATGTGTGCGTCGACTAGATAACGTTCCTGGGGTTGCTTCAGGTAATATATACTGGAGTATGCTTGCTAATATATTAGATTTAAAGTTTGTTTGAATTATTAATCTTTCACACAAGAAAGAAATATTAGAATGATGTGTGATTTTTACTTTACTTTACTATTTCTACTTTATGCAAAAAAATATCCGAGAGTCGTATATAAACACTTGAACACAACTTCATAAACGAATTTCTAGTAAAAACCATACACAACAAATCCCTTGCAACATTCAAATTTAATTGGTCAGCATGATTTTTAAAAACCAATTTAAAAAATATTAATTTTAAAAGATAGAGTCTCGAAGCAAAATGCTTTTAAACAACTTCCTTTAAGGTAACTACTACAAACAAACAAACACGGAATCGTTTCTTTAGTAGATCATGTAGAGTCCTCAAACATAACAGAATAAAAACATTGGTGTTACGTTTTATTCGCTATTTTGCAGTATATTGCACGAGCTTCGCGCTTTATCGTTTCTTTTTATATTCCGGATACTTTTACAAAGCTCCACCGCTTGTGAATAAATAGTTATTTTTACTGTTTGTATGGAAGTGGTAGAGTCGTATAACTTATAAGTAAGTTGGGTTGTGTAAGTTATATAAGTTCAGTGACGTTATAGTTGAGAAAATCTTGATAATACTTGATGTAGAATTGTAGAGATTATTTGTTTTTGTGTTGGTTGTTATTATTGTTGATTTGTTTTAGGTCATTTTAGAAACATTAACTAAAGCGTGTATTATAATATAAAGCCTATTCAAACTTTGAATATTTCAACTTCGAGAAATTGAGTCAATTTATATAGAGACAGTGAAGTACAAATTGTTTTAAAATCAAAATAAGGCGAAATCGATAACAATAATGTAGAGTTTCATTGTGTTGGCTTGGAACTAATCTATTGCTGCTAATAAAAACTCAAAGTCTATTAGTTTAAAAAGAATCTGTGAAATTTCCCTATATATCGTCTTCTACATTAAAAACCTCAATGTTAGGTAATAAGTGTTCCTTTCTAAATCTTGAAATATCCAACCTTCATGAGCCTACAAGTCAAGCTACATATTAATTGTAATTTGGTTATTAGCGGGACACCGCGGAAACTTTTCAAATCACGACCGTGCCTAATCAAAAACGAATAATTGTTAAAAAATCACCCCATGTAATTGCTTAACAGCTGATCCCTCGCACCCTACTTTTGCCCCGATTAACTATCAATAAAAAATAAACCTTATTCCTTTACACTCAAAGTCTTTTTTCTCTTGCTCTATTTTCTACTTTGTTCTATAACTCAAAGAAAAATAGATTTTATTTCCTGTAATTTAGAGTAGCTTTTAGTTTGGGTGAATTGTACCAGCTGACTCTAACATTTATTTTTATTACCATAGCGCGTTTTATGGCAACAGTGGGCAATCAGTTCGATTCCGGTGGCGGTAATTAAAACGTAGTGAAATTATTAATGAATTAGCTGTTAAACAAGTGTTATGTGGATATTGATAAATGGGTTTTATTGGAATCCCATTAATTAGATACTAGTTAGTCACCGCGACTTCTTTGTGATATTTTAATTATGGTTGCATAAATACGATTATAAAAAATAAAGTTTCCTTGTACGTGCATATAAAGTCCGATATTTGTATACTGAATGAATTCATTTTAAACCTATTTTAGACTTTTGTGGAGGTTAAAATTGAAGGATGGCGCAAAATAATCGAGCGTCTTTAGTTTTTTCGTGTTCACGCACTATGATGCGCATTGCCCAGCAAATGATGTATTAATTTTAAGCTACTAAATATATTTACTGACTACCTCGGTGGCGTATTTGTACTTCGGTACGACTACAAAGCTGAGGTCTTGGGTTCGAATCCCGGGTCGGGCAAAGTGATATTAGATTTTTCTTTTCATTATCAGTCCGGAGTCAGGAATTTGTGCCCGATATGGCGATAGGCTTGCCCCCTATCACATCATGGGACGGAACATACAAGGCAAAATTTAGGTGTCCTGGTAGCACTTCTGCCTACCCCTTCTGGGATAAAGGCGTGAGTTTATGTATGTACTTACATCTTACCATAAGAGTATATTATCTTTAAACATTACACCAACTTAGCATCGAGAGCTAAATATTATTTATTGTTGAAATAAAACTAGGTTTTACGGATTTTATCGCTATCTGGTTAAATTTTACATTATTTAACTTTTATTAACGATTACTTTACAGCTTTCGTGGTCACGGGCGGACAAATCGCGATAAAATCCGTAAAAAATTGTTATATTTCAATGTGTTACATTCGTGTAAATCTAAGAAACCATTATTATTTACTGTTTGATTATTTCTTATATTTAATTATTATTCTGCATAAGTATTACCTAGTAGATAAATTCTTCAAAATTAATGTGATGGTTCCACTAAGTTTACATGTAAAAGTATAATCAATAAATAGCAATGCTAACATAAAGCATTAACATTTAGTCAACCTACCATTTGACTAGAAACACCTTAATGTTATTCAAACTCAGTTAAAATTAAATTACCTATTCTATCAATTTATATATAATAGTAAATTTAATATAAATATTATAACATATATCTTGTAAATAGAGAATACGTACTATGTGTATTGATTTGTCATAAGAGCTATTTAATTGCCTACGTGACCAATAAACGAATTTCATTTCATTTTAAAGACCTAGTCAACTAGAACTATTCTAATAACATCTAATTCTCACTAAACATGACTACCATTATATATTTGACTAGAAGTCTCTATGCCACCTGGCTAATGACTAACAAGAATACAAGACGCTGGCGGCCAACCTTTAAAACTGAAGTGGCATCAAAGAAATCTCTAATGCAAGTCTCAGCAAATATTCCCAGATCATAGTATGAAACGCAACTCCTAAAAGCACTCAATAATTTGGTATCCGCGAGGATGATCCCCGCGTCATTCCCGTAGTATAGGGAACCACTCCAAATGTCAATTAAACTGGGACACTCGGGACCCGAGACTTACTTGTCCAAATCTACATGCTAATATTTTCCATGTTGGTAATTAGTAATGGGTTATTGGATAGTTTTGTGAATTTCAATTTGGTATTTAATAGCAGAGATGGGTAAAATATAAATATGTGGGAAAAGGAAGTAATAATTATAGTATAATTATATGGTGTTACTACAGCTTACTATATTTTCCTTTGTACTTATTATTTAATCAAAAAAACAAAGGACTTACAATCCTGATCATCACACAAAAAAAATCAACCGTCATAGTAAATACATTCTACATTTTCTTCTACATTATAATCAGCATCAACTGTACCTTGTTCCAAACAAAGCAACTCAGCAAATCCTCAATCACGGCCAAATCCGAGAGACAAGTCACCAAGAACAGCGTCTCATTGCCATAACGACATTTCTTCCGACTCCTTAAAAATGTATCCATCACGCGCCTGTTTAATCTATGGTAATGACGACCTAGTGTCTTAGCAAACCCCATAGAGATAGCACGCTACTCTGTTAAGGGAAGCACTTCTTAACACCCCCGCAAAACACCGTCCACCGCCAAAAAATACATTTTGAACCTTAGCTCTAAAATTCAAGGTTCAAAATGGAGCAACAAGTTTACACCGGGAGCAAAACCATCTAAAGTTACAATCTTACGCTCAATATCTCCTCGTTATAATGTAGATTGAGTGCGAGGGAGACGGATAGACGTGCGCGAGCGGGACGGGTGGTTTGATGAAATTCATGATGTTGCCAAGTTGTGTGTATTTACTCCATGTCACAAAATTTGTCGGCGAAACCTTATGATATGTATATTTTTACGAGCGTGGGCTTTGTTTGGTATTTCGGTTATTTTGATTGAAAAATATCTGCGGTTGGCAAACGCATGTAGAGATACACTCATGAATTACATATTTCGGGAATTTCAATTTATCAACGTAAGAGAAAAGATTTTATGCGGTGGAATTGAGATCACACAAACGTCACACTTTAAAGAATATGAGTCAATGAGTCGCGAATCTTATAAGCTGGAAGTATTTATCAATGCCTTATTCACTCTTTGTTTAAAACCATTTTTTTCTTTGTCTACCCAACAGGAAATTTATATGTATATGCTAAACCTAATTTCTGTCACCGCAAACCAGTAAAATAAATACTAATGTAAAACTATATAACATACAAATTATTCTCAAACATGAATATGTTAACTTAGTATCTAAATAGAAATACTATTTGTGGCATACGTGGTCACGTTACGGGAATCAAACCTGCTATCTTGGTGATAGAGCGGTGTCTATCCCCATCGCGTGTTTAATGTACCCTCGGCAGTTATTAGTTTAGTAAAGTCAATTTTGTTTTATAGGCCATTAAACAGGGCCTCAGTCACACCGTAGCGAACGTTGAAGATTAATCTATAGACAAAATATTTTTAGTGAATAGAATTTATATGCTTTACAATATGACAGCTGCGTGTGTTATCGTACTACTCGAATTAAGGACAAAGTTGCGAAATAGGAGGCGTTTTATTACACAAAGTCGGTTGGAATGGTTTCTTTGTGCTGACTACAGGGGCATATGGTTTCCTCTGTGTCTTGAGATAGGTAAAAATAATTTGTGTAACTTATAATATATTCACGTTTATACTGAATAAGAATTTTGAAGTCATGTTGATCTATTGCCAAAAATATGGCGTGAAAGATTTAAAAGGATGGACTACGATTAACTGCGTGGCGGGCTCGTGTCCACTCCAATATTAGCATCTTACACCGTGGTTGAAAAGCCATCATAATGACCCAAAAACGTGCGTTGTGTAGCACAATGATGTCATTGTATCAATTTTATTTGGATTGCTGTCCACTTGCCATTAAGTGCATGACATGAGTACTATCTGTGGTGCAAATATAAAAAGAACTAAAGCTGAACAATATTACACATCGGTGTAAGACACACTCGATTAGATTTGAATCCCGGGTCCGGACGAGGTCGTCGCCGGAGCCACACTCCATTACCTGCGCTGCTAATGCACCATTTGCTACATCCACTCGTCTGCAGACCCTCGCCTGGTGGGGATAGCTTACCAGCTCATTTGAAGAACATTAGAGGTATGGTGGAAGGGTTGTTGGGGATTGATCAGAAAAGACGCAGTTTGAAGCTTATTGGTGTCCACTGTAGTGATGTTAGGGGAAGCGAAAACTTGTGTCAACACAGAAACACAGTCCAGGATGGTAAATTAGTAATTTTCCATAACTTCAAAAAATTTTACTTCTAGAAAATACATTGCGATGTGGCGGGTAAACTCCAGGTGTGCTTCTTTATTTGGTTTGGTCGGGAAAACTACATAGATACCTTGATAATATGCGAGGGCTTCAATATTCGTAGGCCAATGTCTTGAGGCTCGGCAAAAGCGCTTGCTCAATGTCGTCAAGCAAGAGTAGGAGCCAATTGTCTTACAACCAAGCATGCCAAAGACCGGACGGCAGGAGTGTCGTTCTTTGAGTTCAGCCTGTGTATACGGTCTTCAGAATGCAGGCATAACTGTGTCACAAAAAAGACAACTATCCATCGTCGATAATCATAGCTTCACAGTCCTTACCATTAGGAGCGTTACGTTGTTTTGTATAAGAAAATACTTTAGTTTTCCGTCCGTACGTCGTAAAGTGGCGATAAACCTGCGACCTATATACAAGCACATGTTCAAAACCGGTATATAATGTATGTAAACAAGCAATTTGTATAGTGGCTGCTACATGTGGCGCTACGTCATACGAGTACATAAAAATGATGAAAACGCGCCAAACGAGGCCACTAGGATTCTCACTATTTTTTGTGTATCTTAGAATGTGAACACTGGATTAGAATTAGGAATGTGTATTTTTTACACTTTTATAGTCGGACATCCAACCACAAGGTAAGACGACGTAAGATTAAGGAAGTCGCTGGTTGATGGCCGCTTCCATCAGGTCGCTGAAGAAATCCTTGGGAGAGGGCTACGTACCGCAATGGACTATCTGTGGCTGACGAAAAAAAAATCGGCTCAATTGATGGCTACCTGTACACACCATGAATCTATATATTGAGGCACGCAAACTTGTCACATTCCGGTTACAGCCTGTACATACGGTTTCAAATATTTTGACATAATTTTGTCGATATTATATAATGCCTTCACGCGCCAACCATCACTACCACTGTACTTTCACGTATCAATAAAAATATATTTGACACTAAGTAAACCAATTGAAGGAAAACATCGTGAGGAAACCCGCATACCGTAGCGATTTTAAAGAATTTCTACGGTATGTAAGTCCGCCAACCCGCACTAGGCCAGCGTGGTGGACTATATGGCCTAACCATTGATACTCTCGATTGTAGAGTAGGCCCGTGCCCTGCAGTGGGACGCATATGGGCTGATACAGATAAGTAAACCAATGACGAAATAACAACCCCTTATAATAATAGTAAATGATAACCTAATCTTGTAGATCCACAAGGGATTATATGTACAATTTATAATGCGCCGTTATCGGTGACTTGTCTATAAGCTGATAGTAATGTTTTTGTTAGATTTGTTTGTCTCGGGTTATTATCTGCGGGTGTTATAATAGGTAGGTGTGTTGGTTTAACGTCCTTAAAACATATATGCCCTAGAATCTTTGAAATTACTGTCAATTTCAGACCAACATACAACTTGACATTAGCAATATTTGGACATAAGAGCTTCTAACTTAAAATAATTTTAACAAAGTTAGGAAGTTAAAAAATGGAAACGTTTTACCAAATTCGCGATAAAATCCATAACAAATAGGTTTATTTTATTTCTTTTTGGGCATATTAGTTTCGATTCATTGGTTTAGTGCCAGTATATACGCTTATTAAATCAGGAGGTCCAAGATCGGATCTCAAACGGGGCAAAATACATAGAATTAATTTTTCAGTTTAAAAAAAATCACTCAAGTTGCCCTGCGGATAAATCGCCGGGGCGATAAGCTCGTCCCCTATCACATTTGGAATACAAATAAGTAGGGTTAGATTTACCTTTTTCGGAGATGTAGAGATGATATGTACATGTAGGTTGAAATCTGTATCCCGAAACCAAGATGTTAGTCATTGCGAATCTCGATTACCGAGTTCTTATCACTTATCTATTAGTAGAAATGAGAGTTCCGTGTACATTCAGTTACATCCTTCACATAATCGCTTGCTTTAGGAAAAATACCGATAGAGACTTCGTTGGAAGTTAGTTACAAATTTCTAGTGTTAATTTTGACACAGTCTAAAACAATATTATTTTTTTATTGCAATGAAGGACGAGACGAGCCTGCCATTCGCATGATGGTAAGCGATACGACCGCTCATGGACAGTAGCAATACCAAACAACACCATGAGTTACAAGGCAATGCTTGGCATTCCACTGCGCTCGCCATCCTGAGACATAAGATGTTAAGTCTCGATATGTCCAGTAGTTACTCTGGCTACAATGTCCTTCAAACCGGAACACAACAGTGCATTTACACTGCTGTTTGGCGGGAGAAATAGACATTGCGGTGGTACCTACCCAGGCGGCCTCTCACATATGAGAGACCTACCACCAGTAAAATTAAACCATAAGATGGGCTAAATTCATTAAAATATAGTTAAACAGACAAACGCCAATTAGAGGTATTTTCCATATTTATTACATTCCTAGACAACATATTAATAATTCAGCATAAAAAAACCTCATTAGTTTTCACAACATTTTTCCTTATAACTTAAGATACAAAACAAGAACATTGTATGTTTATTATAATGTTTTTGTCAACATATTTTCTTTTGTTTTTGAACCGTTGCCAATCCTGTATTGACACAGTCCAAGCGTAGTACTAGAGTGACCTTGTTCGCTAACAACCGGTCCTATTTCGTTTTTTTTTGTCTAAAAATATACGTTTTTTGTATAGTATAGTTAACAAACTTTAATAAGCAGTTGTACACGTGCGACAATCATGTTATGTTTGGTACGCGATGTCCTTATGTTTTGTTTAAAAGGCCGTTTTATTTTAGCTAAAAAAATACTTCAGTAACATTTGGTTTTTCATACGACACGAAAAAGTGACGATGCAAATGGCGTATGAACCAGGGAGAGATAGTCATTGGTCATCCCTCGCCAGCCGACATAATGCCGGGCTTCTCAAAATTTGACTTGCTGAAGTCGAGACGTGGAATGCCAAGCATTGCTTTATAATTCATAGTGTTTGGTTTAGCTACTGTCCAAGATCGTACCGCTTACCATCAGCGCCATAACATGTCTCGCCATTCATAGCAATAAAAAATATTATAAATAATAAATAAATAAATACACCCAACAGTCACATAGTCCTGACCCCACACTAAGATCGAATCTTGTGTCGTGGGTATCAGAAACTACGAGAGACTTTTCGGTCTCACAAACACCCAGACACGAAACAAATATTTGTGGTTCACACAAACATTTGTCTCGGTGCGGGGATCGAACCCGCGACCTCTCATTTCACAGCCGGCGTTTAACCAACTGCGCCACGAAGGCTGTCGAAATGATGTGACATATGCACTTGCGTGACGGATATTCAACTTTATAGCTGTGGACTCATCGGAAATCTCACACGCTGCACGAAAGGATCAGCAAAACTTTTTCTTAACATCCGCTTTCTATGAGATATCTCTCAGGTCGGTCATTTGGTATGGTAGTTTCTTAGTTAAATTAAGAGTAAATAAATAGGATACAGTTGGTACCTAAGGATTGTTATAACGTCTTTGATTGGAATTACAGAGGGGACTTTTAAAAGGTCATATAAAGCTTCAATGAAGAATACACTGACGTCACCAAGTACTTTTAGTATCAATAAAACGACAATACAGAATTTTATTGTTAATTCTCTCACAGAATCACCTTTTATCTCCATCGCAGCCGTAATACGCACTAACGTTATAGTTTCTATTAAACTTTTTGTACAACCACAAAAACTAACAACAAAAGATTGGCTTTTTACATACATAAATTACATTAAACTTCGTGGCGTTATAAAACCCATGGCCACACTATAACATGGGCTCCCGACTCGACAACAATACATACCTCTCACTCTAACTCATCGAGTGTGAAAGGGACGCAACATCTAGCTTGTACCAAAATACCAAACAAAAGACTGGTTTATGACCATATCTATTTTATTTGTGATATAATTTTTATGCTTTAGAGGTTTAATCTGTTCTCGTTTTAATTGTTTTAATGGAAAAAAATAATTTATTGCTCGAAAGGTGAGATGAGGTTTTATTGCTGATGACGTCACGGCCCTGTAATAAAATAAGGGAGGGTAAGATGTACCCAATATTACATAAGATTATGTAGATATTTTATAGCTTTTTGTCCCTTTGTTCACTTTTGTGTTAGTTACATAAGTATGCACGAATAATAACAAAAAAAGTTAGAGGCAGTAAAGATTTCGCACCTTAAACACATTACTTAATGTGGAATTTTGAACTTATTCCTTCCAACACCTGAACTTGTATGTATGAGTCTATTTAAAACGGGTATTAAACGATGATAGCAAATTATTTACTAACGACTAGTCTAGAATATTCTAATACCTACTTATCTAAGATAATAGATGTCTGTGTTGGTTTAATGATAACTGTCAATTGACAAACACTAATTATCTGAATTAGATTTCTCATTGAAAATAAGTTTCATTGCATATTGATTTTAAAGATTTAGACAATAATGCTTCTTGGCTACCATCAAGTCTTCCTATAATATGATGAATTAACGTTGAAGTAGTGCGGTAATATTAAAGGACACATAGGTTATTTCGACCAAAATAGTACGATTTCTTTAAAAAACTTGAGGTAACAGACTAAATACTGTTTTGTTGGTCATTAAGATTGTTGAAGAAAGAATTCTCAAGGATTCCACAGCGATCTAAGTACGCGTGTGCGTGCTTGTTTTCCACCTAATTATTTATCAGGTAAGTCATTGCTGGATTAGTCATTGCTGTAAAATCAACGTATACTCAACAAGGGCGACGCCAGCCGTCCTTTCGCCCTGATAAGCTGATAAGCGCATGGCAACCGATTGTCATTGCAGTTTACATTGTGGGATAATCACCTCGGTCACCGAAAACACGCGTGCTCGCTGGACTGTGTAGGGGAAACGTATTTTAAAACTTTACGGCTTTATTCATAGACACATCTAAAACCCATTTTAGTTATCGAATGATTTGTATTCTTCGCTCAAACTGAATCGTTCGAAAGGGATAAAACGTTCAATAAGTAAAATAAGTTTTAAATCAGTATATGAATAGGGCCGGTAAAAAATTCATTGAAGTATTACAACTGAGGATCGAAATAGGCAACTTTTCAGGAGAATAAAATGTTTTGCTTAAATCAAACACTTTTAAAAGATAGGTTTTGAATATAATAATGATCCAAGGTTTAGTTCAGGCAGAATCCCTGATTTCAAAAAATGGTTACATTTATTTTCACACTTAATATGACGTATTTTGTCTTAACTTTGCCGTGTTAGAACATAAGCAACGATAGATACTCGGCACGTGCATTTTTCAACATATTGGCGTATCCTAATAGTAGATTGTTTTAATAGGCTTCATTCTGTACCTGCTTTGATCCTTACTATCTGCCTGTAGCTGTCCATTGGTGGACATGTGTAGGCGTCATCCAACTTGCCTTTGTCCTGCCCTAGTAAAGTCCACCATAGTCTGTATTTTTCAGATAGATCTAGCTTGACTCTATCACAATCCGATCTTTTGCAATCTATTCACGAAATATTTTAGGTAAATCATGTCGTTCAGATCGAAACTCGATAACTAAGTGGCTTGTGCAAACTGGAAATTGAAGTCGAATTTTAAAGTTCAGAGTTAGGTGCAACAGTTTTAGGTATAGAGGCGGCCAACTTAATAAACATTCAATAAAAGTGTCAAATAGAAACACAGTATATCATACATACATACATAAACTCACGCCTTTATCCCAGAAGGGGTAGGCAGAGGACACCCACATTTCTCCTTGTATGTTCCGTCCCATGATGTGATAGGGGGCGAGCCTATCGCCATATCAGGCACAAATTCCTGACTCCGGTCTGATAATGAATAGAAAAACCCAATATCACTTTTCCCAGCCCGGGATTCCAACCCGAGACCTCAGCTTTGTAGTCGTACCGTAGTACAACTACGCCACCGAGGGAGTCAGTACAGTATATCATATTTTATTATAATCGACAATTTTATTATAATCATATTTTACAATGCATAGAATATGTAAAACAGTAGCAGCGACCAAATAATGGTGTTTGATGAAACGACAGTCCATGAATACTATCCCTCACAATAGACCTTTGTATCTAGCCATGGATCCAGAGTCTAGACGGTAATCTCACACAGATATAACACACTGTATCTGTCAACACACCACAAATATTAGAGCAACAATCCATTTTCACTGTCTCAGATTTTATCAACGATGTCAGTTTTTTGCATAAATTAATTAAATATAGCAACACTGCCAAAGATAGTTGCGTTTACCTTCCTTATGATTTATCATTAAAAACAAGTTAATCCATCAACATTATCTCGCGATATTATCTATCCAAACTATTTTAAACTTTACCCTATTGTTTTAGAGTTTAATTTGCATTGTTAGAGTGTTATATCGTAATATAATAAAAACTGGTTGTGTGCAGTATAATACGTTAATTTGATAATGATTTAATTACTATGGCGTGATAAGTTGCCGCGGATTGTAATCTCATTGTGATTATTTTGGACCTATTTTGAACGCGTTTTGTACTAAGTTGGCCTTTATCAATAGGATGGAACCTGCTGAACATAGACTTTCCGCAAGGAATTCTTGAGATATCAGATCGCCCTACTATCATGGAGATTCAATGGTAGTGGATGAAAAAGTTTATTAGTCCCACAACGCGGCCGTGTAGCACAGGAATAACAAACAATTACGAATTTTCGATCAGTAAATTATTTGTCTCTGTACGGGGGTCGGGTTCTTAACTAGCATCATGTCAATCCGCAATCTATGGTTTGCTTATCATAGCATAGAGGCTCTATTAATATATTTATACACGCATATATTATTATCTACACTCCACACCATAAACTTTTCACTCCAACAAATTAGGGACATGAACCAAAATCCCTTAAAACAAACAATTAATTACACATTCCATACAAATTATGCACATAAACACTTTTACTGCCACTATGACGCTAATAAATCACAAAGTAGTAATTAAATTAAAAATTGTTGGCATTACCGCCGCGAGGCGCGACAGAACGCGACTCCGCAATTCATCATCATTAACATGGAGTGACAGAGTTCATTTTTAGTGGTTAATACTCGTATTAATTGACGAGCGTCTTCGTCAACGCTAAAAGCCTTTCTAAGGATGTTCTTCCACTGAATGATTAGCGGTACGATGCTGCCAAAACGGATTATTCAATTATTTTTTCACTAGATGTTTAAAATCGGCGAACTGCCACTTTGGGACGTCTTGCAGATAAAAAAGGAAGTTTGAATACTTTCCTTCTCATTTCAAAGTATTTATAAAATCTCGTCGGTTTCAAAAGTGTGCTTATCTATTTAGTTCTATTAGAAACCACACGTATTCTGTGTCCTTTTGTCGAAGATAGTTTTATTCCCGATTTGAGAAACATTTGAATTTAGATCATGTGTATATAGTTTATGCCTACCAATTGGTTGTCTTCATTTAACATAACTGGATCTAAAATACAAAATCGTGAGAAAACAAAACTTCTAGAATTCATAATACCTTTGTTCTATTTTGGTCACAAAAAATAAAACAGCAAACGTCATACAAAATCAATAACACCGATAATATAGAGGATGTGACAAAATAGATGAAATCACTACAGTGGCTCTTGAATATTGTAAACAGAGTTTTGCGTCATTACTTTATCATTTAGGATTTCTGCAAATCTTTCTAGTAGACGCTATCAAAATTTATGAAATCCACACAGAAATTATTTTAATTTGTATCATATTTATATTTACCATCGAAGGTGAACCACAACTTTGTTGAGAATTCGGTCCACAAAGAAACCAAGGCATACTGAAATCACTTGTGTATTTGAATTAATTAGTTACTATTAATCCCTCTTAACTGTGAAGGAAAACCTTATTAGGAACCAAAGTACCTAAAAATTTCTTCCAGTACCCAGAAATATATTATTTGTGTTCCTCCTACTCGCACTAGATGAGCGTAGGTCTAAAGGTTTGTTCCCGAATGGGTTGACCTCTTTCATAAAGAAATATTGCGCCGACTCCACGTAAGTTTGGCATAAGGGCGATCAAAACGTCATTTAGCTGTTAAATGTACAAAGATTTATTTTCTTTTTTTGCGTACACAAAATTATTATTGAATAAGGACCCGCCTTACGTAGGTAGTGCGTTGTATTTTGGGTTAATTGTACGCATTTTACGATACAATTGCAATACGTATTGTGGTAGAGCCATGCTGTTGTCAGTCACGACTCAGCGTGAAACTGCAGGCTCTTCCGGGGCGGTGCTACTGTCTCACGAAAGATTAACGTGAAGCGACAACTTGTTCAGTGAGATCGCCAGATGCCCAAGACTTATTTCCTCTTCCATCCTTTTTCTTACCCGCGCCCCTCCCGATTTAATGGGCAACACATCCATAATCCTGATGATTCCATGATCCCAGTATTGAGGATGTTCATGCGCGGCTGGGATTACCATTAGATGACCTGTTTGCTCGTTTGCCGTACCTATGCTATAAAAAATACAGGCCGGCAAAATTGTGTCGATCGACGAGAAATAGCCATCTCACATCAGTAGATATTCCACGTTTACACTTACAATCACATACGCTATAATTTGTCATGCCAATATAAATTCACATTTACCAAAACTAATTCACATGTATAGCTAGTTATAGTATAGCTAGCAGTGTATCGCTAAGTATTTGAGAGATAAGTCCCGGCGACATCGCGAATGCATTAGCGACAGCGACGCCGCGACAAACGACATCGCAACCATCACTACCTAATTAATGGACAAGCGCCGGAACTCCGTGCTTGGAGATTCTTAAATGAGAGAAATAGGTTCGATTTCTAGGTATGTTAATTTAATATTTCGAATTTCTTTAGTCTATTGTTAAACAATTCTGCACACGAATGCTGAAAAACATTCACAAACGAACAAATATCTGCTGTAGGCAAATCCGCAAATTGTATCGTTCAAGAAGCTAATTTCTAAGCCGCAATGTCAAAAGATTTTGATATTTGCGCGCATTGCATTCACAATAAGGATTTTTCTACTAACTCATAGTAAGTCTATATTCGAATGAATACACCTCAAGAGCAGCAAATCTAGCTGTATCTAAAGTCGAAATAAATTTATAAATTGTCGAGTTCCAACTCATCAGATTAAATCGAACAATTTCAAAATCAAGTTTTCAATAAACCGTTTTTGTAGCATACGTCTTTACTCTGTAATGAAACCACAAAATAAAACACATGAACATTGAAGACCCGTTTGTGAGTGGCCGGGCTTTTTGTTAAATATCATTTATAACTCGTCTCCTTGATAGGCTTTTTTTTATCTCGACAACTTTTAATAAACAATATTCAACTTTATTATAAAACAGATAAGACACAAACTCACTTCAACTAACCACAAAGATCTAATTTCGTTTTAATTAATGCCCACACTTAATATCATGCACTTGTCTCTTAAATCTATAAATAGTTTTTAAATACATTCAAATACAGACTCTACAGTACACAAAATAAAGTAAAAATTCGTATACACAAATAATCACCATTGGTCCTGCAGTAAATTTTAATCAAATTCAACTTTAAATACAAATGAGTAAGATAGGTTTTTGCGTGTCTCAGCAATCTCCAGTGGTCCGAGCTCCTAAACACGTGTTTGTAATGAACTATATAATGTTCCCGGGTCCGCTTGCTCACAAGTGTCTGAGATACTTGTAGTAATCATATCTGGTCGTAAACGTCGTTAAGTACGTTACACTTTAATGCTGATAGGATATCTTGTATTCAGTCTGGCTTCAGATGGCTTTTGCTTTTGGCAGACAAGATGGCGTCTGGATTTTTTCTTTGGTCTTTATTTGGTAACAAAGGCTTACTCAGCATACAGCCACATACAGGTATTAGTTTAAAAAACAATCGAAATTAAAAAAAAACCTTTTATTCTTTCCACCTGTATTCAAATTAATATTTATTGTCTCAAAAATTTTATCCTACTTACTTCCTTCTAAAGTTATTCTGTGCTTTCAGTACTATATTGTAAGCATCGAACATAGAAAACAAACCCACAGTAAAAGTCAAGTAGCTATTATTAGCCGGACGGCTCACGGCCCGATTCACAGTGGGAGAATTATCCTAGACCAGATCTAATTGAGGCTTATTCATATTGAGATAAAATAATCCTATAAATCACTATTCAAGTCTTTAACAGATCCTTTCATATATGTAGATCCACGCTCTATCTTACATGGCGCCCAATTTTTATGTTATTTGTAAGATTACTGTAATTTAATATGTTTTTTTTTAAATAAGGTGTCTCATTACGTCTAGTAGTTAGTTACTCTGGCTACAATATCCTTCAAACCGGAACACAAGTGCATCTACACGCTGTTTGGCGGGAGAAATAGACATAGCGGTGGTACCTACCCAGATAGCCTCTCACATATGAGAGACCTACCACCATTAATTTATCATGCTATATCCACATCAAATAAAGTGCTGCCTGTACATGGATTTCCACTACAAATAACTAAAGTTTCAAAATGGAAACTAAAACTAGTAACAATGAGATAAATCAATTCACCATAAAGATTTCTAATTGCGTCCAAATAAGTCCTACAATACTACTTATGCTATGTATCTGCATCGTAATTTAATATAGATAACATCCCATAAAAGAATTACAGTAATATCGATGGAATAACTGGCAACGTCATCGTCTGTTCATGGCTGTTCGGAATGTTTGCTAAGAGTGTTTGTATGTTTGTGTTGAGGTCCGAACAATGAGTAAATAATTATGTTTGCAACAAGGATTATTCACCTCTCACCCTCTCCCTCTCGCCCTCTCGCCCTCACAAGCCGAGCTTTTGTTCTAATGTTAATGTTTTATAATCTGTTTGTGTGAGTTGGTTCTTCACCATCGTGCGGCTTAGCTATTTGGTAATCAGATTCAAAAGGATTTGGAATTATATGTGCTATGTTTTGTAGTCTAGTTATTGAAGTCTGCAGATAATGTAGCACGCTTTTAAGTTTATTGATTAAATATAATTTTATGACACAACATAGACATCATAAATATAGATATTTATTGATCCAATCGACCCTAATTATTTAAATTTAGGCAGTATTTACTTCCTTACTCACTTACCAACATTATTAACATCATAATGGTTTCTTAGATTTACGCGAATGTTACACATTGAAATAAAACTAATTTTTACGGATTTTATCGCGATTTAGTTTAATTTTTACATTTTTTAACTTCCCGACGTTAGTCCGCCCCGTGACCACGAAAGCTGTACCTAATGAAATCGAAACGACAAGTTAAAAAATGTAAAAATCAACCCAAATCGCGATAAATTCCGTAAAAAGTAGTTTTATTTCAATATTAACATCAAGCAATATTTACATACGGACTTCTTGACTATCAGGTGCTCATTTGCTCGGATCAGAAAGTAATTTTTCACATTATTTAATCCTACATCATGCTATTTATTTCCTGTTGATTTAATTTAAGCCTTAAATATAGTTCCGAGTACACATCAGTAATGCTTGACAAGTTTTCCTGAAGCGAGACTATCAGTGCCGGCAAATAGATGTTAGCGTTATCACTGTTATCACGTTATCAGTGTTTATCGCTGGTCAATCACCTCGCGCCGATGAGTATGATATAACTTGCGTAATCAACCAAAATACTCACGTTTTCAAATTATCTTATTGTGTTTGTACATACCGCTTTATGGGGTGGTAATTTACAATTATGAGCTACGGATTGGGAGATGTCGGTTTCGATTCCCAGGTAAGGTCATCTACTCTATGTAAGTTTTTTGGACAAACTTGCCCTTTAATAGGCATTACACATAGTTTAATAGTTATTTTTAATTACAATTGTAAAGTATTTCGATTTTTTTTTATTGAGTATCTACAAATATAAGTTACAATGTTGTGTATTGTAAAAGTAATACAAGTTGTTTGAACACGCTTATCCTTGAAAATACCAGTCATGGCTTTTCAATCGATAGCTTGATTCTCGAGGAAGGTTTTAAGTTATTAAACATGACGCTACGGCTTTTCATAACTGCAGCCAAAAGAGAGGAAACTGAACATGAAAAATGTGATTCTGGTCTGATTTATATAGCATCAGATAGTGTGAAGAAGCGTAATTACACCTGTGTAAAGCCGGCTCATACAAACAATGATAAAACATTACCAAATACATTTCCAAGATTTTGTTATCAGGATGCTACGGTAAATTTCCAAAAATAACTCGTGATTACGTGAAGGATGTAACTGAATTTACACGGAACTTTCATTTCCACCAACAGATACGTGATAAGACCTCAGAAAACAAGATTCACAATGACTTAACATCTCGGTTCCGCGAATATTTTCAGCCTATATAGATATAACATATCTGCGGAGGTGTAGGCAGAGGTGCCATTACAGCTCTCCATAGTTCACTTATTTCCAACCAAAAATATGAGTTTTATTTAGTGTTTATATTTAAGTTTAGTTTCCATTGACGACTTGGATTCATTCGCAAGTCAACCCCTTATGTGAGTCTTTCGGACTAACAAATCCCGTAATATAATCGGGGATTGGAATTCGTGTACGCGGCTTTAAATTTCAACGAAGCACTGTGCTAAAGTTATCCAATGGTGTATTTGAGTTTCTGGTGCTAAACATAAAGACAATTGTAATAGGCTTCCATCGTCCAATCTCCCAAATTAAGCTCGAAAAAATTTAAACAGCATTTGTACCTCTGCCTACCTCTTCAGGGATACAAGCGTGTATATAACTATATATGTATATGTGTTATCTTATCTGGATGTGAATGCACTGGTTCTGGGAGGCACGCGGCGTCACGTACACTCCTCGCTTATCGTGTAATTTGGAGTTGTTGCCAGGCGGTGCCGCTGCCCTGGTTGTAGGGGCCACGTTTGAAGAAATATTGATATGGGAGGTGTGAGTGACATTTCATACAATTAGATGAGTTTTTTAGTTCCAGGAGGTAATTTTCATGAAGTTTTTCGGATTTACTTCTAGCTGAGACAAATTGACAGCAATTGTTTAAATTTATTTATTTTGCCCATATTTCAAGTACAAATAGTGATCTTTAAGAGGATGTACATAATTTCTTACAGACATAAGATAAGTATGAAAAAGGAAGATGAATATTATTTAAGTACTATTTTATTTTTAAGCACAATATAATTCGTTGTAAATATAACACAATTGCATACATTCATACATAGACTCCCTTTTTATCCTAGAAGTTGTAGGCGGAGGCGCCACCAGGACACCCACATTCCGCCACTGACTTTGGGCTGATAATTAATAGAAAATTCCAATAACACTTTGCCTGACCCGGGATTCGAACCCGAAATCACAGCTTTGTGATCGTACCGTAGTACAACTACGCCACCGAGGCAGTCACAGAATTATTTGTTTCAAATATCCTCTACATTCGATTTTTATCGATTCCTTAATTACTGCATTTCGGTGATCGTGGTCAGGCACCGTTTAATCATGTTTTATCAATGCATGCTACTGATAGTAAAACCCGCATTATGTCCAATGATTAATATCGCACGTGTGTGGACGTCAGCGGAATTTCTTTATATATTGATAATATAAGATTGGCATGCGGACTTTACTCAGAAAGGATGATAAATACTCTGCCTACCCTTAATCTTATAAGTAGTTCCTTATATATTGAGTGTTGTTTTTAAATGCTTTTGTCATTTTTATTTTTAATACCTGCCTTGTAATTGTGTTACTTCTTTCAAATACTAAAGAAGGTTCATCAAAAGATAATTTCAGTCACCATAGGTTCAGGTTAGAATTTAAAATGTGCTTTGCCAATAAAAACGCAGTTTGATAATTACACCACATCCTATATTTTAAGCTAAGCAGCAACAGGCTACTTTCTTATTGACGATTGAATTTTATCAAACGATTTGTACAAAATTTATCGTATGTAAAGTATGCCAACCCGCACTAGGCCAGTGTGGTGGACTGTATGGCCTAACCCTTCTCAATCGTACTCTCGACTGTACAGGAAGCCCGTGCCCTGAAATGGGACGTATATGGGCTGAATTTTATCAAAGTACACAAATCTGTTAACTTGACATTATAAAGAGGAAGGCAACTTGCATTCCGTCTCACACACACCTAGCTTTAGATAATTTATTTCCTAAAATAAGTTAAAAAAATGCACCTGTCCATGCACAATTTTTCCTGGTTTTACTATCGAATCGAAATATTTTATTTTTGTCCCTTTCCATAGCATAATATTATCTTGTGCGTCGTATATCAGTGATGTTGACCACGCCATGAACGTCTCGACACATAAAAGTCGACACCCTCGTAAAACACCTGAACGCGTTCATAAACTATCGATAAAAGTGACAATAGATTTTGACACCACGCCGGTACCATAAAGACGGGTTTTGTTTATAATAAATGGACTATAGAGACGCTAAAATGTATTATTACCGATCAGAGACGGTAAGAGATTCTGGACCTAGAATACGGTTCACAAAATCAAACTTAAACCTTTTGTGTAGAGCTTTTAAACGTATGAATCCCAAATGACTAAACAATTTCAATATAAACTGCGACGCGCAACGGTTAGTAATCTCATTTTATATTTTGCGGTTGCCAGTTATTACAAACTAAATCATTAACGACCTTATTCATAGACAGTTTTAACACCTATTTTAGTTATCGAATGTTTTGTCCCTTTCAAACGACTTTAGGATTCAGTTAGAGCGAAGAAGACTAAACATTCGATAACTAAAATGGGTTTTAAGCTGTATTAAACTGTACTTTTAAACGGTATGTTACATACATTGACGGAATCATCGTCATAATAAAATTACTTCCTCTCTAAGAATTTAACTTGTGTTTTTAAGAACAACGTTGTCCGTAGTTTCTGCTTCTGTCTGTAATACTATCTACAATCCTTCTTTTCATTTTCTTTCTGACGCCATTATAAGTCGAATGTAAGCTAGTGTCCATAAGAGACTCATCAATCTTGGAAACTCATTGTGAATTTTCAGCTTGTGCTGTTAATGACAGTTCACAGGAGTTTCAGATGTGGGTGGGCGTTATAATTTATATAATATATTTAGTAACTATCTATCATCGGTACCTCACCGGCACATCCGCTCATACCAAAGATATTCATCTAAATATCACCGGTGCATCGTAAAACTCAGTGAATCGTAAAATACAAAACGCCACATATTTTATGTGTGTTTAATAAAATTTACAATGTACATGGTTTTATGTGTTTTTTACGCGTCTTCCATTATGGCCATGTGTGAATTGAGGATGGACTACGCTCCTTTTGGTCTCGCTTCATTTTTTTATTATAACTGAGGATACTAAAATTGTCGCTTATTTTATTATAACTACAAATTACACCTTTGGGTTTTCGGAGTTGTGTGTATTGTTAGGCGGTTGCTGTGTACTTTAAGGGACATCGTGAAGAAAGCTGCATACTATAGAAATGATAAAATAATTGATTAAAAATATGTTATTGTGAAGCCTTGTAAATGTTTCGCGTTTCGGTTTCAACCTCTGTATCTTCCTCACGTCGTATTCCTCAGTGTAGAGGGTCACTAACTTGCTTATGCATCTCTTACTTCTGAACGAGCTTGCTCCATCTCGCGGCGGTGTGAAGAGCGCTATGAACTATAGTGTCAAGAGCTGTGCGGATCTGGTCAGACCAACGTCTGGTCCACGAGATCATCTCCCGTCTAGTTTGCCAGTCACATTATCTTTATATCCGGAGGCAATAAGGCTGGTTATATTTTTATAGATCGACGAGAGATAACCATCACCACCATGTGTGTAATGTGTATCACTCTGCGGACTGAACTACACAGCCGTTGCATCACTTTGTCCTGCCAGGATAAATATTACTACATTTACGACTCATTTCATACCATAAGCTGGTCGTTACTATTTGTATGAGGGATATCCAAGTCTTCTAAGACTGCCTCGGTGGCGTAGTTGTACTACGGTACGATTACAAAGTCTCGGGTTCGAATCCCGGGTCGGGCAACGTGTTATTGGATTTTTCTATTCAATATCAGTTCGGAGTCAGGAATGTATATATAGAATATTATAAGATAAATTTTACCTTCTACTGTGCCATCTGAAGAAAAATCGTGCCCGACATGGCGATAGGCTCGCCCCTATCACGTCATGAGACGGAACATACAAGGCGAAATGTGGGTGTCCTGGTAGCACCTTTCCTACCCCTTCTGGGAAAAAGGCGTGAGTTTATGTATGTATGTACCTGAAGAAAAAAGAGTCTGTTCGACAATGCGTTCATACAGAAAATATATTCATTCATACATTCTAGAAAGTAATGGGAGCTAGAAGTAGGTCTAAATTTATGAATTGATATAAAAAGGCTAAAAGGTTTGATTCTATGTTAATATAATATAAGCTTTAAACATCCCGTAGCCTATACAAATTAGAGTAACGCGCCCGCTTTTAATAAACTTATAAAAACGTTTCATTTATATCTCTCTTTATAATTCCGTTTGACTTCCTCCCTGAAGCTAGAGATTTAGCTGAAGAGCGCTCATTAGCGATTAAATTATTTAATGGTCTCCATAACGAGCCAAGTTCACATGAACGTAATCAAAGACATCAAAAAGGCACCTCTAGATTAATGCCTAAAGAAATTAATGGCGCAAGAAAATACAAAATTAATCCCGACCACTCTCTGTGTGAAAAAAGCGCAATCATCCCTCGGACGCGGCTTAATTAAAGCATAAAAATGCAAATTCCACCACCCCGGCCTACAACCCTCGGCGGTGCACGCGCTGTCAAACAGTGAGAAAAATTCTTGCTAGTTTAACACTGAGTGTTGGCGCCCGGGGATGCCCGGATATTATAATAAATAATATGTATTAAAACATGGACAATTTTTATTAAATGTAATCTGTCTGATTCATTCACTACGTCTGATTGATATTAATAAATGCGATTTAAATTTAGATACTTAAATTTTAAGTTCTTTTTTTTCTAGCGACATATTTCGGGACATAAATGCATCTTTATGTTAGTTTTATCTTCCAGCGTATTGGGTATTTTTATAAAATGATTTATTAAATATTTTAATCTACATTTTCATCACCACTGAAGATCATTTAATCTCCAATTTTAATATTATAATACACGCACAGACACCCCGCACCGCTGTAGATATTCAGCCGCTCAATTTAAACGCGAAATAGAAATTTTCGATCCCCGCCTCAGCTTTGAAATGGAAAATTGTTTTTTTTCTCGTCTCCACAGGGATCATTTTGTTAGTATTTTATTATTATTCAAGTTGGAAACTCGACGGTATCGCACCAAATGACTTTTCGCCTTAAAACTTGCCGCCTTTATAGGGGCGAAAATAAAAAGCATACTGTTGCCGAAATTACTCGAGAAATATGCGCGATTCCCGAGATTTCAATTACTGAAGCCTGTTTGTGACAGCTCTTATGGACCAAGTGACACGGATTCATAAATATTAAGGATTTCTTGTTTAACTTAAACTTAGAATAGGCCAGGCACACATTGCTTACTATCGTGTTCCTTATTTTGAAAGAAAAGTTGTTAAAAAGATCTCTCTAGATTTTTTTAACACCCACAGTCACCATTTCCGATTTTCCAAAATTTTATTGTTAAGATACCAGAATATTTATGTATGATAAATAAGACTAAAAAGTTATATTTTAATTTTAAAAATCTATATTTTATCAATTCAAAGACATTGAGAACGTAACGATACAATAGTTTTTTATAATATAACATTTGTATAATTACATTTTTGTTTCACGTCTTTTTATTGTATTTGAGGTTTATCCAACAATGCTAGATTTGGTGCAGAAAATAAAAGATTTGAATATTTTAATATGTAATACAGATATAAATTTCGTCAAATTTTAATTAAAACTTTAATAGTTGCCCACGCAATTGTGTCGCTTTGTCAATTCAAATTATGTCATCCCTTTAAAATTAATTTTAATAGACGCATAGTCTCTTAAATAATAATAGGTACCTATGTGTATACATTGAAATAAATGTCTTGTTTCATAGGTATCAGAAAATACGAGAAACTTTTTGGTATCAAAACCCGGACAAAATACTTTTAGGTCCAAAAACATTTATTACGGTGTGAATCGAACCAGCAGCTGCTCGTTTCAGTCAACTACTTAACCAACTGCGCCACCGCAGCCATTAAATTGAAGAGTGATAATATTAGTTTAATTCACGTGATGTTTTCCCCAAACATCTCCTTTAGGCTTAATTTACTAAGTAAATATTTAGGTGTATCAACAGACACTACGCCTCACAATCGATCATTAGTTGTCATCCGCGCAAGATAACTGTCGTCACGGCGGTTCTATGACGTCATCGCATTGTTTTTGTTTTGCTTGATTTGTTATTGAAGATTGGTGGTATTCGTTATCTTTATGACATTCGAAATTTGTAATTTTTTATCACATGTGACATTACTTGTTAAAAAGATATGTCCTTGAGTTTACAATATTATTACTTTCCTATTTAAATAAAAAAAGATGTGCCAAATAAACTGATTTCTAACATCTTAGTCGACGGTGATGACTTCTTCTAGTGAAATGTTTTCTTCCATCCTCCTGAAAAATTAAAAAAGTCGTATCAATTAACAATTGCAGGAACTTTTCTACTTTAATCCCATTTCAATTAGAAGGATATTTTAGTTAATTTAAGTTTATAAAAATAACCCATTCTGAGCGACAAGCATGACGCTTACAACCACGCAATTTCCTCACATCATCATTCTCGCAAATAAAAATACTGTAATTTTCCAACCAAATAATATATCAAATTAACAGCTGGCATATATTCTACTACCCTACATCAGTACATGTTTACACACAAATTGGCGTCGACGCGCGTGACCTTGTAACCATAAAAACACCATAATGTGTATATAGAGTATATGCTGTATAACAACCCGGAACCCCGCAGTCCGCAGTCCCCCCTATAGAACAAATATAACATTATCACTGAGCACACATGTTTGCGCACATCGCTCGTTGATCGCGAATTTGTTATCTTCGGTAAGAGAGGACCAGTAGGGTAATATATAAAAATCTATGTTTAGTACACTTTTTTGGTGGTATAAAAAATATTTTTTTTGGATTGTTAAGACTCAATATTATTGTTATAATCTTCGGCTAAGAGAATTTCACTGCTGAACCCAAAACGTATGGGTATTGTAAAAAAAATCTTTCGGTTGATTGGGTTAGATTGGCACTATAAACAGCATTAACATTACAAAAGCTAAATAGTATTAGATAACAATATAACCATAACAATTTGTTTTGTATTGAAATAATAACTATATAAAAATTGTGATAATTCGAATATAGGTATGTCCCGAATTAGTTATATATATCTAATGGAAAGTGCTAAATAAGATTTCCAAAAGGCTACATTAACTGAAATTTATCATTCCTTAATTAGCATTGTAAACCTATTAAGTATGTTTTGCATATTCGAAAAACAATTCCGAAAAAGGAATTGCTAATAGACCTGTTTTGTTTTGTTGGTAGCGAATAACAAGTGGTGCTAATTATCTAGTTTACATGTACGAAGATGTACCATAAGCAACCATTCTAAATAAACCAAAATAGTTAATGCCATAAAAGATTTAACAATTGAATCAATTAACATAATACTTGTTATTCTTTCTCGTCGATTTCAATGTTTTAATAATTTCAATATATACCTCACAAATACATAATTGTATTAAATTTTTTTTAGCAAAAGATCTTCAACATATAATTTATTATATAATGACCGATCTCTATTCAAAATAGACCTTCAATGACTAACTTACTGGTGGTAGGTCTCTCATATGTGAGAGGCCGCCTGGGTAGGTACCACCGCAATGTCTATTTCTCCCGCCAAACAGCAGTGTAAATGCACTGTTGTGTTCCGGTTTGAAGGACATTGTAGCCAGAGTAACTACTGGACATATCGAGACTTAACATCTTATGTCTCAGGATGGCGAGCGCAGTGGAATGCCAAGCATAGCCTTGTAACTCATGGTGTTGTTTGGTTTTGCTACTGTCCATGAGCGGTCGTTTCGCTTACCATCAGGCGAATGGCAGGCTCGTCTAGTCATTAAATGCAATAAAAAAAAAAAGAGATCACAGCTCCCAAAATACTATTCTAAACATTAAATACAAGTCTTAATTATTAAACCACATGGATATTACAACATTCAATAGCACTTCAAACAACAAAGATAATTACAACATTGATACATTGTAATAAAACTCTACGTCGCCATACTGTCTCTCCGTGCGCAGGTAGAGTGCGCACGCGCAGGACACGCGGCGCGCCACTCCGTCTCCGCGTGCTTTACAATACGCAGCTCTACGTATTTATAGTGTGAATCTATCATCACATATCTCATGGATCAGCTTCGATTTACGATTATTGGAGCTTTGAGTTTTATTAATAACGTGGAGAGTTGAATAATTTGGTGGCGAAAAGCGTCACGAAACATTAGAAAATGAAATTGTTGTACAATTATATTATGGCATCTTTTACAAATATACGGAGTTAACATTTACGGTCAATATTTGTCTATGCAAGAATCTAACTCGCATTTTAGCGCCGAAATATTACTGTACGATATATTTTAATAATATCAGTGCTGAAAAAACTTGCTTTTAACAACAGTGCACTTTATCAATTAAACTTTCCTATTTTTAGTTTTTCTTGTTAATGTCAAACTCTACATTTTTACTTCCACAAAGAGTCAATCATGCAGTTACGTAACCGCACTCGGTGCTCGAAGGCTCTACATTAAACATTAACTCTACTTGCGCTGTCGAGATAATTACCACTGTCAACAGCTCTACAAGTGGCTTTACACGCTCTACTCTTTATTTACACTAACTTTTACATCACTGAGAGATAGCGTCAAAAGTGTTGTATATTAACTGATTTATTACATTTAGTTGGGGAAAAAATTTATATGCTTAAATGGTATTCAAAATACACATTTAACCCCAAGAAATGAAAGCAGAAAAGTTACTTACAAAAACATGGGCGTATGTATTTAAATATAGAAATCTTGAGAGTCCTAAAAACTAGTCAAATTTGCTCTACCACTGGCCCCGCTCTACCAAAGTAAGTCGGGATATAAACTCGTGATTTTATTTCTAAAATCAGTCAATTGTTAGCATTTTCGATACATTGGGTTTGCTCAACGCTGGATTTCCACATCACAATGTAATCTTTATATAACTCTGTATATTCAACAATTCCCAGTTCATAATTGATCCAACGTTGGTCAATAGTCACGCCCAATCAAACACAGGCGAGCCGGCAGTGCAAATACATATAATCCTTTCCGGGTTTGCTTAGTGTCAGATATCGATGCAAGGACGTGTCACAGACACTCTGTGTTGTGTGTCTGTATGTACACATCGATTTGAACGTGCAAGAATTTTCCCACAGGAAATGTGGGTTGATTTGAAAATCTAGATAAAAAATAGGTATAAGGAAAAATGACATACATATACATAAGTAGCTTTTAATGAAATATGGCTGAGTGTAGTTGATTCTATAATCATGAAGGGTTTGATCTAGTCATATACTGGTCTAGTGCGGGTAGCTTAATATCGCACATCTTCAAACAGTTTCAGAAAAATCCTTGAACAATGCGAGCTTGACTATGATTTCCTTTCCTTTGTTAGGTCCATAATTAGTGGCGAAAGCCTACAGCGAATCGACATGATTTACCCGACTGTTAAAACAGGGTAGTATATTTTCTATGAGTTTCTTTTTATGCTAGAAACTATCACAACTTCAATAGAATACATCTGTGACCCACTTCAATGCAAAGAATCCAAATATGATTGAACATAAATTGGCAACTACAAACCAAATAATAAAAATATTATATTCATTTAATAATTCAACGGTGCTGTGTCCTCCAAAAATATAGAGCAAAATTCCATCCCATTACATTTCCACGTCCCATAATATGAATGCGATGTTTGTGCACAAGCGAGTGATAGAGTCGACTAACGATCTCTACACAGAGAACATCAATTGCGTTAACAAGCTCTAACGAAGTACTCTTCCATGGCGCGCTAAACGACTCTATCTTTGGGTTGTTTTTTGTGTTTGTTTTTAATCTTTGGGTTGGTAGAGTTTTGGTAGAGTCGTTGGTTTAGAAAAAGTGAAGGTGAAGGTGAAATAATTTCATTGGTTTTTGATTCGAAAGACATTACTTATTCCGGAAATTCTGGGTTCAGCTTCCAAGTTAGGTGATTTAGTATGAGTATATTGATATTTAAGAGCATTTTCCCAAGACTGGATATTACTTAAAAGTTTGAAGTCACCGGGAAATTGTAAGTCGATAAAACGTCTCCAAGATTTATAAATATCTTATTGCATCACTCGCACTTCAACGTGAGATAAGGGCAGATAAAAGAAAAAGTTCTTATACACCTCGTCACGATGATGAAAATCCCGTCCAAGTGACCCACGTTATATTAAGTTTTTCCTTTTTATTCTTTTTTTATTATTGTCGTAGGCAGACGAGCTAGCGGCCCGCCTGATGGAAAACAGCTGCTCATGGACTCTACAATGTCAAGGGCACAGACAAGCCGTTCCCTGCCGTAAATCGTCTGTTTTGTATACCATCTCGACCGGTCGACATAATTGTGTGTTAGTAGATTGTGCTTGCATGGTATTGAAATCTGTTCTTATTTTGCATAAATTTTCTGCTGGATGCCCAATGCCCCTTTCCTCTATCAATCCTACTTCCTTCCCATTCTCAAGATTTGTTGGTCCAGCAACACATCTGTGATCCAAGCGTGTGGATATTCATGTGCAGTGATCGCTTACCATCAGTTGACCTGTTTGCTCGTTTGCCGGACTTGTATCATGATGTATCAGTCCACAAACGTCCCACTGCTGGGCACGGACCTACTCTACCATCGTGAGAATCGATTGAGAGTGGTTAGGCCATATAGTCCACCACGCTGGCCTGAACTTATTGTATAAAATAATCCCACAGCTATAATACAATGTAGCGTCCCTACAGTACGATATCACGCCGCACCACCGGCCCGTCTCCACGTGTAACTGAACAGCTAAATATTGACATTGATAAGTGATAAGGTGTCAGTTGCATAACCTTATTTGCCGACAGCTGGACGCTACTTTGTTACGCCACTAAATACATATAATATATTTTTGGAAACTAATATTTGTATACAGATTAAGAAACATATGGTATTTCGTTTGATATTTTAGGAGTAAACACGTTAAGGACTTTTTTGGTATGTAGATGTTATTGGATATTTTATTTTGTAGTTTTACACTCACACCGTATTCCTAAAAGAGGTAGACACGGGTGACTAGTATCATTGATAGGCCGCCGATCTGCTTTCGGTCCCAAAATATAATAGAGACCTATCTCAACCTATACATATTCCGACATAATTTTGAATTATTCCAAATAATCATAAGAAAAATGGTACTCAATTAATATGTATATTGTCTACTGTGTCAAAAGCTCCATACTATTCAATACATAATGTCCTTCGACTGTACTCGTAATGTACATAAGCCGCTCTCAACGAACCGACATCCCAACAATCTATAAATAAGCGAACATTCGAGACGATAACATATCAGCACTACAAAGTCTAGACGGAATTAAAAGCTAGGCTCTTTGAAATCTAATCGACGGCCCTTCACACTATCGCTCAAGTGCCGTTCACGTTTTAATTTTGTTGTTTTAAGTAGTTGCGTGTGTAAGACGAACCATTTAGAAAATCATAAGTTTGTTGCTTTTGCATCTAATATCTGTATCTTTCATCTCCAGCCATACGAAGTTCAGTCTCAAAAAATTGAGAATGAAGCTCACCTCGCTTGGCAAATGGATTCGTTATTCCTCGTGCTGATGAGGGTAATACTTGTAACCTGCCTGTTCTTGTTTTTAACTCACCATCACCATAATCTTTGCGATTGTTATTCATCTATTTGTCGCTCGCCTGAGATTCGTCTGTTAACAGGATGCGCCGCATGTAAGTAAAATTAGCTTTACTTTCAAAAGTTGTTGTGGGGAGCCCTTTACACTCCCTTAAGTTTTGTATAAACTTAAAATATAGTTATGCTGACGCTAAAACTCTTTTATAAAGATAGTAATTACCGAAGATGGGGTGGAAAGCTGGCTGTAAGAGTATTACCATACCAGTATACCAATTCTTTTGACCTCAGTTGAAATTAGAAAAGAAGAAATAACATAATGGCTTATACATAAACATAATATACATAATTAATGGATGTAGTTGATAACGTGGTCGGACCGCAGCTCGACCGCAGGCTAGCGCACATTTATAATTGATATCGACTAGTACGAGCGCCGCACCAGACCTATTTACAGAAAACAATTACCATTATTCTATTAGATAACGTAACACACACTTATGGAACCGTCAATAAGTATTGCATCAGACGTTCATGTATATATACTTATAAATATGTAAACTTTTTAAAACAATGATGCTGTACCACTCAATGTTATTACACTTTATATAATCTAAACAATATTATAGACATATTTATATGTAGCGCGACTACTATAAGTCAGCGCGTGGCGAAATAAGGAACTACAAATAAATGTAAAGTAAGTAAAATAAACTGCCTCGTTGGCGTAGTTGTACTACGGTAAGATTACAACCATTAGGTATCGGGTTCGACTCCCGGGTCGTGCAAAGTGATATTGGATTTTTCTATTAATTAAAGTCAGCAATTTGTGTCCGATGTGGCGATAGGCTAGCCCTCTATCACATTGTGGGACGGAATACATAAGGCGAAATGTGGGTGTCCTGATAGCACCTCTGCCTACCCTTTCCGGAAAGAGACGTGAGTTTATGTATATATGTATGTATGTACATTACATTGCACTGCGCTCGCCTTAAAATAAAAAAAAAACTATATACCTCATAATATACCTGATATTTTAAGATATTAGGTGTAAAAAGAAAAAGAAAAGAAAGAAAAAAAGATTAAAAAGAAGTGAAATAATTACTTGCAATCAAAGCTCAATAGTGACTGCACTGTTGCTTGACGGAGAAATAGACAATACAGAGGTACCTGCCTAGAAAGGCCTTAGCTGTTGTATATGCACCTAACACCTAATGAAAATTATTATAGCAGTACATAGATAAAAAATATGTTCAATACCAACAAAAAATTACATAAAAGTACCAAAAACTCCTTTCGGTCATCGTTTTAATACCTCTATGATAACAAAACAATGAATTAATTCCACAACTATACAAAATAAACAAATATCAAAGAAAAATAGAAAGGGGTACATAATTTGAATCCTTACGGGGCAATAATTCGAGGAACAACACGAACAAACAATTACAGCGTCTCCCCCGCGGCTATTCTAAATACCCCGCACCCCGCACCCTGCACCCCTTAAACCAACCCGTAATATTAGAGACAAAAACAAATTCGATAGAAAAAGTCAAGGGTTCTCGACCGGTCCGGGAAGAGTTACCACGCGTTACGATTTTGGTGGGATAGTCCGGATTTTGACAAAGTTGTCCTACATCTTGACGACTCATTATTTTTGTCTCTATTTTCGATGACAGAACTATGATGTAGTTTCCTTGACCCTCAGTTTAAAAAAAATGGAAAAAAAAATCCGTAGCTCCAGTGAACAAGCATACTGAGCTAGCCTGGTGGTCAGTTATTGCTGCCGCCCATCAACATTCACGACACTTGAGTCGTAGGAGTCGTAGACCCTTGGCTGGTCTCTCAAAATGGTAGGAAAAGAGAAAAAAAATACATGAAGATATAAGGGATATTGAATATTTATCAATCACCTTTAATTAATCTGAACAATCCTGTATTATCTAACTACTAGATATTATGTAAAGCGCGCTATTTTTTAAAATCTATTTTCGGCAGTAATTAACACAACAATTGCGTAATCACCGTCAGACCGACCTCTGATAATCATTAATCTCCAACGATCAACCAATCCCGAATTAATCCAAAAAGTGGGCACTCTAGTCCGGAGGCCCGCCACGCCCACGCGTGGGCGCTGTGTGGGCGAAATCGTCGGCACAGGTAGGGCCTGCCGCGTGCCTTGTGATGGTGATGTAATCTTACTAACAATGTTGCTGGAACAAATAGTTTTATACTTGAGCTTTGATTTAAATTTATTTTTATATGATTTTTTATTTTTCGGTTCGAGAACTGATGTATTTTCAAAGTGGGTTTTGACGTCAAACGAATATAACGAAAACCAAATCCTTTATCACTTTGAATAAGATTTTCAGTTCGAAAGATCTTATAAATTGTCGGAAACTAAAGTTTTTTTTAAGTGCAACCTCGTATATGTGAAAATAACTCGGCGTCATAATATATGTTGAGAAGACAAGAAGCTCGGCGATATGTGGAAGGCTTTGGAGTCACCTCTGCTTACTCTATCGGGAACAGAGGCATCTTACTCTATCGGAAACTGAAAACTAAACTGTGAAATGGGTGTATCCCATACTGGAATAGAAAGGGTGTATGTAACAAAGGACAAGAAAAGAAAGGATAGGCAAGCGAAGTGTCGGACGCCTACAAGGTGGACGGACGGCCTGGGTAAAGTTGCAGGAAGTGGCTGGATGCAGGCCGCTTCCAACAGGTCGGTGTGGAGATCCTGGGGGAGGCCTGTGTTCAGCAGTGGACTTCCTGTCCCTGACAGAGAGATAGATAGATATTACAAAAGTTTCTGATGTCTACGTACCGGGTGTAATATTCCAAAGCTGTGAATTTACAATTATATTAACAAAACCCGAAAGTCTTTGTAATAGTTTATATGAACTCAGAAGAAATTCACAAGGCTCGGACAATGTAAGATTTTCTTAACAATACTTTTCAACTACAAATACTAAATATCTTTGTTTTATATTTATGCTGGTGTTAAATAATTTATCACGCCCTCTTAACTATCAGAAACAACCCAAAATTGTTACGTTAAAAATCTTTAGCATAAATTATAATACCTATATGAGCCGACTTTAAATGTTTTAGAAGCAAAGCATCCCATTATTTCTAATAGCCACGACACGAGGAATCTTAATGTGGCATCACAATAATGACGGTGACCCACGGTTCAGCTCTTGGTAATTGCCAACAAAAACTTACTTGATCCAAGATTACTCCAAAGAGTTATCTCGACTAGTCCCAAATACCTTTCAAACAAATAATAGTCTTTATACTAGTATTCTATGTTTATAAAATAGGCCTTAAAGGAAAGCTGTCCAACAAGATCTTTTATTAAAGTCTAGTACAATTTCAGCGGTTCTAAATCGACCAGAGATAATTCATATTACCCGCCTCGCATGTATCGACTAGAAAATTGAACAGATTTCTAATGGCGACATCAAAAACAACTCTCTAAGCGAACCCAACTATTTTTGGATCCGAAACACCAAAAAAACTGACTGCATATAGAAACCTAACGCGATACCAAGAGGAAACACACAAAACCTGTATCAATAGAATATACACTTTTATAAAGTGCCTATACCACTTTTCAAGCTTCAATTGTGAAAACTGGCTTTGACAGCTGTTTTGAATGAAATGCACATACATTTTTATTGCGGGAGAGACAAGGATAGATACAAATCATGGGCTACAGTTCATCTAATAAGTCGTATTATAAGTTGAACCAGCAAAGGAAAAATAAAATTATTTCGTAGATATAAGGCTGCTTTTCGAATGGCATTGTTTAGGATATAAGACGTTCAAAAATTCCGTTTAGCGCCCAACAAACTGGTGGAACCGGTCGAGTGGAGGCTTGTCTCTCGCCCAGGGTCGTCAGAAATGAGAAAAAAAGCTAATTTTAATTATTATGAAATTGCGCATTAATTTTTTTTAATGGCAATAATATTCTGTTCGCTTCCTTGACTCGACGAGGCCTATTCACACCCACTTTGTATCGGTTGGAAAAAACGCCAATCGTCGTAAAATCGGTTTTAAGTAATAACACTGGTTCAGATGTAAGCTTTATTGCATAACAAATATTAGTTAATACCTACGTTATGTGCGTGTCGTAAAGCTGAGAGATCGTATTCGTTTTGTATTTGATAATCGTGCGTATAAAATTGGAAGTTGTTAAAACATTTTTTTTATATAATTCACATTTTAAGACCAGGTTCTTTCGGATACAATTTTTATTAAATCAAAAGAAATCATTTAGCAGTCACAAAATTCTTAAAAATATTAATGTTATTTTTCCAAACATGTTTTGGTTTTTTTGGTAAAATGGAGTGCGGTGTAGGTAGCCCTGCGTAGTTGGTAGCTACTGGCTTACGCTACTTTTTCTGTACGTGGCAGCCGCTTGTTGTATTCAATGCGCTCTATACGCCCGTACCAGTTACTCTTGTATATTAATGGATACAGCGTCCCTGCTTGCGGGACCTTCCAATCTTCTACATATACTATAGTATATACGTCCTGCTGGAAAGTATGATTGAACCAGGTATCGATTTCGAATATTTTATATGTTTTAGAATCATTATCATTATCAGTCCGCTGCTGGACAAATGCATCTTTCAAGGTACGCCACAGAGCCCGGTCTGCTGCTTTACGCATCCAGTCGCTGCCAGCCTTTGTCCAGCAGTGGACTGCAACGGGCTGATGATGAGGATGATCATCATTATCATTATCATTTGTCGGTGATTATCCAATACACTCTCACAGAAACACGTATGAAATAAAAGAAGCAGTACGTACCGAAATAACATTTAAGATGTTGACCACCCAGGTATCGATATTTTTTAAAACCACAATTTAATAAAAAAAAAAAAGCAAAATATTATATCGTATGGAGAAGTTAGGAACAAATATGTGTTTAATCTTGAAGTATGCTGCTGATACAGCATAGCAACACAACACTAAAGTGAAAGGTTCTATCCTCAAAATTAATACATAAAACTGGAGAAGCCAGATATTACAGTAATCCTTCTTTCAATATCAATTATGTGTGATATTTTCGGATTTCTCGTTGGAGCAGAAGCAGAGCAGTTCACAAGACCTAATTCTATTCAAGTAATTTCTGTTTTAATAGAATTAATCTAAATTTAATTTTCGTTTTAGTACCTTCTACTCCATTGTATTCTAGAAGAATATTACAAATAGAAATTAGAAGCATTACCTATGGCTTACCTACTGCCTTTATTAGTATCGAATTAAAAAAAATGCCTGATATTTTAATTGTGTTTTGTCTATACGACAGCCTCCGTGGCGCAGTTGGTTAGACGTCGGCTGTGAAACGAGAGGCCGCGGGTTCGATCCCCGCACCGAAAACAAATATTTGTCTGATCCACAGGTATTTGTTTCGGGTCTGAGTTTGTGAGACCGAAAAAGTCTCTCGTAGTTTCTGATACCCACGACTCGATCTTAGTGTGGGGTCAGGACTATGTATTGACTGTTGGGTGTATTTATTTATTATTAATATTTATCTGTAAGTCTTTAATATTCAGCCCTTCCGCTTAAGCCACTAAAGATTAAGATGGCTATTTTGTTATTCTACTCCCCACAAATCAAGTTTATGACCGTTTGGCGGTTGGTTACAAAATCAAAAGGTAATAAATAAACCAACTTTCGGATTTACATTAGTGGAGAATTTTGTGAGTTTGACGTAACAATGGCGATCATTATACTTTACATAACCGTAGTTTTATTGTTAAGTTTGGTTTTAAGAAATCTTTTATGTAACGGTTTCCAAGTAACCTTACTTTTGAGTTGCATAGTTACCGATATACGTAATTGGTCCCATCATGAAGTGGCCTGACATAGTTCTACTTCAGATCTCAATAAATGGTATGTTACCTCGAATCGAACAGCGATAGTTTATTATTAGTGGTTTAAAGGACGTCGCAGGTTCGAGTACCAGAAAATTACTACTGTCTTTTAAGAAATGACGTGTTTTTTTCTTAATATAGTTACTTACTATAACGGTGAACAAAAACATCGTTAAGAAATAAGAACCCGTATACCTCACAACTGGCCACAAGTAATTTAAATTTTGACAGCCTCCGTGGCGCAGTTGGTTAGACGCCGGCTGTGACTGAGAGGCCGCGGGTTCGATCCCCGCACCAATAGAAATGTTTGTGCGGCCCACAAATATTTCTCTCGGGTCTGGGTGTTTGTGAGACCGAAAAGTCTCTCGTAGTTCTGATACCTGCGACACAAGACTTAATTGATCTTAATGTGGGGTCAGGACTGTTGGGTGTATTTATTTATTTTATGTTATCTAAAGAGTTATCAACTCGCATTAAGACAGAATGCGATTAAGACCTGACTCTCAATATTTATTACACATACATAGCATACATAAACTCACGCCTTTTCCCAGAAGTGCTACCAGGACACCTATATTTCGCCTTGTATGTTCTTTTCCATGATGGGCTAGGAAGCGAGCCTATCGCCATATCGGCACAAATTCCTGGCTCAGGATAAATCAATAGAAAAATCCAATATCAGCTTTGTAATAATACAACTATGCCACCGAGGCAGTCATGTTTATTCATATACAGCAGTAGATATTATATACACTGATGTAGATAGTATTAATATATCTGCTTCAAAATTGAGTTGCAAGTTTCTACCCGAATATACGAGTACATAGTTCCATACATAGTCCTGACCCCACACTAAGATCGAGTCTTGTGTCGTGGGTATCAGAAACTACGAGAGACTTTTCAGTCTCACAAACACCCAGACCCGAAACAAATACCTGTGAATCACACAAACATTTGTTTCGGTGCGGAGATCGAACCCGCGGCCTCTCGTTTCACAGCCGGCGTCTAACCAACTGCGCCATGGAGGCTGTCAATAAAAGTAATAAAAGACTAGTAGTCACTAGATGATCTCAAAATTGGTTTAAAGCGAAACTTATCAAACCAATAAAATAAAATTGCTTCTAAAATACATAAACACGAGCTATCCTTACAGACATGCCTACAATCCGCGTTATAAAAAAACCTAGGTTAGTTCCCAACTCGTGCTAGTCGAAAATTGTAGAGTCGAATAATGAGGTAGAGTTGAGTGGCTCTACCACTCTCCCTTTGTAGAGCGTGTAGAACTCGGCTCAAAGGGGTCGAGAGGTGTTTCGATCTACGAGAGCGGGTTCTGTAAGTTTCTTTGGTGTAGATTTTATGTGGAAATGGGAGCTCGTAATAGCAGTTTCTTGTGGACCGGAAAAAACAATATTTATTTGGATATTACGCGGAAATGTTTGGGAAATATATCAAAATACTGGGGTTGTGTTTTTGGAGATATTGCGTGATGGAGGGACGTGAGTTTCCTCCACAAAAATATTCAAATGGTTAGTAACAAAAGTCAAAATATAGTTTTAAGGAAATTTCTTAGACTGGTTAGTAATCTGGTTTAATGGGAAGACAAAGCCCACTATTTAAAGGCATTTTACATCAGACAAATAAAATGATATCACTATCATTTAATTACATTATAAAATTAATCATCATGAGTCATCATTAAAACGTTTTTAAAAAAAATATTAAAATATAACCTTACTCAGAACTTTAATGGTAATTACTCGTAAAAATACTTATTAAAATCAATCTCTAACTTTGAAATTATTGATTGTTTTAGGTATAATTTCACTAAATTGGGGATAAATTGGTTAATTGATAATTATTGAATGTAACAATACTTAACAGCTGTTCCGATGCTACTTCAGCTTAATTGATACTATTACAGTCACAAACTAACCAATCATTAGGAATAGGCAAAAGTTTTGTTAATGTAACCCTCAACTCACTGATCTTATTTCTGTCCCATACCGACCAATCTGAATCCCAGGCAATACGAGATAAGCTTACACAATTCCTCAGAGCATTCAGTTGAAACCATACGTACTTCAAACAAATCGACAGCCCCAAACAGTTAATAACAGAGACGATTACAAGACATGAGCTGTCTAATCAAACAGTGATCCTTTCGGCACACTCGGTATAATTTCATTGCTCAACCAATAAAGGCTAATAGTTACAAATAACCCGGGGGATGAAGGGTAGAGGGGCAGGGGGGGGGGGGTAAGTCCGTGTCTATTTCGGCGGATGTCACAAGTTAAGTTTCCGCAAGCCGTCATCTAAGTTCGCAAGTTAAACAAGCTAAGTTAGTAATATGCCCCCGGGTGCGCACTTCCGCCAGACCGCTTCAGTTTGCTACGGATGAAATTAAACTTGGCAATTTGTCAGATCACTGTGTTAGTGCCGGGAAACAAAGAACCAGAATAATATGACTTTCAGACAAATAACGACGAGGTGGACCGACATGGTCCACGTGGCGGGGAGAAGCTGGATGACGACTGCCCAGGACAGAACAAACTGACGTGCATTAGAAGAGGCCTACACTCAGCATGGGGTGAATACATAGGCTGAAGAAGAAGACAAATAATGTAGGATTTAAAAAAAATACTGCGATGCTAAGTTTTTGTTGTAATGGACTTATAACATATTATCGTTTAATTAACTGATCTGATTGTTTATCATCCACATAACAAACTCCTGATTGTCGGCAATTTTATTTCAGACCAGTCTATAAAAACAGACTGCAATCGATGTCCTTTTCGTATGCATCGAAGGATATTTGTCAATTGCATTCGACTTATTTATCCTAAGATGCAATTTAATATACACCAATATCAAATTATTTGGCTCCAAAACACACGAGGTTTTTGTAATATGAAAACGAGAAATTATTTGACATGTGTGTAGCTTTAAATTTCGATGACATTTAATTTCAACATCATGTTATCTTCAAGTATATAACTCCTACAAAGTAACACCACCTGAAGTCAATACTTAAAGATCTTCCGAGTAATTTAAACGAGTCCCTCCCCGATCCTCAAAGCTGTGAGCTGTCAATCTTGACCCATGACCGCGGTCGTTAAGCCACGTCACACCACTTAATGAACATTCTTACTACAACTATTTACCACTCATAGGCCGTAGAAACCTATCAGGACATTCAATATTATTATTCTTTTTCAATTACTTAGTTCGAATCAATATATTCTTTAATAGTCTCCATGCAAAAACATGGTGATTCGATTTTCCTTTAATACTCGCAATAAATGATCGACTCTGCTGATGCTGTCAGATCTACATTTTATATAAACACATAAGTCCTTATATAATTTTAAAACATAATTTACTTATCGAATGTTTTGTCCCTTTCGAACAAATTTAGAATTCAGTTTGAGCGGAGAAGAGAAAACATGCGATAACTAAAATGGGTTTTAAAGCAGTCTATAAATAAGGCCGTTACAGTATTGGTGAGTGATCATTGCCCATCTTTGAAAATAGATGAGAAAGAAGGGAAAACAAAGAATTAAGGAAAAGGTAAAGAACTGCTGAGCCTCCAGCTATAACACTGTTTTTATGTATTTGCAAATAAATAGTAAGTGCTTTTGATTTCATTATAACCATTTACGAGAACTTTTAAGGAAGCTATTTGCCTTCCCATTCATTTTTTATACTAAAAGGGATGATACTCTAACTAAATGTAATATCAATAAAGAGAACAAAATATACAGAGTGACGTTCGCGCGTCGTACGTTACCAAATCAACGTAAAATCTCGGAACAAAGCTGTATAGAAACAATATAAATAAAACTCAGCCGGGATTTTTGTCCTGTTTGTTCACTCTACGAAATGAAGCAAGAACATCTATTCTATGTGGATCGGTTTGTAGTTCATAAATTAAATTGAAGTGATTCTTCTTCATTTTTATGCAAGTGGATAGCTTTGTAGAATAGCACTTACAGATTTTAATGGTATTGATTGATGTTACATCTCACAGTATGATCCAAAAGACTAATTTGTTGAAAATACTATTTTAAATTAATATATTTTGATAGAATATGTATCTAACGTATCAAAACTGCTTTTTTTTAGATTATTGCTAAATAATTTTAACGTTACTAAATAATTCTTCAGCAACATATTTCTTATCATTAATTATAATTAATTTTATAAGCATTAGCATCTAACATCCCAGGCACAATGTATAAAACAAAGAGCTTAATCTCCTACAGGACTCGTCCAACCACTCCCTACATACCTCTCACTCACTCCAACACTGTTAGAAAGAGAGAAAACACTCGCAGATGAAACCAGTTAACATGGGTGATGTTTGGGACGCCGTCAGTTTGGGAAAATAAAAGGGAGCAGCAAATTAATGTATCTGAATGAAGGGATAATGGCGATGCGGTGTGGACAATGTGTCTTTGTGTAGGTTCGGATCTCCGTTAAGTGCTTTCGTAATTTCCCTTGCATATCAATGTGGGTTACAGAGGTTTTGTTATTTATTTAGTCTTTTTTTTATTCCCTAAGTACAGAAGGCCTTATGTAGAACCTTATACACGCCGTTACAAAATAATTGCCATGAAATTACTTGTAGTACAGTTATACATTGTCATTAAACAATTTACGTGTAAAGGAAATCTTTCAATGCATGCATTAATACCAAACTGATTTAGTTTTGAACTACGCATAATTTATAACAACACACAATGTGCGACTAGTGTCACCGTGTAAAGTTACCTTAGAAGCGATACTCCTGCTTGCAACAAGTTTTACAAGAACTGCAACAAATTGCCTAATTATCATTAGTCTCAGGAGAAGTCCATTGCTGAAAATACGCCTCCAGTATACTGCATAATATGAAACTGAATTTCATTTTACAAGCACCAACGACGGAACCAATACAAGTCACCCACGATAGAACAATTAATTTTAGAATCAACAATATCAGACATAAAACACTAATTAAACTAAATAAAGACTTTAGCAGACAGTTTCAAGATGTCCCCTGTCCCATAAACAAGGGTAGACAGCAGTATTACCGTATTACGCGATGCAAATGCAGCGAATTCAGCGCTGTCAGCTGTTGCAATAAAGCGCTGCTTCGCTGCAAATGTCTTTCAATTGCAGCTTTATTGGAAGCAATTACTCCTCTCAGCGCTTTGGTAATTAATTGCTAGTTATTTTTGGAATGTACGATTTTAATTAATTTTTATTTTATACTAGTTTTGGCTTATGGTATTAAATTAGATAGTACCTGAGGTCATATTTCATAATTGTCCTCATCTTCAGGAACACGAAGTATTCTACAGAATGTAAGCATCTGATGTCCCACATTGTGGGCAGACGAGCAAGTTTGAATGTAAGGGAGTAGATGCTATCTAATATATCATTAAAGAACTTGGAGAATGTCGTATCATATTTATGAAATAAAAAAAAAACTTGGATAACACGACTTGGTAATGGGATTTGGTATACTTGAAAGCATTTTCATACCAATTAAACTATGTTTAAAACTTACGTTTAAGGCAAAGTTTAACTGAAAAATATTTTTATTGTTAGTATAAGGTACCTCTAACACAAAAGTCATAAATCACGAATAAATTACACAACCATCGAAACCTCGAAATAAAATTTCAAAACACCTCACGAGAAATAAATATTTATATATGGCGTACGTACGGAAGGCGTGGGATGGACATGGCCTCGCGATGGTCCACTAAATAATCCTAGTGGGGTCATAACAGTGCCTCATCCCGTCCCGGGCCATAACCGTAAACAAAGGATACAAAACATTGAGTTGATGAGGCTAGGTATAATGGAACGGGTGATAATGTTTCTTAGATAATTTAAGAATAAGTTATATTGAGATAACTAAGTGGGTATTAGGAGAATGTACTGCCAAGATAGACGAGAATGAGATGAGGTCTTCTAAGTGGTGTACAATAAAGTATAAATAAATATAGCCTGCAATCACACAGTAATGGCCCTACATTGAAGATACAATTCTCAGTTCTCACGTCGCGTCGTCGTTGATATCAGAAACTAGGACAGACGTTCAATGCCACAACACTAGACCCGCAACGAATGTAGGTACATCAAAGAAATGAAGGGATCGAAAGTGCGACTTCTCGTTTCACGGCACTTCCAACCAACTGCGCCACGTCGGCTGTCAATGATGAATAAACAAGTAGCAAAACAAAAGAGGGCCTGAAATCGTCTATCTTCGTCTACAATAAATAACACTTTGATATCATGAGGCAGTTTCTCAAACTTTTTGTGCCCCCTAGTGACGTTTGATCGATGAACCGACGCAAAAAACTCCCCCCTTTTACTCGCTACACAGGTGGGAGATTGATGGAGGCACACGAGTTTTATTGTATCTTTTAAGACATACAAATGTTGGAATTAACTTTTTAGCCCCGGTAGCTGGGACGCTTATCCCATTACGAAAGAGGAGGCGTTTGACGTATGCGTAGGTATTATAAACTACTCTAAATTGTTATAAACGAGCGTTTACAAATAATAAAAAATATAATATATCTACATATATCCTCCCTTTCTCGGGTATCGTCCTGGGTCAACCACGCTTTTTCCTATCCCTATCCCACTCTCTTAAAAAATAAATATATGCGAAGGAAAAACAAAAGAAGGCTCTCCACGGCGGGAAATTCATCCACTTTTTCTGTGAATTTCTGCAATGTCAGGGGTCTACACAGCAACCTCGACGCCGTCCACCACCATCTAGAGACGGCGCGGCCTGCCCTGCTCTTTTTAACGGAGACGCAAATACCCACCCCTGACGATGTATCGTACTTAAATTACCCCGGTTACGTGTTGGAACATCAATTCTTACGTAAAGCCGGGGTGTGCGTCTTCGTCAGGGGTGATATCTGTTGTCACCGCCTTCGGGGCTTCGAGCGTCGGGACCTATCCTTATTATGGCTGCGGGTAGAATTCAAGGGTATGACCCGAGTCTACGCATGCCTGTACAGGTCCCACGGCAGTGATACGGGATCAACTCAATTATTTGAGAGCGTCCAAGTGGGGACTGACCGGATTCTCGAGCAGTTCCCTTCCGCGGAGGTGGTGGTCCTCGGTGATTTCAACGCTCATCACAAAGAGTGGTTGGGATCCAGGACCACTGATCTCCCCGGTCGGGCTGTTTACGAGATGGCCTTGGCTTATGGTCTCGCCCACCCGTGTTCCAGATGTTGAGAGCCATGAGCCCTCTATGTTGGATCTTCTGCTGACGACACACCCGAACGGATACAGGATAGTGGTTGATGCTCCACTGGGATCTTCTGACCACTGCCTGGTCCGTTCGTGGGCCCCTGTAGCGAGTTCCAGTCGTTCTTCAACAACTGGAACTCGCACGGTTTGGCGGTATTCGTCAGCAGATTGGGACGGACTCTGAGAATTCTTCGCGTCCTACCCATGGAGGCGGCTTTGCTTCTCCTCTGATGATCCTGACGCCTGTGCGAACTGCGTCGCGGAGACAATTAGCTTGGGTATGGAGAAATTCATACCCAGCTCAAAAATACCCGCAGGGCGTCGCAGCAAGCCGTGGTACAATCGTGCCTGCGCCGCTGCTGCGCGCCTCAAGCAGTCCGCATACGCGGCGTGGCAAGACGCCAGGAGGCGTCGGGATCCAAATTTGAAGGAGGAGAAACGGAAGTTTAATGCCGCCTCTAGATCCAACAAAAGAGCCTTAGCTAAGGCCAAGGCGGAGCACATCCGCAGAATTGGCGAGCGGCTCCAAAGATATCCCTCTGGGAGCCGTGCTTTTTGGTCGCTCGCTAAAGCTGTGGAGGGCAATTTCTGCCTATCCAGTCTCCCACCACTGCGTAAACCTGATAACAGTTTGGCCCATCGTGCAAAGGAGAAGGCCGATCTCTTGGCCCAATTCTTTGCCTCGAACTCGACTTTGGATGACGGGGGAGCCACACCGCCGAACATCCCTTGGTGTGAGAGTCTCCTGTCTGATATTAAAATCACCCAGCGTGCTGTCAGACGGGAGCTCATGGCTCTCGACATCCATAAGTCGAGTGGGCCAGACTGTATCCCCGCAGTGGTTCTTAAGACGTGCGCCCCTGAGTTGACCCCCGTGCTAACACGCCTTTACCGTCTTTCCTACAAAACCAACCGGGTTCCGGCTTCGTGGAAGGTCGCCCATGTCCACCCAGTCCCAAAAAGGGTGACCGATCGGACCCTTTGTGCTACAGGCCGATTGCTGTCACATCCTTACTCTCCAAGGTCTTGGAGCGAGTTATAAACACTCAGCTCCTGAGGTATCTTGAGGACCGCCAGCTGATTAGTGACCGCCAGTACGGTTTCCGTCACGGTCGTTCAGCTGGTGATCTCCTCGTGTACCTCACGCACCGTTGGGCGGAGGCTTTGGAGAGTGGGGGTGAGGCGATTGCGGTCGGCCTTGACATAGCGAAGGCGTTCGATCGAGTGTGGCATGGTGCCCTTCTAGCGAAGCTACCTGCGTATGGTATCCCTGAGGGACTCTGCAAGTGGATCGCCAGCTTTTTGGATGGTCGGAGCATAAAAATCGTAGTGGACGGCTGTTGCTCCGAGACCAAGACCATTAACGCTGGTGTTCCACAAGGATCGGTGCTATCGCCGACACTCTTCATCCTGCATATCAATGACATGTTGTCTACCGACAGCATGCATTGTTATGCGGATGATAGTACGTGTGACGCGCGATACACCGGCCATCAGAGTCTCTCTCGAGGTTCCATTGAGGAAAGACGGTCTCAACTTGTGTCTGAAGTCGAGAGATCTCTGGGGCGGGTCTCCGAATGGGGTGAATTGAACTTAGTTCAATTTAACCCCTCGAAGACACAAGTTTGCGCATTCACTGCGAAGAAGGACCCTTTTGTCATGGCGCCGCAATTCCAAGGAGTTACTCTCCAAAAATCCGAAAGTATTGGGATCCTCGGCGTCGAAATATCAAGCAATGTCGACTTTAGGAGTCATTTGGAGGACAAAGCCAAACTGGCGAGCAGAAAGTTGGGTATCCTGAACAGAGCCAAGCGGTACTTTACGTCGGGTCACAGATTGACGCTCTACAAAGCACAAATCCGGCCCCACGTGGAGTACTGCTCTCACCTCTGGGCAGGTGCCCCAAAATACCAGCTCAACCCACTTGACTTCTTACAGCGACGAGCTTGTCGAATAGTCGATGATCCCAATCTTACGGACAAATTGGAACCGTTAGGACTGCGGAGAGACTTCGGGTCTCTCTGTGTGTTCTATCGTCTGTTCCATGGGGAGTGCTCCGAGGAATTGTTTGAGATGGTACCAACGTCGCCCTTCTACCATCGCACCACCCGTCACCGCAGCAGAGTTCATTCCTACCACCTGGAAGCGTACCGCTCCCGAACGGTACGTTTTCAGCGTTCTTTCTTACCACGTACGTGCAAGCTCTGGAATGAACTCCCTGCATCGGTGTTTCCTGAGCGCTATGACCTGTCCTTCTTCAAAAGAGGCTTAAAGAGAGTGCTCTCCTTAAGGTAGGCAGCGATTTTGTTGTGCTGGACCCCTGGCACTGCGAAGTTCTCTGGGCAGCGGTAGCCGCTTACCATCAGGCGGGCCGCTAGCTCGTCTGCCTATAACGGCAATAAAAAAATAAAAAAAAACATGGAAAAAAACAGTCTTGATTATTTTGAAATGAAGAAGATTGCATATAGAGAGGATAACTTTTCGTGGTTTGCATTATTTATTAGCAGGATAACATCGCTCACATTGAGAGTGAAGGAAACTACACTTTTTTTACACGTAAGTCTAACCAATCGTAAAAAGAGTAAATTACTGTGTCATAAACAAAACTTAGTTTTAATTTTTATTCGCTTACTTAAACTGCCGCAATTTTAATAAATTTTATCCATCCCTTTCCATCCATATATTAATAATCCATCTTCAACGTCGCTCATATTTAAAGACGTCAATGATTATTTACTATCAAAAGAATCAGTTACTTGTTTCCGTCATCTAAAAAAGGAACAAAAAATACATCTACATGTAGAAAACATAATATACGTACACACTATATAATATATAAAGTTAATAAAACGTATATTTTACGACATAAACTCACGAATAGCCAAAGTTTATGAGTGATCAAATTTGTCGGACTAGTGGAACTACTATTGACTCTCGATTTCATTTAGTTCTATCCAAAGCCGCCGGGTCAAGTAAAACTGTGCGCCACGATCGCTCAATAGTTTTGCTGCTAGGATAAACTACCGCACACAGTATTTAAGGATCGGTCATAATGTCATACTCTGTCGGCTGGCATGTGGGTATCAGAAACTACGAGAGACTCTTCGATCGCACAAACACACAGACCCGAAACTAAAAATTTGTTTCGGTGCGGGGATTGACCCGCGACTCCCGTTTCAAAGCCGGCGACTATCCAACTGCGCTACGGAAGCTGTAAAATTGCCAATATTGCGAAAACCGGTGAGATATATCAATCTCAAATAGGTATATACACTCTCTGGACTTTACACCTACCAGGTGCATTGTACTCACTCTATCGTGCTAGTATAAAAATCAATGGAATAAAAGTCAATCGAACTCTCGATTGTAGAGGAGAACCGCACCGTGTATTTAAACAGGATTGTTTTAATATAATTTATTATTACATAACAAAAGTGATAAGTTTTCGACCCTAATTCGAAAAAACGTGATCGAGTGTAAATAGTAGGGGTTTGGGTGGGATGCGCGGGCGCCGGTAGCCAACCGGTTTTACTCGAAGTTTTTTCATCTTCACTTTATCTTAGCTTTGTTTTTTATTTTCAACTTTTCCCGCTGAATTAATAGCCGTGGCTTTATCGTTTATCTTGTTCGATGGTAGGGTGCGGACACACTGAAGTTTATGAATTCGTGTTTGAACGAAGTGGGTCCCATGTTCGATGTCTGGGGAGTAAATTAAAACTTTTTAAATTCCTGGGCTTTTTACTACTTCAGTTAACTATTCAAAATTTTCAGATATTTTCAATCGTAAGGAAATTAGCAACTTATGTGACCAGTATAGGTTTTTTGTTCTGTTTGTTGAGAAATATATTATGATGGTTAATTTCAGTGTGAGTTTAATTTTAGAATAAATACATCCATTACACTATTAAAGTGATTAAACGATATAAACATATTGGACATGTACTTTTATGATTGGTCAATATTACATAAGGGCTTTTACACACACACGAACACAGAGTTTTAAAAAAAAACATGATTACAACAGTTAATAATAACTTGTATACAAGTTATAAATAAACCGTGTCTTGATATCCGGTTGCGCAGCGAGCAGTGTGCGCGCCGCCTTACTCTCGCAACTTTATATTTTGTTGGCCCGTTTCGAAAGCTCGTTTTTAGGGTACAGCCACGGAGCTTTTGAAAAAGTTTCTCGGTTATAAATTAATTTCTTTTGTTAAGCTATTGTGTCTTTACAGTGTTAACTGAAGTTCTTTAACGATTCATAAAATCATTATGGTGTACAACAATTTAGGTTGGAGATTTTTATAATGGTTTCTTAGATATACACGAATGTGACACATTGAAATAAAACTAATTTTTACGGATTTTGTTTAATATTTTTACATTTTTTTACTTACCCAAGTTTCGATTGCTTTACAGCTTTCGTGGTCACGGGGCGGACTGAGGTATTAGTCATCCGCTCAGTGACTGTTACAATTTCACTACCCTTAATTTTCAATTATTAAATTAAATTTAAAAAATGTAATATTAAACCAAATCGCGATAAAATCGTAAAAATTAGTTTTATTTCAATTGGAGATTTTTAATAACTCACTTTTTGAAATAAAGTGCAGGATTTCGCCGGCCTTAGAAGCCGCATAATATACTACATTAGCTTTAATGACAGTCCTTAATAAGGGATTCAATGTTATTCATTCTATCTCCTCTTTTACGAATAAATATATTTTTAGTATCTCAACTGTTATTATTTCCAATTCTGACTCTGAAGTTAGATTACCGTAGCAAAAGGTCCTTCAGATATCGATTTTGTAAACCATCGGACCAGTGAATTTTAAGTACAGAATGGCAGCTGAAATGTTCAATTCTGACAATTAATTTCGAATATCGGAAGAAAGGGTCCCTTAAATATCGATTTTGAGATCATTCGCACATTATGAATTATTATATTTTATCTCCACTGATATAAAACCCGTGTTATAGATTTATGAATAATTAAGATACTACTTTGAATATAGTTACAAGTTGTCAGGGAAATTCACCAGACATTTAACAGCTAACTTCGTCATGTCGATGTCGGTGTCCGCGCGCATCTTTATTTTACTCTCATAAACCAACCGTCCCAAAATAAGTATAACTTCAAAAATTAAATACAGAACCCAACTTTATTGGTGACACCATCACATTGTAAGCTACGCAGGTCGCGCTGGTCATCTGTCATTGCCAATTATTCCGGAGATGTCTCTTGGTGCTGTATCACTCGCTGGAGATCGGCTGGAGATCATGCGGCTTCAATTGTTATCAGTGATAGCTGGAATCATGAGGGTAGGTCCATCGCTTTCGCGAATGGAGGTGGAAAAGATGTTAAATTAAGAAATACATGTATTCTTCGTTGTTTTATATCATTGGAGTAATCAGCTTAAGCGATAGCAATATAGGCTTTATTTAATAGATAATATTATAATATAGTATATGACTATGCATATTAGAGTGTGTAGAAAAATAAATCTAATAAAATAATTGTGTTCCAAAATTGCGTTTATAATAATGCTGATATAATAAAGAGAAAAGACAAAAATATGATAATAAATATTAAGACAAACCAGAGATATATAGTAAACCAATAACGGTTATAACCTACAAACCTATTTAAATATAGCGACATCTAACGGAAAGTACATGAACTGCTTTCGTACAACTTATGATTACCTTATCTCGATCCATCGACTTTCTAATTATATTATTGGGTTTGTAATTTAATTTCGATAATGGACTATATTTTGCAGGCCATTAGCCAATTAGTTCCACATAATTTAATAAGCGACAATGATTGGTTATGAATGCTATACATTTACCACGACCCACAGAAGAAGGTAACGAAACAGTAACAATATTTATTTACTTTAAAGTTTAAACTAAAGAAAAAAGTGTAATTGTAGGACGCAGTGGACAAGAACACTTTATCTACTGAAACTGATCATCCCAGGGCACACGTCTATCTTTCAGGAGGCATGTATAGATTTACTAGAATTGCTAATAAATGAAGTCCGTCAACCTGCAATAAGTACACGTGGACGGCCTAAGCTCTCTCAATCGAACTCTCTATGGTAGGTAGAGGAGTCTCGTAATTAGCAGTGGGCGATTAAAGACCCATAGAGTACACTACGGTTATATTATGTTTTCACCATAAATACAAAGGAGAATTTAACAAAATCCCTCCGTACACTTAACGTTGTGGCAAGCGCAGATATCTGTAATTATACAAACACTCAGCAGTAATCCAGATACATCCACACAAATCCCAGTGAAGGTCTTCGCATGCTCTTTACGAAACAGGGTTGAGTGTTGTCAGTAGAAATCCTTAATATTCAAAATCTATAGCGAATCGTTTTTATATATATGTATTGGTAATTATATTTTGATTTATATTTGTATGACGAGATGATTTAAGTGCTCCTGAATAAATGGTGATTACAGTGTAATATAAATAGAGGATCTTTCATAAAAAAATTTGGGTAATGGACACAGTTAAACCAGCTTAGTTATGCAGGCTGAAACAAAACTTTAAACTTGCATGGGTCTATATGACGGCTTACCACTATCGTGTATGGTTGTCATTATTTGGGAAAATACGAATACCCTGGCAGATTTAAAGTGCTAATACCTTCTAATGTAACATATATAGCTTTGTACTCCTTTAAAACATTATAAGCAGTGTTAAAATGTTTTTCAGCTTCCCTAAGGTCCTTTTCTTTGTTATATTAATGGTTCATTCTCGATAGCCATTGTTTCCTATCCCAGTAATTTATCTTTTACCTGGCAACCCTCTAGATAAAGCGGTAATCTGCTTCAAACCGGAATTATCCGCCGCACAGAGTTCGTCAAATAATGCCCTCGGGATATCTCCGTCCCTGTCTAGCAAGAAGGGTGTGAGAGAGAGGTCGTTAATTGATATGAGCGTGTATTGGGCTTAATGCTCATAATGTTAGTTAAGGCGGTAAGTGCATGTTAGTTGACAGTAATATCTTGCAGTTTTGGCTAGATCATGTTCTCTTGAGAATACAACGATTTGAGTCTGTATTTTTTAAGTTTTTATTTCATGTAGACACTGCTATTGTTACTACCGAATTGGCAGACAAAAGTGATTGTAAGTACTTAACAATGTATGTTTCAGGTCCATTCTTAATTAAAACAAAAATACGTAGCTACTCCATACAATGCAATAACATGATGTCCACAGCTATAGCTCAAAGCTATCACCATACTTGAAATGTGAACACAAAGCTCGAAACAACACGCAACGTAAGGAAACGCATTATTTATTTCTAGAATGATGATCATGGATCATGGTTCCATTCAAATTCAAACACGCATATTTTTCCTACCAGAAACTCATACTTATATACCTTATTAAAATATATCAGTGATTCTCGGACTACAAAGTACAACTAAACAGTATATTATGAATACTAGGGTCAATACTCGCATAGAGTAAAATTAACCACAGCAACGCCCTCTAGTGGCATTACATAAACAATCGCGCGACAACATTTGCATGTGAAACTATCGCATGCTGGAGCCCCGTCGTACACAATACGACACACACGCGAGACTTTTAGTCGCGCGACAAATAATCGATTTGGTTTCATGATCAACACTGGCACACCGGCTCCGAGTCGCTAACCTGACATATTATTATTTTATTTCATAGAAATAGGTACCAACGAATGTTTCATAATAATTTTCTTAAAGTATATTCATGGACAAACTACTAATATAAATATCAATTTAACGTACACACAACTTTTTAAATTAGTAGTGAATTTTCATTTTTTAATTGGGTACCTTTGTGCAGCATATTGTAGATAGTAGCTTAAATTATTCCGCGAGATCGATAATAGAGGCCTATAAAAAGTTATCCATTGCAAATAATAAACCTCGCATTAGTTATTTATTGTGAATTTATTTTTTTCTCGATGCGCGAATTGAATTCGAGGTATCATACGTATACTTCACAACCAGCTTCTCGCAATCGAAGCACCCATCAATTTCACAATTATGTTACACGTATCGAATTTTAACTTCCAAATCGGTTACTTTTGTGAAAAGCATTGAATTACGACTAAAAAACGGCCGTGTACAAGCCTCTTAATCGATTTAATTTATTACATACAGCTTGAAACCCACGTAATCAGATTGGGCCATCGGTTCTGAGATAACTTGTTCTTTTAACATTAAATGCTATAAAAAATTACCATTGTTTTAAGTATTATTTATATTTCTACATAATTTTGTTCATAATTGTGGCTTATTGTTGTACGATAAAATGCTGGTTTGTAGCATGCGATGACATTAACGACGTAACAGTATTTTATTAACATTCAAAAGTTTATTTCACTAATGATATTGCATTTTTTCTATTCATTATCAACCCGGAGTAAGGAATTTGTGCCCGATAAGGCAACAGGCTCGCCCCCTGTCACATCGTGTGACGGATCATACAAATGTGGGTGTCCTGGTAACACCTCTGTCTACCCGTTCTAAAAAAAAGGCGTGAGTTATCTATATGTATGTTATATCACTAGTTGCATGTAGTAAAACCTAATGAACTTTAAATATACGAATCACCTGATGGGGACCAATCATAGCGTACCGTGGAAAGTTTGGACAATTATTAGAATATAGTGTCTTTAAAGACAAAGGACAAAGGACAGAGATGGGAGGAGGCAAGCATGATTGGTTACAGAATAACTTACAGATCAAACGAAATGCCAAACAAAGCTCTACTTCACTCAGTTTTCTGTAACAGTCGTACAACCCTGGTCGCGCCGTCCTTTTCATATTGTAGTAAGCAACTAAGCCTATAACAAGGTTTCATTATTATACATTCCTAATTTATTATAATACTTCCTAGGATTAAGCAGCTGATAGGAAAACAATAATCTATGAATTAATTGGTTATTTTTTTTCCAATTAATTAACTAAACATGACCTACATTGTAACCACAACAATATCAAGGAAAATAACCAATTAATTCCCTTCGCTAACAAATATGTTGTTTTGCATAATGAATAATATTGATTAAGCACGAATAATTACTGAATAGTTTATACTATTGTTAGTCTCTTAGCTATTAACATATGTAAGCTCACGCTAGAATTCTCGAAGATGTAGACAGAGAAGCAAGTAGTGTCATCTACAGTTCATAAAGGTAGCCTTTTTTTTAATTGAAAATCTACATAATATACGAGTATGTTCTTGAAAACTCATATGGAATTTTCCAAGCCGCAAAACTTACAAGAAGTGGATGATTTAACCTGGAAATTCAATCTAGGAATTCAGGATTCAGAACCCATACTAAATTTATTATTTATTTTATATAGGTAGCTCACAGCTATCAATAGCAAACAAGCATATTTATTACAAATTGTACGTCACAAGATAGCCAATTACGAGCTACCGCAGATAATTATCGCAACTAGGGTCTGGACAATCAGGGCTCTCGTAAAACTCTTTCAGTTGTAAAATTTATTTCAAAATTAGTAAAAAGGGTCGTTGCCCTTACTGTAATTATAATTGTATACGGTTAATTTATTAATAAATTAATCTTTGTTCTTTGTACGGACTAATGAATACAAGCAATGGCCTAGAATACAAAGTGACCATTATATTCATAACTCTACACTAATGTAGCGGTTATATAATGATATATTTTGTTTGGTGCCTCAGTGGCGTAGTTGTACTACGGTATGACTACTAAGCTGAGGTCTCGGGTTCGAATCCCGGGTCGGGCAAAGTGATATTGGGTGTTTCTGTTCATTATCAGCCCGTAGTCAGGAATTTGTGCCCGATATAGCGATAGGCTCGCCACCTATCACATCATGGGACGTAAACATACAAGGCGAAATGTGGGTGTCCTGGTGGCGCCTCTGCCGACCCTTTCTGGAATAAAGGCGTGATTTTATGTATGTATATTTTGTTTGGCTAGTGAACTTTACTCGGCCACTTCCAACACGTCAATGTGGAGATTTTTGGAGGAGTCGTATGTTCAGCAAAGGACTTCCTGTGCCTGAAAAGAGAGAGAGAGAGAGAGGGAGAGAGAGAGAGAGAGAGAGAGAACTTTATATGGAATGAAAATTTATCACAATGACTTGCACCCAATATATTGCTTGACAGGCTCCGTGGCGCAGTTGGTTAGACGCCGGCTGTGAAACGAGAGGCAGCGGGTTCGATCCCCGCACCGAGACAAATGTTTGTGAGGCCCACAAGTATTTGTCTCGGGTTGGGTGTTTGTGAGACCGAAAAGTCTCTCGTAGCTTCTGATACCCATGACACAAGACTTAATTTATCTTAATGTGGGTTCAGGACTATGTATGTGATCGTTGGGTGTATTTATTATTTTATTTATTTTTATTTAATAATAATATAAGGCCTTTAAGTTGAACCTCAAATTAATGCAGATTGGTAAATTACCGATACCCTCGAAATGTTTTAAAAGTAAAATCCTTTTTTAGGTCTCCAACTCGTATACCCTATCCTACTCATATTATAAGCAAAAATTTTAAAGACATTTATATTATGCTCATTGGAACGAAATAATTTAAAACTATAAACTAAATTGGCAATTGTAAAATATTGAAAACCGAGCAAAACCGTTTACAAAAGCCAGTTTTACACAAATTCTCGCTTAAAATGTTCTCGAAATAAACCCTATTGCCAAATCGAATCAACAATCAAAGTAACTTTTCATCCAGCTGACTATTCAAAGGGAAAATTTTACTTTTGCAAACTCTACCAGTGGAAAGTGTGCTTGGCGATCTTACGTAGCGCCCCTCGAGGTGTAGAGCCTTTGTGTTGCATTTTACTCGGCTCTACATCACAGCTATATTTAGAGCTCTATTTTAAGTCGAGTCATATTGTTTTGGACACTAATGGCAGTCATTTGTGTTTTTTGTTATTTTAGAGTTGTGTATTTAGATGGAGCTGTTGAGTATACCTAAGAGATTAATTTTTTCAAAGTATAACGTATTTGATTCCAAACCTAACGAGTTGTTTTGAGTCGCTTCTCGTCGATGTTTTAATAGCCCCTGGTTTGAGTTACCCCCATTTTTAGAATAGACCAAGGTAAATAAAAATATAGGATGTCTTTACCATTCCAAAAATTATCAAAAGTCTATTTTTATTACATCTAGCCTATTGAACATCGAAGGAGGACAGCAGTGTAAATGCACTGTTGTGTTCCGGTTTGAAAGACATTGTAGTCAGAGTAAATACTGAACGTAATGAGATTTAACATCTTATGTCTCAGGATGCAGACCGCAGTGGAATGCCAAACATACTTTTATAATTCATGGGATTTTTGATATTGCTACTGTCCATGAGCGGTTGTATCGCTTAGCATCAGGCGAACGGCATGCTCGTCTCGCCATTCACTGCAATAAAAAAACACAGGAACTAGTGAAAATCATTGGAAATCATCTTTAATACCTAATTCCGTTGATAATCTTAGCAAATATTCTATTACGCTAATATATAACTTCATTACAAAAGAAGGTAACATACATAATGACTTCCACCTCATTGCGTAAAATACTGAAACACCACCGGAATGAATCCGGCACGAATCGCTTCACTAATCTTCCATAATTGATGTCATAACGTAATCCGATAGCGAAGACCCACCACCCGACCCCCCAAGGACGGGGGCGGACCCCCCGACCCCCCACAATTACATATCGGCCATGCGTTGCCAATGACATGAGTTCAGCGAACTAGCGGAATATTGATCCTCATTGCAATCATAACTGTAATGGTTTCGTTAAATCTAAATTACTGTGATTTTATCAATTTTTCTACATTGAATACGTTTAAGAGGCTTTTTGAATCAATTTTAAAATGTAATGCTATTGGAAAATTGCTGTCCAGTGGAACGGTATCGATGTACTAAACTCGTAAATTGCATTGGACTTTGTTGACTTGATATATTTTCTCATTTGCTTTCAACAAATTGAACGAATTTCAATTTTGATTTCGATCTGATAACTAATTTAAGTATTTTGATTAACTCGTACCATAGCCTTACAGTTTAACATAATCATATCTTCACCACCCCGTATATCTCTAACGCTATCAGTTTTTTACAATCTAATATTCAAAACTCTCTCTCAAGTCTAGACCATTAGCCGATACCTAGAAGCACATTAGCACTAGACTGTACAGCTCTTTAACGAGGAGTCACTGCCTTATTTCAATGATAATGAGTGTGATGTAACCGGTGATAGTTCGCGGAAATACTAATTGTACTGATGACCAGCTTACAATGACCCCTCTATTGAAAACTGTTGCTAAGACTTCTATTATGTATTTATGATGTATTATTGAGCATGTTGCTTTTGTGTTGGTAAGCTGTAGATCATACGACAATTTGGTAATAGATAATACATTATGTGAGTCTCACGAAGTTTTATTAATTTAATATTTTCTGAGATGTTTTATACATTTTCATGACTAACTAGATTTACCTACAATTCAGATAACTGGTACCAATACCTCGACTCATCTGAAGTGGTAACTTTGTTTTAAATAATAAAAAGCACTTATGCTGCTGCGTTTCTTTAGGTAGTGAGACTGTTGTCGAACACACTGTACTATATACCGAATTTGCATTGGAGCAACAATATTCGTATAATCGCTGCTCCCGGGTTCAAATACCTGTCAACAATGGATATGTGAGTTCGTTCTTCAAAGGACAGATTCACTGACAGGCTCACGTCATCTTCACAATGGGGGTCAACTGACGACAACAGTTTAAATATTCATAATGATCATTTACACAATTATACGTATGTTTTGATACTTTTTATACAAAGTATTACAAAGACAAATAAGATTCTCATTGTCAGGATGTGAAAAAAACATACAGTCGAATTGAGAACCTCCTCCTTTTTTTAAGTCGGTTAAAAATATATATAATATATTGAATACAAAATTGAATTCATCCCAAAAAATAAAGGAAGATCTATGTCATACCTTATTAGTATCATCATAATGATCATCTTCAAGTGTAATCCACTGCTGAACATAAATGTCTTACAATGAATTCACCGCGATGTATTGTAATTTATAAGTGACTTGCATCTAATGATTTTCGTTTGCTGTCTTTAATTTTAGCCTAAACACAATGATAACATAAATAGGGCAGTTACTTAAAGAAACTGTCAAAATTACATACAATACGAGTAGTCACGCAAGGTTAAACAATTTGTCCTAGTGCGGTAAGGACAGGACAACCTTGCCTCGAAGCGAATATCTTAGATTTCAAAGTTACAATATTCAAATACTTCTTGAGTTTCTATTAACATACAGTTTATACATTTAACTATAAGCTGACATGCGCAATTTTGTAACATTTTGGTTTATTCTTTGTTTATCCGTATACAAATTACCATGAAGCCGCGATTATTGTGACATTTATTATATATTTTCTCGCTGGATACTTAATCTTCACTGCATTGTGTGCATTGTGGACAGCCTCCGTGGCGCAGTTGGTTAGACGCCGCCTGTGAAACGAGAGGCCGCGGGTTCGATCCCCGCACCGAGACAAATATTTGTGAGAACCACAAGTATTTGTTTCTGGTCTGGGTGTTTGTGAGACCGAAAAGTCTCTTGTAGTTCCTGATACCCACGACACAAGACTCGATCTTAGTGTGGGGTCAGGACTATGTATGTGACTGTTGGGTGTATTTATTTATTTATTTATTTATTGTCCTTACTATCAGAAGAATTGTATACTTTGCCGAGCTTGTATAAAAGTCAGTGTATTGCGTTTCGTGTTCAGCCCATTTATTTGGTCTCGTCAAGCCGGCATTATAATTGTGGCCGTCGGATAATCTATATAGGCAGTTCATTTACAATCAATTCAATTCACTTGTGCTAGAATATATTCTAAAAGAAATTGCTAGTTCTCTATTGAGGTGGTAGATGGTACTATTGGTAGTGTGCAGGTCACCATGAACGAAGCTTATGGTACGGCTGGAGCGATGACCTGCTAAACTTGACACGGCCGCGATGATGTCACGGACTCATTGTGACAGCGCAGTAATGAAGCCCACGTGTGGGGTTAGAATATACATTGCAAAGTTGCACGATCAGTAGTGTAAAATATGTTTTTTGTACCTTTTGTTGAAAATGCTTAAATTTAATTATAATAATACATTTTTGGTATAACAAGACGCTTAGTTGACATGGAAATTTGTATTATGAGACTTTCGAAATGTTTTTTGAGCTGCAACTCTCCATTGATTTAAATTATCTTGATAAATTATAGCAAGCAGTAAACAACACCAGAAGTTCTAGAAGCGGTTTGAAAAGTATGATATTTGATTACCACTCATTAAAATAAAATCGTTTTGCAATTCAGGTTACGATGTCTTAAAAGAACAAACTAATTTTGGACTATCATTGCACCAGCATTTGAGAACATTTATGTCTTTAAATTAATGAACGTAAATTCTTTACTCCACAATTTACTTTTACGTTAGCACGAAACACATGAAGTTATCAGCGTTTATTCTAATATCTGAGGTCAAAGAGATCCATAAAACAAAGCTGATTGCTCTAAGTGACATTTATATGTGAATAAATCTGCAATAATTCACTAAAATGGAGACTTTTAGGTAGCTTTACGAATGTAGTAGTGAGTACGAAAGGGTTTTAACGAAAATATCCATGAATTGTAAACTAACTTATAAAATTCCAGCACTGTAATTGTGTTAACTGTTTTTCTGACATTCATAGTCAAAGTCAAGTCAGAGCAATGCAACGTCCTGAATATGACTGTTTATAATAATATGATCAACTGATACGAAAACCATGCATAATAATGCAGGCGTATTTTAAGAGATATCTGATGATTTTAAGCTCGTTATATTCTGCCAACATAACAGTGGTTGGTACCAATGCAATTTTAGACGCAATCGTAATATTTGCTTAAATTTCAAAGTAAATTGCCTCCTCTTTTCCATATTTTTTTAAAGAATATAAGCGTAGTATTTTCAAACGATTCCTAAGTGCAGCGGGTGTTGTTGGATGATCACTATCAATAAGCCCTATAATGTTGCATAGCCCTAAGAATATTCTATTTTCGTTACTACAACAACTATTGAACAACAGAAAAGTAATAAACAGTATTAATTCTTCACCTCTCGCCTGTGTGAGTGTAGCAAAATGGCCAAGCCACATAGTTATTTTGACTAAGGTATAGAGTTTGTAAAGTTCGGCCTTGTAGGAGGCGTAAAGACTAAAAAACATGGCTCTACATGAGATCTAATAGCTTTTGACAGTGTGGGTCATATTGTCTCGTCTTGCAACATTTTACATGAAAATGTTTTTGCTGGGATCTGTTTTTTTAAGCAGATAATACTAAGCAAATTGTACAAACATTAGCATTAAATTCCTTGCGAACTAATCGCTGTATCACACTATGCTTAATCACCAAAACCCGCCGCTCCCAATCTGGTCGTCAAACCCTCACAATTGTGTTCTAACCCCACCGGTCCAGGCGCGGCCGTAGTTGTCAACGTAATGAACCATGGAAATTGATATAATTTCGCTCAATCTATTCGTGGAAATGATTACAAAGCTATTAGCCCGCGTATGATTGAAGAATTGGCAGGAAGCCGCGCCTAACAGCCGTGCATCCTTGTCGACCGGTATCGCCATGGTTTATTCGCGATAAATGAAGTTGTTAATGGTTTTGACAGGGATACTGAATTGAAATAAAGGGGCAAATTGTTTGTAATGGGATAGATTTGCATGTTGTGTTGATTTTTTTTATATTGAACATGTAGGGATCAGGAATTAATGTTGTCGGAAAATACTTACTCGTTCAAAACATTTTTCGAGTAGGTACTTATTTAGAAATGGCAAAGAAGACTTGCGTAAAGCAGTCTAAATTAATGATTAGGCCAATAAACATACATAGGCCAACAGTTTGTTCTTAATATCTGAAACACTGTAGTTTAAACCCTCGACATCATTAAAACGAATTATTCATTGTTCCACTAAATCAAGCCAACCTGTTTATTTCGTTTGCAAAAACACTAATACAACAGTAGCAAATATGATATAACAATCTATTTTAATGCGCCACGTCCGCGCCGCAAAAACTGACCTGGCGGACCTTCGCACACCTGTCGGTGCCGACAAAAACCTCGGCAAAAACACTACTCGCCATCGCAGCGACATGGATACGATTGTATGGAAATGTGTACAACCAACACTGTCGATAGTGCAGAAAATATGTATTACTAGATGTCCACATCCGATCAATACAAAAAAAAACAAATATCATCATTATAAAAAAACTATTAGAAACCTATATTTATTACAATTGTTTACAATGGTTTCTTCGATTACGGATTAAGTCCGCTCCGTGACCACGAAAGCTGTAAAGTAATCGGAACGTCCAAAAATATAAAAATTAAACCAAATCCGTGATAAAATTCTTAAAATATAGTTTTATTTCACCTTTACACACCCTTTTTCCCCTTTTGGGCAACATTTTTAGTCCAAACATCAGGTTTTCTGAATGACCATCGAGTTAGAATTATATGGGTAAAATGAAACAAACAAACAGAAATACTTTCGTACTTATATTTGTACTAATGGTGAGCCATTGCATTGCATCATCTCTTATTGAAGAGCTCATTATCGAAGATGGATCTTGGGTTGTATTACATTATTACATTACGTTTACTTACATAACGAGTTTGTCCTGTGAGATAATCATATTGTGTAAATAAAACATCTGCGTTATTTTATTTGTTTTATATTTTCATTTTACGAGTAGGTACATACGACATCTCTTATACCAATCTTCTCCTGTTGTAAGCCAGTCATTATTAGGTGTTTTTGTTAATTCGCGAGATATTATATTGAACACATACATATGTACAATAAGGCTCACGCCTCCATGCTCGAAGGAAAGATAGAGGTGACACTAATCTCAACCACAATTCGCCAAGCTTATTTCTGACCCAAATATGATAAGGAGTCCATTGCCGTGCCAGGCACAAATTCTAGTACCGGACAGTTCATATAACTAATTCAAACCTAGGTTCTTACGGACCAAACCCATGCGACTATCTGCTGCCTTTTTTCACAATGTTTTACTCAATTTACTTTTAAGGCAATTTAAATTTTACAGTTACTTCCCGAATGCAACAAAAACGAGTTAATATGAAAGGAAAACAGACACGGCGCACTAAAACCTTGACTTTTTGTTATCTCCTCGCGGCTCCTCTGTCAAACTTGGCATTTCACGAGATGGCGTTTTCTAGTTTTGCTATAACATTTACATTTTTGATAAATTTACACGGAACTAGACTGTCTTTACTCTCAAGGTTTAGAAACCCGACAGAGTACGTCGCCCCAGCAGAGAAGATGATACTGCCAGAAGATATCAGTGATAATTTGTACCTCGATTTGGTTGAAGAAATACCTGAATTGAAAACGTACGTAAAACAGAGAAACGCAGTAAATAAGACTACTACACCGTGGTTAATTTTTGTAGAGACCCGATACCCTCTAGAAGAAAATAATTATTATGCTGATGATGATAAAGCTAAGCAAGAAATGACGGAGCCTGTAACAGAGCCAATCGATGTAGTCACAGTTACAGAACGTATTGGAATACCCACAGTTACAGCTTTTACTAAAATACCCACCGTATCAGAATCTAGTCCAATACCTACAGTATCAGATAATACCAAAGTACCCACAGTAACAAGAGATACTGAAACACCCATGGATACAAAATATACTGAAGTATCCACAATAGCAAACAATACAGAAGTTCCCATAATAACAGCACTTACCGGTATACGTACAATAACAACATATTGTGTTGAAATACCTGCCGTAAGAAAATGTTACGGAATCCCCAGGGTAAATGAATCTACAGAAATGCCCATGATGACAGAAACAACCGTAAAACAAACTAATACCTCGTCATTCAAGCTCAAAAAGTATGGTATCTTGACTGGACCTCACATAGCAACATGCTACACTTGCGGGCTCAACGCTAGCTACATCCCACGCAGTGCTTTGTGCCACGACGATTTCGAATCTGATGACGACCATGTTAATACTATGGCCAAGTATTTTAGAACCAAATGCTACAGAAACACAAAGAGCTGGGCGCAGAAAATAAAACCTTTCACGTTCCGAGGCAGCCATAGTGTCAACCGCGGTTTGAGGCGGAGGCTGTATGGCCCATACATAGGAGGGTGCTTCAAAAGATTCATGGATGTAGGGACGGTGTATACTCAGCGGGGCTGTAGGACTTGGTGGCCCACGTACTCTCACTACACGAATGTTGCGAGTCATAGGTATATGAGGCTGGAAGCGCTGTTGAGGCATAAGAAGAACGCGTGTGTGGTGAGTCCGCACGCGTCGCTGACGCCTTTCAGTCGGACTGTGTCTCTATTCGTTCGTTACCATGTGTGCGTGTGTGAAGGCAAGTACTGCAACGGAGCTGGCAGTCGCGTCTCATTTACTTTACTAGTTTTAATATACATTGTCTTGTAGGTATAATTGTTTTGTATGCGTTTAATAGTGAATATAAGAAAAAATACTCATTGTTTTATTGTTGGGGCTAAGGTGCGTTCCGGGTTAAATCGAATTAAAACGATTTGAATTTGTTGGGAAAGATCTGCATTTCCCGATATCAAACCTGTGTATAATAACAATTTGGATAAGATATACTAAAGTGATCCAGTTTCTATAATTACTATCATACACTAAATAAAATTACATTATTGCCGGCAAATCTATACGTGTACATACACCGCACGTTTTGCAAGGCGCACTCACCTGCTCATTATTATAGACTATATACGTAATTTATGGTTGGATCAAAACGTCTTTTTCTAATTTTATGCTGATAAAGTTAAAAAAAAATAGCCCTCTTTGTCTCTTTTACTTTCCTAAAAATCAGCATTTATGTCGCACATTTTACCAGTTTTCATACATATTTTTGCATACGTCAATGCATATTTTGAGCTTTTTATGTTGCATTCATTCTGATTCCTAATAATTACAATATCTGCTTCTAATGTGACACCTTAGCGATTAATTGGCACGTACAAGGAAGTACCCGAACAGTAACACGATACAATTGAAACCCTAAATCAGACGCCAACGCCAGTAGCAACCAGCTCTGAGCTCTCAATTAAAACAACAATCGATTAAATGGTGACTGCTTTTTACCACGTTTTTTAACATAATGACATCACCGTCGCGGCCAGGCATATATCTACAATAGCCGGCAAAAAACTCGATGGCCAAGATAGTGGGTACGCCGGCCAAAAAAATGTTTCGATCGAAGCATTATTATTGTAAGGACCCGGCGCGAATTGTTCCAGTGTGCGTGACTGTATTTAAATATTTGATTTGCTTTTTGTTTTGAAGATAGTTTTGTATTCGCAACGTGTGGAAAAAAGTGGTTGATGTGCTAAATCGTAAAATACTTTTTTAATTTGAATCCATTTTTGCATGCATGTTGAGGTCAGAGTTTTTTTGGTGTTGTTGTTGAATTCTTGCCAATTGCTTTATGACATGAAACAATCATGTCATCAAATTGAACTAGTGTATCAAATTTGAGAACACGAAGTTATTATTTATCCTGCACTTATTCTCCTAATACGCGGCAATCACGAACAATAAGTTGGAATTTAGATCTATCAGTAAGTATTCAACCGCCTCCTGTAGCCGTGCCTCCTTTTTTCTATCCCTTCCTCCAACTGTTTTTAAAGGCCGACAACGCAATTATGAACTCAATTTATTGTATCGTGTTTATGAGTGTTGTTGATCACTTTTCATCAGGTAGGTAAATCTAGAGCTCGTTTATCAGATATATAATAATATGCTCACACCGGTCCCTCACAAAGTGCTGACGGAGACATCTGTATTGCCAACCAAATTTCGCAGAGCTTATTTCTATCTCAAGGTGTAATAAGGGATGAGCCTATAATCAAACTAAACACCAGTTCCCGTCGCAAACGACACATATAAAGCATTAATTAAAACCTCATACAAAATACGTTACTTGTAAAGATATATGCCACAAAAACTCCTAATTTTAATTCCTCCAACATCCGTTTTATGGTGTCTCCAACGACATTGTAATAGTGTTAATAAAATGATTATATAAGTGGTAAACGAAGTGGCAGGCTATTAATAGTGGTGTGTAGAAGTCATACACACTAGTATCACGTTACTTGGCAACCTTGGACGCGTGACTCACGGCTCATGTGCAAGTAAACAGACCACTTGTCGCCTGCACACTGTTGCTATGCCTGGCAACTTCGCCTCAACACAGATAAGCATTCAACTCAATTTTCATATATTTCCATATGAATATCGTTCCTAGTGTATTAAGACATTGTTTTTAGCATGAAAAGGTTAATATTTTTAGGTGTTAGAATTCGCAGCCGATTATTTATTATAGAGAGAGATAGATGAGATATATTGCTCCTGTTAAAACTTTGGTTTAATATAGCAACCATGTATGAAAATTTATTTTGTAAATTAAATTGTTATTATATGCAAAATCGAGGAAGCCTTATATTATCCAGTGAACGTCGTATGGCTAAAGATGATGATGATATATGAAATGTTCCACGCCTTGATATTAAAACATATTCCTATAAGAGTTAAAATTTTAATTTTTATAATCAGGTTTTCTTCTTATTTTTTTAATGCAAAATTTACAATACCATTTCTTTAACTGTAGATTTCAGTAAAAACAGACGTTCCTTGACGGTTTCTATTTCTTAATGTTAGAAGCGGCCTGCATCCACCGACTACCTGCAACCTCCATTAGGTCGCCCATCCACCTTGTATAATTAAAGATAATATACCCGATACAAATCCAATAAAACACATTATTCCCTGCTATATCATATCAAAAAGCGCCCCGAACTAAGATCATAAAATATATAAGTACTATCTTTATTCACGAAAAAAGACTGCGAATTTCCACATATAATTATTTCCTCAGCGGAAAAATTGTGTCCAAACAAAACTATTAAGTCATCCATAAACACGTGATCAAATTGCCAATGAAAATGCACATACATTACAATTAATGTGTGACTGTAATATTTCAAAGTCGATAGTCGATATATTTTTAATCCCATATTGACATAAGTGGTTTAATTAACCATTAATCACGCATTGCGAGTACATTACCATAATTATTGAAACATATGTACTCGTGTGTACGTTGTCTTATCGCACCACATCATAACTTATTTATATGCGCTTGTTATTTATTTGTACGTTTAATACGAATGTATAGTGATGGTGCTGCCACTTAGCGAGGTTTCGTTTTTGTCTCATTATTGTTAGCTTAGTTATGTAAAGTCCGCCAACCCGCACAAGGCCAGCGTGGTTGACTATATGGCCTAACCACTTTCAATCGTACCCTCTATTGTAGAGTTGAGGTAGACTCCTGTAGAGTAGAGGAGAGAGTAGACCCGTGCCCTGCAGTGGGACGTATATGGGCTGATACAATTGTTAAGTTGTAATTTATTGGTATTTTTGCTCTTAGTGTCTCATATCTCCTACAAATTTAATTTTAGTAGTGATATTTAAATCTGTGAACCGAATCTGATAGCCCCATCTGAAAGGATTGTAGCCGAATTGCCGTCTGTTAAGGAGTAGAAGTGACGAGGATTATAAACCGAATTGGGGCTTTTGGCTGGAGCTAAATATTGTCGAGGTGCAAAAATAATTAACGTTTTAATTATAACAACGAAAGTGTCGTATTACACCATAAAGAAGTCTTACTAATTTGCTAATATTTCTAAATGTTACTAATTATTATGTACTACTTCAAATATAATAATAATAATAAATAATGCTAGCGATAATTCTGTGATTCACGTGTTTGTCGCGACTATTTGCTGCAAACATGAGAATTAATGAAATAATGAATCAGACGCGTTTCCTATTGTCAATAACATGTGTTGATATTATATTAGCAGTATGCGGTATACAAAATTGGTATAATTATTTAAGTTATCAGACATCATGTGATACAATGGTTAGCAGTGGATTTTTTCCCGCTAAAATAATGATTCATTAATATTACTTAGTGTTCTAAATCGATGTTTTTTCAGAAGTATTAAGGGGCGTACGATTTCATAATGATTTCCTGTGATTTGTTCATATTATTAAAGATTTATTTTAGGTTTGAACTTTGAAGTTGTTCTTAAACTGTGGAAGTTAATGTACGTTTTCGACCCACCCTCCTGATTCGTCTATGGATTTAATTATTATAAAAACATAAAAATAAAAATGACATGTCGCTGTATCACATTCAATTTTCGGCACACTCCAGATCCCAAAGTTATGAGTACAACACATCTTAACCGAAGTTTCAACTTACCGAGGTTCGGCCGCAACGATCATTAACGTGAAGGAAGGTTCCAGTAATATTAGTCATTACCATAACAGTAGCAGCTGTATCTGGGTCTAGACTAGACCGCAAGCGACCACCATACCCAGACCTACGCAATTAGTCTCAGTCTTTGAAATAAAGACGATAATAACGTGGTTTGCAGGTCAACTTAAACTGGCCGTTGAACAAACTATGAAACCCGATACAGAAACAATGAAACGCAATTAAAGTACGCCTTGACTTCTCTCGCGTTTAATCGATTCAAACGTATGGAAAATGTTGCTTTAATTGATTTTTATTGGCATTGTTTCAGTCTGTTGGTATGTGTTTTTCTTAGTATTGACAATGGAGGAAAAATTAATAGTTGAGTGATAGGAAAATTTTAGTCTCTTCAGTTTGGTTTATTCAACTTTAGTCTGTACTTAACTAAAAATCTTTTCAAATTATATGGGTGGAGAAATAAGAAGTCCACTAAATAACTAGTGCGACAGATTTATCGCTTCCACTTACAAGTGACAACATCAAATAGTGTTTAAAAAACTTATTAAGAATCGAAAAGGCTCATAATATTTGTTCCTAATCGACGAGAAAGATATACTAATCTATATCATCAAACTGCTCAAACATCCAGAAAAAACCAACATAATATTATTCGATTTATACAAGCTGTTTACAAATCAAACATAATCCACTCTTATCATTTACTTTATTACAAGCCAGGCAGTAAAACGTGGTCGCTCATATCAAGAGGCACCACGAATCAGTACTCCGAGCGACGCTGCCAAGATACGATCTTTGTCATTCCGCTCATTGGAGTCCGCACACGTTCCAACTAATTCATTATACATTCGCTCGGTTTCAATAGTTATTGTATTTCTATTAGCTACAATTTCTTTCGCCTTGACTCGGTCGAATGACGAGTCACTCGGCGACGCGCGGCTGATTGTATCGGATATTCTTGTGGAATAATAAATGTGGGTATAGTTAGCTTTTAGCGTTTTGCCAATATTGACAGTTTAGTTATATTGGATTATGTCTACATTGTCAATTGCTCAGTTGAGTTGGTTAGCCAAAAATATTCTGTCTCATTGTTACAAATTATCGTACAAAAGGCAAAACATGAGACCTTTTATATTGCTATGGAAATTAGAATATAGCATTAGAAGAAGTAATGGCTGGGTTTGATTACAGAATACATCAATACGCAGGGTGGCTGTATTTCTGAATCAATATTTATATTAGCCGCTTTCTGCGAGCGAGTATTATCTCGAATTCTGCTTCCCATTGACGATTGGTATACTTCACATACCTTCAAATATATTCAGAACTCTCCTTATCTCCTTATATTTATATTCCCAGTGTGATTGCAATTAATATACACTAGTGAAATGTCTGGCTGCAGACAGGACGTGCGCAACAGCGCCGCGCTCGTAATTACGCACTTTACTCGCAGGAAACCGCTGTTAAGGAATATCTACTTAATTGTAGTAAAAGTTCCTCAAATAATGTCTGCGAGCTTCCAAATGGACGTATTATATCCGCTGGATTAATTATTCGTGTATTTATATTAAAACTATTTATACTAACTAACAAAAGCTTACAAGTCTCGGAAGATGTTTCGTCAATGCACATTATTTTAAAAATATTAAAAAATAAGCCATAATTACATTTTTATCATACATATTTTAATCGTATTGATGCAATAATGAAAGCCATGTAGAATAAGTTATTACCGTTCCCAGTAGACGGCGACCGAACTAGAAGCACAGCCAAGCCACTGTATCAAACGAATTAACTACCTCTTTCTTAATTTAATGAATATCTCATATCGTTTCTTCTAGAATCGACACGATCATGGTAGTAAAGAGATCTCTCCGTCGAATACTAAAAGTAACTTGTTTCGCAGTGAATAAATGAACCCCGGTTCTAGGAAGTAAGATTATTAATTGGAAATTATGCAATATCCTAGCTTTCTACGTTATCATAATTAGTATAACCATTAAGATTTACCATTAACCATTAATAAGATTAAATTAAGAAACTACAAGAAATCTTTGTTGAACGTGTAGATGAATGCCTGTGAAAACAAAACTCCCTAAGCTTTACAATTTGAATTATAAAGTCTGGGTAAATAGACGATATTGTAGGCAAGCTGAGCAAGCTGTTTGAGGCGTGTCCCGTCCATTTGCTCAGAGCACGGCGGTTATAATGCGATGGGCAAACACGGCCGCAAGTGACACTGCGTGCATATAGCTTCTTACTGCCTTAGACATCTACACAGGTAAGGCTATAGGCTGTGTTTGGGGGGCCGGTGGTTAGTAGAGAATTTTGTTGCTGAGGCTGGTAATATTGATGAGGAAGAGAAACAATAGATATATAAACAACAATACATTAAGATCTATAAACGCTGATTTTAAGTATATTAAATTTGCCAGAACCGAATAAGAAATTAATTTGTAATAGAGTTAAAGTTGCAATAATAATAAATCTGTATCAAAATCTTTTAGGTCGATTGGAAAAATAAGCATTGAAGTTATGATACGGTTACATACATGAGTTGCAGATTGTGGGGTCTAAGTTTCAGCTCAGAAATACTCGATTTTATCTCAATATTTTGATAAGATTAATCATCGATATCAATGTTACACTAGATAAGACATTCAGTACAAAAATGTGTCCCACCTACTTGCGGTGCATGCACCACACATGAATCAGTTTACTTCGTGACAGTGACAGTGCAGTACGCCTTATCGCATACGTTTAAAAGTAATAAATGAATGTTTCGCCGTCAAACCGAAAGCAAATCGTCTGAAGTTACAATATTTTAATAAAATACCAGGTAAGTGATGTAATATTGCAGTGTGCTTTTAAAATACGGGGGCACTTTATTTCTTTGACGTGTCTCGTCTATCGGTAGAATATAAGTCAATGGGATAAATTATTTAATTCGTATCGTCAAGTAAGCCGAACACAAAATCACATGCTAAATAAATATTCTTATATTAATATTAAGTTCACTGGTTTCCGTCCAGAATAAAACTCCACAAAAGGACTAAAAATCATTCGTCAACTCAAAAATGTTTATTTTTAAAAACCATAGCTCCCTGTTAGCATTCAGTGCGTCTCGAGCACATACACGTGTCTATTCAAACACACTGTTTATTCTGTAATCTTGCATCAAGTTGTCTTCCAACATTCTTTACTTAACCACCACACTTGTTTCATTCAACTATATCTCCTTTTCACATTCACATACGGGTTAGATTCACTTGAGGTAACCATGGAGTTATGTTGTTAAGGAATAGTGTGTTGGCAGTCCATCTATTTGTCTCAAGCACACTGTAGTGAGGTTTTATTACAAAGTCAGCTTTGGGCCGTCGATGTGTGTTTTATGGGTTGATGAATCCGGAGATGTTTATAGTATTGTTTGCGTTGTTACGCAATTACTCGCTATGCACGTACGCCAGCGGGATAGTCAGGTTACTGGCACGGTTTGGCAACAAGATGTAGTCAAAAATCTTAATACTCTTTATTCAAGTCGTATTTTTATTGGCACGACAGAGTGCCTACAATAAGCCTGATGCTAAGCGCAGTGCGGTCCATATAAAGAATCAACTGACTTGAGAAGTTCACATCATCGTCGATACAATTTTAATTAATCTTCCGACTTCGATAATTTTATAAAGAAGAAAGCATTGGTGAAAGTGTGGCTTGAGCCTTGTAAATTGTAATATAATCAAATGATAGTGCTAGAACTGTATAGAAAACGCGATTTAAACTACACTAAGAATTTAGGCACATGAACTTGAATAGAAAGAAACACAATAAGCCATTCTAAAATACACAACTAATGTCCTGAAACATGCAGATGGCTCGAGCCAAAGATTACTTCGTAAAATTATATACCCGTGTTAAGTAAAAAACAGAAAAAAGGTAAACAAGGACTTTTTATTGTTGTTAATTTAAACCTAATAATTCCTACGGATTTCTTCCGGCATCTCCTCCATTCTCTATCTTTAAACATTGATAAAGGAATGGAATCAAGGCTCAATTCCAAATTTCCTAAATCCCTTTGGGTCATCCCTTGCCTTACGATGATCAATTCTGTATCTGTATCAGCCTGTATGCGTCTCACTGCAAGGCACGGGCCTTTTCCACAACCAAGAATCCAATTAGGATTCGGATTAGGCCGTATTGCAGAAGTCGCTGGTTGCAGGGCACTTCCAACAGTTCAATATGGAGATCGTTGGGAGAGGCCTATGTTTAGCAGTGGACTTTCCGTGTCTGTAGAGAGAGAGAGAGGAAGATAGAGGCCTTATAGTCCACCATTTACTATTTGATAATAACTTGCAAATGATTGTAAGCTACAAATAGGAACTAGATTATAGCTATTCTATTAACTATGCATACACACCTACTGTCCTCGTGTGGATCTCAGTTGAGAACTTCATGGTCGTGCCAATAGTTTCCTTAATACCTACATAAAACTATTTCAAACACATAATTCTCTGCTAAGTGCTACTGCCATTACATTGTGATGGGATACGAATTTAGTTCGTTTTAAAGTAATATTAGATATTTTGATTTTATATACAAGGTTCGGTTCTTAAGCCGTACATTTGCCATCAAGTTTATCGGAGTCACTTCTTCATTTATCTCACTCTTACATGAGTTCTTATTAACATGGTTCAAGTCATTTTGTCGTCATAAGATAGCCGAATGCGAATCGCGAGGCTGCCGATTCGATCCCTGCATCGTGACATATGTTTGTGCAGCTCATCCATATTTATTCCGACTCTGTGTCTTGTGAAATCTATAAGTCTCGTAGTTTCTTATTACCACGATACAAGACGTATCTTAGAGTATTTCAACACTATGTGTATGCATTTATTTATTCACCATATACTGTATCTTACCAGTATAAAAATAACCATCTATCATATTATTATACTTCCCGTCATGAATAAAACACATCTCCCGAGCACGTCCTGCGCCGTGACCACACTTCCTCGCCAATGATATGTATTGATTACAAATATTAACTCCATATTCTCGTGACTTACATGTTAATTGATACGACTATGGGGATTTGCGAGATGGTAGCCATAATTGTCTATTTTTTTTTGCATGTAAAATTTAATATATTGTAAGGCTTTATTTTATTGCGATTTCTTTAGTATTTATTGAACTTCGTCAAATTACTGGCTTTGGTAATCACAGATCACAGTTTTTCATTATGATTCCCATACCAGGCTATGCCTATTCTAAAGGCTAACCGATATGAGAGGATTTAAACCATTATAAAATATAAAAAAAAAGTGTAGAGAAATCTCCTCAGAGTTCGTTGTGCCAAAGATTCTTAACTCCTGCCTTTTGTGATTTACAGTTTATCAAACGCCCAAAAATAATTAGTTTTATTTCTGTATCTTAGATGAGTTCTTGATTTTAGAAAATCGTATACATTTTTGCGTAATCTTGACCTCACGGTCCACTGCCTATGTATGCTATCACTATACAAAAATATCTTTTCAAATTTTTATAATATAATTTGAATTAAAAATATATTTTATTGCTGTGATCATAAACCGGCACGAAAATTTTGCTTAGTAACTGAAAATGTTTCAAATTATTTTGAATAAGTGCTATTTATATTCAACCTAAATTTTACTTATCCTGTTGTGATTACACACACCTGAACAAAATTAGTACATAATGTACCTTGCATACAGCTTAAATAAATATATTATGATATTATAATTTTCAGAGCATGCCAAACATAATATATACGTAATCTCTCAATATAAAACGAATTAAATCATATATTTTTAGCTTTACATACTATACATACATAAACTCACGCCTTTTTATCCCAGATGAGGTAGGCAGAGGCGCCACCAGGATACCCACATTTGGCCTTGTATGTTCCGTCCCACGATGTGACAGGAGGCGAGCCTATCGCCATATCGGGCACAAATTCCTAACTCCAGGCTGATAATGAATAGAATAATCCAATATCACTTTGCCCGACCCGTGATTCGAACCCAAGACCTCAGCTTTCGTAGTCGTACCGTAGTACTACTACGCCACCGAGGCAGTTTTTTTATTATTTTTAGCTTTACAATCAAGTTAACTGTGAACTTCATGGAAATATTCTTCATACTACAGTAAAATACAATGAAGTAACGAAAATGCTAGAAATAATCATGTTTTTCTGGCCATACAAATATTTATTACAAGAAGAAAAAAAGAAAACGTTCGCCGTCAGGTTCGGAATTAATATGCAACTGCACTGTCATTTCTAATTATAAACTCAACCAGTCCATTGGTAAGAAAACATTTTAATATGAGCGTGGAAGATGTTACAAAAACTATGCACCTAACATTTATAATTAAATAAATTATAAATAAATACGCCCAATAGTCACATACATAGTCCTGACCTCACACTAAGATCGAGTCTTGTATCGTGAGTACAGAAACTACGAGAGATTTTTCGGTCTCACAAACACCCAGACCCGAAACAAATACCTGTGGATCACACAAACATTTGTTTCGGTGCGGGGATCGACCCGCAGTCTCTCGTTTCACAGGCGACGTCCAACCAACTGTGCCACGGAGGCTGTGATTGCAACTCCTTCGGGCCCGTCAAGGACGATAATAAATACACACAACAGTCGCATATACAGTCCTGATTCCCATAATATGACAAGTCTTGTGTGGAAGGAATAAGAAAGCATTTTATTCGATATAAGTAAACAAACATTGGCACACGCAAAAAAAATTGTCGTCGCGGGGGTCGTACCTGCAGCTCCTAGTTTCACAGCCGGCACTCAACTAACTGCCTCGGAAGCTGTCTTATAAAATCTAGGCAACCACAGTGTATTTAATACAATTCCTTAAGCCAGGATCGATAATAGTAATATAGCAGTAGGTACGAATATTTTTTGAATGCTATCTCATGTGCCATAAGCACAATGTGGCATGAGCAAGGCAATTCAGACAGATCATCAACCGAGCGAGTTGGCAAAATCGACAGAACTATACCCCGGAACCTGAAATGCCGTGTATATAAAGTTAACCCATTAAGGTACCCATAACGCCACACATTTATGTGGTTCAATATTACGCTAAATTTAAAATCTGTATTTCAAATCACCTTACTACATTGATGAACGTGCAGCAGTGGTGTTATAATTTCTGATGTTTAATTACTAACAATAGGTATATTTAAGTTTTGTTTTGCTAACATAAATGAGTCTAACTTGATGTATAAAATAATTAAATAAAAAGCGAATTATCTCCAATCTCTTGATTTGAATATTTTGTACCTAACTGTTGAGCACATCGCCGTGTTGCTAACTGCACACTGGTCTGTATGCGCAGTAGATGGTGTAAGCGACGCTGTTGCTATGGTTACAGTTTTTGCACGCCACAGTGATTCGGCAAGAACCTTGACTCGCGATGTTTTTTGCGGCATTATGTCATGGGTCCGGTGCCTACACTCAGTTAAACAACTATTATTATCTCCTAAATAATTTTACTAGGTTTCCAAAACATCAGCTGAGCGAAATTGAGTCTTATTCCAAGACTAATAAGTTATAAGTATATTTTTGAAGATGGTAATTTTTCTATGCCAGTTTTTATGGCGCACAAAAAGTATTGCGAATATTTCTCCGCGCAAAGGATGGAGTAATGATGGAACATTTCCTTTGATGATCGTGTTTTGTTTTTATTCGCACGTGTAATTTGATGTTGGCACACATCCTGTTTGAGAGAAATTATAGGGGCGCGGATGATTCGCTGTGTATTGGATGATTAATTTGTCTGTAACTGTACAAGGCATTATTATTCAATGGATACATATAATTGGTGCTCATTGATGAAGCAAGACGACAGGAATTCCAAAGAAGTGAACAAAATAACTGTGTAATATAATCACAAAACTATGCCCAAATTTTATCATGGAGATTACAAAGTCAATTCCAACAATTCTTGATGTACCGTTGTCATTCGTCTATAGGTACATCTAAACAAAGAGCTCGGGCAATTATCACCTCATGACCGGGACACAACTGACATCGTTATCCTGCCTATTCGATGTTACAAATGAAACAGAAGAAACATAATATTATAAGAGGCATTACTATTATAACTAGTACAGGACACTAAAGACCGGGCGAGGATGCAAAAGTGTCAGCCAGAAAGCATCAACCCTTATATCTGCCGCGGTAAAGCTTGGAAGAAAAGGCAACCTTAAATAGTACTTACATCTCTGTACTATATCATATTTAGTGAAAATCTCTGTGGTAAATGATCTTAGAATTGTTTAACATGTAGTGTGCCACATTCACTAGCATTAATCTCGCAACATTTAGCGACAATGCGCGTCTCCTTGGAACGAGCAGAATTTTAATGAGCCCCACTATTTATGACATTAGGTGCTGATCACACGTACCGACGAGCCTCGAGTTATGAGGCCACGCAAATATCATTATCATAATAAGTCTATTAGTTTCAGTGGAAGCGGCAATGAGAGTAGAACGTGCCCTTATATTATATTAGTATTGCAATTTCTGAAAAGCGAGATCGATAACTGCAAAGCACTAAAATTAAAGAAACTGAGTAGTTTAAATCATATGACGGATATTGTGAAGACACAATTGATAGTTTAATACAGGTCACCGATCTTTGGATAGCTATTAAAATTCTAGAAACTTAAAATCGAATAACTGCGGTCAGAAGATAAGCCAACATCTAGAAAGAGTCACAGTATCTGGATTAATAAACTCAATTATGACAGACAAATATGATTATGTTCTTAATCTTTGCCACACTCTTTCGAGTAAAGAAGAAAAAATGACTAAAACCCTACAACAAGAATAAAACACACCCTAAAATATAGCTGTACGAACCTAAAGAGTACAAAGCATTATGCCACGAGCAGCTCACAACAAACTTTTGTTCGGAGCGCAGTAAGCCTGTTAAGATGGCATTAGCAAGCGATGCTTCAACTAACTTGAGTACGCGAGGAAGTTTCAGCGACGCACCGGTTGTGACACCAATTGTACTTGCTGTTGCGATATTTTGGATAAATCTGTTGTAAAATCTTTGTTGCTTACTCGTTTTATTTATTAAAGTTATTTATCGGTGTCAAAACCTTGAACTAAAGTCTAAACACGGTTCATTTAGTAGCAACTCATATACGATTTTTTAAACCGAAATTTATTATTATAAGCAAATGTAGAACTTCAGGTTTCAAAGTTTTTATGAGATTGCGGTACAGCCGAACCTAACCATTGTCATAAAAAAAATACTCCAAACACAAAGTTCACAAGAGGTTAAATTTTGTTTAAATTATAGTTAATTTGCGCAGTGCAGACCTCGCCTTAGCATCGCATTGTTCGTAGATCGGTATCGGCAGTTGACCAGCGATCGCACGGCAGATAGCCGATAGCTTTCAATGGAACAATGGAACTGATAGTTAACTATTTATTTGAATTTGTTGCTATGCTGGCATCTTTGGCCTTGGATAGTTTTTTATGGCACGACTTAGAGGTACGCTTGGTGAAAAGTGACGAAATAAACAGGCATGATCAAATTTCAATGCATCTCGTATGTATAGTGTAGTTCATATAGGACAACCAATGATGGAACACATTCATTATGACTATATTACCGACTTTTGGCAATGAAGGACAGAATGGTAGGAAAGACAACCGAGTAGGGTAAACTAAACCAGCGATTCCAAAAGCTCGATATCCGACAGACCCGCTTCCTATGCAACGGAACGGACCACTTTGAACGGACCGCTAGTGGTTAATAAAATTTAAATTATTTAGACTCCAAAAAATGTAGAGAAAACAAATTACGTCATTCCTTTTATAATAGTTCTACTCATGACTAAGTCTTTTTATAATAAGGAGGCCTATATCCAGCCACTGCTGGGTATACACCACCGACCCACTGGTAGAGGTAGGCTGATATGGAATAGAATAATACCTTGCAAGTCTTAATATCCCATGTAAACTAAAATTAATACTGTTTTTCTAATAACTGCCGGTACTGTCGTGACAGTAAACCATTCTTTAATTATTATAATCAATTCATTAATCGCCACTTAAATGCCCACCAAACAGTCCACACGAAAACAATAGTAAAAAACTACCCGGATTTCTGTGACGTCAGTCTCATCGAAATTGCCCACAGCACGCTAGCACCATTTGACCGCTTAGCTTTCATTAACTTTAATAATATTCGGTTATTCTTATGTGCGGAGTTAGTGTAACGTGTAATCTAAAAATTAACTATGTGTGACGTCAATCATTTGTACGACACGAGGCGATTGAACAATAGCCTCCGAGGAGCAGAATAGGTCCGTTTCGAAGAACATTCGTATCCAGCCGGATTTTAACCATCATACAAGATGGCGGACATGTAGCAAACAGCCATAGAGATAAACGCCAAAGCGACGCCTTTGGGGTTTATGGCTCGCTTTTGGGTGTTATTATTAAGAAAGCGATTTTTTTTAATTCATTTGTACATAGTCGAGTGTGTCGCACAAAGGGTGGGTGAAGAGTATACCGACTGCACTAATACAGAATTGTCTAACTCTAATAGATCCAATCCAAAGTAAATATGTTGATTTGATTCGAAACCCATAGAAAGAGTTATACCTACTTGAATGGAGATCTAACATTAGAATTTCACGTTATATTCCACGCAGATAAAATAGAAAAAAGAATTAAGAAAGCCATTTACAAGATGCAATATTTTGATCAACATAAAAGCCCCTACGTAATAAATAATCATTCCCAAGCCGAGAAACAAGCCAATCAGCGTCTGTTCTTAATTAAAAACTGTTACATATTTCAACAAAACAATTATTTCGAACATCCTCTGGAAGAATGATGTGGTTCTATTAATAAAAGTCCCCTACCACGAGCCATCTCGAAGGAAACCCGACACCGCGGAGGCGCGATCGAAATCTCCACTAATTGAAACCCGACACCACGACGAACAAAGATGCTTTTATAAACGTGGTTTTAATAAAGTATGAGATTATTTCGGTGTATATAACGTGTTTATTTTGTGTTTCGATGTTTTGTTCGTTGGATGGGTTTGTAGAGGATTTTTTGGGCTTTGAGTTACAAAGAAAATAGTGTTTCGATGGGTTTTTATCGGCAGTATTTTTTTTTTCGGCAAATAAACTTTTTTCCCTCGTCAACTCAAATTACCATGTTTTCCATTGCCGCAGGAATGAATCGTACCTGATTACAATTTTTATAAAATGTTCAATGTTTTGTGATATAATGTTTGTATAAATTAAATAATTTTACGTGATTTGCGATTAAAGCAAAGAATATTTAAGTATTCTTGTTTTTATATGGACATGATTAAAATTTTACAATATGAATATTATATTCCATAGTATAAGCCATCTTAAAACTAGAGATGTATAGTCTCCAGCGATAAAATAACACCAACATCGAATGCCTTTTTCAATTTAACCTCAACAACAACCTCTTAAACCTACAAGAAATTATAAACACACACATAACCAGAACCACTGACCCGTCACCTTCCGCTAATACAAAAGCACCATGTAATTTACAAACAGACAATAAAACAACCCGAGCGTGAACGATAAATTTAAACAACACTCGAGATTTAGGAGCTGACGTAATGACGCACCACGATCACCAGATAAAACACGACAGCTCGCCAACTTAGGCGTATTTCAATTTGGAGTTTTCTAGTTTTAATATGTTGAGTAAAAAAATGAAAAAACTGCTGCCATCGTCAAGACAGATATGAGAGTAAATGGTGTTACAATCATGTTAAAAATCCAACGAAATGGAGAACATTGGATACAAAGGTGAACCAAGGTGGTGGACTATTTGGGATGGAGCTTGGTAGTAGGAAAAGTATATATTCCTTGGAACAAACAGGGTCCTAAAAATTATAATTTCTAGTTTTATAGAGCGAATATCCAAACTAATATTAGAATGCTTAAGTATATTTGTTGGTTAATAATTTTATCCATGGAAGTACCTCAATTCTCCGACACGACGACGAATGTTTGATCGTCGTACGTTTAACTGTACGAATGTGCCGAAATAGTGTACGAAATTTTCGAATCCTCTATCGTACGTCGAAACCATAGACTGAGTTTGGAGTGAACGATAAGTTTCATAGAGATTAGTATTAATTTTATAAATGGAAAACTTTTATCTTATGCGTCGAATGTTCGAACATTCGAACTATTGTCGGCGATTAGAGAAACCCCCCAGGATCGAATTAGATGAGTAAATAATACTTGTTTATTTTTCTTTGAATAAGGTTATGGTTAATATGGTAACTACAGTTATCTCATGTCAAAAAATTACACAATCCCTGCAAAGATTAAAGACAAGGAACTGTCTGTGTAAAGTATGCATAGTAGAACTAGTACGACCCAAAAAAATGAAACCAATTTTATGACTAAGCATATCGCAGTATTTTGTAACTTTACTGTTAAACTCAGCGGACACGTAACTAGTAGTTGGGCCACGTAATAAATATGACAGGCCGCACGGCATTACGGGTGTCAATCATTTTTTCCCATTTCCAACAACGATTTAATTTCAAATCGGAAATGCCTGGGAAATTATAGCCTGTACATTAGTTCAACTTACCTTTAGTTCTTGTTCGCAAAATGAGTGAGACTCGATTTACACGAAATTGTATCGAGGTGATGTAGAGAACGGCGATTGAATAGATTGTTTGAAATGAAATGAAATGAAATGAAATTCGTTCATGAAATGAAATGAAATTCGTTTATGAAATGAAATGAAATTCGTTTATGAAATGAAATTCGTTTATTGGTCACGTAGGCAATTAAATAGCTCTTATGACAAGTCAATACACATAGTACTTATTTTCTATTTACAAGATATTCGTTGTAATTTTTATATTAACTTTATTATATTAAGTATTATATTACTTATTAGTATTTTATGGTAAATTTTTTTTCCCTTAGGAAATACATTATTTACGATAATCGATGTCTAAGTGGACCATAAGTATTAAATTAAAGCGGTGCGTAGCGGTTTAATGTTACCACCGGATCTAACGCGGCCCTGGCTGAGAAGACCCGGCGAAACAAACTCAGTGGGCTTCCATTACCACTGGAAACTACGCGACGCGACCCAATTCTGAGTATATCCAGCGAATAGTACTCAGTAGTTTCCACTAACGATTCTATTAAAACGTGTTTGCGTCAGTCGCTACGTCAAACATACAAAGAGCTGACCAGAGGAGAGGTCAGTGCTAATGACCACTTTAAAGCCTCTAATTCATTGGAAATACAAAATTAGTTAATCACTTGCTGAAAAAGTAACGTGACGTAGCATAAAACTAAGATTTAAAGAATTAGAAACTCCTCCTAATGAACCACGCGAATGTGTCGCATTTTAGGTTTACATAGGCTCTGTGTGCCATAATTGTGGACATTCTATTCAGATTCCAATGCGCTATCATCAGGAGGACTATTCCATTAAAGGAGAAAGAATAGCAGTTAAACAAATTGCCATGCTGCAAGTTCCTTGTCCCCTACAATCCTTAATCCATCCTCCACATCGTAAAAAGCAATTAGGCAGGTTAGCATAGTCGTGTCTAAAGGTGAGAAGAATATACCAATCTCTCACCAATCGATACTCTTTCTGGATAGCATCGCTCTTCTATATCAGCACATATAAGTCACGGGCACTGCGGGCACGAGCCTCCTCTACAATCGAGAGTACGATTGAGAGTGATTAAGCCATATAGTCCACCACGCTGGCCTAATGCGTGTTGGCAGACTGCCTACCTGCTAGCATCACTCTTACCTTCAAGAAACCTTCTTACCTCCTATCTCATCCAGGAAAATAGAACCTACATTGAATGAAATAGAGGTATAATGTCAATAGGGTGATGTAATGCAAGTGCACGGTTGACGCCGCGCTCCGCCGACCGAGCGAAATGTGAGCCGATAGCGCGCAAGGTCGGAGTCGCCTGCACTCCGGATGACGTCACCCGCACTTTGTGTCCGATCCTGTTGGAGCTGCAAGGGATCAGCTGTGTGGCGTGACGTCATTGGACAGGAGACTGGCTTGAAGGCATACACTATAGGATGTTGGCGAGAGTAGCATGGGGTTAAAAGTAGGAGCTGTGTATGTATTGGTGAGATTGTTTCGTGTTATCAGAATTTATGATTCATGAAGAAAGCAATAGAAAATTTAAACTAATACTCGAGGATCAATGGCGCCTATCAGTTCACAGATACCGAACAAGTATTCTTGTTCTTCGTTCTATTTGCACCCCCTGCTGGTTATAGATTGTAGATCTCCCACATATGGTGCAAGCCGTTTACGCTTTTACGATTTTTCTCGACCGGCGCGGCGTACGGCCGCTTTACAAAATAAAATGTTACAGATTTTACTGGCGGCTGAATTAACTTACCATCACACGTTGTCTTTCTTATTCTAAGTTGCAATAATCATCTACGTTATAATATATCTATAAGCTGGCTTAAAATAGGCACTCATAACACAGGATTAACAAAATTCTAAGAACAAAGGAAGACAAACGCAAGAAGACCTGTTGAAACCAGCTATTAGCAACCAAAAACAAAGACATGAGTGCATTATCAGGTTAACACCCCTGCTAGTAATAAACCACCCTGGTTCGACTACCCAAGGTTCAATTTAGACTGGATGTGTTTGCTCTCGATTGTTCCCATAAAGACAATGGGTAGTTGTAAATTTCCAGTGTAATTGACGACGCATCAGGTTTGCTCGGGTTCGCGCCATGCTTTTTGTCCAACCATTGTTGGCGGTTTCATATATTTTGTTATCGATTTCACAGAATTGTAGTTTTAACGCGGAAAATATATTCTTTTTTGGAGTTAAGACAATTGTGGCTGTGACATGACATGTCATTGACAACGATTGAAATGCCATTTTATGTGGAGCTGAGTTTTCGTTTCGTAATCAATTAAGTTCTTGTGCTTATTGGTGTTTCTTTGTCTTCTGCCATTTATTATTACGCCGGTATTACTTTTCTAGTTATCACAAAGCTTATTTTTATCAATGAGAATTTTGAAACACACAATATACTCGTAAGTATTCGTAGTAGAGCTGCATGATATAAATGAGAGGATAACACATAATTTTGGTCTATACGACTAATGTAGAACTATATACATCAATCATCAGCATCATTAATTAACAAAGCATTTGCAGTTCCAATATCCCCAATTGGCAAAAAAGCATATCTTTAACTATGCAATTTATGTCACAGTTTAGGAGCCAACGAAACTACCTAACTAATCCAATAGGTTCGAACTACTAACTACATTAACTAAAAGCAATACCAAAACCTAAGAACAAAAACCAGCAAGTAGAGCAGGTACTGTGTATTCAGCATTAGCGTGTCAAATGAAGTTTGTTAAGAAATCGATTATGACCGGCGCCGCGGTAATTACACCACGTACCCGTCACCGTGCGATCCGCATGGACCAGCACTGTTACTTCTATATTGCATCGCATACACGGAGATCTAAAGCAGGCGATATTTCTAGGTCATCTAGATAAATAACAAGTCTACTTTGAATATGCAAAAAGGTAGAAAAAAGCATGCAATTACAGAAATGAAATTTAAATTGAATCAGGATCTGTTGCTTCACTTTTTCCTCACTTCTTTAGTATTCGTACATAGTTTCAATTTTGGATCGAGTCCATGTTATCGTGCATAATGTATAAGAAACTAACCCAAATTATTAGTTCTATGAGTTCTTGGAGTAGCTTTAATACTTTTTCATTGTTTTATTCTCAGATTGGTAGTCATCTTATGAGTACCTACATCGCATTTTATTCAACTTACATTTTCTTCAAACATATCATTACAAATGTCAATAAAAACGTAGATAATCTTTATATCACGAATTCACGAACTTTTAATGCAAAAACCGCCAACGTGGCTGGGCCAGCGTGGTGGACCATGGCCTAACGCCTCTCAATCAAAATCTCGGTTATATAAGAGGCCCGTATTGACTGATATAATACAGTACTATTAAGCCCCTTTCCTATCCACTGCCCTGTTTATATTTACCTTTACAATCTATACTAAAATATTAAAGAGTTTGATTGAACGCGTTTATCTCAGGAACTATTTACTATTAAAAAAAATTTGATTGTTGGATACTCAATTTATCTAAGAAGGCGAATTTTCATCTTGAGAAATTATATAACGAGACTTTCATCCCGGGAAAACTTTTTCACGCGGGCGTAGCCGCGAGCAATACTAGTAAAAGATAAAATACTTCATGCAGAGCCAGGCTATCAGTTCCTGTCCAGCTGCTATCCTTGTGGACTTCCACGTGGCAACAGGCAACAGCGTCGCTGCGTGGCCGTGCGTCCGGCCTCACGGCTAATTGTCCGGTTCCGACCAAGCGAAGGTTGTTGGTGTCGCTACACGTGCTTCATCGTCTACTTGTGCTAATACTGCGAAAATCTTGCCTATCTTTATGTTATTTATTCACTCCAAAGAGTGACCCACCAAACGATAAATTAAAAGAAAAGAATTAAAAAAAATGGATAGATTTTTTTAGTAGTAGACGTAGAGTCGTGTCTAGGTTGTTAAAGCGGCAATACTTCCCTTATAAACCCGATGTGGAGTAAGCTACTATGTACTATTTATCGTTCGGAATGTAAGATTGTTGGATACCCTGTAGTTGTACAGGGCTATTCGGATCCTTCCAAATAGCAAACCGAACAGGACGATGAAAAACACCTCGTAATGACGAATGTGTCGCGTAGTGGCTATAAGCTGTGTATACCCTGTTCCGAGCATGTATCTAGTGGATACTCTACCCGTTCCTGATGATTAAGGGAGCAGTATATAAAAATGCTTCCCCACATACTTCCATCAAAACCAATGGAAGTTTTTACGAAATGACGCAAACCCAATATCTCCTGATAACCTTCAAGTACCTGCGGTTATCATTATGAGATCATTTCCGCGACACAAAAACTGCACTCTGACTTAGGGCTGTTGATATTTTTTTAAATATCGGATTTTCGATATATCGATATTTTCAAATATATCAATATCGGAGTTTGATATATCGAAAAAAAATTATCGATATTTCGATATATCGATATTTTTTATTTTATTGGCTGTTTTAAAAATATATTCGTAAGTCAGCTCAAAAATAATTTACACAGTCAATATATTCAGTATATTTATTAAACAAATTAAATTATAAATGTAAGAAAATCTAAGGTTCTCTAATTATTGTTCAATTTTAATAAAACAATTATGCGTACCAATATTTCTCAGTAAGAGTTTTTAAAAATACTCGTTGTTTTATGTGTTCAGCGGTTTGACTACTACGATTATTAACTGTTATGTATGTATTTATGATTAACTGTTATGTGTGTATAGTATGTTTGTGTATTTATATATATTTAATTACTATTATTAGCTTTAATTCTTTATTTTTTACACTGCCCTCTCTCTCTCCTTATTTTAAATCCATCCCATGGTTGTCTGTAAGACATTGCTGTCGAGCGATAAGACCGCCATTTGTACTTTTTTTTTGTTATTGTTTCTGTATGGTGTATTTTTGTTCTTAATTGTGTACAATAAAGATTTAAATAAATAAATAAATAAATTATTAGGCACTGAAAGATTGATTGTAGAAGCAATTCGTTCAGATGCTACAGATGTAGCAGAAGAATTCAAATATTTATCAGCTATTTCTGATAGCACAGGAGTGAAATGTCTACTATCAATCCAAAATTTTAGTGCATTTGATGATCTTGAAATATTTGTTAAATCTTGAAATATTTTTAACGTCGCTGATTGCTAATCGCAGACCATAGATTATAGACATATTATAGACAAAGTAGAGATGCTAAAGCTCTATCAATAACGCTGACAGTGACAAACGATAATTGACAACAACAGTGGGTAAATTAAGTGTTTTGGCGAAAAAAATAAAAACTTATAAAAAAATATCGAGTGTCGATATTTACATTTCAATATAGAACTATCGATATATCGGTCAAAAAAGTATTAGTAATAAATATCGATATTTATTAATAATAATATCGATATTTCGATATATCGATATTTTATCAACAGTCCTACTCTGACTCACAAACCACACTTGTGTCAATGTGCATTGTGACTTGCATTGCTAACTTTTTATACACTAATAATGCAAAAAGTTATGACAAGTTGACCGACTGTTGTGGGTTAATCCTAAATTGGTGTCATAATAGTGGGTTTCTTAGGCTAATTGCGGTAAGATTCCTAATGTACATCATTTGTAGCCACAAAAGTCCACTGCTGAACATAAGTCTTCTCCAAGCATTTCCACACCGACCTACGGAATGCCACCTACAAAATATTGAGCATGGAACATTTTACATATTATAGGCCTAATTTCCAGGACCATTGACGTCAGAGCTGCTTCCTTCATGCAACACAAACTCATGTCACTTGTACAATAAAGCTCAGAAGATAATCGACAAGTAAATTCTATGTGATAACTAAAAACGCACCCAGCGAGTAAATCGATAAGTAAAGTGAATATTATAATAATGCATACAGCAATGTATTCGATGAAGCGGCGCGCGCACTGCTCCGAAGGTTGAATAAATTTAAGGTGACCCGCCCGTACTTGTGTTGTACTTGTGGTATAGTAAGCGTCCACGACGATGCATCAATTTATTATCAGTTAATATCAATAAAACAAGATCATTTTGATTACGGATTTGAAGTACAAGCTGTGTAAAAGAATACTTACCTAAAGTTGCTATAAGTACTAAATCTTTTGGATTAAATTCGAGTTTGCCTAGCTACAATAATTACACTTTAGCACGTATATCTATCATAAGTTATTTTATCGCTACAGAAGAAACAAAGAGTAATATTTTACACGAAAGGGTTGATGTAAGCAATGTCAGACTTAGGGCCGGAAGTTATAATTTAAATCTTTTGCAAACATGATTCAAAAGTATTTGATGCCAAACCCATATCATCGTTTAACAAATTGCTTTGAGAAAAAGGTATAAAACGCAAATGCAAGGTACTTTCAACAGGTCCCTAATCCCTATAGAAATACGTGGGGGAGAGCTATGTTCAGCAATGGACTTCGAAAGGATTAATAAATGATTAATCATGCAATTGTGAGCTGCAAACGCGTTGCCGGCCACTTCCACATGCGTGCCACGTTTGTAAAACACATGTACTAACCTCGGGGGTTACTCTATGATCCCAAACGAAGCTCAAACGTTCGAACCTACGTAAGACTGTACGAAGGTACGATACTCCACAAAATGTTCGAATCCTCATGCGTATGTCGTAATCATAGACTAAGTTTGGAGTGAATGATAAGTGAAGTTGAGAATAGTATTGATTTTTAGAAGTGGAAAACTTGTAACTTACTTCGGACGTTGAACATTCGAACTTCATTTCGGATCATAGACTAACCCCCTCGCCCGCCGTATTGCAGTTTTTTGCTTAGTTTTTAGATTTTTTTGCTTACATAGTTTTTATTGAAGCTATACCCTGCCATGGCTACGATCTATCAACGACAGTTTTTATCATGTATTTTATGCGTTAAGTATAAAATATTGTGTGTAACAAATTTAATAGAATATGTTCAAGTTGGAAACCAAAAAAATTGCAAAAATTAGACTTTAACCAAATAAAAAGAAATACAATCTCACACGATCCAGACTCTATCTTAAGTCTCGTGTTGTGGGCATTAGAATCAGGGGAGACTTTTTGACATTAACAAATTGTGTATCAGACCAACTATTCGGAAATTGAACCCGCGACTTCGCGTTTTTCAGCCAACTTAACCAAATGCGCCACGGAGCCTAACTAAACGGAAGTTTCAACAGCATAATGAATCATAAACCATAGTCAAATATCACCGGTGTTGTGGTTGACAACACAACAATATAACAATTAACAACACGACACTGATGTGTTGTAAAACATCGCGATCGCAAACAAACGGAAACTTCCTCGAATCATACGCCGATTCTCAGAATCTGCCTTTAAGTGCCGAGTCACGAGCAACGAGTATAACTTACATTTGAGATATTTTGAGTTAGATTTTTAGCAGAGCTCGTGAGATTAACTGCGATTAAAAAATAGTGTATTTGGTATAATTTTAAACAGATGAGTATAAAATACTGGATGTATTGCACTGGCAAAATAATTGTACTATATTGAAGACACGAAAAAAAATTTAAGTTTCTCTAAATTTATGTCTATTGTGTACGGCGAAATTCACAGATTGATGTGAAAAAAAATTAACCATGATTAATGAATTCAGTTATGGTTATATCCGCAAACTTCCTGATAATGAGATAAATTTGTTTAGGTATAATACGTAACCGCACTTCAAAATAATATTCCACTACTCTTTTGTCAATCAATAATATCTGAGTATTCTAGAAGTACTGTTCTATCATCTTTATCATAAAACATCATAAATATGCCCAGTAATATATGACGTAAATATATCATATCTAAGTTATGACATTCTTTACTTCAGACACGGTGTCATGGCGAGCGTCGCGTGGCGACAGACTGTCTAGCGACCACCGCGACAGGGATGCAAGTACTTAAAACCCTCGTGCTAGACAAAGACAGCGATATATAGCAACAGTGCGTCACGCCGCTCATGCCGTCCCGCTCTAACGTATAGGTAAAGACGAGTGCGAGCGAAAATTAAATAGGGTGGGCTTCCATTCGCGAGTGTCCTTCAAACGGCTTCAGTTTTAAAAGAGTAATTACATGTAATTGTTGCAGTGCGGCGCGTGGAGGTGCACCCGAGCGGCGGCGCGGCGTGAGTGCACACACGTCCGCACTAGGGACGCTCACGCGACACATTATCTCAAAATACCGATCAAATTGACGATTATCGAGTTTTATTGGATAACCGATTACAAACATATCCGGGTAGAGGCGTATCTGTCTATTTTAGGGTTTAAGCAGATTAATATGGATTTTGAACGGGTTGGTAGGTTATTTTTTACATTCATAGAGATTTAGTAGGTACCTAAGAGATATAACTTAAATCACTCAAATAGTGTAGATCTGGTCCCATGTCAAGAACCAAAAAGGGTTACTTCCGGACATTTACAAAAATAATGGGTTTCTAAGACAGTTTACTTCTACGCCTGCTAACCCTGTATACAATCACAAAAATGAAACGTCTAATACCGATAAAAATATGATTGATAATTTATTATTGTCACGATATATTGGCGCTTAAAGATACTACAAAGTAAATATACTTTGTAGTTATGATAAAAAGTGTACCTGTTATAAATTGGGTACGAATGCCGTCATAATGTTATTGTTTAAAATATCGCTAATTCCATCAAAATTGTGTTTTACCGAAGATTCATTTGTCAAACAAAAAATCCTATTACCGATCTATCTAATCTGTTCAATTTCATTTTTGTTTAATAATAACTATAAATACGGGTACCTCCTTACAGTCACATGATAACCACGACCCCACACTAAGAAACGAGAGTTATAAAAAGCAGGTACTTATCTAAGAGTTTCTTTCACCCAAATCTGAAGCAATTTCTATAATATTCATTGACACTTTAATTGTCTCAGTATGTTCGACCTCTTGGCTTACAGCCGGCTTCTGGCTTATACGCCACGGACAATATACAATAATCCCATTTGAAATAAAGATTATCAAAACGAATTACAATACGATTATTTTTCTCTTACTTATTTTAAACTACTAATCGATTAATATATCAGTCAGACTTGTCCCATCCCTATTATTACACAGTGCATCCGATCGCAAGATGGCGGGCTAATGATTATCTTGTGAAAATGCACGACACGGCACGACAACTCCATGCAAATCCGCCGCTATTGTTCACGCATCGGTTATTGTACCTCGTAACACTTTTATTCCTTTGAAGCCTTTCATGGCCTATTTCTTTTTTAAAATGGCAAAGAGACTAGAGAGTAGTGACTAGAATATGGTAAGTGTAGACTAGACAGAAGATTTAACAAACAAATCAACTACACCGGCTTTTTAATGCTATTAAATGGAGAAATAGAAGAATTTTACAAGTGTAAGTAGTGTCTTTTATTTAAAGACAATATTTAGGAACAAGAAATTACTACCGAAGAGTGAAAAATTTATCCACCAAAGAATAATTTTGAGGAGTGTTGCCTACTCTCGACAGGCGGGCGGCATTACATAAAAGTAAAACATAAAGTAGACTTATAAGACAAAGCAAAAGAAATTGGCTAATTTTAAGGAGATCAGGACTAGTAACGGTGTCCAACGTTTTTCTTCATCCAATCCTATTTCCCTACAGGTTCAAGCGAGACCTAGGCAAAATAGTTGGTCTCAGCAACAACAGAATTGTGTTGTTTTCAAGGAGATAGTCCCGACCTATCTCAGGAAGGTGTCACTACGCTCACGGCTAGCATAGGAACCGGCGCCTCCCACATCCATACTTGCTTAGTAAAGCCACTTACGGCCGGTCTCTATATCCTATTTATCTTTAACTAGAGCTTAACAAAGTAACCATTACTATGGCGATACAATTATATACTTGAATAAATAAAAATAGACATGCATATTCATCTTACCTAGCTAACTACAAATAAATACACCATATCTCTCTCTATTTTTGTTCACTGACACATAAAATGCATCTAAACATGTTACGAAATCTCTGGTTAAAGATAGATAGATTATAGAAACTGGGCATTAGTCAGCCTCCAATATTATTACACTTTTCAAAATAAAACTTCTAAATCACAATACAAGTCAAGCACCTTCGTACTCTGGATCCACGTGCCCGTCATCCATCGGTTGCAATGATTAATGACCATCATTATCGATGATTAAATCTTCAATGACGCATTGACGTCACACTGATTATAAGTGCAAAAAATCTGTGTTTGCACTTGTATGTGAGGTAGAAGATAATTTGACAGTTTTTTGCTGATGAAAATTATTTATTTATATTTACTTAAAGATAAAAACCTGATGATGTAACCTTTGTTATATTTATAATTTTACCAAAATACCACAATACTATGAGCGTCATCTGGCTTTTAATATATTTTTATTGTTTAGCTTTTTTATTTACCTATTTATTTAATTGTTACTAGTTTTGTGTAAGTCGAAATCTGTTTTGCTTATTTGATTATCTTGTATGTTGCGATATGATATAAAAATATCCACCAAAACAATAATTTACTTTTTTAGAACTCCCAAAACTAAAAAAAACGTCATATTTTAACCTATTTATTATAATATCTCGTGCGGTCTAAAGAGTCAGCCTTAGGACAAATAATTTGCTTCCATTCCTTCCCTCAGATTACAAAGAACATCACCTTACTCATAAATATGTATCTCTATAATATGTATGTCAGCACTAGCTGTTCGAAATCACAAAGATAATAACTTGGATCGAACGAAAACTTAATAATGAATTCTGAAACATCATAATATGTCAATCAGAAACTCCAGTTTGCCAATGTAAGTCAAACTAATCTTTCAGCGAAGCATTACTCAAGCTGTATCTTAACCCTTATCTTATCCATCGTTCTAATTAATTTCCTCAGTTTATTATTCATGTAAGTAATTAATGAAACCATTAATAAAAAATCAATTAAAGAACATTGTTACAACGTCCACTAGTTTAATTTATAGGAGCATATAACTGGATCGTCCGAACCGGTTCAAACCAGTAGCGAGAAACTTCATCTAAATGTTCTGTCTCTTATTAATTGCTTTTCAACCGAACGGAGGAACCAAATTATACACCGTGGCTACTGGCTACGAGAATAATGTTTTGTAACTTGGTGTCTTTAATTTAACTGATTGAAATTGTATTAAAATGAGTGTAAATGGAGGATTTTCAGGAACCTAACAAAAGTCCTCAAAGATATTCGAAACGAGCTGTCCCTTTACAAGTAACAGGAAGTCGAGATGCAGGTCCCTTTATCTGTAGTTGGCGAATATAATGATGACATCATGGACTCTAGACAGTTAGGAAATTTCCATAACATAAACCTAGATTTTTAAATTAAAAACCAAAAAACAATTAATTGATTTAGCTACCTGTTGACTAATGTGACAGACAACGGTAAATAGTCACCTACATCACTTCCATATTACAATAACTGACTTAATCCTCAAAAATGCACGTTGCCTTGGGATAATATTAATACCGCAGACCCAAAAGCTCATGAGAACATTTACAATTTCCGTAATTTTAACCTTTAAAGTACGCAAGATAAAGTACAAATTGGAACAAGCCTGCAACGAGCTATAAGCCTTTTGATTCCTGTCTGTTGATATAATAGAAAAAGGACAAGTGAAATTACAGTAGTTACCTGCAAATTCTTAACGGATAGCCAGCTCCAAAACGGATCAAGCACCTGCTAATACTTTGCCGGCACCCGCTAACTGCCTTAACTACTTTTACAAACATAGTTTTACTGTTTGCCAAACCACTGCCCCGGGGGAGGGAAAAAACGGAAGGTTTGGCTCCGATTTCACGGGATATGGTCGAATTTCTAGAGGGATTTGTGATATTGGAATTGAGGGTAACTCTTTGGAAAGACATGATACATACTATACATTTGATCATATTTTTTAAGAAAGATATAAAAGAAAGGAAAAAGAGACTAATTTATGTTGCTAGGGAATTTCTTGCTTCGTCTTCTCTTCTCAACTACGCTATCTGGAGGGGTAGTATTAGTTAATTATTCAAAAGATGTTAATCCTAAATAATTACGTGTCAATTTGTCGCTCGCAAAAATAAATTTGTTTTCAAAAATCGATTTAAAAAACAAACTTGCACGTAACAATACACCTTATGGGCACCATAAAGGTAGAGTATAACCACACGAATTTATACCCTAATTAAAAACAATACAGTCGAAATTCTATCGACAAAATTTTCTTCCATCCAAAAACTATTGTGTAGGTTTTATTCAAGCTCAATCTAATTTAAATTCTGTTGTAGAAGCTATAGAGTTGGTTTTTAAATAGCGTACTCTCATCAGAACAGTATGGTATGGTTTTTTCTCCTGCCACGTTTGTCGATATATCAAGTTCGTGACCGCCTCTATCGACATGGGAATTTATTAATTTTTTTTTTCAGCTCTAGCGCGGGTACAATAGATCAATCCATATTCATCTATTTCTATAGAAGTTTTTCGTTGAACGTGGTCACGATTCCGACGGATCACAAACCGTGTACTTCCTTACTTCTAAACTGAGGTTTTTGTTAAAATAAATCTTAAAACATAATTTATATCCTTGGGGAAAGACTAGAACTCAGTAATTGTTGATTAGATGGATTTTGATAAAACTACAACTGACTCTAATTACACAGGGTAAGTAGAGTACGAAGATTTACTTTTCTTGTTAATAATCATTCAAACGAAGTGAATTTTTATTCGTGTTAAAAAAATATGTTCATAATCAAGTTTCAAGAACGAAAGTCTACCCTTTTATTTTTAGACATCTGATATTTCAACAAATGTTCATGAAAAATTCCATAAAAATCCATCATTTTTAATATCCCACAGCAAAAGACAAACTAGAAACAAGTTTTATAACTACCTAATAGTGTTTTTAAATCTCCCAATTGTCTCAGCAACAAAGCGTCATAAACGCAAGTAGTGTAGATAATTTGATACTGCAATTGTATATTTTACCGAGTATGATGTCGTGTTGAGAGCACATGTCCGCCTCGTTTATTACGAACTCGTATCGCGGACAAAATCTCTCGCCATTAACACGAACATCACATCAAACGTACGCACAATTACAAAACACTCCAACATTATCCATGTGTACTTTACTCGGTTTATTCTCGTTGGTGAGAGAGATGGAGGTATATTTAACCCTGATGAACGAAAGAGAGACAACACTGAAGAGATGTATGCGCGCACGCATGTTTTTTTAGGTCAGAGGTTCAGTGATCGCGAAATGCCGTGCACATGTGCTGATGGGATCCGTGTTTAAATATTAATGGCTTTGTGCTCTCATGTATATTCTGCACAGAATTTTCACCGCGGGCTGAACGTGAGATCTGAGATTCGCTGTTGCCAAATTAATGCATCCATTGAGAGAATTGTAAAGAATGAGAACTAAGGAACGCTCCAAAATGCTTGCAATTTTAAATCCAGCATCCGCCCTTATATTTAGCTGGCAATATAAGCCCATAAACGTCGTAACTTCTCGGCATTCCCTTGCAATTACTAGAAGACAGACCTTAGTCTCTCACAGTAGCCTAGCGGGTGGTCAATTAACTCATATTGTAAGACATCACAACGACGTAAAGTGTAGATCGCTTCAAGAGATGGTAATTTTCATCCGGATCAAAACAGTCATCAAGTCGACATAATTACTTTGATGAATCTGTTTTCATCTATTCTACAAAGCTCAGTCAAAGTCGGCGCTACGTAGGAGCCAATTTGGGCTATCGTCCACGGAATTGCGAGCGAAACAGCCCTCGCTTGTGGAACTGTTAGGACGAAGGAAAACACTTTGGACACCCAACATTTTGGTCTAGAGTCGCTACGTTCAGTAAACTCTAACTCGTTTGAGTACAAAATCAATCAATGAACCCTAAAAACCGGTATAAATGTAAATTCAGTATGCCCGGATGTATGCATTATGGATTGTAACTCGGTGTAATGTCGTTGGAGCCTGTCGAAACGTGTCAATCTCGGACAGAGCGACTGTTGCTAACCTAACTGACAGTACTCTGCGACCGCTGTGAGTGGAGCTAACAAATTGTACCACTTCCTCATTATCACTTGATTGTACTGCTTACTCGAGCAAATAAAAATATCTTGCCAGACTACTATCAAATATGGTACTCGAGTTCGACAATCTAAAGTTTCATTTTTCGGTTTTAATACCTGCTGTCACTAAGCCAAACATTTCAGCTATATATAGTGAATGATGGGCACCTTTTACAAGTATAGTATAAGATCCTATAGTTCTCCTTATCCATCACTATCCATCTCAAAAACCAGCAATGCTCTACCATTCCGTAGAAACTGTTTATGTTCAGCGTTGGTGTGTTTTTTCTTGGCAAGTATAATTGGGAATAAAAGGTTAGTTCAATTGATTGCAAACGCGGCACATTTACATAGGTCTAAGTGTTTTCCAGCATTGTGTACGGTGGTTCCTCTCCTGAAAGTAACGACAAACCTAGCGCCAGCTAAAACATCCCATCAGGTGATCGTCTAACTCCTTCATCATTTTATCCATAAAAAGTGCTACATACCTACATGTTACGAAGTGCGGCACATGTGCGGTCTGGGCCTGGGAACACCGGCCCACCCCGGCCGCGAGGAGTGATTTATTCACTTGTTTGTTTTAATTTCTCCCGCGTACTTGCAGCGCTGTAATAATATCTCGTTATTATCCCACGGAATATTATGTAGGTGGATAAATATGGTAGGTCGGTACTCGGTAGGTGCAGCCTGCTATCAATACTAATAAGTCTTTTGTCGTGGATATCAGGAACTAAGGGAGACTTTTCGTTCTCACAAACACCCGGACCTGAAAAAAGTACCTGTGGATCACACAAACATTTGTCTCGGTGCGGGGATCGTCTGGCAAAGTGCTACTGGATTTTTCTATTCATTATCAGCCCGGAGTCAGAAATTTGTGCTAGATATAGCGACAGGCTCGCCCCCTATCACGTAATCAAGTATAAAATTTGTAATCGTGGGACGGAACACACAAGGTGAAACGTGGGAGCCCTGATAGCATCCCTGCCTACCCCTTCTGGGAAAAAGGCGTGAGTTTATGTATGAACAATCACCAGTTTAGAATAAGACAAAATTCGTAATTATAAAACCGCCAAACAAAACAAGATCAAGTGCAACACACATAGAGCTAGCAACGCGTGCACGTTAGATGAACAAACAGCGCCTCACCTTGCCGGGTCACCGAGCTGGGCGCTACACACGGCGCTCGATCCACCGGCTCCGGTCTATTGAAATAAATAACTATTAAGGCGCAGAATGTTGCAATTATGAGAAACTGCAAGGTAGTTTTGAAGCCAAATTGATTACAATTAAAGGCATAGAACATGAGTTGTACTTGTGTGACTGTAAAGTTAAGGAAAATATAGTTAACCTGTATATTTTTAACGTTACTCTTTAGAATACACTAGACGCTAATGACTGGAGTTATCTACGTCAATTTGAAGACGTTTGTAGTACTCGTATACCCACCACAACAGGCCAGTATGATGGAGTGGCCTCCTTGTATAAAGTTGGCATGCAATTATAATCCTGCAACATGGCTGAAATAGAGATTTTCCGCCCATCCCATGTGAGTGTTTTATAAGGACAAGTGGAAGAAGAAAAAAAAGGCATGATTATAAAGATAATTGTCAGAGTAAAAGTAGCATAAAGTACGATGGTTCCTTTAACGTTGCCAAATATATGTAATACAGAAAAGGAACAAAAAGATGGGCAAACGTGTGCCTATCGTACGATTAGTAGATTGTTTTGTGTTTATTGTAGCCAAAAAAACGTTTTTATCAATCTATCTATCCATCTAGTTGGAACAACATGAACTGCAACGACTCTCAAACTTCTTCAAATATGATGTGAACACATGTTTCAAAGATTCCAGGCATATTAATAATTCCAGGTGTGGCGAACTTCAACCCTGTAATACGTGAAACCGGAACAAATGTTTACGTAAAACGGATGTCGTAAAGTCGACTAATGGGCAAGGGAAGTCAACATTAAACTAGGGAACTTGAGGAACCCTGAGTATAAAGAACATTATATTACGAAGATTATTAAATAACCATCGTAACATTGTTGTTGAATAATAATGAAAGAAGCAGTGCCAATGAATAATGTAATTACATCACACTTCTTACATTTTTAACAGCCTATGTTAATTTACTTAATAGTTCACTATTACAATTTTTTATATCGGGGTGTTTTGGGGCTTCTAATTTGACACAACTATTACCAAAAGCAGATATGTAACTGGAACAGACGATAACGCTTAAAGACATTGTTGACTCGGAAAAATTGAAAGTGATGTAGTATTGTGTCAAGATCACTGACCATAGGCTGAGTGGTCTGCGGCTGGAATCAAACAAATTGAAGATTTATAGTCTTTACATAACCCTTGCAGATTGTTTGTGAATATGTATGTATGAAAACTAGGAATTGTATACCTAGGAAATGTATCCAAATCCGAGCATATTTAGGAAATGTGTAGAACAACGGTTTAAAGATGCTGTAATACAAAAATTTGAGCAAAGTATATATTTCCAACAATGCATAAAAAAATAATGCTTCTGTGAATAAAGTAAATGAAATGCAGGTGTAAACTGAGAATCAAAATACCGCAACGAAATAATCGCTAGGTTAGGTTAGTTTATTTCCATTTTGTAATAAAGTTTTTAGTAGGTATATATTTTCAATTTTATCCACTTTTGTTCTTATACATATTTTTAATTTTATCCACTTTTGTTTTTATATAATTTATCTCAATCCTTACCTAACGTAAATATCCCTCTGTATTTGTTAGTGTTCATACTCATTGACATCCAAAATGTACAACATTTCCAACCGCTATTTAGGAAATGTATTATATTTCCTAGGAATAGTATACAATGACAGATTAACACAATTCCAATAACAAATACACAAAGAACTAACATGCTTTCAAATTATTACCATTCAAAATTTTAATACATTTTTCACAAGGTTTGACAACTAAGACCCCTCTTATAATTAATCAAAATAATTAAGCAAAACACTGCAAGCTCCCTCCTTTGTTCCCCATCTGCGCCCATTCTTCAATTTGCCGTCCTCACAGCTTATCAATCAATAGAATCCATCCATCATTGTTTGAGTCGCATCTACGTGTAATACGTCAAATTGGTAATAAAATATCCATTGGGTTTTTATCTCGATATTTCTAGGTAAATGATTATTAAACAAGGAAATAATTAACGACTGCCTCGATGGCGTAGTTGTACTACGGTACGACTATAAAGCTGGGGTCTCGGGTTCGAATCCCGAGTCGGGCAAAGTGATATTGGGTTTTTCTATTCATTATCAGCCCGGAGTCAGGAATTTGTTCCCGATATGGCGATAGGCTCGCCCCTTATAACATCATGGGACGGAACATACAAACCGAAATGTGAGTGTCCTGGTGGTGCCTCTGCCTACCCCTTCTGGGATAAAGGCGTGAGTTTATGTATGTATGAAATAATTAACTAATAATATATACGGTATCTACTTCAAAATATCAGAGATTACTCGTGACGATTAAGCGTGAGGTCAAATACCACAGATAATTAATCAATCCAATCACGGAGAAGTAAGAGCTATCTACCCACCGATACAATTATCCATCAGCCTGTATACATCTACTACAGGTCATATGCCCTTACAAGATCCATTGAGCACCTGGAAAGAGGTCTAATACCTGGGTATCGTAAAAGTTCTAGCCCAACATTGGGATATGGGAATCTCATTATTTTAAAATGTATATCTGTAAAATAATGCTCTTAAATTTTATTCGTTTATTGCTGGCTCTTAACTGTGGTTGCGCAAGCCGCGCGCGGCTGTTTGTATAGAAATATGTTTCCAGCAATATTTTAGTAAATATACTTTTATTTGTTCGCATGTTTTCCTTTTCGCCTACATTTTCATCTAGTTCGTACTCGTTGAAGTTTAAAGGTTATCTGTTTTTACCAGCTAATGCAATGAATGTATTTATAGTTGAGATGGTTGTTGAGATCACCTACGATGAGCTACTGTTACTTTCCTTTCTTTATTGACTTAGTCTCCCACGCTACCGTGTGGTCATTGCGGACATGCTTTAAAAAACCCTGTTTTCTTCTTATATCAGTTTTCAAACGGGCTATGAATATATTTTCTTAATACCAACTTGGTGCCGCAAATGCATTGCTCAACGTATTTTTATGTTCTTTAAACCTAATTTCTCCCTTCCCACGACCCCAAAAGGAAGGAGCATGAAGAATGTATATTAGCAACAGAACTTGAGTCTGAAAGTCTATATAAGCCTTTATATGGAATAATAAATAACAGAAGAGCATCACAATTTTCATGAGCTTCGCTATGAAAGCTATTTAAATAGTAGCCTCATAAATACAATAAAAATAACTGCAACCTTTCAAAAATACTTTATACACATAGATACAATCATATTCCAGAACTTTATTTGTTTTTTTACAACCTCATTGTAAATTCAAACACATTGCTAATTTACATAATAAACAAAACATTAAACATTTAAATAAAGCATAAAATAGATACATAATCACATCAAAATATACATCTGCTGTTTTACAGACTATATTACCAGTTCTAATAATGTTATTCATTTTATTGCAAATTAAAATACGAATAGGCAGCCGCCATTTTCGTTTCATTTTCGATACTGCTAGCGTCATCTAGTAGCGCGCGTGAGAACTAAACTGTGCAAATCGATTTAATTTCATGACGTCTTGTTTATTTTGTGTTATAAATTGTATTTTTTATAAAAATAAATTAAGAAACATGGTCAAACATGCATAGATTATCATTTAATTGGCATTCTGACGTTAATGGTTTAGACTTTAGAACGTCCTAACTCCGAAGTGAATTTAATACTTAAAAATAGTTGTAAATTTTAGTCACAAACCATTTTAAGGCAAAACAATTAAACTAAAATATAACCTCAATTATCCGTTTACTTAAAATATACTACTAAATATTGTTTATATTTAATCTACAAAATTAAACAACCAAAAATAAACCCTGCTCTTAATAACAAAAGGCTCATAATCCCGTAGTAGGTAACTGATAAGCACTAGCTAGAACCGAGGTTAAGGATTTCCTAAATTTTAAAACTAACGAGGCTTTTATACAATATAAAATGTAGGACATTTAGATTAGGTACTACTTCTATTTGGTTTAGTAGCCACGTGTATAGGCTTTAAACAGTGAAATTCTGAGTTCAATCCCGCAATCCCGCAAATCAGCGAGAAATCTTCTTTGTGAAGATTTTCGGATTTTAACTTCACGTAAGTACCTAAATTGACAAGACGGGGAATTATGCCCAATCAATCAATCAAGTCAAACGCAAATCAGTTTATGTAACCAATGTCTACAACCTGTTAGAAGCTAACAATATTTATAGGTAATACGATTTGTCAACAAATTATCATCATAACCATCTTTAGCCAAAGGAAGTCTACTGCTGAACACAGGCCTCCAAAGATTTCCACCGCGACCTGTTGGAAGCTGCCCGTATCACTCAACTTCTTACAACCGAACCCAGTAATTATTAGCCATGTTAGCTGTCTGTCAAGTATATCATAATAATGTACAACAATATTATTGTTGAATGTTTACGTGACGCAGGCTCGTTATAATAAAATTAAAGCGGCGATGAAACCTCCTCTATGACAAACACCGTCCGGCCGAGGCGAGCCGCCGGCGCGCACTGAGCTGGCAACGTCGCCGCGCCGTTGAACATCGCTCGCCATAGAGCTGTATGTGCAGAGTGGCATGTAGCTATAACATACGACAGATACAGATTACAGACCGGTCTCTTGTGGCAGGAAATAGTAACGACTTCATTAAAAATCTAAAATGAATATTTGATGATCATAGAAAGATTAATATCAGTGCTTTAACTTAGGTAATTTGTCATTTAATTAAAATAATTCATTTTTTTTTGTAATTAAGTCTGATTTGTTCATGTGAAGAAGTAGCTCTGAATCTAATGGGACGAAAATCAACCAAAACTATTCGGCGTTTATGTATACGAATAACTGTACCTACATAGGTAGTAAATAAAACTTTATACCCATTGCTAATTATCAACTTTCAAAACATACAACTTTAAGCTTTTTGCTTGAATATAATATTTCATTCAACTTGTTCGTTCTATTCTACTAATTTTTAAATGCTACCTACTCCCTCATCTCCTTAACACAGCCCGCAAACATCTATGCTTAACCATGCGGTACACCGAGTGCGCTGCGCGATGTCCTAAAGGAGCGGCAACACATCGCTCGCGCTCGCTCAGTATCGCTCGCGCGTCGCACGGGGCGGCCGCGTCACGTCGCGATGAACTCGAGCTCGCGACAGTCTCGAGAGCGCCTCATCGACGAGGTGAAGAAGTATCCCGTGCTGTACGACACGAGGCACGAGAACCACCGCGATATCGACATGAGAGATCGCTGCTGGCTCGAGATATCCGAGCGGCTTGGAGCTAACAGTGAGTGCGCGCCCTTATCTATGTATAGTATGGCCCGTGCTGGACGCGTGGCCTTGTAGGATTGGTCCCGCGCTGACATATAACAATCGAACTGTGTATTGAGATTTGTTGTAGGATTGTAGAATATGAAATCTCGCGTGGGTATCGGTATGTCATCTTTGTAGTAAGTCGAGTTTATGTATGTACTGTTAGGCGTGTCTTGGGGCTATGGATCGTGAGGACCCGAGTAGGATACCTGAGACCAATTTCGTTTGAGATTTTCAATTTTGCACGTTTGTGTACGTTTTAAGTTTAACCAGTGTAGAATTGGATTACTGGGGGTTTATAAAATATTCGGCTTTGAACATCGCAGGTTCGATTTCCGCCCGTTTTTTTATACATATGATGTGTTTTGTCATAAATCGGACATAATAATATAATGATTTGTTTTGGGTGTCTGCGTAAGTTTGCAATACAGAAATGTCGATGAATCGCCCCTTATCAAACAAAATTCTACATCGATTAAGATAAATCTCGCAAAACTAAATTGACAAAGTTAATATATGCGTGGCATACAGAACCCAACCCCGTCCCTATCGATCAGTCCCTGCACCTCCACGGGATCACGTACGGCGGTCGTGATCCTGATTACATTACAGCATCCTCGGGGATGGACCAAACACGTTACCGATTTAACCGGGTTTGAGTCGGGGAACGGACAAAACGGATACACAGAAACACCTTAATTTTATTTAAGCCCTTATTTTTTTACTGACATGACTACAATGGACCTTATAAATGCAATCTAGATTGGGTATCTCACAACATCTTTAACTTTCTTCTTACTTTCAATTTCTTTAAACATCTTTTACTGCCAACAAAAGCAAAAAGCAAATTATTTTTAATTTACAAATTGATTGTGTTATTACAATTTTTATTTCAGTGGAATGCGTTGAAATCAATCTACAATGGGGAGAGAAATAAAAGTCAATGAATGTTACATTCCATGTATTTAACGGACCAGAACAAGGATTATTTACAAATAAGATATACTTCTTTTAAGTACATAACAACAACAGTCACATACATAGTCCTGACCCCACACTAAGACCGGGTCTTGTGTCGGGAGTACCAGAAACTACGAGAGACTTTTCCGTCTCACAAACACCCAGATCCGAAACAAATACCTGTGGTTCACACAAATATTTGTTTCGGTGCGGGAATCGAACCCGCGGCCTCTCGTTTCATAGGCGGTGTTTAACCAACAGCGCCACGGAGGCTGTCCTTTTAAGTACCTACATTTTTTCGTATGTAGGCTATAGGATGTATTGAAGTAATTAAGAGCACATATACAGTGAAGCTTGTATGGGTGATGTGGCGCGGTGGTCGGCGGTCGGACGCAGGATGCGGTGGGCTCGCGGCTCGCCGAGCTGCGGGCAGCCGCAGGCGACGTCCGGCTACACACGGTCACAGGAAAAAACAACCGCCGCCTGTCACCATATTGGCAAATTATCTTCTAGACATATAATTTTGTAAACGATCGATGTCTGTACATGGAAGATAAATAAGAAAAACTAATATGAGGGGTCTGTATTAACATAATAGAAACAATGAATTTGACTGCCTCGGTGGCGTAGTTGTATTACGGTACGGTTACAAAGCTAAGGTCTCGGGTTCGAGTCCCGAGTCGGGCAAAGTGATATTGGATTTTTCTATTCATTATCAATCCGGAGTCAGGAATTTGTGCCCGATATGGCGATAGGCTCGCCCCCTATCACATAGTGGGACGGAACATACAAGGCGAAATGTGGGTGTCCTGGTGGCGCCTCTGCCTACCCCCTTCGGGGATAAAGGCGTGAGTTTTGTGTATGTATGTAATGTAATGTAAATGTAAAACAATGATTTTTAGAATGTTTGTCTGTGCAGTTGTGCGCGATGAAATCAGAAATGACCTAACGGATTTCTTTAATTTGCTTTTTATCCCGATAAATTTAGTGTTCCCGTGGGATGACGAAGGATTTCAGATAGTATATTTGTTACTTTTTTATACTAAAAGGGATGGGATGGGACTGGATTACATGCCTTAAGTGAGAATGAGACTAAACGGGCGGGACACAACGAGACGGGACGGAACGGGATGGGAAATTTCAAATTAAGTTAAGTTCAAATAAAGTTAATCACACAGACGAAGTTTGCGGGCAGAAGCTAGTTTAAAATATGTTTTGTAAAAGTAAATAAGTATGGAAGTACTTGCGATCTATCTCCAAAACAAATAACCCTATGGTAAGAGTATGCTCTAATTTATCGTTACTGATAACTTGGCAAGGGACATTGGTTGTAAAAACTGTGGCTGTATAATTTGATGTTGTATATGTAGCTAAAGGATATGTATATCTTTGTCCCAGGTGAGGTGCTAAAGCGAGAATGGAAGATCCTACGCGACTCGATGCGTCAAGCGCTGAAGAGGAGTAAGCGCGGTGCTACTACTAAATCCGGAACTCCTTGCAAGAAATGGCAATACCAGAGTCGAATGGCGTTCGTGTTACCTTACATGACTATGCGAAGGTAAGTCTGCTGACATAATATATTAGGTCACCCAAAAAATTTACCTCTAACTTTCACTTGCTTTTAGTAAATAATTATCGTTTACTTTAATGGTAAAACAGTGAGAGACCATGCCTGAGAGTAATTAAAAAAAAAAATGTGTGTGTATTAGTGTACACACGTAAGAAGTGAAACTTCTTTATGACATCATTGTTGGAAAAATGATCTACTATTTACAAATTTACAGAATTGGTCAAATAAAGCTAAATTAAATAAAGTTTAAGTTTAGGAAGGGGGAAATTTTTGAGGGAATTTGGGATTTCTATCGGAGCCAATTTGTAGCCCTCACCGAGACGGTTCCGAGGATACCAAGCTCGGTGGGTCCACGACCTTTATTGGCCGAGATAGGTTTAGGGGGGGTGAGGTAAAAATTTTAGGTGGGGGTAGGGGCGGGGGGGGTGTTAGGTTTCGTGGGGGGGCTATTGGGCACCTTAAAATATTTTTGGGTGGGGAAAGTTGTGGAGGGGGAATTCGGGAATTCTGTTGGGGCAGGATTGTAGCCCTCGCCGAGCCGATTCCAATGAACCCAAGGTCGGTGGGTCTACGATGGATAATGCCGGAGATATGAGTAGGGGGGGTGAGGTACAATTTTTAGGGTGGGGGTAAGCGGGGGGGGGAGGTTTCGTGGGGAGGCTATTGGGCACTGTTTTGGATTTAGGGTGGGGGAAGGCCAGAGGGGGGGTAAGGATCAAATTACAAAAAAGTGGGTGGGACTTAAAAGTTTGGGTGGGGCTTGGAAACGGTTGGGGGTGTGGCTTACTGAAGTGGGTACAGAATGTGTTCTAATGGTATACACTGTATTATGTCCAAATGTGGGATGATACACTAGTGTGGGATTCGTACTAAATACATTATACAGTTACAATACACAGGATTACTACTAAGTATTACTAATTTACTAAATAAATAAAGATGGCGCGTAACGCAAAAATTTTTCCAACCCCGATAAAGAAGTTTCACTTCAAAAAACATAGTTTGTAAAATCCATCACCGAACACGAGATCAGCTTAAAATAGTGACGAGTTTAACCATTACATATAGAAGAGACATGCACCCACCAATATTATCTTTAAAGTATTGTTATTAAACTATTATTAAAAAAATAGCTTTCTAGTGTTATTCAAGAACAAAAACCAAAGCCGCTCTTTCTTACTAATTCAGCTTCAATTTCCAGAAATCAAAGGCACCAAATCCGCGAGGACATCAAGGTAGACGAGACAGAAACGCAATCAGACCAAGAGCCCGAAGTCTGGGATCCTGGCAACGCGGACCAGGACTCGGTGGACTTATTCTTCGCCAGCGTCTGTCAGAGCACCAAGGGGCTGCCGAAGAAGTACCAGGCGATGGTCAAAAGACAAGTCCTGGATGTACTCCTAAGGGTGGAGGAGGAATGCGAAAATGAACATGGTGAAAATAAGACAGAGGTGAAGAGCTTTGAGTGACTGAAGAGAACGTTGCATTTGACCCTTTAAAGGACGGATTTTGTAAGTTATTACTCAGGAATAATGGCATAAGTATTATTTCCTAAGGTAGGAAGCTTCAAAAGGTTGTGATCACTTTTTTAACGCGCTTAGTGGTCATTTGTTTGTAGCAGAATAACTTTCGAAGGTTAAATGATTAGCAACAGTTTTCTGGCCCTTTTATTTATCAAAGTTAAAGTGACCACCTACTGTAATTGGCAACTTATAACACATTTTAATTACACAATAATCTAAATTGTGTCATAACGGAAATAAATATTTTATAGTTTTAAATGTTTAAACGAAAATACTATCGATAGTTAATTATAAGCTAAATAAGTTAATTGACACCATCAGTAAATGAGAATTTACCATCAGTATAGGAGTGGTCATCATAATTAGATAACGGTGCAAAAATGAAAATATCGAAAGTCGCTTGCTCATTGATATATCACTTATGATACAAAAACTACCCAAAAATTTTACTTTTGTGAGGTGTAATCGAATAAACTATAGGATAATTAATATATAGACATACAAGAGCCAGTGTACAAACCTACAACATTCATTGTTGCACAGGTCGAGAATGAACATGTTAAGGATTTTTAGTGTAGTATACAGCCAGGGTAGTATGGGTACTTGCTAACTCGCAATTTGGTCCCATTTTAGGTAGATCGTTCTCGTGTCTGGGGTATGTTCTGGTGTCTGGGTATGTTTTATTTCGGACTGGGCTATCTACTTCCAGCGGGTTTTTAAGTACCCAAAGCTACAAATACCTAGTTTAATCCTCCTATTTTAGTAATCTAAATTAATAAAAAGTAATTTTAGTAATCCTACTTATTTTAGTAGGTAATCTTTTAAACTTCTTGCCTTATGTTCTTTAATTAATTATGTCAGAGCCTGTTTTAAGCATCCAGCTTGACACAACGGGACGAACATCCGCCAGATACTATATAGGTGCTACCTAAAAATGTCCCTACAAAGTAACATATCCAGTTTTGCGAAAATTGTGCAAATCTTGATGCCCTAAGATTTACTATACTGTTAAGTTACTAACCTTAAGTGATTGTTACTTGCACTTCAGTCCTTGTGCAATACTCGTGATTATACTTCCAACGTAAACTTAATATTCATAGCAATAACTAAAGCTGTTTGTAATTTGTATAAACAACGAACTTAACTAACGTACTTATTATTAAACTGTAATTATCTATTGTGGTACTTTTATTTGCTACATATTACACTACTTACTTTATGCAGTTTTGCTAGTTTAATTTTTCAGAAGACGATGTCGGGTATACGAGTATTACTGAAACGACGTGCCTTGAGATTGATTCTGGCTTCGTTACATAAAAATATATTTTAAGGTCTGAGGCGTAAAGGGGCAATAGTCTGTGTAATACTAGATACATAATTTATTTACTTATTTATTTAAATTCATATATGTACTTATCTATTCGTCTCTCACAAACCCAGCGTCAAAACGCTGCGCTTCCCGGTATGGGCAATGCGTTCGGTACGATAAAGAAAAAGATAATAGACTTACTATCCAATAACACTTCCTTCGTTTGCAATAAAAACCAACATCAGCTGGTCTTGTCCCAAACTTTGTAAATCACAGTTGAATGGAGTGTAAATAGTTCTTCCAGACCCCTCTAAGTGCTTAGTCCAGTCGTAAAATACAACGCGTCAAGATCTGTGTTATAGGAATTAATGTTTCGGATATTGTCTTTTTATAGTTTCGCAAGGTGTATCTAAGCATTTCGTATTCCATGGCAACGTTTTTAAAACTGTGGAGAAAATTATTTTTATTGGTTAGGAACTTTTTTTGTTCTCCTCCTATTCGATTAGCAAGAATGAGGAAAATAGCAGATCGCTCGCCTGATGTAAGAGCGCCTGAGCATCACCACTCAGGACTTATTATGAACCGCACGGCACTGCTACGCTCGTTTGTAAAATAACTTCAGAGACCTGTCAGTAGCATTGTAAGTACCTATGCCTCGCCCTTTCATACAAAAGTGAGCTTGCTTAGTTGCGCCGAAATATGCACGTCATTCTGTAACGAAGCTCATAGTTTCCTTAATCAGGTTGTGGGATCAATTAAGCACGCTCGTGAATGTTCGACTGTTTCCGCCGGTCATCGTGAGCTGGTCACTCCAGGTCTGCGTGTGTCAGCAGGGGAGGGCAGGGAAAAACTATTTACCCACTCATATGACCAGTCATGGTCACATTTCATAAATTATTTACGGGCGTTTGGGCTTCATAGTGTTCTGACAGGTTTGCAAATTGAATCGTTACTTTGGTAGAGTCTTGTAGGTAATTGTGGAGTGCTACTGAGTCGGATCGACCGGGGAGGTGTAACTGTATCACAGGGAACAGACGTGAAGTAGAAACCTTGCTTTGTGAGTTTGATTGTTAGAAATCCTTGTATTAAGATATTCCACTGTTTATATGCCCCAAATATCTAGTAATATTATTGGTAAAATTAACAATAGTCATAATAAAATAGACAAAGTACTAGAAACGACAAACATAACAAAAGTGATCGAACTTAAAATACCCTTTAATTCCAGTTTTTGCGTACTCCGAAGTTACTCAATCAGACATCGATCCCGCGTCCCACCAGCTGCGAGTGGTCGCACGGAACCCCATCAAACTTATCTACTGACTTCATACTACTTCACTTAAGGGAAACTTTCTCGTGGGGTCGTGAGGGCTTTCAACCCGCTAAGGGGTTTTAGGACTACATAGCAAGTCTAGGTGCACTGACGAAAACTGTCGACAAACGAGACTTTTTTGCCACCGCCGGTACACTCGTCCGCTTAATTTTGAGTGCGTGTACACTAGGATTTGAATCTACGTCTCAAGTGCAGTTCTAGGGTTCAAAAACAAATGTGGCTTTGTTAGTAGTTAAGATAAATCTACATGTATTCTAAGTAGTAGGTCCTCCGTATGCGAGAGCCCGCCTAAGTATTTCATACCACCTCGGTATTTTATATAGAAAAACTGGATATTGTATTTTTATTACATAGTGGCGTAGTTGGTTAAATGACGTGAAAAGAGAGGCCGCGGGTTCAATCCCCACAGCGACACTATAGTCTATCTAAACTAACAGGTTCCATTTGACATTGGGAAATAGGGATGCTGTCAAATAAATCGGTTCTTACAATATCCGATTATTTAGAGATATCGATAATATTTGTTTGTATTTCTTAATCGATTACAGTTTATATTTTCAGTTTACATCATTTCGTTTATTTTTTCATGAACATTTTTATTCTAATGAGACATCAACAATTGCATGTCACTTTACTATTTAGGAACAAAAGGAGTGATTTATCTATTACTAGCGGCCCGTCCCGGCTTCACCCGGGTGCAGACACTTTTTCCGAGTCCAGTCCACATCACGCACATGCTTATGAACACATGATACATACATACAATACAATACATATACTCCAAAGTGAGGAACCTCCTCACTATGTGTGGCGTATCCTACAATACTGCCTTCATTTCCATTGTAATATCCAAATCTATTAATTAATGATGAATTAATTCATATTAATATTATTATTTCACTATTTATTGATGTATGTTCGTTGACAGCATACCTATTATTAGCTGAAAGTTCAGTATTTTTAAAAATTAAAAAACAACTGTTTTATATCTGCTCGATTATTTAAAATTTTTACCGATTATGCGTATACAAATGCATTTGAATAGTCTCGACTCTACCGGTAAAAGACCTAACGAGGTGACTTTGTAATGACGTCTAGAAAAAAAATATGTTGTTTAAAATGGTTATTTTGCTTTATTTAAAGAATTCTAGTTTAAATTTAGTGATTATGGTTTGTATATCTAGTGATAAAATAAGAATAGCTTCATAATTCCATGGATTTACGGAAAGTGTTATTGAAATTGTGTGGGTTACGTCTGCACAAAGTTATTTACGTTAAAAGTCTGAAACGTCAAATGGAACCTGTTAGTTTAGATAGACTATAATTACCTACGTTGTTTCATGTTTGGTTGTTTGGGATACGGAAAAGTCTCTCGTAGTTTCCGATATCACACAAGACTTGATTGATGTTAATGTGGATTCAGGACGATGTGTGTGACTATTGGTTGTATACTATATGCATGTATGTTTTACACTATTATGCACAACGGCAACAAAGGCACTAATCCCGTCCCATTTCAACAGAATGATAAACATTATCTATTATAAAGCTATTTTTATCTGCAACTAGTCGCGTAATCAATACAGTGGCCTAGATATCGCCGCGTTATCAGCTGATTACTGGAGTCATCGAACCCTGCACGTCACGTGTATCACGAAGTCATCACTTTCTTTTGTTAGTCACGTGATTTTACAACTTACATTCGAGTTTTTTGCACAAATGCCGTAGCACGATAAGGTTAGTGAAATGGCACCAGAATAATATCTGGATCAGCAATTGATAGCATGTCCGTACTAATAAGATTTCTTAATGCTGCATGCTCCTCTCTACCTAATTCGGTTTTGAATAAATCGATAATATTTGTATTATTTCTTAAACATTTGGTCATCATTAAAGTAACAACTTAGTATCGCTCTTCAATATAACCACACAGACAAAGCTTATAAATAATCTTTTAGCTGTTCTGATACCTTTTGTATGGTTGCTCCAAAGGACTTATAATATACGCTACATTAATTGGCTTCGAAAGAAAATTTTAATGGGAGGAGCTAAATTAAGGTTTTAGAAAGTCGCTGGACGCAAGCAGGAGTGGAAATCTCTTCAACGATAGACATCGCTTGACTAAAGTTAATAATGAGGGAAGATTAAAGGCTAGAATCAGTTATGGTTTAATTGTTTTATTTCTTCTTTCCATCCGATTTCCTTCCGCAGTTTTCAGTTCCTCGTATAGCTTGTCGTGGACTCTGATGATCTCCTCCACGGTGTAGGTGATGTCGACGTTCCTCCGCAGCAGCTGCTCGTAGTACATGATCTGCTTGTACACCCGGAACCTCCACTCCTTGGAGTATGAGTTGTACCTGCTTGCCACCGACCAGATGATCTGCATGTCGTACAGCCACTCGGCCACCATCGCGTACATGAACCCCAGTCGGAACCGCTCGGTCTGTTTGTATCGCTCCACTATCGCTTCCATTACCTCCAATCTGTATTGCGTGGCGTAAATAGTCTGCCTGATCATGTCCAGAATCTTGATTCTCACCGTGTAGCCTGGAGGGTAACTCTTGTACTTAGCGTGTCTTCTCGCGGATTGGTTAAGGAACTTCTCGACATTATCTTCAAGTAGGATTGGTGGCAGGTCGATATAGGGGTAGGGCTCGACTTTCTTGAAAGCGGTGTTGGGTATTTCTGGCTGACGACGCGTGAGTTCTGCGATGATTCTCCTGTCTTCTCCTTCGAACCTGTAGTCTTTGACGGCTATTAAATGTGATGTTGATGTGACTTTTTGTACACCTGAAACGGTTATTCAGTATATTTTTGCATCAGGGGGTGCATTCAACCAGAAATCGACTGGGAGAGTAAACGGTATGGATCCGATGGATGTCTTGATGATGTGAGTGCACACAAAGTTGCGTACAAAGTACTACAACCACGTAATATACCGAGTCCATCACTCGCGGCACCACATTTGATTAAAATTATTTTCTCACCTTCAACGTATTCATGTTGTTTTCGTGACAAACCATCTAGTACGCTATATATACTGACTGACCAATAATCATAAATAGATTTGTGATTAATACTTACACAGAGAAAATAGCAGGAGAAGCATTGCCACTATCGTTCAGCTCACAAGAGCCTTCGTCCGCCAGTTTATCAGCGTTTCATTAGCAATGTAATTAATGCTGTTAGCAATGTAATTGCGTATTCATTTCATGCCACAGTTTATTATTCACTATATATACTTTACACTTTCATATTTAACATCGTTACCGATATTTTGTTAAAATCTGGTGTTTTCAAATGATAAACTTATGTTTTTAAATTGACGTTAGTAGAAAAAGAAAATTAAAATTTTCATCCCAATCGTTACGGCATATTTCAAGGTACGAACGTGCAAACTTATACAGTTTATACATATACTTTCGATATAACATAAAATAAATACACATATAAACTTATAAGAGTGTATATGTTCAAGAAATTATGTACCGTCCTTCCGCAGCTACAAGAAGCAGTGGAAGAGGCCTGCATTATTGTGGCGATTCGCAGAAGATAATCACCTTTTGACAATTGTCACACTTTCTGGATGGTATCGCAAATACCATCACAGTCTCTTTGCCGAGGAAAAGGTGAATTGTTTGTTCGTTATCAAATATATGAAAGAAAAACAAATACAAATTACAATTCTTTTTTTCTCACAAATTGGTTATATCTAATTTCAGTTATATTTTATTATTTCTTAGATATTCGGGCCAAAAGAATGGAACATTATTTCTCGGTAATAAACAATTTACTAGTGGAGATGTTTGCGCTCTTTTATATAAAACCTTACTTTTGGTAGAATATTCTGCCGCGGGCCAATTGTTTTTTCGATAAGGTCAAAGTTTACAAGGCTGTTGGCCTACATTTATAGGAAAATGCTTTTAAAAAAGCCTGGTAACGCTCAGAATATAATTATTACTACGTCTCACTTGAAAAATAAATACCAAAATATTCTTTATTTAAATATTCTTGTATTAGATTTTCTATTGTACACCAGTTCAGAATGTGGGGGAGTTGTGAAGAGGAAACCAAACAAGCAGCTGACTCAGCAGCACAAACTTTCCTTCCTTTTCCTTGTTACTTTTTACACCCATTGAAATATACATCAAGAAAGTTATAAACTAATGAATAATCAAAATGCAAAATCATCTGCAACAGAACTGAACAAAGCAAATGTTTCGCAAGTACTCTGCCGAGCAAACATTTCGCAATGAGTTAGGTTAACTGGTTGCAAGTCACGTCTGGCCACACGAGCTGCTCACTCGCACCAACACACCAACGTGTGCTGATCTCGCTTATTGACTGTTGCTAAGGAATTATTCCTTAGCTTAACTTAAGACAGCCCCGGTGGCATAGTAGTATTACAATACGGTTACAAAGCTAGTAGTAAGGTACGATTACAACGCTGAGTTTTCGGGTTCGAGTCCCGGGTCGGGCAAAGTGATATTGGATTTTTCTATTCATTATCAGCCCGGAGTCAGGAATTTGTGCCCGATATGGCGATAGGCTCGCCCCCTATCACATCGTGGGACGGAACATACAAGGCGAAATGTGGGTGTCCTGGTGACGCCTCTGCCTACCCCTTCGGGGATAAAGGCGTGAGTTTATGTAAGGAATTATTCCGGGGGAAAACTTTAATGTTGGTCATGAGAAATGTGTTAGGTAGTTTTCTTATTGTGTAGCAGCTATATCACCACATTTGTCTTGAGGTTATGTCCCAGTTTGAAAAATCTCATATAATTATACCTGAAATTATAGGCGCGGTTTTCACATCTTATGAAGGAAATAAGCTTGCCGAACTATGGACAGCACTAGCGTCTCTTCTGCCTATCTTCTTTATGATACTATTGTGAAATAGTGTGTTTAGGATATATGTTAAACATCCTGGGTATCTTTGAGAGGTCATGGTTGTAGTATTTAAACTGGCACGACAAAATGGCTGCTCTACATCTGATGGAAAGTGCATTGCCATCAAGGCAGTGTCAATTGGAATAAATATCTCTTGCCAATCGAGACAATTATGTCGGCCTGCTTAGTTTCCTTTGTACCCTGCTGCGCAAATATCGATTCATAGTATGATTGAAGAACACCTGATACCTCACAATTTCCGAATAGGCTTAAACGAATACGGCCTGTAATTTCTTCTTATAATTTAAGGTTATCGCAAATCCACTGTTCCTTAGATTTACTTTCGTATCTCAATTTCTCCGAAGCTCTAGGCCATAGCTGACCTTTTACAGGTTGGAGGACGTATTATTATAAAAAAATTTAAGATCTAACCTACCCAATTTTTCCTACGCAATTTCCCAACGTTCAATTGCTAATGATCCAAACACAAAAAATCCTCACAATACGATCCCCAAATAACCTTAGCGAAAGTGTTCCACAGAGCAAATCAATGGAGCCTCCCCGAGCATCCGTCAACCTTAGCAACACATAGCAAAAATTAAAAATAAATCTCCTTCCTTTCACATTCACAAGCCCTCCCCTCTCTCCCCTCACTCCCGCACGCCCTCCGCCCCTCTCTCACCCTTCCTCCCGGTCTCCCCTCAGGTGGCATCGATCGCACCCCGCCCGGCAACTAGCTAGTGCTCACATCGGTAATATGGGCGTTCTGATATTTTTACCTCTATTGATTCGCGTTTTATGTGTCGAGAATTGTGTTTTTGTCGGCTGCCTCCCCGACCTCCTCCGTCCATTATGCTTTATTGTCACATTAAACATGTTTGTTTGTCGTAAAATAATGTTGGGGAAATAATTTTTGTGAGAAGTCTTTGTGACGAAATCGTTATTATTGCATGAAGTACAAGCTAAATCAAAGCTGTAGTACAAATAATACATTTGTTTGGGAGTTCTTTATATCTTACATTTACATATAGCTTTAGTAAGCCCGAAGTTATTAAGAAAATATATCAAAGGATTAACTACCAGAGAGAGTTCTATAGGATGTGAAAGTTTGAACCTTTTGCCATTTTTGCAATGAGAAAAATTGTGTCAAAACTTCTGAGATGTTGCTTACGAGATATTCTACTGAATATACTATAGATTATATGTAGATCATAAAGACTTATCTCTAAATTATTGTCAGTTGTCAGTCTTGCAGTACACAAGGAGATTAAACAAAGATATTATATTGTAAAGCATTCAATTTACATTTCATAGAATGTCAGTCACAAGCTAACTATTTCAGCCCCTAATTAAATACGTCATTATAAACCCTTGTCCTTGAATCTAATCATTGTGAAATAAGTCGCCCTCTTTCCACCCTTGCGCTTCATCCCTTAGCAACCGGTTGAGACACCCCATATAAATCACGGCGCATTAAAATAACCGGGTATTTCTAAACAGGGTATTTATGTTCAAGAGGTATTTTTGAACGAGTATTTTAGTAACATACAGATATTCGTAAACAGGTTTGATTTTAGAACGAAAGTAATCAATCTTATTTAATATTGCTTCGGAACTGACTTTTGAGTTTAATACCACCATAAAATTATTTGCGAGTTTTGTGGTGGAATTACAAGATTCATTGTGAAACGTCATCTTGTAACGTTCTGTGTGGTCTATGCACCGTGGGATCTAGAGTTCGAGATCTTTTGTGTTCTTTTTCCGGTTGGCAAAAATCTGTAGTTCTTTTCAGCTACCTTTGTCTTTAACCTGGCTATCTGAGGCTGCACTTTCCAGTTTGTAACCAACTACTTCACGACTCGGGATAGGCCGTTATAATTGCTTCGAGTGAACAATCCACTATCGTCAATCAATACTCCACGTAGACAGCACTGCATTTACGTCTGCCGTGCAAATGTAAAGATAAACAAAGAAAAAATACAATTTGTATCTTATTTAGTTTACTAACGCAGTGTAACGCAAACACGAATAGTGTTGGATTAGATAAAAACTTTCATCTAAATTCACAGCGCGCGGCGACCGAACGCACTCACCCGAAAAAGGGCGCTTTGTGCCTACCAAACAGGCGCCAGCGGTCACCAGGGAGCAAGGTGACTCCGTGACGTCACACTGCGCCCGGCACCCGCCACCACCCCCTATATAGTAAGATAGGGTTTATTTCGTTCTTATAGCAACAGGTCTACATATACGCTGTCTTTTCATCCAGTGACTGTTAAGTATCGAATGTGTTATAGTTATATTTCGCCTGCCGATACAATTTTGACAGCCTAGCCCGTGCGAAACCGAATATACACAGACTAAAACGGAAATGCAATAAGCGTGAGCCGTTATGACAGATATTTCACCGTTGTGTATCAAATCAAATCAAAATATTCTTTATTCAAATAGTATTTTACAAGATCTTTTGAGTCGTTAATGACTGCTACCACCGCTTCGGAATGTTTTGTAGCTATGAAGAAGAAACGGCGCAAGAAACTTCCAAAGCAACACGAACTACCATATGTATACCAATTTACCTACCCATTGTTTGACCAACTCTGTCATGGAAAGGCAACAGTAAATTACTTCAAGTCAGTATTCCAGTATACACTGGAACACTGCGCTCAAGCTGATATAGAGTACATATCAGCTTTACCGACCAACAGCAAGGTCGGCAATCAGCAACTACCAATTACAACTATATCCGACAGTTACGGCAGTTGTACTTGCCCATTTCCAATAATCAATATGGGCATCTTTCGAAGATTTTCACGCACCCCGACATCTACATCAATAAATAAGTTGAAGTAATGGTATAAGGTAGTAAGGTGACCTCTGCGATTATCTTTCCCTCCGAGGGCGGGCCTCGACAGCTTAATGGTCCCACGGGAATACTTGCACTATACTTGATGTCATTTGCAAATGTTAATGACGATGCTAACTCATAACCAGAGTTAAAATGAAGCTGTTTTGGATTCATAAGCTGTTTTAGGGATTTTGGGGATATTTGTTTATTATACCATAGATCCGGCAAACGAGCAAACAGGTCAGTAGATGGTATGAGATCACTGAACCATGAACATCCACATTCATCATGAATGTGTTGCTGATCCATGAAATTGCGTTGGGAGCGGATAGGAAGAATGATGTGAGGAGTAAAAGGGTATTAAGCGTCCGGCAATCTCACTCACCGAACAAACGCGTAAAGCTGTTGCTTCAAGTTGATCTCCTGTAAGACAGTGGTACCGCCCCGGACGAGCCTGCCCATTCATGCCGTACCATAACTGACAACAGATCTACCATTTTTAATAGTTTTCCTCTCCTCTTATTTTATTACATTGTTATTTTCATAATATTTCGAGTATAAATGCTTGTTATTTATATTATGGAAACATGTTATAACACGGCGAGGTTTGTTTTTTTAATTGTAGTTCCAAATTGTGCCACACGACCATTGATTTTAGATTATTTGTAAGCAGCGTCTAAGTGAGCAATGTGTCGTATTTCGAATTCAATCAAACCGCATACACATTGGTGTATCTGGTTTCGAACGATACGACATAATAGTTTCGATAGCGACTGATATCTATCAGCGATGAATATAAACATGCATTGTAGTCACTATGCAGTGGTAGTATAAAATAAACGTTTTACATCCAGCAACTTCCTACAATCTACATCAAAATTAATTTGGTACTAATAGAAGTGAAAGGCATCTTTATATGGGCCCCGTTACTATTCCTGTACAAAAGAATACAAGAGAAATGTGGGTGTAAAGAAAATAAACGAAAGTTAAGGTTTCCTAATGAATCAAGTTATTTAGCTTTTCTATAATAAAACGGTGTTGTTTACGAGCTTGTTATTGGCTTCTAACTGACATAATTACAGAGCATCTTTAAAACGACACAATGTTGAAAATAACGAGAAAATACGTATAAAACGACGCCGGAAAGCGATCTTGTCGTATCTCGAAAAAATGCGAAAATGAGTTTTATACATCATTAGATTCAGAAAAAAATACCGCATCAAATGGTCTCGGTTTCATTGTTCTACGACTATTTTTTTTTAGATACGACATTGATTTTTACACAAATATTTCGAAATAAATACGAAAAAATGTTGTAAGTCAAACAAAATCCGCTTTTTTATTATTTAAAGTACATACAACAAAATTGCTGCTTATGCTTTACAGAGTACGACATATACCTCGGCCAAGATGCAGTACTTGTAATGAGTTACGCCGTTCACAGGGCATCGCAATATAATTTTACTTAGTTACAGCAAAATTGCCGCTCGGGATTTATACGCCGACTTGAGATATTACCAAGTTCGCATTCAGTAATTTACGTAATGTCTACAAATACACCATTTTAAAGTGCATTTTTCTATAAAAATATTATACTTATCCCATTTTAAAGGATATAATATTAGATAGCTACTGAAATATACACGGCATTTGTTATCCCCTTCCTCGCGACCGCTCGCAGATGCAGCGCGTAGGTACGGCTTATTCGTGAGTCAGCGCTCGACCGCCTAAGTGTGAATGCGATTACGTAGTGTCATGACAACCCAGTATTTTCTTGAATAGTCTTGTATGGGATAGTCTTATATATCCAGGTGGTACGACTCCTCTTGATTGTGATGAGCTCATTATATTTAAACGGGATGTATTCCAGGGTGACAGTCTGAGTCCACTGTGGTTTTGCATGGCCCTGAATCCTCTCAGCAGTTTGTTATTGGATTCGGGGTTAGGCTGCCGTCTACGTCTCAGGCCCTCTAGCCTGAGCCTATTTCTCACTTGCTTTATATGGATGACCTCAAATTATTTGCATAAAAACAAACAGAATTGATTGAGTTGTTAAAAACAACTGAAAGATTTAGCAACTCAATCAATAATTATGGAGTTTGGTGTAGATAAATGTGCGGTTATCCATGTCAAGCGGGGGGAAGTTACAGTCACTGATAACATACAAGTTCCAGAGACTGTAAGTCTCAGAACCCTCTCTGAGACGGAAACTTATAAATATCTGGGTATGCCAGAGGCACTGGGTATTTTGAATGCAGACGTAAAACATTCACTGCTAAAAAGGACCCCTTTGTCATGGCGCCACAATTCCAAGGAGTTACTCTCCAAAGATCCGAAAGTATTGGGATCCTTGGCGTAGAAATATCGAGCAATGTCGACTTTAGGAGTCATTTGGAGGACAAAGCTAAACTGGCGAGCTACAAGTTGGGTATCCTGTACAGAGCCAAGCGGTACTTTACGTTGGGTCATATATTAACGCTCTACAAAGCACAAATCCGGCCCCACGTGGAGTACTGCTCCCACCTCTGAGCAGGTGCCCCAAAATAACAGCTCAACTCAGTTGACTCCTTACAGCGACGAGCTTGTCGAATACTCGATGATCCCAATCTCACGGACAAATTGGAGCCATTAGGACTGCGGAGAGACTCCGGGCCTCTCTGTGTGTTCTATCGTCTGTTCCATGGGGAGTGCTCCAAGGATTTGTTTGAGATGGTACAAACTTCGCCTTTCTACCATGGCACCACCCGTAACCGCAGCAGAGTTCATTCCTACCACCTGGAAGCGTACCGTTCCCGAATGGTACGTTTTCAGCGTTCTTTCTTACCACGCACGTGCAAGCTCTGGAATGAAGTCCCTGCATCAGTGTTTCCTGAGCGCTATGACCTGTCCTTCTTCAAACGAGGCTTAACGAGAGTACTCTCCTTAAGGTAGGCAGTGACTTTGTTTTGCTGGACCCCTGGCACTGCGAAGGTCTATGGGCAGCGTTAGCCGCTTATCATCAGGCGGGCCGCGTAGTTTCTTTGGCCGCTTAACAAAAGTTCTCAACAGTTTTTTGTCAGGTGGAAACAAGATTCGCGCTTTCAACGGTTGGGTTATACCTGTACTTACGTTTGGCATACTCAGATAGACTCAGACCGAATTGATCGCTCTGGATCGTAAAGTCCGGACTCTACTGACTGTACATCGTATGTATCATCCATGTTCGTCAGTGATGAGATTGTATATCCTGCGAAGATGTGGGGATCGAAGCATTCTTGATGCTAAGGACGAGTTGTGCAATCTCAGAGACTATTTCCTTCACAGCAACGTGCATATGCATAGGGTTGTAGTTACAATGGATAAACGATTAACCCCGCTCTCATGGGCGAATGAGAACTGGCGGAAACCTCTGGTGATGAGCGTTAAAGATCGCGAGGAAGTATGGAAGAGCCAAGAACTGCATGGTCGGTTCTATCGGGTCCTAAACTATGCCGTGCCAGATTTTAAAAAAATGTATATATTTATTAAAATATATATTTTTAAAATAATAGATTTGCTTGAAGAAACAGATGATGAAGACGAACAGTAATGTAGATCATCTGTTTCTTCAAATTTTCGTTATTTTGTTAGAATTTTTATTTTGTTCAATTACCTACGTTTTTTTTATTTAGTTTCTCAATTTCCGTTTTAATTATTTGAAGAATGGCCATTTTTTATTATATTGTTTGCATTTTGTTTATTAAAGGACTGAAATTCTGCTATTACATTTTTGTTTATAATAAATAAATACATAGTCTAACATACTGCATTTTATTAGATCCACCAATTATTGTAATACTACTTACAACAAATAGCAAAGCCACAAAAAAAATAACATATTCATTTAAAACAAATTAACTGTCATCATTATTAAACTTGTATTTAGATACAGCAAGATTGTTGCCAGTCATTTTGAATAAGTTGGTGCTGGCCCATACATTTGTCTTTTGAGATACAGCATGTTCGATGTTTATATTTTAAAAATCAATTGCTGTATCTGGTATTAAATCCAATAATACTAATCTTAGAGTGACTCTAAGAATTGAAAATGGAAGGATTTATTTTAAAATGTTATCACTAAAAAAATGGTATTCCTAAGTCTTCTAGTTTAGAAGTTATGAATTTTTGAAATAGTTTTTTGGCTCTGGTGTAAAGTTGCATTTTTCGAGTTACGACAAGATTGCTTTCTGCCGTCGAAAAGATATTTATATACAGCTTTTCATTTCTTTCTACGTAGTATATTGATAATGTCCACCAATTCGCACTAAGCAAGTTTGATGGGCTAACTAAGGCGTCGACTTTCATATTCGTTGCGGTTCCGCAGTTGGAAACAAAACATATTTTCTTACATTTGCAAGTGGTACGTACTTGCTATATTGCTAGTTTTGGAAATACTACATATTCTTTCGACCGGGTAGCACCAATGTACTTATTCAACTATAGAAAACCAGCGAGAAGCTTTATCATCGAGTTTCGAGCAGCAACTTGTTTGTAGATAACCTCCTCTTGAGTCCCATTTTTTTATTACATAGGTCCTACGACCAAACAGCTCACTACATCACACTTGATAGTAAATAATTAATTACTGTCGCCTATAAACGTCTAAGAAAATTTGATTGTAGTTGCGATGACGGCCTCTCCAAATAGGAGGGAAAGGAAAAACAAAGACGGCAAAATGAAAGAGCTATTGGGCCTCCGGCAATCTCATTTACCGAACGAAACACGACAGCAAAGACGTCACTTCACGTCAATTTTCTGTCAGATGTATCATCCCTGTCGAGCCGGAACATTCCATAAGTATTAATAAGTTACTCTTCTTACAAAGTCTATTCATATTCTTTCACCGGAACGTGCACTTTTGCATAGCTGAGATGTAGTATACCAAAAACACGTATCCTATACAATAAAAGGAATCCCGCTCGATATAATGCTTCGCGATTCTATAACCAAAACTTACAGGTATATAACTAATAACCTTGCAACACTGCGCACCAGACATTACCTCCGATTTCCGATCAGTAAACAAGAGGAAGATATAAATATCGTTGAGACTTGCAAATGGACACGGCGCGGCGGTGCGAAAATAAATTAATGCATTTGCAGGAAGCCCTCCCGCCCTCCCCTCTCCCCCTCAGGATCTGCAGGCCATAAACAGCAGCCGCGCATCCTCCGAACTGTTAGCTGTGATTTATAACTACCTGTTACCCGCAGCTTTCGGGATCTCGGTACAGTCTGTATGGGACCTAACAGGAACACTAAATACGAAAAGATAGCGAGCGAATGAACGTGTGATAAATGAAATTTTGTATCGTTTGTAACTATAGACTCGGTCCTATCATGGCTTTACTATGAATCGGCTCAGCGGGTATTACTGTCTTTTTGATTTTTGTTGAATATGAGAATAGACGAAAGGTTACTTATTAACAAAAATCCCCCAAAAGCATGGGTAAGTGTATGGATATTGTCGCTTGCTTTTACGGTGAAGAAAATCATTCTGAGGAAATGTTTACCTCACTTGCAAACCTGAAGGTCCTCTAGACAGATCCTAAGCTATGTAAAGTCTACCAACTTGTATTGGACCATTGTAGTGATATATTAGACCCACACAATACAGCAAGCTCAGCTATGAAGATTAGCTACTAAGATAAGGTTAATATACTTAATACTAGTAAGATTATAATTATCGTCAAAATTAAGACAGAAATAATTTCTGACGTGCATTTAAGACTTTTCAATTCTCACAAACAAACTAAACAAACAAGCTCTTAAAAGAATCGTAAATCAAAATTCAACCTACGCTGTTATTCCCACTCATTCATACATACGCCATTCAGAAATATCGAGATATTATACTAGACTAAACTATGACCCCTGTAGTAATATTTATAATTAGCAAGGCTATTTTAAACCTCGGTATTTTCACTACAATGTAGATTAGACATGTTATATCTACATGCTGACGTCATAGTCTATTTTAGAAGGGGGTCGTTGCTTTCATTAATTATAATTTCATTGAGACCCCAGAGAAACGACAGGAGATTAAAAATAGCAACGTCGTATAATTATAGTAACTTTATACTAAACCCTTAAAACTATTTAAGTTGTTGTGATGGAACTGTATTTCAATATTTATTATCTGATTACCCCATCGTCATCATCATCTCAGCCATAGGAATCATCATCCTTCGGGAATTTGTCATGGGAGAGTTAATTGGTTTTTAAATTATGTTCTTTATTTAAAAAACCAATTAACTTTTTAAATTATTTTTTAATTTTATAACTGCATGGGAGTATTTTTGGTAATACTCGCCACGATTAGCCGGCTTGTTTATCAATGACAGTATTGGGTATAGACAATCTTGCTTTGATAACCCTGCTGCCCATCATCAGTGCGCCATTCGGTCAGTCATCATCATCGGTCGGTCGCTAGAGCTTCATCTGTTTGCAACCATCGATATCAATGTTACACTAGATAAGACATTCAGTACACAAAATGTGTCCCACCTACTTGCGGTGCATGCACCGCACATGAATCAGTTTGCTTCGTGACAGTGACAGTGCAGTACGCCTTATCGCATACGTTTAAAAGTAATAAATGAATGTTTCGCCGTCAAACCGAAAGCAAATCGTCTGAAGTTACAATATTTAAATAAAATACCAGGTAAGTGATGTAATATTGCAGTGTGCTTTTAAAATACGGGGGCACTTTATTTCTATAACGCGTCTCATCTATCGGTTGAATATAAGTCAATGTTTGCAACTGTATGCACCACGAGCAAGAATTGGCTCATTCCTCGGAAAGGGTCGCTTGGAGCCACTTAAAATTGATTTGTTAGATGATATTTGGCTGTCGTCATTTAAACTGAAACGACAATTAATCGTCTACACTGCATACAAAAGTAAATATTGTGTTATAGATAAATAGACTGGTTGATCCCTAAGCTAACCATTTATAGCAGATTGTATCTATAGTCTATCTAAACTAACAGGTTCCATTTGACGTTTCATACTTTTAACGTAAATAACTTTGTGCAGACGTAACCCACACAATTTCAATAACACTTTCCGTAAATCCATGGAATTATGAAGCTATTCTTATTTTATCACTAGATATACAAACCATAATCACTAAATTTAAACTAGAATTCTTTAAATATAGCAAAATAACCATTTTAAACAACATATTTTTTTTCTAGACGTCATTACAAAGTCACCTCGTTAGGTCTTTTACCGGTAGAGTCGAGACTATTCAAATGCATTTGTATACGCATAATCGGTAAAAATATTTAAATAATCGAGCAGATATAAAACAATTGTTTTTTAATTTTTAAAAATACTGAACTTTCAGCTAATAATAGGTATGCTGTCAACGAACATACATCAATAAATAGTGAAATAATAATATTAATATGAATTAAATTATCATTAATTAATAGATTTGGATATTACAATGGAAATGAAGGCAGTATTGTAGGATACGCCACACATAGTGAGGAGGTTCCTCACTTTGGAGTATATGTATTGTATTGTATGTATGTATCATGTGTTCATAAGCATGTGCGTGATGTGGACTGGACTCAAAAAGTGTCTGCACCCGGGTGAAGCCGGGCCGGGCCGCTAGTAATAGATAAATCACTCCTTTTGTTCCTAAATAGTAAAGTGACATGCAATTGTTGATGTCTCATTAGAATAAAAATGTTCATGAAAAAATAAACGAGATGATGTAAACTGAAAATATAAACTGTAATCGATTAAGAAATACAAACAAATATTATCGATATCTCTAAACAATCTGATATTGTAAGAACCGATTTATTTGACAGCATCCCTATTTCCCAATGTCAAATGGAACTTCTTAGTTTAGATAGACTATAGATTATTAACAGCGATCAGTCGGAAAATTATACAAAATAAATTGCGCGTGAAAGTCTAGCCCAAAACCATGGTTCACATTCCATGTAAATTCCCACTATACGCTTAAATTAGAATATATAAGCTTATCATGAGTGAAATTTCCATACCGGCCCACTCATCCACGATCCAAAATTTGGAACTACAACGCCCCGCAACAAAATTACTATTGCACAATAAATTCATGTGATAATTGAATGCGACGGCATCATCGCGTTGAAAAAACTAAATTGCCACCCTCGCCTCCCTTAAACACTTGCAGTTACACCCCCCCCCCTGCCCTCCCCCGCGCGTCCCTCACCCCGCGCCCCGCGCTCCGGCCGTGCGCGATATAAATAGTCGTCCTCTCTCACTGCCAAGGTCGTTGTGGATCGATACAGCCCCCCCTTCCCCCCGTCCAGTTGGGCCGGGAGAGGGTGTCAGAGGGGCGGTGCGAGAGGGAGGGAGAGAGAGGAAAGGGCCGCGCCGCTTGGATACAGCCGCTCCTGTCTTTGTGAATAGATATTTATAACAGTTTCCTATATCTAGTCGTTTTCAATTGTTACATGGTGTTTTAATAAGCTTTACGTGTAATTAATAATGAACAATAGCAATTTTGAAAGTGAAATGGTCAGGAGAGGAAATATGGAGTTCGATCACAAGGTCTAAAGGGTCCTTTTTTAAGGTTCCTAACCAAAAAGGAAAAACGGAAGCCTTATACGATCACTTCATTGTCTATCTGTCCTTAAAGAAAACCAACAATTGAAGTATACTTCCCGTTGATTTACACCACGCAAGATCTTATACTATTCGAATAGGAATAAGTTTGTTTGCTATTACTCTACAATAGTGCGATGGACGATGGTACGAGACGGTGTGTATGATAAGAAACCCTAGGTAGTAAATCATTAAGCGTCCTTATAGGAAGTTATCACCCCTGTATATAACGGCAAGAATATCTTATATTACGATAAATATAAAAAATGCATCCCAGATAGAAACAAAATTATGTTTTGACCACAATAATGTTAGCCTGATGAAAACTTTGTAGGTATAGGTTGATTCCGAAACGCGCTGGACACGGTTTCCTCTGTCGTGCCCGATGTTACCTACGAGGATACGAATCTTACCTATAAATAATACTTAGACTGCACCGCACTTACCAACAATTGTAGTTTAGCCACTACTTTTCCACTATAAATACAACAGCACAGCTACATTATCTCTCTCTACAGGCATAGGAAGTCTATCGCCGAACATTGGCCTCTCCCAACGATCTCCATAGCAACATTACCTTAGTTTCATTTCCGCGCCTACGTTCCTCCGATATAGCCATAGAGATGAGTTATCTTCCTACACCCCTCCTCCTCCCCTCCCCCCTCGTCCCGGTAGAGCCCTGGGATCCGCCGACCGGTCTGTTTATCGGTCTAGATTTAGTCCTTATGTTTGTATTGCGTGTGCCGTGTTAGTATTCAATAGGTATCTTCGTGATGGTACTCGTATTTCGCTTTTTATCGATGGAGATTGTTAGTGTTTACATTCATGCTTAATTGTATCTTTCAATTGTTGTTTATGTAGTTACGTGTATTATTGTTAAACGTTATTAGATTGCGTGGAAGAAAATCCGCATACCTGGTTTTCACAAGTATTATAAATGTGTGAAGTTTAATTACCAACAGACTTTTATTGGTCAAGTCAAGACTAGTGGCATAATATGGATTGGAGACTGAGAGGTGCTGGGTTCAAATCCAAGGTTAGGCAACCTATTTTGTGGGAGCTTTATAACGAAAAATCTCACATGGAATTTTGCTAGGTATGTCGATGACTTCCTTATCTGACACATATTTGGGCGTAAAATAAGCTAGACGAATTTGGGTGGCACTAGTGGCACCTCTACTTACCTCCACTGGGGTACAAAGCGTGAGCTTATGATATATATATTATGTATGTTATCTGTTATGTAAAATAGAAGCTTAGTATTAGTAACTTGTTACCATTACGTATATTTTCTTTTTCTACTGAGGTGCTATCCTAAAAGAGCTTAAGTCCATCTTTCTGTCCAATGTTTTAAAGATAGGTATTTTCAATACTTGTCCAGCTATTTCTCTCTTCTAATACCCGGTAGAATGTGTTAAAACGTATCTAATATGTTCCGAGTGTCGGCTACCCACATAAATTGCACGGCGCGGACAAAAGTCCCGATGTCCCTATAAATCCTCGGGCCGGATCCGATGACCCCACACTTTACACATTGCTGCAGCTGGGAGCTATGGACCAGGGTGGGAGATTAAACCTTTTTCCTATAATAGGAAGCCGAGAGGAAATAAATGTTGTGTTTTAGCAAGGATTTAGACTGACATCACTTGTTGATTGGCGAGATAACCGCTAATAATAGGATTTGTGTATTATTAGCGGTTAAAAGGAATAGATTATTGTGCAAGTTGCATGTTGAATGTTACCTAAGATTTAAAGTTGAAATATGGTGTCGATTAGCGAAATATTTAAAAATTCGTTAAAATTCTATACTCTATCTACTCGTATAGCAGATAGAGTGAGGTCACCGGCGAACCAGGACTCAAAATTAATTATGTCGTATTGTCATTATTGCGACGGCCGATTGATATAATCCATTGTTACGTTTTTACTTTAATAACGGTACTTTTATCAAGTCCTAAAAAACAGCTTGATATTTATGTTTAATCTAAAATAGTGATTGTTTTCATTCATAGATTAATGACTTAATATTCTTTCTAAGATGTGCTCACAACTACTCATAAAATAGTCGAAATTGTTTATTGTTTGTTATAAATTTGAACAATTACCGACTAATGTTAACGTAACGCAAATGTTTTATGTGAGTTTAAGAGCGCGAAAACCATACACCATGCATATCCGAACTCCTTAAATAACATAAACGTACAATTTTACGAAATAACACTAAAATATTCTACGGATATCACAAAACAGATGTTTCATTAGAGAACTTATACGAATAGGGTATTTGCCTATTGTCGTTTTTTATTATTATTTTGCGTACAAGCACAGATACCATTAAAATAAAACATTGGTGTCAATCAAAACAGTCATAAAGTAGCTTCTAACTTGTAAGATGAGGCAAATAATAGTATTTTATAAAAAGAGTGGGAGCCTGGCTGGGACATCTTGACGTCTCTTTCACACGGGTACACTGTCATGCATATTAAAACTAGTGACATTCACTCGTATTTTTACATCTCTTTTCTTTTACTCTCACTGCAAGATTTAGAACGTTTTTAATTTGTTTAATTCTGAATAGAATAACAAAATCCTTTTAGCTGGATTTTGGATTTGGATACCTTTTGATAAATACAATAAAAAATAGAGCCCATTTTTTTAGGGCGTCCATTTGTACATCAAAGCGCCATGCTTAAAAAACGCTGCATCGCTAAAAATACCCGTGCAAATTGTGCACGAGAAATAATGGCTGACGACGCTATCAGCTGTTGCTAGGGGACCCCGGCTGCTGACGACTGACGACTCAACTCACGACTAATCGGACGACTGATCTGTGCCTACTGCGCAGGGGCCCTTATCGACTGAGCACTAAGTCACCTTGCCAACCAAAAATATACACTAAAATCGAATAATTAAATTTGAAAATTGAGCGGCGTGCTTCCCTGGAAGTCTAATTAAGCGGAACAAGCGAATATCGACCGTATATGTATGAGTTGGGGCGACATGGCAGTAATTACGCGTTGATCCTACACGTAGTTAATTAGCTCTGGATGCCGGCGACGGATGAAACCGTTGTGAGACGCGACTCACTTGTTCAGACAAAGCTGATCGGTTAATCATCGCGATGCCTCTCATTACCCACTCTAATTAATTACTGCTTTATAATCTCGACGAGATAGTTAAAGCGGAGAATTATGTATTGATCCTGTATCTTCTAGGGTTTTCGTTGATTTTATATCATATTGAGATTCGCTGGAGACCATATAGATGATGGTAGGATATTCATATCCTCCCGGACAACCACCAGGTACGATGGCAAAAAACTAAGACAGTGACCTACAAACTCAGTGTACATCCAGGTTTGAGTATACCTAGATTATTATGTTAACCGGCGAGAGAAAAAACAATTCTCACCAATGGATATTGCACCAATATTCGGATTGCATTTACCATAAAAACTGCCCAGAAATGTCTAGAACTGAAGGGTCGTAGTTGCCGGCTTTTCAACATGTGAAGGGAAGGGAAAAATGAACTTATCGAATTAAACGCGACAGCAAAGACGTTGCTTGACGTTAGTTTCCTTCTGTGAGACATAGGCGCCACCCCAGCTGAACCACCTACTCCTACTTTCGTCTAGGTGACTACAGTATGGATCTACCACTTTAGAAACAGTCACCAACTTCATCCTTTTAGCCCTAAAAAAACCGTGTGGTGTCGTGGGACACCGGATAGGAACGAAGTTCCTTATTACAAAAATATTCATTTTAAGTTCTATTCGAGGTATAAAGAAAATAATTATTCGGGTATATATTTTTTATTATGATTTTTTTATTTATAAAAATAAGAAAATATGTACTTTACAAAGTTATCAACTTTATTTTATTTACAATGATTTATAAAATAATAACAGTCATCACGTAGACTATACATAAGACACTGTATAGCCATCATACAAAGACTATAAGTACATAAATAATAATAATGTTACGTTACGGACGTTTTTCCCCGGTTCCAAAACTAATTTTTGTTATGGTTTTGAAACCGTAAAAAAGTAAATCCAATGGCCTTAATATACTGTCTGTTAGCTGTCAAATATTGTCGATGTATTTCGCTGACTGACATTTAGTTATGACCTCACTACCATACAAGTGAATTAGTACCTAAGTCACTTTGTCCAGCTTAAAAAAGTACTTACGTAAATGTTTTTATAGTTTTATCTAAAACATTCAGCTAATCAGTGTGCTTAATGTGTCTCGATCGGCTTAGTGCTAGACTACGAGTATCTTTAGTTATGACATTATGAGGATTAACTCTACTCTATCTTGTACATTAAAAGCCGCTTAACAAAAATTCAATACGGATTAAATAGTTGTCAATTTCATTACTATTCATGACGTTATCTATACGTAAGTAGTTTTTGTTATTACAAATCCATTATCTTAGTCTTTTTTTAGTTTCACGAATGTTTTTCATGACTACAGGTCACTGTTCACTCTATTCTGACTACATTTCGCAAATTGAAAAGACTTACCAAAAACACATTAGCAGATTGAAGTGGAACAATAGACAACGTCTATTGCAGACTCAACAGTCGAAAGTAATAATTATAATGGATTTCAGAACTGGGTTGTGCATAGCCCAGCGCCATACGTTGGGCCCATTGTTGGTACCAACGCCATTTGACCAGTCACCAGAGCATGGACTTAGAAAATAACTTTGTAACAGGTCTATGACACGCGAGTGGACACTGTGGAGTGTAATACCATTGCCGTAGCAGTTCAACCAGGCATAAATCTAAAAATAGCTTTTTGGAATAAGACTTAAGAAAGTTTAAAATTAAATTGACAGTGGACTTAAAAAGGACAGAAGTGACATAACAGAACTCTTAGATGACAAACAGGACGAAAAAGCTGATTGAAATATTTGTGAAAATCCATACAATTGTAAATTAACAGATATCTAAATGTGGTTAGGCACATATTTATTATTAACCTTAGTTTTATCAAACTTAAAGGTAAAATATTATTATTATTCATATCTATCCGTAGAAACTATACAGTTGGAGCGAACATGGAGGCCAACACGCCAACACTTTTGTGTACGTGGATCGAGAGACGCGAACCGATGGAAAATTAATTGGGAACAAAAGAGGAATCGTCCAAACGCATAAAAAATCCAGCGAGTCGTATTTAACGCGGTCGGGAGGGGAAGAGCCGAGAGGGGAGCAGAGAGGAGGGGAGGGGAGCGTCGGCAGCTGTCTGCGCGAATTAATGACGCATCTCCGCTCGTTTGGGTAAACAAATTGTATTGTACCGAGAGTTATTGAGTCGATGTGCAGCGCCATATTGCGCCCGCTTTATTGAGATTTAATGGACTTTTAAAAATTATCCAGCTCGCTACATCACTCAGCTTGACTGACAAGAAATACGATAATTACATTCCAGTAATTCCCAAACATTTGGTAGGTTCTTCTTATCTTTTATGTGTGTGTAACGTACACTAGGTACTAAGTAGGAGATCTAAAACCCGCTTTATTCAAACCACGCAAAAAGCCACACAACCAACCACGCACCCCGTCTTCCGGAATCAGCCAGTGTATGGTTTCGAGACGATTGGTATATTTGTGGCGATCGCCAACCGACAATCATTTGTCATCACTCATAAGTTACTGCTCTATATGAATAACACTAAAGCATATCGTCAAACGAAACGACAGCCCATGAACTAATCATTCCATTATTCTGGACAAATGCGAAACATATTTTTACCCAGCGTAGCGATTACGTTACTTATTCTCAATTTATGTAGATGAGGCAAAAAACAAGCCATAGCAGAGGTACGACTTTGACTTTTAAAGTTACATATTACACCTGATTGTAAGTGATCACTGCCGCCCATGAATATCCACAACGCTTGGATCATGGATAATATGTTGCCGGACATTGAGCTAATATTACTACGTAGTAACCGGACCATCAAAATGCGAGAGGATCGGGAAGAAAAAAGAGTGAGAAAGGAACTTCACGTCGGCCTCCTGTGAGACAGTGATACCGTCCCAGATGAACCTGCCCTACAAGCATTTCAAAATGTGTGTAGAAAATAAAAGAAAAGATAAAGATTGGGCCAGTGTGTCCAATTTTAATATCGACCGCTTTATCTTCTTCATTGCATTCGGTAAACCTATAAATACATATCAATAGGTACAGTTCAAATGTCAGTAGGCTGCAGCCCGCGACCCTTCCAACCGAACATCTGGAAACATCTGGATCTTATTGCAAATATTATTAGCTAATACAAAGTGCTGTGAATATCTAACGCCCATCATTCTGGATTACACCGATGTAATGGGCAACATTGTTGCTGCCACGCCTGCAAGCTGATTCCAACTTTGTATATTGCACGTTATAGTTGAAATTCATTCGTGTTGTGTCCCTTTCACAGCGTGATATGAAACTTAAGGATTTGCGACCTAATAATGAATCGATAGAGAATATACATATTAGTGTAGAAGCGTCAGTGCTCAGTATGAAATAATAATGTTATACTGACAAATGACATGTCGTGCGGCCCGCGCTCGGTGCATGACAGTTGACATTTGACGAGTGACACGTGGGCGGCGCGTGCGCACGACCGCGGCACTACTCACATAATTATATTATATCGGACGTACACATGTAAATGCTGAGGTTTCCTGACGTGTGGACGCGGTGGATAATCCTCGGCTAGTAGTACGAGGTTGTGTGAGAGTTGTAGCCTAGTTTATCACGAAATGGTCTGAGGACAAGGAGGTAGCTATTTCGAAGGGACACACATCTATAACTATATCTTTCCAAAGGTAAAGAAAAAGCTCTTCAAGTTACCTGCAGAGTACACACCTGGAAAGAACTTAGATATCAATAAGAAATACCGAAGATAATAATATCTAGAAGTAGTTTAATCAACGACATAATTGTGAAAAAAGAGGAGTGATATGAGAACCCATAATGTTACATAAAGATCATGCGGTAATTATAAAAAGTAGTCTTGTATGTCGTCATACAATAAATGAGTAAAATAAAGCTCAGCATCACGGGCTGGTCCGTCAGTCGACACACTACAATGAATTGCTTTTAAAAATTAATATACACGGCCGACAACGGAGCCATTTCTCATGAATTGTGATCGAGTTTTATCTTGTTGATTACGTACAGGGCACGTTGCATGAGCGAGCGGTGGCGATTTTAAGCTAGACAATCCATAGATTTAAAATTTCTTACTTTATTTTCGGAAGGCCCAATGGTTCCTACTTTTCCTTTCTCCAAATTATAGAAACTTTCATAATCAAAAACTAATATTAGAATATTAGTTTTTGCATCTGCGAAATCCCAAGAACTATATTGATCCGATGGACATTTATAATAAGCAGAATTGTCCGTATTTATGCAAAATGGAACCACACGACAAATATTGAATATTTACTTTTTTTGAAGAATATGGGTTGCGTTCCTTTTTTGTATATGAGAAAACCTATCAATTAGTAAATGTTAAAAGGAACCATATTATGTACATTTTCTTAGTTATCTAGAAATTTTTAGAGTATTCAGAGCAAAATATACACACAATTAGATTAATAATTTATCACTAAACTTAATCTGACAGAATTTCACATGTTTATCTAAATATTTTGATATCTCAGTAGTGCGTGTTTGCTGGGTGGTTCCTTTTTACATAAATACGAAAAAATATTTTCAGCCCCAGGAAATCCGCTACTAAACTTAGGTTTCTTTCAAGAGTTTTCACAGAGTCTAATCGGAAGCGTCAAGCGGTTTGTATCCAGCGACTTCGTACATCTTTATGACGTCAACCTAATACGAAAAACATAAATATTCTGCATCTGAAAAACAGGTCAGAACAAGTTTTGTACGTTATTTCGCAAGACAAGCAAGTAGTAGTGTAGCACTCTCTTTGTCTAGATACTACTTGTCCCTTGATCTGCCAACCCTTGTCTTAATCATCCACAAAAATTTTTAATTCATTTTCATCTTGCCCAGACCTTCTAGTTTCTACTGTAAATTCAATCCGATCTCTACAGTAATGCAGTATCGTCTGGTCCGGATATGAAGGCAGGGTTCCGGAGGCGGCGTCACTTCCCCTCTCTCCCCTCCCCTCCTCCCACCACACTCAATCAGAAGCCCTATTACCGCCTTAATTAAATTCGTAGATTTATACGCAGCGCTTTGTGCAAATTATAATCAAGCCATTGCGTTTATTTATTAGGTGGTATTAATCAAAGGGCGGGATTAATGCCTCATGTAATGCACAGCTATTACTCCAATAACATCTAATCACCAACATAAAGCGAGGAAGGAAACCAATATTCAGAACGTAATTACTGCGGCCTTTCAATATTATAGCTTTTGAATGAAATAGTAGACAAAGGAGCAGGTAACCCGCCTGAAGGATGAATAAGCAAAACATCTGAGCAACTGTCATACGTTGCTGGCTTGTATGGAGGATATAGACTTTTTGCTTGAAGCTCATATCAGTCTGAAAATACTGCTGAAAGAAGCTGAATCCACAGAAATGGAGGAATGGAGAAAGGAACTAAACACCGTATTAATCTTTGGTTGTTTATTGGACGCCAAATCTAAGGTATTAATGTCGATTATTTGGTATGGTTGAGGTATTTGTGTATAAACATAGTAGATATTAATAGTTGATTGAAACATAGTTGATTCCTGGTTTGGAATATTTTCACGAGTTTAATTTATATGTGGAATGTGATCTGCCAGGGATTGGATTTATGGGCGCTTTGTCTATAAGCTCGCCTCCTATGTAACTAATAGGAGGATATATAAGATGTAATGTAGGTAGCATTTGATGGGTTAAAAATGTATGTATGTAACTATTACGTCCATATCAGGAATACGAGAACAATTTTCATATCTGGTTTATAAATTGACATTTTATCAACAAAATTAGACAGCAATGGTCGGTCTCAAATTACTTAAAAAACGCTCAGAATTGTCTTAAAACCGCTAACGCTCACACTTCAGACGTGGTATAAAACTTTACAGGCAATATTATGTACGTGAAAAAAGCTCTCGAGACTAACGAATAATATAATTATCACATTACATCAGCATCCAACAGATTGTAGCAAAACGATGTATATTGCTTGAAACTTTAGTAATTTGTAACTTTTAAGAGCATTAGAAAAACAATGCGGACCGCATCAAACAGGAGGTAATAAGTCGCATTGTAGGTAAGTACTGACTTTCCAGTGTCCATAGGATATGTCCCATCATTGTTTCGTGGCAACGTGTGTGGGCTGTGAATAATGGGCATCTGGGTTCAATTTCCAAGTCAGTACTTGTTGTGCATTTCTTGCAAAAGTTCATGTGAGTTGTCCTAGACCCATAACATATTTAATATCTTACTATCCCAGTTTTCGGTTTATCATCATGGATGATAAACATTTCTCTCCTTGCGTCAGTTTCGATATTCTTAACTGTGGGATCATATTCTGCCTACCTTATTTTCATATTAAAGAAATAAATATAACCAGCAGAAGCTTCTGTGTATCAATTCTGCGCAGGGAGAACACGAAAGGTCGTACAAAATAGCCGTTTGTTCGAAAACTATAATTAATTTAAAAATGGCATAATCTGTTGTTGACTCGTGAATCATATACTAAGCCGACATAAAAATACGATCGCGTGCCAAGTTTTATTTAATACCCAAGTACAAAGTCAAGGGGACGGTGTTGGTGTGTGACGTCACCGAGCGGCGGCCGTGACCCTGTCACTGTCAGTGTCAGCTGTCAGCTGTCAGCGGACGCCCCCTGCCGCCCCCGCCGTCTCCGTGCGCCCCGCCAAGACCCCTCTGCGTGAATATAAAGCTGCGGTTACGTCAAACGGACACTTGCCAACTCGTTCTAGGGAAAGTTATTTTTTAATGAGCAGTGAGACCATATGTGTAGGTTGCATTATTATTATACAAAAGAACGTCGCGGCCGCGCGCCCCTATTGGTAACGTGCGGCCGCGACTGCCGACGCAGTAATCGTGGGTTCAAATCCCAAGGACTGGTCTGACTTTAATAAACTTGTAGTTTAACTAATACCAGGATCGTACTGTATGCCTATAGGAGAAAAAATCTTAGTATTAATTACTACGGGATCTACCTACTATAAACTCCTACCATGATTGAATGATACCGTCTATCCGGGCAAGGTTCTTTACCTCCCCTGTTATTTATTTCCATCCTTTCAACATCCTCGTTGTCCACAAAGCGTGCATCCCCTGAGATGTCGTGGAGGTCCTAGTCAGAAATGCAACCATCGAGTGCGCCGTTTTATCCTCTATTAAATATAAAAATAAAATAGTAAATGATTTCCGTAGCATGGTAAGTGTGTCCAGACCGCTTCCGATGTGTCGTGTGGTAAGCTCCATATACACGGGAAAAGTTTCTCGCCTCGAAGATGTTATTATCGTAAGGATGTTAAAAAGTTGCATCGTGTTAACGTTGTCACAACATAATAACCGCCGTTTGTACTCATATTTAGATTTAAGTTCCATATCTATGTTATTCCTATGTTTTGTGTACAATAAAGAATTATAAATAAAAAAATAAAATAAATAATCTTATGGCAGTTATGTCACGCGATAATCGCATACGATTCTCACCGCGAATAAGTCTTTCCGTGTAAATGGCGCTTAATGAGGTGCGAACGATCTGTCCTTAATGTGACATCGAATCGCTACTGCCCAATACTGACCTCACTATTAATGGGCCTTTTGCTATTCCAGGATGGTCATGGAATACTCCTAATTTAAAGATTTTTTTTTAATATATAAAAAAATACATATAAATAAATAAATACACCTAACAGTCACATACATAGTCCTATACACATATAGGTACCTATACACTATACAATTGTTTAGTATGAAATTAAAATGAAAATATGCACCCAGTGCAAAATCTATATATTCTTCCCATATTTTAACCTCCAATGGGGATATACTAAAGTGCTGTTTAAACAGACGTAACCTTAGAATATAAGAGCATTATACAGAACCTATAACATACAGAACTTTAGAATTTAATAGAAATCAGATAAAAAAAAAACAGGAAAGACACATGTGCAGATACTTTCAGCGTATAAGCGTACAACTATCCCTCTAGCGGGTATAAATTCAAAGCGGCCGGTGCATAGTTAACGCGCTCGTCGCTCGGCTACAATTTATCGGCGTCCGCGCGCCGCCCGTAACTTACAGATAGCTCCGACCCTCCCAGCCGCTGCAACTTTTATACGGGTTCTACCTTTACACTTTTATAAAAACTAGCTTTTACTTGCCACCGGTGGTGACCTCTATCTCGCCCTCACCGCGGCAGAAATCATGTAAGGCTATGAGTTAGTCAAACCAACACCATAATATGACCACGATAGTTAAAACGTCGTAAAGGACAATTGCAACGTGTGTAGGACCGTTCATGCTGATACAACTTACCCAGACACAGCTCACAGAAACAGCTTACTATGACACAGCTCACGAAGACCCAGCACGATCTGACACAGCTCATCCAGACACAGTTCAGCCAGACAGCTCACCAAGACAACGTTCGGTATCAACGATCCTTACTTTGGACTTCAAAGTATAGTCTCTCTTCTATTTAATAGTAAAACTAAAACAATCAAGATATATTATAGTAATAAAGAGCACATGAGTTAAAACAAACCTGCAGATACACGGACGGCCTGAGTAAATAGAAGCAGCGGCCAATAAAGCGCAATTGTTATTTGGTAGCGGCGCGGCGCGGGCAGCCGGTTCAATTCCTGCGTGTGTTGAGACAAAGAGTCGAGATAATAATATCGCTGAGTGCTGTTGGCCCAGTGCCCACCGCGGTGCACATCCGATGCACACAAACATACAGTTACAAATACATATAGACACACACACAAGGTAAGCCAGGGAGAATAGGCAATAGTTTTAAACAAGTCACTTTGATTTAAACTAACATTGAAATGAAATCCCATGAAATGCTCGAAATGAAAGTCGAGAAAGTAGTGCTATTAAATAAGTTTGATGTTTTTCTTGTGGCCATCTTTCCCTTACGTCCTACTCCCGGATTCATCCTACACACACTCGCACAGTTCCCACATGGTCACACAAGCGCAGCTCGACAGTGTTGCTAAGCGTCGGCAACCAGTTCCACTTGAGTTTATTCGTGCACGTCGTCATATATCTGGAGTTTATTTTCATTGTCTCGTATCAACTCGAGATTTACGGGTGAATTGAACTTGAACGAGCCCGTCCGTCACCGTCTTTGTGTGCGTCGTTAACATTGTTTATTTATAAGGACGTATTGTATATCTTTCAAGTGTGTTGTATAGAATGTAAACATTGAAAAAGGTTTAACAAATATATAGGTTCCATCGAAATGTGAATAAACAGGGGTAATTGGAAACAGGTTCTCAACTTTTAAGGGCTTATAAACCCTAAGGTAAATGTTAGAAATTGAAAGACATAATATAAAGCGAGTATAACTGCAGTTTTAATAGTATTCCAAGCGTATATTTTCATGTCAGTAGTGAAACATAGTTGCAGAGAAGTGTGGCGGGCGGCGCACGGAAGCCGTCAGTTCTTAATAGCTGATAGCGAAACCATTCTAATGACGCCACGTGCAATAAAACTAAGCAGACGTTCGGTGAGTGTAGCGGTTTATTGTACTCGTACTTATTTGTCAGTTTTTTGTCACATACAGAGAACTTACTGCTGATGTTGACGGTAAGTGCACTCATAGAGCGTTGATTGAGAAACGAAAATTTCAATTATTACTTTGAGGTCACTCAGATACATAGTAAAAATGTATTTTATTGATTGTCCAATTAAAACCAAATGCAATATAAGCTGAAAATAATTCATTTAATTCCATTAAAAAGTATTAAATGTATCAATATTTGCAAAGGAGCCGAGTTGCTCCGGGAGACGTGACGTCACATCTGCATACTTCATTACACCGCTCATAACACGATACGATCCCGCTATAAAATGAAATGGTATTATTCCGTTTTGATTGAGGCGGATTTGCGGCTCGAAAGCGCTCATTGCGTGATTGACAACCAATGCGTATTATCAAATCTTTTATTCATTCACGTCTGCTACAAATCTCTCCAATTTGAATTATATTTATTGGTAGCTGAGATTCCACACACACAGCTCTATATTAAAATATTATATAAATTTGATTTGATTTTTTATTTTCTTTTCGTTTAATTTGCTGTCTTTTGTAAATGATGTTTACAAATAAATGGCGCACATTTCAGCTTTCAACATTTATATAGTACCTAATAATTTAATTAATGTGGCGCTGTTGGTGGACCAATTCTTTTCCACATTATTCTTCTCCACATTAGACAGTAGTAGTTGGTATTAGTTTGTCTTGGCAAGTAAGGGTTAGCTGGCATCATATACTATTGAAATAATCGTACCGAATTCGCAGATATAAGGATTACATCACGATTTACTTTCATTATTAAACACATATATTTTTTTTTAAATATCGTTGCATAACATTTATTTAGGAGTTATATTTAATACCATTCAGTTTGCTCGTTATTTCGAAGATAATTTGGTCCCATCATACGATCATTAAAATATTCGACCAATTGCGAGTCACATCCCTTTCCACAAGTAACATGTGTAAACAATAGTCCTGCAAGCAGTCAGCGAGGGTTAATGAACGCGCGGATTACATCTCCCAACCCGTAATTTGGGTTATCACGGCTTAAAAACGTATTACTTCGACAAAAAGCACCGTGGATTTTTTAAAATTCGCCCGAATCCTCAATAATAAAGTTGGGTCGGGCCTGGCGGGTGTCGCGGATGTCAAATATCGCGGCAAATCACTCCCTTTAGAAAGAGCCCTCGCAGATTGCGGGCGCTATTGTTCGAGTTTTTCATCATTTCACACCGACCTCTGCCTAATGAACCAACAAATTCAGTCCCCGCCGAGACGAGCTCCGTCACACGCTACATCATTCTAAGCCATACTGTAATTGCTAATCTCGGTTAAAAATGGCTTCTTGCATCAACAAGAAAAATAAAGGGAAATAGAAAAAAACGTGAACGCAAGTACGTCTTACTATACTTGGTATTACCAAAGTAGTAAGTACCCTGTATCGTCTTATTCTGACTTTCTTCTGCCAATTTTTACTGCGATATAATTGATGATATTCACAAACACCTCTAATAAAGCGATGTTCAAAAGCGTGCAGCTGTGACGCAGATATAATGTGCTCAGAGTGGAGCGGAGTGCGGGAGTGCAATTATGCACATGTCGAGTATAATCCGCGCAGTACATACAGCGCGTGACTCACATCGCACCGGGGGACGGACGCTGCACACTCGCGACTTAATTTGAGATAATTAGTCATAATATCTATTATTAAAATCGATTATCGATTTTAAGCTTAAACAACATAACGAATAAAACTATAAATAAGTATACTTGCTACTTGGTGGTTTAACACCAATCCGCTAAATCGTAACTGACAGAATAACGACCACAAAAGTTAAAGAATTTGTCACAGTCCAACCCATAAATATATCCTGTTCAAGATACGTCGGTGTGTATTAAAGCAAGCCCGAATTATCGTCACCTCGGTGGATACTGAATACTCAATCTAGACTGCAATAGAATTACTATTGTCTCGCTGACATGAACGGATTAGAACTAGCGAGATGCAATCAATTACCATCGTTTTATCTCTGTACTATTACCTAAAGGGAAAAATCACGACTACATTTTACAGAACAACTATCTGCAGTCAGTACAACTATTTGTAATTACTTCGCGAAGTCGACGGCTGTTTATAATAAAAGTGGAAGTTAAACAACACAGGCCCTTGCCCGCGTTAATTTTAGACATCAAAGCTTCACCTTGACTAGGCCAACGTGGAGTAAGCGAACGCCGAGCACTCAATGCTTACACGTCACTTTTCACACCGGTGCAGTGCAGTGTGCTGGCACAGACTATTCCTGAGGTATGTAGCTGACGCGCTAATTCAGGGTTAATTGTAGCTTTTAATATAACACATGTTGAATTTATTAATTTAGGTATCAGTACCTAGCTCTTATGTTTGAGTAATGGTAGAGCTATACTGCAGCTGCATTGAACTTCTGTAAGAATGGGTCGGCTCAATAGGTTAGTACCACTGTATCATGGAAAACCGATGATAAGTAACAACTTTAGTGTTGTATTTCTTTAGTTTTTGTTTACGTGATTAGTGAAGATCAAATACCTGTTTCCTTTTTCCGTATTTTCTTAGCCCTTACTATTATAAAAGCAGTTTGCTCGCTTACCGGAACTAAACAACAAAAAAGCCGCTAATTCAAACTCGGGTATTACGTTAAGATCCATGTCATCCATTTTTTCATTGTCGCAGTAACTACGCCAAGAAATGAATGTTAGATCAATAGAATTGTAGAGATTTGCCGCTGTACTAGTGGCTTAAGACATCAAAGAGTTAAATAAGAACAGATTGAATTAAATTGGCACGTGTTACACTAATCGCGCACCTGATTCCTAGAAGCGGCGACACTCAAACCCGCACCTCCTCGTGACAATACTTGGCACTAGACATGTCGCGCCATGCCCGCGCTAATGCCATGCCGTCATGCATTACTCATTTATGTAATGGATTCACATGTTGGCACCAAAGGTAACCGTCCAATGTTTGGTGTAGAATAGCATTGGTTCAAATGTTGACTTAGGGATTTCTTACTGGGATGACACCGTCAGCACTACTCTACTCGTATTATGTCGACTTGCTCAATATGCACAGGCTGAACTCGAAAGGAGTCGAACTCATCGGACCTACAAGGGGTAGGACCAGGTTGCCAAAAAATGATGCATGGGATTAATGAAAATGGAAGAAGCGAAAGTGCCAGGATCTGGCCAAGTAGAGATCCATCGTCTTTTCCTACCGGCTACCCGGTATCCCGGTGACTATAGGACACAGAAGGGACGTTTATGTATTTATTGAACACACATTAGATGGACGGCGTTAAGGCCTACATTGGGTCCAGCAAGTCCATAATGAGTGCCACTAGGTGAAGGTCTATGGGGGGAAGGGAAGGAGGGGGACTAGGGAGGTGTGAAGGCCACGTGTGTCGCTCGCTTGCAGCCGTGAACTTTGCGTGAGCGCGCGCGCCGCCCTGTCTGCCGACACTCGCCACGCCGCTGAGCCCACGCTAACGACGATGCTTTATTACTATTCAGTATTCCCTGGGACAGTCTCTGTGCCGCTGTTGGCTGTGAAACGAGAGCTAGCAGGAACAATTTGCATTGAGGAAAATAATCAAGATAAAAAAAAACAGGTATGGGTGTAAAGCAGTGAAGTCCCTCGAAGTTTTTGTAACTCCCAAGCACAGATTACTTAGTACTCCCAAGTCAGTAGTCACAACACAAGACTTGTATCTTAATATGGGGAAATGATTATACAATGTGTATAGACATTGGGTGTATCGATTTAATAGAACCTAATTAATCCCCAAGAATAAACTCATTGACAGCCTCCGTGGCGCAGTTGGTTAGACGCCGCCTGTAAAACGAGAGGCCGCGGGTTCGATCCCCGCACCGAAACAAATATTTCTGTGATCCACAGGTATTTGTTTCGGGTCTGGGTGTTTGTGAGACCAAAAAGTCTCTCGTAGTTTCTGATACCCACGACACAAGACTCGATCTTAGTGTGGGGTCAGGACTATGTATGTGACTGTTGGGTGTATTTATTTATTTATTGGTGACAGATGATATGTCAGGAGCGTTAAAAAGATTTGCCTAGCCCTCTTCCATACAGGCATGATATTATGCTCGTATACATATTTTATTTATGTATATAATAAAAGAACATGCCCACTCAAAATGTAGAGACTGAAATATCAACACTACCCCACACCCGCGCCTCGCGACAAACACTAGTGTATACGAAACAAGGGATTGTGTCATATAGTGCTCTGTGCTCCACTATTTAGCTACAACGCGGCCACACAACTTTCAACCTTAATACCTTGGTATTAGTGTAATAACTGCGTGGCGAGGCGGACCCGCGTCAGCGCCCATTATACTCATGTCAAAGAGTTGACAAAGATTGTGCCAACGACTGTCGACTATACGGCACATATGGCTGCACAAGAAAAATGACGGCCGTTTTATTTAGAAACTCGGATATTTTTCATTGTTCGAAGTATAGTTGTAATAATGTAAAAGTAATTTTAAACAATGTTGAGATATGACGGTATTATCGGAAATCGCATATAAGGTAACGCGTCGGCACTTCATATATCAAGAGTCATTACATAAATTATATGTTAAATAACGTAGGTAATAGCCACAAGACATTTTTTACGAAATAAATAAATTATGGGATAGTTTTAATTTTCTACAATTATTTTGTCAATTCTACTCAAGACTCTACGACTTCTAATTTTATTTTTCATATATTCAAAAAGAATTATTTCTTCAAATAGAAGTTATGGAAGAAGTAATGTATTTGAGTCCCTTCTCTTTTCTCCCTTTATTATGCCTTTTATAATTGTTTTCCTATCATGTTCGTTCCTCGTGCATTGAGTCTGTGCGTCACCGCTCAGTACTCACCACTAGTCGTAGTATTCTCCGCGGTGGCCGAGCACGCCAACACGTGTGCCTCGCACATGGTACACGCTGCCCGCGTGTACCATGTGCACGTTACTACTTGCATCGCACTTCTACAACCCGTGTAGAGAATATATTACTTATTACTTATGACTTCGAAAACGTCAATCCCATACATTAGCAATGTTAAATACAACACAAATATAATATGACGACGACATTGACAAAATTAGAGCCAATTGCACAAACTAACTTTGCCCATAGCTTTGACTTTGAAAACGTCAATCTCATACATTAACAATGTCAAACACTTCACAAATTTATGGCGATGACATTGTCAAAGTTAAAGTTATCGTCTATGTTAGTTCATACAACTGAGCCTAATGAATATTTCTTAGTAGTTATTGGCTAAAGTTATAGATTTAATTGCCTAGTATCGTATAAATTGTTTTTGTTAAACAAAATAATCTTTTTTCATTTTCATGAATACTTATGAATCATTATGCACATCATTGGCAAATATAAAGATTTAAAAAAAATAATTCATGTGATAATTACATACGCTGTAAAATTGACATTTGGATTTATGTAACTTCAGTTAGCTAACAGTTACCAGAAAGAGAACTAAAACAGGTGCTGGCTTTCTTATATTGACCTGCAAGGTCAAGGGTTACGAAATAGAACATCTACCACAAAACTAACAAATGAAACTTGCGCCCAATGCAGAAAATGTTAAACATGCCATAATGATACTGGCGTGAGATCGTCTCGCCCTCACACCCGCCACTGGAACTCGTGTAAGCTAGGATCAACAGCCACTATTATTTTATGAACACCAATTTTATTGATCAGTGAGACTCTGGGAATGAATAAACTCTTTAACAACCTATTTGTACCAACCAAAGAAATTAATGAAATGGATAAAATGAATAGAAGTAGTACAGCAAATATTAATAAAACAATAAATATTTGATAAGTTAATGCCTCGCTCCTCTGCGCTGTCCGGCGCAGCATTGCTCTTGTGCTAGTTCTCATTTCCAACAAGTTCCAACAAGAATGCATCTCATAACTCAAAGATATTTCTCAACACGCGGCATCCGCGCGCATCTTACATCTCTCGTCTCCGCCTCGCGATACGTTTACATAAAATGGCCGCAGATTCCAAATCCGTATGCAATTTTCGTAATAACAGCTTTGAGAATATTCTGGCGCGATGTTTTACGAGTCAGCTGCCAGCCGCCACTTGGCAGAATACACCGCGCAGGTGCAGCTGTAAAAGTATGTAGTGGGAGCCTGACCCCCACGACATGATTATTTATAGCCTCTTATACTATCTCTTATTACGTGATAGACTGACGATCCATTAATAATTAAATGAATGGCTCTATTTACAACAATTACTGGACGATTCTTTATTAGTTTGCAGACCGCAATAAGCGCTTACTAATACCGCTTTTAAACGTTCGGTAAGTGGTAGAGCCTTGTAGATTGTTAAAGCTACAGCACCCATGGATCAATTCAATCAGGTTGAGGCCATTCTCTCATAGAAAACCGACGTGACATAACTTTATTGTTATTAATGAATTTCTAGTTGCCAGTTTAAGTTTCTAATCGCAGAATAACATATTATTACTTTTCACAACTTTTAGGTTGTTTTTCTGTACTTACGTTTTAAACTTATACGATTATAATTCAATGACAGAGATACAAAACCCCAAAGATAAAACAAGGATAAATAAGTGTGATGTTCATAGTGAAACGCAGTTGAAAACTATTATTAAATATTTAACGAGCGATATATGCCCCTCGTTGATTTGGTCGACGCGTGTGAGTCCGCTCCTGTACTCCGAGATTAACCTCAGTTTAACGTCTCATAACATTAAATCTCGTCATTTGGCCACCATTTTACTTCACTTGTATCTGTTTTGGAGATATATTAAAAATAATACACGTGTGCACATCTTCATGCAAACTTGTCAGACAAGACTGACGAGAATTATTAGTACAAGTGGCCTTGATATTATTTCACCATAATTTGTGGAGATATTTTAGGTATTATTTGAAGTAGGTACTTAAGAAAATATGAATATCAGTTGTATGTCACTGAATCGTAACAGCGCCTCACAGCAAGTACTTACATACTTGAAAGCAGTAGCAATATTTTTATGCTAACTTAAAATCATACACAATCAAATTATTGTATACCTACATATTAAAAAAAATACCCCAAGTATAAACATAAGCGTATGCGCGATCGCACATACGATGGGGATGCTTTTGATATTCCACAAATATCTATTAACAATCATTTTTTATCGACACGCTAACAAATTATATTTTTCTAATTAGGACAGGCGTAAAACATTGTCTTGTTGGAGAATAAATCTCATTAAAAAAACCAAAAGCAACCAGAAAAGAAACTTCGAAATATTCTCAATGAAAATTAATTGTCAATAATAACTGATCGTTTACACCGGCCCTAAACCTTCCGTGACCTTTCGCGTTCGTCCTTACATCTGTAACATGTGATGCACATCATACAGCGTCGCCGACAGGTTTACAACGCGCGCCGGCAAATTAATGACGACTGGCGATAAAGGAGCAAGGGGAACAGCGACAAGCGCGTTTCGGGATGCACCGGGAATTTGCAAACGCGGTCAATTATATTGTGACGCTAACTGATGCGCGCGGCTTTGTGTACTCTGTTTTAATTATGATCTGTTTGCATGCTTATATTTAGCGGGTAAGAAAACATTCGTTGACGTTGACGTGTATTAATATAAATGAAGTTGAATTCTTTCTTTTTATAAAGACAAAGAAAAGTTCACTGGATTTTGTCAAGAAATATTCAAGTACAAATGGCGTTACAATCATACACGAAAGATCGAACAAAATGGATAATGAATCGGGAAGCGGTGGCCTGAATCAGCCATGATGCTATGATACAAAAAAAAACCAAAAGATGACCAAAGATGTAAGGAGTAATTCAAAATTAGTTGTAATATGCGTGCACTGGGGACCTAGCTATAGTTTTATTCACATAGATAGTGTGCAGTGCAGAGCGAAGTATTGAGTGCGGGTGACAGCACGTCGCGTCGCTAGAGTGGTGACTCGTGAGTGGCGACAGGCACACTTTATCTGCTGCGCGTATGTGCGCAGTAGCCGAGGTAATGAGGCCATCCTTACCAATATATCAGGTTATATATCTACTGACTACTGCATATTCAAACAAAATATTGCAAACTACCATATACCTATCTACATAGTCGTACGTAAAGTCTTAAAAAAGATTTATATTGAATTCTAGCTTCTGCCCGCAAAACTTCGTCTGCGTGATTAACTTTATTTGGTATTTCCCATCCCGTCCCGTCCCGTATTATTCTCACTCAAGGCATGCTACACAGTCCAATCCTATCCCTTTGAGTATAAAAAAGTAACAAATATATCGGAATTCCTTCCTCATCCCACGGGAACACTATTTATTCGTGATAAAAAAATAGACATCGTTCGGTTACAAATTAATTATATGTATAGATTGGTATATTAAGCTTATGTTATATATTAAGCTTATGTTGCATACCAGATGCGAATCATTTCACCACGAATGTCTTCTAACCTTGTATTACTGTATGAATGAGCCGGTTCCACGCTGATGCTACCAATGTCTCATGGAAAACTGACGTGAAGCAAAAACTTTGCGACCGTGTTTCGTTCAGTGGTTGAAAACCCCTTTCTTCCACCAGTTCTTTTCCCTTGCCTTTGACTTTCTCTAATCACATGCCAACAACACCCCAACCCTTAATTAGATGGGCATAGGCAATAGTAATAACTTATCATTACGTAAGTTGTTTGCTAATTGGCTTGATCTATGTATGTAATAAGAAGAGCCACAAAGCACATTTGAACCGGGAATATTCTCGAACGTAAAAAAGTTAATTTCCAACAAAACGCGAGCTGTCTCGCAGTTCTTTGTAAACATCAATCAAGCAGCAAGAACAAAACGTAATGATGTTGGATGTGCTGACGTCACGCTGAGCTCCGAGCGGCGAGCTCTCCGTGCCGACCCGATCATTAGCACAACACATAATACATATAGTCTTTGTGCTATGTAGTATGTAACACAGAGGTGAATATTGACGGAGGCAATACTTATCAAACTAACACAAAATAAACAAATAGCGTTTATAATTTGGATGGTTAATCATAATTTCGCAATTTATACATTTGGTTTTTTCTTTAGCCTTTGTAATACGAAAATATTACAACACCCTGATAGCAAGTGATGTGCTATCCGTTTATACAATAGTAAACGGTAAGTGATCGCCAGTCGACATCACTTTGTACTCTTGATCAAAACTAGACACGTGCTTACTTCTATAAACTACGAGGAGTTGTCCACAACGTACGATTGGTGCCATGGGTCCAACATCCTCCCACTAACGACAGAGCCTTTGCCAATATTTATAGCAATCGCTATTGGTTCTCCATTTGGATTGGTGGCCTTCGACGAATTGATACTGTATAGGCATGTATTTTCCCCCCTGCAATGTAAGCAGTGAGTGTAAGCGGCGCGTTGATGAGATAATAGCGACTGCAGATGAAGCGACCTCGGGCCTCGGTGGCGCGAGCACGTGCCATGGAAGCCCTGACACTCACACGCCCGGCAATACGCATGCGATTAACGAGCAACGACCGACACTCAATACATCGCGACACAATATTTATAAATAACGTGAATATGCTGGAAAATTTTGTTTCCTTTCCGTTAGCAGAAGAAGAATAAAATATAACAAACTACAAAGTATTTTTAAATTCATACCAAACACTTTTTACTTCCGAATAATTAAAAAATAAAATAAATACACCCAACAGTCACATACATAGTCCTGACCCCACACTAAGATCGAGTCTTGTGTCGTGGGTATCAGAAACTACGAGAGACTTTTCGGTCTCACAAACACCCAGACCCGAAACAAATATCTGTGGATCACACAAACATTTGTTTTGGTGCGGGGATCGAACCCGCGGCCTCTCGTTTCACAGGCGGCGTCTAACCAACTGCGCCACGGAGGCTGAAAATGACTGAAATGTGCGTGGCATTGGGTCAGGTTCCCACCCTAAAGCATTTTCACGGGAAAGTAAGCTCGGTGAGATGTGGATGCTACTAATAACACTTCTGTCGATCCCTTAGACACAAGCGTAAGGATTATTAGTACTAAGAATGTTATAACAAACATTTAAAGACTCCAAATAGAATGTTCCATCGCTCGCAATTTGTAAAGCAAATAGATGTAGGCATGGTATTTGTCGGTTCTGTTCTGATGCTATGTATAGACCAGTAAACACTACTCTCATAAACACGATGAAAGATGTTTGAAAGTCAATCAGAAGTTAAACGCTATTAAACTTTGCAAACATAGACATCAACACATGCACACCTATTGTATAGATCTGACATTAGGTTATCCTTGTTGATGCACCGAAATAGATGTATTACACATTCAAAAACATCTTGACCAAAGCATAAAAGATAGATAAAAAGCTTAATAAGAAATTCTTTGGTATGCGAAATCTGCGAAGCCGTAATTGGCTAGCGAGGTGGATTATAGCATCTCTTAATCGTAGAGACTCGTACGATGCAGTGAGGCGTATCTAGGTAGGTAAACCATATGAGGTACAACCACTTAACATTCGCACCCATAGCCACGAACTGGCACGTCAGACAACCAAACCTTTTGACGAAGGTATCAGAAACTTCGAAACTAGTATCTTTTACAAACACCCTACCGAATGCTAATATTTGTGAATCGCTAGAACATTTTCCTCCGGGCAGAATCGACCCAGCGACCACTCGGTTGACAACCAACACCTTAGCCAACATCAACTCTACTAGCCACGTACCTATACTAAATACAGAGCTTAAAAATAGCCACATTTCGCACGTAGGTATCTCATTCATGGCCCTCAGTGTTGTGAACATTGTTGCTACGCGCATTTGCACATGGCAATTGGAGAGCTGCCTTCTACGTCAATGGAGGGGGGAGGGAGGGCAGGAGAGAGGCAGGGGGGCGTGCTCGGCCGCGCCGGAGTGTCTGTTCATACAAATTGGATCCCGTTCAAAGCAGTGAGTATGCTCGTTGATAGAACCGACGTTTCTTTGTTCGAAAACGTCAAAAATGTTGGAACACCATTTTAAATATGTGAAGAAATCTTAATAAACGGAATAGGTGAATATTTTTAAGTTAAGTTGACATATCGGTCTTATGTTAAGCCAGATATGTCAACTGACCCTTTTTGTATGGCAAAGAGATGAAAATTCACCTTTAATAGTTATAGTACATTCATAAACATAGAATATGCAGGTAATATTGTAACATTAGCATATATTATTTCAATTAGTAAGTGTTTCTTATGGCTGTCTATTTTAACGCGGATCTTTTTCTCCCAGCTCCAAAAATAGCCATTTAATACCTACTGCGTATTTCCACACGGAATTCATCATTTAAGGTTTCATTACTATTGTATTTCACCATTGTAGCATACATTATCAAGTGTTCGATATGATGGTACATATATTAATTTAACCACATATGATCATTTGAAAATATGTTTAGTAATACAATCTCCACAATACTTTACAAATTTTATCGATCAACATTTCAATAAAATTTATTATCGTTTCGTTTCAACTCGACGGCAACATAAAAATACATGGATGCAGACAATACCTCTCACCGCCAGAGTCTTTTTATATCTTTTGTATTCATACTCTCGCATACATAATATAATTGCAAGGTCCGCATGCTCGTTGCTTGTCGAACACGCCTTTCTTTTCCTCGCCCATAAAAAAACACATAAAACAGTTTAATGACGTAAGATATTCCCCCATATCGGAATGGATGTTAAAGAAGTGCCACATCTGTTCCATTTGCTAACCTAACCTTTAACGTGACAGAGTGACGTCAATACGTTGCATTGTAAATTGAACTTTAATAGGTTTTTTATAAAGTTGATATTGTCGTAGAAGGTTAGCTCGCGTGTTACCATACCGTGAATAAATAATAACGCAAGCCAGCAATTTAAGGATGGCCGGTAATTCAATACTTTAACATAATTTGAAAATGTCTTGCGTTTAGAATGTCGAGCAATTTGTGTGAAAGCGTTGTTTCCACGTACATTGAAGGCAAGTTATTACAGCGCTGGTAAAAGAAGCTTTATGGGCATGCAATCGTGCTGCTGAATAAATTAATCACGATTTGCCAACGGGGAATCTTTATGGAGGATGTTTGATTTCCGCCACACCCCGCTGACACGAACGGCTAATGAGAGACGGTGGATGGATTGCATAGACTTGTTTGCACTAATTACATTATTAACGGTCTATGTTTCATAATATTTATATGTGGATATATCAATGAGATTACCACATGATTGTACTAAGAAAATTTAGAGGATTTAATTCTCCATTTAGCTAAGACGGGAAAACGCATATTTTACAAAATAATGCACATCTGTTCGTCTTATACTGGCATGAAATTTGTTACAAAATAGCTATATTATATTATTAAATATGGGGGTGCGGTGCAACAGAATTGTTTAGTTCGTATTAAAAATAATATCAGTGCTATAGAATTCTGTGCAGGACGACTGCATTATAGTCTTAAGTGTCTTAATTGTGTACAAAATCTTATTGTAAATTTAATCTTATTTGTATTACACTTTTATAAGTCTGAAAGATTTAAACATTAAGTAAATAAAGGCTGCGATCATAGGAATATATAATAAATAAATAGATAAATAACATTGCATAAGAATTGTTAACTATATAAGAATAATTGATATGTTAGAATCGTATCGTCTTATGTGAATTGTATTAGAATTGTATCGTCTTATTAGAATTTACGAACTGTATTGTTAACCAGTATTATGTAATCGTTATGTAAAATGTCTAATAGCATTATATAGTAAATAAACGAACACATGGGGTAACGCCCCGCGCACCCCGCGAACCGAACTACCGCCCCGCGCGCCGACGCAGCGACGCATCGAACTAAGGCGTCCTATTGGACGATCGCGTCGCCGTCGCGCGCGGACCCGGCACTGGGGATTAAGCCCGAACTACAAATAAAAATAGCAGCCCCGGCCGGGTAAAATCAGTTCGGTTCGGATCTCTCCAAGCGCACTAGAAGAAGTCAGCAAGAAAACCTCAAGCAACAGCAAGTAGTCAGCAAGTAGTCATCAAGAAAGAAGTGGACGTGTCAACGTGTATAAACCGCTGCTACTCCGTGACGTCACCGTCGTGTCGTCACTCACCGTGCTGTCGCCGCGCTAGTCAAATAGAGTGTAAACGTACTTTTCAGTGCGAAATAAATTTGTTTCTGCCTAATCGAATCACTGGTATTATTTCCGCACAACCAGCACGTATCTGAACACCCTTGTACGGGATTGTTCGAAGGCGGTCCCGTACATTCTGGTCCTTCCAGTTCGCCGGATACTTGTGTGGAATAATGCCAGTGACTAGATCGGTGGGAAGGCACACCGCCTCGGCTTCGGCCTCGGCGTCCGCCACGGTGACATCCGCCACTGCCACGACGGACGTGACCGGTACCTCGCGCACCGCCACGACCGTCACCGGCACCGATGAAACCGCAACCACCACAGTCACAGAGCAGTCAAAGCAACCCGCCGCGGTCGAACCTCAGGTGACGGAACCCGCCACGTCACGCACCCGCTGCCGGCCGCCGCCGCTACCGCGGCCTGGCAGCCGAACAATCAAGAACAGCAGCAGCAGCCGCCGCCCGCCCTCGCCGCCTGGTTCGCCGAGCAAGCAGCGCGCGCCCCTCCGCCAGTGACCACTGCCGCGTCCTGGCGACCGAACTCCGGGGTTGCGCAGCCGCCGCCGCTCATCGCCGCGTGGTTGCGTGGCAATGAAGCGCCACCGCAAACCGCGCCATGGGGCTCCGCCGCCGCTGCTACCGCCGACGGCCTCACAGCTGCCGCAGCCGCCAACGCGTCGTGGCAACAAGGCCACGCCGCACCGCCGCCGCAGCTGCCGCCACCGCCGCCACCGAACAGAACAGAACCCGCCGTCGCTCCGCTCGCACCGGATGAAGCAGTCGCCGTGCCGCAGCGGAAGACCGAGATGCAGCAACTGGCTGCAGCCATCACGAACGCCGTGCAAGCCGCACAAGTGAAGCAAACGAGGTATGTCGAGTTACCATTCTTTAACGGTGACCATCAAGAGTGGCTTACGTTCCGCGCCTCCTATGAAGAATCCGCGCATAACTTCACGAACTTGGAAAACATGTCCCGCCTGCGCCGGAGCCTGCGCGGGACAGCCAGAGAGGCAGTGCAAGGCCTTTTAATAACGAACGCGGATCCAGACAGTGTTATGCGCACATTGGAAATACGTTTCGGCCGACCGGAGTCCATCGCAGCGGCCGAAATTGAGCGGCTCCGAATACTGCCACGCCTCGCCGAAACTCCGCGGGACGTGTGCACCTTCGCCACGAAGATCAGCAACGCTGTAAACACACTGCGAGCATTAAGGTGCGTGTACTACATGTACAATCCAGAGACCGCACGCGCCGTGATAGAGAAGTTAACTCCGACACTTAAACACAAGTGGTACGAGTTTGCCGCCGTTCAACCGAGAGAGGAACCGGACCTCTCCAAGTTGGAACGCTTCCTGCAGAAAGAAGCACAAATCTGCAGCCCGTTTGCAACTGCGGAAGCAATCACAAGCGAACGACAGCGAGCACCCCGACCGGAACCAAAGCCTCGACAGAAGGTGTTCGCCACAGAAGTCACTCACAAGCCGAACTTTGCGTGCGCCCTATGTCGCAAGGAGGGACACGCCATAATGGAGTGCACAAAATTTAAACAGGCAAGCATCGATGAACGATGGGACGCGGCGAAGAAAAATAGATTATGCTTCCGATGCTTACGGCGCCGCACACAGCAACACAGTTGCAAAACAAAGAGGTGCGACATTGACGGGTGCGAGCACCTGCATCACCGACTGCTGCACTCAACAAGAAGCGCACCACGCAAGACTGAAGAGGATCAAGAACAAGTAAACTCCGCGTGGAACTCTTCAGTATCATATTTGAAAATAGCGCCGGTACGAGTTTCGGGACCGGCGGGAGTCCACGAGACGTACGCGCTCCTCGATGACGGGTCCACGGTAACCCTCATCGACGAGGAACTCGCGGACAAAATAGGCGCGGACGGACCGGATGACCCGCTTCGCATCAGTACATACGACGGGCATACCAAGGAGAACAAAACGTCGCGCCATGTGAAGATAAGGATCCAAGGGCGAGGTCGTCACGCTCAACACATACACGCCCGAACTGTTCCTGACCTGCGCCTGGCGGCGCAACGAATCTCTCAGGAGGCGATTAGTGACTGCCCGCACCTCAAAGAAGTACTGAACACCATCACCACAAGCCAGGTGGTACCGAGGATTCTTATCGGACAAGACAACTGGCACCTCCTGATCGCCACGAAGACGCGGTCAGGAAGAAGAGACCAACCGGTGGCATCGCTCACGCCACTGGGATGGGTGGTGCATGGCAGCAGAACCCGAAGCCTCGGACACCACGTTAACTTTGTCGGCCAGACCGCCGCGGACGACGACATAGAGAAGATTGTTCGAGAATATATCACGGCCGATAGCACCTATGTGTCACCGAAGCGCCCGGAAAACGACCCCGATCAAAAGGCCCTCCAGATACTGGAGGCCAACACGGTCCAGCTACCCGAGGGGGGGTATCAAACGGCGTTATTATGGAAGTCGGAGGAGGCGTCGCTCCCCGACAATTATGAAAACACGCTCCGCCGACTGTACGGAGTCGAGAAGAAGATCGACAAAGATCCTGCATTGAAGAAGAAGTACAACGCCGAGATGAACAAGTTGGTCGCCAAAGGGTACGCGGAGCCGGCACCAACCACAAAAACGCCAGGACGGACCTGGTACCTGCCGCATTTCGCCGTCGTTAACGCACTGAAGCCGGAAAAACTAAGAGTCGTCCACGACGCAGCTGCCAAGACCAGGGGCGTGTCGCTCAACGATATGCTCCTGACCGGACCCGACCTCCTGCAACCGCTCCCGGGAGTACTCATGCGCTTCCGCGAGCGTAGGATCGCCGTCACCGCAGACATCGCGGAAATGTTTATGCGCGTCCAATTAAGGGAACAGGACAGGGACGCGCTCAGGTACCTGTGGCGAGGAGATCGCAGAGACGACGCCCCACCGGAAGAATTCAGGATGAGGTCGCTTATATTCGGAGCGTCGTGCTCACCCGCCTCCGCTATTTACACAATGAACACGAACGCGCGAAACCACGAACATCTATATCCGGAAGCGGCGGCGGCAATTATAAAGAAGCATTATATGGATGATTATCTGGATAGTTTCGACGACGTACAACGAGCCGCGACCATAGTCAGCCAAATACAGAAAATACACAGCGCGGCAAATTTCTACTTAAGGAAATGGAAATCGAATTCACCTGAGCTTCTGGAAAGGATAGGCGAGGAAATAGAAAATGCATCCGTAAGCTTCGAGGGCAAATCGGCGGAAAAGGTACTCGGTTTGACGTGGGAACCGCAGGCGGATGCGTTCCACTTCAACCTGGACGCGACCCGCATCCCGCCGAGCTTACTCGAAAGGCCGCCGACAAAACGTGAAGCACTGAAAATTATAATGTCCATTTTTGACCCGCTCGGACTCATCACTCCCATTACAATCGCAGCGAAACAACTTTTACAGGAAGTGTGGCGAAACGGAATCCAGTGGGACGAACAACTTACAGGAAACCTGGCAGAACATTGGGAAAAATGGATCATCATATTACGTAAAACTAACCAGATATGCATTCCTCGTCTTTATCCTGATTACAGCACAGCAGAGCGCCTGGAACTACATGTATTCTGCGACGCGAGCGAAAGGGCGTACGCGACCGCGCTATATTGGCGTGCGGTCGACCGACACGGGGGCGTGTCTACCGCACTCGCGGCCGCCAAGGCGAAAGTTGCGCCATTGAAATTGCTGTCGATCCCGCGCCTCGAACTACAGGCAGCCTTGCTCGGCGCGAGGATGGCAGCAGCAGTCAAGAAAGAACACAGCAGAACTCCCGACGCAACTATATATTGGACGGACAGTCGTACCGCACTCACATGGATAAGGACCGGCGCGAGGTCCTATAAACCATACGTCGCGCATCGTATAGCGGCGATTGAGGAAATCACACAAACTAAAGAGTGGCGTTGGGTACCGACCCGATGGAACGTCGCGGACGATGCCACCCGCGACGTCCCAGAAGATTTTCGTAACGAGCACAGGTGGTTCCAGGGCCCGGAATTCCTGCGGCAGGATCCGGTAACATGGCCGTCGGAAGAACTTTGCACACCACCGGTATCGGGTGAGGAGCGCGTGCACAACTTGCGCCATATGGAGCGCACCAGTGTACTGCCCGAAGTCACACGTTTCTCATCATGGACCCGATATTTAAGGGCCACTGCAAGGGTCTTGCAAGCAGTGGCCGTGTTTCGAAGTCTCATTTCAGAAAAGCTGAACTACAAGCGGACCAGGAAGGGCCCGCGCGCCGACCCCGAGTGGCGAGTCAACCCGAGGAGAGGCCCCGCCGCTACGATGCAGAAACCAAGAACGACGCCAGAAGATAGGTTTCCAACTCTGACAGCGGAGTTGCAGAGAACCGCGGAGCTACTCATAATTCGTCGCATTCAAGAGGACTCCTTCAGCGTCGAATTAAAGGCCCTAGAGGCCGGAAGAACTGTCGACAGACACAGTCGTCTGTTTCGCCTCAGCATTGAACTGGAAAATGGTTTAATAACCCTGAAAAGCCGCATCAACGCCGCCACCGGTGTACCGGAGGAGGCGAAAAATCCCCCAGTGGTGGACGGCAACCATCGCGCCACACAGTTATGGGTACGACACGTGCACGAGTCATTGCACCACGCGGGGGTCGAAGCCACATTGAATCAAGTGAAACAGTGTAGATGGGTAATAAAATTGCGACCCACCGTCAAAACCATAATATCGAGTTGCAGGTTATGCCGCGCCAGAACTGTAGCACCACCACAGCCAGCCACAGGAGACCTGCCAGCGTGCCGACTGGCACATCACCGCCGGCCCTTTACATATACGGGTTTGGATTACTTCGGCCCACTGACGGTCACGGTGGGACGTAGTACACAGAAAAGGTACGTCGCCCTATTCACGTGCCTCACGGTGCGAGCGGTGCACCTAGAGGTGGTGTCGTCACTAAGCACCGAATCGGCGGTCATGGCGTTGCGCCGCATGATCGCGCGCCGTGGCTGCCCACAGGAGATCTGGTCGGATAATGCAACCAACTTTCATGGCGCGGACGCCGAAATTCGCCAAACACTGCTTCGGGGCGCCGAACAAGAGGCGTCCAGGAAAACCATATCATGGAGGTTCATCCCTCCCGGAGCACCGTTCATGGGAGGAGCCTGGGAGAGGTTGGTGCGTTCGGTCAAGACCGCACTCACCGCCGTACTTCACCAAAGAAGCCCGAACGAGGAAACTCTCCACACTCTTCTAACAGAAGTCGAACTAACCCTTAATAGTCGTCCGCTTACACATGTGTCAGTAGATCCCGCCGATCCTGAGTCCCTGACGCCTAGCCACTTCCTGCTGGGCGGTCAGGGACACCCTGCTGCCATGAGCCTGCCAGCGGACCACAGCGCAAGCCCGTACGCCAGCCTGCGTGCAACGCAGGCCCTCGCCGACGCCTTTTGGGCGCGTTGGCTCAAAGAATATCTTCCCGAACTCCGCAACCGGCGGGAGCCCCATGGACGGGGCTTAGAACTCCAAGTCGGCGATCTGGTCAGGATCGTCGACAAGAACCTCCCGAGGAACACCTGGGTCCGTGGGCGCATCAGCGCCACATACCCGGGGCCGGACAGCGTCGTGCGGACCGTCGACGTCGCCACGAAGGGCGGCGTGCTACGACGGCCAGCCAAGAAAATCATCCTCCTTCACCGAAGCGAAGAGGAGCAGTCGCCCTGCACCCAATGAAGATGCACCGTCGTCGCGACACGATGCACGGCGGGAGAAATGTGCAGGACGACTGCATTATAGTCTTAAGTGTCTTAATTATGTACAAAATCTTATTGTAAATTTAATCTTATTTGTATTACACTTTTATAAGTCTGAAAGATTTAAACATTAAGTAAATAAAGGCTGCGATCATAGGAATATATAATAAATAAATAGATAAATAACATTGCATAAGAATTGTTAACTATATAAGAATAATTGATATGTTAGAATCGTATCGTCTTATGTGAATTGTATTAGAATTGTATCGTCTTATTAGAATTTACGAACTGTATTGTTAACCAGTATTATGTAATCGTTATGTAAAATGTCTAATAGCATTATATAGTAAATAAACGAACACATGGGGTAACGCCCCGCGCACCCCGCGAACCGAACTACCGCCCCGCGCGCCGACGCAGCGACGCATCGAACTAAGGCGTCCTATTGGACGATCGCGTCGCCGTCGCGCGCGGACCCGGCACTGGGGATTAAGCCCGAACTACAAATAAAAATAGCAGCCCCGGCCGGGTAAAATCAGTTCGGTTCGGATCTCTCCAAGCGCACTAGAAGAAGTCAGCAAGAAAACCTCAAGCAACAGCAAGTAGTCAGCAAGTAGTCATCAAGAAAGAAGTGGACGTGTCAACGTGTATAAACCGCTGCTACTCCGTGACGTCACCGTCGTGTCGTCACTCGCCGTGCTGTCGCCGCGCTAGTCAAATAGAGTGTAAACGTACTTTTCAGTGCGAAATAAATTTGTTTCTGCCTAATCGAATCACTGGTATTATTTCCGCACAACCAGCACGTATCTGAACACCCTTGTACGGGATTGTTCGAAGGCGGTCCCGTACAAATTCCATATTTACCATGTGTAAGTACACCATCAACTTACAGCGGCCGAAACCAGATCAGTCAACTGCCTTTTCGCAGCAACTTGACGTCTACATCTTCCGCACTTTGATCATATACAATGTCTCTTACGACTCACTTATAAAAGGCGATCAATAAAAACAAATTAATGACAAGATGATGAAATAGTGATTCAGGTTGAGTGGTGTGTATGTGGAACAATGTCGGCTGAGTGGTGTTGGCTAACTCAGAGTGTTGAGAGCGCGCCAAGTGTCGCCAGGAAACGAGCGACATGCCGCCGTACTGAGTGTGACACAACTCCATGACGACAGGGGATTAGTGGAACTACTGCTAAATCATTTGTATCTGAAGAAACATGTCAGATGGTGTCACTGAGTCTTGGTTACTTTATAATATTTCTCAATTTTTTTTTGTTTGAAAAAATCTCTTACTGGCAGTGGGGCTGTGCAGAAGTCTTATATAGATTAACAAAGGTATAACTTGATGTTTATTAATCGTAGTATTAAACACTGGCAAAAAAAAAACATGTTCATTCGTTTTTTGTGTAGGGATGACAAGGCGACAAGGTGAATCTATGCATGGTATAATAATTATCAACGCAACGGAATCCAATAATAGAATATCCACTTCCAAAGAATCACAGTCAAGGAGCTGATACTTCAAAAATAAAAATAGTATCGATACAGATACGATTGGTAAAGGTAATCAAAATAAACTAGTTAATACAATAGGTTCTTATAATATATTCAGGAAACCATTCACCTGATCTGCCTTAATTTAAAATGCTCATAGCTCTAGGACAAATTACTCGTTGCAATAAACATTTCACGTCCATTGATGGCCTCGTCGCGTGTCGATGCATTATGGTTCACTCTTAAATTACACGTGTCGTCTTCCTACTAGCGAGTAACGTGCTTAACATGATTGCAATCACCTCGTATACTTAAAAAAAGGTGACAAGACGCCACGCCGCGACAATAGAACTGTAACGCACCAGATTTCCACCATCATAAACGTTGCTCGCTATCTTTGTAGATCTGCGAATATCCCACCACTGGCAAATAAAGATTATTCCCGAGTAAACTTCGACCCGCTTTAGAAGGCTCAATATTAAATAACTGCCGAAATATTTACTGCCGATCAATACGAGTGGATGTCGGAACGATAGGGCTGTCCGGGCTACCCTACCGGCTAATCTAGGATTAGCCCTCGATCGCCGTAATCCCGGTTATATTGCCGGGATGAATGGGCAGGTGCGTCCCGCGGGACTCGCCCGGGACCGCCGGCTTACCGCTTCAACCGACATTTTTCTTCCAGTTGTTGTTTTTTTGATAAATGGTCCGAAACTCGATTGTCATGGCGGGATATTGATGCGGTGTTTCGGTGAGCCCGGGATTACGGGTAAGTCTGTAATTAAGGGTTACGAGGCTATTAAATGGCCAGTAATCCTGGGAAAATTTACCTGCAGGAAAATTATTATTTAATCCTTCGAGTTGTTACACTCCACCGCCGGCCTTCGTAACCCCAGAGAACATTATACAGAGATAATATAAGCTAGTTGCACATGAACAGTCTCTATGAGGAAATGGATTAATCTGCGGATGTATGTCGACGAGATATCATTGACACGATCTTATGTGAGTTGTGACGTAGCCTCGTGGTCAGCTCGCGTAGTAACAGAGTATTATTCAGCAGTTGCAAGCTGTACTTCCGATATTTGCTTGCTGTTAGGTATAACATATTCAATAACAATTTCTGACATGTAATCAGGACTATAAAATTTGCTCAAGTAGCAGAGAAGATGGGGTGTAAAACCATCTGACATCTCATGAACAATTCGCAGAAGCATACGTCACTTGACATGTCTGACTTGTGTTTAAGCCGCAACGAAATGCATCAAATAGTAAAAATATTGGAAGTTGGAAATAAATGTCATAAATTAAAAAATAAAGAATGCATGCATTTTTCAGTGACACTTCAAGCTGATATACGTTGGGACGTATGGAATGCGTCCAGCACTGTGAAATATATCCGCTGCGGCGGCGACTATTCATCACAGCGATAGATCCGCCACCAGCCACCGCCCGGCGGAAAAACTAACACCAGCGTACGTTACAATACTACGTCATTTATATCCGCATGTCGTAGGCATTGAGAGCACGAATAGAATTCATGTGCCGATTATACACTAACTTGCACGTCTAATAACGTCTGGACAAATCTATTACATGTATTAAATCTGTTAGCTGGTTTAAAAGTGATTGGAAGGAAATTTGAGGTGGCCTCTTCATTACGAACCCGAAGGAAGCTGCCAAGACAATGCTCGGGGGTTCAAAGTGCAAAATACATCTGCTGTGAATTTAAAATGATTCTATTGTATTTGTAATCCGGTAACCCGCAGTAAATTAGCGTCGGAGAGTACAAACTAAGCTGCCCCAATCGAACTCTGGATGATGTTGACTGGATGAACCCTCAGGAATGGGTGTATATCGTCGGATGTGTATTTTAATATATGATGTGTCGCCCCATTAATATAACAATGTTTACAAGATCACATTTAAATGATAAATTTCGTAAATAATTTATAGAACTCATTGTTTATACAATGAATTCCGTGCTAATGCTCGTTCACGTGTCGGAATCGTTTTAGTGATGTTGGATATTAATGCAGCTTCCTCGTGGTAGCAAAGATTAATGGCAAGACGGCGAACTCCACACGTTCCCAGAAACTGACTCACTGAACATCGCCGCTGCTGTACGTTGGGTTATGAATTATTGGCTGGGATCATTAATTGTTACTCTTTATAACACTTGCAATTGGCCATTTGCGTATCTTCATCAAGATTATTTATGGGACTATTTGCCCAATGTTTTGTTTTTTTATATAAAATCGGGCGATGTATTATGTGGCCGCATAAGCTAACCAGGCGCAATGTATACCATAATTTAGAAGAATATTTACACGATGGAGCTAGATTTTTTAGCTATTTTCTTTATGTAATATCTGTAATAGTTATGGTTCAAGCATTCCATTTTACAAGTTTGTATATTATTTTGCGTATTGTAAAAACTAATAATACTTGTAGAAATCTGTCGCATCTGAACAATCGTCGTGGTGCTCTATGTTCACATATTACGATTATAAACAAACTTGATGAATAGATCGCATTAGCGTGATGTATGGGGATTTATAAAAATTAGCGCCGGACGACTATTCTTCTTACATATTCCCCGAAAAATCTGGTGTATTCTGTTTGTATTATTTAAAACGCAAATAATGTAAATTCCGATTCAGGTTAGCCACGACATGTGAAGGATTATGGCAAGGTATATGCCATAACAAAAGAAAAATAAATTTTGTTAATAGAAAAGATTATTTTCGACTCGAATTAATGAACTAGAAAAAATGGAAACCATTACCTGTTATTATTGATTTGATTTCCACTTTTATTGCGTCTATTGTCCTACAATTCAAATTTCACTTTGGCTTCGAAAATCCCAGTAAACATTTTGCATATTTCCGGCACATATGAGTTTAGGCACGGTCGGTATGTCGGTGTAAGCAATCTGTAATGTGATCGAAGGGCCCCGGCCTCGGGCAACTATAAGCATGCATCGCGGCGCACGCAAATAACATCCTCGTCGATACATGCTCGTCCTGTAAATAAAGGTAATCATCTTTAAAATGGCTTACTAAAAGGTTAGGGAAATATTACCCTTCTATCATATGCCATTTTCAATCAAAATGGAAAATCTGTTAACTAATGTCCATTGCATCTTTTACAGAAAAAGATCTAGTCTAGATACAGCTGCATACTTGCATCGGCCACCATGGTAAGTTCCTTAACATCTTATTCAATAATTGTTCCCGGCCGAATACAAGTATTCTACCAGCGCTTATAAGATTTCCTAATATACTTGCGCAGTGGAATTCCAAGCATTGCCTTGTAATTCATGGTGTTGTTTGGTTTTGCTACTGTCCATGAGCGGTCGTATCGCTTACCATCAGGCGAATGGCATGCTCGTCTCGCCATTCATTGCAATAAAAAAAAAACTTAAAGAAACGCAACAGGAACTTTTTTTAAATACGTGATTGGCCATTGTTAACAGCTGCAAAAAAGCATATTGACGAGTAGACAAAAACATCCTTTGTCTAAGTTGATCTGTTTTAACAACTTGCATAGTTTTACCATAAAAAAATTAATACGAAATTTATTTTCAACACCAAATCACACGATGCTGACGCAAGATGAAGAAAATTTTCCTTTACAGCTCGCATCAGTCTGTCGTGCAAGAGACCGCGTATTGCGTCACACGTCATGTCGCGTACTTTAATGTATTTCAACAATACCAAGCATAGCAACAAGCTTATTCAACCTAAAATTAAACAGGAACAGTCCATACTGACCCGCCTTCTCAGTGTATGTGATTATTGACAAATAATGTTTACTGGATGTTTAATTATATATTCATCGATATCAATGTTTATTATCTCAATGGATATATTATTGAAAAGGCAGAAAGTTCTGTAGTGAACACATAATATAAACTCATTGACGAAATCTCCATTCAGTATATGACATTACAGAATAGTTGTAATAACACAAAGGAAGTTATACCAAGCTATTACAAACTGGCAATAGCACCATAACAACGGCTTTACTTCACTATGTCTCCAAGTCACGCGAGCAATTTGAAGCTAATTCACGCGCTCGTAAACCCTACACTCTACAGCAATATAAAACATTATGGTATAGACAAAGAATAATAGCTTTTTACTGAATAATAGTCTTTGCTAATGAAGCAAGAAATACTAACTGGTATTCAGTTTATTTTGTTAACGTCTTAAACTGAATGTGGAGCGGCGTGAGCGGCAGTAGGTACGCCATTATATTTTGAAAATGTAAACAGTATTTAATTTGATTGATTTGATCTAAGGCCTTGCTAAATGCTTATAATAAAGTAAACTTTCTAGAATAATATAGGATTATTAATGGAGGCAATATGATGAAAATATCCATGTGAGTACAGACGCGCGGCGCGGTGCCGGCTCGTCTGGTCGGAGTACGCGAGTGGGTGTGCAGCTCGGCCACATTGCATCGCACCGGGCAGTCTAACCATTACATACTAGGTATTATTATATGTAAACTTACGCCTTTAACTATGATAGAGTCGACAGAAATGTCACCTAAAGTAATTATATATTACGCTTAGTTTATTTTTGTTACTAGAGCGATGGGCAGCGAGCCTATAGCGATATTCGGCGCTGTGATATGAGATTGAACAAATTCCCGAACAACATATACATATAAGATTTTTCTATCCGAAAAACATGCACAAAGTCGATTGCCCAGCCTAGAAATCAAATAAGGACTTAAAGGTTCACAAATTACATCCCATATGTTTTGCCACTAAAACAAAGAGATGAAAGCTTATTGCATTAAACTTAATGCAACACCTATAAAGGTTTATTTTCTAAAACCCACAAATGCAAAATTGAGAACAAATGAATTAAATTAACTAACTAAAGTATAACTAAACCGTTGCTTGCTACAGAAGGCTCATTTTACATTTTGTTTATTAACAAAATCGTTGAGAAATCGTGAAAAAGAATTCATTTGAAATTCTTCATTTGCGCGGGAATATAAATCTCTGAAACCGCTATACTATACTGAAAAGACATGAATAGAATACATGCAATTATTTGTAAATGTATAAAGAAGGAATATATTCTCGCCGGGTCACCTTCACCTGAACAAAGGCGCGTTATCTAACAGTACGTGCACCGGCCCGCGCCGCCCCGCGCCGCCCCGCGCCGCCCCGCGCCGCCCCAACGCAAATAACTATGAGTTAATTTGAACTAATTACCGCCGGGGAGATGAGACGGATTGACGTCTACACAGATACATTAAAGAACAGTAGCGCAACTCTACAAAGACACTCTATTCGCATTAACCCACTAATTAAAAGACAAATTGTCTTTTTCAGAGACATACCGAGCTTTAATCATAGGTATAATAAAAGTAGATTCCGCTCTGATCCTGATTTGCAGAAATTGTTATACCGCAATTTAAAACTAAATACTTTTATAAGCTCTAGCCAAAAGGTGATTGATGTTTTGGTGACTGTGTGGGCCGGGTGGTATGGTAACTAACCAAATGTTGTGGGGTGTTCTTGAAAATATTCATCGTCTTATGTTAAATTAATGTCATAGAGAAAAAAAAGTACTTTTAGGGACAAAACAGAGTATTAAATGTATCGCAGTTGGCATATTGTTTAATACATACAGCTGTATTACTGTTTTACCAACGCTGTGTGGTGCGGTTGGGAATCCCGGCGTGGTGGCGATGTCACCGCCGACAATAGGTGTAGTGGCGCGCTGCCAGCGCAGAGCCGAGCCAACCGGGGTCGCAGCACCACCACACCTCGCCAATACCCCTCGTGCGCACACGCTGAAAATGTCACACAGTTCTTGGAAGACGAATTTCTTACATTTTTTAGGGATAGGAAATTGTAATGCAGTGCCAAAAAGTTCATGATAAGTGATGATAGTTCGGAGTTTTATTCTGTTGGCAAGATTATGCGGATTACATACATCAATACATTCGTAAGCTCGCGGATATATATCCTCGAGAGGATAGGCAGAGATGTCACTAGTGCCACCCACAGTTGGCAAAAATTATTTTCATTCAAAGATGGACTGGGCACTTTCAGTTCAAGTCAATTCCCGTGAGATTAACTAAACTGAAAATCACAAATAATGTGATCTGGCCAATTAGGAAGTCGAGTCTAGGACGTCAGGACCTTAGACCTTAATAGTAGACCAATGAAGCGATCTATACGACCAATGAAGCGATCTTTAAGACCAGTGAGGCTAATATAAGGAATCATCATTACTCGATCACAAGTGCTATCTTCGATGTCGTCACTGTAATGTACAGCACTACCAGCCGTCCTCCTGCCAATAGCGGCGAACTTGGCAGCCCGACTCCAAGCCGCAGGTAATTAGCGCACTCCATTATTTATTGCACTTCAAACGTTTTGACGGCTTTAGACTAATGACAAATAGCATAGGAGCGGCACACGTGCGACTATACCCGTGGACTACTTGGGTATTTCAGTACAAGTAATTATAGACGTCCCTAATAAAGAATTGACGTAACAAATACTAAAAGTGATAGTATAGTGATGGACTACGAGTATTAAAGGCTGATTGACGTATAAGTCATTATTAATACAACAACACCTTACACTTTACAGGAAGTGCATTAATTTGCCAAAAATATTGTTTTCAAATAAGTACCTATACCTATTTATTCGCACGCGAAAATAGATCTCATTTTTAACTTGAACAACTTCCTTGAAGCATTTAGAATATAGCTCGGAAAGGAACAAAATCCTAAAAAATGGAGCATTAAACCGATTTTCACAAATTATGCAACAAACCTCACCGAATATTAAACCAATTAAGAAATCCCACGCTGAATTGGTGCATAATATGAAAAGCACATGCCTAATTGTAACGAAATTAATAAATAAAACAAGAGACGATTAAAATAATGGATGTTGCAGCGAGTGGCGAGCGAGAGGTTTTGTTGCTCCCGTCATATACGTCATGTCTCCGAACATTACTCGTAATATCGCCGTTCGCGGAAAACATAAGGAAAACTCTTACAGTATTTGTTTATATGATTATGGGGAAATGTTATGGCCCGGTTGGGCTATTTTGGGCTGTTGCGAACGTAGTACACATGCTTCAACACCGCAAGCTATTTTTTTGTTTTTATGGCACCTAAACAATATGGTTTATAGTGGGTTATTTAGATCAACTGTTAAACAACAATGCACATTCTTAGAAAAGTTTAATAATACCAATATTATAATACAGATTAACAAAAAAATTAGGGTAGGTACCTATGTTCCAAAGACTAGATTTGGATTCAAAATCTCAATGTTCTAAGAAATTATAAGTTCTATCGTTTTTCTTATTTGCATTATTGGTCTTTAAATATTTGATAATCGGATACAGATAACAAAGGGGAACCCTAAAGGGTGGTCGTTTAAATCTTTGGCTGAAGCTCGTGAAAGATCATGATGATTAAGAAGACGACAAACATGAAACATATAAATATCATAATTAATCAACCCACCCCACATTCGTCAAGCCCAACCTGAGTTACTCCTTCCGAAACGTAAAAAAAGTGACGTAAACATTTAACAAAGACAATTTAAAAGAATAAAAAGTGTATATCCCCAGACGGAAATTGTTTCTCGTTTCCAAAAATCTGTTAGGGTTTCAAAGTTCCGTCCGTCTTCCGCACACTATAAAAACTAGGAAACGACATCTGCATATTTTGCACGCTTCAGTTGCTTCATTAGAAGTTCAAAATGTCTCCAATCGAATTTTTATGCGTTTAGTGTGTATTAGAACGAGATTGTATCTCACGAGTCACGAGAAACGTTACCATTCATTAGTTAAATTTTACTGCCAAGTTATCATTACCTTTGGGTGCAATAAAATGCGATAAAAATCGTGTGAACCTATTTGTAAAAGATTATCAAAGTTGCAGCGAGCGAAAACTTTTTGCTAAATTCTGCACACCTGCATTTACAAGAAGAACAAAACCTTGATCATGATACATACCCTATAAATACAAAACATTAATAATCATAATTCATAGCAGAGCAAGATACACGATGGTCTCATCAAAGACAGTTCAGTCATCAGGGCCGCTAAAACTCTGCCTCTAACAACATCCGAATTAATTACAAAATCAATTGGAAACATAAATGTAATTGTATGACTGACCCGCTCACGGCAGGCGACACTCCCCCCTCCTACCCTCTCCCCTCACCCTCCCCTCCCCTTTACACGACAATGGGACCAAATTAAACGTTCGCTAAGTCGGTGTGGGGCGTTGGCGCTGCGAGCTCTCGTTTATTGGCAATATATCACGTCTGGCCGGCGATAATTCAATTTACTGCCGAAACGTACTGATTAAACCGAGATAAAGAGACGCTTTACCGGTCACGATCCGCGACACACGATTTAAATAAAACCTTTCCTATTTGGAAGGATTAGGACTTCACTGAGGTATTGGAGTAATGGAATTTCCTTTCGGAAAGGAATAAGGATAATTAAGAAAAGTTGCTGATTTAAATAGGATGATGCTACATTTTAGAAATGTTTATAATTCGCCAGGCCACTCGGACGTGCAAAAAATATAATTAATATCAATAGTTCATCATGAACATTAAGAAAAACCTTTGTTCTGTATAAACAGAAAAAAATCAATTAATGCAATTTAAAAGTTCACTGCAGCATATAATTTTCCAAGGTATTTACAACCAATATTATTTTAAAACTCATAAAACTAAGAGAAATTCTAGAAAAGAACCGGCTTTTCCGTAACGTTTCTGTATTTCTTGTTTTCGTATAACAAAGGCATAATTTTGTCTTTCCCTTGCACTGGTGAGCGTCAGTTTAGCGTCTCCCCGCGTGTAATCTGGTAACAGACGCGTGTTAATCTGTTGATGAGACGTTACGGCTCTCGGCTGGTGGTAATGTGTAGTGTGTTGTGTGTATAGCGCCCTCTTGCGACCTCCCGCGTCCCCTCGGTGACGAAAACGGTGACAACCGAACTAATAATCACATTAAGAAGTTTACCAATATTTATAATGGTTTCTTTATAAGTTTATAAGTATTTTGCAGTTAATTTTGAATTAAATGGATCTACCGGGACGGAACCACTGATTTCATGTCTAAAGCGTTCTTTTGAAAAAGACATATATTTATTATTTTCTTTAGATAATGTAAAATATTGTTAGGGCACCTGCTCTAGTCTAGGCATTCGATTTCATTTGAAAATGTTATGATATTCAAAACTTGTCATCGATACCATTGCTAACACTACAGATGCTTTAACAGTAGCTTTTAGTTTATCGCGGCTGCCGGTGAAATTGAGAAGAACTGAACGAAATAAAGTGGCATAATTAGGCCAATAGGTAGATCATAAATTACAACTACCGGTATTCAAACCTGAAACTGTTATGATAAAAACGGACCGACGTAAGATTTCAAATTATAACGTAAAATAAACGTCTCTTTAATGTGTAGGTACATCAAGTTCGGAAATACTATTATATGATCCGCCAAAATATCTGTATCAACACAAATACCATGACATAATGAGGAAGACACAGTGTTCGGGGCGGCATGGCTGATAGATTAGTGAGTCCCCGGCGACCACACACTCGCCACGCCGCGGACTCGGCCGGAAGCTGCAACATTTCCGAACTAGTTCTACTCCTCCAGAGATTACTTCTCTGAACATGGCGCTGAGCTAGATTAATGAGCACTTCTGTTACAGCTAAGAGAATACAGTCTATGCTAATATACTCAGCTAAGCTAATTCTGTCTGCATCCTTTTATATTTGAACCACGTATTAATTCCACAGTTTTCGATCGTCGGAGATCTTAATTAATCTTAATAATTTCCGGACAAATACGACCTGGTGACCATCATAAAACGAGCGTATTCCCACCTTAAAGGCGGACAACGCGTCTCCATGCCCTATGGTGTTGCAGATGTTCACGGGCGGCGGTGCCCACTCACCATCAGGTTAGCCGTTTGCTCGTTTGCCCCCTATACTATTAAAAATAAAGTGTAAGTAGTAGGATCTCCGTGTCGGCTTGGATGACCTATCACTCGTCATAGTCACACACGCAAGCGTGCATGACATTTCTATAAACGGCATAATTGTGTCGACCTATAAGAGGATAATACCGTTTCTTACCGGTGGACACTTTATTTGGATTACCCTACAATTACTACCAGATGCATTGAAGTCACTCGGTCGTGCCACAGTACAAATGAAATTAAAATCATTTAATTAACGCATTTGCTGCTCAGCATTGACCGTTCTTTAGTAGCTTATAACGCCGAATCAGAAATGGTTTAATGTAATTTATCTTTAGACAAAAAAAAAATATTTACCGACAACGCATATTACATGAATAATATGATATCGAACAAAAACCAGCGGCGGCCACGTGTGAGGGACACAAGGCTCGGAAACGGACGCGAGGCCGATCGCTATCATAACTCAGCGGCACAATCTGCAACTAATACATTTTTATGTGAGGATATGGACACCGCGGGAGTGGGAGGTGTAGAGGAGAGGGAGGGGGAGGGTGCGGTATCAATCTCCGCTCATGAGCGATCGCCGCCGGCGTGACGGTAATGGCGATTATATCTTGCGGTCACCCGTGTGTACTCTCCACACGCGGATACGATTTACATTGTAATATGATCGCTGAGGATATATTCATGGATATTTATTGAAAACCATTTATAAATATATATCCGCCTGTATGCCTAGTGTATGTGTCTCACAGATTACAGAAAACCTTATTCCTTACTTAGGATACTAAAACTATTATCCTGGCAAAACAAAACCTAAAAATTCCTATATTTCATTATAAAACTTCCTGACGTCATAAAAAGTATCTACTACTGCCAAAACTCATTTTTATGACACGCCTCTCAACCCTGAAAATAAATGGAATGAAGCCTAAAAAAATTGCACAACGACCACTAGCAGCTAGCTCACTCGATGATGATGCTCTTACCGTACAGATAAATACCGTCTATACAACACACTATCCAGCTGTGCGATCACACGAGTAATGTTACTCCTATGGTGTGTCGATACTCGAGTGAAGTGTACTATGCAATGAGTGTCTGAGAGTGGCTCCGACACTCAGGCAGTGTCGGGACACTCAAACACTCGCATCCGCGGATGAGCGAGGACGTTTTAATGAAAAGCATTAATAAAAATGCTGTCGACATTATTTTTCCATTTTACCGTGTATTTAAACGTTTAATAACCCTTAACCACCCTCCGCCCGCCCTCCGTCCCCCGCCGCGAGGGAATTTTTTCGCGAGTAATGTTACGTACATATTTGGGAGTAGGGATGAGCGATGGCTCTTCGGATTTACGTCGATTCAATTATATCAAGATAATCCATTATAGAAAGCCCATTTTACCCTTATAGAAATAGTATTTAGTAATAAAATGAATACATAAATCATGTTATCACTTGAAACAAATTTAAAGGTAAAACACCTTACAGCAAAGGCTATGAAAATATCCAAAGAATGGTCGTGTTTGTCACAGATTAAATCAAGATTAAGCCAGAGAACCCTGTCCGAGCGTCGGGTGCCGCGCTTGCTCTCATGCGCCGTCTCACACCTCAGCGGTTGCCATGGCGAAAATCCATGACTTACAGTTTAAATTGCTTGACCATCCACCTTACTCATCGTATCTAGCCCCAAGCAACTTCTTTTTGTTCCCTCATCTAAAAATTGTGCTCGGAGGACAAAGACTTTCGTCAATCACCTTCGTGAACAATTATTTTGAAGGGTAACACGCAGAATATTGGACTGGTTAAAGAGATGGAAGCATCGCTGGGTGAAGTGTGTAGAGGTACAAGGAGATTACGTATAAAACTTATTTTTAAGAAAAAATGTCTTGTGTCTTTGTTACGTCGGAAGCTTTTCAGACCACCATGGTACATGTATGTAGGATAACACTACAACGTGACTTGATTCAACTAGCATAGGGCGTGACAAGCACACATTGACATTGAGATAATCCTACGTTTATAAGATAACCATGTGGTTGATACACCGTGAGAAACACGTGACATCTGATTCACGTATTACGTGTGTAGCAGCGAGTGCCGAGTACCGCCACGGGACTATAGCAGTCCACATTTAGATGCAAGATACACGGCCTACGAAACCGTCACGTCTTCACACAAACGCTGATCGTAGGACTGTAGTAGCTCTGGTTACACTGACGCCCAAAGTTAATTTATCCAGCCTACCCTGTAACAGCCTTTGCATATTGAATTACTTTAGAACTTATATATATGATCATGACAAGCACATTAAAGTCAGGTTCCGACTGTAGCATTAATAGTGCAATTCTTGTGTCCTCTTCCGCCAACAACTACTCCCGTACATATTATATTTTTAAAAAGAGTCAAGACGTATGAACTCGTCCCATCTTAATCCGTTAGTAAACGTTTCGATTTCCCCCATCACTAGTGAAGTAATTCAAATGAAGCCGCGGTACGGAGCTCACGAGCGCGACGCCAATGGAAAAAGCGAAAAAAGCGTAGTGACGTAATGGCGCGCGAGCATTAAGCGTAATTGTTTTGTAAATGTGCGCGACTGAGCCGAGCGGCGCGGTGGGGTGAAGCAGCCATTACTGTCGCGCCATTTAATACCAACTCCACCGAGATGCCCGGCCGGAACCACTCCCAGGCTCCTCCGAATTGGAAGAGAATGTCAAACAACGCTACTTCCTGTAAACATTGTAATAAACAACATTATCCATGGTCCAAGAGACTACGTCGGTTTAGAAAAGGAAAAGTTTCGGGAAAAAGGTCTAGCAGAAGTTAGAAAAGGTAATATGAAATAGGCTATCGAGTTGCATAGGTAGTATGTTTGATGGCGCTCTTTTTTAGAACTTTTCTAAGAAACTGAAACTTCGACCAGACCAATCAAATATATTTTGTACACGTAAAGGTCTCCGCTTTTAAGTTAATCACAAACTATGCGTAAATATTAAACCTAAATCTACAAAAATTTCAAAATTTCCATAAAATCACAACACAACACTCAATAGCGCCTCATCCCTCGTAGTATCTTGAGTACATGAGAAATGACGTGGTGTGCGGCGGGCATCGGAGTGTACTGAATCGCGGCGCGGTCCAATTTGCAAGTGTATTGGAGCGCAGGAATTTCTATTGGATCTTAGGAGACTTTCCATACCTTTCAAGTACATTTTAACAGTTAATTCAGATGCAATGCTCTTAACATAAGAGAAAATAACAAAGTATTTTATAAGATTTCATTGACTATTACCGTTTCAATTCAACCAAGCAAGAACATCAACAGAAGCTTTTATGTTATTTTCCTTACTGTTATCCTCCTATTTAAAATGGTTACATTTGCTAGAAATAATGTCACAGTCAGTTATGTAACGCGGTGTGTAGTGAGTCGGAGTGAGTCGGCGTGTGCATCCTGACACTCCAACGAGCCGTGTGGAGCGCGCTCTCGGCTGGCAGTTGCCTCCAAGCGTGTGCCGAGTGTTCCGCGACACCAGTCACCAACACTCTGCGCCTACTGTCAGCAATCATATAGTAGGAACTTGCGTTATAGTGATTATCTTGATACGTGTAAAATATCATTAAGATATTTAAAAAATACTTTACAAGTAGTATTTAAGTCGTAATTACGGTGAAATACAGTCATTGTACTCGTTAAGCTTCCTTTTTCTATTCCGTGATAATGATCACCATTGCTAGATTTAAACAGTGTTTAACTACGAATATTTTAATTAAATAGTTTTGAAAAATAATAGTACCTACACTATTACGTATAGCTCTTATTGACACGCTGTCAGCGTGTTAAAGATTAAGCCGTGTCGCAATATCACATCGTTGGGGCTTACGTTGTTCATCTAAATATTTAATCATGACCTACTCTAATAACGAACTTCATTTGGAATGATTTGGATGAATAAATAAAAAAGCCAACATAATTATGTCACGTATGTACAAGTGAAATATACATATTGCAATTCACATATATTTATACGTATTATAAATATACATATATGTATCTATACATATTATAAATATGAATAAATATAATGTGACTTTCAGCTTATCCAGCCTTATGTGACTTTAATAGCAATCAGAAATATTAGATTAAAAAAATATTTTACTAATTATGTAAAAAAACTCTAATTTCCAACTCATTACACTGAAGAATTATGTTCGTTCACCAACACCGCGTAATGATACAATCCTCTAGGTACAATCGAGCAGATGTCCAAACCTAAGTGGTGTACAATATAAGAGTGCTAGTTATTGGCGTGGCGCGCGAGTGTCACGCTCTCCGCGAGCGTCGGCCGGGCGTCTATACCTCTCGTTTCGGAATACATGCGTTTCATATTATAGACAAATGTATGTATAGTGTATTATCTATGTACACGCGCTAGTGAGCGCGGTGCGTGAAGTGCGGACGAAGCGTACATTAATACCATTGTTCACGTCGATACAGCTAAGTTGCGAGTGGCCCCGCGACCTCTCATCATACATAATGATGCTAATGATATATTCAATACTTTCATTTTGCGTGTTTGATAGTTAATTAATACGAGGATTGCCTTACAGGAGCAGGTTATATGATAACTATCACGTATGTAAGCAAGACATATAAGAAATTGGGAATGAGTCGAAGCATGGAGAATGCAAGCACTGGAGATAAAGAAGGATATATTCATAGGCCCAATGACATATGAATCACACATTATATTTTATTTCAAAGCAAATTAGAGCAGGATATAGCCAGCGTTTATATGTCGACGGATTGAAGGTGTAAAATATCTTTATCTTGGATAGGGTCGACGTTTGCGCGCTCCAATATGCTATGAAATGTCATACTGTGTAACGGTGTCGCGAACAATTGCCTTACATTGTAGGGAGCACTCAATGTTCAGCGTCCTCCAGTTACATCGCACAGTACTGCGGGCAGGTGCGGAAAATTACGCACAACTCACTGGAAAGGCCGCCGTTTCCTCCGCATTCGCTCGCAAAAACACACAATTATCGAATAATTTAGGCGAGATTTCCGCCGAGTCCAGTTCATTGGCTTCACCCACCACATGTCACTCTGTGCTCTTCAATGATTAACTACTGTATCTGCGCACTCCAGAAATATATTATTTAAACTCTATTGCAAGTGCAAAGAGTTGTTAATGCAATGGCGATTTCTACTTTAAACAGCAAAGACGTATTGTTCGCACAGTTCCATTCTGTACGAATTGATCAAATAATATTTCTTCAAAATTAAATTCTATATTTCTCACAATACAGTCGAATTTCACAGTGTCACGTTCTCAAAAGCCAACACAGACATTTTAAAATCTCTCGCGATTGTAGACCTTAAAAGAATAGTAATAAAATTGTCATTAAGTTGCGAGAAATCGTTCCGCGCTTAAAGCTCGATCCTTCCGTTAGGGTTCAACATTTTTATGGCGAATTTATACGCTCTGAAGTTCTCCGTTTATCTCGGAGTAATTCGGTTAGAGTCAAGATTATTATTGTAAAATAAAGCATTTCGCTTTTCGCAGCAGTCCTCCGCCCCTTATATTGCAAAGTGAGAAATTGATTGAGTAATTTTGCCTTTGAAATATCGTCTCTAGGCTGGCGTGATGTTTAATGTATTAAGAATGATCTGACACGCCGTTTCCAATTAGAGATTGTTTTAGACACTACTCATGATTCCTTACATACATATGTATGTACATAAATTCAAGCCTTTTTCTCAGAAAGGGTAGGCTGAGGTGCTACCAGAACACCCACATTTCGCCTTGTATGTTCTGTCCCACGATTTGATAGGGGGCAAGCCTATCGCCATATCGGGCACTAATTCCTGACACCGGGCTAATAATTAATAGAAAAATCCAATATCACTTTGCCCGACCTGGGATTCGAACCCGAGACTTCAGCGTTGCAATCATACCATAATACAACAGCGTCACCGAAACTTCCATGCTTTGTTTTTGAAGCCCATAACCTACTATTACGAGGGTAAAATAGCTCAACTAATTAACAATAATTAGCGTGGAACGATCGATAAACACTAGGTAATAAAACTACAAAGTACTCGCTTTGGCCGCGACCAGCGACCTACAACACCACGTTTATAACACTATGCGTTCGACTCGCGACGGAAACTCAGCATTACGCATACCGATATAATACTAATTTTCCGAATTAACCAGAAAGAACCGTGGTAGTAGGAAGCAGAAATTTTCGAATGTAGATGTTATTTGAGTTATCGAAGTAAAACGTAACGAAACATTCATACCTAAGAGATTTTCACTGAAATTTTAAAGGTATATGAAAGCAACCAGCTCTGGCTGCACTGGCCCAGCGTTGTAGAGTCAACTTACTCGTCTGTTAATGAAAATAGGTTCAATGATTACTCACTAATAAAATATTGATTATTTAAAAAGTTCTCTACATAATAAGATATCTACTTTAAATGCTTCTATGTTGATATCACCACTCATAAACGTCCCAATGCTTAGTCATTCCGCGACGAAGACGAATGTCCCTAAATACATACGGAACCACTAATATGACGGTGTTGCACGTTCAAATTTATCTAGTGGCTTAGCTGTTGCTATGCCGGCGTCGCGAAAGTATTCAGCCGGGTCGGTAGAGAAGTTACAAGTGTGTGGAAACTGGAAACATGCTTGTTTGTATACTTCTAAAGGCAAGTGGCGTTATAACTCGATCACTTGACAATTTAGGCGAGTATTCCCGCATATTTACTATCTCATTATTCACTAGAAATCGAAGCCGCGGCATCTCATTTGACAGCCATATTAACCAACTACACTACAGTGGCTTAAATCTAATCACATTTTGTGAAAATCAAAGTAGTCATATTCTTAATGTCAGCGACATCTATCTGAAACTCTTGAACTATATTAGTTGTAAGTAAATCTCGGTCAACAGCGCGCTCATCTTGGTAATGAGCGTGGATGAAATGTCAACCAACGGGTCGATGCCCTTCTTTAACTCCTATTTTTAAGATACTCTACTATATAATGTTTTGTTCTCTGTGTTCTAGCTGAATGTAGATGCCTTTAAACAGATCGCCGTGTAAATCCTTAAGCCTCCTGAAGATTAATAACTATAATAATTTTATTTTAACTGGATTTTTGTTCTATATTCCATGTCAGTCTATTATTATTCATATAATACATCTCAGCACAATCACGTCGTAAGTAACCTCAGCGAGTAAACCAAGCAAGCTTGAAACAAAAACCGACGGTACTCTATTACCCAAATAAATGGGAAAACATATTGTTTGTCAAAAAAATAATGAGCGTGCCTAGTGAAGTAAAAACAGGCCGTATGTGAGGGCGGTCGATGGGTGGTGTGGGGTGCTAGAGGGGGGAGGGTTGGGAGACGTTTCCATCAAATTAGCGAACAAATAATCTTTCTGCCGAGTGTAAGAGGAACCGAAACTGGCACGCTGTCGGGGAGAGATAGTTACGAACATCGCAGCTGTGTTCATATCGAAATCGATATTTCAAATGTAAGTAAAGGGGAAGACACTTTATCTTGTTGTTCAACACAATCATGCAGCCCTGCTCGTATCTGAACCAATATATCACACATTGAACCCGAAACCCACTTGCGTATGTCACTAGGAACGGTTTTCCGGCATCGCATACGGTAGTCGCTACCCGGGAAGATACGAATATGTGTAACCAGAGTTGCCAAATGCAATTGAAGAGAGGCCTTCCTTTAGTAGTGGATTTAAAATGATAGAAACAACTGCACTGTAAAATATTTACCTGAAGTATCGGTATTGTTCCCGCGCTAAGCACGCACTATATGAAATCCGATATGATACCAACGGCCGTAACTCACGCAACGAGTCAATTTGCCGCGACCAGCGCTCCGGCAACGCAGGGAGATCTGCCCACGCGTGGGCTCATGCCCACTCCTCACCAGGCACCAGACTCATTATTATAATGGATACAATGGTATTGTGGTCTGTCTGATCTAGTTACACGTATACTGTTTTTTTTTTTTTTTTGTTCAAATGAAATTTATTTATTTATTTATTTATTTATTTAAATCTTTATTGTACACAGTTAATTAACATACAGAAACAGAAGAAAAAAAAAAAAGTACAAATGGCGGTCTTATCGCATAAAGCAATGTCTTACAGACAACCATGGGATGGATTTAAGAGAAGGAGAAAGAGAGGGCAGTGTAAAAAAAAAAAAAGAAATTAAATAAATAAAGAATGAAAGACAAATAAAACTAAATAAGCAATATAAATATAAATACACAGACATTACATACTTACATAACAAATAAAATAAAAACATAATAAATAGACATACATACATACATACATACATACATACATACATACATACATACATACATACATACATATATAAATTTATATACAAAAAGTAAAGAGAATTCAGATGTAGGAAATAATAATAAAATCAGTTTAAAGAGAGAGGTAGTGTTCTTTAGTAAGCCTCTTGAACGATGACAGTGTTTGCGCCTGTCTCACCACAGTAGGAAGCGCGTTCCACAATCGAACTGCTTTGACAGTAAAGGACTTATTTTAGACTTATTTAGAATTTAATGTAATAATGGTAATCTTTACCAAGTATGTACTTAAAATATTAGAACACATTGAAATAAAACTATTTTATACGGATTTTATCGCGATTTGGGTACCGCGATTAGTCCGCCCCGTGACCACGAAAGCTGAAAAGCAATCGAAACGTCGGGAAGTTAAAAAATGTAAAAATTAAACCAAATCGCGATAAAATCCGTATAAAATAGTTTTATTTCAATGTGTAACATTCGCGTAAATCTAAGAAACCATATTAGAACACGTAGAGTTCTGATAAAATATTACATCTTAATTAGATTTCGCTATTGATACTTATATTATAAAAAGCCTGAGACTGTGTTCATGTCAATTTAATATATTGTAATGTATTTCAGTGTTCTATTTTGGTCACGTATGTTATTTTACAATGTAATTTTTTATCATCACTGCTTCAAGTAAATTACAAGTGTCAACTGTCAAGTAATTGTAACTTGCCGACAGTCTTGCTATCCCAAACCACGGTTGATCGAAGTTAACCACTAATAAACCTAAATTGATCATGGTAAGCGAGCCGATAGTTTATCGCCTGAGCATATAGCCTGGTTAGAAAGCGAGTGTGGCGGCTCGCGTGGTGACTGCTGCGAGACCGAGAGCCCGTGGCCGCCAGACCTTCGTCATATTATAAAAAATGAAAGATAGACATAGGCCTATGTCAGAGTCATGCGCAAACAAACTTTATAAAACATAATGCTATAATCATGTTTTATAAATTTCCGACAGTTTTGAAAGTTTAATATGTTTGACAAAATGAAAGAACCACCAAAAGTTACCGGCTGCCAAGGAAACACCTTTTGATAGTTGTCCTAACAGCATATATAAAATTCAGATTTTATAGAATGACGAAACGGGCTCTCGGTCTATCCGACCACAACGCGTGAAAGCGCCTTTGTTGCACCGAACCCGTGACCCCGCGACCCCGACCCCGCCGCCCCGCACGCCCAAATATCGTGAAAGCGCATCTCTGCGGGACAAGATTGATGACAACTGATACTGGAGTGATGCTGACTTGTATGCATCAGAATTTTACACAGTTACCTGGCTGTGACACAAAAGGAAGGGTAGGAGACTGTCCCGCCCTCACACCCGCCACTGCAACTCCTGTAAGCCAGGGTCAACAGTGGCACGCATTTTAATGACACTGAGCATTGAAGCTCAGCAGCGGCGTGCACAGGATTATGACACTGGGTATGCGGCGGAGTACTAAGTCACAAAAAAAATCTTTTAAATAGATTTTTAGCATAGCCACAGCCACGCGACGGATCCCTAAGTCGGAAACCATTCCAACAGAACAAGTCTTAGATGTACTACTATTCATGTACATCTTCTACGGCAACGCAGACAAAACAGCGATCGATCCTCGCGGCGGAAGAAATTCTAATAAGTAAAATAATAAGCTAAAATAATAGTTATACGTTTCATAACTTTATCATGAAACTTTCGAGTTACATTCCCTTTTTGCTGGTATAATTGTTGTAACTCGGGCACACACCTACCTTTAGACACAATTTGAATCTTTTCACTGAATCACAACTGTGAGAACTTGTTATTTTTAATAAACAAACATTTTCAACACAAACCTCACAATCAAATAACATTTTAAAAAAATCAACAAACGCACTAGTAAAAGCAAATCACTACAATTATTATAGAAACTCAGTAATAAACTGTTAAATGTGCACACTTTAAATGTTAAAATAAAAAATCTTATAATTATGAAAACTATAAATAAACTGGCGCAAACAAAATAGTAAACAATGCTTATCACATGAAAAAAACCAAAATCAAAAATGGCCCCCGCGAAACACAAAACATTTCTGCTATTTAAACAAATAAAACCTTACTAAACAAAAATGCATAATGTGCATACGTGATGTATTAGATTTCCGTCTATTATTTTTACTCGGGTTATAGGCAACGAACATTTCCGATTACTCCCGACAACTGCCGAACTTCCGTAGCCTGCGGCTGGAGTTGGTTTCATTATGGCCAATGCGGCTTTCGATATTCATGGGTGTGTGCGTTTGCGAACCGTGCACAGATACCAAAATTACCACACACATACGAACAAATCTCCTGCGGGACGCGGCGGCATGAGTTGGTTGATTAGGTACATTATTTTGCAGCGCTATTGCTATTTATAAAATATTAGGCGTTTTTAATTTATTATATTTTGTTTATTCATTTATTTACTATTAATTAAAGTCATCTAAAACGTAAGAACGTTTTATTAAAATATCTGTGAATGGCAAGTAAAGCACTGCATTTCTGCCTACAAGGAGCGCACGCCCCTGAAGCTCAGCGAGTCTCCGGGAATGTCTAACTTGTCTTTAACCCGCAACGAAATCAATCAAAAAGTTAAATTAATAGGAGGAGTTGGAAATAACAAAAGGAAGGGTATTAACTTTAGCAGTCTGGGTACGTGTATCTAGCTATGTTATATGTACATAATGAATCATGTCTTCCCGAAGAAAGTAGTGTTGTGTGACACGTCGGTTAAACATTTTCGAACGCTATTAATATACTGACTATATTTTATAACATGCACCTTTTATATGTATGACGTCACGCGATACGCCTCGTAATTACTGAAGTTACTCCACCATGCCGTTAAGTCTGAGAGCTAAATAATACCCCCGCGATGAGCACCCATCCCTTGCGCCACTAAAGCACGCCCCACAGATTGGCCGCCATCGCCGCTCACATTAGCTAAAATTGTTATTACAAGCAATTCATCCAATACATTCCATTTCCGGAAAGATCCGTCCTTCCCCGTCTCTCCCCTCTCCTCCCTGCCAGAATAACACGATAAAGTATTTGAGGCAGTAGCACGGCGCGGCAATTCGCCGGCGCACGGTAATTTGTATAATGTCTCCATTTCCCTTAAACCCTGGTATTATGGACATTAAATTGTGTAAATATGGCTGCCCAAAATGATTCCTGAGCTGGTTCGGTTCCGTCTGCATGCTGTTTGTTTTTACTGGCTTTAAACACAGGCTGCGCAGCAACTGCACGTTGGGTCTACTGCTCATATTGTGTTCAGGTAAACACGAGGTTTTTATAGAGTGGTGATTGTACGGGCGACTTCTAATGACGTCTAAAGTACGAGTTTTAGGACAGCACGTACCCAAACCTACACCGACTCTAAGTCTACCCATATCACAGATAATTGTTGGGAAGATTCTTCGATCATTTAATAATGGAGTACCGTCAGTATTATTAATCCATATTCTAGGACTTTCCTAGATAATCTTTTTAACAACATTCTATGCAATCTCGTTATAGTTACAATGAAATAAATTCTATCAGTGTCACATTTATTTTGTCATTTGCAGAAAATGGAATTTGAACACGATCTTATACTTATAATGTACTAACTGTGCAAATTACAATTTAAGACAAGCGATAGTTGTTATCGGAGTAGATATGTAGTCCTTTAATTGTGTAAGAAGTGTATTCCCGATTGGTATGGTATTGGTACGGTGTTCGTATGCAGTCCCGGGGGTGCGGAGTTGTAATTGCACCCCGGATGTCACATCACCGGCTGTGGAGTGTGGCGACAGGACACGCGCAAGCGGACGGGGTGAAAGCATTTCATATATCATGTTCAACTGTAGATTCTCCTTCCCTAAATATGATTAGCCTACAGTGCTAAATGTTTGCACCGAAGGAATAAAGTAAATATATTCAGGCAAACCTGAAACCATCGGCTCCAAGGGCCAATAAAGTAGACACATAAGAAAGCGAAGATACAGATGAAACACAAATGGGTTTATTCAAATTTTTCTCTTTTCTAATACCTTATAAAAATCTCTATAATGTCTAAGTAACAAAATGTAAAGTTTGTTTACGGTTTTATTCTCCGAAACATTTTAATATAAAATAATTTGCTAACATCAAAATACTAAGAAGTGCGACATAACCGCAGTAGAAACCTAGCGCGGGTCAAACCGCAGTGGATTCCACGAAAAGGAATTGCAAAAGGATCACCGAGATTTGGTCGAAACCCGATACCAGCTGCTTGCCAAATGGAGGCTGTGGTTACCGGTAGCAGTGGGATGCGGTGACTCGCCGGCTTCATACATCGGGATGCTACAGTCTACAACATTAGTAGGTAAGAATCATCCACTAATTGGGCCCACTTATGATAACCCAGATAGATTCCTTGTCATTTATTTTTGGTAAATGAGCTACCAGTCCGCCTGATGGTAAAGAGAGACCGCTGTTCATGAACTCTCGCAATGGTAAGGGCACGGCATCGCCAAGCCGTTGGCTACTCTATGTTGAACTCTCTTTTTATGTTTCTTTTAAGGAATGCTCAGCATAAGGCATGATAAAATGCTGAAAAAACATAGAAGCAGAAAGTTTAATCTAGAAAATACACGTACGTTTTCTAATAAATTTTATGCAGATTTGAGATATAGTAAAATAATTTAATCAAAGTAAATGACAGTGTTGTTTAGTGAGATCTGCGACTGACTCGCACGTGTGGAAAGAAGCGAGGAGCGAGGGCGGAGGAATTAACATAGGATGTTGGCGATATGGCAGCTTTCTCGCACGCGACCAGAAATCTTATACTGCAGGCATATTGGGTGTACGCCACGTGACAACACAAACATGCGCTTGTTAGAGTTGTATAACACAAAATACAAATAAAATATAATAATAATACATATTTATTCTTTACTCCAATATAATCTATTATATATCTTTCATAAACACAAATATATTCAAACACTGCTATACTTTAATTGATATACTTATAATAACATTATAATCATTAATTCACTATATTAACTATTAAAATAAGTATAACAAATATAATTACTAAAACAATATAAACCAACAATTATACTTATCTTGTTAATGGTACTCAGAGCCAGATTTACACTGACAGGGGGCAGAGTAATGTCCTGCTCCACGACTCGAACAACACTGTGTCACTTCAAGCAATGCTGGTCTATTTATACCAAATCGTGAACAACCCCACTCTGCCCCACTTCTGACTACCCACATCAATTTGTATTTTATTGTATTTGTTTATAAATTAAATTGATGTTTACACATTCCATAAAATGAACTCAGATAAGTAATTAATGTATATCTTTAAATCATCAACATCTCACACGCTCATCTAATCATGCAATACGTATTGAAGTAGGCCATTGATCCTGCATCACCGAAATTTAAGAAATAAATTGGAAGGAAAAATGATAATAGAAAAAGGAGTAATCATTGTTGAAACAAGGAGAAATCTAAATGAGGAAACTCGACCGCAAACTGTTACTTCGCGATGGGTTAATGTAACACAGTTGTAGTGTATAGTAATATAAAGGTATGCAAATGTATTAAGAAGCAGTAATAAATTGTATCTCCTAGCAATCGGATGTCTTATTTACTTCTCCCGATCCGCACCTTACACAGTCGTACCACAAAAGATACGGCCTATAAACAAGCATCAGCATGATTCGGCCACTTACAATATTAATAACAGCCAATTGGAATAATTCCACGTTGCAATGTCAAATTCATTATTTGAAAAAAAGAAGGAATGCTAACTACCAACCTTGTGAAAAAGAGCAATTTAAATGATGAAAACAAATAAATGACTTGTAGAAATGTAATGCAATTAACATTAAAATCGAGGTTGGAGATAATTACAGCTCCCGAACCGTTTTCACTCCTTTAAAGCAGTTTATTAAAGCTAAGGAGCGGCGCGGGCTGCGCCAGTCACCATGACTTGCCCCGGCTGTTTTTCAGCTTTACTGCTCGAGTTAATGGTACGATAAAATCATTCAGCATTTTAAGACTAGTAGACTATTTGCAATTTGAATTTTAAACGAATTTTATTTTTAAGCGTTTAACAGTAGGTACAATCGTTATGATGTCATATGTAAAAGAAGAAGTGAGAAGTGGGAAATCTCGGCGTTAATTATGTTGAAGAATATGCATTTATTTTTATACCAATAGGTATTTTGTAATACTATTAATTGAAAATAAATAATGTAAAAATCACTATAATGGTATGCAAGATATTTTTACCAAGGTAGCCTAGCCAGCAATACAAGTAGGCCTATACGTGGAGTGAGGTGGCGTGTGCGATGTGTACCGCAACACTGTCCTGTTGTAAACGGTTTTCGGAGCTAATCGTATGGCGTAAGAATACTAATCTGTTGGAAAGCTCGCGCCGTCCGGCGACCGACCGTCTGCGACGACACGCGACACGACACGATTACACGCAACACGACACGACGACACACACAACACGTACAACAACAGTTAATAAATACAACAAACAGGCACACACACAGTGCACAGCATATAGTTAGAAGTCAGTGTCGAAAACTGCGACAGAGCATTGGCTCACTATACCTAGACATACAAATATTTGTGGATGTCTTAAAACATTTAACAACAACGTCTCAGTGCTACGGAGATCAAACCAGCAGCCTCTCATTCCACAGGCGGCATCTTATCTAACCACACCACGGAGGCTGTTGATACATAACACTCATTAGCCATTCTCAGGCGAGCTGCCGGGATGTTTATTGGTCTCATCCTGCGCATATTGTATGCGAGTTGTGGAAAGTGAAACCCGGAGGCGAGTGCCAAACTAATACTTTAAGATGATCCCCCCTCAAGACCTCCAGTTACTCTCACTGCTAGAGTTGCATCGCTTTTTTATCAGAATATCATGTACACAAATAAAAGTATGTATAAACCCATCGTGGACTGGCAAGCAAAGGTATCTTGGACTTGTGCAACACCAACGGGAATGTTCATCGCTGACAATTTTTTTGTATGTTAATAATATAATTTATCTTAACTCCAGGATACTTAAAAAAGTTAATAAAAAAAATACAGTCTTCTTTATGTAGTATCTGTGAATATAATGATTCACTTAAATGATAATCGTCCGTATGACATTACTACCGATAATAAATAACTCAATATTTTTGCACTAAGCATTTTAGTAATAAGTATAGGTGTAAATCCTACAAACAATTCGTAAGACACAAATAACAAACTCTGATACGAGCGCTACAAAGACACGTACACCCTCTCTTCAACGCGATCCCCGGTACCTGTTTAGCAGAACACAAAACGTGTTTTGTCCCCATAAAATAACTTCAAAAAGCGGATTAGCAGCTGAAATCCTGTCCGCGTGGAGCCCGAGCCCCACCCATTCGCCTTAATACCTCCCCGGAGTGCCGTACAATGAATGCTCTCGTTCCACGGCCGACGAATATAAAACAACGAGACAAGCATCCAGGCACGCTGCGGGGGACTTAATCATTATCGATGTAAATATTTTATCCATTGAACAGATTAATTTAACGCGTTTGATGCTTGTTTAATGATTGTTGTTTAGAGAGCACATTCCTTCTATGGTGAAGTAGTTTATTAGTGATTTTGTAAAACGAACGGCTGCTTAATAACAAAAGCCGAGGATAGGATTCAATGGTAGGTATTTAGAAGAATTTATGGCTTCATGTTCCATTATTTGTAGTGTAATGATCACACTGACATTTGAGTAAATAAACTAAAGGGCCGCCCCGTGATCACGACAGCTGTAAAAATTAAACCATATCGCGATAAAATCCGTTAAAATAGTTTTATTTCAATGTGTAACGTTCGCGTAATTCTAGGAAACCATTATTCGTAAATACTCCAAGATATTTTTATTTCATGTTACAAAACACATGTTAAAAACTTGGGGCCCAAACCCACCAGTCGCGCTAGTTACGGCCTCGCCCTATTATGTAGGGGTAAAATCTTATAACCCTTCAAAGGTTTGGTTGAATGAGAACAATTGCTAATTTGTCGGCGGGCTGAGCCTCGCGAGTTAATCATTAATGTGATGTACAGGGTACGGAGACCTTCACATCAGAGCGAATGCTTCATCATGCCGCCATCGTTGTGATCAATACTCGAGTGTTCAGCTGGTGGGTAATACTCGGCGGCGCGTAATCCCATTGCCAATGGTGTCGAATACATCTCCATTTATAGATTAAAGTTCGAAGTATCTTAGATTTATCTACAAGTTGTATGTTTGCACAAAACATATATACCCAAATGCTATATCACAATAATCGTAATAAAAGATGAGTAGTCGAAAGCAATTGAAAAAAAACTAACTTTTACGGATTTTTTCGCGATTTGGTTTAATTTTTACATTTTTTAACTTTCAGACGTTTTGTTTGGTTTACAGCTTTCGTGGTCACGGGGCGGACTGAGGTATTTGTCATCCGCTCAGTGACTGTTACAATTTAACTACCTTTAAATACAATTATTGAATTAAAAGTTAATTGGTTTGTGCGAGTCGAAAACAACTTACAATAACATCACAGAATACTAAATAACATTAAGACGCTGCAGATAATATTTTATTACTAGAAACGTGTATGGAGTAAGTAGTAACGTAGCTCTACATATAAACACAACATGCAATTTGCAAATGCAGATAGTGTGTCTCTACTACCTGCGGTTTCCACTTGCAGACATCACGTCTATTGTTTTGTTTTGTACACAGCACTAATATGGATCTGTATATCTTACTTAAAATGATGCCTTAGATCTAAAATTTTGCAAAACGACGTAATTAAGGAGCCGTCGCCAATAATTCCGACGTCCGATGTGTTTGAAAATAAGTTCTAAACGACTACTACGAGTAGCACCTAATTTAGGTATAGATTATTTCTGGATCGCGTCAAAACTAAAACGGAGATCCCTGCGTACTTTTATTCCTCACAGCTACAAGTTCCGAAACTACATTACTATAATTAATATATGAAAAACCTTGTGACGGACTTATTTATTAAAGAAAATTCTGAAATAAAGCGAAGTGACAACTGCACGGGGAGAGAGTCTTATTCATAATGGCATTGTGGAGTAATTAGATTCTGGTCGTAAGCCCCGAGCGATCGAGAGCTCTCGGAACAAACGCAGGCGTAATGTGCCGCGGAACGAGTCGTGAATAATTCACCTCACTCAATGCTTACTGTGCACTTCATCTAATGCGAAAACAAACTGAGTACCGCGCGGTGAGGGAAGGGAGCTGAAGACGCGCTCCACGACTCCGGCGAAGTGTACTGTTTCTTAGGAACTCTAATATAACCTTACCTAGCTTGTACATAAGACTTCGTGTATCTTTTTTTACCTATCAAAATGTATCGTAACTACAGAAGGAACAAAGCAAATCGGGAGGATTGTGTACTGTGTTACATGAACAGAGATAATCAACTCTTGCCAATCTATCAAGACCAGATTTGCAACACGTGTAGCAACGTGTAGTCATTTTTACCTTTCGTTCGTTCTTGCCAACGTTATCCCAGTAGGGACATGTTCCTTTCATGTCTTTCTTAACAAAATTTAGCCATAAGTCATAACGTGATCAAAATAAGGCTTTCTGTTCCATGCCTACTCCACGTCACCCAAGTGTAACATGAAAGCTTCTTAAATTGTTTAGAAATGAATTAAAAGTAATAATGAACAGTACTTTACATGAAAGCATGAGTGCATCGCACCGCGGTGTTAGCGTACATGATGTACACTCGTTCCGCTCATGTTTGTTTGCGCTGCAGATTTATGTGCACAATATTTGCAAGCACGCGCAAATATTGACGGCAGCCGGTCCGACACTGCACAGCGCACGGCACAGCTCGCTGAATCACTTATTGTTGTGGGATTACAGTGTGTGCCGCTGTCTCTTCCACAACGCATCTGAACAAACCTCAAATATTGTGTCACCTACAACTATAGACTCTTGGAATAAAAATACATTTATGTATTTTATTTCGGTTACGGTAAACTATTATATTACACTTATAGCCTAGTTGTTTGCGGACCAGTCGACCAACTAACAAATCAAGTCAGAGAGATTCCAGCCTTTGGCATGAATCGCTGACAGCTGACTATTAAAGTTACGTATTTAGTTTTAATTGTGATCGTCGCCGAAAATCTGGGGGAGGAGAACTCTTATCTACACTTATTCAAGGCACACCTTATATTTGCTCGCGAGTCGCGACCTATTGCTTGGGAAACGGCGCTTTAGACAAATCATAAACGGCTGTTGATTTCGTTCCGAAGACTTTAACTTTCTCGTCCTTATTCAGGCGCTGTTGGCACAATAGTATAAACCGTCACTAACAGTCGTTAACACGCAGTCCATACAAGGTTTCCTAAGCATGTGCAAATACCGCGGGTGTCTGTGTGTAATGTACGAAGAGCACCACCCTATGTACTCCACACCCCCGGCCGTGCAAACAACTAACTATAATTACCAACAGAAAGAACTCTGTTTGCCAACCCATACACAAATGGCAAAGGAAAACAAACTGTCAATGCAATTTACAACCAATTCCCTTTGCTAACATCATGTTTATTGATAGTGCTAACTGCTACCTCATTTCGCATAGACTTATCTTCTTTCTATCTTCATTGCGCTTAAGATTACGCTAGGCTTTGAATAGACGGGAAGAGTGACTACTGGGTGCTACTTAGTACTTGCAGAATATGCATTCAATTACCTAATTCAATTGTAAATAAATTCTTGATTGCCCTGAATCCCTCAAAATGTACAATAATCTGGTTATTGTATAGCCTTTAACAACTCTACGCAATTTTATATTTTGCAACGTAGGTACAGATCCCACAGGTCAAACCTCACCTACGCACGAAGCAAACAATTTTACCAACCGCCAATATTTGTACAAACACGCACGGGTGTGTACCCATTTTCAAACTATTGACTCCACGTCACTACAGCATTTACCACTAATATTCACTACAGAAATGTGTTGTATACATATATATAAAATCTGATTAGTGCGGTTCAGTTATCGTGTGAAGTATACGATATTTGAGGTGAATCGTTGTCGTTCACACATGTACATATGTATACGTATTTTTATAAATTAGCAGACAAATGGAATGGAGACCGCGCTTAGGTAAACGTATCGTAGGACGTCCTGCAGCACGATGAACCGACGACTTGACAAGGGCGGCGAGTAGTGGATGGATGAGAGCTGCTCAAGACCGGGATGGTTGGCATTTACTTGGGGAAGCGTACATCCAGCGATGGACGACGACAGGCTGAGTACACGTGACAAAGTGACAACAGTCAACAAAGTACCTGACAGTATGTGCAGTCTCAATAGATTATCCACCGACATGAAGTGGTTATGTATCGCCGGTTGACGCGAATATACCGGCATCACTGTATCCTTTATACATATCTACACAATAACAACTCAAAACGAGATACACTTAGGTAGGAACGTATATCGGGTTCCAAAGCGCTTTAGCAATAGACAGGAATCGTCTTGCGGCGCTCAGACGCCAATACATTCGTAATGATGATTGACACGGAGTCTCCGAGTGCGAGTAACTGATCACAAGGGTTTGTCCCGACTGCGGTCATCCAGCCCACGAACTCCTCACAATCTGTACCTCTTTAAATATTCATGCACTCTAAGTTGAACTGTTAGAGACCCAATAACATCTATTGTAGGAATTGTCTATTTCCGGTGTCTCGTTTTGATGTATACTAACAACGTAATATATATCATGTAATATATCTGCTGCCTGTCCTTATTCCACAACGTGTAGTCGACGCAACCTGAGCTTATTGACAGAACAGCAATTTAGTGAGTTTAGTGAGATCCTCCATTTTAAGCTATTTACTTTTACGACAGTCCATGACAGTAAACCATGCAAATGTAAGCATATTATAGGTTCATGCTGTGGTTTTTTTTATTCTTTAGTCAAACAGTTTTTTGCTCCCCTCATCGAAACAAATGTTTGTGTGATCCACATACCTATTTGTTTAGGGTCTTGGTGTTTATGAGACGGAAAAGTCTCTCGTAGTTTCTGACACTACATAAGACTAAGATCTTAGTGTGGGGTTAGGACTATGAATGTCTGTTGGTGGTATTTATTTATATTCTGAATTACACTGCACATTGCTTGCATTGTAGCCACTTTGTTCTGTCAGTATACAAAATACCGGCATATTTAAATAGCGTTGATTTTGAGGAGTTGTTGCACAAGATTCAGTCCCCTAACGACTGCTAGTTACGTGTGAGTGTTCTGTAACACAGTGTGTAATGCTCGGAGCCACGCGCGTTGCGGCGTGTAATCTCACACATTAATGTGAATTACGTGCGAGATGGAGGGGTGTAGCGGGGATGATAGGGGCAAGGAGGGGGGGGGCACATTTGTCCAACTTTATGAGGAAACCTGCATACCATAGCGATTTTTAAGAATTTATATGGTATACCTATAAAGTCCACCAACCCGCACTAGGCCAGCGTGGTGGATTATATGGCCTAACCACTCTCAATCGTTTCCTCGATTGTAGAGTAGGCCCGTGCCCTGCAGTAAGACATATATGGGTTGATATAATTACAATGCTGACCAAAAACTAGGTCAATTGCGGATGAACTCGAGATTTTCACCACCAAACAATTGTTTCCATCCCGGATTACATATTATGTACGTAACTCCAGCGAAATGGGACCACTAGCATGTATGAATAACCCTAAATTCCGCTTCAATTACAAGCCAAAATGCACAAAATGGCTAAAATAAAAATTCTTTTCACGCGTGTGCACTCTACCGTGAACATTTCCTGAATTCTTTCACAAAAGGCTTTAAAAACGTTTTAAAAGCCGATAGGAGAGGTGTCAGGGCACACAATGGCGGAGGTGCGGGGCGCGGGGCGGGGCGAGACGGGGGAGGGGGTTATTACCTAACTACGTTGCAATTAGCTACGCACCATCTACAGTAAAAACTTATAGATTTGCATTAGCATTTGAGACGCAAAGAACAAACCACATACCACGTTTCGAACTGATACAGCAACTGGCAAATATTGAACGTCAATTGTAGCTCAATTAAATAATACCAACCATAATGGAAGGCAACGCATCATCGAATGATGCTTTTCCTTTGACGAGTGGGTGTTCATGAACGGCGGTGGACACTTACCATCAGGTTGCCAATGTTGTAACTGTAACGAAATGGGATCCATATTAAGTAACGCTGAGGTCTCGGGTTCGAACCCCGAGTCGGGCAAAGTGATGGATTTTTCTATTCATTATCAGCCCAGTGTCAGAAATTTGTGCCCGATATGGCGATAGGCTTGCCCCCTGTCACATTGTGGGACGGAACACGCAAGGTGAAACGTGGGTGTCCTGTAGCACGTCTGCCTACCCCTTCTAGGAAAAAGGCGTGAGTGTATGTATGTAGTATACCTACGTTTACTTTACCCCGCTCGACAGAGTTACAAGTCATTTGGCGCGAGATATCGCAGACTGCAGATGAATATCAGAAGCCGCACAGCCATCCTCCACAATCCCTCCCGAGTATACACGAGACTCAACCATCCTCGTGAGTCTCTGCGAGTCTCCCCGATCCTCCGTGAGACTCCACCGCACGTCGCGCCTCATCACACTATACTGCTCGTGTACACGCGCTGACAACATCAACATATTTTCATAATATGACACGAGTCTGTGTCCCTTATACGTGGTCGTGCGATATTCCAAACGTGCAAAACATACGTATATAATAGTTACTTTAAATATTAGGTAATTATTTCATAACACCGGAGTTTTACATAGATTCAGGCTCACCTAGCTTAGTGACCATATATTTTTTTATTCTGATTAAATGATTGCACTACACTTGAGTACAATGCAATTAAAAAAAAACATCGCCCGAAGAACTCAACTTGTTTTAAAGAATTACAAATAATAAAATACGTTGTTACAGAACACTCTAGTTTTATTAACATAAACAACAGGCAACTAATTAAAACCACATGCAATATTCGGAGCTACAATAATTTCTTTACCCTTCAACCCTTTCTAAATTAAAATAAGATAATTAAAACTGAAGTGACGTGCCATGATTTACGCTCGCGGCGCGGCGCCGGGTGCTCGGTGAGTGTGGAGCCGGGCCCGCTCCGTAGAGGAAGGGGTGCGTGTGCTCGCTGGTAACCACGACATGTTCCCGAGGGACCTGGGAGAGGCGACGGAGGGGGCGCGGTAAGGAGGGGGGGATGTAGCAAACGCCCTCGTCACTAACATAATAATTTATCGCAAATCACATCAGCACCGCAGTAGCGACAAGATGCGTAGAACAATCTTGAGCGAATTGCACAATGACATAAACAAAGTTATGCGAAAAATAAAAGTCAGTAACATCCGATAACTACTGGTACCTACACATATCCATATAATATAATATTCGTTTTTATAACTCATAGTTTAGTCTTTTTGGTTTGATTGTAATAATAAAAGCAGTGGTTCTGTGGTGCGTATTGGTGCGAAAAGTAAATATGCTCTCTGAAAAGGTTCTGGCAAGGGTTGGGGTCAAGTAAGCCTATCGTGACATTACCTATAAGCCGAATCATTCTGCCACGTTACAAAAAAAATGGGCTATTTTGTTACGATTTTTATTATAAATGATCGTTTATTTTCATACCTGTATCAGCTCATATATGCGTCCCACTGTAGGGCACGGGCCTCCTCTATAATCGAGAGTCCGATTGAGAGGGGTTAGGCCATATAGTTCACCACAGTGGCTTGGTGCGGGTTGGCAAACTTTACATAACTACTATAGAAACTCTTGCAAATCGCTATTATATCCTGTTAAAGTGCGTGGTGATTGATTATATCAATGCACACATAATTCCGAAGAGTGAGAAGTTTGCCCTGGGGTTTGTACCCACAACCACCATGATCATGTTAGCAGCCGCGTCTGGTCCGTTACCAACAAACCACCACGCACTTATCAATTAGCGTTTATAAAAAAAATTATTGAAATAATATAGTAAATGTACCAACTTGGCCCCAACGTAATCTGTCAGACTCGAAACCCAACTACTTAAATATAAATACAAAATAGATCGGAAACGAGGACGGCACACCATACATTATGAAACAGATAGTCTGGTAATCACATTTGACGTTTTGTCTGCCCCCACACCAGCCCATAACCAGATCAACGGGTCCAGGTACAGCGGCTATACTGCGGGAAGGGCCAGTACAGAGGGTAGTGCCGGGAATCCAATCAAATCAAATTACTCTTTATTCGTATATATTTTAAGATTTTTTTATATTTAACTTGCATCTCTCCAAGTCACTACTGGCACAAACACTTGCCTGTTAGAATAAGAACAATTTGATATGACAAACTCAGCGGTCTTTTTTAACCAAAGAAAAAGTTTTGTCTAAGACCTATACAATCCGTGTTTTGGTGAAATTGCCGAATAAGAAAACCAAAACATACATATGACACACATACTTAGATTCTCATTTGAGGTCACAAATGGTAAGCAAGCACACTCAGCTATGTAAATGCGTCACAAGTCACAACTCATGGAACAAAAACGAATACGTCTCGCCGAAAATGAAAATGAAAATTAAACAACGCCATAAATAACAACCAACTCCCTCCGCCCGTTCCCCTCCTGCACCGCCTCCTCCACCGCGTCCCCCGGCGTCGTTCATCTTTGGCTAGGAATAAGTACACGGCAGTGGGCAAGCAAGTTCGAAACGCATCTCATTCCCCGCCACGGACCGCCTCCACGGAACTACACCCAACCCTCCATAGTAACTGCTTACGGCAGAACTTTGTAGGCATTAGGTACTCACTCAATTATTTTACTGATTAATAGAGTACATACCTAGTTTTCGCGTACGGTCTACGTTTGAGGATAGATTCTTTTTAGTCATGGGCTCGTTTTTATGGCAAAAATCGGGGGATTGGATGATTTCTCATAAGCATTGGACTCATGAATGTGACCATTCTTCAAATAATATTTTTTACGATCAATCAGAGTTTGGCTAGTGCACCCGTTTTCCGTAAATTATATTGTTTCTAAGTGTTTCTGTATTGTTTTTAATGTGATCACTAATCAGTAAGCAGCTACACCTCGATACAACTAGTAAAAACCTTCGCGTCGAAAACATATCATTACGCGCACTCCGCAAATCGAATACGGACAGAGACAATAGGAAATCAAAAACACAATAATCCAGCCGAAAGAAAATACGTGGAGTATACTTACCTGAGTCTCGTTTACCAAGCTGGGCGTTAATCGGCGACGCCCGTGCTGGTCCATGGATACACTAAATGACAGTCCACAATCACTTCAAAAAGTGTCGTCTCCCATCTACGACACCAAACATCGAGACATTTGCACACACTCTTAGAACTACACAGCACACCAGACACCACTGTACTGCACAGTCCACGCCCGTATCAAATACCAAATCCCTCGCCCCTACTGACTGAAGTTCCAGCATCACGCACGATGCGGACTGCACGCGAGACTGCAATATGACCAATGACAATGCAGCGAGACAGCAAACGATGATAAACTACCCTCCAACCAATTATAAACAAGAAAATTATGTTATTTTTAATCTGTAGCCATGTCGTAAATATATGAATATGATTCTAAATTTAAATATGTGGTACTGCAACACCGTTGCATAAAAATTGTTAAGAAATAGGTATGACGCGTTATATCTTTAGTTTCAAAATCCTGGAATTAAACTTCATAAAATTGATATGCAGGGACTGTGGCGAAACCAGGCTAGGTTTACCCTCTTATCAAGTGCTTTGAAAACAACGATGGAATATGTTTTGTACATGGCAAAATGATCTAAACTGATAGATGTAGTAAAATGTCGTAACTTTAACTTTTAAGCATTGATAAAAGAGAACATTCTGCAGTCGCATAAAACAAAAATAAAAAGGCGCAATAACTTGGACACCTATACTACTTAGTACGTGCTGCAGTTACTGGTTGACGGCTGTACGGTAGTGTTGAATGTTTAGGGAGAGTAACTGGCGCCAGCTACTGTCCCAGTTCGTCGTCGGCACCGGCGCGGCGGCGCTGCTTCACGGGCGACGCCGCACATTCGCTACACTTAATTAAAACTCGCAGCCGAGCCATATTACTCATAAATCGCGCGACAACATCTTATCGTCCTCTCTGCGCAGGCAGGTACTCGCACCACGCCGAGGGGAACTTTTTATAGCCTCGACATCACACTGATAAGCTGGCGACGGATGCCAAATCGATCCAAGCTGTATTTGTGACTTGCGAAATATCAGAACAATTCTCGTGGGCTTAATGATAATAATTAAATTAAGTGACTTTTTTAATTGTGACGTTACAATTATTTAAATTATTTGAAAAACTATTAAATACATAATATTTAATGTTTTCCGTTGTGTAGATATGTAGTTACGGGCCAATCTAGTTATGATGCTAAAATAATAGTGCGTCCCGAATATGATCAGCAAAATCTTTTAAACCCTTTGTATTGTAAATTCTTAGATTCCTCCAAAAGTTATATCCCAGGATTTCGAGCCAAGTGATAAATAGAGATGCAATCCAGATGAAAGGAAACTGCATCATGCATGACAAATGTGAAAACATTACCTTTGTTCTATCGATTGACGCGGATTATTTTCAACATTATTTTCGAAATAGATGTATTCAGTTGATCATGTGGATGTGAAGCGTCTCCCACAGGCTCCAGTTCGTCTCTGTCCGGCGCACAGCAAGGAGAAGGCTGTTAAGAGCGGTTCTAAATATTCATAAGAGAATAGAAAACTTGGATCCCCTTCGCGCTCGATTGAAACTTTGCCCTTATCTTTTTCGCAGGGGATAAAAAGTACTTAGCGCCGCCAACTTGGACGATTTATTGATAAAATTAATAAATAGCTTTTGTGTTGTTTAAACAAGCAGCCCACTTCGCCACCAGCTGTACCCGCCGCACCCGGACACACCTGTCTCACCGATATAACGTTTACTATCATATTTGTTGGGAGACTGTTTTAGACACAAAATGTGAATGTGTGTTCCACGTTGCTGACTCTATTATAGAAATAAGTAAACATTATAACGTCTGAGGTATTTTTAATCAAAACCCACACGGCGCGGCGTACAGTTCATAAACTATTTTTTTGATATAAGTAATAGGAGAAAATATTCGTCGCAAGCTTCATACGCTGAAGGAATCGTTAACGTTGCATGTCAATGACGATGAAGGAAAAGAAGAGGCCGTAGGGCTAGTATTTTCGGGGCTCCCGGAAAGTATAAAGGGAAATCATATTACTCGTATAATCGTTTAGTGCTGGTAGGTCTCTCATGTGTTAGAGGTCGTCTGGGTAGGTACCACCGCAATGACTATTTCTCCCGCCAAACAGCAGTGTAAATGCACTGTTGTGTTCCGGTTAGAAGGACGTTGTAGCCAGAGTAACTACTTGACTGGTCTCAGGATGGCGAGCGCAGTGGAATGCCTTTGTAATTCATGGCTTTGTTTGGCTTTGCTACTGTCCATGAGCAGTCGTATCGCTTACCATCAGGAAAATCATCATTATCATTTTAAGCGACAGGTAAGAAGACGCCCGCGACTTTCTGCAATGTTCACTAAGTCGTACATCCACCTTATGAGTGCACAACCGGTTGGTGGATGAGCCCCGGGGACGTGCTCGCAGCACTCACGCGGTCCTCACTCAGAGCACTAGCTCATCACGAGGACATGCAACAGGAGCCCTGCACCGCACCAATCACCTGCACCGTCCAGTGCACTCCGCGCTCGCTGCTCCGCTGTGGTCCTCCTTGCTGCCGGGGGACATCTCCATAGACTTTATTGCACAACTATTAAAATAATAAATATTTGTATTTCAATAATTTGTAATTAATTTGATAGTAGAGGCGATTTTTGCTTATATACCTTGTGCACGATCGATTATAATCTCACTAGGACCTAGTACACACATACATGATCATGATTCATTTCATATTACGTGTGTCCGAGAGACTGGGAATACCGCACAGATGCCTCATTGTTACACTTTGTATAGTTTACCTTGGTTGCAAGATGTGATAGTGTGCGACCTTATAGCCATGATGGTACATATTTCAGTCCCAATAAATCTTAAGCATAAACTTACAATGTGGGTGCCCAACCATACCAATCACCGCACTGTCCTATACCAGTCCATGGCACAGACCAAACACGCTGCTAGTAAAGAGGCGATTAGCTTGGAATGGTATTCAACTTATAAGTGTAACTTTGCTAGGTAGTCGACATATGATTGAGTCGTGAATGAGTCACGCAAGTGATGTAGTTCTCACATTGCAATATTAGCGAAGCGCAGAACAATCAAGCAATAACTGCCAATTGATTGAGTGAAGGGCTGGCGACGTCGGTGCGAGGCGCACTCGGCGGACGGAAGCCGCGCCGACCCGCGGACCCCGTGTGAACGCCGCCCAGACCACACGCGCGCTCGCTCTCACTACGTAGTGTCACATCTCTCACCTAAAATACTATAAGTAACTAAAGTACATAATTTGAGTCTTTATCAATATAAGGACAAACAGAGGCGCCACTACTTGCCATGACACGTCGATCATTTCTCTGTCCCAACTCCCAAGAAAACTTAATTCACGAGCTACCCTGCGAGGCGCCCTGGCGCCTGCGCCCATTGATGCCCAACAAAGTTAGTTGCAGTATAAATGGAGACGTAACAGGTAAGAAATGCTCACAAGTCTATGCAACTTTTAAGAACTTATTGACTATTGGTATATGAATGAGCCGGAAAACTATTTTAGGTAGGTTCTACACAACTTAATGTTGCAGTAAAAAACGATTCAGTCATTTGGTAATCTAAGGCCGATGAAATTATATTATGATGCTTTTATTTGTGTTATATCTACCAACAGCTATTTTAATCCTGATATAACTTCAGTACAAGCGGTCGTATCGGCTAAATCATTTCATAGTAGAGGAGATTGGTGCTTTGACGTGTGACCTATCTCGATGGCAGGTCGCATGCGGAGGAGGGGTGCATGCACTATCTGTACATCTACTCTGCGCTTCTGTGTGTGTGTGTATGTCTGTGTATGTGTGTGTATGCGAGACAGGACCCCCGCCGAGCCCGCGACACTCAGGCAGACCGCCACGTTCAAACTTGATCATAATATATTGTAATTTTACAAATTATGACGAAAGTACCTACATTAAAAGGCAAAGATATAGAAAAATAATTTATATATTCGTAAGTTCTTAATACGAAGGTAATCGGTACAGCAACTTAGAAATTGGCGCTGCAATTTGAGTCTGTAAAACGCATCAATGATACAAGACCAAAATACTGATGTCACCCAGGAACATATGAGAGCCAATGTTATAGCGTCTAAGGACGCTGAAGATTGGACAAGATCGGGAAACGATGTACAAAATCTAATTTCAGCTCAGGCCGAGTTAAATTCACATAGAAACACAAAGCGAAGGTAACAGAGGCAAGCAGTAAAAATATTCCAAGGTCTATTATTTATATTACGTAGTTGGGTGTTTTGTGTTTTAGAACATCAATACCAATCAGCAGTGGATAGGTCTAATTTGTTAGTGTCATGTCCCATGGACAAGTACCTATGTGTAGGAGTACAACAGTGTACATCGCACAGCAGTGCAAGTGTTGTGTGCAGTGTTCCCGTGCGGGTAATTACCAAGCACCCTCATGCGCGGAGTGCGGAGGGCGCAGTGCACGTGTGTCGCCGCCGGCACTCGGTATCGAGGGCCACGTGGAGAGTGCTCTCCTGCCTCCTGCCTCACTACCGGGTGACGTCACCACACCTGCCTACACGTACAAAATCCGTGCACTCTACAAAACTCAACAACACCAAACTGCCTCTGATGACTACATCAGTACTCTCGCTGCATGATTCACTATTCGCAATGAGTTTAAACTCGTTAATAAGAATACGCCAAATTGCACAGCCTCCAGCTTAGTGGAGCTTTTTTGTGCTATGTCAAATCGGCCAACATATAACAGACATGAGGCATTTCACAAAGGTTTGCCTGTCTACTTATGCGTTATTTATAAAGTTGCCGCAAGTTTGTTGTTATATCAATATGGATTGCGATAAGGCTGCAGTGAGAGGCCGTCGGTTAGTGAGGCGTCGCTAATAGCCGTGACGCGGTATAGCGGTGACATCAAGTGATCAGTATCGCACGCGGCGCCGAGTAGTGGCAAGTGGTGGTTGCTGCGCTTATTCGTGAGCACATTAGCATAGTTATCAGCGCAACGCCGCGGCGCTGACCGCTGATTTCACCACTGCTGCGAGATCGCGCCAGTGTCAATATACTTACATAAATTTGCACCCAACGTAAACCTACCCCACAATAGTAAGATACCACGACCAAGTGTCGTGGGTATCACAAACTAAGAGACTTCAGACTCAAAACAAACACGCGGGGACCGAATCAGCGGCCTTTATTGGCATTTAACCACCGTTGTAATGCCGAACTGCGCCAACAGATATGTATATAAAAATAAAACTTAGCAGGTAGAACCCCAAGCAACCAATAAAAGGGCAGTTGTATTTCCGGTTAATATGAACCTACTGTTTACTGAGGCATAATACAAGCCACCCATTGCAATTTGCACGTTGTGCATTATTATTTTAATACTTTCATTATAGAGTAAATACAAAGTGATGGTAAATGGATTGTAGTGCAGATATACATCGTACTAGAGTACATTATGCTAGAGAGGTAATATGACAACAGATAACTGAACGATCTGATGAGTTCGCAGTTGAGGCAAGAGTTTCCATTTAGGATGACCGTGCTATCTTCATTCTTATGTTCTAACTTTCTACATGTAATTTGAACACCAAAAGTCCAAAATAGTTGGCGACATCCCTTCGAAGTGTAATTCAGCGCTCCAGCGCCCCTCGAAGCCGATAGTTTTCTCAAAACTATGTAAATTAAGGTCTCAGAGATTCGGAGCGGATGGGCCATGAATGGGCGCCGCACACACAACTATTTTCATTACAAGTGCCGCTCGAGCCCGCTCGTCCCGGTACCGACCCGCACCATGCGCGATGTTCACGCGCGAACTATTGTTACATCTTGCAAGCTCTTTATCAGGCATTGTTGTAAGTAATTGATACCGCAGCAGGCCCAATAATACAAGCTTCTGTCGTACTCTCTACTAGTGGACCGGCAACACAAGATTTCCGTGGTGCTTCGGGTACAGAGATCATATGGAGAGTCAACATTTCCATCCAGGTCAGCGGCAGTTCCGCGCAATTGCCATTAAAACTACTCATACATTTGTTAATAGACGTGTGTAGTTATAATTATTCTTAAAAAGATTAAAGTATAGGCTAATTCTCTTTATACTACAATTAATATAGTACTTATTGTTTTTATAAATATCATCGGATGTTTCGGTGTGCTTAAATTGCTGATAATGATCAGTATTAGAGATGGCCAGCGCTGCATGGCCGAGTGACGTTACGCTGTGGAGCCGCTCTACACCGCACTTTATATTCACAGCGCCTCCCGAGATTGCAAACAAACCATTAGGAATCACAGTTCGGCGGGGGCTGGCGCAGCGACGACACTCTTAGTGCTTACTAATGAGCCGCGCGACCGCACTCCCGACAAATCTGAGACGTTTTTAGGTTCTCAAACAATCACGAGACTGCTACAAATTGATACAATTGTTGTAACTTTTGCACGAACAAGTATTTTACCTTATCTTGTTATGTTATTTCATGCACGTAACTCTCTTGTATTCAGATGTTATTAATTCTTCAATTTGTAGCCCTATGCCTAGTTTGGGTACCCCTGACAATACTAGTTATAAGGATCACATTATTTTAAGTACAATTAAGTCTATATAAGTCTATAATCATTTTCATTTTCATCTTATTTTTATATTACCTTGTCAGGACACAATAAAATCACAAGTGAAAATAAATAATTTAATTTGTACCAGTTAATACATTAATTAATTAAAGACAACTATCACAAGGAAATGAGCGACGAGCCACAGAGCGATCGCTACAACGTGGAGTGCGCCGCGCGGGACGTCACGAGATACTACCACCTGCAACCTGCTCAGGATCAGAATATTACTAAATGTGCATCTCAATATGGCCTCGCAGGAACATTAATACTGTAACTCCATGTGCCGCGAGCCCAGACACATTGTAGACGCTCTCGACAGGATCACTAATCATTGCTGCATGCACATTTGCGAATTGAAATTACGCCTCCACAAATAATAGTTTTGAGATTGAAGATCACTCTCAGCTCCGATGTACATGCCAAACTAGATATGAAGTGTTTAGTAAGTGCGAGCGACCCAACCGATATGTACACACGCAGTGAGTCGGATGCGGTAGCTCTTCGCTTGCGCCGCTTCATGTTGCCGAATGAAGTGTTCAATAGAACATTACACGTTTACACCTCAGGGGCACCAACGTATGCTCGACCGCGAAACCGAGTCCCCAGAGGGTAAATAGTAATCATATCAATGTGTGCAATCAGCAATCAGGTTGCAAGTGATTATTACGACGACACTCGCGGGTCCCACGCGGCACGGACCATCACTCTGCTGCATGCCTCCTACAAGCGCGTCGTTATTACTAAAAGTTGACGACTTGGCTCGGCTCAAGTACGTCCACAAACATCATGTTTGTGTTATTAAGTCATGCAACCATAACCGTTTCGCTCCTTCGATATGTAACCACGTAACAGCGGAAAATACACCAAGTGGCTTGTTACAACTTGCAACATAAATCTCGCAAATGTTATGTACAAATCACACTTCACACATTTGGCGGCGTTACTGTCGATTAGAGCACCTCCGGGCTCCGACAGGCGCATCACATCAGGGCACGTCACGGTGGCGGCGGACAGCGTGGCCCGCCTCACTGCGGCGGGCTGGCGTGGAAGGAATCGACGGTGGCGATGACGCACACCTTGTTGTCGTGGTCGTCGGCGGCGGGCGCGGGGCTGGTGAGGTTCATGGCGTCGCTCTGCGCGTCGTCCTCGTCCAGCAGCGCGTGCAGCAGGTGCAGGCACTGGCGCCGGAACAGCCGCTGCTTCTTGGCCGGCAGCTCCTGGTAGTCGTTGTGGATGCCCCGGAAGAACTGGAAGTAGGCGGAGTTCTCGTCGGGCTCGAAGGTGTGCGAGCTGCTGCTGTCGTCGTTGTGCGAGTCGGGCTCGGCCTTGGCGCGCGCCGACGCCAGCTCGAACCACGGGTTAGGCATGTAAGGCTTCACGTCGACGCGCTCGCTCGCCGCCGCCGAGTCGGACAGCTCCATCCACGTGGAGTAGGGCGAGGGCCTCCTGCGAACGCAACACGGCGCCTCGTCACTAACGTGGTGTGCGTGGTGTGAGGGAGCAGTGGGATGGTGGGGTACTCACATGTCGGTGGCCATGTGCTCCTTGAGGAAGTGCAGCTCGTCAGCCAGGTACCAGCGCGACACCATGCGGCCCTTACCGGTACGCGCGCCGTGGATCTCGTTACGCAGGTGCCGCGAATACGAGTTGCGGATGTGCGACCACTTGCGACGCACGTCCGCCACTGCACACAACACACCACACGGTACATACATAACTACATTGCATTATTTATCTACCCTTGTCGGTATCATATTACTTTATTGGCAGTTAAGTTTAGTCCTCAGTTTCATCCTCTTCAGATAGGGACTCTGCTTTGTGAAAGTTATTCGAAAAACATGCAAGCGAAACCGATTACATTAAATTAACTATTAGAAATATACCTACATACATGGGACAAATCATTTTAACTGCACAATTTAAAATTCCCGGCATAAAATTGAGGCCTACGATACACAATGGGGTATTTTACTATAAGAAAGAAAAAATCTAAAAACTATAAATGTATATAGTAGAGCATTAAGCAATAAGTATATGTTAATTTCAGTTTTTATTTCCAAGGAATAAATTTTATAATTCGTTTTGAAAATTTCAATTTTTTTATCTGTCCTAAAAAGATGTGAAACGGCTGCCGCCATGATGGATAACGATTCTACGTCATTCCGCGAGTAGAATACCCCCTCCGGTGTCCAAGAGCTCATACTAACACAGGTTGTTTACTGGTTGAGTGACGTATCATTTTAAAGGAACATGGCGCCTAGCGTTTTCACATATTTGCGCGCATAAATTTAAAATTTAAATTTTAAATGGATTTTTATTGGACTTGCCGAGCGAATAAAAATTTGATATTTTTTTAAATAGTTTGTCTTAATCTTAGGAACAACTTAAAAGACTTTTTGAAAATGGGTAGATACCCCATTTAAATTAGTTTTTACTAAACCGATACGGCTGCAGTAACGGGGCCGATTAAAAAAAACAACACATGGAGTGGCCAAACAATAGGGTGGTAACTGGCAAGCCGGAAAAAATGCCACGTGCCCCGGCCTCGAGGGCCCCAAACGTGAGCATAGTACGGGGACCTAACATTTATACATAATACCTAGGATTACAATTAACTTAAAACCTACAGGGTACTTCATATTGAGTCAGAAACGTTTTTGTCTAGACGCAACGTTTAATGGCGCACCGCACATCACACTGATGGCGTAAGTACAGGAAAGGAATATCAGGAATATCCAAAAACAACAACGCACCTTATTAATTATTGTTTTCTTGTATCTACATACTTACAGTTACAAATACACTCATCAACTTAATGTTCACTCTTATGTTATGGGTATCAAAAATACGAAAGAATTTTCGGTCTCACAAACAACCCGGCCCGAAATAAATATTAGTGGAACACATTAGGTAGGTAACATTTGTCTCGGTGCGGGTTCGAACCCGCGCCCCATCGTTTAACAGCAGGCGTCGAACGAAGCTTTTAAATTAATCGCAATTTATAAAAATGGACAAAATGTTTTACTATAAATCTGGATCCTAACTTACAAGACTTGCGATATTGGGCTGGATGCCCTCTAGTAGTGTAGGTGCGTCCACATCAGCTACGAGGCGGTGCACGAACGTACTCAAACTTGAAAGGTACTGACGTGGGTGAGCTTATCACTATGCCCAACGTAAATTCCTATCCCAGGCAACTCATGTGAAAGGTTTTAAACATATGAACTCACACAAAGGAGATTTCCCGTCCTAGGAATCGATTCCAGGACCCCACGTTTCATACACTACACATGACGTCACTAGATCAATAAAGCGAATCCAGTTTGACATTCAGTAATCACGGATCGTTATTGAGGCCCGATCTATTTGTGAGTACTAACTTTATTGTGATTCCTTTCCTCAAATATTAGTAAATCTTTACGCGATTGGTGGTAAATACAAACTTAATGTAATAAAAAGACGAAACAACACTGGACAACGAGCAGTGAGCAAACCCGTTATCAGTGACTTAAGATAAGATTAGTAAACAAGCGGTACCGCTCCATCCCATTTCGTCGGCGACCTCCTTCCACAACAACTTGACGTTCGTGTAGTAGCTGGCGACGGGCATGTTGTTGCGCGCATACAGCAGAGGCCGCTCGCGCACCAACCGGATCATCTTGCGGTCGTCGGCCTGGTTCGAGTCCACCAGCCGCCCCACCGCCGCGTGCGCCAGCGACAGGGGGTCGTCGTGTTCTAGCATTTCACGTTTCACTGACATCACTACCCAAAAATCAATAATTTATCGCGGCATTTGTGCAAAAAATACACGTCACTCCGCGGCGAGGACGCTGGGCAAACACCGAACACGTCGACGCGCACGACGGCAGACACACACGCGCACCACGAAGCAAGCGCGCAAACACGGACATCTCGCTCTGCCACGAGGCGGCACGACACGCGCGACCGGGACGCACATAGAAACACGTGAAAAAGCAAGAGCGCAGACGCTCTCTTTGGCCGGCTAGTTTTTTAAATTGCCGGTTATCGATTCAGTCGAGGCCGGCGTTCTCAGCCGAGTTATATTTTTCTATCGAGTTTTATTTTCGGCCAACTGATTGAGAGTCGTGAGTCGCCGACTACATTACCTCATACCTACCAATAATATAAAAGTGGTTACTTTTATTACAGCTAATTACATTAAACATTAGGTAGAAATTTTCTAATTTTAACCGAATTTGTTGTAGAATTACTTTTATAAAATAGCTATTTACAAAAGACATGGTATCACTATTTACATATTCATAGTATTTTCTAATTATTTATTTAAATGGTATATCCATATTTTTCTTTTTATTGCGTTGAATGGCGAGACGAGTATGCCATTCGCCTAATTTTAAGAGATACGACCGCTCATAGACAGTAGCAAATCCAAACAACACTACGAATTACAAATCAATGCTTGGCATTCCACTGCGCTCGTCATCTGGAGCCATGAGATGTTAAGTCTTATTAAGTTCAGTAGGTACTCTAGCTACAATGTCCTTCAAACCGGAACACAACAGTGCATCAAACTGCTGTTTGGCGGAAGAAATAGATATTGCGGTGGTATCCATCAGGTCATCGGAGAATCTGAAATTGAGAATGCCTGTACACACCACGACATTTATGGACAAGTCATTCTCCGTACAAGCTGTTCGATTGTGGAAACTCACTTCCACATGTCGTGAGACGGGCGCGAACACTACCTTCATTCAAATCACAAGTCAAGGAGCACTATCTCTCTCACTGAACTCACATATTGCTGTGCTTTTACTGTTCCAATAACATTTATTATGTATATATCTATTTAATATTATATATATATATATATATAAATATTATATATATATATATATATATATATATATAATATGTATGTTTGTTGTATGAGTTTATATTTGTTTTATTTTATATTTTCTTTATCCATTTGTAATATTGTTATTTATCTATTTATATTTATGTCACTATACACCTTAGACTGCCCTTTCTCTCTCCTTTCTTCTATGTCCATCCTAAGGTTGCCTGGAAGAGATTGCCTTGTGCAATAAGGCCGCCGATTGTACTTATTTTCAAATTTTGTTATAACCTCTGTTTTTTTTCCCTGATGTACAATAAAGAATATATAAATAAATATCCAACCTACCCAGCCAGTCTCTCACATATGGAGACCTACCACCAGTAAACCTATTTTAATATACATATATATTTTTCTTACAAATGATACAAATCAAGGACTAAGTCGATAGTGAATGAATCATGTTATGTATTATTTTGTGAATATTCAGTTATTCAAAACTCTTTAAAATTATTTGACCATTTGACCTTTTCGTGGTGATGCTCACAAGCTAGGCCACGGGTGGTTAATAAATGTAAGAATTATATTTTTAATATTTGGCATATCATGTACTTTATATGGAAGCATGTAAGACACTTTTCTAATAAATTCCCATCATAATATACACTTTACTTCTTTATATTAGTAATGGTATCAAAAGTATATAGTTGTTAACCAAATTTTGAAGAAGAGCAGTTAAACAAATCCAACACACAATACATCATGAATAAATATACTATAGTACCCAAGATCAACAAATACAACAATGATATAATATCCAAATATTAATATTAACTATTAACATCTTTACATAACTAGAATAGAATAGAATTTCAAGGGTTTCAGCCATGGTCAAAATTATATTAATTATACTACATAGGATTTAACATGCGCAATATTAACACAATTGCCTCCACTATAGACTATTGTGTTCTGAAATTTGTTTGAGAGTGCAATGTGTGTATGCTAGGGCTATTAATTCTGGTGTTCCTACTACATTCACTTCACATGGAATACCTGTGACAAAGGAGAGGCAATGCTGCTTGCATCTAACACTCCAGTTGAAAATAAAACAGATAACACATCCAAAATCATTATATGAAATAGTCTTTATTTTACAAATAGTTGGCATAGTTTCACTTACACTTACTGACAAAATAAATGCATGGGGAAATATTATTACACAAACATTATAATTAAGTACAACTAAAATCTATATATAGGACAAAGGTAATTCAAAATAAACTCATAGCAAAATTATTACGTTGAGGTATGTATATCCACACTGAATTAATGCAAATGACAGTGTTTGAGGGCTTGGCGCTGCCTGCCTCTCCAGCTCTTAATCTAAAAGTAACCCACAACAATAGCAAGGCACAGCGAGGGCCAAGTGAGACCACCACACTGCACACTCGTCACAGCTTCAAGATGTTTCTAATTTCTTCAATAATACTTGTTCAGTAAATTATTACAAATCAAAATCTCATAAAAATATTATTTCATTAAAGTTACTACAGGATTATTATCTAAGAGTGTGCGAGATCATTCACTATCACCGAAGTCAGAGTTGTCATCCATTTCGTTCTCCGACTCCTCTTTCTTTTTCCTGGACTTGGCGGCAGTGGCGGTCTTGCCCTTTTTGCCTCTCTTCTGCGGCTTCTTCTTCTTCTCCTCGGGTGCGGCACCGTCGCCGCCGTTGGCGTTGTAAGACTCCAGGTCGACTGTGTACTGCTCCTTGGCCTTGGCGGCCTTCGCCTCCCATTCAGTCTTGTCGTCCATGCCGCGCCAGATCTCGCCCGCCTTTTTAGCGATCTCGGTCACTTTTAAGCCCGGATGATCAGATTTGATTTTATCTCTGGCGCTATTCAACCACAGCAAGTATGCCGACATTGGTCGCTTCGGTTTGTCAGACATGTTGTTTGTATCTGAAATAGATAAAAACAATATGGTTACTAGTAATCAATACTCACTGGTGTCTTATGTTTAATACCACATGGCTCATACCCATTAGGAACATTAATAGAAAAAACACGCATTAAGCAAGAAACACAAATAAATTCCTTAGGCGCGAAGTGAGTGTGCGTGTACAGCGATGCTTGCTCAATGCTCCCTTGTAATGGCAGAATCGGCCGACGCGCGGTGACGTTACAACAATAAATAAAACTCGTTACAGAATGCTTCTAATCTCAAGAGGCAGATTAATTAAACAATACATTATAAACCTGCGCACATTCTCCGATTAGCTAGCAAACAATGGCATTTTCCTAAAATCTATACTTAACCTACAAACACAAACTTTAACCTTTTGGCCTTTGTACGACGCCTATTTATTTCAGTAGGGCAAACAACAACCAATAATCAAACATTAGTAATAAAGTAATCAAAATATCTTACCTTAAAATAACAGACAGAATCAAGCAAAGTAAAACAATCGTATAAAAATGGCGGGAGGCGACAGCACTAGAATGCGTAACGCCAAGCTTTGCGTCGATGTCCAATAAAGCTGCGCGCCACTGCTCGCCACAGACAATTAAACTGCGCGCAGTACCACAGAATACAGATTATAGAAAATAGTAGTAAAACCTGCTCCCACAGATAAAGAAAATATTTTTAGCACCCAATGCTATCCGTCTTGACTCTTGACTTTACTCCCACATTTACTCCTTAGTCTGTGCTCTTGAGTCTTGCAACTTGTTGGACGAAAATAAAATATAAAAATCTAGCGGCCCGTCCCGGCTTCGCACGGGTGGACATTTATTTTTTAAACATGGCATAAACGTACAGTAAATGCAGGACATACCTTAATAATTATGTATTTAGCAATACTGTATCGCTGGCTCCCTTTTGGTACGGGAGTTGATGATTGAAAACAAAATGATAACAGAATAAATGACATTAACGGGTAATTTTTAAAAACATTCCACTGAGGTTTACAGTATAGGTAGGTATACTAATAATAATTAGAAACATTATGTACGGTCTACTACTTTTACTGTACAGTCTACGGTCAATATTCATATTAAGAAAGCAATTGGGTATTCTACCCATTTTCAAAAAGTCTTTTAAGTTGTTCCTAAGATTAAGACAAACTATTTAAAAAAATATCAAATTTTTATTCGCTCGGCAAGTCCAATAAAAAACCATTTAAAACTTAAATTTTAAATTTATGCGCGCAAATATGTGAAAACGCTAGGCGCCATGTTCCTTTAAAATGATACGTCACTCAACCAGTAAACAACCTGTGTTTGTATGAGCTCTTGGACACCGGAGGGGGTATTCTACTTACGAAATGACGTACAGATTGGCAAAAAAATGTAAAAATAAATGGAGGCGCCACTGAGCTGTTTATATGGCATCCCCGTATAGTTCAGTTTTTAGTTTTGATACTAAGTTTAAAATAAGATAAAAACATTCAATTAAATATAATTCAATCAAATTAAATTATTTAATAGCGGATAATGAACTAAAATGTTAACTTGAATAGTCACTATAAAAACGTATAAAGATCGAACTCGATCGAAAATCGACTCTTGATTTTAATTTAAGACTGAATGTTGGTAGGTTTATATAAAATGATTATATAAAATATTACTTTAATTATTTGGGTGTTATGTTTACAGTTTGTCATACGAGTTATGATAAAGGTGTGTTTGTCTTATAAAAAAATAAACCAAAATTTATTCATTTTGTTAGTTTATTTAGAACTTTAGTAACAACATTGTAATTTTCAGATAAAACATTTCTCAGTGTGTCTTTTAGTCTGAGCAACTCTTCTAAATATTCGATATCCGAACAGATCGATTCAGAACTTTTCTCAGAATAAGTTTTCGACTTCCATTGAAATTCAGTTTGTCCCTTGCCACCGGAAAAATTTCGCAATTTTAGGACCTGAAAATAAAGTAAATACTTAGCTATAGAAAATATTTATATTTATCCAACAACATAGCAATTGAATACAAAGTTATTATTCCTCTTTATTTTAACTCTTAGTTTTTTTTACATATTTTTATATTTAAAAAAACTAATATTATAAATACCAAATGCATATAAAAATATTATTATTATAAACTATAATATACAAGAAAGATTACAACTTCAAGCTAAATTACATTAAAGTAGTACCTGTTTTCTCACTGTGTAGAGGAACTGAACTTTTTGCCTGATGGCACATAAACCAAAGTTTCTTTTTCGGACGACCTTGTTTATGTTTTCCAGGTGTGGATAATACACCCTTATTTAGTTGCTCTTCACGAGCAATTTTTCTAACAGTATTGACGGATTAACCTGAAAATTATGTAGAAATTAACACATCATTGATTAAAAAGAATTATCAGCCTCTGTAGCGCAATTGATTATACGCCGGCTGTGAAACGCGAGGTCACGGATTCGATCCCGAGCACCGAGTTTTTTTTTTTTGTGTAATCCACAGGCATTTGTTTCGGGTCTGGGTGTTTGTGAGACGAAAAATATGACGTTTTTCTGAGTTTCCCACAACAGAACACAAGATTCGATCTTAGTGTGGGGTCAGGACTATGTATGTGACTGTTGGGTGTATTTACTATTATTAAGATAAAAACCTCCACTTTTTAAATCAGAAATAGTGTTCAAAGATATAACTAATTATTGGTGAATCAAGCAAAAAAGTATCAAGTTGTGGTAGTCAATCTCTAAACTGATTCTATCACTTGAATGTAAACATAACCTAAAGGCTTGATAATAATATTGCTAATTATGAAAGAATACGTAGAACAAGAATTAAAAACCACTCTATATCCATAGAATAATATAAGATTAACTGAAATATAACAAAATAAACTTCCACTTACCAGTCATATCGGCGGTTCTTTGGTAAATATCATCGAGGTCCGATAAACTTGTTTTTGCTTAATATTCTGCAAGATAGCGTGAGTAAACTTTATAAATAATTTCCCTTGCGGAAGTCCTAATAGTTTTATTCATTTTGTATCACTAGTCGCTTCAAATAAAGGTTCTCACTGCAAGTATTTGACTAAAAACGAAAACTTCAGCGCGGAATCCAATGAAAATAAACAAATGTCAAAGATGTTACAATGTAGCCAGGTGAAATAAAGGATTAGTTCCATTTTTACACTTTCTTGCCAAGCTTTAGAATCGTTATCCATAATGGCGGCAGCCGTTTCACATCTTTTTAGGACAGATAAAAAAATTGAAATTTTCAAAACGAATTATAAAATTTATTCCTTGGAAATAGAAACTGAAATTAACATATACTTATTGCTTAATGCTCTACTATATACATTTATAGTTTTTAGGTTTTTTCTTTCTTATAGTAAAATACCCAATTGTTTGCAAGAGAATGAATCACATATTTTTTTTTCTTGCAATTAAAATAGTCTATATTAATCAGTGACAATAATGCATTCAAATGGTGAAAGAATTTTTAAAATCGGTCCAGTACTTTTTGGGCCAAATCGTTACAAACATACTTACCTACATACAAATCTCACCTCTTTAAACGTAGGTAATCATAATATACCGGGTATATCAAGACTGCGACCGAAAACGAAGCCGGGTGGTAGTTTTAGTGGTTACAGACACAATGCAAGTAAAAATTTCGCAAAATAAGCGATTCTTTTGCAATTTTTTAAAAATCTTTGTTTTTGGTAGTAAATACCTAGTTTTAGCGAAAATAGTAATTTAAACACTAACATACCATTGCGTCTTAAAAAATAAAAAGGTGTACATCATTATTTTTGGGAAAACTATGTTTATATCACGCAAATACGACGATAAGTAAAATATTACCAAAAAAATAATTGCCTTTTTTGTTTGCGAAATTTTTTATTGCTTTGTGTCTGAAGTCACTTATGAAAAAAAAATGAAAAATATATTATATTTATATGTATATTCAGTAGGTATGAGAATAGGTTTATAACATATTTTTACACCCCTAAGTGCTAAGGGTGGTTCACCCCAAAAAAAAATATTTTATTTTTTAGACAAATTTTTTTGGTATTCTTTTTTTATGACGCAGCATTAAAAAATACATACAGCCCTAAATTTTCAACCCTCTGCGATCAACCCCTATGTTTTAATAGCATTATATAAAAATGTTATGTTGGTTTGTGTACGCTTCAAAAACTCGAGAACGGCTGGACCGATTTGGTTAATTTTGGTCTTGAATTATTTGTGGAAGTCCAGGGAAGGTTTAAAAGGTGAATTTGGTCCACGGGAAATTTTTTTTTATTCAATTATTGAAGTGAATCTTCTTCATACAAAATGTTCATAGGTTTCGCAACTGTCAAACATTTAATGTTCACCCCGTCGATACAGTAAACTCTTCCCTCAAATTAAAGAACGTATTTAAAAAAAGGTTCCGAATCGACAACATATGTCCACAATATTCGGATAATGGCGTTTTTTAGATTTTAATGTTGTATCGAAAATCAAAACCACTTAAGTTATTTCTATGAAAAATTATATTTCAGCTCTTGATTACAAACGAAAAATAATAGCGACCAACGATGTTGGAAAAGAACATTATGGAGGTGAAATAAGGAATGACATGTTGTATGGAAACCAAAATCGCTGAGCCGTCCATATTACTGATCCGATTTTCTTTATTCGCAATCGCTGAAGTTTTTAATGTCAAAAAATCGTAAGGCACACTATTTGGGTATAGAGCTACATGGGATAGAATAGAGAGAGAGGGACGGGACAGGATTGGACAGTTGACAGATTTCATTTGATGGGATAGAATAAAAAGTAAAGGCACGGGATGAGACAGGTTGGATAATGAAGAGAAAGAACGGGACAGATCGGGAAATGACTTGACAGACGGGACGGGATTGTGGAGGACAGGTCATAGTTAGAAAAAAATGTGACAGTAGGATAGCTAGGTCGAGTTTAGGTTTCAAGAGGTTTAGGTATTCAAGAGTTTGTATGAAAAATAACATCTATCTGATCTGGAATGGAATCAAAAGATATCTGCACCCAGGCGAAGCTGGGATGGGCCGCTAGTATTAGTATAGATATATTATTGTTATCAAGTTTATAAAATATATTATGAACAATCAACAATCTTAGTATTTTATTGATCAGAATATGTAATTGATTTTTACGATTAAAACTTGTAAATATATATTATTATTATTATACCTACTAGAATCATATCGATGACTTAATAATTTAAATTTGAAAGAATTGAGTAAATGTTAGTTATCAGTTATTCCATAAACAACGGAACAAATAGTAAATTATTTAATTTAATAGGTTCAAAATCTGTGGAGTAAAACGCCTTATCAAAAAAACTTAGCAACCCGAAACTCAAACTATTATTTTAAGAAAATTATCAATGCGATCTAATATTATTAACAGTAAATTATTTGATATGTATGAAAATTGATAAGATTTAAATAGGCACATATTTTTCAATGCTTTATTTTACACGAAAATAAAATATAATAAAACAAACAAAAAATTAAACGTACAAATGGCGGTGTAATCGCTTTATGCAACATCGAACAGACAACCATGGGATGGATTTAAGCGAAGGAGAAAGAGACGGCAGTGTTGTAAACAAAGAATACAATCTAAATAAAACATATAAATACACATACATAATATACATACGTAACATATAGACATAAATAAAACTATAAAAAAACTTGAAAGGTGTCAAGGGACACCCGGATGGAACGAAGTTCGATTTATTATTTTTTATTATTTATAACGACGACGATTAGACGAAACGAAAATAACTGGCTTGCTTTCTATGAGAGAGAGAGAGAGAGCAGACAGAGAAACACGCGCACGCTTACAACTATATCAAAAAGTGTCGTTACAACCTTTACATAAATAATAAAAAACCCAACGAATTGATAACCTCCTTTGAAGTCAGTTAAAAATTTAAATTATAAGCAAATAATTAAAAACAAAAAAATAGTTCCTAAATTTTTAAATTTAGAATGTCAAACTCAAACGTGGAATAAAAGTGTCGGTACACCTTTTGGTCTTAATTTTTTCCGTCTAGCCCCCTTTCGCAACGCGCGATAAGGAACTTCGTTCCAATAGATAAATATACAATTACATACATAAATACTTAATCCACAAATTACCAAATTATTAAAATAAAGGAAATAACACTAATATTTGTTTAAGGAGAAAGCTAGTGTTCTTTAACCAGCTTTTATTTTATTATCAACGAGTATCTATACTTTATAGCCAACAGAAAAAATATGCTTACGATTTGTGAATTGTGACAATGATTTATTAGCTCAATAGCCCTTTTGGCGACAATAAATTATATCCGCATCAATTTTTTTATATAGTAAATGATTATAGTTCAAGTCTACAAATATAAGGTAAATTAAGGGAAATTCGCTCTATCTTTAGGGACATATTAAAGAGAAGGAGTTTGAGATAGAAGTGCCGTCGTGTGCCGGGTCGGTCAGTCACTTCCTTGATTCCTGAACAGGGTTGAGGAGGTCGACGCGACGGTTGGCATCTGCGTCATACTCGTGAACGGGTGCTGCTTGTTTGTCTGCCCGATTTGCTTAAAATAAAAAAATTTAAAAATGTTTTGTTATTTATTGCTTTGGCAGAACAGTGTACACCGATTCTGCGTTCTGGGGGACTGCACTTAACTCAGCCGTACAAATGACCAATATTATTATCATTCCATTGATAATTAATATAAATTATTTTTAAACTACTCTAAATAAAACTAAGACTTCTGTAGAGTCACTGTATCGTAAACTTGTTTTGAAAAGAACAACACTAGAGTTTCTTGGTCGTTCTTCTCTAGAGAAAATAGACCTATCAACCGGGTGGTATAGAAAAAAAGCGACTGAATCTAAATAATGTATAACATTTTAAAGATTCAATAAAGTATGTGGTAGTGGCAAAGCCATGCTGGATTCACGACTCAGCATGAATGAGCACGTACGCCCGGTTCGGTACTACTGTCTCATAAGGGACTGACGTGAAGCGATAGCTTTGCTATCGCGTTTCGTTCGGTAAATGCGATTGCCGGATGCCCAATTCCCCTTTTCTTTTCTTGTGCATAGTCCTTCCCGCTCCCCTCCCGATTTGATGGTCCGGCAACACATCCATGATCCAAGCGTTGTGGTTGTTCATGGGCGGCAGTGATCACTTAGTGTAAGCGAAATTTGACGAAATCTTGGGATCTTCGAGAGACTACATGCAAGCGAAGCGAAGATATCGCCACCGAGAAGACTCCGCCCACATTTCAAGCGGGCCGAAGACTACGACTTCATCACTCGGGGGGTCGTACTTAGCGACGATTAGCGAGTGGCAAACTAGCACATTTCAATTTATTGATGTGTACACAACACAGTATTTTGGCAAGAGAAGAACAACGGGCTGGATACTGGCAATCGAGAATCAAACCTCGAGACCACGTCCAGCACGCCTGTAGTGCCAGAACGGCCTACAAGCGAGACAAAACACTTAGGTACTTACTATCCGTACTATCAGATGACCTAATTGCTCGTTTTTTTTAGTATAAGTAACTGACATCATGTTTACGAGCAACTCCTGCGACGCCAACCATCACTCCGTCACCCTGCTTAAATCGATATATGACTTTACCCCGTTTCACATTGGAGACAGCTGAGGTGTTGGTAGGTACTAGGTATTGATATAATTCACCCTCAAATCTCAGACGGAATAATAGTATTGTGTAGAAAAGTAAGGGTGTCGATACACTGTATTGTCGGCTGACGGAGGTGTGGCTTTAAAACAGCACATCTGCTTAGCAACAGTGTATTAACATCACGAACTCGGTACGCGTTACACTGTACGATATAATAAGTACGTGCCGGCTCCCCTTGGTCACCTGCGCCGCGCCTCGCCGCGTGCGCCGCGCCGCTCCGTGTCGTGGTGGGTTATGCTGTGGGACTGTGTAGTGTGTGGTAATGTCAGCGCCGCGCCCGCCATGCCATTGCAATCCTTTGAGCGCGGCATTTTTTTAAACATGTACAAATAAAATAAACGGATCTTGAACATGTTCGCTTAAACATTAGCATATTTATTCATTACTAGAAGTCGAGCGGCGGTCGAAATTGGACCATAATTCATCTTTAATTATTGTTATTAATTTAAGAAAAGTAATTAATATAAAAAATATTGAACTTTTGACGTAATTTTATTTGACATTAACAAAATTATGCAAATTTGCCGCATCTAGATATTAGGTTGGGTCTTATTCAATGTAAACACTTTTGGAATTCTGTTTTATTACATCACCCGTCAATGAAATACAGATAATTTTACGTTGGTTGGACCACAGAATACTTAACTCTGTGGTTGGACCCTCAAGTTGAAATAAAACTACTTTTTACGGATTTTATCGCGATTTAAAATGGACCTAATTATCATTTTTTTGTTTTCATGAAGAACATTACTTTTTGAAGTGATACTTTTTAGGCTTTTTAAATTTATTTACCTATTTTATGTTCCAATGAATAGCGAGACGAGCATACCAGGCGCCTTCAACATCAATATAATTTTCAACAATTCAAATAAAAATAATAATTGGTACGTTGATGCCGTATTTAAACGTTATAATTAAATGTTTTTATATTATTATTTTTGTTCCATTAGGTACCGACCGCCTACGTCATCTGTAATTATATGACAGAATATGGCAGCATGCAGATTTTTTGTTTGTATACAGGTACTTTTTATATAGAGACCCGCTGAAGTGAATATAAGAGACGACTATACATATTAGTGTGGTATTAGGCCGGGCGACGCGACGCATGGCAGCTGCGCGTCAATGCAGATAGTAAGAACAGCGCGCTGAAAACTTAGCACGTCATGTAAGTATCTCGCTTTTAAAATCTTAAATGCTATGCCCGGGACAGGAATTTGTTGCCGGCATGGAAGTTGTCAGTTTTGTTTTGTTTTGTTGTTGTGTTTACAGTTTATTGTATATACTATATAGTGGCTGAAACACACTCGAAATTTGAATGGTAGTTATTAGTGGCAACGCTGCTTAGTGCTTATCGCTTCGGAGACTCAGGCGTGAGTTTTAAGATTTATGTCCCTGAAGCATGTTGCACATTATACCAATACATATATGAATGTGTAACATTTGAGCATTTATGACAGGCACAAACCATTCAGTGGAATGCGAAAAATTGACGGCGCGACATTTTTGTAACGTATTTAAAACACCATAATATCGATATTTTCGAGAATCGAGAACCGTTTTAATATTAATTTTTCGTTCATCTGTTACTGCCCTCGCCACCCGCTGCTACGCGCGCACAGATTGTGTACACCTATGGTGTTCACAATGGTCAACAAAATAACGTCCGCTTTTTCATAATTTCAACGTATCATGAATCATGAAGCAATATGAAATGAAATTAATTGATATTTATATTGTTAAAAAACTTTAATACACTCATTGTCAGTCACGTATTGAGAAATTTAAATATCAGTAGGTAATTATTATTCGTTAAATAACTTGTCCATGGGTATAGCGCGCTGCACGTACGCCACAATCGAGTCTGCGCAGTCCTCACTATACACTACACAATACAAATAGTACAGTGCACACGGCACGCGCACACAATCGTGTGCGCTGCGACCCTCACACACCCCTCACTGCACACATGACACCGCGTGAGTGTCAACAGTCTAAAGTCAGTTGGCTGGGGCCGACGCCGCGGGGTCAGCGCGCGCTGGCGGCGGCGGCAGCGGCGGCGGCGGCCGTGGCGGCCGTGGCGGCGGCGTAGTGTGCGTAATCGGCAAACAGGTGGTGCAGCCAGGGGTAGAGGCGGGCCGCGCGGCGGGCTCAGGAGGGCTTGCGCTCGTCGTCGTCGGGCGGGTCGGGCGCGTCACTGCTGGAGGAACTGCCCGCCTCCTGCGCCCACAGGCTCGCGTAGTTCTGCTGTTCGGCCACGAGCGCCTCCTCGGCCTCGATGACCGCGTTGAAGAGCGTCTTCTTGATCTTGATCTGCGCGGGGAAGGGGAAGCGCTTAGTGGACTGGCACATGCTGTTGAAGAAGATGTCTAGCGGGTCGGGCAACGGAGGCGGCGAGTCCCGCTTGCGCTCCAGGTAGTGCGCCTCGGTGAACTGGCGCTTGTTTTGCGCCTTGCACAGGTAGTCGAGCTTCCGGTCGATCACGGTGAGGCGCTCGCAGCTCTTGCGCTTGGGCGAGGACTCCGCCTCCGACTCGGAGTCGTCGGAGGAGTGCGCGTCCCCGTTGGGCGCGTGCGCGTGCGGGAGTGAGTGCGCGTGTCCGTTGTCGTGCTCGTGCGTGTCGCGCGTGTCGTGCGCGTCGTGCGCGTCGGGCGGCTCGAGCGCGGCGGCGGCCGTGTAGCACGACGACTCCGCTTGCTTCTTTCTGTTGCTCATGTAGGGCTGCAGGAACTGCATCAGACCCATGTACTTCCACGGGTAGTTCTTTTTAGTGGTGTTGCTCGGGTCCTTAGCCAACATTTCTGTCTGTCTCTTTAGTGCGTCCCGATAGCTGTCACGTAGCTTCTTCCATTTTAATTTCACTTCCTTAACTGTGAACAACATGTTTTCGCGTTAGCTTATTGTCAGTTGCAACATGTTTCCTCTTAGATTACCTAGGTACTTACTACATAATATAGACAATAGGTATAGAAAGCCTGAATCAACTAGCGAAAAACAGTTAATCAACCACGGTTTTTCAATATAATATTATAAGATACACAAATGGACCAGAAACCCTATTTAAAGTTGATAACAATTTTGAAAAAAGATGGCGCAGATCGCGCCGAGATAAAACGTAAGTCACTTGTAACACAGCTTGTAATTTGTAAACAAGTATAAAGCCGTCGTCGCCATCGAAAGATATTACTTTAACTACCTAACTTTCATTTGTTGATACTTATTTAGTGGACCTCATAATATGACAGTCGCTTTGACGGCATATAAATAAGATAGCGTATAAAGATGCATATTATTGCATGGGAATCCTGGGTGGCGACTAGCGAGTGTAGTGTGGACGCGCACAAGCTACATCCGCGCGACGCTCGGCGGCGGCCGGCGCACATGTTCAGCAGGGTCTGTGTTGTAGCGTAGCGGCGACGCATGTGTGCGTGCACTGTGCAGCCGGCCGTGCCTGTGTGCTGGCGCGTGAGGGGCGCGGGGCGGGGCGCGGGCCGGGCGCGCCGGCCGCCAGCGGTGGCGCGGTGAGCGAGTGCGCTGTGCGCTCCACACGTTCATGCGTACGTAGCAGGCGCCCGCTTACCCGACGAGAGATCGGTCTCCTTCATGACCTCGGCCCAGGCGGCGTCCTTGAGCTCCTGGTCGCGGTACTCGATGGCGGTGGTGTTCCACAGGCACGGGTACTTGCGCACGGTCTCGATGAAATGTTCCATAGCGGCGTGCGGTTCGCGGCGCGCTGCGGGCTCGGCGCGGGCGGTGCGCGGCGGCGGCGGGCTCGCGCGGCACACTGAGCGGCGGCGGCCGGGGCCGGGCGCGCGCACCGCCGCCGCGGGGGGCAGGCGCCGCAGCTGCGAGCCCGCGCCCGCCGCCAGCCGCCGGCCGCACACCGCCCGCACCTATACCTACACAGTACACAGTACGCACCGCGCTTCAAATATTTTTTATAGCTCGATACTCTGTGCCGATACCGCCGCGCTTTCTATTTGCACAATAGAAACATCCACCGCACGCGGCCGCGAGCCTGTCGATACATTATGCTTTATGAAGCGAATGTAAATTATGCGCCGGTGTTGAGTGCTGTGTGGCCGGGTCGAGCCAACGCCGCATCCGAGCCCGACCACCTGCACCACCACGACTACGGCGCGGCGGTCACCGAGCTGATCATAATTATGAATCTTCCTCTTTAATTCTTGCCAAAACCTCTCTTAGGTACCTACTAGCTAAAGCTTATGGTTAAACTTGCATAGAGAGTTCCATAGGCACAATATTTACATAAAAAGGGTTAATTTGAATCAACCAACTATTAAGTTAATCTAATGTTCCATACATTTTGCATAATATAGAGAGCAACAATTTTAAATTAAGCAAATAGTCGCTATTACTATATTATTAGAAGAGTGTTAACATTGCAGGGGTACACCGCGGCGCGGCGCGGTGCGGCGGCGCGGCTCCCCAGCGCGTCCGTGCCCCGCGCCAGCCGCCTGCCGTCACACGCGCTCCTCACATTATATTTTATTCAAACCCGAAAGCAATACCGGCGTGCGTTGTGGTCTGTTGGTAACGGACTGGACGCGGCTACCGAGGCAGTGATCGCGGGTTCCAATACCAGGGCATACCTCTGACTTTTGTGCATAATGTGTCTATTGGTAGTCTATTACTTCGCATTTTAACGCTGAACAGACCCAGAAGATCTTTTTCGGTTGACATGTACGCTTTAGACCCTATTGCATAAATAAATATACTCGGTAAACAGCAGGAAATTGAGCCGATACCGAGTAAATATACTCGGTATCGGGTCAATTTCCTGCTGAGAATGTCGTGGTCATGGTGAACACAATCGATTGCTTTGGATAGATGATAGAATACACCTAATGCATCCTCAGAATTCTCCCAAGCATCAAATATGTTATTTATAAGCTCCACACCAGCACCAATAGTGGAGCGACCCCGTGTGAAACCAAATTGTTTACCATGAAGTATTTTATTAGTAATCAATTGAAAAATCCAACATCGCTTCGCCCGACCTGGGATTCAAATCCGAGACCTCTCGTAATGTAATCGTACCATAGTCTGTAGTACAAGTACGCCACCGAGGCAGTCGATGGTCCTGTTTTTGTATTAATTCAATCACCACGCACTATAACGGCGATGGATAACATTGTTTTTAACATTTCTTTTTAACTGTATTTTTTTTGTGTGTGCAATAAAGTGTATATAAATAAATAAATAAATAAATTGTTAAGAAACGTGCTTACCTTAGCGATTACCATAGCCATAAGGAATTCTATGGAAGGTAAAGTCCACCAACCCGCCATAGGTCAGCGTGGTAGACTATGGCTTAACGCCTCTCAATCGTTCTTTCGATTGTAGAGTAGGCCCGTGCCTTGCAGTGAGACGTATATGGGCCGATACAGATACAATAACATATACGAGTATATACAGGGTATATCAAGACTGCGACCGAAAACGAAGCCAGGTGGTAGTATAAGTGACTTCAGACACAATGCAACTAAATATTTCGGAAAAAGAAATCAACTTATTTTTGGTAATTTTTTACTTATTCGTGTATTTGGGTGATAAATACATAGTTTTCCTGAAATAATGATGTAAAACTTTTTGTTTTTTAAGACACAATGGTACGTTAGGGTTTAAATTACTATTTCGCTATAATTTTGTATTTACTACCCAAAAACAATGATATTTAAAAAATTGCAAAAAAATCTGTCGCTTATTTTGCGAAATTTTTATTTGCATTGTTTCTGTAACCACTAAAACTATCACCCGGCTTCGTTTTCGGTCGCAGTCTTGATATATCCGGTATAAATATAAATAACTCAATCCCTAAAGGGATGAAACGAGTATTTGAAACGTGTACCTATCGTTTATAATAGATGCATCAATTCGAAAATGCGCACGATTGTTCCTGCCTTCAAATAAATAAAGAGACTACATCTTCGAGCATTTTCAGTACAACTCTCTGCCGACTGTGAATATAAATAAATAATAATTAAATGGTTTTTCAATGACTGGACCAACTTTGATGGGATTTTCAGTGACAGGTAACACATTTTTGCGTGACTGATATGGGCTATATGCAATTACCCATCAAATTTCGTTTCGCAAAAAAGAAACGTAATTAGGCTTCTTAAATATGTCGGGTTCCCTGAAAAAATCTAATAAGTATAGGGCTGATGACATCATTTAAGCATCGAACAAGTCAGTCTGAGTGATGCATCACCGTGTTAGGGCTGCCGGGCTAGTTCGATTGAGTTTTCATGGACTGTTTGTACCTGCAGGAAATGCGATATCTGTGGTGTGGAAGTAATAAATATTTGCTCCGGGTGGCCAGTGTGGCAAAATTAGTCAAACTGTATTGAAAAGCGTCTTTGTTTAATTTTAACAAACATCTTCACAAGCCGTCACACATTCTGAGTTTACACAAGTTTCGTACTTGCTACTTACAAAAATGCACGAACAACATTCCTTCCGACCCCGAGACTTCCAGTGCTGTTTGCCGAATTAGCGCAAAATTATCCTCATAATCAGGCGCAGGATGAGCTCTGCAGAATATTCCTTCCCCGAATATTTGCAGAGAGATTTTTGCATGTCATAGGACATGCTCGAGTCCTCTGTCCTGCTGTAACTCTTTTGCCTCTTGGCGTCGGCCCCACGCGCCACAAAACACGTGCACTGAACACTGCACCTGCGGATCCTCACACTGAAACGACCGAAACCCTAACAATAGCTGTTGCCAAATTGTAAAAATTAAGTTAACCAAATCCGCGATAAAATCCGTAAATGTAAGAAATTATATTTCCGAATCTTGTGTGTAAGATTTTCGTCTCGAGGAGTCCTGTGCTCAATAGTGGGAGCCGGGAGGATGGGCTGATACAGTGCGGTGAGCACAAGATGAGTAGGTACATTATCTAAGTTGTGGAACTTAATTAAGGCACATACCCAACACGCATACGAATAAAAATATACCTATGTACGCAGTTTGGCATTTATTACAATGTAAGTCCATATATGAACATAATATGTACTACACAAATATGGAAAATCGCCCAGAACAACATAAATACAGTTTAGTTTACTCTTATGTGGACCGACTTCAATGTGCCGCTACAAAGTAACAGATAATAAATTATATATTTCATTGCGCTACTACTCACTCTCACTAATCGTTCCCTCAATGCTGAGGATCGTGACCCCTGTCCTTTGGTCGAGTCTAGGACAGCTGATCTCCAGACTAGACGGTCCTCCGCCAAATGCAGCGCCTCCGGGATAGTCATGACTAGCGTCTTGCTTATTTGATCAGACCATCGAGCTGGTCTACTGGCCACGTGGTCTGCTCCCCTCGACCTTTCCTAACAAGATAGATCGTTACAGTTTGTCAGGGTTTTTCCACGCCACATAGCGTAAATGCAGTGTTGTGTTCCGGTTTGAAGAACAATGCAGCCAGAGTAACTACTGGACATATTGAGACTTAACATCTTATTGTTTTGTTTTGAAGGCGTATGCTCCTGAGTTGGCTCCAGTATTAACGCGTATCTTTCGGCACTCCTACTTCACAGGCGTAGTCCCGGCTTCATGGAAGACAGCTTTAGTGCACTCGATACCTTAAAAAGGCGACTGCTCAGATCGATCCAACTACAGGCCCATAACCATTACCTCCTTGCTCTCGAAGACAATGGAATCCATTGTCAACTGCCAGCTTCTTGGGTACCTAGAGGACCATCAGCTATTAAGAGACTGCCAATACGGTTTCCGTAGGTCCCGTTCGGCTCGTGGTCTTCTGGTGTACCTAACGCATAGATGGGCGAAGGCGATTGAGTGTAGAGGGGAGGCGCTGGCCGTTAGTTTGGATGTAGCAAAGGCCTTTGACAGTTTGGCATAAAGCACTTTTGTAAAAGCTTCCTTCCTACGGGATTCCCGAGAAGTTGTGCAAATGGGTACTGTGCTGTGCTGTGAACGCTGGTGTCCCACAAGGCTGTGTGCTATCGCCCACGCTATTTCTTCTGCATATTAAAGATAAGCTGCAAATTAGCGGCATACATTGCTATGCGTATGACAGCACGGGTGGTGCCTTATATACCAGCCGAAACAATATCTCTCGGGAAAATGTCTACGAGTGCCGAAACAAACTTATGTCTGAAGTCGAGTCCTCGCTGTCCAGAGTTTCAGATTGGGGCCGACACAACTTGGCCCAATTTAACGCCACCCAGACACAAGTTTGTGCGTTAACCGCAAAAAAAATCGCCTTTTGTTGTATCGCCTCAATTCCAAGGCACTCCTTTAACTGCCACAGCCGGTATTGGAATTCTTGGTGTCGAGATATCGAGTGACGTTCAGTTCCGCGGTCACCTTGAAAGTAAGGCCAAGTTGGCCTCTGAGAAGCTTGGTGTGCTCAACAGATCGAGGCAATATTTCACTCCGCCTTCTCTATCGCATATTATATAAGATTCGCTTTGCATTCTCTATCGCATTTACCACGGGGAGTGCTCTGGAAAATTGTTTGGACTTATCCCTGCTGCTGAGTTCCGTCACCGTACAACGCGGCAAACCTCCAAATACCATATCACCTTGGAGGTTGGAAATCCACCACAGTACTCCCGACACTTTCTCCCACGTACTACAAATCTGTGGAACCAACAACACCTTAAAGGCGGGCAACGCATCCCCATATGGTGTTGCAGGAGCGGCAGTGATCACTTACCATTAGGGGAACCGTTTGCTCGTTTGCCCCCTACTACATGAATAAAAACTTATGTCTCAATTCTGAGAGCACACCATCCGGTGAGCGCAGTGGAATGCCAAGCAACGCTTTGTGAAAATTTTCCAAATGAAATCATTTTTTTTAATATGAAAGAAATCCTATTGTTTTTCCGACGTTTTTCAATTTTTTAATTTTGAACGAAACGAAACATACTGATAATCGGGGTGAATCGAAAATCAAGGGGATATAGAAACAAACTGATCGTGTTTATTTGATCAAAAGTGTTTATGAACAATCTAGTCTCCTTGTGTTTACTATGTATTAATAAGAAAGAAACAACCTGTATGTATTTTACCAATGTCAAATTAACTTTACAATTGCAGCAGACAACAGTTTAATATTACCAGAGGTCTCTAAATCAATTTCCCTGTATTTCCTATGGGTATAAAAAAAGAAACCACGTTTTTTATATGTAAATGAAACATATACCAAATATTGAGCCTGCATAAATATAACGGTGAAAACCGCATCTCATTTTGTGCGTAAGTTTTTGCGTAATGCGCAGGTAAATAAAAAGAAACAGCCTGTTTGTAAATGAAATATATACCAGTTTTCAAGTTGGACCTGCACCAATATAACTGTGAAAATTGCATCTCTGGTGTACATTATTTTAGGAAAACTATGTATTTATCACCTAAGTTCGACGATAAGTAAAAAATTACAAAAATGAAAATGACGACTTTTTTTGCGAGTTTTTTCTTGGGGTTTGCAACACTGTATTCACATGTCACAACACACAAACCGTTATGTTTTTTGTCATTGGCGTAGCACAGCAACACAGTGCTTGTAGCCAGAAAGAAGGAGAAAAAAAAAACGTTTTGCTTTCCTTGCGTTCGCGCCATTGCATAGTGGTTGTGTTATTTTTATAATTTCGCTTGGCATATTATATTATTGAATAATAAAATAAGCATCGCAAATGTGGATATATATTATGTATAAAGAAAACTATGACAAAAAACGATGTAAAAACTAGAGTAAGGAGAAAATAAAAAGTGTTCCGTCCATCCAACCCCCAAGTTTTATTGCACCCACAGATTACTTAGATCACATTGCACCCAATCCTTTTAAAAGTTATTTACTACATTGTATATTATCATTTGAGTGTATTTTGAAATGTAGGCAGCTGGGACCAATATCTGTAAGGGGAGTGGGCATGCCCCTTACACAACACAACAATCATGATAGGTATAAGACATAAATAAAAGATGGCGCTAGTTCCGAATCATAGCACCACGATGCCTATTGTAAGTTACGGCCTACGGGGTTTGTTCTTTATTTCCCTTGGTTTCACACATAGATTATACTACATCTATGGTTAATCTACATCTATGGTTTCACAGGTTTGTTTTTGTGTGTGTTTTTGTGTTTTTGACGTTTCCACCTGCGATTGTGATTGTATGATCCACATAATATTTTGTTGTTGCTTCATGTGAATGCTTAATAGATATAAAATCGTATAGCCGTTTGGAACATAACATTACTGAATGTTTCACTGCAAGTAATCAAATTCATTTGTAAGAGATAATAAGATGGGTCTATGTGAATACAGTGATCAGAAAACATATTGAGAGCGAGGGGTAAGCAGAGCTTTCGGCGCGGCATAGAGAACTTAGCTGTGAGCAGTGAGTACAGCTGTGCAGTGTGCACTGGTGGTGCACTGACTGCTGAGATGGAGGGTCACGGCGACGGCGAGCGGGAACGCGTCCTGTAAGTGAGCCTTGTTACGTTCAACACAACGATATTAACATTCGTCTCTAGTAAGCTCTAGATCTGGAGAGCAGAAATGTTGACAGTTATAGAAATTTTGTTATCGAATCATTGCTTTCAAGTTTCAACATAGTAACACAGAATCGTAAAGTAAAGTATACATTCCAGTTTACGAATTCCAATATTGTTTCGGCTGTTGTAACTACAAATATATTTAATATTATTACTTATAAACTTGTAAAAATACTACTAAAAGCCATGGGTATAAAACCCGACCTAATGTTAGGTTTACTCCACAAGGACCATGTATTTTTGTGACAAAGGACATATTTAGTGTGATAATTTGGCCCATAACTTGAAAATATTACATTAAACCATTGTATGTGGAATATAAACCCTATAAAATACTTAAACATTTATGAAATAACCAAGTACAAATGTTACAGGTTTTGAAAAAAGTAGTCTTTGTTAAAGAAATATCTACATACTATTATGTTTTATCATTCAAGCAGTTGCATTTTTATTCATTATATGTTATATTTAGTAGTAACTAGTAAGTTAGTGTATCCCCACTGCAGTCCATTAAACACCATTGAAATTGCAAGTAAACTGTTGTTGATATTCTGAGCCGACACTACCTTTCCAGGCAATTTGTTCACACTTTAACTATCCTGATAGTTAATAAGAAATATTTTATCATATCTGGAAAAAGTAATCTATACTAATAGTCTAAGAGGTAGCAACGTTTTTGAGAGAGAATTTCAGGTAGGCCAATTTTTAGATATGCTATCTCTCTCACTCTCCCGGACGTCATACAGGCTATCTGGCTGGCGGTAGTGGTTGCGTTCGTCAGTGCGCAGCCTACCTATACAGGTAAAATATCGAATTTTAAAATCATTTTAAGAAGCTTTTTTCCTTTATTATTATTTTTATTGAACTTTTTGCAACATGAATCTATTATTGCCAGATATTTCTATTGTTGTTTAAACTGTGCCAGACGCTAATTTTGAATTAAAAAAATATTATTTTTCAAAGTATTTCAGTATGGCTGTAATTTTTATATGATGTTATTTAAGTATCTAAAAACCTAAATTTAATTTGCCAGACAATAATTCGATTGTTAAACCTTCAGCCAGACCGATCTAAAAGTGAAAAGTGATTGGGCATGTTGAAAGAGTACAGACAATCACGTGTTATTTTTAATGTGTATAACAAAATTGTATTACAATGGCTAGCGAAAAATTAAAATGTGGTTTTTGTAAAGACAGAAATGGAAAAATAATAACTTTTGTTGAAGATACATTAAAAAAGTGTAAAGAAGTTCTGCAAATACGTGTAAATTTTAAACTGAAATACAGGGTATATCAAGACCGCGACCGAAAACGAAGCCAGGTGGTAGTATTAGTGACTTCAGACACAATGCAAGTAAAAATTTCGCATGTGTAATTTTTTACTAATCGTCGTATTTGGGTGATAAAAACATAATTTTCCTAAAATAAAAATGTAGACCTCTTTATTTTTAAACACGCAATGGTACATAAGGGTTTAAATTAGTATTTTCGCAAAAAATAGGTATTTTCGACCAAAACACGATGATTTTAAAAAATATATAAAAAAATATCTATCACTGTTTTGGCGAAATTTTTATTTGCATCGTGTTTGGAGCCACTAAAACTACAACCTGGCTTCGTTTTCGGTCGCAGTCTTGATATACCCGGTATAATAGTGTACAGTTACCGGAGCAAGTTAATGACACTGATGGATATCACAGAAATTGTTACAGCAGTTTTACAGCTCTTATGACAAAATATCGTAATTTATCTGAAATTAATTTCTCGTCAACAGTAGATCTTCCCAGCACATCTAGTTCAACTTCGTTATCAAATACTGCAGTAGATGTTAGCGAAACCCTGCCAGATAATACGTCTCAGAATTCACATACAGAAGTTAATATCCAAGAAATTGACACTTCTAATGCAATTAACAAGTGCTTTTCATACCGGGTTGAAAGTAATAAGGTTATTAAAACTGTTGAAGATGTACTGTCTTGCGAAGAACAAGAAGAAGCCGATTCTCAAATAATAATATATCACATTTGTCAAATAAATGTCGATGGCGAAGTTGTGATACGCTGCTCAGACACAGATATTTTAATAATACTTCTTGGTAACATGGAGCATTTGAATGCATCACTAAAATCTGGGTAAATTTGGGCGTGGGGAATTATGAGCGATTTATAAGCGTCATCAAGTACACGAAATTCTAGAGAATTCTTTATCGAAAGCTCTACCGTGCTTTTATGCACTCACTGGATACGACTACACACCAGGTTTTTTCCGGAAAGGCAAACTTCGATCTTTAAACTGTTAGAGCAATCAGAAGAGTATCAATTAGCCTGTCAAAATATTATAACAGATGATGAAGAATTGCTGGATGAGACATTTAAGATCTTAGAAAAGTTAATTTGTCATATTTACGGAGCTCGGGATTCATGGAACGTCAATGAAGTTCGGTGTCATCTGTTTTCAAACACATATCGGTCTACAAAATCAGATGATAATTTTGAAAAAACAAAATCGTAATTTTGATCCATCAAGCCTACCACCATGCAAAGCTGAATTTTATCAGCATTTACTACGAGTTCGTTACGTTACAAAGTTTTGGAGAAATGATCATTTACAACAACCAACATCTCTATCACCTCAAGTTTCCGGCTGGACCATAAATATGATTTTATCTGGTTTGTTGGAGAGCAATTGCCATCATTAGTTGCCGACATTATCATTAAAGGTAAAAATTAAAAATAAAATACTAATAAATTTATTTGCCGATAGATTATAAAATGTTTCATTCTTTTACAGATAATAACTTATTACAAGACGATGACATTTCAAAAGACGACGATGACAATAAAAATGACAACAGTGCTGAAGATGATGATGATGATAATTATCAAGATGCCTCCGTTTTTTTTGTGATAAAATTATGGATTGAAAAATATAATTTTTGGTTATTTTCATCCTTGAGATTGATTATTATCTTATTTTGTACAACGATAAATAGTTATTTTGATACTATATTAATCCACACATTAATTCAATAGTTTTTAATTAGTTCTATGTAATTTATTCGACAACTATTCCTAGATCAAGCAAAATGATACCACATCACTTTTCACTTTTAGGTCGGTCTGGCTGAAGGTTTAACAATCGAATTAATGTCTGGCAAATTAAATTTAGGTTTTTAGATACTTAAATAACATCATATAAAAATTACAGCCATACTGAAATACTTTGAAAAATAATATTTTTTAAATTCAAAATTAGCGTCTGGCACAGTTTAAACAACAATAGAAATATCTGGCAATAATAGATTCATGTTGCAAAAAGTTCAATAAAAATAATAATAAAGGAAAAAAGCTTCTTAAAATGATTTTAAAATTCGATATTTTACCTGTATAGGTAGGCTGCGCACTGACGAACGCAACCACTACCGCCAGCCAGATAGCCTGTATGACGTCCGGGAGAGTGAGAGAGATAGCATATCTAAAAACTGGCCTACCTGAAATGCTTGTTTTCCAGACGTTGCTAGCTCCCGTACTATAATAATGTAAAGTAAATAATATATAGCTTTTGTTTATAACAAATAATTTTAATTTTAATATAAATTTGTAAGTTATTGTTAATGTCAATTTGTAATTTCTTACCCTTTGACATTGTATAATGATTTCTATCAAATTTTTAAATTTATCCTAAGATGAAATAACATACTGTCATTTGTATCTTGATTACATTTTTGTAATTTCTTTTTGTTGTTTGTAATTTCATTTTTTATTTAAATATTTTGTTCCATTCTTTTTCCTATAATTTATTTAAGCAGTGTAGCTCTTGTAATTGTAATTGAAGATGCACAATGTTTGTAATATCCTTAGGTTGTTTGTAAGAAATCGCCTAGAGCGATAAGACCTCAATCTGTACTATTTCGTTAATCTGTAATATCTTAAGAGTTTTTTCCTTTTTTGTGTGCAGTTAAGAATAAATAAATAAATAATATTGTGTTTTACACTAAATGTATGCCATTTGTAATCTTAGTTGGAAACCAATAAAAATATTATAAAATAATACTACAAAACTACTGGCCCAATTAAAAAAAAATACAATTAGAATACTACACTATCCCTTAGTAACAGAGGCTATAGATGTTTCAATGGGTTGAAATAATTTGCATATAATTTGAAAATATTAGCTAGATTATATTTTAAGAATGTTAGCTTGTTTCTTGATTATTATTTTGTATGTATTAAGTTAGGTTTGAGACAAGGGACTGTGTTATTTACTTATTTAATTCATATTTTAAATACAGTAGAATCAAAATGATTTAGGTCAATTAAAATAAGAAGCCATTTCTTTTTTTGATTTAATGTTAATATGAATGTCAATTTAACACAATAAATATGTTGTTAAGTTATGAATTATAAGGAAAAAGAAGGCAAAGATGCAAGATAAACGCGAACTGCTATAACTATCAAATTGAGTGAGGTAAATCTTTAATTAAGTTACATAGTCCACTTTCTTATTGTAATTAACTCTTCAGGTTGTTTAGCATTAATCTATCTATCTTCTATCTATACATATAATAAAAATGTAAATGGTCGATGTCTGTACATGGAAGATGTATAAGAAATTTTAACGCGAGGGGTCTTTATAACAGCAACAGAAGCCAAAACAATTTTTTTTAGAATTTTTGTCTGTCTGTCTGTCTGTCTGTCTGTCTGTCTGTCTGTCTGTCTGTCTGTCTGTCTGTCTGTATGTTTGCTTGCGCATCACGCAAAAACTACTGCACCAAATGAGATGCGGTTTTCACAGTTGTATTGCTGTAGGTTCAACTTAAAAACTGGTATATGTTGCATTTACATACAGGATGTTTCTTTTTATTTGCTTGCACATTACTCAAAAACTACCGCACGAAATGAGATGCAGTTTTCACAGTTATATTGGTGCAGGTCCAACTTGAAAACTGGTATATATTTCATTTACATACAGGATGTTTCTTTTTATTTACTTCCGCATCACGCAAAATCTACTGCACCAAATGCGATTCGTTTTACACATTTATATTGCTGCAGGTCCAACATAAAAAGTGGTATATGTTTCATTTACATACAGGATGTTTCCTATCATTTACTTCCGCATCACGCAAAATCTACTGCACCAAATGAGATACGGTTTTCACAGTTATTTAAGTGCAAGTCCAACTTAAAAATTGGTGTATGTCTTATTTACATACAGGTTGTTTCTTTGTACTATGGAAGATAAACGAGAAAAACTAATTTGGGGGGATCTATATTAACGTAATAAAAACAATGATTTTTAGAATTTTTGTCTGTTTGTCTGTGCGGTTGTGCGCGATGAACTCAAAAACCGCTTAATGGATTTCGATGAAATTTGGTATGGCAGTATCTGACACCCTGGATTAACACTTAGGCTACTTTTTATCCCGAAAAATTAAGTTTTCCCGTGGGATGAGGAAGGAATTCCGATATATTTGTTACTTTTTATACTCAAAGGAATGGGATGGGACTGGATTACATACCTTGAGTGAAAATGAGACAGGACGGGCGGGATAAAACGGGACGGGATGAGAAATACCAAATAAAGTTAATCACGCTGACGAAGTTTGCGGGCAGAAGCTAGTAATATTATAATCCAATTTATAATCTTTTGCAATGCATGTTTTGTATCTCTGAAGGATTGGATCTTCATTTGGTTATCTTAATATATAAAATTTTCATGTCACATGGTTTGAGCCCAATAAATAAACTCCTAAACTATTGAACCGATTTTAATTAAATTTTGCGCACTGTGTGCAGTTGATCCAACTCAAGAGTTAGGATAGTTTATATCTCAATTTATAGTCACAATATTTTTTATTGCAAACTATTTGTTTATTTAATAAATTACTTATAATGATTATTTCGTATTCGTAATAAGTAAAGTATTTTTGCATTAGCTCTTACGGGGACTTCTAGGGGATTTCGAACAATTCGTTAAATCCAGGAATTCTATTATATGTATTAAGGTTGCTCTGTATACTTAACTAAATATGTATACTAATAAAATTATTAGTACTTTTTACTTATGACTGACAAATGCCCTATTATAATGCATGCAGGTTGGGAGTGGACAACAGCGCTGCGGAGGGCGACGGCGATGGCGACGGCGAGCGCGGCCGCTACAGGTGTGTTGCGTGGGGCAAGCCCGGGGCGGGCGGGCGCAGTACGGACGCGGGTGCAGTGATGCGGGGTGCGTGTGTTGCAGCGTGCTGGTGCGCTGCGCGTCGCAGTCGTCGTTGGATGAGTCGTCGCAGCGACCGGGCGGGCTGGAAGGCGCCCCGCCCGCCGCGCACCACGCGGGCAAGCTGCTGGACGCGCTGGCGCGGCTGCGCGCGGACGCCACGCTGTGCGACGTGCGCCTGCAGGGGCAGCTGGGCGCCGAGCCGGCGCCGGCCGCCGCGACCGCCCCCGCCCCCGCCCCGCGCGCCGTGCCCGCGCACCGCGCCGTGCTGGCCGCCGCCTCGCCCTACTTCCACGCCATGTTCACGCAGTTCGACGAGCGCACGCGCCCGCTCATCGTCATTCAGGTGCGTCGCCCCACTCCGACACAGATATTTCTTGCCTTTCCCCACTACAAATGACTTAATTCCCGTGCAAATTTGTATTTATCGAAACAGTACCATGATTCCGCAGTTTTCTTTACAGTCAATCTGGGTAACTGTCCCCCTCCCCCTTCCAAAATTTTCCGGTCTTAACTCCCCCCCCTTCACCCTTACAAAATTTTTTTCGACAGACACTTCTTTGCCACCTTGCAAATGACTGAAACTTATACCAAATATAATAAAAAATGAAACTTAAAATACTACTTCTGCGACCACACACTAAACTCACCACGTAAACACACAGACAATCCTTTAACACTACCCAGCGGGGCCGACGAGGGGCGGATGAAAACATTGCTATGCCGTAGTCCTGCCCCTCCGGAAGATCCCCTTCACGCACATAAACCGGCAAAGGGTGGGTTGTCGTATCAAATAGCGAGACCCTAGCCCTTTGTCGGTTATCACCCCACACGCTCACACACAACACTCAGCAGCAAAACGTATCATTCCCCCTACAAGAGAAAACACAGGCAGAAAAAAAAAACCGGGTAACTGTGATTCCTTCGGGTAACTTTGACAGTGTGACCAACAACTAGTTTTGATTTTTTTATGAATGTACAATTTAAACATGAGTTCTTAAACGGTCTAATAACTTCTTATTGAAGGCTCTTTGTTTCCGGGAAAAGTTATGAGTGCGATATACCCATATTATGTTGGTACTGTCATGAGTAAGTCAGTGGAAGGTGGTTGGAGATGGCCGCAGAAAAGGGAAATTATCAAAATCAAATATGGTGATGTCGTATCCAAAGTAGATAACGACAAAATAAATATAACACGTCCTGGAGTGTACAATGTAGACGTTTATTTGCTCTATATGGAGTGGGGTGACAATTCACCCCACATAACAGGAACACTTTTCTTTATAATATCTTTCTTTGTTGGAATGAAGTTCCTTATCGCGCGTTGCGATAGGGGGCTAGACGGAAAAAATTAAGACCAAAAGTTGAAACGACACTTTTATTCCACGGATGAGTTTGACTTTATAATTTTAAAAATTTAGGTACTAATTTTTGTTTGTAATTATTTGCTTATTATTTTATATTTTTAACCGACTTCAAAGGAGGTTATCAATTCGTTGGGTATTTTTATTATTTATGTATAGTCTTTATATAATGCCTATACAGTGTCTAATGTATAGTCTCTGTGATGACTGTTATTATTGTTTTTATTTCTTTTCAATAAAAAGTCATAAAAAAATGTATACCCGAATAATTATTTTCTTTATAGGTACCTCGAATTGAACATAAAATTAATATTTTTATAATTAAGAACTTCGTTCCTATCGGGTGTCCCACGACACCACACGGTTTTTTTTAATTATTTTAGATGTTTTTTTTTTTATTAAATTTGTTTAAAAACGTCGTAGTTTATAAAAAATACAAGCCAAATACACCCAAAGTAACGTTATAATTAAATATGACCACAATTCTTTTATTAGTTTTATGTTCAAAGATACCCATGTGGGGTGGAGGTAACTTTAACAAACCAAAAAAAAAATATTTTGCTCTGTAAATTTACGAACTTGTTAATCTTTAATTTGTTTCTATGGATGAAAAGTATTACGAGATCACCAACCAAGCTAAATATTGTCATATAAAGAGTCATTCCTACCACCTGGAAGCGTACCTCTCCCGAACGGTACGTTTTCAGCGTTCTTTCTTACCACGCACGTGCAAGCTCTGGAATGAAATCCCTACATCGGTGCTTCCTGAGCGCTATGACCTTTCCTTCTTCAAACGAGGCTTAAAGAAAGTACTCTCCTTAAGGTAGGCAGCGACTTTGTTGTGCTGGACCCCTGGCACCGCGAAGTTCTCTGACGCTTACCCTCAGGTGGGCCGCTAGCTCGTCTGCCTATAACGGCAATAAAAAAAAAAGAACATAAGCATTGAGATTCGCTTTGTGTTGCAGAACGTGGACCCGCAGGCGCTGGAGGCCATCATCGAGTATATCTATACACCGGACTCGCTCGTCATCACCGAGGAGAACGTGCAGGTGCGTGCGTGTGTGTGTGTGCGCGTGCGTCCGTGCGTGTGTTTGCGTGTACGTGCGTGCGTTTGCGTGTACGTGCGTGCGTGCGCGGGTGCGATACAGTGTGGTGTGCGCAGGCGCTGCTGTCGGGCGCGTCGCTGGTGCAGGTGGGCGGCGTGCGCGACGCGTGCTGCGCGTTCCTGGCGCGCGCGCTGTGCGCAGACAACGCGCTCGGCATCCGCGCCTTCGCCGAGCTGCACGCGTGCGCGCACCTGTGCGCCGCCGCCGCGCGCTACATCGACGCGCACTTCCTCGACGTGCTCGACACCGAGGAGTTCCTCGCGCTGGCGCCCGACACGCTGGCGCACCTGCTCGACAGCGACCGCATCACGGTCGGTCCTCACCTACTACTCACCGTACACCGTTCACCCCTTGCGTGCTGACCTCCCGTCTCATGGCGATTCTCTCGTGCGCAGGTCCCTAATGAAGAGGTGATATTGGACGCAGTGATCCGGTGGATGCGGCACGAACCCGAGGTAAGTGGCGGCGCCGCGGTTGTGCCGACCCCCTATCCCCACTCCTCCGCTCGACGGCGGCGGTAACGCAGAGTGTTTGTGCGCAGACGCGGCAGCAGCATCTTGGCGCGCTGTTGGAGCACGTGCGGCTGCCGCTGCTGGCGCAGGACGCGCTGGTGGCGCGCGCGGCCGCCGAGCCGCTCGCCAGCGCCGGCCTACGCGTCAAGGTGCCGCTGGGGCCGTGCGCTGTGGTACTGGAGGTGGTAGTAGAGTGGCGCAGTGAGTGAGACGCTGTACGTGTTGCAGGACCTGGTCATCGAGGCGCTGTCGTTCCACCTCATGCGGCCGGAGCGGCGCGCGGCGGCGGCGGCGTCGTGTCCGCGCGCGCGCCCGCGCCACCCGCCCGCCACGCCCAAGGTGACGCGCACCCACACGTGCCTTCACTCACTTATACTGACGTCCAACTGTAACACAATGCGTAAAATGGGCCGACAGGACCCATCGCTTAAGTTAGCGAAATAATGTCGACGGTCGCAGATGCTGTTGGTGGTGGGGGGTCAGGCGCCGAAGGCGATTCGCGACGTGGAGGCGTACCACATGGAGTGCGGCCGCTGGAGACACTGCGCCGAGCTGCTCACGCGCCGCTGCCGCGCCGGCCTCGCAGTTGTGCATGGCAAAGTGTACGCCATCGGTGGATTCAACGGTAACCGACGCGTTCGCAGCACCCACCCTCCGCACTGTACACGTAAACAGCGAGCCACTGTCCACAGGCACGCTGCGCGTCCGCAGCGTCGACGTGTACGACATCGCCACCGACACGTGGGCCACCGGGCCGGCGCTGTGCGCGCGCCGCTCCACGCTCGGCGTCGCCGTCGTCGGCAGCGTGGTGTACGCCGTGGGCGGGTGAGTGCGGGCGCGGCGCGCGGGCCCCGCGTCGCCCGCGGCCGAGTCTCACCGCGCCGTGTCCGCAGGTTCGACGGCGCCACCGGGCTCAGCTCCGCGGAGGCGATGGACACGCGCGAGGGCGTGTGGCGCCCCATCGCCGCCATGTCCACGCGCCGCTCCTCCGTCGGCGTGGCCGTGCTCGCCGGCAAGCTGTACGCGGTCGGCGGCTACGACGGCGCCTCGCGACAGTGTCTGCACACCGTCGAGAGGTGAGTGCGGCGCCGCCTCCCCGTCCCGCGCGCCCAGTGCCGATCCCCCGAGTGCATAAACCGTATGATGCAGGTACGACCCCGCGGCCGACGCTTGGGAGCCGGTGGCAGAGATGTCTGCGCGGCGCTCGGGTTGCGGCGTGGGCGTGGCGGACGGCGCGCTGTACGCGGTGGGCGGACACGACGGGCCGGCCGTGCGCCGCTCCGTGGAGCGCTACCGGCCCGAGCGCGGCTGGGCGCCCGCGCCGCCCATGCACACGGCGCGCCGCAACGCCGCCGTGGCGCATCACGCGGGCAAACTCTACGTGGTCGGCGGCGACGACGGCGCCGCCAACCTCAACACGGTGGAGGTGAAATGAACGGCCGATGCCACCCGGAGCCGTTCCGCGCCTATAGTCGCTCACCGAGCCGTCCGTCCGCAGGTGTTCGACCCGGCGACGGACTCGTGGACGATGCTGCCGTCGGCGATGTCCGTGGGTCGCTCGTACGCTGGCGTGGCGGTAGTGGAGTGCGCATGATGGCGCGCCCCGGCGTCGCCTCCGCCGCCACCCCGCCCGCCCCCCGCGCCCGCGCCGCGCCCCCTGCGCGCGCACCCCGCGCTCCAGCGCCACGTGCGCCTGCACATGCTCGCCGAGCCGGGGTACGTATTGTTCGCTGGCGCTGATGCCGCGGGACTTTCTCTGCTGCTCTCGTGTAGTGTGCGTACGTCCGCTTGGCGTGCTGCATTAGACTTATGATTTCCTTCAGGTATGCGAACGTGAACGTGTACGCGGGCGCGGCGGGTGGCGGCGGGGTGGGCGCGGGCGGCGCGGGCGCGGCGGCGGCGGGGCGCTGGCGGCCGCTGTTGGTGCGCGGCGCGCTGCGCGTGGAGGAGGCGGCGGTAGGTGCGGGGCGGGGCGGGGGCGGGGCGGCGCGGGGAGCGTGCGGTACTAACGCGCGTGTGGGTGCGCAGGAGGGCGCGTGCGCGTGCGGCGCGGGCTGGCGCTGGGTGGCGTGTCCGCAGTGTCCGCGGCACGCGCGCTCGCAGACGCTCGAGTTCAACGAGCGCGCCGCCAGACTGCCGCGCCTGCCGCACGGTGCACGCACACGGACACACGCATACACATATACACACACACACTATCAATATTTCAAACTTAATATCACTATTAAAATTGCTACGTAATCTGTACATCTATATTTCGCTTTGATGTGTGCGAATAGTTCTGGATGGAGAATGCCAGTTGAATATTTGAATAATAATATTTTCGATGTCTTCAACAAAGATCGTGGTATGCTTTCCTACAACGTAATAAATTAGTCCGATGTACACTTGAGTGACAGATCGAGAAAGAGAGAGAGAGAGAAAGTGGAAAAGAGTGTGGGGACGTGACGGCGGCGTATGTGCAGGCACGATGCCGCGCGCGGGCGGGGCGGGAGGTGCGGCGGGCGCGGGGGGGCGCGTCCTTGCACGTGCAGGTGCAGGGCGCGCGGCTGTCCTCGTCGTGCGGCGCCATCCACCTGCCGCTGGAGCTGCCGCCCTGCGTGCTGCTGCTGCAGCGCTGCGCCGCGCCCGCGCCCCGCGCCCTCCGCGCCCGGCCCTCCTGCTCCTACCACCTGCTTCCCGAGAGCCACCGCGGCGCGCCCCTGCACTACCCCCAGGTGACGCTCGCCGCCCACGCCGCGCCCCCCGCGCACCCCGCGCCCCGCCGCCTCACGAGCCCCGGCCTGCTTGCAGGAGGAGCGCGACGCGTGCTGCGAGGAGCCCGACACCACGGACGCCTTCTCGTCCGGCTCCACCGTGCCCTCCGCCGAGTCCGACACTTCGGCGGACTCCGGCGACGAGGAGGCCGGCGCGCCCCCCGCGCCCGCCGCACCCCCGGCGCCGCCCGCGCCGCCCGCTGCCGACGCCGCGGCGCCGACCCCGCCCGGACACGACGGCGACGAATGAGCGTTATTGATGTTAAATCTCGTCTGTTAATTTATTGTGAAATCAAAATATTTTTAATAAACTGTGAATCTCTAAATAATTAACATACCTAAAGAAATCATTCCAAATCTTGTAACATACATACCTAATATTAAGTGTTGTCGCGAGGTGGCGGCTAGGCGGCGAGGTGCCGCGGGCTCGTTTCAATTTGGCGACATTTCTCGTGCGGTCGCCGCCGGTCACCGTTAGCCGTACGTGGCCATATTATGGCATTTTATTTTTAATACATTTGTGATGATAGCGTAGGGTCTCTCCTCATGAATCTAAATATTACTATTTTTCTATGTTGAACGTAGCTTGTGATATTTTGTAGCGCGTAGTGCGAGCGCGATCTCTCGCTTCGCGCCTCGACTTGTAGAATGTACACTAGAGAAATAAAAGTAAATTATAGAATACATGGTGTTGTTTTATTGAGCTGCTAACCCGGTTAAATGTTAAAAACAAAACGGATTAATTATTGCAATCAGAATGAAGATGTTGCGTCGAGGAAGTAATGCGGCCGTGACGTCGCGGGCCGCGAGTCGGCGGCGCGCGGCACGTCCAGGGTACAGTTATCGGCGAGAATCTTCGCCACTCATTCATTGCGACGAGCTCACCACTCGCCACTCACCTGGAGCGCGCGGCGCGGGCGTGCGGGGCGCGGGGGACGGGGGCGCAGGCCGCAGTGCGCGCGCGCTTCTGGTGAGCGTCGGACGTGTCGCGGGCTGCGGCCGAGCATCGCGCTGACGGAGTGCATCGAGCCACGCGCAGTGTTGCGGAACGTCCAGTGGAGTCCACCGCGCCCGGCGCGACCGCTCGCATGCGAGTTGATGGTGTCCTGCGCGGAGATTGTCGCGGTGACTGGTTAGCACTCGCAAGTCAGCACGTCTTAACACTCGTCAAAGCCGCCGCGTCTACTGCTTGCGCGCGCCTTTCGTGTCGCAACATCATCCCTTCAATGGTTATTTCTGTTTGTCAAGATTATATTGCACTCGATCACGGCGGCCGATTGTGCCAGTGGGAGCAGAAATGTCATAATTTTACAAATCTTTAGAGGCACATGGGCAGTACGGAATACGGGTGCAAGTTTGGTTAGCTGCGAATGCGCAGCCTGCCGGTAGCGATACAATGGTCACACGTGACGAATGACGCGTGCCGCATCCTAATCATATCGGCTACATACAGATGATAGATTCAGTGACACATTAACACGATTGCCGAGGCTGCAGCGCGCTCACCCGGCACCGTTACTTAAGAGTCGAGATGGTAAATGGCGCAGTGCGGCGCGGCGCGGCGGCCCAGCTGTGTACAGCTACAGTGTACTGTGTGGTGCGCTCTTCGCGGCTGGTGTTGCGATTGTTGACCAATAGTCACTACTCAGTACTCACTAGTGATCATAATGGCCAACCATGCACCAAATAATAAAAACAAAACCATGAAAACAACAGTATATATTTCTTCGATATTTCATACCTATATGCTGTAACGGCTATCATCTTTTTGGAAGAGATCCTTTGACCTTTCCTCACGGCAGTACCAGTCGAACTGAGCTAGCCGACTGTGACTCGACTTTACGTATACATATACTTATTATAGTGAAGATGACAGCCGAGTTTTTAGCTTGTACCTCCATAATATATTAAACAAAGTATAATATTTTTACCGACTTTCTTGATATTATAGTTATTTTATAGTTTATACACTACTCACAAAAATTATGATATGCTATATATAAATTATGATATAATTATGTTTTTTGAGAGTCTGTATCTTGAAGAAAAATAATTGTTAAGGAATTCGGAAACTAAAAGTTGAAAGCTTGAAATGTCTATTTTTCAGATCTGTTTCTTGATTGCACGCTTGGTTGATAAGCTATCGTAGGAAAACCAACGAGGAAAAAAATCCAAACTATTTCTCGTTTTTGACACCCTGCATTTACTTGGGTAGTATTTTTTTGGTGACATCATTATAAAATTCCCGTAGATAATTTAATTGCCTTTAATTTGATATACCAGAAACCTCCGTGACATAATTTAGAGCTGACTTATGGTAAATCAAAGTAAAAATGGCCTATCACACTTTTACATTGGATTACTCCATGAATATCAATCATGGGAAATCAAAATCAGAATTTCAGTAACTTCAAAACATGCTCTATGAGATGGTATTAAAGTCTTATGATAATAAACAGTATTTCCAAGTAAAATTGTTGAGTGAAAAAAGGTTAAAAAACGGCTATTGATGGATATGCGGAAAACACTGCATATCTTTGGATAAAAGAAACAAACCAAGGATATCGTCGGTAACTTTTCAACCTTAAAGTATTCTTAAGACACTGAAAATTTCAAACTGCTCCAATTTGATTATCTTAGTTTTCGGAAGGTTTGAACTACTAGATATCAGATATCATACTAGCTATCAGAAACAGTGTTGTTATTTTCTACGTAGGTACTCGGTATGTGAGAATTCACAGAGTAATACACAATTCCTAATTGTTTTGTTTGACCTTGTAGGTTTTGTTTGGCACAGGTTGTCCGTTGTACGTTTAGCAAGGTTCCAAATTGTTCCAAAGAACACGGGTAACACTTGATAGTTGATTTATACCACGCTCACTTCTCATAAATTTGTTGGTGATGTAGGTAAAGCAACAAAATCTAGGAATGAGCAGATAATGCCTCCGGCGGCTTTTGTGAACACTGTCAGCTAAGATCATTCAAAACAGAGATAAAACTTTCAAATTAAAATCTTGTTTCATCTTTTCAGTTCTTCCATGAATTTAATAAAGGTGGTAGATATTGACGCAGTCGGGTCTTTTGTTTTTTTTTTTATTTTCCTTTGGTTTCACTCCAAACGCAGGCGATGAGATAACAGAAGACAACATTTTTACATAATATTTACATCATCAGCCCACTGCTGGACATAGGCCATTCCCAAGGTACGCCACAGAGCCCGGTCTGCTGCTTCATGCATTTAGTCGCTAACAACCGTCTTATGCAAGTCTTCCCAAAAAAATAGCATTTTGCCTAAAATGACCTCTTCCCTTTAATTTGCCGTATGTAATTACTTCTCAGAATTTGAACTATTAGCGATATTATCGAATGGTGTTATATTTTATTTAAATTATTTATTTTATTCTTAAGAAGACCTACAGCGTTAACAATAATATAGTCACAAAATCGTTAATATGAATTAGCTACATGTATGAGATAATTTTAGTCTATGGCGAACTTAACCAGGTATCATTATAATTTGAACTCAGTGATAAAAGTTATAACGTTAATCGTTTATAACGCAGCATTAGTGAGACGTGAACTTGCGGAGTGCTTGTCGCCGAGCCGGTGCGAGAGACGTCGCTCGCGTCGCCGCGCTCGCGGACATGCTGCGCGCGCAGTGAGGCAGCGCGCCGCGCCGCGGGCGATGCTGCCGCGCTGCCATGAGGAAGTTCATGAAGACGCGCGGGCCTGCGCCCGCACCACCGCCGCCAGCCGCCACCCCTGCCGCCACCTTCGCCGCGCCACACTCTACACTCAAAACCAACGGACATGCTAGTGAGTGTCGTCTGCCTTCTGTCTTCAATCTTCATTGTTTAAAAAAATATGAAAAAATATTATATTATAAATATTTACTTAAAGTAAATGGTTTTAAGTTGGTTGGGTACGAGCAATCATTGCTAATTCATGTGGATTTATGTAAGAGGAAAGCATATTTTCGGTTTCGTCGTAATCGAGGTGGAGTAATAAATAGTGTGGTTATATTTTGTATATTTTTTGACCGTACAGCTTTTTAAATCACAGCGTGCATTTACTGAGTTGTATACTACGGAATACAACTCAGTAATATTCTAGTAAACAATAAGATAGGTTTCCAATTCGTCCTCAATATCGTTATAATATTGGCGTCAATTCACTTTAGCTTTGAAAGTGGTTTAATGTGAAAATAAAGTGTGGGTGCGACCGGCGACGGCTCTGAGGCCCGGGGCGGGAGTGGCGCGAGGCTCACGCGCAGCTCCCGCAGCCGACACAAGCGTCCCGTGTCACTTGCCATGCGGAAGCGTGGCGCGGTGAAAGTGTGCGCGGCGCGGGTGTATGTCGCCACTCGGCGGCACATGCAGCGCATCATCATGCAGCTCGTGGAGAGGGCGGTGTGTGTCCCGCACTGCGAAACTAAGAGTGGAGGCGATCGCGTGATGTACCGACGCACTGGCACCTAACGCAGAGTCGCTGCCGACTCCAAGAATATCAGGATAAATAATTTATTAAAGCAATGGCAAAAATAATTGGGATCTAAATATTGCCATACCTTTAGATAGGTTTAGTGTTTTTTCGGGGCCTGTGCAACGAAACCGATGGAGAACTATCGTCGATGTCAATGTAAGAGCATTATCTGTTACGAGAGCCCAATTGCTAGGACCTACAGTACTAGGATACGCTAATGGAGAAATGGCTGTCTAGCCCTAACCTGATCTATGTGCCGTTTTGCGTGTCTAAGTAGACCGCCCTCTCCATCTATGAGGACATTGCGTTCCCCAATGACCCTATTATTCCTGCCTGGTTCCCATTTTCCCCCTGCAGTAAAAACAAGAGTCCATACTGCGTCTGCTTTTTTAAAGTTGCGCAGTTTACCACCTGCGTTTTTAACCTGTATATCTTGTGCTAGCTTAACCTTCTGGGGAATGTCTCGGTACGTACGTAAAATTAAATTTAAACAATAGCATTGCTGGTGACTCTCCCGTCGTGCTATGTTCTGTGTTTCTATAAGTCATTAGATATGTTTGTAAAGTTATATTAACATTACTCTATCCCTTAAGGCTTTTTTTATTGCCCGCTTGCACAATTTAAGGCACTTCTATTAACCACCGCACCGCCTTGTTTAACGCTCCTCCCTTTTTTAAACTCTACATTAAAACACTGCTGCGTTGCTGGTTTCTCAAAAATATGAATGGGATATAAAAAGGACAGGGGGAGAAAAGGGTTATTTTTCTATTCATTATCAGCCCGTCGTCAGTCATTTCCGGTATCAATGATTAATATGAGTGTAGTGTGTTCGAGTTTGCCAATTGCTTCACGATCAATAATAGTTTTTTGAGTGAGATCCACTTGAATGGGCCAAAGCTTGAGACTTTAGTAAGCTTTGTCAGGTTAAAACTGCAATAGGTTGATAAGGATAACATAGGAGGTAAGATAATATGTCACCGTCACATAAACAATACAAATAACGTTTGGTGTGTGAAACGTTTACAGACGGAGGAGGGGCGGCGGGCGGGGCGGGAGGGGCAGCGGACGAGCATCTCAACTCGCTGGCCAGGTAACCATGCTCGACACTATCAACTATCCATCAACTCATCAAATCGGTATGGTTATGGTACGGTTTTTTAACACCTTCAAACAATGCAGCTACTACTCTTAAATAGGCAACAAAACTGCCTTTGTTTATTTAAAGCTGTTTTATTTTTTAGAATGCGTTTGTTGAAAGTGTATGTATGTAGCACAACAGCACTGACCTACACTGATAAAATATTTAAAATGTAATTGGTATGGGGTTATTTATGGCGTTGATTAATGTAATGTGTGGAGTGTGTGGCGAGTGAGTAGAGCTTGTCGCGCGCAGGTACTGGAGCGGGTCGGAGTCGTCGGCGCCGCTGTGGGAGGACGCGCAGTTCCCGGCCGGCTGGCGCGCGCTCGGCGACAAGAAGCTGGCGGCCGGCGTCACGTGGCTGCGCCCGCACGTGAGTCGCACCCGGCCGCGCCGCACCGCGCCGCACCGCGCACGTCATGCACGATCCCACGTTCCCACAGTGTCGCCACTGGGCTGCGCGCGCACGCTGAATGTCGTTGTGCGTCTGCTCGTGCAGAACAATAATACTATTGTGTTGATGACACAACCTTGTGCGCGCGTATGGCAAGTGTGCGCAGTAGCAGTAGGTATTGACGCGCGGCGACGCGACAGCTGAGTACACAATACGATGCTAACCCATCCACTTAGCACGGGCACGCGGCTCTCCGCTGCCGGCGCGGCGCAGCGCAGCGACTCCACCTTACCTATATACATAATATTGCGGAATTTTCTACCGATTCCTACGAAAATTGCACTTGTACAATCTCTTCTTTTACCTCTCCTTGATTATGCTGATGCTAGCTATCTCGACCTCACCGAAGCCCAGATTGAAAAACTTGAGAGACTTCAAAATTTTTGCATTAGGTTCATATTTGGTCTTCGCAAATATGACCATGTCTCCGAATTTCGAGTCAAACTCAAGTGGCTATCAATACGCTTTCGCCGAAATACTCGAATTCTTTCACTTCTATATGGTATCTTGTTCCATCCCACCACCCCCCACTACCTTAAAAACCGCTTTAATTTCCTCGGTCACACTCATGCACGAACTCTTAGATCAACGGAGAACTTGACGCTAGACATTCCCAAGCACAGCACTTCATTTCTTGATGAGTCTTTTACAGTTCATGCCGCTCGCTTGTGGAACGAATTACCAGTAACAATTAGGCAAGCCAAGTCACTACCAATTTTTAAGAGACTTGTTAAGACTCACTATTTGTCGCTACAATAACTTTTTATCCTGTCATATTTTTTATCCTCCTTATTTATATCATCATTTAAGTTTACTTGATATGTACTAATACGTATATGTTTATGTATATATATGTATATTTGTGTGTATGTATGTATTTATAATGTAGGTATATATTATGTATGTATATGTTTATTATGTATAGCTCGTACATCCATATTCCATTTTTTTTTCCAGTTGTACTACCCCATAATTCTATATAGTAATGATTGAATCCATCCAAACGTTGCCTGGAAGAGATCGCAGTTAGCGATAAGGCCGCCAATTGTAACCATGACATTAGTTTTAAGTAATTTACTGTTACTGTGTTATTCTTTTTTATTGTGGTATACAATAGTGTGTAAATAAATAATATGTACTAAACAATCTGCTTTCATAACTTATTGTTCTTTTATTTTTACGTACGTTTTGTAGATTTATGAATATTTAAGAAACTATTTTGCAACTAGCTATGAGTCATCACGGTTGGCGGGACGGCTGGCAGCTAATATCATCATGTAAATAAAAGAAAATAAATAATATTTTTTCCCAATCGCGCAAACTTAAGTATACCTTCAAAAAATAATAGTTTAAAAAAATTAAAATACACACTTTAAAAGCCTCAGCAAAAAGGGAGATAATAAGTTTAATTATTCAGATATCGAATTTGCGACCAATCGGTCACTACCTAAAAAGTTTCAAATGGCGGCCAACATGTTCAATTCTATCAATTTAGATTATCGGGAGAAAATTTTATATCTTCACTAACTTATATCTCTCAACTTCTGTTCGCCTCGCCTGGTCTAATGCGGCTGGTATACCTTACATACCTTGGAATTCTTGTGGAACTGTCAGGTAATATCATCTGGATTCTGTATACCCGGCAGGATCTATGCGTGCGGCCCACGTTCCGCGGCGAGTGCTCCCTCGCCGCCCCCGCCCCCGCCCCCGCCCCCGCGCCCAGCGCCGACGACTGCGACGACCAGCTGTGCGCGCGGTGGAGCGTACAGGTCGGCGGCGCGGGCGACGCCAGCCTGTGCTGCGCCGCCGCCGCGCTCGCGCTCACGCCGCGCCTGCTCGACCGCGTGGCGCCGCCGCAATCCTTCCGCCCGCCCTACAACGGCGCCTTCAGGTGACGTCGTCTCGCCGCCGCACTGAATAGCCGTCGTTCGACACACCCGTTCATTAATTCGTGCGATGTGCAGGTTCAAGTTCTGGGTGTTCGGCGCGTGGCGCGAGGTCACCGTGGACGACCGACTGCCGACGCGCAACGGCGTACTGCTCTCCAGCCGCGGCGCGCTGCACGATGACTTCACGCTGCCGCTGCTCGAGAAAGCCTACGCCAAGTGAGTGTTTCGCCAGGTGCCGCCCGGCCCGGCGCCGCGCGTCGCGTCTCACCACCGCGCCCGTCGTGTCGTGTGTGCAGGTTGTACGGCTCGTACGCGGCGCTGCGCGCGGGCAGCGTGGCGCGCGCGCTGCAGGACCTGTCGGGCGGCATCGTGCAGAGCTTCTCGCTGGCGCAGCAGCCGCGCTCGCTCACCGCACAGGTGCTCAACTCGGCCGTGCCGCGCTCCACGCTGCTCGTGGCGACGGTGTGCGCGGGCGAGGCGCGGCGGCGAGGACGCGCGCCCCTGCCCGCGCACCGCGCCTACTGCGTGACGGGGCTGGCGCGCGTGCGGGACGCGGGCGGCGCGGGGGGCGCGGGCGGCGCGGGGGGCGAGGGCGCGCTGGTGCGGGTGCGCGCGGTGGGCGCGGGCGCGCGCTGGGGCGGCGCGTGGTCGCGCGGCAGTGCGGAGTGGTGCGCGCTGGCCGACGCCGACCGCGAGGTGCTGGCGCGCCGCGCCGACCGGCCCGGGGACTTCTGGTGGGTGGCGGCGCGCGCGGGGGCGGCGCAGGCGCGTGGCGGCGCACTGACGCGGGGTTGTTGCAGGATGTCGCTGGCGGACTTCTCGCGCGTGTTCGGCGCGCTGGTGCTGGTGCACGTGGGGCCGGACGACTGGTTGTGCGAGGCGGCGCTGCACGGGCGGCGGCCGTGGCGCGCGGTGCTGGCGCGGCGGCGCTGGCGGCGCGGGTACAACGCGGGCGGCCCGCCCTCCTGCACGGGTGCGTCACGCGCCACGCTACACGTACCTCTCACCGGAATTTGGCGAAACGTTCTGAACAAACTCCTTTACATATTGTCTTCTCATAACTAAGAATGATATATATCTTACCTTACATCTAACTAGTATTGCTCGCGGCTTCTCAAAGAAACATTTCATTTTTACATACAGGGTAAATCTAGACTGCAACCGAAAACGAAGTCAGTGGTAGTTTACAAGACACAATGTAATCACTAAAATTAAAAAAAAAAAAAACAAAAAAAATACGCTTTTATAGAAAATCCAACTAAAAAATAGAAAATAAATTTTAATAAATTTGAATTGAAAATAGTGTAAGAAAAAATGATATTATTGTAAAAAAAAGCGTGGGGTGCTTTTCAGGATAGTATCAAAATAATCCTTCTAGTCATATCTGTTCATAAAATATTTAGAACTATTGATATCATGCACCCCACGCTTTTTTTACAATAAAATCATTTTATCTAAAACTATTTTTAATTCAAATTTATTAAAAAAAAATATTTTTTAGTTGGATTTTCTATAAAAGCGTATTTTTTTAGTTTTTTTTAACTATTATTTATTTTTCCTTTTTAGTCTAATGCGCCTAGTAGATTCCTTTATTGGTCTTGACGGAGACACTCCGGGTCTCAGGAAAACAAAAATCGCTAATCCTGATTATCCTAGTAAGGATAACGGGTCAAAGTGTTTAAAATATTGAATTGTCATCGGTCCTTAATAAGAATGCCAAATTTCGAGTTAATCCGACGTTTTGAAGGGGGTCAAAATTATGTTCAGAGATTCCGTTACATACTAACATACATACGTCTGAAGCTATTAATAAAAGCGTATTAACTACCACCTGACTTCGTTTTCGGTTGCAGTCTGGATATACCCTGTGTACATATAAGTGATATAAGTATAGGTGAGGTTCATGAACTTGTGAGTTGTGATTATATATATGTATGTAATTACAAATTCGTAACTGGTATTTGTTGGTCGATTGACACAATACAACACAATAGTTCCGAATACGAATATACCACGTAAGAACGTCCCGACTCCAGCACTTAACAGTTTTTTGCCTGTATACTTACCGCGCCCGTGGCGTCCGCAGAGACCACGGGCACCAACCCGCAGTTCCACATGCAGATACCGCGCCTGGAGACCGGCGGCGCCACCAAGTGCCACGTGGTCGTGTCCGTGACGCAGCAGTACGACACCGCCCCCCGCGCATCCCGCGCACCCCGCCCCGCGCGCCTGCACGCCATCGGCTTCGCCGTGTACGAGCTGCCGCCCGGCGCCGCCCCGCGCCGCGCCGCCGCGCACCGCGCCCTCGCCGGCCTCGTGAGTGTGCCCCCTCCCCGCGCCTCCCCGCGCCTCCCCGCGCCGCCCCGCGCCGCCCCGCGCCGCCCCGCGCCACCCGAGCTCCCTCGCTCACGAGCCCGCGGTGTTGCAGCGCGCGCTGGACGTGACGCACGAGTGCCGCGCGCGTGAGGTGGTTACGTTCTTCACGCTGCCGCCGGGACAGTACCTGGTGGTGCCGCACACGCGCCGCCCGCACACCGACGCCGCCTTCCTGCTGCGCATCCTCACCGACGAGCAGACGCACGTGTGGTGAGTTCGCGCCCGCAGCCCTCGTCGGCGCCGCCGCGCCCGGCTCGCTCACCGTTTTCGTTTTTCCATTTCAGGGAGGTGAACGATGACAACTTGATCGTTCACGATTTGGCGTCGGAGTTTCCCGACGACCAGGAGTGCGCATCGGTACGATCGTGTCGGGTGCGTCCGCTACGTGAGTGCGCTCGCCGCCCGCGACTCTAATGTGGCGCTTTGTTCAACAGGCGGAGACGCGCGCGGCCGCCGCCAAGCTGCTGGGCGGGTCGTACGTGGAGGAGGTGAGTGTGTGTGTGGTGTGTGGGGCGGCGCGGGTGGCGCGGGGTGCGCGGGGTGCGCGGGAGCTGACGCGCGCGTGTGCAGGTGGACGCGGCGGCGCTGCGCGCGGTGCTGCGGCGGCGCTGGTGGGCGGCGCGCGTGTCGGCGGCGGCGTGCGCGGCGCTGGTGCCGCTGCGGGACGCGGGCGCGCGCGGCTGGGTGCGCGGCGCGGAGGTGCCGGCGCTGGTGGCGCTGGTGCGCGGCTGGCGCGCGGCGTGGGCGGCGCAGGCGGGCTGCGGCGGCTGGGTGTCGTCGTACCGGCTGCGCGCGCTGCTGTGGGCGGCGGGCGTGTGCGCGTCCAACAAGGTGCTGGAGTGCCTGGTGGTGCGGTACTGCGCGCGCGCGCGGGTGACTGCGGACGCGTTCGTGTTGTTGCTGGCGCGGCTGCACCTGGCGCACGGTAGGGCTCCGCGTGATCACGCCTACGCTTGACTCGCCTGCTCGGTTTTCACGGTGTCTCGTCGTATTTTCAGAGAGATATCGCAGTTTGGACGCGAAAATGAAGTCGAACCCGCTGTCACTGGAAGAGGTGAGATGCGCCTCTCGGGACGGATGACCGTACCTGATAAATAATATAAGATGTCGCACCTTCATATATTTTAATATATCCCTGATGGTACAGCCTACCATTTATGAATGTAGGGGTCAATTCTAGCTACCTACTGACCAAAAAGAAAAAAGTTGGTATTTATTGACCACAGCATATTATGTACCAATTGGAGGCAAATAATTTGTTCAATTATTTATTTTGTTAAATTGACTGTTTATATGAAGTTTGCATTGTGTAGTGGTTGTCGCGTGTGTCGGCAGATGATCCTGATGACGATCTACTCGTGAAAGCGCGGCGGGTCTGCCCCGCCTCGGTACTACACATTCACATGCGTTCATCGTAATTAATTTAGACGCAACGACCAAAGACAGTCTCCGCGCTGGTGCAGCCGCAGCGCCCAGTACAAGCACCGCACCGAGACTGCTGCTACGTATCCCAATGTGACTAATGTGATACAGAGCGCGCGCTGCCGCAGTGACGCGCCACCTTACTATATTATGTATATATATTTATGTTATGTTGCTCGTTGTCTACATTTACACAGGTTGCTAATTAGTTATATATTGTTTTCGTGATTAAATCGATGTGAAATGCGCCAGCAACTGGCGTAAACAGTCCAGGGCACAGTGATCGACGGCATCGACATATCGCGAGAGTGCAAGCTTCACGTAATCATACGAGGCGCGTGCAGTGCTCTCGCACGGGAGGCACGGGTCGCGCCGCTCTCAGTTACCTAGCGCATATTTATTGTATGTTGTGAAATTATACTAATAAACACACTATGTTACCGTGGTTCATTGCACGAGTGACCCCCCCCCCTCCCCTCCCCTGCCCCTCGCCGCGCCGTTGCGTCATCATACGTGCTGTGACTTGTGGCCACTGCGCGAGCGCCGAGCGCTTGTCATGTCCGGTATTACATTATACGGAATTCATTAAGCACGACTCCACAACTGAAATGCAGACTTAGGTCGGGAAATCGGTCTTGAAAAAAAATCGTGATGTTTTATTTTAATTATGTACATATCTGTGACGACTAACCTCCGTGGCGCAGTTAGACGTCGGCCGTGAAACGAGAGGACAAGGGTTCGATCCCCGTATCGAGACAAATGTTGGGAGGCTCACAAATACATATTTAGAAAGAAAAAAAGATTTATTGTTGACACAAAAAACACCAATGAAAGAAGAAAACCAAAAAAGATAAACATTCCAACAATTTTGTTTTCTAGCCTTTTTATTTATATTTGCAGTTTTTGTGTAATGTATCAGTTACTTTATTTTACTCAACACTAAAATTATTACACTTTACTGTACCGGCTGGGTCATGGGAGACTGTTGAAGTTGTAACTTAAAATAAATTCGTTACAAATATATTTTTCTTTCCTAAATATTGCAAATATAAGAAATCTATGACAGTTATGCTGTAGATGTGTTTAATAATATCTAAGTTTTATTAGTTATTCAGCGAGGTATAACAAGCTAGGGTATAAGTAGTGAGCAATCTAATCAAGACATGGGTGAAATTACAGCACATTGGGTGATTTGTTTAACGTTTCTTTATAAGATAATTTGTTTTTTGAAGTGCGAACAATGATTATGGCTGTGTTCCGAATAACAATGAGTAATATCTGTGACAGACCAGCTCTATGACGCCACTGATGACGCAACGTCATGAGCAGTGTTGCTAACTTTATTTTTTTACCCTAATTAAAAGATTCTTTAACATTTTTCAGGAATTAGTCAAGTAGCCAATTGAATTAACTGCTTGACAAAAGGAAGAGTATACTTTTTATTAAACGATATTGTTTTTCAACTAATTGCATACTAAATTTATAACATTTATAGATAAAGGACTACGAAATAATTGCAACTGCAATTGCTGGTGTAGTCCAGAATGTATTGGAATCTTCCGATGATGACTCTGGTGATGATGAAGATCTCATTTTAAGTATATCTGTGGTAATCGTGTAGGACAGAATATCATCCCCAAACAGAACATTCTGATATTTCCACTAATAGTTTATTTTCAAAACATGGTGTTGTGTGCTCGGCACACAATAAGCAAACCAAAATGTCCTTTTCAGGGCCACAAATATATTCATATATAAGCATAATTTAGGTTTAATATAACCATATTCAGGTATTAACATTTTTTTCAAATCAGAAAATGTCCTTTTTAGGGCCACAAATATATTCATATACATATAAGCATAATATAGGTTTAATATTCAGGTATTAATATTGTAAATATATATATTTATCGTCAAGTTTTCATGTGTCTCACATAAATTCACATTGCTTATAGGATTATTTATGTAGGTTAATCTTTAGCGTAAAAAAATATTTACAGGAACTAAGCTGTTTATAATATTAAGTTTTATTTTGTTTAGGGCTTGGCACCGACTTCAAACTTATCAATAGGTAGCACATACAAATAATTGTATTTTATTGATTTGAAAGATATAGGTTTGCATAAGAGGTGTATTAAATTAAATCTTTATTAAGTTATTTATTACTTTTTAGTAGTTGGTCAGTTTTTTAAACGCAGTTTTTTTTTTTACTTTTTAGTGTCTGTAAGCTAAACTCAATTTTCGTTAACAACGCTCATAAGAGCAAAACGCCTACTGTAACTTAATTTTCTCAACCTTCTTTTCACCCCTCACCCCTTTCTGCCTCGCTATAGCTTAATGTTAATACTGAACCTGTTACAAAAAGAACCATTGGAAACCTACTCAATTTTGAGGAGTTCTACTGTCTAGGTCCGAAGATATTCATCAGGTCTTCACCAATTTTTTATGGGACCACGTGACAACTATTCCTCATCAAACTAAAGAAGAATCACTAAAATCAGGTCAAAGCTGCCGAAGATATTAAGTATTTACATTATATTCATTTTCTCGCCCCTCTCCTCACCCCCACCCTTTTATCTCTACCTCACTAAAATTTGACTTTAACACTGAACCTGTTACAAAAAGAACCATTGGAAACCTACTCAATTTCGAGGAGTTCTACTCTCTAGGTCTGAAGATATTCATCAGGTCTTCACCAACTTTTTAAGGGACCAAATAGCAGCTATTTTGCATCCAAGTAAAGAAAAATTACGTAAATCGAATCATAAATCTCAGAGTTATCGGTGGACATACATAAGAAAAAAATCTTAACGTATTGATAACCTCCTCTGAAGTCGGTTAAAAATTATGACCGCCACAAAAGAATACTTCGACCACGGATTAAAGATTACGATCAAGTAATTAATAATTACTCAGATGACGAATTTAAAATATCCCTCTCCGTATCATATAACGTAATTTTCTCTGTTGAAATTTTTCTTGTTTTGACGTTTCAAAATCCCGCCAATTTTCTCAACGCGCACCACGACCCACCTCTTGACATGGGTCGTCGTGAGCGTATGTCATGACGTCATCAATGACGTTTTCACCGCGACCACGACGATCGTGATCGTCAAATGGAATAGCGAAATGAGTATTTTGAGCGCCGTGAACGCCAAATGGAACGCGCCCAAAGTGGTCGCAGTCTACGGAACACAGCCTGGGCGTGTTCGTGATATTTTAAATTCGTCATCTGTGTAACTATTAATTACTTGATCGTAATCTTTAATCAGTGGTCGAAGTATTCTTTTGTGGCGGTCATAATTTTGTAATATAGTATTCCATTCTTCATCGGAACTGGACGAACTACTACTATGTAAATCCATATTTCGACGCACGATTAAATATTCAAATGCCGACGCAAAAAGTATTTTTTTACTTCGAACGTAAATCAATGAATTGCTCCGCTAAAATGCAGTAGGTATAAAATTGTGTTTTTTCAACATCAATCAATTTATCTAATTTTATTATTATTTATCACAGAATACAAGACGATAAAACTCAAATGTTTTACCATCAAGATTTAACCCATAATGCAACCGAACTCTTTATAGCTTTTGAAAATAGGTATTTGTTACTTAAACGCTCAAAACGCCCATAACCCGTTCCACTTGGGTTTGCGATCGTAACGCTCACGAGCAAATGGAACGGCAAATAGCGCGGTCGTGAGCGTGGTCGTTGCGATCGTCAAGTGGAACGCACTCCCTGAGTACGAAGCTGTCAATTTTGTCAGTGTCACAAGCGCGCGGGCGCAGCTGTTCCCCGTCTCACCGCCCGCCCGCGCCCGGCGCCCCACTTCATTGGTCGCTGCGCCAGCTGTCAGTGCTACTGACACATCTTTGTATTTTGTAACGATACCAAAGTTTCCGGCTTTTGAATATGACCAAAGTAGAGTTTTAATGTAAGCAGAAGCATGTTAGGTTTAAGCGTAGTGTTAGTGTGTGTGAGTGCATGGGGTGCGGCATGCGCGCCCGCTGAGGTGGGCGAAGTGGCGCCGTTCGCGGCGGCTCGGGCCTACGACGTGGAGGGCACGCTGTTGCTGAACGAGGCGGCGGCGCGGGACCGCGAGGTGGGCTACAAGCTGCGCGCCGAGCTCTCCGTGGCGCCCGTGTGGAGCGCCGCGCCGCACACGCACCTGCTGCGCTTCCATGTGAGCTCCGCCTGCCGCTGCCCTGCCCTACTACACACACTCCCACAACTAATCGTCACAACTGGCTGTGTGTGCCACAGCCACTAACAAATAAGATCAATATTTGCGAGTCATTTGCATTCAACATTTACTTGTATAAATACATTATTACACAAAAATCCCCTGTGACATTCAATATTATGTTTGTGTAAGATGTGCTCACTAAATATATTAAGATACTGTGTTCCTTAAAGTGTTCAATTATTAAAGATGCAATCATTGTCTTCGTACATTATCTGTCCAAATTGATTTCTTTGTGAGTGTGTCATCATATTATTATTCTTGTTTCTGCATTTAATACTTGTATATACAAGTATATATTTTTTGAACTTCAATTTTTTCAGCTCCTCAAGCCAAAACTGTATCTGAGAGGCAAGCACAGAAATGCAGAGTTCTTACCGCACAACTCTGTCCTGGATTCATATGATGACTCCACATTCTATGCTCACTGGAAGAGCGGTAAAATCGAGACTGCATACCTGGATCCCAATGAATTGTTGGATCTGCAGAATTTTAAAAAGTCACTCCTCAGCGCATTTCAGGTATGATCAATACTTACCAGAACCATTGTTGATCATCACTGAAATTTATTGTGACAATTTCCATTTACAGTTTCAAATCATAGATGGAGAATACAACGAGACAGACATATCGGGTGACTGTGAAGTACTCTACGAGACTGTTTCTGAGAAGGCTTTCAGGAAGATAAAAGTGAGCAAAGAGTGAAGTGGTTTCGGCCGGCGTGCGGTCCCGCAGTAACCACCTTTGTGTGTGCAGAGGCGTTGCGGCGCGGAGGCGGCGGCGCCGGGCGTGCAGTACCGGCGCGTGGCGCGCTACGAGCTGTCGGCCGCGCCGCTCGCGCTGGCCGCGCTGCACAGCGAGGAGCTGTTGCTGCTGCCGGGCGCCGAGCCGGGGCTCAAGGCGCGCAGCTGGCTAGCGCTGCGCCTGCGGGCCGCGCCGCCCGCGCCCGCGCCCCCGCTGGCCGGCGCCGACGTGGCGGACGCGCTGCGGGCGCTGCCGCCGCACCTGCAGCCGCACGCGCTCGCGCTCGCGCCCGCCCCGCACGCCCACGACTACTTCGAACATCAAGTGAGTGGATGCGGTTCATGTGACAGGGTTGCTGCCCCACACTCTATTCGGTGAGATGTTAGGTGGAGTGTACACTAGTTGTAGGCGGTGTGTGTGCAGGTGTGTGTGCACGCGGCTCCGCAGCCAGCGTTATCTGTTCGACTCGAGCCGGGTCAAAGAGCGAACTCTTATCGAACCCTCTCCGTAGCAACGCTTTTATGAACACATTATTCTCAATGTTAAGTTAACTGTGATAAACGCACGAAGTTATATTAGGAACACCGATGTGCTCGTGAAAATTTTCGCCTTCATTTTGGACTTTATAGTTATTGAACCGATTGGTCGCATAATCTGGAAAAAAAATATGAGAAGCAAAGAAAGAGAAGACGGATATTATAAGAAATACTGTATACTTGTATTATATCTCATTTTCTCGTAGGCTACTTTTCTGAAGTTTCTCTTCTGCCGTGTGTTAATTTCACACACACACACTTTTTTTTATTACTCGTTCATTTTCTTAGCAAATGGAAAGGCGGATCTTAACCTTAGAGTATTTATATATTATGTGGAGGGATCAGGGAGTGCTGCCATACATTTGCGAGTATGTTTGTATGTTTGTCCGCGCATATTTCTAAAAGTATAAGTTGGATTTCAGAAATCTTTGCGTTGGTTTAGGTATTGTCCAACTCAGGAGCTGTGTAAGTTTTATAGAAATCGGTTTAATTGTTTTTGAGAAAGTGCAGGGGTGTCCAACCTTTTTCAGTCCGCGGCACACATAGGTACTTGTTTACTATTTTGTCGCGGCTCCCTAATCTATCTCCCTGGTTGAAATGTACAATGATACTAGTTAGGTAAATAAGCACAAAACTAAAAATTCAGAGAGAGGGAAATCTTCGCGGCCCTCCTTTACTTTTTACGGCGCGGCGCACCAGGAGGCATACTTTAGGACACCGTTAGATAAAGAGTAGAATTTGTATCATTCGTTAGGAAAACGTGTAGATAGGTGTCTTAACAAAAAATGGTAAGAAATTAGTTTTAATTACTACAATATAAATTTTAAAAATGAAGAAATAAAAAAACAAAATAAAAAAGAGTGTGTGTACTTATGTACACGCGTTAGAAGTTATACTTCTTTGGCGCAAGGAAAAAAGTAACTAAAATGCAGTAGTGATTAACGATAAATATAAAAATTCATCAAAAAGAGTTTACTGTATCGACGGTATGAACATGAAATGTTTGACAGTTGTGAACTTAATTATCATGCCACCTAGAACTAACTTTACGATGTAGAATTCAGGTGTCGGTGTGCGCGCGCTTCGTAGTAATACACACTCATCAATTTTCTCCATCGCGCCAAAATAAGTATAACTTCAAAAATTTGAGAGGTGTCAAGGGATTCCCGGATGGAACGAAGTTCGATTTATTATTTATTATGTACAAAAAAACCTGTACAATGAGTGTGGGTGGTGGCGAGATGTGAGGTGTGCGCGGTGTTGCAGTCGCTGGAGGCGGCGCTGGAGGCGGGCGCGGCGGCGCTGCGCGGGGCCGAGGCGGGCGCGGGCGGCGGCGCGGGCGCGGCGCTGGCGCTGCTGGCGCTGCTGCCCGCCCTGCGCGCCGCGCCCGCGCCCGCGCTGCACGCGCTGCTGCTGGACGAGCGCCGCCACCACACCCTGTGCGTATCCCGCCCCGCGCGCCCGCCGCGCCCGCGCCCCGCCTCACGCCGCGTGTGTCCGCAGGGAGGGGCTGTGCCGCGTGCTGGGGCTGGCGGGCTCGGCGAGCGCGGCGCGCGCCGCCGCCGACGTGCTGCAGCTGCACTCGCCCGACCCCATGCTGCAGCTCGGACAAGTCTTCCTCGAAGCCTTCGCGCTCTCCGACGCGCCGCAGGTCTGTTCTCCGTCCCGCTTTATCGCTCAGCACGTGACAATAGGCGAGACGACAGTATCAAAAAATTAAAGATTTTATGTTTTTAAGGGAAAATACGTATTACAAGGATTTCAAATGATAATTCAGTTTTAATCTATACTTGGAGATTAATAAGATTTTAAATAATATCAAAGTACAAAATATAGCAATCGGCCATTTTGACAAAAACGCTCTTCACAACGCATGATGTCACGCCTATGTAAAAATGACGCATTCGCTGCGCATAGAACGCAATGACATGTTTACCTAGTAGTGACATCAAAGCGGACGCCATGACACCTACTAGCGTTTTTTGTGCACTATTGAAAAATTATAAGAAAAATGGCTTAAAACTGTGTTAAGCCTTTGTTAATTCTTGAAATATAGATTTTTTCGTATATAATAAATGTGTGCCCATATTTTAGAATATAATTTGAAAATCATTCGTCTCGCCTATTGTATTGCTGAAATATGACGATTCTTCTCGACGTTTCGCTTTTCGCCTTGGAGGAGGCGTTTTCGCTCTCACCGCAACTTGGTGATATCGAAACATTATAATATTACCGCATTTATATTTTCTATCCAATGCAAACTGAGAATAAGAGATATCCGATATAGCATTTCTTATTATAGCTTTTTTTGTCATGTTGCGGTTCGCAGGAAGAAGCGGTACTGGATGTGCTGCGGCTCGGCGAGGAAAGTCGCGCGCCCGCGCTGGCGCACAGCGCCCTGCTCGCCGCCGCCGCCGCCGCCCGCGCCGCGCCGCCCGCGCTCGCCGCCACCGTGCGCCAGGCGCTCGCCAACAACCTCGCGCGCTGCAAGGTGAGACGCCGCCCCCGCCCGCATCCGCCGCCACCCCACCCGACCATGGCGCCGCTTTAACTCGCTCGCTCGCAGGACGACGAGTGTCGGCGCGTGCGCCTGCTCGCGCTCGGCAACATGCGGCGCGACGACACCGGCGAGCTGCTGCTGCAGCACGCGGAGCGCGCCGACGCCGCCGCCGCCGTGCGCCTCGCCGCGCTGGACGCGCTGCTGGGCGCGCCGCCCGCCGCGCTGCCGCACGCGCGCCTGGAGCGCCTGCTGGACCTGGCGCTGGAGCCCGCCGCGCCGCTCGAGGTGCGCGCCGCCGCGCTGGACCTGGCCATGCTGCGGCGCGCCGCCATGCCGACGCCGCTGGTGCGCGCCGCGCGCGACCTGCACGCCGCCGGCCCGCACGAGCTGCGCCGCGTGTTCTGGCAGCGGCTGAGCGCGCTCGCCGATGAACACCAGGCCGTCCGAGATTTCATCCCGATGTTGGATCGCCACCTGCGCACGTGGGACGCACAGGCGCACGCCGGTACGCAGGGGGAGTGTGGCGGGTGAGTTGCGTGTGGCGTGCACCTGTGGGTATGTGTATATGTGTGTGTGTGCAGGCACGTCGTCGGTGCTGGTGCGCGAGGCTGGCTGGGTGGCGGGCGGCTGGCGCGCGGCGCTGCAGTCGGTGCAGCTGGCGCGCGCGGGGCTGCTGCGCCGCGGCTCCGTGCGCCTGCACGCGCTGCACGCGCAGCTGCCCGCGCTCGACGTGCTGTCGGTGAGCATGGCGGTGCCCGCGACGTGCACGCTTTTCAGTCAATGCGGTGTTTTTAGAACTGTTGCAGCAGCATTCGACGACATTTGTATTTGCAGGTGGACGTGTGGACGCGCGGCCTGGAAGCGATCGCGGGCGGCGGTGATGCCGACGCCGAAGCCGAAGATACTGCCGGCGGACTCGCGCTCACCGTGGCCGGCACGCGCATGCGAGACATCTCGCTGTTCAACGGACAGGTGCGTGCTCGTCGCAGATGATTCTATTCGAGTCGTCTGGATCCATTCTGAAGGTAGCCGGATCCGTCCTGACTCGTTCGGTCTTACACGATAGTGCGTATCGACGTAGACGTGTCGGTGTCGCAGGCGGAGCTGGTGGGGCACGTGTGGGCGGGCACGGCCAGCGCGCCCACGCCGGCGCTGCGCGCGCTCGTGCCCGCGCCCACGGTGCGCGGCGCCGCGCCGCTCATGCTGGGCGCCACGCTGCAGTACCGCTGGCGTGGCGCGATGGCGCTTGCGCTGGACGCGCACGCGCAGGTGTCGCTGTGGTGGCGCACGGCGCGCTGCGAGCTGGACCTGCGCGCCGCCGCTGCCGTGCTCTACGAGGCCGCGCTGCACACCGCGTGGGGCCGCGTGGAGGCCAGCGCGCTCGTGGACGCCGAGCCGCGCCTGCGCATCGCCGCCGACCTCGACTTCTACGACAAGATCGCGCTGTGCGTGCGCGCCTCCACCGCGCGCCACGAGCTGCGCCGCAACGTGACGCTGGCGAGTCGGCAGGGCGCGCGGCGCGCGGGGGTGCGGCGCGGGCGCGAGGCGCGGTGGGGCGCGGCGCCGCGCACGCTGTCGCTGGGCGCGCTCAACGACGCCGCGTGCCGCGCGCTGCGCGCCGCCGACGCCGACGCCGAGCAGCGCGACCCGCAGTAGCCGCACGCGCCGCTCGAATCACTTCTCATTGCTGTATATTATGTTAAGCTACATTGTTACGACACTTATAATAAAACAAAATTAATCCAATGTGAAATGTCTACAGTCATTGACCACCCAATAATATCCCGCCATCCCTCCGATCCTTTCCTTTTCGTTCCGATCGCATGTTTTCCCTTTATAGTAAATGCAGATCGTTTTTGAGCACGCTAAGGCTTAAAAATGTTATATATATTTCAATGGACTAGTTCAGTCCCATCTCATTCCGTCCTATGACGAAAAGCATATGTGTAATCCTGTCCTCTCATGTCCCGTGCCATCCATTCGAATTTGTAAGAGCATGAGTCGAAACTGGTCAGATAAATCAGACTAAGTCAGATTTTTCAAAACAGGTCAGTTAATATCAGTTTTTTGTTTTTGGAAATGGTCAATTTCCGCGGTTTCTTTTTTCTTAATTGATTAGGAAAGTGCGTAAAGGCATAAACAATATTAAATAATCACCTGATTAAGCGCTCACATAATGTATATTAGCCTATGTAAACTTCCATGTAAGTCTCAATTTTAGAATTTAATGGTAATAGACATTACATTGGGGGTTCAAATGCGGTCACATTAAGCGGTCAGAAAAACAGTGAATTAATCATTGAGCTAATATGACTACGTATATAAAAGACACCGCACATTACAATTAATGTGTTCCGCTCAAGTGCGGTCAGCCGGCCGCACTTCAGTCGCTTTCTAGCTCTCGAGCGACGACGTCATGTTTGTTTTCAAACAAAAAAAATATTAAAGCGCATTAAATACGCCCTTTGGTTGTGTTACGATATTGCACAAATAATTCAAGTAATACGACTGTCTAGGGCTAATCTTAGGTAATATATTATTAATAAAAAACTTGTGGCTTGAGTTAACAACTTTGCTTTACATTGATTGCGTTTCCGGTGTTGCCAGGACGAAAAGTGAAGGGTTTACACATTTACAGCCGATGCCAACTATCAATCCCAATCCAAAATTTGCTGTTTGACATTGACAGCTCAATCGTTTTTCTGAGTATAGCTTGCCATTAATCAATCTAAGCAGGGAAAAAGCTATCTAAAAAATCAATCTACTTTTGGGAGGGCCAATCCCTGTTTGTAGATTGTCTTCTGTATGAAAATTACAGTTTAGGCTTGCCAATATACAATTATCGATGTTGACGTTTGGATGGATTGTTCAAAACAATCCATTAATAATATTAAAATATAATGTATCATTTTGAAGTTATACTTCTTTTGGCGCGATGGAGAAAAATGATGAGTGAATTTTTACGATGCGCGCGCAAACCGACAACTGAATTCTACATCGTTAAGTTAGTTCTAGGTGGCATGACAACTATGTTCAAGTTGTATATTTATATTTGTATATTTAAAACACGTATTTCGTAACAGTACAATTAAATAGTGGGAAAAAATAAATATTATTTTGAAGTGAATCTTCTTCATACAAAATGTTAATAGGTTTCGCAATGGTTTCGCAACTGTCAAACATTTCATTTTCATACCGTCGATACAGTAAATACCTCAAATTAAAGAACGTATTTTTTTTTCTCTGTATTTAAGGGCTTTATCGCTTAGCAATAATGTCGCCCTATAAAATCATCACTAAAAAACTACTACAAACTTATCAACTAATTACTAAACGTATTTATTTAATTAAACTTTAAAAGTAAAATACAACTGTTATTTTAAACATATTTGTGCTAAATTACACAAAAATCTAAATTTTTGACCGACTTCAAAAGAGGAGGTAATCAATTCGACTGAATTTTTTTTTTTGTATGTTTGTTACGCGATTACGCTGGTATTAGGGAACCGATTTCAAAAAATTCTTTTTTGTCGAAAAGCTTGATATACTAGGTTGGTCCCATAAAAAATTGGTGAAGACCTGATGAATATCTTGAAGAACAGAACTCCTCAAAATAGAACGGTACAGCAATAATTCTTTTTGCACCTGGTCCAGTATAAGTGTATTACTACAAAGGGAGGCTTAAAAGGGGGAAGGGGTGTAGGGGGGGGGGGGGGAAATAGATACTAATGTAAATACTCAATATCTCTGGCAGTACTTAAACGATTAAAAATAAACTATTTTGTCGACAAGTATGATATGTTAGATTGATATCATTAAATAATGGTGAAGACCTGATGAATATCTCCGGACCTGAAGAGCAGAACTCCTCAAAATTGAACGGTACAGCAATAATTCTTTTTGCACCTGGTTCGGTATAAGTGTGTTACTACAAAGGGGGGGTTAAAAGGGGAAAGGCGTGTAGGGGGGGGGGGTTAGATAATAGATACAATTAATTTCAGTTTTCAATATAAAAGTTTTATTATAAACAGTAGGTGAAGAAGAGGGAGAGTGAGAGAAATAGATACGTAAATTACCGATGTAAGGTAAGAGAATCCGACCTGGTCAGTATCTAACAATAGCGGATATCATGATTATAATGACTTACAATCTTCTCATAATTTCACAGCAATAATATCATGTTTGGTCTGAAGAATTCGTAAATTTTAAAGACATCGTTTTGATTATATCATGATCACCTTTCTCATCATTACGATGCCTATCAAAACTAAAAAGGGACAAATAAAATAATTTTTAATAAAAAAATAAAACCGACTTCAAAGTGCCACTACAAAGTAACAAATAATATGTATTTCATCGTACTAGTACCCAATGATTAATGTTCTTATTGACTTGACTAGCTAACAAATCTTAAATACGTAATATTTTGAAGGCGGGTCGCTAAATATCAAACACGTATAAATTTAAGCAAATGTTACACCATTTGATATTATATGTAGATCCTGCAATGTTGGCTTAGAAAGGCACATAAGTAATAAGTAAAAACACAAATGAATATAATGTGCTAATCCTACGTGTAAATTTATTGAAGTTTTGATAGAATTTCTATGTGCCTTACATGTGTGTGGTAGCCTGTTAATAATTATCTAGATATGATCCACGAGACGGTTGACCACCGTCTCGGTTATAATTCCAGGGTATACACACCTCCGGAATTATCGGAGTCACTTGTGTGTTGATGATATTCAATTACAAAACTCTTTAACAGTGATATATTTCAATCATTGTCAGGAAACCTGCATGACATAAAGGCCTTTAAGTACAAGAAACGGTATGTTGTGTCCCATGCTCAACAGCGGACGATTACGGCCTGATATATTAAGACAAATTAATATTCCGTGTAAATCTTGCGTGTTTTTCGCTATAATTACTTACACAAATTAATGTTAAGCGTAAGGCGTACATGTTCGGCACTTAGCGACCCGCCTTCAAAATATTACGTATTTAAGATTTGTTAGCTAGTCAAGTCAATAAGAACATTAATCATTGGGTACTAGTACGATGAAATATATATTATTTGTTACTTTGTAGTGGCACTTTGAAGTCGGTTTTATATTTTTATTAAAAAATATTTTATTCTGTTGACGGATAAGCTAATATACTATTACACAAACCAACATTAAAACTCAATTGCGATTTAAACAACTTTCTCCTTAAATCATTATTTTTTGTGCATTCTAGTAGGATATGTTGAACATCCTCAACAGTTCCACATTCATCGCAGTTCGGCGACCTACTCAACTTCATAAGATACCGGAATTTATTTAAAGGAACATGTCCTGATCTGATCCTTAACGCCGTAATAAGAGTGTTTCTGTTTAACGAGCTTTCGACTAACCAAATATTTTTAGAAATTTGTGGTTGAATAGTTCCGTACCATGTTCCCTTTTGTTTCGATGATTCTTCATATTGCTTATTCCAAATTTCAAAACAGTGTCTTTTCAACAAACTTAAATAGTCAGAATACAAGGGCGTTATGCCTAATGGGATTCCGTCACCTACTGCCTCTCTAGCTAACCTATCTGCTGTGTCATTTTCCTCTATGTTTACATGGGATGGAATCCACTGAAAGGTAACAGTCTTTGAGCTTGATTCAAATTTAAGTATTAAGTCTAGAATCTGGTAGGCTATCGGTATGCTTCGTAAATACGAGGTGCACCGAGCCAAGAATAAAAGAGCACTTTTGGAATCACTTAAAATTACGAACTTGTCAAATCCAATGGTATCAATATAGGAACAAGCTTCCAATATGGCAATTAATTCCAAGTGCATAATGGAGATATTAGACTCAATACTAAATTTAACTGATGTATTATTTTGTGGATCAAAAAAAGCAGCTCCTCCTTGAGTGCCTTGCTTAGAACCATCTGTGAATATTTTGTAGCAATCTGAATAGTGTACATTAATGAACTGTAAACAGATATTTTTCAGTTTACTGATTTCATATTTACTTTTAGGCATATCAACACAATCTATATAGGTTTTAACATTCTTAGCCATGTTAATATTACTAGTCCAAGTAGCCAGAGAAAAATATTCGTACTGTGTAACACTGTGAATAGGCAAACTTCTATAAGTATTGTGCACTGACACTAATAGTGGCTGTTTTCTTACTCGCCAATACTGAGAATGTGCGGTTGTTGATAATAACTCAAGAAGGTCAACCGACTTGTTGCTTAATAAAGCTTTGGATTTTAGACAAAATTTTGCGGCCAAATATCTTCTACGAATTGATAGAGGAGGTAAACTGAGTTCGCATTCCATAACCTGAATTGGTGTTGTTCTGACAAAGCATCCAATTAATCTAAGAGCTTGGTTTTGAATTTTATCTAGTTTTGATAAATGACATTTGTAACTGCAATCATATAAAAAACTGCCGTAATCCAGTCTACTTCTAATTATGGCAATATACGTATATAAACGTCTCAGATGTTTTGGGTGAACTCCCCAAGACGGTCCTGCAAGAAGTTTTAAAATATTTAAATATTTCAATACTTTTTTAATTAACTCATCGATATGTTTTTTCCATCTAAGTGAGCAATCTAGCCACATACCCAAGTACTCACTTCATTTACTATTTTTATTTCACAGTTCTCAAGAACGTATTTAAATAAAGGTTGTTTTTGTTTTTGTTTTTGTTTTTGTTTTTGTTTTTGTTTTTGTTTTTGTTTTTGTTTTTGTTTTTGTTTTTGTTTTTGTTTTTGTTTTTGTTTTTGTTTTTGTTTTTGTTTTTGTTTTTGTTTTTGTTTTTGTTTTTGTTTTTGTTTTTGTTTTTGTTTTTGTTTTTGTTTTTGTTTTTGTTTTTGTTTTTGTTTTTGTTTTTGTTTTTGTTTTTGTTTTTGTTTTTGTTTTTGTTTTTGTTTTTGTTTTTGTTTTTGTTTTTGTTTTTGTTTTTGTTTTTGTTTTTGTTTTTGTTTTTGTTTTTGTTTTTGTTTTTGTTTTTGTTTTTGTTTTTGTTTTTGTTTTTGTTTTTGTTTTTGTTTTTGTTTTTGTTTTTGTTTTTGTTTTTGTTTTTGTTTTTGTTTTTGTTTTTGTTTTTGTTTTTGTTTTTGTTTTTGTTTTTGTTTTTGTTTTTGTTTTTGTTTTTGTTTTTGTTTTTGTTTTTGTTTTTGTTTTTGTTTTTGTTTTTGTTTCACTTTTCGATTAGGTTAAGGGTTTGTTTGTGGTTGACATTTGGGTTTAGGTTAGGTTAGGTTTTTTTTTTTTTTTTTTTTTTTTTTTTTTTTTTTTTTTTTTTTTTTTTTTTTTAAAATACTTGTCCCTCCGATACCGTTCAGAGGTTGTTTCTACAAAAATTTAATGATTAACATACATTCGTTAAAAACGACTAGAAAAAATAAAAGTTACACAAAGTAAAAATATCGCACATAAAGTGCTTCGTCTGATGTTAATCTACCTATCTGAACGATTACAATCGTCCGACAACTACATGATACTGCTAATTTACAATAAAAATACAAGTATGTACACAAAATCATATAAAAATTTAAAACATACGGACTTACATACTTGTTAAAAGAAATTTGAAAACATTGTAAAATTTACACGTTTTTAGATATAGCATGTCTTCTTCGTCAAAACCACATTCCTTGGCAACTAGGTTTTTATAATCTTATATTATATTAAGTAGTTGCCCTATCTATTTATTCCTTTTCAACACTTTACACGCTATATCTTTACAGTATCTTAAAAATTTACATCTTATCTCACCGGTCTCCAGTATACTGCTTAGGTTATCTTTACATATTTTAATATCAATTTCATTTTCTACTTTCAGACGTTGATACAGATATACTGGGCATTCGGTCAACACATGCAAAACATCTTCTATGGCCGCTGGGTCACAGATGCATGAGGGGCTCTCCTTGCACTTGAAGCGATTCAAGTACTCAGAGAATCCCCCATGACCCGTGAAAACTTGCGTGAGAACCGGGTCCGTTGGCATCTTCCGGATTACGCTGTATGCTTGTCTGGCGTCAGGGAAAAACAGCTTGGTCACTGAAGCTGTTTCTCCCGCCCGATAGCGCTCGTTCCACTCGTCAATCGACGCCTGTCGGATCTGTCGCTTGACGAATGATACGGGGCATAGGTCGTAGTCGGGCTTCTTTTTCAGCGTTTGGGCCGCTGCTTTAGCGAGTTCGTCTGCGCGCTCATTCCCAGCCAACCCCACGTGCGCCTTAACCCAAAAGAGGTTAATGGTTTTATCGCACTCTACGGTCTTACTCAACAAATCGTTGATGCCAAATGCAATGGGGTGGAGGGAGTTTCCGCTCGCGACGGACTCGAGCGCGGCCCTCGAATCGCAGAAGATGCTGTAGTCTTTACGACTGCCCTGTAAGGCCATTTGCACAGCTTTCCGCAGAGCGAGCAGCTCTGCCTGGTAAACGGTGCAGAACGATTCCAGCTTCATTTTGGTGGCTTTAGTCTCGGCATCGCCGTCCCATAAGGACACCGATGCTCCGACTTGGCCACCAATTTTGCTGCCATCTGTGAATACCTTGACGGTATTTGCAGCCTTGAGGTTCAGCTCTGCATCGTTCACCACGCATTCGAACTGCAACGCTCTACGGTGAGCCGGGTGTTTCGAAATAGCAAAGGGCACAGGACATTCCACCTCTCGGTCACCCACCACTTGCTGAGTATGTCCCTTTTTCACTTCATAAAGAAGCGCCGCTTCTCGGACACGAATGTCTAGCGGAAGGATCCCGGCAAGCAGCAGGGCCGAGTTTAGTGAAACGGTCCTGTAGCCCTTTACCATTTTCTGTGCAAAACCCCGCTGAACCCTAGCGAGCTTTTTCTGTATGCCGATCTTATTGCTCGCTGGCGCCCAAGCACTGGCCGCGTATAATATCGTGGGTTCAACGACTGCCGTATACAGGGTTTTCACCACTTCAGGTCCCAGTCCCCACTGCACCTTTGCTGCAGTAGCCAGTCGTTTGTAGAAGCCTATAGCCTTCCTACAAACTTCCGAGACGTGCGTGTTGAATGTTAATTTGTCATCCACAGTCAGGCCCAGTATTTTAATTTCATGTGACAGGCCAATGTCCACTCCGCCCATGCGCAGGATTGGGGAGTCGTACTTTAGTCGTCGTGTTACGACCATAGCCTTCGTCTTCTGAGGAGCGAAATTCAGCTTATTCCGAACTCCCCAATCCCGCACATACGCTAGCGCCTCATTGGCCTGTTTCTGTATTTTTAGTGTCTCATCTCCGTGAAACACTAACACAACGTCATCGGCAAAGGCTTGGCAGTAAAAGCCCCGCTTGTCGAGCTCCTTTAGCAGTGGGTCGAGGAGCAAGTTCCACATGATAGGACCACCAATAGATCCTTGTACACATCCCTTGGTGGTCGTTCTCATGTGTTCTACTCCGGCGTAGCGAACTTTGACTCTACGGCTCTCGAAGTAGCTGTCTACTAACCGTCTTATGTTTTTCGGACAACCTTCCTCCGCCAGTCTGACTTTAATGGCAGGCCACCAAGCACTGTCGAAGGCTCCCTCTATATCCAGTGAGATCAGTGTGACAATTTTCTTGTCACTCACTTTACTCCTGATGTACTGGAGTAGGGTATAGAGGGAGTCTTCCGTGCCTCTTTGGGGCATAAAGCCAAACTGTCGTGTACTCATCCTAGGTAGCAGATGCCACTTCACTCTTCCCACTACCATCTTCTCCAGAATCTTTCCCAGCACCGGCAACAAGCCTATCGGTCTGTACGATTTAACGTGTGTGTAGTCCTCCTTTCCGGGTTTACGGAGAACTACGACCGTGGCCTCCTTCCAGATGGTCGGGAAGTGGCCATTTGCGAGGCAATTGTTAGCCAGTGCGAGGAACAACTCCGGATCCTTAAGGATAGCTTGTTTGCAGATGTCGGCTGTTAGACCATCTGCTCCGGGGGCTTTTTTAGGGTTGAAGCTGTTCACAGCCGCCAAGGTTTCATCCATGGTAAATGGCGGATCGTGATAATCACTATCCGCTAATCCGTCATTTATGCTATGAGCTTCTGCCCTAATCCGCCGGTGTTCTGCGTTATCGTCCTCCACCCGGTCCTCCGGGTAGAAGACTTCCGCCAACACCTTCGCCGATTCCTCTGGACTAAGGGTAACTCCATCTTTCTTCAGGGGGAGATCTTCCTCTCTTTTCGACACTCGCCCTATCACGCGATAAATGCCGTCCCAAACGGTTTCTTTTGCTTGTCGTTCGCAGAATGCTTTCCAGCTGTTAGTTTGGGCCCTTTTAGCTGCTGTCTCATACTCTTCCTTTGCTTTCAGGTACTCTCCGACGACGAAATCCCTGCGGACTGCTGCTGCCCAGCGGATCCTTCTCCTCCTGGTGACCATGGCCTTTCTCAGTGAGGCTAGCTCATCAGACCACCATGGAATAGTAGGCTTTCTATTAATTTTGAATTTCGGTATGCTCTGATTACAGGCTTCCAGAATGACTTGAGTGTAATCTTCTACTATTCCGTCTATTTCTCTTTTGTTTTTTAAATTTACAATATTGCAAGTGTTAAATTTAGAATCTAATTTTAATTGGGCGAATTTATCACTAAATTCAGCCCAATTAGCTTTTTTAGTATTAAAAATCCGAGTGGTTCTACTGATTTGAATCCGGTCTAGTTTGCCAAAATTGATATTAAATAAAATGGTGTTGTGGTCGGAGCTCACAAGGCCTTCACTGATCCGCCAATCGTTCACCTGGCCGAGAAGGTCCTCTGTGCATAATGTTATGTCCACATAGCTTGTATAGCGCTTACCACCCCTTATTGTGTCAAACGTGGGTACGTCGCCTTCATTGAGCACCTGGAGGCCCCATTCTCCTATGCATTCTGCTAGGTCCTCTCCCCTGCCGTCAGTACCCGCGCTGCCCCACCACATGCTTTTAGCGTTGAAGTCACCGCCGATGAGGACATTGGTGGGACCCAGTTCGCTAACGATCCTCCCCAGTTGTTCCAAGTATGGCCCTATGGGTTTATCCGGCTCAAAGTAGACGGAGACCACGGCGATTTCCCGGCCTCCAGCATATATGGTCACCACTGAGATGTTGGTCGTGGTGAACTTTGGACATGGCTTGACTTTGGTGTTATCGTCAAATACTACAATAGCGGCCTTAACCGTAGTATTGTCCACGCCTACATACTGGAAAACCCTCGCGCCGCCGTAGTCCCTCATTCTACCTTGAGCGCCCACATATGGCTCCTGGAGTAGAGCGAACGCCATTTTTCTGCTCGCGGCCTCCAGCATAATCTCCTGCGTAGCCAACTGCTTTCGCTGGAGATTAGCCTGGGCCACGAGCAGTGGCCGTGCTCCTGCTGGGGGACCGTTTTGCTCACTTACCCTGGGGACAACCTCAGCAATACGCTACCGCTGTCCGCGCCAGGGCGTCCCACTTCCTCCTCACCGGACATTCGCCGCTAAAAGCATTATGGTCGGCTCTGTCGAGACCCGACCTGACGCAGTTGCAACACGTGGGGGGCGCCTGTGCCAAGCGTTTGGCACAGTCCCTACCAAGGTGCGCACCCCCACAGTGACTGCACACGTCAGTCTGGTCACTACAAAACCGCCTCCCGTGGCCATATCCGAGGCAACGCGAACACTGCACAAGAGGGGATTGGTCCTCGACCTTTACCCGTTGGACGTCGATGTGAACCGACCCCTGCTGGGTAAGTCTCTTCCACAACTCAGGAGAGACTTGTAGCACCACGTGCGATGTGAGTGCGTTCCGCGCGCCCTTCCGGAACTTCACGGACATGCGCGCGCAGTCCCCCTTCACATCCCCAATCAGGTTCCGGTTCTGTGATCGGAGTGCCTTTATGATCTCTTCGTCCGTGTTGTGACTGAGGACGCTTCTCAGGATTACAAGAGGATCCTTGTTCTTAACATCCTCCACCTTGAAGCGTCCTTCCCCTTTCTTTATCCTTTCCTTTACCCTGTCCAGCTCAACTTTCGAACTACAGCCTAAAATCACTTTTCTATCCTTAGCCTTCCTCATCCTGTCAATTTGTATCCCTTCATCCCTAGCGTTGACGGTTTTGCGGATCCGTTCTAGGACCTGCTCGCCCGTCTCGTTCTTGTCCTCCGAGGCTATGACCACCGAGTGCATTGCTGCCTGGTTCGGCCTCGGCCTCGGGGTTCCCGTGAGAACGCTGGCGTAGCTCTGTCTCTGGTCCCAGTCTTCCTTCTGTTTTCGGATCGCTTCCGTCAACGCCGCCATCTCTTCTCCATTCCTCCTGAGCATTTCGCTGTGCTCATCGATCTTTTTGATGAGCTCCTGCTCTCCTATTCTCCTGCTATCTTCATCCTTCCTCAAAGTGTTGTCCTCTTTCTCTTTAGGTGTTATCGTACCTATACTTTCCGCTTCTTTGTGCCTTCTTCCTTCCTCAGCTTCCTTTACCAGCTTGAATAATCTTTCGGTGGCGTTCGTGACCTCGTTTTTGATCTCAGTTTTGAGATTGCGGCTGTTGCCAATCGACAACTTAATCCGCATGAGGCAAGCCTTTGCCTCTGCGGTGCGATTGGCGAAGGTGGTGGGTGCCGCAGCTTGCTGAGGTCGCTCAGCCACGCTGGTAACATCCGCCGCTTTCTTCGCCTGGCCCGTACCCTTGCCCTCCGGTTGCGTTACCGTAGCCCTCTGCCGCGATGGCCCTGCCAGCACCGGCTCCGCAGATTTTTCAATCTGCGACTCGATGCTGCGCCTGGCCTGCGCGACTTTGGTGCCGGTCGCATCCTTTGGGCTGGTCTCGTCGGGCGTTGCGCTGCGGCGGACTGCTCGGGATTCCGCCTCCTTTGCGGGGGTTCTGAACCCGAACATTTTGGGCGCTGAGGGTATCGCCAAGGATTACTTTTTGACAGGACGAGTCAACACTTGAGGGTGTAAATAGCCCTCAAATGTACACACGCAGATTTCCAAGCAGTAACGAGTCACGGTGATTCTAATATTAATTTTGTTGTCGGATCTACCAGAGGGACGCGTCAGTTTATAAAACTTTAGGCTTGCAGGTGTATGTGGCCTGCAAGCTGAATCAAAAAATATAAAAATTTAAAATTTAAAATTCCCCACAGGGGAAAGGTCTTAATACTACCTTAAAATCTAGCTTAACCTAGGTCACGAATTAAAATTTTAAAATAAATTAATTAAAATGTTGTGTTCCTAGTATCTGTGCGGGGCGACGTGTGCGGGGTCGCACCGGTTAAAAGCCCTAAAAATGGGTAAATTTGGAATTTAATATGAAGTTTTAAAACAAAATTTTTAAAAACCAAAAATTTCCAAAAAGGTAACCGGATACAACTCGATAATTCTGCCGGGCAGGGATTGTAGGCCTTGAAGAGACCTACAATTTGAACCCTAAAACGGGTCTCCAAGCCCAATACTAGGGAAGTTAGGACGGGAGGGGGTGAAGCAAAAAATTTGCGGGGAAGTGGGGGGGAATCTTCACCTCCGAGGGGGTGAAGGCGGGGGGGCGGGGGGGGGGGTAAAATTTTTGGGGGGGGGGAGTTTTGGTCGGGGTCGGGGAAGGGGAAGGAAATCAGTCGGGAAGGAGACTGGGCTTCGGAACTGCTCGGCCTTCGGGGTCCACGCTCGTCGACAACGTGACGTCACCGAGGGGTCAGGTGGAATCGGCTCTGGTCGTTGTACAGGGACTTCCAGAACCGTCTATTCAAGAGTAGATGTTGTTTACTCGAAACCCACCGACTGCAAGCCGTGCGGTGACTCACTTGTTGTTGTCAACCAAGCATGGAAACCTCCACTACGCAGCACTCGCTACTACGCACAGTGGAACACGGAGTCACACACAGTGTTACTATTCCGGCACAATACAAACAATTACGCAGTTGCGACGTGGCCTTGAAATTTACTCCTGGTTGGTTTTCGCCCTGCAAAAAGCCGAAATACTGGTGGATTCAAAAAATTTTTACTCACCAGTATACCTGATGAACAGCCCCTTCAGGTCTAACAAAAATGTTAAGGGGTCACAGATCGTTTTCGACTCCTACAAGGTTCTGAAAAGTGATCAAAATTTTCCAACCACCAAGATGTAAATAGCTGTCACAACTCACGTTCAAAATTGCTTCTGAGTGGATGGCCAGGTAAGGGAAGTTCTCCTCTGTCTGATGGTGTGTAGCCCTTCCGTCAAGGAAGTCTCCTTCGGCGTCTCTGCCGCGTGACAAAAACCAACTTTTGGCTATATCACTGGAACTACACACGGTAAAAATCCAAAACTTGGATCAGACACTGGTCTCCACTGAGATCTTCACTACTGCACCGGAAAAACACTACGTCGTCGATTTACTTTTGGCAGCGCACTCAACTTTCACTTTTTATAATTTTGTGAAAATTCCAAAAGTCCCGTAAAAGCGCGGTTTTTGGGTTTTAGCTCGCGATTTTTGCACACGGCAACACTTGCACTGGGGTGGTAAGCTGTGCAAACTTTCGCGAACTTTCGGTAACTTTTTCCACCACTTTCCGTTTTTATCACTTTAAAACTTGCGGAGCGGGGGAAAAACGATGCGCTCGTGGCTGCGGGTGGCTTGCGACTCTGGTTAGGTTAGGTTAGGTTAGGTTAGGTTAGGTTAGGTTAGGTTGGGGTGCAATAGGGGTGCTATGTCGGGAACCTCCACGTGGTGCACCCTGGGCAACGTGGGTCATCGAAGTTGCGATTTTGCAACTTCAATGGCCGACGGCAAATATCCGACGGGGAGGGCAGGGGGTTTGGCGGTCGTTGTCTTTTTTGGCGGCCGCCTCCATCTGTCGTTATTTTAGGTGGGGCCCATCTCTGGGCCACCCTCCGGTTCTGTCCCGGAGGTCTCGGCGGGCTCGGTGTGCGCTTACCCCGCCACCGGGCGGGCTGTGGGTGTCCCTCCCACAGTCGCCGTCGCATATCGTAATCCGGTTGTGAAGTTTGTGGTCATGTCTCGCATTCTCACCGGACCGAGGGTCCTGGCTTAAACGCCCGGACCGCGAGGGAGGATGCCTCTATAAAAAGTACCCCGAATCCCAAGCGGCGGCGCACCGCGAGGGGATGCATGGCTGATGGGAAGTTCAGTCTCTAGTGCGACCCCCGTCAGAGTACCAGCCGACCCTCTGACGGGTTACGCTAGGCTTACCCAGGTACAGGGGGCACTGCCTGGGTGGACCTTCTTTTCCCCCATACTCGTGGGTTTCAATATGGAAAATCTTTTAAAACAAACACAAACCAAAGACATAGTGGGTGAGACAGTACCTAGGGTACTCGTTGAGCGATTGGGCGTGTTGTCGGATTCGGACAGTGCGACCAGTGTTATGAGTGTGGCGAGCGGTAGCAGCGTGAACTCAAAACGTTTACGCAAACGCCCGAGGGAGGTCGCAGACTCAGGGTCAGACTCGGCCCTTAGCGACACAGCGGTGCCGGCCCCCAAGGTTGGTGCCAAAAAAGGAGGCAGAGGTAGGCCCGCTACCACCGGCAAATATGCCGGTATCGGCCTATCCAGGCGCGAGGCTGCGGCTGCAATGAAGGCCGCAGCGGCCGCCGCAAAACTAGAGGAGGACGAGCGGCAGATTGCGGCTCTGACGAAAAGGGTGACGGAAGGGAGAGTCACCCGCCTGTTGGAGTCGTCGTCTGCCGTTTCGGATATGGAAGTCGAGGCAGAGGAGCTACCTGCCTCCGACTTAAACCAAAGAGTGGCTGACGCGGTTGCAGCCATAAAAAGGGTGAGCAAGGTCTCAAAGGGCCTTAGCGGCTGCAGCCAAAAGGCACTGAAAGAGGCCACGACCTCCATTCTGGAGAGTGCGCAGGTGCTTCTGACCCGCACCACTACCGAAGAGACGGCGCTGCTGCGGGCCCAGAATACAAAGCTCGCAGCGCAAATGGCGGAGCTCCGCAAGGAGCACGAGGAGCTAAAGGCGGAGATGGCCAACTTCCGCCGCGAGCACCTCAGGCGGGAGGTGGGCCTTCCGCAGCCAACGCCGCAACCACAACCACAGCTGCCGTCGCAGGAGACGGAGTTGTCTCGCCTGATCCGTAAGGAGATGGCGAGTTTTAACGCGCGCTTCTCTGTGCTTGAGGGGAGGATCTTACGTCCCCCCCTAGCTGCAGACCAACGCAGCACACCGGCGCCGACGTATGCAGCTCAAACCGCAGTGCCCCGTGCCGCCCAACCGGCACAAGTGGCTGCTGCCACAAATAAGAGGACTGTGCACACTGCCGCCCCGCAAAAGGAAACTGCGGGGCCTAAATCAAACAGGCAGTCGAAAAAAGAGGCAAAACTGGCCAAAAAGACAGGTGCTACGGCTGGTCCGCCTGCGCAAACTGCAAGGCCAGTAACGCGGGAACCCGCCCCTAGACCTGAGGCGGAGTGGACGGTTGCGGGCGCCGCTAAAACATCCAAAAAGGCGCGCCAGCAAGCTAAAAAGCAGGCCCAGAAGCAACAAGCGGCAGCCAAGCGCCAGACCGCGAGGCTCAGCACCCCCCGCTCTACAGCAGTTGTTCTTACACTGCAACCGGGGGCGGAGGAGCGGGGCTTTACATATGCCAAGATCCTGGCAAAGGCGAAAGCCGAGATTTCGCTAAGTGATCTTGGCATTACGGGTATCCGGTGCAAGAATACTGCTACCGGCGGTCGACTTCTGGAGGTATCGGGAACAACCAGTGGTCCTAAAGCAGACGCCCTCGCTGATAAGCTCAGGGCGTCTCTAGGCTCGGATGACGTTAGAGTGTCCAGGCCAACCAAGTGCGCAGATCTGCGCATTTCGGGCCTGGACGACTCCGTCACGCAAGAAGAGGTCGCCGCTGCCATCTCGACGGCTGGAGGATGCCCGCTGGACCAAGTCAAGGCGGGCACGATACGCCGGGGTGTCTCCGGTCTCGGGACAATTTTTGTTAGCTGTCCCGTAGCGGCGGCCAAAAAGCTTAAGGACAAACGGCTGCTGGTTGGATGGGTCTCGGCGCAGGTCACGCTCTTGGCGCCCAAGCCCTATCGGTGCTACCGCTGTCTTGAAGAGGGACATGCGGGGGCACGGTGCACCGCTGGAGTAGACCGCAGCCAATTGTGTTTCCGCTGCGGTCAGCCCGGTCACAAGGCTGGCACTTGCACTGCCACGCCGCACTGCGTCATCTGTGCGGCATCTGGCAAGCCAGCCGACCACAGGACCGGGTCAAAGGCCTGCGCCAGGACCAAGAAGACGAAAAAGGCAAGGAGACAGCCGGCTCATCCACCGGCTAGTGTCACAGAAATGACAAAGATGGCAACCAGCTCCTCGCAGCCGGTTCACCCGCCGGTTGCGGCAGAACATCCGCAGAGGGCTGGGGAGGAGACAACGGCCATGGAAATTCAATAATGGCCCTACGTCGTCTCCTCCAAGCCAACATAAACCACTGCGCCAGGGCTCAGGATCTCTTGCTCCAGAGCATGGCGCAGTGGTCGATCGATGTGGCAGTTGTCGCCGAGCCGTATTTCGTGCCACCCAGGGATGACTGGGTGTGCGACACGAACCGCTCGGTGGCACTGCTCATGAGGTCTGCCGCCGACACCCTTCCCTTCGAGGCCGTCACCCGAGGGCGGGGCTATGTCACGGCAGTTTGGGGTAATGTTATGGTCGCGGGGGTGTATTTCGCCCCCAGCCTTTCTCTCGCCGACATGGAGGTTATCATTTTAGAGTTGGGCACGGTCGTCAGTCGTAGCCGTCCTCGTCCCGTGATCGTCCTGGGGGACTTCAACGCCAAATCTACGGCTTGGGGTTCCCCGGCTACGGACGCGCGGGGCGAGTTAGTGGAGGAGTGGGCGGTCGAGCAGGGCCTGCTTCTCCTGAACCGGGGTTCCGTGCAGACGTGCGTGCGGATGCGGGGCGGGTCGATAGTGGACCTGTCTTTCGCTAGCCCCGCTCTCGCGCGCACCGTCCAGGACTGGCACGTCCTGGAGGGGGTGGAGACGCTGTCTGATCATCGGTATATTCGATTTAGCGTCTCCGCCCAGACCTCGGTTGGGCCGGTCCAAGCGGCCCCGGTGGGCGTTGGAGACGGCCCGCGTTGGGCACTGAAGCGGCTGGACAGGGAGGCTCTCCTGGATGCCTCCATCGTCAAGGCCTGGCTGGACTCTCCAGACAGGCCCAATAACATCGACGAGGAGGCGGAGTGGTTCCGGGAGAGCATGTCGCACATTTGCGACGCTGGCATGCCCCGAGTCCGGCCGTTACCATCCAGGCGCCAAGTGTACTGGTGGTCGCAGTCGATTGCGCAGCTGCGCATCGCTTGTGTGCAGGTGCGACGCCAGTACGCTAGGTGCCGAAGGAGAAGACGCCGCCGCCCCTTTACAGCGGCGGCCGAACAGGAAGAAGCGGAACTATACAATCGCTATAGAGAGGCGAAGAGCGCCCTCCAGCTGGCCATCGTCCGGGCAAAGGCCCAGGCCAACGAGGAGCTGCTGGAGACTCTGGACCGAGAGCCGTGGGGACGCCCCTACCTTATGGTGCGGGGCAAGTTGCGCCAACGGGCTCCCCCACTGACCCGGAGTCTCCAGCCACAGCTGCTGGAGGAGGTGGTGTGTGCGTTGTTTCCGTCGAGACCGGAGCACACACCACCGGCTATGGTTCCGCCTCGCAATGTGCCCGACGCGGAAGACGACACTGACGACGACGTGCCCGAAGTGACCCGGGTAGATTTGAGAGTGGCGGTGGCTCGCATCAGGAACACCGCCCCAGGGCCCGACGGCATTCCAGGCCGTGCATGGGTCCTGGCCATGGAGGCTCTCTGGCCCCGACTAGCGGGGCTCTTGAGCGCATGTTTGGAGCGGGGCCAGTTTCCAAGCCGGTGGAAGACCGGAAAGCTGGTCCTGCTCAAGAAGGAGGGGCGCCCCGCAGACTCACCATCTGCGTACAGGCCTATCGTGTTGCTGGACGAGGTGTGCAAGATTTTCGAGCGAATCATCGCTAGCCGCCTCGTCCAGCACATGACCAGGGTGGGTCCGGATTTGGCGGACAACCAATTTGGTTTCCGCCAGGGGCGCTCCACGGTGGACGCAATCATGCGCGTGAGGGTCCTCGCGGAGGAGGCAGTCGCCCGGGGTGAGGTGGTCTTGGCGGTGTCGCTCGACATCGCCAACGCCTTCAACACCTTGCCCTGGAGTATCATTCGAGAGGCACTCCGGTACCACGGGGTGCCGCGCTACCTCCAACGCATTGTCGGGGCCTATTTGTCGGATAGATCGGTGGTGTACCCGGGTCGAGAAGAGTGGTGTCGGCGAGAGACGTCGTGCGGCGTTCCGCAGGGATCGGTGTTGGGGCCGCTCCTGTGGAACGTGGGGTACGACTGGGCTCTGCGCGGTGCGCTTATCCACGGAGTCGGCGTCATTTGTTACGCCGACGATACGCTAGTCACAGCGCGTGGAAAGACGTACCGGCAGGCGGCCATACGCGCGACTGCTGGTGTCGCGCACGTCGTGGGTAGGATTCGGCGGCTGGGCTTAGAGGTGGCATTGCACAAGTCTGAGGCCCTATGTTTTCATGGGCCGAGGACGAAGCCGCCTCCGGGGTCCAGCATCATTGTGGGAGGGGTCTCCATCGCTGTCGAGTCGACGATGAAGTACCTTGGACTCGTCCTCGACAGTCGGTGGAACTTCGGGCCGCACTTTACACGGCTCGCCCCCCGGTTGATGGGCGCCGCTTCTGCGCTCTCGCGCCTGCTGCCCAACCTGGGGGGGCCCAACTCCTCCTGCCGGAGGCTCTACATGGGGGTCGTACGGTCGATGGCGTTATACGCCGCGCCAGTGTGGGCGGACTCCCTGACGGCCCGCAACGTCGCCGCGCTGCGAAGGCCGCAGCGCGCGATGGCCGTCAGGATCATAAGGGGATACCGTACGATCTCCTTTGAGGCAGCGAGCCTCCTAGCCGGATCCTCGCCCTGGGACCTCGACGCAAGGCTCCTCGCGTCGCTCTATTGGTGGCGCGTGGAGGCGGTCGAGAGGGGCGAGCGCCCCGTGCCTCGTGAGGTAGAGGCACGCAGGGCACAGCTCCGCCAGGTCCTAGTGGCGGAGTGGAAGATGCGCTTAGCGTTACCCACGGCGGGGCACGCCGCTGTAGCGGCGGTAAGGCCCTTTCTAGAGGAGTGGCTCAACAGGAGCCACGGCGCCCTAAGCTTCCGGCTGACGCAGGTGCTTACCGGACATGGGTGTTTCGGGAAGTACCTGTGTCGACTAGGCCGGGAGCCGACGTCCCAGTGCCACCATTGTGGTGATTGCCGCGACGATACGGCGTTGCATACTTTGGCGGAGTGCCCAGCTTGGGCTGAGCAGCGCCGTGACTTGGTCGCGGCCGTAGGTGCTGCGGGAAACCTCTCGCTTCCGGCCATTGTGTCAACCATGGTCGGGAGCAAGTCAGGATGGAGAGCTGTCGCCACCTTCTGCGAGTTCGTGATGCTCGCAAAGGAGGTGGCGGAAAGGGAGAGAGAGGCTGCCTCCTCTCTCCCCTCCCGCAGCAGACGCACTGGGCGTCGTAGGGTGGCAGATTTCCGGCCACCGTAGGGCGCGGCCTGTGGACGACAGACTCGGGGCGTCTTGTCGTCCGACCAGCAGCAGGCCTTGAGGCGGCGGCGTCGTGTTCCGCGCGCGCCTCGTAGTGGAGTCCTGCGGCCGGGGTGACGGCCGCAGTGGGTGACGGGGCCCGCCTGACTATGGCGGGCCAATACCCGTCGGGGGGTTGCGACGAATGCTTCGGCGATACCCGACCCTCCGACACACGGGTACATGAGGAACACGGGTTGGTTTTTAGTCAGTAAGAGTCTGACAGTCCCCTCCGTGCCTCCCCAGGGCGGAGGATGTCCATGAGGATTTTCCAACCCGATACCAAAAAAAAAAAAAAAAAAAAAGGTTGGGGTGCAATGTCGGGAACCTCCACGTGGTGCACCCTGGGCAACGTGGGTCATCGTAGTTGCGATTTTGCAACTGCAATGGCCGACGGCAAATATCCGACGGGGAGGGCAGGGGGTTTGGCGGTCGTTGGCTTTTGTGGCGGCCGCCTCCATCTGTCGTTATTTTAGGTGGGGCCCATCTCTGGGCCACCCTCCGGTTCTGTCCCGGAGGTCTCGGCGGGCTCGGTGTGCGCTTACCCCGCCGCCGGGCGGGCTGTGGGAGTGTCCCTCTCACGGTCACCGTCGCATATCGTAATCCGGTTGTGAAGTTTGTGGTCATGTCTCGCATTCCCACCGGACCGAGGGTCCTGGCTTAAACGCCCGGACCGCGAGGGAGGATGCCTCTATAAAAAGTACCCCGAATCCCAAGCGGCGGCGCACCGCGAGGGGATGCATGGCTGATGGGAAGTTCAGTCTCTAGTGCGACCCCCGTCAGAGTAACGGCCGACCCTCTGACGGGTTACGCTAGGCTTACCCAGGTACAGGGGGCACTGCCTGGGTGGACCTTCTTTTCCCCCATACTCGTGGGTCTAAAAATGGAAAATCTTTTTAATCTAACACAAACCAAAGACGTAGTGGGTGAAAAAGTACCTCTGGTACTAGTTGAGCGGATGGGCGTACTGTCGGATTCCGACAGTGCGTCCAGCATAATGAGTGTGGCGAGCGGTGTAAGCGTGAACTCAAAGCGCTTACGCAAGCGCCCGAGAGAGGTCGCAGAGTCAGGTTCTGACTCGGCCCTGAGCGACACAGCGGTGCCGGCCCCTAAAGTCGGTGCCAAAAAAGGAGGGAGAGGTAGGCCTCCAACTACTGGCAAATATGCCGGTATCGGCCTATCCAGGCGTGAGGCTGCGGCTGCTATGAAGGCCGCAGCAGCCGCCGAAAAGCTGGAGGAGGACGAGCGGCAGATTGCGGTTCTGACGAAACGGGTGACGGAAGGGAGAGTCACTCGCCTGTCGGAGTCGTCTTCTGCCGTCTCAGACATGGAAGTCGAGGCAGAGGAGTTGCCTGCCTCCGACCTTAATCAGAGAGTGGCCGACGCGGTTGCAGCCATAAAAAGAGTTGGCAAGGTCTCGAAGGGCCTTAGCGGCTGCAGCCAGAAGGCACTAAAAGAGGCCACGGCTTCCATCCTGGAAAGCGCTCAGGTGCTTTTAGGACGCACCACAACAGAAGAAACGGCGCTGCTGCGGGCCCAGAACGCAAGGCTCGCAGCGCAAATGGCGGAGCTCCGCAAGGAGCACGAGGAGCTCAAGGCGGAGATGGCCAACTTCCGCCGCGAGCACCTCAGGCGGGAGGTGGGCCTTCCGCAGCCAACGCCGCAACCGCAACCGCAGCTGCCGTCGCAGGAGACGGACTTGACTCGCCTGATCCGAAAGGAGATGGCGAGTTTTAACGCGCGCTTCTCCGTGCTTGAGGGGAGGATTTTACGTCCCCCTCTGGCTGCAGAACAACGCAGCACACCGGCGCCGACGTATGCGGCCCAAACCGCAGCGCCCCGTGCCGCCCAACCGGCACAGGCGGCTGCTGCCACAAAAAAGAGTGTTCCAACTGCCGCCCCGCAAAAGGAAACTGCGGGGCCAAAATCAAATAGGCAGCTAAAAAAGGAGGCGAAAGTGGCCAAAAAGGCAGGTGCTACGGCTGGTCTGCCTGCGCAAACTGATAGGCCAGTGACGCGCGAACCCGCCACTAGACCTGAGGCGGAGTGGACTGTTGCGGGCGCCGCTAAAAAGGCCAAAAAGGCGCGCAAGCAAGTCAAAAAGCAGGCCCAGAAACAACAAGAGGCGGCCAAGCGCCAGACAGCGAGGCTCAGTACTCCTCGCTCTACAGCAGTGGTACTCACACTGCAGCCAGGGTCGGAGGAGCGGGGCCTAACATATGCCAAGATCTTGGCAAAGGCGAAAGCTGAGATCTCGCTGAATGATCTCGGCATAACGGGCATCCGGTGCAAGACAACTGCTACCGGCGGCCGCCTCTTGGAGATATCGGGAGCCACTAGTGGCCCAAAAGCAGATGCCCTGGCCGATAAACTCAGGGCATCTCTAGGCCCGGATGATGTAAAAGTGTCCAGGCCAACCAAGTGCGCAGATCTGCGCATTTCGGGCCTGGACGATTCTGTCACGGAGGAAGAGGTCGCCGCTGCCATCTCCAAGGCCGGAGGATGCCCGCCGGATCAAGTCAAGGCGGGCACTATACGCCGGGGTGTCTCCGGTCTCGGGACAATTCTGGTCAGCTGTCCCGTAGCGGCGGCCAAAAAGTTAAAAGACAAACGGCTTCTGGTGGGATGGGTCTCGGCGCAGGTCACGCTCCTGGCGCCCAAGCCCTATCGGTGCTACCGCTGCCTTGAAGAAGGACATGCGGGGGCACGGTGCACCGCTGGGGTAGACCGCAGCCAATTGTGCTTCCGCTGCGGTCAGCCCGGTCACAAGGCTGGCACTTGCACTGCCACGCCGCACTGCGTCATCTGTGCGGCATCTGGCAAGCCAGCCGACCATAGGACCGGGTCAAAGGCCTGCGCCAGGCCCAAAAAGAAAAATGGCAGGAGACAGCCGGCTCATCCACCGGCTAGTATAAAGGATACGACAAGGATGGCAACCAGCTCCTCGCAGCCGGTTCACCCGCCGGTTGCGGCAGAACATCCGCCGAGGGCTGGGGAGGAGACAACGGCCATGGAAATATAATAATGGCCCTACGTCGTCTCCTCCAAGCCAACATAAACCACTGCGCCAGGGCTCAGGATCTCTTGCTCCAGAGCATGGCGCAGTGGTCGATCGATGTGGCAGTTGTCGCCGAGCCGTATTTCGTGCCACCCAGGGATGACTGGGTGTGCGACACGAACCGCTCGGTGGCACTGCTCATGAGGTCTGCCGCCGACACCCTTCCCTTCGAGGCCGTCACCCGAGGGCGGGGCTATGTCGCGGCAGTTTGGGGAAATGTTATGGTCGCGGGGGTGTATTTCGCCCCCAGCCTTTCTCTCGCCGACATGGAGGATATCATTTTGGAGTTGGGCACGGTCGTCAGTCGTAGCCGTCCTCGTCCCGTGATCGTCCTAGGGGACTTCAACGCCCAATCTAGGGCTTGGGGTTCCCCGGCTACGGACGCGCGGGGCGAGTTAGTGGAGGAGTGGGCGGTCGAGCAGGGCCTGCTTCTCCTGAACCGGGGTTCCGTTCAGACGTGCGTGCGGATGCGGGGTGGGTCTATTGTGGACCTGTCGTTCGCTAGCCCCGCTCTCGCGCGCACAGTCCAGGACTGGCACGTCCTGGAGGAGGTGGAGACGCTGTCTGATCATCGGTATATTCGATTTAGCGTCTCCGCCCAGACCTCGGTTGGGCCGGTCCAAGCGGCCCCGGTGGGCGTTGGAGACGGCCCGCGTTGGGCACTGAAGCGGCTGGACAGGGAGGCTCTCCTGGATGCCTCTATCGTCAAGGCCTGGCTGGACTCTCCAGACAGGCCCAATAACATCGACGAGGAGGCGGAGTGGTTCCGGGAGAGCATGTCGCACATCTGCGACGCTGGCATGCCCCGAGTCCGGCCGTTACCATCCAGGCGCCAAGTGTACTGGTGGTCGCAGTCGATTGCGCAGCTGCGCATCGCTTGTGTGCAGGTGCGACGCCGGTACGCTAGGTGCCGAAGAAGACGCCGCCGCCCCTTTACAGCGGCGGCCGAACAGGAAGAGGCGGAACTATACAATCGCTATAGAGAGGCGAAGAGCGCCCTCCAGCTGGCCATCGTCCGGGCAAAGGCCCAGGCCAACGAAGAGCTGCTGGAGACTCTGGACCGAGAGCCGTGGGGACGCCCCTACCTGATGGTACGGGGCAAGTTGCGCCAACGGGCTCCCCCACTGTCCCGGAGTCTCCAGCCACAGCTGCTGGAGGAGGTGGTGTGTGCGTTGTTTCCGACGAGACCGGAGCACACACCACCGGCTATGGTTCCGCCTCGCAATGTGCCCGACGCGGAAGACGACATTGACGACGACGTGCCCGAAGTGACCCGGGTAGATTTGAGAGTGGCGGTGGCCCGCATCAGGAACACCGCCCCAGGGCCCGACGGCATTCCAGGCCGTGCATGGGTCCTGGCTATGGAGGCTCTCTGGCCCCGACTAGCGGGACTCTTGAGCGCATGTTTGGAGCGGGGCCAGTTTCCAAGCCGGTGGAAGACCGGAAAGCTGGTCCTGCTCAAAAAGGAGGGGCGCCCCGCAGACTCACCATCTGCATACAGGCCCATCGTGTTGCTGGACGAGGTGTGCAAGATTTTCGAGCGAATCATCGCTAGCCGCCTCGTCCAGCACATGACCAGGGTGGGCCCGGATTTGGCGGACAACCAATTTGGTTTCCGCCAGGGGCGCTCCACGGTGGACGCAATCATGCGCGTGAGGGTCTTTGCGGAGGAGGCAGTCGCCCGGGGTGAGGTGGTCTTGGCGGTGTCGCTCGACATCGCCAACGCCTTCAACACCTTGCCCTGGAATGTCATCAGAGAGGCACTCCGGTACCACGGGGTGCCGCGCTACCTCCAACGCATTGTCGGGGCCTATTTGTCGGAACGATCGGTGGTGTACCCGGGTCGAGAAGAGTGGTGTCGGCGAGAGACGTCGTGCGGCGTTCCGCAGGGATCGGTGTTGGGGCCGCTCCTGTGGAACGTGGGGTACGACTGGGCTCTGCGCGGTGCGCTTATCCACGGCGTCGGCGTCATTTGTTACGCCGACGATACGCTGGTCACAGCGCGTGGAAAGTCGTACCGGCAGGCGGCCATACGCGCGACTGCTGGTGTCGCGCACGTCGTGGGTAGGATCCGGCGGCTGGGCTTAGAGGTGGCATTGCACAAGTCTGAGGCCCTGTGTTTTCATGGGCCGAGGACGAAGCCGCCTCCGGGGTCCAGCATTATAGTAGGAGGAGTCTCCATCGCTGTCGAGTCGACGATGAAGTACCTTGGACTCGTCCTCGACAGTCGGTGGAATTTCGGGCCGCACTTTACACGGCTCGCCCCCCGGTTGATGGGCGCCGCTTCTGCGCTCTCGCGCCTGCTGCCCAACCTGGGGGGGCCCAACTCCTCCTGCCGGAGGCTCTACATGGGGGTCGTACGGTCGATGGCATTATACGCTGCGCCAGTTTGGGCGGACTCCCTGACGGCCCGCAACGTCGCGGCGCTGCGAAGGCCGCAGCGCGCGATGGCCGTCAGGATTATAAGGGGATACCGTACGATCTCCTTTGAGGCAGCGAGCCTCCTAGCCGGATCCTCGCCCTGGGACCTCGACGCAAGGCTCCTCACGTCGCTCTATTGGTGGCGTGTGGAGGCGGTCGAGAGGGGCGAGCGCCTGGTGCCTCGAGAGGTAGAGGCACGCAGGGCACAGCTCCGCCAGGTCCTAGTGGCGGAGTGGAAGATGCGCTTAGCGATACCCACGGCGGGGCACGCCGCTGTAGCGGCGGTAAGGCCCGTTCTAGAGGAGTGGCTCAACAGGAGCCACGGCGCCCTAAGCTTCCGGCTGACGCAGGTGCTTACCGGACATGGGTGTTTCGGGAAGTACCTGTGTCGACTAGGCCGGGAGCCGACGTCCCAGTGCCACCATTGTGGAGATTGCCGCGACGATACGGCGTTGCACACGTTGGCGGAGTGCCCAGCTTGGGCAGAGCAGCGCCGTGACCTGGTCGCGGCCGTAGGTGCTGCGGGAAACCTCTCGCTCCCGGCCGTTGTGTCAACCATGGTCGGGAGCAAGTCAGGATGGAGAGCTGTCGCCACCTTCTGCGAGGTCGTTATGCTCGCAAAGGAGGTGGCGGAAAGGGAGAGAGAGGCTGCCTCCTCTCTCTCCTCCCGCAGCAGACGCACTGGGCGTCGTAGGGTGGCAGATTTTCGGCCACCGTAGGGCGCGGCCTGTGGACGGCAGACTCGGGGCGTCTTGCCGTCCGACCAGCAGCAGGCCTTGAGGCGGCGGCGTCGTGTTCCGCGCGCGCCTCGTAGTGGAGTCCTGCGGCCGGGGTGACGGCCGCAGTGGGTGACGGGGCCCGCCCGACTATGGCGGGCCAATACCCGTCGGGGGGTTGCGACGAATGCTTCGGCGATACCCGACCCTCCGACACACGGGTACGAGAGGAACACGGGTTGGTTTTTAGTCAGTAAGAGTCTGACAGTCCCCTCCGCGCCTCCCCCGGGCGGAGGATGTCCATGAGGATTTTCCAACCCGATACCAAAAAAAAAAAAAAAAAAAAAAAAAAAAAAAAAAAAAAAAAAAAAAAAAAGGTTAGGTTAGGTTAGGTTAGGTTAGGTTAGGTTGGGGTGCTATGTCGGGAACCTCCACGTGGTGCACCCTGGGCAACGTGGGTCATCGTAGTTGCAGTTCTGCAACTACTATGGCCGACGGCGAATATCCGACGGGGAGGGCAGGGGGTTTGGCGGTCGCTGTCTTTTGTCGCGGCCGCCTCCATCTGTCGTTTCTAGGTGGGGCCCATCTCAGGGCCACCCTCCGGTTCTGTCCCGGAGGTCTCGGCGGGCTCGGTGTGCGCTTACCCCGCCGCCGGGCTGACTGTGGGAGTGTCCCTCTCACGGTCACCGTCGCATATCGTAATCCGGTTGTGAAGTTTGTGGTCATGTCTCGCATTCCCACCGGACCGAGGGTCCTGGCTTAAACGCCCGGACCGCGAGGGAGGATGCCTCTATAAAAAGTACCCCGAATCCCAAGCGGCGGCGCACCGCGAGGGGATGCATGGCTGATGGGAAGTTCAGTCTCTAGTGCGACCCCCGTCAGAGTAACGGCCGACCCTCTGACGGGTTACGCTAGGCTTACCCAGGTACAGGGGGCACTGCCTGGGTGGACCTTCTTTTCCCCCATACTCGTGGGATTAAACATGGAAAATCTTTTAACAAAACCAAAACACGACGAAGTGGGTGAAAAAGTACCTAGGGTACTAATCGAGAGAATGGGCGTGTTCTCGGACTCCGACAGTGCGTCCAGCGCTATGAGCGTGGCAAGCGGAAGTAGCGTGAACTCGAAACGTTTGCGCAAACGGCCGAGGGAGGTCGCAGACTCAGGGTCGGATTCGGCCCTGAGCGACACAGCGGTGCCGGCCCCCAAGGTCGGTACCAAAAAAGGCGGAAGAGGTAGGCCCGCCACTACTGGCAAATACGCCGGTATCGGCCTATCCAGGCGCGAGGCTGCGGCTGCCATGAAGGCCGCAGCGGCCGCCGAAAAATTGATGGAGGACGAGCGGCAGATTGCGGCTCTGACGAAAAGGGTGACGGAAGGGAGAGTCACCCGCCTGTCGGAGTCGTCGTCTGCCGTCTCTGATATGGAGGTTGAGGCAGAGGAGCTACCTGCCTCCGACCTAAACCAGAGGGTGGCCGACGCGGTTGCAGCCATAAAAAGGGTCAGCAAGGTCTCGAAGGGCCTTAGCGGCTGCAGCCAAAAAGCACTTAAAGAGGCCACGACGTCCATCCTCGAAAGTGCTCAGGTGCTACTGACCCGCACCACAACCGAGGAGACGGCACTGCTGCGAGCCCAGAACGCAAAGCTCGCAGCGCAAATGGCGGAGCTCCGCAAGGAGCACGAAGAGCTCAAAGCGGAGATGGCCAACTTCCGCCGCGAGCACCTTAGGCGTGAGGTGGGCCTTCCGCCCGCAACGTCGCAGCCGCAATCGCAGCTGCCGTCGCAGGAGACGGAAATAACTCGCCTGATCCGGCAGGAGATGGCGAGCTTCAACGCGCGCTTCTCGGTGCTTGAGGGGAGGATCCTTCGTCCCCCTCTAGCTGCAGACCAACGCAGCACACCGGCGCCGACATATGCGGCCCAAACTGCAGCGTCCCGTGCCGCCCAACCGGCACAAGCGGCTGCCGCTACACAGAAGAAGACTGTGCCAACTGCCGCCCCGCAAAAGGAAACTGCGGGGCAAAACTCAAATAGGCAGTTGAAAAGGGAGGCCAAACGAGCCAAAAAGGCAGGTGCTACGGCTGCTCCGCCAGCACAAACTGCTAAAAAGCCAGCAACGCAAGAAACCGCCACTAGACCTGAGGCGGAGTGGACGGTCGTGGGCGCCGCCAAACACTCAAAAAAGGCGCGCCAGCGGGCTAAGAAGCAGGCACAGAAGGAAAAAGCGGCGGCCAAGCGCCAGACAGCGAGGCTCAGTACCCCCCGCTCCACAGCAGTGGTCCTCACACTGCAGCCGGGGGCGGAGGACCGGGGCCTTTCATATGCCAAGATCCTGGCAAAGGCGAAAGCCGAAATCTCGCTGAGTGATCTTGGCATAACGGGCATTCGGTGCAAAACAACCGCTACCGGCGGTCGCCTGTTAGAGGTGTCGGGAGCAACTAGTGGTCCCAAGGCAGACGCCCTCGCCGATAAACTCCGGGCGTCTCTAGGCCCGGAGGACGTTAGAGTGTCCAGGCCAACCAAGTGCGCAGATCTGCGCATTTCGGGCCTGGACGACTCCGTCACTCAGGAGGAGGTCGCCGCTGCCATCTCCAATGCCGGAGGATGCCCGCCGGATCAAGTCAAGGCGGGCACTATACGACGGGCTGTCTCCGGTCTCGGGACAAGTTTCGTCAGCTGTCCCGTGGCGGCGGCCAAGAAGATCGCAGACAAGCGGCTTCTGGTGGGTTGGGTCTCGGCGCAGGTCACGCTCCTGGCGCCCAAGCCCTATCGGTGCTACCGCTGTCTGGAAGAAGGACATGCGGGGGCACGGTGCACCGCTGGGGTAGACCGCAGCCAATTGTGTTTCCGCTGCGGTCAGCCCGGTCACAAGGCTGGCGCTTGCACTGCCGCGCCGCACTGTGTCATCTGTGCGGCATCTGGCAAGCCAGCCGACCATCGGACCGGGTCAAAGGCCTGCGTCAGGCCCAAGAAGAAGAATACCAGGAGACAGCCGGGTCATCCACCGGCTAGTGTAAAGGATAAGACAACCAAGAAGGCAACCAGCTCCTCGCAGCCGGTTCACCCGCCGGCTGCGGCAGAACATCCGCCGAGGGCTGGGGAGGAGACAACAGCCATGGACACTCAATAATGGCCCTACGTCGTCTCCTCCAAGGCAACATAAACCACTGCGCCAGGGCTCAGGATCTCTTGCTCCAGAGCATGGCGCAGTGGTCGATCGATGTGGCAGTTGTCGCCGAGCCGTATTTCGTGCCACCCAGGGATGACTGGGTGTGCGACACGAACCGCTCGGTGGCACTGCTTTTGAGGTCTGCCGCCGACACCCTTCCCTTCGAGGCCGTCACCCGAGGGCGGGGCTATGTCGCGGCAGTTTGGGGAAACGTTATGGTCGCGGGGGTGTATTTCGCCCCCAGCCTTTCTCTCGCCGACATGGAGGATCTTATTTTGGAGTTGGGCACGGTCGTCAGTCGTAGCCGTCCTCGTCCCGTGATCGTCCTAGGGGACTTCAACGCCCAATCTAGGGCTTGGGGTTCCCCGGCTACGGACGCGCGGGGCGAGTTAGTGGAGGAGTGGGCGGTCGAGCAGGGCCTGCTTCTCCTGAACCAGGGTTCCGTTCAGACGTGCGTGCGGATGCGGGGTGGGTCTATTGTGGACCTGTCGTTTGCTAGCCCCGCTCTCGCGCGCACAGTCCAGGACTGGCACGTCCTGGAGGAGGTGGAGACGCTGTCTGATCATCGGTATATTCGATTTAGCGTCTCCGCCCAGACCTCGGTTGGGCCGGTCCAAGCGGCCCCGGTGGGCGTTGGAGACGGCCCGCGTTGGGCACTGAAGCGGCTGGACAGGGAGGCTCTCCTGGATGCCTCTATCGTCAAGGCCTGGCTGGACTCTCCAGACAGGCCCAATAACATCGACGAGGAGGCGGAGTGGTTCCGGGAGAGCATGTCGCACATCTGCGACGCTGGCATGCCCCGAGTCCGGCCGTTACCATCCAGGCGCCAAGTGTACTGGTGGTCGCAGTCGATTGCGCAGCTGCGCATCGCTTGTGTGCAGGTGCGACGCCGGTACGCTAGGTGCCGAAGAAGACGCCGCCGCCCCTTTACAGCGGCGGCCGAACAGGAAGAGGCGGAACTATACAATCGCTATAGAGAGGCGAAGAGCGCCCTCCAGCTGGCCATCGTCCGGGCAAAGGCCCAGGCCAACGAAGAGCTGCTGGAGACTCTGGACCGAGAGCCGTGGGGACGCCCCTACCTGATGGTACGGGGCAAGTTGCGCCAACGGGCTCCCCCACTGTCCCGGAGTCTCCAGCCACAGCTGCTGGAGGAGGTGGTGTGTGCGTTGTTTCCGACGAGACCGGAGCACACACCACCGGCTATGGTTCCGCCTCGCAATGTGCCCGACGCGGAAGACGACATTGACGACGACGTGCCCGAAGTGACCCGGGTAGATTTGAGAGTGGCGGTGGCCCGCATCAGGAACACCGCCCCAGGGCCCGACGGCATTCCAGGCCGTGCATGGGTCCTGGCTATGGAGGCTCTCTGGCCCCGACTAGCGGGACTCTTGAGCGCATGTTTGGAGCGGGGCCAGTTTCCAAGCCGGTGGAAGACCGGAAAGCTGGTCCTGCTCAAAAAGGAGGGGCGCCCCGCAGACTCACCATCTGCATACAGGCCCATCGTGTTGCTGGACGAGGTGTGCAAGATTTTCGAGCGAATCATCGCTAGCCGCCTCGTCCAGCACATGACCAGGGTGGGCCCGGATTTGGCGGACAACCAATTTGGTTTCCGCCAGGGGCGCTCTACGGTGGATGCCATCATGCGCGTGAGGGTCCTCGCGGAGGAGGCAGTCGCCCGGGGTGAGGTGGTCTTGGCGGTGTCGCTCGACATCGCCAACGCCTTCAACACCTTGCCCTGGAGTGTCATTCGAGAGGCACTCCGGTACCACGGGGTGCCGCGCTACCTCCAACGCATTGTCGGGGCCTATTTGTCGGAACGATCGGTGGTGTACCCGGGTCGAGAAGAGTGGTGTCGGCGAGAGACGTCGTGCGGCGTTCCGCAGGGATCGGTGTTGGGGCCGCTCCTGTGGAACGTGGGGTACGACTGGGCTCTGCGCGGTGCGCTTATCCACGGCGTCGGCGTCATTTGTTACGCCGACGATACGCTAGTCACAGCGCGTGGAAAGACGTACCGGCAGGCGGCCATACGCGCGACTGCTGGTGTCGCGCACGTCGTGGGTAGGATCCGGCGGCTGGGCTTAGAGGTGGCATTGCACAAGTCTGAGGCCCTATGTTTTCATGGGCCGAGGACGAAGCCGCCTCCGGGGTCCAGCATAATAGTGGGAGGGGTCTCCATCGCTGTCGAGTCGACGATGAAGTACCTTGGACTCGTCCTCGACAGTCGGTGGAACTTCGGGCCGCACTTTACACGGCTCGCCCCCCGGTTGATGGGCGCCGCTTCTGCGCTCTCGCGCTTGCTGCCCAACCTGGGGGGGCCCAACTCCTCCTGCCGGAGGCTCTACATGGGGGTCGTACGGTCGATGGCGTTATACGCCGCGCCAGTGTGGGCGGACTCCCTGACGGCCCGTAACATCGCCGCGCTGCGAAGGCCGCAACGCGCGATGGCCGTCAGGGTCATAAGGGGATACCGTACGATCTCCTTTGAGGCAGCGAGCCTCCTAGCCGGATCCTCGCCCTGGGACCTCGACGCAAAGCTCCTCACGTCGCTCTATTGGTGGCGCGTGGAGGCGGTCGAGAGGGGCGAGCGCCCCGTGCCTCGAGAGGTAGAGGCACGCAGGGCAGAACTCCGCCAGGTCTTATTGGCGGAGTGGCAGACGCGCCTAGCGCTACCCACGGCGGGGCACGCCGCTGTAGCGGCGGTAAGGCCCATTCTTGAGGAGTGGCTCAACAGGAGCCACGGCGCCCTAAGCTTCCGGCTGACGCAGGTGCTTACCGGACATGGGTGTTTCGGGAAGTACCTGTGTCGACTAGGCCGGGAGCCGACGTCCCAGTGCCACCATTGTGGTGATCGCCGCGACGATACGGCGTTGCATACTTTGGCGGAGTGCCCAGCTTGGGCTGAGCAGCGCCGTGACTTGGTCGCGGCCGTAGGTGCTGCGGGAAACCTCTCGCTCCCGGCTGTTGTGGCTACAATGGTCGGGAGCAAGTCAGGATGGAGAGCTGTCGCCACCTTCTGCGAGTTCGTCATGCTCGCAAAGGAGGTGGCGGAAAGGGAGAGAGAGGCTGCCTCCTCTCTCCCCTCCCGCAGCAGACGCACTGGGTGTCGTAGGGTGGCAGATTTTCGGCCACCGTAGGGCGCGGCCTGTGGACGGCAGACTCGGGGCGTCTTGCCGTCCGACCAGCAGCAGGCCTTGAGGCGGCGGCGTCGTGTTCCGCGCGCGCCTCGTAGTGGAGTCCTGCGGCCGGGGTGACGGCCGCAGTGGGTGACGGGGCCCGCCCGACTATGGCGGGCCAATACCCGTCGGGGGGTTGCGACGAATGCTTCGGCGATACCCGACCCTCCGACACACGGGTACAAGAGGAACACGGGTTGGTTTTTAGTCAGTAAGAGTCTGACAGTCCCCTCCGCGCCTCCCCCGGGCGGAGGATGTCCATGAGGATTTTCCAACCCGATACCAAAAAAAAAAAAAAAAGGTTAGGTTAGGTTAGGTTAGGTTAGGTTAGGTTTTTTTTTTTTTTTTTTTTTTTTTATTTTTTTGTTTTAATACTTGTCCCTCCGATACCGTTCAGAGGTTGTTTCTACAAAAATTTAATGATTAACATACATTGTCTTAAAAACGACTAGAAGATAAAAGTTACAAATGTAAAAATATCGCACATAAAGTGCTTCGTCTGATGTTAATCTACCTATCTGAACGATTACAATCGTCCGACAACTACAAGATACTACTAATTTACAATAAAAATACAAGTATGTACACAATATCATAAACATTAAAACAGAGATTTACATACTTGTTAGAGAGTAAAAACATTGTAAAATTTACACGTTTTAAATATAGCATGTCTTCTTCGTCAAAACCACATTCCTTGGCAACTAGGTTTATATAATCTTATATTATATTAAGTAGTTGCCCCATCTATTTGTTCCTATTCAACACTTTACATGCTATATCCTTACAGTATCTTAAAAATTTACATCTTATTTCACCGGTCTCCAGTATACTGCTTAGGTTATCTTTACAAATTTTCATTTCGATTTCGCTTTCTATCTTCATACGTTGATACAGATATACTGGGCATTCGGTCAACACATGCAAAACATCTTCAATGGCCGCTGGGTCACAGATGCATGAGGGGCTCTCCTTGCACTTGAAGCGATTCAAGTACTCAGAGAATCCCCCATGACCCGTGAAAACTTGCGTGAGAACCGGGTCCGTTGGCATCTTCCGGATTACGCTGTATGCTTGTCTGGCGTCAGGGAAAAACAGCTTGGTCACTGAAGCTGTTTCTCCCGCCCGATAGCGCTCGTTCCACTCGTCAATCGACGCCTGTCGGATCTGTCGCTTGACGAATGATACGGGGCATAGGTCATAGTCGGGCTTCTTTTTCAGCGTTTGGGCCGCTGCTTTAGCGAGTTCGTCTGCGCGCTCATTCCCAACCACTCCCACGTGCGCCTTGACCCAAAAGAGGCCAATGGTTTTATCGCACTCTACGGACTTACTCAACAAATCGTTGATGCCAAATGCAATGGGGTGGAGGGAGTTTCCGCTCGCGACGGACTCGAGCGCGGCCCTCGAATCACAAAAGATGCTGTAGTTTTTACGATTGCCCTGTAAGGCCATTTGCACAGCTTTCCGCAGAGCGAGCAGCTCTGCCTGGTAAACGGTGCAGAACGATTCCAGCTTCATCTTGGTGGCTTTCGTCTCGGCATCGCCGTCCCATAAGGACACCGATGCTCCGACTTGGCCACCAAGTTTGCTGCCGTCAGTGAATACCTTTACGGTATTTGCAGCCTTGAGGTTCAGCTCTGCATCGTTCACCACGCATTCGAACTGCAACGTTCTACGGTGAGCCGGGTGTTTCGAAATAGCAAAGGGCACAGGACATTCCACCTCTCGGTCGCCCACCACTTGCTGAGTATGTCCCTTTTTCACTTCATAAAGAAGCGCCGCTTCTCGGACACGAATGTCTAGCGGAAGGATCCCGGCAAGCAGCAGGGCCGAGTTTAGCGAAACGGTCCTGTAGCCCTTTACCATCTTCTGTGCAAAACCCCGCTGAACCCTAGCGAGCTTCTTCTGTATCCCGATCTTATTGCTCGCTGGCGCCCAAGCACTGGCCGCGTATAGTATCGTGGGTTCAACGACTGCCGTATACAGGGTTTTCACCACTTCAGGTCCCAGTCCCCACTGCACCTTTGCTGCAGTAGCCGGTTAGGTTAGGTTAGGTTAGGTTAGGTTAGGTTAGGTTAGGTTAGGTTAGGTTAGGTTAGGTTAGGTTAGGTTAGGTTAGGTTAGGTTAGGTTAGGTTAGGTTAGGTTAGGTTAGGTTAGGTTAGGTTAGGTTAGGTTAGGTTAGGTTAGGTTAGGTTAGGTTAGGTTAGGTTAGGTTAGGTTAGGTTAGGTTAGGTTAGGTTAGGTTAGGTTAGGTTAGGTTAGGTTAGGTTAGGTTAGGTTAGGTTAGGTTAGGTTAGGTTAGGTTAGGTTAGGTTAGGTTAGGTTAGGTTAGGTTAGGTTAGGTTAGGTTAGGTTAGGTTAGGTTAGGTTAGGTTAGGTTAGGTTAGGTTAGGTTAGGTTAGGTTAGGTTAGGTTAGGTTAGGTTAGGTTAGGTTAGGTTAGGTTAGGTTAGGTTAGGTTAGGTTAGGTTAGGTTAGGTTAGGTTAGGTTAGGTTAGGTTAGGTTAGGTTAGGTTAGGTTAGGTTAGGTTAGGTTAGGTTAGGTTAGGTTAGGTTAGGTTAGGTTAGGTTAGGTTAGGTTAGGTTAGGTTAGGTTAGGTTAGGTTAGGTTAGGTTAGGTTAGGTTAGGTTAGGTTAGGTTAGGTTAGGTTAGGTTAGGTTAGGTTAGGTTAGGTTAGGTTTTTTTTTTTTTTTTTTTTTTTTTTTTTTTTTTTCTCCTGTGTTCTCTCATGTAGGGGTGTGATTAGAATCGCTGCTGAGTGTTGTGATTGAACATGTGGGGCGGATTAACCGACAAAGGGGTAAGGTCTCGCTATTTGATACGACGACCCGCCCTTTGCCGGTTTTATGTGTAGGTGTAGGGGGATCTTCCGGAGGGACAGGACTACGACATAGCAATGCTTTCGTCCGCCCCTCGTCGGCCCCCCTTGGCAGAGTAAGGAAAGGTGAAGTGTGAGTAAGCGTTGTGTGTAATATGTGTGGTCGCAAGAGTTGATTTTTAATAACTAGTTTATATTTTAGATAAATATTAAGTTTTCACAATAAGAGTAGTTATGAGTCTAATTAGTACTATTTAGTCGTTTACGCTACAAAGATGTAGCAGCTTTAGGAAGTGATCGGAAGGTATAATAGAGTAAGCGTGTTAAGAAGTGCAATTCAAAATAAAGTGTAAAATATGTAAAAATAAATGGTGCGAATTAGGATTATCGATATATATAAATAACTAATACCAGTCACAACTGGATGAGATGGTTTTCCTGTTGTGTTGTGAGTCAGAAAAATTTTCCAATTGGAAAGTCTAATGGGACTGTTTGTCCTTAGTAAGAATTCCAATTGGAATTCTCATTGGCATGAGATCCTATTGGAGTTGTGAATCATGATAAGTAATCATATGTAATGCTTGTTTATTAAATGGATGTTTGTGTAAAAGTGTAGTTATGTGGTATGTAGTAATGAAAGTAAATAGTGTATTTATAATTGGTAGGTAGTGTATGTATACTTATAGAGAGCATAAAGTTATTGATGGGTGCTGAAGGATGTTTAATAGTGTGTTTATAAAATTTGTAAATAGTGTATTAGAGCGTAACTTATGGTATGAATAATTGGTGTTTAAGCATTAGGTGTCAATGGTATTATTGCTAACACTAAGTATTACTTCGTAAGAATAGTATTGGCTAGGTGTGACAAGGGATATAGCCAGAGTTTATGTAATAATATACATGTGTTCTGGCGTGTGAAGATGTGTAAATGGATTATATTAACTTTGTGTTGTATTGTGTTTATATTAATTGTGTGTAGAATCTGTAATCATATTCATAAAGCTATAATTAGTGGTAATTATGGTTTGAATATCATCGATTAATATTTGTTAAATATTATGACAAGAATGTATTCAACTGAAGTGTGTTATTATAAATTATATAAGACAAGATTTAATAGTGGATAAAGAGATAATGTTATATTTGTGAGAAGTAGATTGATAGTTTTGTGTACTCTGCGAGGTAAGTAATATTATTTAAACAATGCATAGATGTTATCGGAGCGCGCTAGGGGCCATAAACCTGTAGCGCGGAATGACGTTCACCGCTCGAACGGCCAAGGTCAAAAGAGAAAGTATATTATTGAAGCAGTGTACTGATAATGGTAATATTAATGAATATGTGTTTAATGAGCCCTATTAAGGTAAACATTATTAACGTTATGTATATACTTTTATGTATTAAATTTAATGTGTAGTATAAAAATGATAATATAACGTAGCAAAGGTGTGAATTAAGGTAAAATAGGTGTTTGTGGTAGTTATCATCAAATATATGAAATATAGCAATCATGTTTGTTTCAGATGCAAGTGATATAAATGTGCACATAATAGATATGTGCTTATTAAGTATGAGATTTACAGGTTGATGAAGATAAGTAAAAATAACAATTATACAATTAAAACACTTAGTGGCTAATATGTGGGTAAAGAGAAGGTAAAGTAATAGTTACAGTTAATGATTTAGTTAAAAATGGTAATCATGATATAAATGAGTTATATGAAATATGCACATGCTGATTTTGTGCGTTAATCAAAAGTATTGTTTTATACATACATGTAACTATTCAATTATAGTAATAATTAAGCGGTGATGATATTAACAAGAGAAGACAAGATAAACAAGTGTTAAAATATTAAGTGTATATCTAGTCAAGCACCGCGCAGCCGAATTTAGAGCGAAAATTTATTGTAATAAGGCACAAAATAGCTTGTAAGCTAGCCGCAGTGATTATTGCCCGGCGTGAAAGGAGCCCCGAGGCGGCGAGTGCGCGCTAGGGGGGTCGGGGGACGGGATGGCGTGGCGGTGGCGCTGGTCTAATTAGGTATGCAAGCAATGTGATTTAAAATTATAAAGCGAATCGAGATGAATATAGAGTGTAAATGATTAAGGGAATGGTAAGTTGTCGTTATCACAAAGATGTAATGCATGATTAATTGTAAGTGTAATATATATGGCGATGGTGGTCTGAACATAAACTGTATTAACTAGTGATATACATTGTTTCAATTGTATAACAATACAAGAATTAGGTGGGCGGAGTTTGCGCTGATAATTGAGAAGTTATTAATGAGTGGTTGTAAGTTGAAATAATAAAGAAATGTTATTACTTTAACAATAATTAATGCATACGCGGCCCCTGACGAGCGCTATAACTACACAACAATGAGCAGCTAGCGCCCATCAGGCGCTCGCGCTCCGTTGTAAGTCGTAGGGCCCTCCGACGCAACTATAGTTGCCCGCGCGAAGTGCGGGTTGCTAATAGTTTGCCGTCAGGCGCCAGACCTGTTATCTCATATAAGAGATAATGCAAAGTACAACGGATTTAAATGCTGATAAATATTTACAGAAAGCGTGATACTAGAAGATTATTTTGGTATACAGATTGAGTAAAATAGTAATTATATAAAATAGGTAATATAGGCAAACAACAATCAGTACAAACAAATCGACAAACAGTTAATCGTAACAAGCAATAATCATAGGTTTAGTCAGTGGAGACATAGGCAGATAATTCATAAGAGTGGTAAACAATAAACAATTATGATACTTATAAAGACACACATGTGAAATACAATAAATCACTAATCCTAGGTGTATAAAAAGGAAAGGTTTGTATAAATAATAATTAAGTAAATTTTTAAATAATTGTTATGTCTTGTGATTCAATAATTAGTGATTCATTTCAGTGTCAACAACAAACTGCGAGTGGAGCTCAAAATCGCCGTAGGGATGGCTCGGGCATCGAACCGGTACCGCGCCCGGGGCATGGCCGCGGCCGACGCGCACCCAAGCCGCGCTCAAGCGAATGTGTAATGTGTGTATGTAAGAATGGCGTGTGTGAGTAGTGCTTGCTTGTATTAATGAATGTTAAGTTATGTGTGAGTAATAATATGTGTAAGGTGCGCCGGTTCAACTCCAGAACCGACACAGGTCGCGTAAGATTAGGCAGCGGGTTATGAGAGTGGTACTATAGTCTATTGCCCATAGTCGACTCGTTGGCCGATTCTCACTCTCATAGACTTTAGCCGCGGGCAATTAGGCGAAGTAGCCTTATGCCCTGTGTCGAGTTTGGAGCTGAAACGGGTGTTATGGTTAACGCAGTTAACACATGTAGGTTTCCCTTGTTTCTCCCTTATCGGGCAGCTGTCGGCTGTGTGTTTGTAATCCGCGCAGTGTGCACAGGGTGAGTTGGTGGCTGTGCATTTTGCTTTAGTGTGCCCGAACTGTAGACAGCGGAAGCACTGTAAGAACGGGGAAAAGTCCTCCGCGTGGACCCGCTGGTGGTCCACGCAGACTCGCCCCGCCTCCGTGACCCGCTGCCAAACATTCGGGCACGCAAGAAACACAGCATTGTACAGATTAGGATTTCTGTTTGTTCGCTTGAATCGCAGGCTTAGGTCCGCGTCGCACGCAATCAGCGCTCCAATCTCCGGGTTTTGTGCGCGAATAATGGCGGCGAGTTCCTCCGCGGGAACATCGTTTGAGACGCCCTTAAGGATGATCATCGGTTGTAGGCGGCGAGCGGGCTCAGCGCTAACGTGTTGAGCCGTCTTCAAGCGCTTAAGGGCGTCGTCACGCTGCTCCGCGGAATCGAACTCCACACGCAGCTTGTTGTTGGACAGCGTTTGCACCTTCGCAGGTGCGTAGTTAGTGTCGCGAAAAGAAATACTGGTCTTGAAAGCGGTGACAGCCTCTTGCTTTGTTTTCACATTTTCCTTCGGGGTGACAATAATCGCAGGGCGAGATGTCGGCGGTGTGGGTCGGGATGTTTGTTGCGCGGACGTAGGTTTGCTGACAGCGCGGCTGACCGCGGCCGCAGCAACTGACGCGAAAGTTGTTTTGGTTTGTTGTTGATGTTTTTGTTGCTGTTGCAACAAGTCATCTTTGAGGGAAGAGACAGCAGCGAGGTGTTTAGCCATTTCCTCGCGAACGCAGGACATTATCTCGTCCTTGAGTTTGTTCGTGTCTTCTCTGGCGGTGGGTGCCGGGCCGGAACCTCCGTGAGGTGCGAACCCGCAGCACAGCAGGGTGTTGGCGAGCATGCGGACGTCGTCCGCGGCCCGCCGGACCATTTTCTTATTAGGCGCTGTCACGCTTCTGCCGTCGGAGATGGCGCCGTCAATGATGTCTGCCAGTTTTGATAGCGCATTGGAGAAGGAGAAGATGTCAGTGGGGTCGATCTCATCCCTCCCGATGAACGACGAGGAGTCATCCGTCGGTTGGGTCATGGTGACTCGATGCGCTGTCCCGGTTCAAACGAACCCAGGTCCACAAAGAGTCAACGGTCTAACCACTGAGCATACGTCAATAGTTTTATAACGCAGAAATTAAAAATCACTAGAAGTGAGCACAGAGGCACACGTATTATAAGTTAAAATAGTCACAAGTTACACGCCAGTTCACACAATATTAGTTCTTAAGTAAATATAAAATGTTCAACCATAAGAGTCATAATAGAATGTTCGGCGCGGAGAAATCCTTATCGCCGGGCGCAAGGGGCCATAAACCCGTCGCGGCCGCGTCCGGTCGGCACCGCTCCCTCGCCTCTCCCGCACCGCAGGCGTCGCCTGGGGCCGTGGGAACCGAGTGCGTAGATATTATGACGCGATTGCGCCCAGGAATTCAGGCTATTTGATGCACTTGCTTAAGCACTAGGATGTCTGGTCTTGGTACAGACATAGGGTAGGTCTGTAGGCACACAATGACACAAATTAAATTAACAAATACACCTAAATACTAAAGATGTTGAGTGTGAAAATGTCACTATCACTATTTTACACAGGTATAAAAGTCATAAAGGCGCGAGGGGAAAAGTCTTGTTTACGAATGTTTCCCGTATCCTAATAATGATGAAACTTGGTGAGGACCTACAGGAGGTTTATCCGCAACCAAGAACACTAAGTGCTAATCTAAAACACTAAATACACTAGAGATATAGTCACTGTAATGTCACTGTCATTGTTAAGTTTTTATTCGCTTTTGAAAATGCTATATCTCAGCCAAATCTAGCCGGAAAAATCTGGAATTCGGCGAGATGATAGCAGAGGGGTAGGCGCACACGGGGAAACACTAAAAACTATAGGTCACAGATCTTAATCCTAAGTTAAGACCTAAAAAGTGTCACTTTCACTGTTTTGGGTGCGTTTTTCACTGTAAAACTGTCTATAATTCAGTCATTTTAGCCGGGAAAAATCTGGATCTTTCAGGAACACTGCGGAAGGACCTCCCGCGACGAACTGCAGTTGAAAAAGTGGGGGTCGCAGATCGTTCTGTGACAGCGCACGCACTTTTGTGTCCCGAGAATTTTCAAAGTTCCAGTTTTTCCTGAATAACTTTCCACTGAAAGGTCCGATCACTTCCGGGTTTTCACTAAGGGTTAGAGCGTCTCAGCGCGCACATTTTGATGTATAATACATCTATATAGACACAATTTGAACCACTTTTCGCGATTTTTGACGTAACTTTGTCAATTTTCGGCGCAGGAGCGTCGCGTAAACGATGCTCTCGCGGCCGCGCTTGAGCTGAGACTGGTTAGGTTAGGTTAGGTTAGGTTAGGTTAGGTTAGGTTAGGTTAGGTTAGGTTAGGTTAGGTTAGGTTAGGTTAGGTTAGGTTAGGTTAGGTTAGGTTAGGTTAGGTTAGGTTAGGTTAGGTTAGGTTAGGTTAGGTTAGGTTAGGTTAGGTTAGGTTAGGTTAGGTTAGGTTAGGTTAGGTTAGGTTAGGTTAGGTTAGGTTAGGTTAGGTTAGGTTAGGTTAGGTTAGGTTAGGTTAGGTTAGGTTAGGTTAGGTTAGGTTAGGTTAGGTTAGGTTAGGTTAGGTTAGGTTAGGTTAGGTTAGGTTAGGTTAGGTTAGGTTAGGTTAGGTTAGGTTAGGTTAGGTTAGGTTAGGTTAGGTTAGGTTAGGTTAGGTTAGGTTAGGTTAGGTTAGGTTAGGTTAGGTTAGGTTAGGTTAGGTTAGGTTAGGTTAGGTTAGGTTAGGTTAGGTTAGGTTAGGTTAGGTTAGGTTAGGTTAGGTTAGGTTAGGTTAGGTTAGGTTAGGTTAGGTTAGGTTAGGTTAGGTTAGGTTAGGTTAGGTTAGGTTAGGTTAGGTTAGGTTAGGTTAGGTTAGGTTAGGTTAGGTTAGGTTAGGTTAGGTTAGGTTAGGTTAGGTTAGGTTAGGTTAGGTTAGGTTAGGTTAGGTTAGGTTAGGTTAGGTTAGGTTAGGTTAGGTTAGGTTAGGTTAGGTTAGGTTAGGTTAGGTTAGGTTAGGTTAGGTTAGGTTAGGTTAGGTTAGGTTAGGTTAGGTTAGGTTAGGTTAGGTTAGGTTAGGTTAGGTTAGGTTAGGTTAGGTTAGGTTAGGTTAGGTTAGGTTAGGTTAGGTTAGGTTAGGTTAGGTTAGGTTAGGTTAGGTTAGGTTAGGTTAGGTTAGGTTAGGTTAGGTTAGGTTAGGTTAGGTTAGGTTAGGTTAGGTTAGGTTAGGTTAGGTTAGGTTAGGTTAGGTTAGGTTAGGTTAGGTTAGGTTAGGTTAGGTTAGGTTAGGTTAGGTTAGGTTAGGTTAGGTTAGGTTAGGTTAGGTTAGGTTAGGTTAGGTTAGGTTAGGTTAGGTTAGGTTAGGTTAGGTTAGGTTAGGTTAGGTTAGGTTAGGTTAGGTTAGGTTAGGTTAGGTTAGGTTAGGTTAGGTTAGGTTAGGTTAGGTTAGGTTAGGTTAGGTTAGGTTAGGTTAGGTTAGGTTAGGTTAGGTTAGGTTAGGTTAGGTTAGGTTAGGTTAGGTTAGGTTAGGTTACGTTAGGTTAGGTTAGGTTAGGTTAGGTTAGGTTAGGTTAGGTTAGGTTAGGTTAGGTTAGGTTAGGTTAGGTTAGGTTAGGTTAGGTTAGGTTAGGTTAGGTTAGGTTAGGTTAGGTTAGGTTAGGTTAGGTTAGGTTAGGTTAGGTTAGGTTAGGTTAGGTTAGGTTAGGTTAGGTTAGGTTAGGTTAGGTTAGCTTAGGTTAGGTTAGGTTAGGTTAGGTTAGGTTAGGTTAGGTTAGGTTAGGTTAGGTTAGGTTAGGTTAGGTTAGGTTAGGTTAGGTTAGGTTAGGTTAGGTTAGGTTAGGTTAGGTTAGGTTAGGTTAGGTTAGGTTAGGTTAGGTTAGGTTAGGTTAGGTTAGGTTAGGTTAGGTTAGGTTAGGTTAGGTTAGGTTAGGTTAGGTTAGGTTAGGTTAGGTTAGGTTAGGTTAGGTTAGGTTAGGTTAGGTTAGGTTAGGTTAGGTTAGGTTAGGTTAGGTTAGGTTAGGTTAGGTTAGGTTAGGTTAGGTTAGGTTAGGTTAGGTTAGGTTAGGTTAGGTTAGGTTAGGTTAGGTTAGGTTAGGTTAGGTTAGGTTAGGTTAGGTTAGGTTAGGTTAGGTTAGGTTAGGTTAGGTTAGGTTAGGTTAGGTTAGGTTAGGTTAGGTTAGGTTAGGTTAGGTTAGGTTAGGTTAGGTTAGGTTAGGTTAGGTTAGGTTAGGTTAGGTTAGGTTAGGTTAGGTTAGGTTAGGTTAGGTTAGGTTAGGTTTTTTTTTTTTTTTTTTTTAATGGTGGACTCTTCGTCTCACTCTGTCACCCCCTATCCAGGACAAGGGTTTTTATTTATCTTTTTGGTTTATTATTACTTAACATTTTTTCTTATCTTAAGTATGGTATATTAATCTGCTTATCTAGTTATCTTATGTTACATTTCCATATATCTATACATCTATACATGTCTCTATTTTATTCTACTTATTAACTACTTATTTCATTATTATTATTTTTTTTTTTTTTTTTTTTTTTTAATTTTATGTTTTCTGTATGTATATTTTTTTTGTCTTAAATTATCTTTTATTTATTATTTTTCTTGTTTTATCCTTTTTTTTTTTTTTTTTTTTTTTTTTCCTTAAAGTATATCTTTTTTTTTCTATTTTTTTTTTTTTTTTTTTTTTGGGTTTCATTTATTTTTATTTTATATTTTTATCTTATTGCAGGTTTGTGCTTATCTTTTCGGCTCTTATTTATTAATTTACTTATACATACTATAGGACATCTAACTTCTAAATTACTTATATTATATAATACAATTATATTAATAGTAATTCTAATTGTTACTTATTTTTACTTGTCACTTTCTGAACTATTTTTCTACAATATTTTAAAAAGTCCTGTCTTACATTTTCGTCCAATATAATCTGACTTATATTGTCTCGATCCAACTTATAATTTATTTTACATTCTAGGTTATACCTATCCATATTATGGATGGGGCAATCGAGCAAGAGATGTGGGACCGTCTCGCTGACATCAGGGTCACACAGACACGCCGGGCTCTCCTTGCACTTGAAACGATGCAGGTTAGGTTAGGTTAGGTTAGGTTAGGTTAGGTTAGGTTAGGTTAGGTTAGGTTAGGTTAGGTTAGGTTAGGTTAGGTTAGGTTAGGTTAGGTTAGGTTAGGTTAGGTTAGGTTAGGTTAGGTTAGGTTAGGTTAGGTTAGGTTAGGTTAGGTTAGGTTAGGTTAGGTTAGGTTAGGTTAGGTTAGGTTAGGTTAGGTTAGGTTAGGTTAGGTTAGGTTAGGTTAGGTTAGGTTAGGTTAGGTTAGGTTAGGTTAGGTTAGGTTAGGTTAGGTTAGGTTAGGTTAGGTTAGGTTAGGTTAGGTTAGGTTAGGTTAGGTTAGGTTAGGTTAGGTTAGGTTAGGTTAGGTTAGGTTAGGTTAGGTTAGGTTAGGTTAGGTTAGGTTAGGTTAGGTTAGGTTAGGTTAGGTTAGGTTAGGTTAGGTTAGGTTAGGTTAGGTTAGGTTAGGTTAGGTTAGGTTAGGTTAGGTTAGGTTAGGTTAGGTTAGGTTAGGTTAGGTTAGGTTAGGTTAGGTTAGGTTAGGTTAGGTTAGGTTAGGTTAGGTTAGGTTAGGTTAGGTTAGGTTAGGTTAGGTTAGGTTAGGTTAGGTTAGGTTAGGTTAGGTTAGGTTAGGTTAGGTTAGGTTAGGTTAGGTTAGGCTAGGTTAGGTTAGGTTAGGTTAGGTTAGGTTAGGTTAGGTTAGGTTAGGTTAGGTTAGGTTAGGTTAGGTTAGGTTAGGTTAGGTTAGGTTAGGTTAGGTTAGGTTAGGTTAGGTTAGGTTAGGTTAGGTTAGGTTAGGTTAGGTTAGGTTAGGTTAGGTTAGGTTAGGTTAGGTTAGGTTAGGTTAGGTTAGGTTAGGTTAGGTTAGGTTAGGTTAAGTTAGGTTAGGTTAGGTTAGGTTAGGTTAGGTTAGGTTAGGTTAGGTTAGGTTAGGTTAGGTTAGGTTAGGTTAGGTTAGGTTAGGTTAGGTTAGGTTAGGTTAGGTTAGGTTAGGTTAGGTTAGGTTAGGTTAGGTTAGGTTAGGTTAGGTTAGGTTAGGTTAGGTTTTTTTTTTTTTTTTTTTTTTTTTTTTTTTTTGTGGGCTTGAGCCCACTCTTCTCCCCTTGACTAATTAGTCAAAGTCTTTTATTTATTTTTATTTAGATTACATACTCAGGTTTTCTAGGTGTCACTTGTTTTTGAGTGATCATCAATTTCTTAAGATATCTACACTAGGATAGGAATGTTTGGGGTTTAACAATTTTTTTTTTTTTTTTTTTTTTTTTTTTTTTTTTTTTTTTTTTTTTTTTTTTTTTTTTTTTTTTCTTCCTCTTGCAACTTATTTTCTATACATAATTTAATCTTTTATCTTCTATTACATTTTTCTTATTATTATCTACTGTATTTTACTTATTACTATCTTATTCTAGTTATACATTTTATCTGTTTTATTTACTATATGTACATAATCTAATATTATGTATTTCAGTAAATTTTTTCTACTTGTTATTTTTATTTACAATTTTTACAATTTTTGTACAGTATTCTAAGAATTTGTATCTGTATTCCTTGTTTTCTATTAATTCTGCGAATGTTTCACTTTTTATTTCTACATCGAGTTGTTGCTCTATTTCGAACTTATGTTTCAGGAATCTCGGACACTGGGTTAGGATGTGTACTATGTTTTCGCTCTGTGCAGGATCACAGGGACATGCTGGACTCTCCTTGCACCTAAAGCGATTTAGGTACTCGGAGAATCCACCATGTCCCGTGAAGAGTTGCGTTAGTGTACCTTCTTTTGGGAGTTTTTTGATAATCCTGTAGGCTTCCACAGCGTTGGGAAAGAACAGTTTGGTGACCGAGGCGATTTCTCCGGCTTGATATCTCCCATTCCATTCGTCAAGCGCTTCCTTTCGGATATGTCGCTTGACGAATGAAATGGGGCACTTGTCATAGTCGGGCTTTTTCTTCCCGTTTCGTGCTGCATTCTTCGCGAGTTCATCCGCCCGTTCGTTCCCCACTAGCCCTGCGTGCGCCTTGACCCAGAAGAGGTTGATGTTTTTATTTGCATCTTTTAGGGTTTTTGCACGGTCATTAATTTGGATGGATAGAGGGTGTAGGGAGCGCCCGCGCGAGATTGTCTCCAATGCGGCTCTGGAATCGCTCAGAATGCAGCAACGATTCGCTCTGGCTTTAATTGCTTCGTCGAAGCCTATTTTTAATGCTAAAAGCTCAGCCTGGTAAACGGTGCAGAAGTTTTCTAGCTTCAGCTTCCGGGTTTTGGTTTCGGTGTCACCGTCCCAAATAGACAGTGCCGCCCCAACCTTGCCCTCCAGCTTGCTTCCGTCAGTAAATATTTTGCAGCTATCCTGGGTGTTTCTATTTACTTCTGCATCGTTTACCAGGCCGACGAAACTCAGAGCTACTCTTTTGGCAGGGTGCTCAAGATGCACGAAGGCCACAGGACTTTCCACCTCCCGGTCACCTGCTACTCGCTGGCTGTACCCCTTTTTGGTCTCGTATAATAGGGCCATTTCCCGTACTCGGATGTCGAGGGGTAAGATTCCCGCGAGCAGCAGGGCCGAGTTCAGTGAGACAGTCCTGTAGGCCTTCGTCATCTTCTGCGCGAAGCCTCTCTGCACACGGTCAAGCCGCCTCTTCACGCCTACTTTTACGCTGGCCTGTGCCCATGCACTGGCCGCGTACAAAACCGTTGGTTCGACCACCGCCTTGTAAAGCAACCCTATAACTTCAGGACCCAAACCCCACTGCACTTTTGCTGCTCTTTCCAATTTTTGGTAGAATCTTGTGGCTTTGCAGCAGACATCCTCTACGTGTTGGTTGAAGGTCAACTTGTCGTCTATGGTGAGACCTAGAATTTTAATTTCTTTTTTCAGCGCAATCGCCACACCACCCATGCTCAGGATTGGGGAGTCGTATTTTAGTTTTCTAGTTAAAACCATAGCGCTGGTTTTCTGCGGTGCAAATTTAAGTTTATTTTTGACTCCCCAATCCCGAACATGCGCGAGTGCGGCATTTGCCTGTTTTTGGATGTCTTCGGTTTTCACCCCATCAAACACCATCACGATATCATCGGCGAAGGCCTGGCAGTAGTCACCCCTTCTGTCAAGTTCTTTGAGCAGTGGGTCGAGGAGCAGGTTCCAAAAGATGGGACCCCCAATTGATCCTTGTACGCATCCTTTGGAGGTCCCTCTTTCGTGCTCTTGCCCGGCAAAGCGAACCCTAACTCTGCGGCTCTCGAAGTAGCTATCCACTATCCGTCTCAAATTTTTCGGACATTCTTCCTCCGACAGTCTGACCCTGATAGCCGGCCACCACGCGCTATCGAAGGCTCCCTCTATATCTAAGGAAATTAGAACCACAATCCTCTTTTCCTCTATCTTCCTTCTAATGTGGTTTATAAGAGTATAGAGGGAGTCTTCGGTGCTTTTCTGGGGCATAAAGCCAAACTGTCGGGTACTCATCCTGGGAAGCAGATGCCACTTCACTCTTCCCACCACTACTTTCTCCAGAATCTTCCCCAGCACAGGCAACAAGCCTATCGGTCTGTACGATTTAGGTTGCGTGTAGTCCTCTTTACCGGGCTTTCGGAGGACTATGACCGTTGCCTCCTTCCAGGTGGTCGGGAAGTGGCCTAATTCGAGGCATTTGTTTGCCAGTGCTAGGTACGACTCTGGGTCCTCATGGATAACTTGCTTGCAGATGTCTGCGGTGAATCCATCTGCTCCAGGGGCTTTCTTTACGTTAAAGCTGTCTGCCGCTTCCAATATCTCTCGCAATGTGAATGGCGGATCCGGATCACCATTATCAGGTCCATCATTTATCTGCGCGGCCAGCTCTCTCGTGCGACTATGGTGTTCGTTGTCGTCCTCTGTGTTATCTTCTGGATAGAAGACCTCTGCCAGGAGCTTCGCCGAGTCCTGCGCACTGAGGGGTATCCCGTTCTGTACAAGAGGTGGGTCTTCTGCTCTTTTTGTCACCTTTCCCATTATCCGATAGATCCCGTCCCAAACATTTTCCTTGTCCTGTTTCTCACAAAAGCTCTTCCAACTGTCTATCTGTGCTTGTTTAACCATTTTCTCATATTTTTCTTTTGCTTGCAGGTACCTCTCGACGACTATTGCTCTCCGGATCGGCGCTGCGCATCGGATTCTCCTTTTCCTGGTGGTGGTCTCCTTTTTCATCATGGTGAGTTCTTCGGTCCACCAAGGTAAGTTTACTTCACTTTTCCCTTTCTTTTTAGGCATCATGTTGTTACATACGTTTGTTATTAATTCTGTGTACTCATTTACTAACTCGTCTAATTCTTCTTTTGATTTTATGTTTTCTATTCTACTTTTATTAATTATTTTTTGTGTTTTTAATTGCTCTATTTTTTGTTTAAATGTTTCCCAATTTACTTTTTTAGTGTTGTATTTTCTGGTTGTTCTTTTAATTTCTATACCTTGCTTCTTTTTACAGCTTTTTATTTTAAAGGTTATAGCATTGTGGTCTGAACTCACCATGGCATCGTCGACCTTCCAGTCCTCCACCAGGTCTAGGATATCGTCTGAGCAGGCGGTTATATCTATATAACTATTATATAGTTTCCCACCTCTGATGGTATTAAAAGTTGGGATAGTGCCGTCGTTAAGCACCTGCAAGCCGTGCTCTATCAGCCAGGTGGAGACGTCCTCGCCCCTGCTGTCAACCCTCGCACTGCCCCACCACGCGCTCTTTGCATTCGCGTCACCCCCCATGAGGATTCTGTGGGGTCCCAGTTTTTCAACTATCTCCCGCAACTGCTCCAGGTATGGCCGTATGGGTTTATCCGGCTCAAGGTAGAATGAGACCACTGTTAATTCCCGTGTTCCGGTGTTCACTCTCACCACAACTATATTGGTTGTGGTGAGGGCGGACACCGGAGTCACTTTCCATTTGTCATTAAAGACGGCTATTGCCGCCTTCACCGTCCCTAGTCGACCAGTCGTTTCCTGGTAAATTCTGACTCCGTTGTGGTCTCTCATTCTACCTTGAGCTCCCACATATGGCTCCTGGAGCAGCGCCAGGGCCATCCCTCTTTGCTTGGCCGCAAGCAAGAGTTCCAGCGTCGCTATTTGCTTGCGTTGCAGATTGATTTGAGCACAGAGGGATGTCCCAGCGCCTGTCGGGGGGTAAGTCTGATCCGGTACTCTGGGGTCCACTTTAGCAATATGCTACAGCTGACCTCGCCAGAGTTTCCCACTTCCTCCTTATGGGGCAGTCCTCGCTAAATGCGTTGTGAGCGGCTCTGCCGAGCTTCGCCCGGTCGCAATTGCAGCACGTTGGAGGTTCCTGCGCCATCCAGTCAGGGCAATCTGACTTATGGTGAGGCCCTCCGCAGTGGCTACAGGCGTCCGTTTGTTCCCGGCAGAAACGCTTTCCGTGGCCGTAGCCGAGGCAGCGCGAGCATTGCACCAGTGGTGATTGGTCTTCCACCCTCACCCTTTGAATATCTATATGGACTGACGCAGCTTCGGTCACGATTTGCCACACTTTTGTCGGCACCTGTATAATCACATGGCATGTATGTGGGTTCCGTGTCTTCCTACGGTACCTGACCCTCATCTCTGCGCCAGCTCCATCAATATTACCGAGAAGATGGTTATTTTGGGTAAGTAGAGCTTTTATTATTTCTTCGTCTGTGTTTATGCTCAATACATTTTTTAAAATTATTAGTGGTTGTTTGTTTTTAACCTCTTCCATGCTCAGTTGTCCCTCCGCTTTTTTAATCGTTTCCTTCACTCTTCCCAATTCCTCCCTTGTTCTGCATCCTATAATTACCTTTCTGTCTCTTCCTTTGCGTATGTTGTCAATTTTAAGGCCTCTTTCTTTTGCATTTATCGTCTTGCGGATTTTCTCGAAGACTTCTTCTCCTGTGTCCGCCTGGTCCACTGAAGTTATAACTATTGAGTGCATAGTTGCTGCTGGCTCTCGTAGTTTAGTTTTCGGCGGTCCGGCGGTCACATTGGCGTAGCTTTCTTTGTTCGTTAACTCTTCTCTATGTTTTTTAATTTCGTCGTTAAGTTTTATCATTTCTTCTTTGTTTTCTTTAAGGATCTTGCTATGTTCTTCTAGTTTTGTAATTATGTCATTTTCTACTTTCTTTGTCTCTGTTTCTGTATGTTTACTGATAATATTTTCTTTGCTCTTTTGCTCTTCTTGTGTACCTCTTCCTTCTCTATACGCTCTGTCTTCTTCCGCTTCTCTTACCAATTTATAAAGCCTCTCTGTGGCTTCGATCACTTCGGTCCGTATCTCAGTCTTTAAATTACGACTGTTGTTGATTTGGAGCCTTATCTTTACTAAGCACGCTTTGGCCTCTGAAGTCCTGTTCTGATATTCCGTGTCCCGTTTTGGGGATTTGTCGAGCGGACTTGAAATTGTTGATGATTTTTTCCCTACTGTTTTAAGGTCCGTTGGGGTCACCCGTGGCCTCTGTCTCGCGAGCCCGGCGCTGCTAGTCTCCTCAGCTCTTTCGAGTTGGGATTCTATGCTACGCCGCGCCCGCGCGACAGTGGTCCCGGCCGCTCCTTTCGGACTATTATTATTTTCAGGTGTCTTTGGTTTACCTGGTTTAACGCCAGCGTCTTTTGCAGGGGTTCTAAAGCCACATCCAAACATTATGCAGTGGGGTTTGGGTAGATGTCAAGGGGATGCGTCACTTATTCGAATAAAAGCTTTACAGGTGTAAAAGGCCTGTAGAGTTATATTTTGTGTAAGCTTAAATATATACTAATATTTAATTTTCTTTGTTTCAGGTGGTGTGTAAATGCTCGTCGCGACGTGTCACAGTCAGGTAAGTAAAGATTTACTATTGTTTTTGATCGCAACGACTCAAAGTAAAAATAAAATTAGAAATAAACTATTATAAGTTGTTGTAGTCTTATATCAAAATATCCTACAAAGAATATCCTATTTAAAGGATGAACTTAAAATAATAAAATTAATTCTTTAGAGGTTTAGAGGTTCTTTTATGTATATTGTTAGTGAGTGTAAAGGCTCACTAACGGTCATATATATTTAACAATTTTGGATAATTGAATTATCCTAGTCTATGTCAGTAATTTTCTTACAACTAGTCTTAGTCTACTTATTTACTAATCTTTTCCTTATTTACAGGTTTCTAGGTGAGGCCCAGCACCGTCAACAGTGAGATTCCCCGTGTAAGTGGTACAATCAGGTAAGTCAAGGTATATTTCAGGGTGTAGGAGTTTAGTTTTACTAATATCCGGAATATCCGGATTCCGGTTGTTCCGGGTTATCGAGCTCGTCGAGCCGCTTGTTTTGATACTAAACACAAGGTATGTATCTTTACAATTGGCCGGACAAACTAAAGTTTAATTTTTTGGGGTGGGGAGGAGGAATTTGGGAAATCTATCGGAGCCAATTTACAGAGCTCACCGAGACGGTTCCGACGATCCCAAACTCGGTGAGTCTGCCTTGGATAGGGACGGAGATAGGTTTAGGGGGGGGTGAGGTAAAATATTTGGGGTGGGGATAGGAGCGGGGGGGGGACAGATTT